>OX442332.1:7459933-8709933 GCA_949358125.1 Idaea dimidiata
TAGTGCTAGATTGCACTGTGCGTGACGTTCTGCAACATTTAAGAGAGTGTAGTATAGTCTGAGGTGGCAATACGGGTTAGGGGTGAAGTCGTATTGCCACCTCAGACTATACTACACTCTCTTAAATGTTGCAGAACGTCACCCACAGTGCAATCTAGCACTAAACTGAGCAAATAGCTCCCTTATTGGCAATGACTGTGGCAGGTACTCTTGCGGACGGTGCGGCGCGCGCTCGGAGGGCGCGGGCGCGGCGCGGGCGCACGCCGCGCGCGTCCACTGCCGACCCTACACCTGCCGGTATTGCGGGAAGATATTCAAGTAACTACACTTTTTACTTATTTACAGTTAACTCACTCGCCCTACTTAATTTAACTCGAAGAGACGATCACCTGTGGTGGAATTGGCAAAGGCGTTGATACAGAAAGTCAAAAATGCAGGTTAAAGTCGGTGAACTTTTTTTGGAAAGCATTCCTTAAAAAATAGTAAACTAACAGCCGAATACACAAACGCTACTCAAGATTTGAGTACAACTTAAACAAGTAAGCAATAATCAAACTCAAAAATGTCTAAACTAATTTTAAATTTAGAAGCTGCTCAATTATTTACGTAGTTATCCCGCAATGGCGTTTCTGTATTCGACTGCATGCACTGTTCAAGAAATTGTTTTTAAATGATAAACGGTTGATTTTTCTACCCTAAATTATTTAAACAGTATTTCGAATATATTTTTCATCCCATCTATGTATACGAAAAGAACTTGTCAGGCAGGACTGGCACTTCGCTGTTGCCGATCGGCAAACCTTTTTCAAATTAAAATCGTGTGATTAAAGTTTCAATCACCGAAGCGCGTGTTTGATATTGATATATCGCGTAAGCGATCGGTGATTGGTCATAGAGGTTAGAGATTGATAAAATCAGTCTTAAATAAATAAATATTATGATTGTTGGATGTACTTACCTTAAATTATCTATCATAACCTACCTAGCTACCTATAGTTACTTACCTGCGTGCATCAACTGTTTTACCAACGATAGTCAATACTAACTGTTACTTAATCTGTGGTATGTGCCTACTCCTACCCGTTCATAACTTTTCGAACCAGTCGCAATATATCGCTTGAGATCAAAACAGTGTTCTTTACTCAAATACCTACCTACGTATCCAATAGCACGAATGACCCTTAACGACCTAAACATATGGTCGCATTCGAACCGGACAGTTAAGTTAACATTTGAGTGGAAAATTCCTACGGACCTTTCGCTAAAATATCCGTATTTTGAACAGTTTGGTGTTTAATTGTATTATTATAGTGTACAAAAACGTTAAACACGATTGTTTAACACGAAATTATGGCTACGGAACCGAAAACTACAACGGAAATTGAAGACATTCTGAGCGTGATAGATGACACGCGGCTCCTCATACTTAAGGCACAAACTAACCTAAAAAAGTGCCCTAAAGCCCGACTAACAAAAGGTTACGTGCAAAGCAGAATAAAAACAATAGACGAATATTGGGTAACCTTTAAACAACACCATGATGAGTTTTTACGTGTCACTAACAAAGATCAACGTAGCAGCATATCTTACTTTAAGAACGAAGAATTCTTTGCTGTGGAGGATGCTTACACGAACGTGATAAGCGATTATAGGGATTTATTGGAATCTTTGACATTAACGACGCCGGCCGCGCCGACGCCGACGCGCGCCGCGACGCTGACCAGTGACTTGAGTACAACGGCTGAGCTACAATTACCACGAGTAGACATTCCCACGTTCTCTGGTAACTACGAAGACTGGCCCGCGTTCCAGGATGCCTTTGAATCGTTGATACACGCTAACACCAAGTTGAGTAAAGTTCAGAAGTTTCATTACCTGAAAGGCAATATTAAAGGTGAGGCTTCATCGTTATTAAAGAATATCAAGATTACTGAAGCTAACTACTGTACTGCATGGGACAAATTAAAGCATCGTTACGGAAATCGACGACATATCGTGAACACTATATTGAAGAGATTGTTTGGACAAAGAAAACTATTTTCACGTTCGGCTAACCAATTGAAGGCGTTGCTCGACACCACTTCCGAATGTATCGACAGTCTACGAAACCTCGATGTACCTACGGACAACTGGGACCCGCTGGTCATTTTCCTGTTAGTACAACGAATGGATCCTCTGACACACGCCGAGTGGGAGCAGTACGTATTCAAGGCTGATTGTGACCAGTTAGCGACATGGAAAGAGCTGACAGACTTTTTAGAATCACGGTATAAAATAATTGAGTCCGTATCCTTTTCTAGTTATAGTAATAGTAATAGTAATCCGTCCCATAAAGTAATAAAATCATGCAATATAAATGTTGAAAAAACATGTGTATTATGTAAACAATCTCACTCTTTATTTAATTGTGATAAATTTGTTAAATTACAGCTCTTACAAAGGAGTAAGTTCGTTAAAGAAAACAACTTGTGCTATAACTGTCTGGTACCAGGGCATCCCGCATGGAAATGTCGGTCGTCTATGTCCTGTCGTAGTTGTAACCGGCGTCATCATTCTCTTCTGCACGGTCAGAAGACCTCAGATGTCTCAAATCAAGTAAGTAATCAACCCGGGACGTCTGGATCGGCTGACGTAGAAGATTTGAAGGTAAATAGTACAATGATTTCGTCGCATTTCAGTGCCAGACGGTCAACTACATTATTAGCTACGGCTACTGTGTATGTTAAGAACAACGTAGGTCACACTGTTCAACTTAGGGCTCTCATAGATTTGGGATCTCAAGCGTCATTTATTAGTGAAAGGGCGACTCAGGCACTCAAACTTAAAAGGCAGTCAGTCAATGCAATGGTAACGGGAATGGAATCTATTAAAGTGAGAGTCAAACATTTAGTCCGTTTCCAACTTATGTCACGTCAGGATTCCAAGTTTAATTTAGTAGTAGATGCCTACGTGATGGCTAAGCGTTTAGGAAATAATATTCCACTTAGTTCGATGACTGTCAGTGATTGGAATCACATTCAAGGACTTCCTTTAGCAGATCCAGATTTTAGTAGTTCGGATCCGCTGGATTTGCTATTAGGTGTAAGTGAATATAGTAGAATTATTCAAGAAGGTTTAGTCAAGGGCACACCGTGTGCGCAGAACACGAGCCTTGGCTGGATCATTTTCGGGGAAGTCTTAACAGGTAGTAGCAATGCTTTAGAAGAAGAATTGAGTGTCCTACACAATGAAGTAAATGTAGATGATTTACTTAAGAATTTATGGGAGTTAGATACAGATTTAAAGAGAAGACTAACTATAGAAGAACAGAAATGTGAAGATCTATACAAGAGCACATATTCAAGAAAAGATGATGGCAGATATGTTGTAAGGTTACCGTTTAAAACAGAGAATCCCTCGTGCGTAGATGGCAATAGTAGGGAAATAGCTCTTAATAGATTTTTACAATTGGAAAAAAGGTTAAAGAGAAATCCTCAACTCAAGAACGAATACGTAAAAGTGATGGAAGAATACATTAACTTGAAACATATAGAAGAAATACCTACAGAAGAAATAGAAAAGAAAAGTTTATACTTACCTCAGCACGTAGTAATCCGTGAAGACAAAGAGAGTACGAAGTATCGCATTGTTTTTGATGCATCCTGCAAGGGCACCAACGGAGTTTCGCTGAACGATGAGCTGCTAGTAGGACCGGTTTTACAGGAAGATCTTAGAAACATCATTATGCGATGGAGAATGTACGCTGTTTGCTTCGTATCTGATGTCAAAATGATGTATAGAATGATCCTGACTCATGAAGATGATCGTGATTATCAGCGAGTACTGTATAGAGCCGATCCTAGTGAAGAAATCAAAGATTATCGACTTACGACCGTCACGTTTGGGACAGCTTCAGCTCCTTATCTAGCAGTAAAGACTTTAATTCAACTAACGATAGATGAAGGCGATAAATATCCTGTTGCTGCTGCTAAAATAAGAGAAGATTGCTTCGTTGATGATTGTATGTCTGGATTTGATACTGTGGATGAAGCGATCAAGGTAAGTATAGAAATGAAGGAACTTTTGAAGAGTGGAGGTTTCGCTTTAAAGAAATGGTCTTCTAATAGCATAGAATTTATGAAGAGTTTGGAACCAGAAGATAGATCAGCTAATGTTAATTTAGATATTGATTTAGAAGGAAAGATAAAGGCTTTAGGAGTTTTATGGGACTTAAAGAGTGATCGTTTCCAATATAAATTAAATTTACCTGAACAAGGAGACACGATTACTAAAAGAAACATACTTTCCGATATACAAAAGCTGTTCGATCCTCTTGGTTGGATTTCACCGAGTACTGTGAAGGCTAAAATCCTCATGCAGAATTTGTGGCTAGAAGGTGTCGGCTGGGACGATGAAATTACTTCTGATCTCAGAAATGAGTGGATAGTTATACGAAAGGATCTCAATAATGTCGAAGGTATTCAGATAAATAGGTGGTTAGATACACTACAAACAAGTAAAGATTCTATTCAAATCCATGGTTTCTCAGACGCATCATTGAAATCCTATGCTGCAGCAGTATACTGTCGTGTAGTAAAATCTGATGGGTCTATTGCAGTCAATCTGGTGGCTGCTAGGACTAGAGTAGCTCCGCTTAAGACAGTATCCTTACCACGACTCGAATTGTGTGGGGCTGTGCTTCTTTCAAAACTATTGAAACAAGTCACACGTGCCATGAGAATTCCAGAATCAAATGCATTCGCTTGGACTGATTCATCGATAGTATTATCGTGGTTATTCGGAGATCCAAATAGATGGAAAGTATTTGTTGCCAATAGAGTGATTGAAATACAGAGTAATATTCATCGCAATAATTGGTTTCACGTTTCAACTCATGAAAACCCAGCTGACTTGGCATCCAGAGGAATTTTAGTAAAGGACTTGATGAACAATAATTTATGGTGGCAAGGGCCAGAGTGGCTATCTAAAGAAAGTATAAATTTTAAAAGACCTGACAATTTTACTACTGATTTGGAAATGAAGAAAATTGAAGTGATAAATTTAATGGAGAGTGTAAGTGAAATCGAAGACAGAAGCATAAGTGTAAAGTTTACAGAAGCAAAGGATTTAACAGAATTAAAGAAAACTATTGCATATTGTAAAAGGTTTATAAATTTTATGAAGTTCAACGGGAATATAGAAAATATGGTTACACCAAATGAAATGGATGGAGCATTAAAAATATGTATAAGAATAGTACAGAGGGAAGAATTCGAAAATGAACTCAAGAGACTTAAAGAAAAGAAAGAAGTAAGAAATACAAGTGTGCTGAAGGCTTTGAATCCTTATTTGGATGAAGATAATATCCTCAGGGTGGGCGGCAGATTAAGACACGCAAAGATGAATGAAAGCGCTAAGCATCCTATAATTTTAGGTAATAAGAACAACCTGACGCCGCTCATAGTAGCTGAAGCTCATATGCGTACTATGCATGGTGGTATGCAGCTTGTGATGTGTTATCTTAGATCTTCATATTGGATAATTAGATGCAAGAGTGTGGTGAAGAAACACATCCACAACTGTATGGTTTGTGCTAGACAAAATGCCACCACGAGAACACAAATCATGGGTGATTTGCCCAAGATGAGAGTGACACCAACACGACCTTTCCTTTCTTCAGGTGTGGATTTTGCAGGTCCTTTTCTAGTTCACACAAGTAAAGGTCGAGGTCAGAAAACGACCAAGGCATATATAGCTATTTTCGTATGTATGGCTACTAAAGCTATACATATAGAATTAGTTGGAGATATGACGTCAGCTGCATTCATTGGTGCGTTTAACAGATTTTGTTCTCGAAGAGGAAAATGTGCAAACTTGTGGAGTGACCAAGGAAGAAATTTCATAGGAGCAAATAAAGAATTAACAACAGCGTGGAGAGAGGCAAAGTTAGAGTTTAAGGAAGTAGCAGAAAAGATAGCTTCGGATGGTACAACATGGCATTTTATCCCAGCATACAGCCCAAATTATGGCGGTCTGTGGGAAGCGGGAGTCAAATCCATAAAATATCATCTGAAGAGAATATTCACTACAAACTTGACATTTGAAGAAATGACAACTGTTTTGTGTGAAATAGAAGCATGCCTAAATTCGCGCCCTTTGTGCCCTATCGATAACGCAGATCCTGATGTAGTAGAACCTCTTACACCTGGTCATTTTCTTATAGGAGAAATTCCCATAGTAGTTCCTAATCCTAGCTTTCGTCATGTCAAGGTATCTTATTTAACTCGCTGGCAGTATACACAGAAGTTAGTTCATCATTTTTGGGACCGCTGGCAGAGTGAGTATTTATCTAGACTACAACAAAGACCGAAGTGGCTGAAGCGTCAGGCAGAGTTTGAAGAAGGTGATGTGGTGCTTATCAAAACTGATAATCTTCCCCCTGGTAAGTGGCAACTTGGTAGAATTATCAACAAATACCCCGGTCCAGACGGTTATACTAGAGTTTACGGTGTAAAGAGTGGTGATTCTGTAACAAATAGATGTGTAACAAAACTATGTCCCTTACCCGTTGAACGTTCCGAGGATTGTAATTAATTTGTAACGAATTTTGTTAAATCAGTTTGAAATTCAATGTAGTTAAAAGTTGATTTGTTCACTGTTAAATGTTGTTAAAGGTTTGATTAAAGTCATCAAAATGAGCTATCGAAAAGTGTAATGATATCTTTAAAGGTTGACTAATATTTATGAGCTATCGAAGTGTATGTAGTACAAAATAGTAGATAAATAACTACTGTGAGCATAAATTGATGTGAATGTGTAATATTAATTAAGTTGATTTACTAGTGTACTCTAGCTGTGCGAGTAATATTTTGTAAAACATAAATAAAAATAAAAATAAAAAAACGATTTTCCGAATTTGCAATGTACGAAGTTTTTAAATAGGACAGTCGTTATCTGATTGCATTGTATAATGAGACGGAGTAGGTATACAGGTGCGTAGTTGTTTACAGTCTCAGGTTAACTTTATGTTTAGTAAGCGAATATTTTTGTTAAAAGAAATTGTTATTTTGTTTTGATGGAAGATTGATTGATGAGGTACATACTTGCCTGTTGTGTTTGTATTCATTTGAAAGGACTATAATAGTCCTTTGGTGGGCGGTATGTTGGATGTACTTACCTTAAATTATCTATCATAACCTACCTAGCTACCTATAGTTACTTACCTGCGTGCATCAACTGTTTTACCAACGATAGTCAATACTAACTGTTACTTAATCTGTGGTATGTGCCTACTCCTACCCGTTCATAACTTTTCGAACCAGTCGCAATATATCGCTTGAGATCAAAACAGTGTTCTTTACTTAAATACCTACCTACGTATCCAATAGCACGAATGACCCTTAACGACCTAAACAATGATACTTTAAAATATCAGTTGCTTATCTAATTTTAGATGATAGCGCAAGCAACTTTTAATCCGTGCTATTTTATAGCATTGTAGTGCCCGGGACATTGTCAGGTGGAGTAGGCTTGTCCAGCACCTATACCACCTTCCCAGCCTAGTCAGCCATGCCCAGAGGAAAGAACTGGTCTGGTACATCTGGAGCTAACTAAGCTGTGGGGTTCCTTCACTATACGAACGATGTTGATTATTAACGTGCATAACTTTTGCACAAGGAAAAATACATCGGTAATCCGGGATTTGAAACCATGACCTTCCGAATGAAAGTTGGGGTATCTACCACTAGACCAACACCACTCTCATATTAATATTATCCCCTTACAGGTAGAATTTATCAAAATCCTTTCAAAATTCAAAATTCTTAGCGGATGCCTACGTCATAACATCTACCTGCATGCCAAATTTCAGCCCAATCCGTCCAGTGGTTTGGGCTGTGCGTTGATAGATCACTATGTCAGTCAGTCAGTCACCCTTTAGTTGTGTATATTTAGATTAGTAGAGATGTAGCAAAACCAAACATGTATTATACATTCCGGCAGCTCCCCAAACTCTCACCGTTACCACCTGGACACGCACAAGGGCCGGCTGCAGTGCAAGCTGTGCGACAAGACGTTCATCCACCGCTCGGCGCTGAAGAACCACAAGACGTCCGTGCACGAGCTCAACAACCAGTTCCCGTGCCATGTCTGCAGCAAGGTCTTCCGGTGGAAGACTAGTCTCACGAGGCACGTCCTGTCGCATCACACTCAGGTACGTAGGGTAATAATAAAACACTTTATTTATCCGGTTTTATCGCGTTTTTATTCATTATTTGACCCGAGCTTTCGCCAACTTTACAGTTGGCTTTTTCAAGGTTGACTGAGATGTAATTTGTCTATTTTTAACATTCTAAAAAGTTACAGTAAACTACCGCCTCATAATTATTTGCAATAAAAACGTTCCAGTGTACGCAGACTATAGAGTTATTGTAATAGTTTTCAATTTAAATTATAATTATTTTTATCCCTAACTAGCTCAAAAAACTACCATGGCTTCGGAACGCGCCCTCACACGAGAAGAAGCCACGAAGAAACTCATGGGGGGTTCTCTTTTGCTCAGAAATTTAAAAAACAATTTTTACATCAAACTAAGAATTAACAAATCTAAATAACAAAAAAATACTAAGTCCTACAAAAATGGCTAACGGTATCTTGTGGTCTTGCAGCTGTTGTTGGCTGGGCCTGGGACTTGATCAAATGAAGTACAGGGTCCCAGACAGGTGGCACTTTCCAGCCATCTTCCCTATTGAAATTATTAGGGTGTTTCTGAATTTCAATAGCTTCCCGAAGCATCCTGGGTACATACCGCTTCTCTGTAGCCAGTACCTGTGCTTTATCGAAGCGAAGGAAATGGTTAGACTTGTCCAGCGTGTGTTCACAAACTGCAGACTTCTGATACCGCCTGTGCTTCACATCAGCCATGTGCTCTCTTAGACGAGTGGCAACACTTCGTTGGGTTTGCCCTATGTAACAGGCGCCACACTCACAATCGATCTTGTAAATGCCTGCTTCCTCCAGGGGTATCTTACACTTGACTGGTCTTAACAATTGTTGGATCTTTCTGTGTGGCTTATAGTAAGTTTTAATCGAAGCTCGTTTCAAGATTCCTCCAATTTTGTCTGTGACTCCCTTGATGTATGGAAGGATAGCCGGGACTCGATCAACTGTAGGTGGTTTGGGGCGGCTCCTGTGAACGTGGCGCGGCACTTGGAGGTTGTTGCGACGTAGGACTTGTTTGACGTGCCTGACCTCCTCCGCCAGGTGGGCCCCGTCACAGATGCCATATGCTCTCTGCAACAAAGTTTTACCAACAGTAGCTAACTGTGAAGGATGGTGGTGCGACCGACAGTTGAGATACCTATCCGTATGCGTGGATTTCCTAAATACAGTGTGTCCCAGTGACCCGTCAGCACTTCGAAGGACTAGGGTGTCTAAGAAAGCTAATGTTTTCTCATTTTCTAATTCCATCGTGAATTTAATTTGGGGATTAATCGAGTTAAGATGGTCTAAAAATAAGTGAACCCGATTTTTTGGCAGTATAGCAAATGTGTCATCTACGTACCGTTTGTAATCTTCGGTGCTACCGGTGCACCCTGCAGGGCTCTCTCCTCGAAGTCCTCCATAAGTATATCGGCTACCACAGGAGAGACAGGTGACCCCATAGCAACACCGTCGATCTGCATGTAGAACTGGTTGTCCCACAGTAAGTAACCATTGGTGAGGCAAAGTTCTAGTAAATCCGCATACTCCGAAGGAATATTATTCTCGATTAACTTCTTTTTGACAATATCTATGCACCCTCTTATAGGTAAGCTAGTAAAGAGGCTCTGCACATCGAAACTAACCATTATCTCATCATCATCCACCTTAAGGTCTTTCAGGTGACTGATGAAATGGTATGAATCCCTTACAAATGAACCCGTCGTGCCGCGGAGTGGTGATAAAACCTTCGTAAGATGTTTGGCCAGTAAGTATGTTGGTGAATCTATCTGGCTTACAATAGGTCGTAATGGAACATTAGGTTTGTGTATTTTAGGCAACCCATAGATCTTAGGGGCTTTTGGGCACATAGGTGTTAGTGCCGACACGTCTAAACCTAGTTTTTCCGAGTGTTGTTTAAGTAAATCTTTTGTCTTTTTCGTAATTTTTGAGGTTGGATTTTTGCTAACTTTTTCGTATGTTGTATGATCCGACAAAAGCCCACTCATTTTGTTGTTGTAATCCGACGTATCCATCACAACCGTTGAATTTCCCTTATCCGCCCGCAGGATGGTGAGATCCTGGTCCCTACGTATGGTATTTAACGCTATTTGTTGTTGTTTGGTTAGATTCGATTAGAAGAAATTACGTAGGGTAATGTTTTTCAAGCGTATGTATTACTAGCTATAAGGTCTGTTGCCGCGGGAATATCGGAATAAAATAAGTAGCCTATGTGTTATTCCAGGTAGCAATCGGTTCAGTAGTTTTTTTAATGAAAGAGTAACAAAGTCACGTACAGACATATACAGGGTGAACCGTTTCAATGGGATTTCAGGGAGATATCCTGAACTATAAGAGATAGCGAAATATGCTGAAAGTAGTTACGTCCCCGATTTTAATAAAAACTAAAACAGTATTATTAGATTTTTGAAAAAAATATTACCTATACTAAATATAGTACAGTACTCACTCTCTAATCCGCCGCTCGATAATCCGATAAGTACTATAATCCGCCGTTTTTCTGAAGATGCCCTGAATAGCGTAGATAGATATACAAGAAAATGGAAAGTCATGCGAAATGGTTGCAAATTTACGTAAAATGCGCGATGAAGTTATCAAGAAGATATATTTTGATAAAAAACAAGCAAAATTAGAGACATTTTTTTCGAAATTGCAATGAGTAATTACTTTAATAAAAGATTTATGTTTGTTGATTTCTTAAATATATAAATAGAGCACACATTTTTGTTTTTTTTTTTCAATTTATTGTTCCTATACATTATAATCCGCCGTTTTCAGTAATCCGCCGATGGTTAGGATTTTATGGTGGCGGATTAGCGAGTGAGTACTGTAATTAGATATACATTAATAAATGTCTCGCTCGATCGATAGTGTTGCTGAGAGATCAAATCCTGGAAACTTACACTATTTAAACACTAGCCTCAGGAGGCACGTTCTATGGTATCTGTTGTATAAACTGTTATCCTAATAAAAACAAACTGTTGTCCTGTCAGAGTAAACGGTTGTCATAACAGAGTAAACTATAATTTTAGAATAAGAACACATCGGTGGCGTACTGCGAGCTTTGCAACGTTAGCTTCACGATGATAAGTAATTACCAGAGACATCTGAATACCAGTCTCAAGCATGTGTCCAAGGATCAACTTAGGCAAGTAAATGTTATGATCCCTTATATAAATATATATCGTCTAGCTACGTCCCGCGGTTTCACTCGCGTAAGTCCCGATCTCGTGGGAATATCAGGATAGTAACTAGTCTACGACAAATCACAGAGTCTAAATATAGATAGGTAACACATCGGCCAATCACAAAGAGTCTAAGGGCGACTTGCATAAGACCATTTAAAAATATATTTAACTAAATCAATTTTAAAATAATTTTGGGGAAATCGAAAATTGGACTCTATTTCATTAAGTGGACGATTGATAATATGTTGCAAGACATTGACAGTTCTTGAAATTCTGACAGATTAACAGCTTAAACATGCTTAGGAACCGTTATGCAAGCCGGCCTAAGTATATATACGTACCGCATCGGCCAATCACAAAGTTTGATTATCACCTCACCCCCTGCCTGATGCAACCCTGCAACGGTGAGTTGTGTTTAGTAGAAATATTCGCAGTATAAGCAGTGAACTGGCTTTATTGTCATAGAACAATGTGGTCCAGGTTCATATGCGAGCACTGCGGTCGGCGGTTCTCCAACAAGACGAAGGTCCGCGACCACATCCTGGACCACCACCTGCGCGCGGCGCCGGCCGCCTGCGCCGTGTGCCACAAGGTGTCCAAGAGTCACGCGGCGCTCGCGCAGCACGTGCGGAATGTGCACCGCAAGAGGCAGAGGGACAAGATTTGCCATCACTGCGGGAAGGGGTTCCCGGTCAGTCGCTTACTGTAAAGGCAGGCCCGTGCACGATGAAGCCAATTGACTGTTCATAAGTTTCTATAAGTGTATTCCCCCCTCACAAAGATAGTATGTCTTTTTAGTAGCACTCTCGTGCTACAAGAAATCTAAGTATACATAGGTAACGGTCACTACACTGGATGCCGAAGATCATGCGAAGTGGAGACGCAAAAGCAGGAAAGACTCCGGGCTCCCGAGAGAGATGCAACCGGGAACATCGCTCGGAGAATGATGATGACATAGGTAACGCATCGACCAATCACGAACAGTCTAACATCGGTATTTATAGACATATCGAGTAATTACTTTGGCTAAGTAAAAAACTTTGTGTCGCTCTTGTCAGAGGTTTTCAACGTCTGCGAAAATGTGATAGATTTTACTTAGCCAGAGTAATTACTCAACTTATCTATAAATACTGGTGTACGTATAGATAGGTAACGCGATAGCCAATCCCAAGTTTGATTATTACTTCACCCCCTGCCTGCAACGATAAGTTGTGTTTCGTAGAAAAACTCCGAGGTATGATAAGTCAACTGGCTTTATTATCTTTGAGCTAGGTCAATGAGATCATCTATCGATAAAATGACGTTATGTATTGTCGTAGACTAAGTCCCAGCTAGAGTCTCACATCCGCATGCACACAGGCGAGCGTCCGTTCTTCTGTCAGTACTGCAACAGTAGCTTCTCGCAGCAGTCTAACCTCTACAAACACAATAGACAGGTATGTTTATACACTGCTTTTACATTTTTACATCAACCGAATTTTGGAAGACTTCCGTATAGGGCATTTGTGAAGTGCGCGCCACGCGACGATATCAATAAACAGAGTGAACCATTTCGATGGGCTTTCAGGGGGATATCCTAAACTATAAGAGACAGCGAAAACTGCTGAAAGAAGTTGCATTCCCGATTTTGACAACAATTAAAATGACATTATTAGATTTTTGAAAAAAATAGTATATACCCTAGCCAGGAATCGAACCGTCTTTTCCAAAAAAATAAACAGCGTATAGTATTTTAACGATCGATAGTTTTTTTTTGTAATTGATGGTAAGCGTTTAAACACTATCTCACCTGATGGAAAGCGACGATGTGGTCAAGATGTTACACGCTTAGATACCTGTTCACTCGTGACTTGAAGACCCCCAAGTTGTAGACATCCGGGAAGACATACTCGGGTAACTGATTCCATTCCCTCGCAGTACGAATAAAAAATGATGATGATACGAAACGCTTGATTCGTGTTGATAGCGCACAATTTGTCTTAACGATTGTTTTGTTTATTTCTTAATACAAGATGTAACGGGCAAGCCCTTTTAAGCCGAAAGGGGGTTGTTCTGTACGTCTAGGCGAACAACTTTTGTTCTACGACTTTTGAAAATTCGAAGTACTTTTCGAAAAATTTAAGTGTAAAGTTTACTTGAAAATCAGCTGTTTCTTAGAGTTCGAGGTCATTGACCTTATGTTGTCCTTTCATTTAGTTTGGTCTACTATAATCAAACCTTCAATTACCTTTATTTTCAAAAGCAGCTGTTTTTTCAGTGAAACATAACCTCGTATTTTTTTTAAAAAAAAGTTCGAATTTTCAAAAGTCGTAGAACAAAAGTTGTTCGCCTAGACGTCTAGAACAATCGCCTTTCGGCTTAAAAGGGCTTGCCCGTTACATCTTGTATAATACCCATATAAATTCCAGGTCCACATGAACGTAAAAGCTAAGAAATACACAGCGTCAACCAAGAAGGTGGCAGAAGAGAAACCTCAAGAGTCGAGCATCGACCCCGCTTCTTACCCTGTAGGCGCGGGCGTCGCGTTAACGTTCCAATATACGGCTGAATTGACCGATAACGAATATTATACCCCCAAATAATTGATATTATAGAGCAAGAGCCCTGTGAACCCCAGGCCTTCGTTATTTAACGGCCTCTGTGGCGCGTCGGGCGGTGGTCCGACTGCAATACAGAAAGTTGGGGTTTCGATACCCGCCGGGCGCAAATAATTATGCTTAAAAATAAATATTTGTGTCTGGTCTGTGTGTTATCTATGTATCATTATTATGTATGAATTTACCAAAAACGTATAAATGTAGTACCTATATCCGTTGTCTAGTACCCATGGTACAAGTCTAGTGCTTAGTTTGGGGGCTAGATTGCGCTGTGTGTAATGTCGTGCAATATTTATTTTTGTTGTACCTTCGTTTTTTGTTTGCGCTGACAACTTTCAGCTTTTACAAAATAACGTAGGTCTGGGGTTCACGGGCTCTTAGACTATTGTCTTTCATTAGCCGGGGTGTCACAAGCTCTTAGGATTTTAAAAAACCCGGATCTATGACGTACATAAGATAAAAAAATAAGTTAATAAAATTTAAATCGACTTCAAAAAAGGGGAAAAATACTAATAGCATGGGAGGCGAAAAATATTTTTATAAGTAAATAAAACTTCAATATAAAACTTCGATATACTCATATCAATAAGACTGTATTTTAATGAAAAGTTATTGATTACATAAAAAATTGATACATACATTTATTTAACTTTTTTTTTGTTATTTTTTTACTATACCTACTTACATATATATCTATTAGATCACATTGATCTTTCTGTGTTAACTAACGGCCTTTTCGAGAAAATCCCCTTTCCTTAGGCCTGAACTATACAGAAAAGGCTTAAAGGCAGAAAAGCCCTAATTCAAAACCAACATCAACAGCGGTTAGCGCCGTAATCCCACGCAAGACGTCGAGTTAATCCGAGACGGTAGATGCGCTGTACTATTATACTACTCTTTATGTAGCCCACCGGCCCTGTTTCATAAAGCTGACAATCCGACAACTTTACAAATATGTCACTTTTTGACATAATTGTATGTCAAAAAGTGACATATTTGTAAAATTGTCACAGTCCTGTGCTTGGCTGATTCATAAAAGCGACGATCATGTCAAGAATCGACAGGTAAAATGTTGACTTATAATATGTACTTATACTAGCGCCTATTCCTCGAGATTATGTATCTAGGTACCTAGTTATTAATCGTAGTAACGGCCATATACCACCAGTCAATCCGCGAATTATTTTAGATTTTACATACTTATTTTATAACTATGGTATTGTTTTTGCACTAGTATACCTCTGCCTCCATTCCGAAATGGAGCCAGTCGTGTTCGCGCTCTAAATATCTCATCTAAAACGTAGTGATTATATTTTCTTTGATCTCATCTGTGCATTCGCATTCAAGTGCCGTACCACTCAAAACGTATCGTGCTACCCTCAGAAAAAAAAGGTGAAAATGGCGAAAAGGAAGCACGAGGAAGACGCCATTCGTAGGAAAGTTCGACATCCGACTTAGAAGAATTATACCCTCGGATGATGGAACAGGTACTGTAAAGCAACATTACACACCTCCGTATCTACGTAGACATACATAATGGTTCTGACTTTTGAAAGATCAAGTCACAACTACCCACGCCTTATACCTACGTAGATGAACCTATAGGCAATCAGAGCACCGCTTGAGGTGTCTCGCCGCATCGACGAAATGGTTCGTAGTACTTCGCTTGGAGATTTACTCTTACTGTTTATAAGTTGTGACTTATTTAATCCACAACTACTAATACATAACATACCGGCGTAAATGAATTTATACAATCTGAGCTGTCCTACTTACGACTACCCACATCTATTATACTCCCGCACTACGTGTGAGCAACTTTCTAATTCAGACGCCATAATGAAGCTGAAGATGAGGAGCCTAGGCCTCCAGAACAACAGGAGAAGACAGCTCCGCCTCCGGAGCCGGAGGACGAGTTGCTCGAACCTCCTGAGCCAGTATTCGAGGTAAAGTATCCACGCCGCCTGGCTCTGAGGTCTTTGGAAATGCTTTGTAATATCTAGGCGAAACGCCTAGAACTATAAAACAACGTGGCCCAGAGATCCGGAGCGAGCTCGCCTCCCGATTAACACACATTACAACCCAGGGCCTCACCAAAGCATTGAAGAAAGGAGCTAATTGAAAGTATTTCATTCCTTGTAACGCTAGAAGAACAGATGCCCCCAAACTCAATTTAGAAGTTAAGGTGGCAATGATAGATACAACAATTAAGAGGGATAAGGGCATTGAGGCCAAGCAAAGGCAGATGACCAGCGCCATCTCTTGTCTTAGTGAGGTATAAACTCCCAGTGACTTTCTGCAAATAAGGATAAGGAAATTCTTATAAGAGTTACCTCTCTTCTTAGTCGGTACACTCTTGACAGAGTTGTCGTGGTCACTAATCAGGGTCTGCTTGTAACTCGCTGCCAGATCTCTCGCCGTCTTAGCCGGTTTGAACACGGTGATTCTATTAGGAGACGAAAGTTTTTGACTGACGTTAAAAAGTGTAATTCAAGAACACGTGAAAGACTTCCTGTTTGGCGAGAACCTTTTGGATACTATAAAAACAGCTAAGGCAATTGCCAGATCCGGCAAAGACCTAAAAACCAGTCTCCATAAAACAATGTACTCCGAAGGTATTTCAGTATACAAAGCCTTTAAACCGCCAAGCTCCTCATCAGCAACGCAAGCCGTTGGGGGCAAGCGCCGACAACATCCACACCGCGCGTCGTCGGCGTCATGGAGTCTCACCAAACGGGGCTTCACTCATCGAAGAGGTCATTTCAGACGCCGCGCCGCCACAACTAAACACAGTTAAGTATGCTGGACGTCCTTCATTGTTTTATGGTGACTGGGCTTGCATCACGAGTGATCGCATCATTTTATATTGGATCGAAGGATACAAATTAAAATTTAAAGAACTTGTCATCCAGCACACACTTCCCTTAGAAGTTTCATACCCTCAACAAATCAACTACGGGGTGAGGAGCCTGCTGTGAAGGAGGCTCTCGCCAGTAGTCAACCAGCGAAAAATTCTTCCATCTTAACTATTTAGAACTCCTAGCAGCTTTTATAGCCTTAAAAATTTACGCCAAACATTTATCAATTTTGTCAGGTTTTTTTAAGCATTGACAACTGCACCGCCATAGCTTACATCAATAGAATGGACGGTGTCCAATACCCTCATCACACTCAGATTCTGAGAAGAAATCTGGACGCACGCCGGTCCCACCCAGATACCGAGTGGGAACTGGCTGATTGGGCTTTAAACTCGATATCACGCGCGCTGGGCGACTCAGAAATTGACTTATTCGCTAGTCGTCCTTTCGGTCCTTTCAGACTGTGACCAGCGTCCTTCTTGCTACAATAAGCTTGTGCACCCGTTTCCTGTGAGTATGTAGCGAGGCGTGCTGGCGGAACGTCTGCGCACAGAGAGTACACGACAGCGGCCGGGACCCTGTGTGTATGTACTCGTGCTCAACGACGCTTTTCTTGTCCTGAAATCGTGGAAAACTATACATGAATGAGATCCGGGAAAAATGTTAATAGACATACATATGGAGTATTCCAAAAAGTATACGTCTGTAATTCATTAAACTAGTGTACGCAAAACATTACCCGAAACGCCTTCCCGCAGTGCTGACACAGCTTGTCCTTGGCGTTCTCTCTGATCCCTTCATGAGCTCTTCTAACGTGCCTTCTCACACACCTTTTTGTGGCCAACCCCTACAAAATAAATATTCTAAGAGCTCGTGAACCCCAGACCTTATCTCTATTACCCGCCTGAAAGAAATTACTTTTAGCGATAAGGCCGCCCGTTTGTGCAACATGTTCATTTTAGGCTTTTTTGTGTAATTATCTTATATTATTATTATTTGTTAAACAAATTAAGTGTTTATTTATCTATATATCTATCTATCATGTGTTCATCCCTAAATAAGTACAATGCAACGTTAACAGTTCGACCTTGCACTCAGCGCGCCCGCTCCGCTTGTTCCCTGCCGCACCGGTCGCGAATTGTCGGCCGAGGGAACCAAACTGTTAACGTTACAGTAAACATACATATTTACAGAACCATTATTTATTGAATAAAAAAAACTAAAGCAAATCATTTTCAATATTTATTTAGAAGTTTGATGGCCTAACCCGAATATCTTCGAATTGTAATGATTCGACTGCCGAAGCGAATACTCGAATAGTCGGTTGTAGTAAAGACTAGTCGAGTATTAGCTCCAATTCTTACCTTCCCGCAAATGGGACATTTATGAATAGTTTGTCCTTCGTGTTGGTAGTTTATGTGGTCTCTCAATTCGGCTTGCGATCGGTACCGTTTGTCGCACTTACTACATTTGTATCTGGAACGAATACCGGGTGTACTAATGCAAATCAGCATTAATTTAAAATGACTTTAATCTACATTATGAGAGTGATCCTCGAGTTTTCGTGTTTTTCCGTTGGAATTTATTTAGTTATTAGTACCTAGACTTCGCAAAATTGTGTTTGGAAACGGTCAAAGAATACATCGAGATGCTTCGCCTTGCCTTACGGCAACGTGTTTTCTGCTATAACACGCTGGGTATAGTTGCCAAGTTCAAAACCGAGTGCATTGTGTTTTAAACATTGGATTTTGTGGGGGAAAAAAACTAGAGTGAGAATTAATCTCTGAAAGGAAAACAACTTTAGTTTATAGCAAGTTACCTGGCCAGCATATCAGTCCCAGCGTGTGGCTTGCTGTATTTGAGATGCGAGCGGTAAGTATCACCGCACACGAACGACTTGTCGCACGCGCGACACGCGTGCCCCTGTCGCTGCGTGTGCGTGCGACTGTGTGCGGTCATGAGGTCCACGCGGACATGCTTGTGGCACACCGAGCATTCCTCCCGGGGAGGCGGGGAACTGTGCAGTCTGGTAGCGAACAATAATAATATAAACTTTCATCCCTTTCATTTCCACTTACAGGTAACTGTTTCAACTTACTTCTCATGTCGCTGTAAATTACTTTTCAGTGAAAATCGCTTTTCACAGACAGAACATTGGTACCCTTCTCTGTGTAGTTTTTGTACATGTTTCCATCGCATGTTTTTGTTTCTGTGAAATAATAAAAATCTGCATTTCAAAGCGCCATCTCTCTTTGTTATTCCCGAACTAAGTGAGAGATCTCTATAACCACCTATAACTGAGAATCACAACAACGTCTCGACTTGAATCCTTACCATGACTTGATACGTAAATACGAATACTATAACGATAACAGTTTGACATTGTACACAACAGCGCAGCCACTGCTACCGTTCCTTGCCGCACCGATCGCGACACAACATCCGCGCGAGCCGATTTTTTGCGTTGTGGACATGCCCAAACTGTTAACGTTACAGTGCACGTATTTACGTATTAACCCATGGTAAGGGTACTGGTCATGGTCAGTACAAATACTTGGTTCTGGCAGCGGGAAAACAACTTGCAACCTTCAGCGTAGCAGCCAAGCGTCTGACACAGAAGGTTGCATCTACTAACCCTTACTTACTTACTACTAAACTTACTCAAAACATAAATCACATTCTGTGCATGGATATTTCACAGTTGATGTAATATATCTATTTTTCTTTCTCTTCTTATTTTTCTCATTTAAATTATGCAGCTTTTTCTTGTTGCTTTTCTGAGTAATTTGAAATTTTGTTTTTCCTTTTTTATTATCTTTAGGCTTTACTATCGTTTTATGGGGCTCTTTAATGGCATTTATGGACTTACAAGCCTCTGTGTAGTCTCTCATGGGGCCATTTAGAGTCTCTGATATGACACTTTCACCTGACTCAGAAACATTATCATGGACTTTTTCCAATATCTTCAGGTTCATTGACTTTGTTATTGTTTTATAGTTTTCTATGGGATTATGAGCCTTTTCACAGTCGCTTATGGGACTATTTAGAGATTGTGGTATGCTTTTTTGGTCTAATTCAGTTAAGTATTCAAGTCCTTTAGGGTTATTTTGGTGTATGAACTTGATTGTTGTTACATTGTTTTGTGTATCATGGTTTTTGGATTTAGTTACGGTTTCTGGTTGGGTTTCTACATTTCTTACATAATCATTGTAATGATATAGTTGTGAAAGAGG
Organism: Idaea dimidiata; assembly: GCA_949358125.1. Taxonomy (NCBI): domain Eukaryota; kingdom Metazoa; phylum Arthropoda; class Insecta; order Lepidoptera; family Geometridae; genus Idaea; species Idaea dimidiata. The sequence goes on from OX442332.1 coordinate 7,480,009, forward strand.
TATGTCATCTGGATCGAGATCTGACTTGATGTAATGGCCGCAGTCTATGAAATGTTCTGTCGGAGCTTGAATTATTGGATGGTTTGTTCTAATTTTGTGTGTAGATAGACTTGAAAGTGGTTTTATAAGTTTCTGAAAAGTTTTCTTATATGTATTCAGTAGTCTACTAATAACTTAATTAACTAAATAAATAAATAAAATAAATGTGAAAAAAAAATTTCACATCTATATTAAAATTAGCTTTTGTGAATGTTAATACAGTGACATTCGTTACATCAGTAGTAGGTACTTTCAATTGAAAATGATTTATTAGCACATATCAAACAATACAATTACAAGTTACCCTATTTCCCAGAATAGCGGGAGCTGTGGCCCGGGAATACAGGGAATATTACATATATAAATATTAATACACGAATAGGGAATATTAATACACGAATATTTTTTCGTATAGCAATTGACATTAGCTATACGAAAAAATATTGTGATGCTCGCTAAGACCTTACCCCACTAGTTTTGCAAAAATTATTTAATTCCTTCATTACTTTGGTTGCTTTCTCTTGGAAAAGTCTGACCTTCTTCATAAAGGATGCACATTCCCAACAAACATGGAGGCTTGTTGAATCTTTACAGAATATTTCCTGAAGACAACAAAAAAACTATTTGCATAATAGAGAATCAACATAATAGTGCAAACATTGCAGTTAGGAAAAAACAACTTTGAGGGCGCGTCGTCAATCCCACAGTGCCTAAAGACGAAGGTCTTTAATCAGTGCGTCCTACCCGTCATGACATACGGAGCCGAAACGTGGACACTAATGGCACGGTTGGTCCACAAATTCAAAGTCGCTCAGCGGGCTATGGAACGAGCTATGCTCGGCGTTTCTCTGAGGGATCACATCAGAAATGAGGTGATCCGTCAGAAAACCAAAGTCTTAGCCATAGCTTACCGGATTAGCAAGCTAAAGTGGCAGTGGGCTGGCCATATTAGCCGTAAAACCGACAACCGTTGGGGTAAACGAGTTCTAGAGTGGAGACCGCGTCTCGGCAAACGTAGTGTAGGACGTCCTCAGGCACGTTGGAGCGACGATCTGCGCAAGACGGCTGCCATCTGCGCAACTGGATGCGAGAAGCCGAAAATAGATCTTGGTGGCGTGCAGTTGGAGAGGCCTATGTCCAGCAGTGGACTGCAACGGGCTGATGATGATGATGATGAGAGAATCAACAAACAAATCAAATAAATAGATGTATCCTAGATGTATTCGATAATGAGCCTAAACTTGAAAAGTATTTCGTCTCTAACTATAATCTACTTAGTATGAGAAGATTTTTGATGTTTTCTTACTTTATAAGCATCGGGGTCATAGCTCAGAAGTAAATACAAAATATTTACTCCTTCAGATATCCGACACAATTTCTGCAATTTGCGATTCGTGTTCAGGCACGTACAGCACACTGTTTTCAATGAAACTTCGAACACAGCGCTCATTGGTAATAATTATTTTACTGCTTATAAGTAATTCAGATTCATATAGAGCCTGCTGTGCAGGACAGACAGGAGCTAAAACTCTGATTCTATTTATCTGATGAAAGAATCATTTTTCCGCAAAACAAATAAACAATAGAGTAACATTTTACAGAACTAACAAACTAACCAAAACATAAACAAACAAAACACAGACAGAAACAACAACCTCTGTGGACTTTCACAGAAATCTGCCAATTGACAGTGACGGACTCTCCTAAAGCGAGTGTTGCAAGCAGCAGCTTTTAGCTAAGGCTAATCTACATTGATCTAGCTAGTCACTGCATCCAGTGACGAGGCAATCCAGCAATAGGATGATACTACGTTTGTGACAATCACAGACTAGTCAGAAGATACTAGAATGACTTTCTTGACTTGACTTTTACTACGACGACGACTCGACTGTTTTGATGCAAATTGCAAATAACTTGCAAAAAATTATAATATTTGACACTGCCTACTTTCCAAATGGCCAAATCGGTATACAACCAATAAAAAGTATCATCATTTTATTTATCTTCTCATTTTTGGTTTTAGAACATTCGTTTGCTGTTAGAGTAAATTTATTTGAGAAACCATCAATATTTACATGCTTTTCTTTTGAAATGGAGTTCGGAATATCAAAAGCAGAATACCGCAATGATTTCGGGCAATTGTTCAACTGCGATACTGCAAAAGCAGCAAATTACTCGACATCTCAAAAACCACTAGTAAAATCGGAATCGTTTCCAGTTTGTTTCTGCTGTTTGGCTTCGGAGACTCGTTTAGTTAATGCTGAAAGATGCAACCATACGGACTTCGTCAAGATATACTTTCAAGTAAGTTCTATTATCAACAGTTTAGTTATAAAGTTTTGTGTCACTGTTCAAACTCTTTAGCCAAAAAAAAAACAATAATTCCTCTCACTAAAAATGGATATTATTATTATAAAGACTTGAACTTCGAATGTCAGTGACTACTTAATTAATTGTTTACCTTTTACCTTTGAGTAATAATTATATATTTTACATTCCATAGAAAGACCATGCGTCAAAGTTATGGATTTGCTGCTTCTGCCACTACATGCTTGTGAAAATAGAAGCATTCAGACTGCAAGTCTGTAGAAGTTTTGATGGTCGTAACTCAAAGGTATTGTACCTATAGAGTTTAAACTATCATGTTTGCGTCAATGCGCAACTTTTCTATGTCTACCTTTTTGTCTCACTGGACCTCAGCTCTATTAGCAAAATTAGCAGCACTTTGCAATTGTAACAAGAAAGGTGTGATAAAAAGCCTGCGTTATTCAAGGTCTGCAGCTATCTACATGTATACTGAGTTTCACTGCACATGTGAAGACACCACAAACTTATGGCGGTTTTCTTTTTTGCTTGCAAAAATTATACTACAATATTCAAAAAAGGCTATAAGTGTTCACAAACTGCAGACTTTAGAAATCTGAATAAATACTTATACAAGATGTAAAGGGTAAGTCCTTTTAACCGCTCGGATCCGTCCAAAGGCGTTGTCGACCGAAGGACGGATCCGTCCTGTGATTTTTTTTATTTTTGTTTTGATTTTATTTATTATATATTTTGATGTAAATATGGTTTCTTGTTGACAAGTACTATTTACGAAATACAAAATAACGTGCGGGTGGAGTTGTGGTTATTGGTTATAGTTGATTATACATATAATGGTCAATAAAATAAAAACCATACTATATTTATTTTACAAATTACTGTAAATTAGGTTCGTTAGTTATCAATCTTTCCGAAAAATCTTAGTTCCTTGTGTGATGGATTGACAAACGCAGTACCTATTGCAACAGAAACGCGGGGAAGACGCGCGTGACCTTGAATGACCTTGAAACTGCTGGTAGACAAGGGATACACTTTTTTGGTTGACACGGTTGACGAAAGGTTAAGTCGAAATGCGGTTGTTCTAGACGTCTAGGCGAACAACTTTTGTTCTACAACTTTTGTTTTAAATTTTGAGGTTATGTTTCACTGAAAAAACAGCTGCTTTTGAAAATAAAGGTAATTGAAGGTTTGATTGTAGTAGACCAAACTTAATGCAAGGACAACATCAGGTCAATGACCTCGAACTCTAAGAAACAGCTGAACTTCAAGTAAACTTTACACTTAAAATTTTCGAAAAGTACTTCGAATTTCCAAAAGTCGTAGAACAAAAGTTGTTCGCCTAGATGTCTAGAACAACCCCCTTTCGGCTTAAAAGAGCTTACCCGTTACATCTTGTATATTTTAGTTAACAGGATCAAGTCATATTTGTCACTTGTTTATTTTAGAATACAGGCTCCTGATACTATAATATCATATGATTTACAGACAGATCAACCTAATAAATACAAGCCTATAAACAAACTCAGTATAAAAACCGAGGTATTGGTTACATCGATTGGTGATGATGAGAAACCTGTGGAGCTAGGGCAGGAAGACCCCTTGTTCACAGCTGAAGTCAGAGTCAAGGTTGAGGACCAGGAGTCTAATGTTGGTCTTTGTGAACCTTTTTGTTTGAATGAGGTAATTAATGTGGCAACATTAGAATTATAAGTCAACTTTTTTTAAGATGTGTGAGTAAATTTCTGAACAGTTTGACTGTGGAACATATGCCCCCTTACTTAACGCTTGTTTCAAAGTTGACAGACAGTGACAAACGTCACATAACTTGGTCATCTGATAATCGTCGTTTATAGGTAAGGGGGATGATTCCTAGCCATCTGACCCGACATAAAAATACTTCACAATTCAGGCAGCCATAAATAAAAATATTTCTACTTTAAAAACCTGTAATCATTTCAGAAATCAGTGAACACATTGAATGTAAGTTTTGAACCTAAGAGTGACTTGGATAGCGATGCATCAATGGACGCGTCAATCAGCTCATATTTTGACGTGAGCAAGCAGACAGACAGACAGAAATGCGAGCCGAGCAAAGCCAGTAGACAGAAGCAAGCTATGTTAAAGAAAGCCGGCAGCCAAGAGGCTGGGATTAAACCTATACTAAGAACATCTGGTAAAAATAAAGTAAGAAACAATTGATATGAAACCTATAAATCAATTGATATTAATCTGATCGATCATTTCGGAGCCCATTTCAGACTCCTCTCAAGGTAAAACGCGACTAAAACCGTAAAATGAGGTTTATTTTAATATGTAATCACGAAAACAGAAAAAAATCTATGTTACAAAATCTTCATAAATTCACAAATCTTCGGTCGCCCATCCAAGTATTGACCGCGCCAAGCGTTCCTTCACCTACAAGACTGTTCAAGATCGGCAGGTTTACAATGAGCTCCGCCTTACGCGGGACACAGTTAGCTCAATATATTTATTATTATCGTTTTTTAGACAATGAAAGCCACAAAGAAAATTACAAAAACATCGAAAAATAAAGTCAAATCAAAAACGGATAAATTATCTAAAACTCAAAATGAGGGGGGTTCAGCCAATATTGGTAATACTCAAAATCTATACAAAGGTATGACATTTTTACTAATATTATGTGAATAATAAATTCTGTGACCAACTTTAAACTACCTTATACACCTATAGAAATTTACTCACACATCCTTAGAAATTTACTTACTTATCCTTAGAAAATTACTCAAATCTTTAAAAAATTAACTCACACATCCTTAAAAATTAACTCATCCATCTTTAGAAATTAACTCACACATCTTTAAAAAATTACTCACAATAGAACAAAGAAATAAGTTCGAAGTTCGAATTTTGAATCATCTATTTTAAATAGATGATTCAAAATTCGAACAGATGATTCAAAATTCGAACTTAGTTCTTTGTTCTATTACCCACTATCTAGGTAATCTAAACCTTTATAAATTTATTTAGTTTGGTCTTGGATTTTCAAGATTTTACATAATAAAACACAATATTTACCGAGAATTACTCCCTTTTTTTAAATTAATGGCGTTGTTACAATATACCGAGAAAGCGAAAGCGAACTTTACAGTTAGCTTTTTCAAGGTTGACTGAGATGTAATTCGTCTATTTTATTTAATATTCTAAAAAGTGACTGTAAACTACCGCCTCATTATTATTTCGCACGCTTAATATTAAAGTGACCGTTTTGGAAAAAGCTGTTTTTTGGCAAATCGCGATAAACGTTTTGCAACGAGGGGTTTAGTCTCATTATTGTGGCATAACTCTAATAAGATATCGATTTTTCGATTAAAATGCATCTTAAATGGTAGATTAAGAATCATAGATGTAACTAATAATGGAAACGCCTATAATTCTTTTTTCTTTATAAATAAAAAAGGCTGATATTTTTTTAATACTATGTATGGGTCTTTTTAATATAAAATACAGGTTAGTTTGTTCAAAATCTGAAAGTCATAATAGATTTTAAGTCTGTATATTATTAAATTGAAATATTGTTTTGATGAATGTTTAACGTTTAAGTCAAATTATTACTAACAATGATTATACATTTTTTGATTTAGGACGTTTATTGAAAAATTAAGGATTATAATAACCCAAAAAAATAAAAAAAAATTGAACAATCTATAGTAGACTTCTAAATATCAACAAAGGTTCTAACTTTGGAAGCAAAAGTTTAACATACTTCTTTATAAACCATCTAGAAAATTGGACTTTTATTGAAAAATTAAGGATTAAAATTATTACAAAAAATATTGAACAATCTATAACAGACTTCTTAAAATCAACTAAGGTACTAACTATGGAAGCAAAAACTTAACATAATTTATAAAATATCTAGAAAATTACAACAAACTATAAAAATTTACAGAGTGTCTTGTAAATTTTTACTTTACTTCTTGACTTTAAAAAGGTTTAACTAGGGTAAAGTTGTGTTATTTCAGTAGCCAACACTTAGGTTATTAAAAACGAACTTATAGAACGTATTCAAAATCAATAAAAACTGTACTAAACAAAAACAAGACTTTGTTCAGTCCATTTAAAAACTATTTACTTGCTACTTAGTACTATATTAAAGAGGTATTTAAGGAGATTAATAAATCCAATCTTATTAACAATCAGTCCTAATATTTTAAAGCAGTTCAACCAGTTTACCTACTACTAAACATAGATTTATTAATCAATAAAATATCTTAAATTTCATTAAAAAATGGAATTATAAAAATCACATAAAAATGAGGTCGTTTCTTGTCTGGATAAGTATGGTCCTCATCGCTTAAATTTACGTCGCCTTCGCCAGAATTTATAAGCGGTATCCTATAGATAGTTTATGGATTTCTCATTACGGCCTTCAATTTGTTTGAAATACTCTCCAGCATTTGAATATTGTTGGTTTTCGGGCTTATTGCGTACGTCGCTTAACATTTGGACATCTTTGTTTTGATGCAGAGTTAACATTGACGACGTTTGCTGCTCTTCGTTATCAGCTCTTTTAAGGGAAAATTGTTGATTTCCGGAAATATTTTGTACATCACTTAATATCTGTAAATAGAACAGAAAAGTTAGTTGATAGGTAATTTAATAGGTACATAAAGCTCCATTAAAAAGATACATAGATTTGATTTCCTGAACTTCTTACTTTACGTAAATTATTGTTCACATAACTGGACATCCTCATTTTGAGGGGGGATTAACCACAGAGGACGTTTTTTTAACTAAATTTAGAATCCGTTTCTGTCTTGCATCAGATTTTGACTCCATGCTAAAAAATATGCATTTAGGTCAAGCAAATAATGCTCTTGTTGTCCAATAACTAAACTATTATTGACTTTAAACTAACTCAATCCAGAACATTCAAAAAGAGTTGTCCAATTCGTTTTCGATTTTTAATATAACTCAGACTGAATACCGAAAGTAACTACAAAATTTTGATGTAATTTATAATAAATAGACGTAACATAAAATTATTCAATGCACTCGATTACATTAACGATGAATCTTAATAAAAAACAGACCTAACCATGAGTGTGTTTTTAAATCACTGATTTTCATAGTTTTAAAAAGACTTAAATCTAAATCTACCATGAAATAATGTAAAACTATTATTATTAAAAAGACCTATCGCTTATTGAGTCAAAGTAAAATTTAAGTAATCTGATAAACTTACCTTCAATGTCACTGATGTACAAACTTGAAAACTAATAGGTCACTATAACAAGAAACACGCAGATGTTTGCCTTACACGAAATGAGCGAATAATGAATGCGTCACAATTATGTTAAGTGGCGTCATCAAAACACATTAGTGTGAAAGAGACCGAACTTTTGTATAAGCGTGTTGTTGTAATGAGCTAATGGACTGTAAATAAGTTGTAAGATGGTTATTAAAAGGATCGCTAGGGAAGGAATTGAGAAGGGACTCACGTGAAGCTCCGTTGGTAGGCAATATGATGCAGAAAATCTTCTCGAGGGCCCTCCGTTACAACGTTGATGTGTTGCACCTTTCTAATGATCCTTTGGCAGTACGTATTTCACACAACGAGCACTATTGTAAAACTTTTATGAGTTTTGTCCGGAGTAACGCGAATTTGATGCTTGAGCTAAGAAGCGGAAAACGGCAACTGGTTTTCTTGATGATTATAGCGCCCTCTGGACCGGAAGTGGATTAAATAGGTAGGAATAGGAACTGACATTGACAGGACTGTTTGTCTTGGGATTGATTGAGGAATAGATAATAGGTAAAGGCGGGAACGAGTATTTGGAATTGGATTATTTATGAATTACAACTTTAACATTAATCTTGCCCCCGCGCTGGCGAAATTTATGAGACTGAGAAAATTCCCAAGTACACATGTCCAATAATCATTGCAGTTCTCTACGATAATGCTAACAAAGATGATGATGATGATTGCTATTGATTAAGTTTAAAATATAATAATGATGTTAGAAACAAGATACTAAACAAAATGATTTGATGATGATGATGAGTGATAATGATAGTGACCCTAATCATCTATGTTTGGTAAGGGACACAATTTCACAAGTGGTCTTTTTAAGACACCTTGTGCAGTCCTGATTGATGCCGAACGACAAATGCCGTCACGGCCTGGATACAATTCCGTAATTCTACCCATACGCCATCGTAATGGATGTGTAGTCTCGTCCTTGATGATGACGAGTTGATCAATTTTCGCAGGAGATGAACCATCTGTCCACTTCAAGCGTTGTGATAAATTGACAAGATATTCGGTATGCCACCGAGACCAAAAATCTTGGTGCACCCTCTGTATCAGCTGCCATCGATTGAGTCTATTCAACTTTATGTCCGAATAGTTAGGTGCAGGCAACGTAGTTAAAGGAGCCAGGGTTAAAAAATGTCCTGGTGTTAATGCCGATAAGTCTGATGGATCAGAACTCATGGCTGATAGTGGTCGTGAATTCAAAACCGACTCTATTTGCGTCAAAAGTGTGTTTAACTCCTCATATGTTAGGATTTGTGTGCCTACAACGCGATATAAATGTGTTTTGACCGACTTTACGCCGGCTTCCCATAAACCACCCATGTGTGGAGAACCAGGAATGTTGAATTTGAAATCAATGCGCTCTGTCTCACATGCCGAACGCATCAAGTCTACAAGTTGTGAATGAGCACCCTTGAAATTGGTACCACAATCACTGTGAATGGTGTTGCAGCGACCACGTCTTGCTATGAATCTGCGGAGAGCAGCTATAAATGTTTCACTACTTAGGCTAGAACAAAGTTCAAGGTGAAGTGCTTTGGTTGCAAAACAAACGAATAAACACAACCATGCTTTTGTTGTGCGTACCCCACGATGTCGAAGGAGTGTTATGTTAAAGGGTCCTGCAAAATCACAACCCACTGATTGAAATGCTTTGATTTGTGTTATACGAGAACGGGGAAGATCTGACATCTTTGGCTGAAAAGGAATTGGTTTAGTACGAAAACAACGATGACAATTTGAAATTACCTGACTGATTGCTCGTCTAGGTGATAAAATCCAAAAAATTTGAAGTAATAAATAGTGTAATGCTTGTAAGCCAGGATGTAGATGCTCATTGTGAGTGCATTGAATGATGAGTTGTGTTAAACGATGTTTGCGAGGAAGTAAGGCTGGGTGTTTTGCTTCAAATGAAAGATCTGATTGAGAGAGCCTACCCCCCACACGAAAAATGTTGTTTTCATCTAGAAAAACATTGAGTTTACGAAATGGTTTTGATAGTGTTTTGTTTGATTTTAAAAGTTTGAGCTCTTCACTAAAGTTTGTTGATTGAGAATGCCTAACTAATGTCATGAGACTATGATGAAGCTCAACTTCCGTTAAATGGCCTGCAACTTGCTTGTTTTGCAAGGCTCTAATGAAACCATTACAATATGCTAGAATACGTTGAATTTTTTTCAATGATGAAAATTTGTTTAATAAATACTCAACAGGATGAATATCTACTATGTTTGTGACAGTTAACACACAAGCGCGTTTTTCAAAATCAAGATCTGAATAGTTAATTGTTGAATGTTGTGGCTCTTTGGGCCAATGATTTTGATCTGAGGATAGCCACTGTGGGCCTGTCCACCAGTATTCATGATTGATAAGCTCATCGGGTAGCAGACCACGACTCGCTGCGTCTGCAGGATTGTGTTTTCCTGGAACGTGTTTCCAGGCAGCTTCTGGTAGCTTACGCTGGATGTTTGATATGCGATTGCCAACAAAGGCCTTAAAATTTGATGAATTTGATCGGATCCATGACAACACTATCATAGAATCCGTCCATGCATGAACGCTCTCTATGTTGAGCAACTTGTTGTACAAATTGATGATATGTCGGAGAAGATCTGCGAGTAATGAAGCACCGCACAACTCCAACCTAGGCAGGGTCCTACGCTTGGTGGGAGAAACCCGTGACCTAGCACTAACTAAAATAACATGATGCTGATTATGATGATTAGTTGTACGAAGGTATACTGCTGCAGCAAAACCTGCCTCGCTCGCATCTGAAAATCCATGGAGCTGATATGATACTGCATCATTGCTTGTGATACGCCGTGGAATTCGAAGCTGAGCCAAATGAGGCAGCTGCCGGGTATACCTCGACCAAATTTGATTGATGTCGTCTGGTACGGGCTGGTCCCATCCCGAACCCAATAACCATAGACGTTGTATGAGATGCTTTGCTAAAAATGATAATGGTGTTAAAAGACCAACAGGGTCATAAATACGAGCCAGCTCTGAGAGCATGGTACGTTTGGTACACTCACGATTGATTTGATTTACTTGGTAATTGAATATGTCCTCTTGTGAATTCCATGCTAAACCGAGGACCTTCACAAAATGGCCATCACTATCGAATGTTTGGTTTGCATTCGGCACCGCATGATGTTCTTGTGGAATATTGTGGAGTACAGCTGGATGATTGCTAGACCACTTTCTGAGTTCAAATCCACCAGTCGCCACAATATTAATCAGCTGTTGCCGAAGACAGACCGCCTCTTCGATGCTGGAACAACCTGTCACAGCGTCGTCGACATAAATATCCTCTAACAACACCCGAGCTGCAGCTGGAAAAGACTCTCCCTCATCACGAGCAAGTTGATGTAAAACTCGGATAGCGAGGAATGGTGCCGAAGACACCCCAAACGTCACACGATTGAGTTTATACTCCTGAATGGGTTGATTTGTGGAACACCTGAAAAGGATCCGTTGATAATCCTGGTGATGTTCTGCTATACGGATCTGACGATACATTTGTTTGATATCCGCACAAAAAACGAAGGCATGGAGCCTGAAACGAAGAAGTATGTTTGTGATGTCAGCCTGGAGTTTAGCACCTGTCAAGAGAGTGTCGTTTAAGGATACTCCATGTTTATCCTTCATTGAAGCATCATAGACTACACGTAGGCTACGATCCGACTTGGCTACTGCATGATGAGCTAAATAAAAAGCTGTTGGTGATTGACACTCCTTTTCAGGTACCTTCTTCATCTGACCACTGGATAAGTATTCCATAACATGTTGATTGTATTGTTTATGAAACGCTGGCTTGGCCATGAGACGTTTCTCCAAATGAATAAAACGACGAAGAGCTATGTCATAAGCTCCCTCAAATGATGGTGATGATTGATTACGAAATGGTAAGTGAACGATGTATCGTCCCTCACTGTCACGTTGATGGGTTGATTGAAAGATGTCTTCACACTGATCATCTTCCACTGAGTGAGATTGCATGTTATCTCCACATGGTATGTTATCCAACTCCCAAAATTTTTGAACAGCAATATCCAAGTTACTGTCAATTGATACCTGATTGATTGATAATGGAGTGGATGTTGACAAAATTGATAATGTTTTACCCATCAAAATGAACCCAAAAATAGTGTTGATGGCAGTTGCTGCATGTGGACCACCATCAAGTTTGCCTGGTAAAAGAATTTCAGGGAAAATCTCTCCTCCAATGAGGATATCTACAGGTCGTTGTTTATGATATGTTGGGTCTGCTAATACTAGATTTGAAATATGTTTGAACCCAGATGTGTCCACTGGATGGGTGGGCATGTCCCCACAAATCCTATCCAATGTAACTGCTTCTGATGTGAATAAAGGCTCTGCCTTACCAATTGGTCTAAATTCCAAAAATACTTTACTTGTTGAACAGGCCGGCACTTGCCCAATACCTGTCATTGGTGTTGACACCTTATGCTGGGTTAAACCTAAACGTTGAACACAATTTTTTGTTATAATGTTGCTTTGACTACCAGGGTCTAGTAAAATCCTAACCTTGTCAAAAGAACCCCTACCATTTTTTACTTCCACTTCTGCTGTTGCTAATAAAACAAAATGTGTACCCGATGAACGGTTTGCTGAAATGTTAGCCAATGTAGTAATAGGAGTGACTGCATGGTCACTTGAAACTGATGTTTTAAGTATGTTAGTTGTTGGTTGTGGAAGTTGTGATTTGTTAGTGCTAAAATGAATAAGACTATTATGTCGTTGGTTGCAAGTCTTACAAGAGTAACTACTCTTACAAGCTGCTGTGTTGTGGTTAGAACGCAAACAATTGAAGCATAGTTTATGTTGACGCACTAACTGAAATCTGTCATAAGGAGATTTCACTAAAAATTTGTTGCATAAATAAAGAGGATGTTCCTCCTTACATATGACACATGAGGGGTTAGACACCTGAGCCAAAAGCATGGTTGGTCTAACTTGATTGTGTGAGTTGACCCGTTTGTTGTTGTTATTGTGTGTTTGACTAGGTTGACTTAAAGTGTTGTTTAAATTGATAGATGAACGCTCCAGAGCCTTGCATCTTTCTACTAAAAATGTTTGTAATTGTTGAAAAGTTGGGAAATCACTTGTGTAATTTAATTCAAATGCTTCACGAGAAGCCCTATCCAATTTTGTTAATAAAGAATGAAATAGTACAAAGTCCCACTGTGTAGTGGGTAACCCTAATGAATTGAGCATTGCTAGATTTTCACTGATAGTATTTAAAATAGTTCTAAGCTGTTGCACAGAACCTGATTGCATTGATTTCAAATTGTTGATTTGTTCCCAACACAAAAATGCTAAATATCGCTTGTTGCTATAACGATCAATTAATGCTTGATATGCACATGGGTAATTGACATCGGAGACGGGATAAGCCCGTATTAGGTTTATTGGTTCACCCGACAGGGTGGAAATTAAATATTGAAACTTTTCTACATTAGATATATCTGTACGATTATGAACAAGAGAGTTAAAAAGTTCAATAAAGCCTGGGAAGTCCCTAATTTGGCCACAAAAAGTAGGTAGCTTCATAGGGGGAAGTTTAGGTCTGCTTACCTCATGAGAAGGGACAGACACTTTTGAGGAACTACACGGTGAATCTGTTTTTATGATTGGAAGATATTTACGTTGTGCTTCTAAAATTTCACTATACATGTCATCTGCTTTTTCTGATATTTCAGTTTGTTTTACATTAATTTCTTTCATATCGCGACCAGCGCTTTGATACTCACAGACGAGTTTGATGTGGGATTCATTGAAAACCTCCATCTCTAAAGGGATGCGGGAACACCATGTTTCTAAACGTATGATTTTGCGGGAATCGTTTTCGCACGAACGCGCACATAAGACGGCATCCTGAAGCCGTTTGAAAGCCAAATCACGTTTGGTTTCGAGATGTTTAATTATTGTTTCCGACATTATGATTAATTTATTTTTAAAAACTATTTACGACAAAAAACACTTGTTATAATTACGAAAACACTGCACTGTTTATGTTTTGTTTACAAAATGTCAAAGTCAAACACACTTTTTTTTTTTTGTTTGAATGTTTCTAGTTTTGATGGACGTCACACTGACAACTTGACGAAGCGAAATTGAATGATTGATTCAGATTGATTGACTGAACCGGAAACTGAGTATGCACCAAAATGAATGATCGAATGTTGGACAATTGAGTGAATGCTTGATAAACGAACAAATGAGTGATAAATTGCGAACAAATGAGTTCCGTTTCCTGTTAAAAATGATATTATTACTCCAGACACAAAATAAATGGATGTATGAATGTATAGATATGTAGGTATACAATGTTTGATACAAAAATGATATGATAGGTAAATCCCACTGGATTTTACACAATGATGATGTTCCTACGTTCTATGGTACGTGAGGAAATGTTCCGGCGTTATATGTTACACTCAGAAACAACAAAATATGATGAAAATATGTTCGCGCGTCGTATGTTACACGAGAACCAAAATATACCTAACTCAATGATATGTTGATTAATCCGAATGTTATATGTTACATTGGATTTTGGACAATATGCTATGATATGTTTCTGCGTTCTATGTTACGCTAGAAACCCACAATGAATAAATGGACAAAAGTTTTTAAAGTTTTACAAAATGGCGAATTGTTCGAAATTAGAACCGCAATGATGATAGGACGCTATGTTCTTTTTTTGAAAATCCGGTCGTCAAGGACCATTAAATGATGTTGTAATGAGCTAATGGACTGTAAATAAGTTGTAAGATGGTTATTAAAAGGATCGCTAGGGAAGGAATTGAGAAGGGACTCACGTGAAGCTCCGTTGGTAGGCAATATGATGCAGGAAATCTTCTCGAGGGCCCTCCGTTACAACGTTGATGTGTTGCACCTTTCTAATGATCCTTTGGCAGTACGTATTTCACACAACGAGCACTATTGTAAAACTTTTATGAGTTTTGTCCGGAGTAACGCGAATTTGATGCTTGAGCTAAGAAGCGGAAAACGGCAACTGGTTTTCTTGATGATTATAGCGCACTCTGGACCGGAAGTGGATTGAATGGGTAGGAATAGGAACTGACATTGACAGGACTGTTTGTCTTGGGATTGATTGAGGAATAGATAATAGGTAAAGGCGGGAACGAGTATTTGGAATTGGATTATTTATGAATTACAACTTTAACAAGCGACAGGACACTATTATTTTAATACTTTGAAAATGAACCTACTAGATGGCGTTAAAATAAAAGTGACTGCGTATTTAACTCAATTATCCAAAATTTTGACTTAGGTCACTATAATATTAAGCGTGCGTTTGTATCAAAAACGTTCCTGTGTAAGTACGTAGACTTTAGAATTATTATAATAAGTAGTTTCGAATAAAACTATACAAAGAATATACTTGTTTAGTTTAAAAATAAAACGCGAGTAAAACCCGGTAAATATTGTTTTTTCTGTATATATTTATTAATTTTAGGTAAAATAAAGACAATAGAATTGACGCGAGAGGAGTTAGAGTTCGAAAGGGAGAGCGAGAGAAAGAAGGAGTCGTGGCAGAAACAGAATTATAAATGTGAGACATGTTTGAAGTCGTTTCGATACAGCTATGTGTTAGAAACGCACAACGACAGACATCATAAGGTAACGTACCTTTCTGCGGGATCGAAGTTAATAAACTTCGATCGCGGCGGCGGCGGGGCGCAGCTAGATAATAAACATCGGCTTGTCCATTTCAGATGTTAGATAGCAAGACAATGATGACGTGTGATATTTGCAAATGTATATTGTTAAACAGCTCGTCGTACAGACCGCATTATAAACGACACTTTACAAGGTAATTTTACATTACAAGCGATACATGTTGGAATAAAATGTTGGACAATTCTATAACAAAAGGTTTTGTCCGCAGATACGTGTGCATGGTGTGCGGGTTGCGGTCGGACGAGCTGGCGAGCATGGCGCGCCACTACGCAACTTGTCACGCGGACCGCGACGCCGCGCAGATGGAGTACAGGTGTAAACACTGCTCCTACACCACTTAGTGAGTAGTTTCATAGATATACTTACACTATATTTATTCTACAATAAGTAAGATAAATACACAGAAAGTTTAAAACGTTGACTAAAGTGTGGTGTTGTGTTTTAGCACGCGCCGCAGCTACAACTACCACAAGCGGCGGCTCCACGAGCCCAAGTTATGTACGATATGTGACAAGCAGTTCACGGGAGGGATCTCTTACAACTTCCACATGAAGTGAGTACAGTACGGTAAGGTACAGTAGAATTCGGCTTAGCAGCGAACACGTTATTCAGTTTTTTTTTTTTTTCGTGACTCTGTATTGAAATAAAACTCATCATTGCACGTTCAAAATATACCTATTTATTAAGATATAACATCACATTATCGTTCACATATTCTAAGAAGATAAACAATTCTAAATTTGATTTTTTAATGCTCTAGTTAGGCTTTTTATTTATTAGAAGTATTATTAAGGAAATAATACATTTACAAAAATAACTCGCGGCGAGGCTCAAACTCGCGTGTCTAGATTTGTACCGCAGCGTCTTAAACCATTACACCACGAGAGTTCCACCTCTGTGAGAGTGAATTTAAGAATTGTATGGTTGTTAAAATAAAGTGGTAACAAAATCTCAACGGGCTTGAGTCCTTGTTACCTTTAATTAAATTGCCTTAGCAATGATTTATATTAGACCGTCACAAGCGCCGGCTGAGTCCGAGTTTCGTTGTCCATTGTTCGGCCGCCACTCGGTTGCAATAGACCGACCAGCCCCAAGATTATCTATCTAGTTAACGACTCACAACCGTGGTAAATGACGTCACTATGCAGTACATTACTGCTTTGACGTAACGTGGTTATTACCGGTGGTTACTTCAAAGCAGCAATGTTCTATATAGTGCCTGTCATTTTCCACTGTTGTCAGACGTCAATAGATTGATAATATAGGTACTAAACAGGCTCGGACTCTTAGAGTATACATAAGCAAACTTTAGAGCGCTGGTATGCGAGTATGAACTGTAAGCACCGATATGAACAGTCAAAAATTATGTCATCAGTGACCTACGGTTACGGGAATTGACTGTTTCTCTCGTTAGAATATATTCTAGTAATAACTATGGTGAAATGTTCAGTGCCGCGGTGTAAAAATGATTCGCGGATCACTATTCAACCTCAACATTTGAATATCTATGTATAGAGCATCTGCTTACACTTTGCGCAGTAGGCAAATAAATACCTATAGACGCGCTCTATAGTTTGCTTATGTATACTCTAAGCTCGGACCCGTGACGGTCTTATACAATTTGTAACGGGTATGCCCTTTTAATCCGAAAGGGGGTTGTTCTAGACGTCTAGGCGAACACCTTGTGTTTTACGACTTTTGAAAATTCAAACTTTTTTTTGAAGATTTTGAGATTATGTTTCACTAAAAAAAAACAGCTGCTTTTGAAAATAAAGGTAATTGAAGTTTTGATTGTAAACCATCAAACTAAATAAAAGGACAACATAAGGTCAATGACATCGAACTCTCAGAAACAGCTGATTTTCAAGTAAACTTTACACCTAAATTTTTCGAAAAGTACTTCGAATTTCCAATAGTCGTGGAACAAAAGTTGTTCGCCTAGACTTCTAGAACCCCCTTTCGGATTAAAAGGGCTTACCCGTTCCACCTTGTATAATCATCGCATATAATATTGGCTGCGGGTTCGATTCCCGCCGGGTGCAAATATTTATGCTTAAAAATAAATATTTGTATCTGGTCTGGGTGTCTTTCTATGTATAGTGTGTATGTATTTACAAAAAAAAAAAGTATAATATGTAGTATATCCGTTGTCTAGTACCCATAGTACAAGGCTAGAGCTTAATTTGGGGCTAGATTGCGCTGTGTGTAATGTCGTGCAAAAATCTTACTAATATTATAAACGCAAAAGTTTGTATGTATGTGAGCTTGTTACTCTTTCACGCAAAAACTACCGAACTGATTGCGATGAAACTTGGAATATAGGTAGCTGGGGACCTGGATTAACACATAGGCTACTTTTTATCCCGATATTCCCGCGGGAATGGGACTTAGCGGGTGTAACCGCGGGCCGCAGCTAGTAAATAATAAATAAATAAATATCCGTGTGTGACGTGTGTAGACTGTGTCACTCGTCGGGTCCGGCGCCGGCCCGTAGCTTCCCGTGCGGAGCGTGCGAGCGCGTGTTCCGCAGCCGCGCGTCGTGCACTGCGCACGCGCGCGCCGCGCACGCGCCGCCCGCCTCCTCCACGCCCGCCTACTGCGCGCTCTGCGACCAACACTTCCGACACGCCAGCTCCTACCGGTACCATCTCAAGACCACGCTCGTCCACAACAATGGGGTAAACAAGTGAGTTGGATCGTCTTTACGTATTCAGTGAACCGATTATGGCTGTTTGGAAAGTTCTTTTCCCATACACACTTGCATACTCAATTTAACACCCTTTAGGAGCCCAATTTCACCCCCAATTTAACATGAATGGAAAGCAAAGCATTTACGCATATAACATGAGAACGAAATAAAATGAAAATATGTACGATCTTTCTTTGCTTTAAGTCATTCCTTGTGTATTTTAAATAATGTCGATAGTAGAAGGGCATCGTTTATATCGTTTGGTTATACGTTACAGTTACGTGTGCGACTATTGCGGACGAGAGTTCAGATACAAACCGCCGTTGAGAGATCACATCGAGATACAGCATCTGAATATATGGAACTACAGATGTGACCCTTGCAATAAGGTAACATTGATATTATAATGTGCTACTATTATAAATTGACTAAGGATGTCAAGAATCGAGATGGCTTTCCTTCGTAAAACAATGTTAGGGTTCTAGGAGGTATTCATTGTGCCAAGGGAAATAGTTTAGTCATCAAACGCCGTATATTGCTGTTTTTTAACCGACTTAAAAAAAAAAGGAGGGGGTTATCAATTCGTCAGTATGTATAATATTTGTTATTTTTTTTGTATGTTCACCGATTACTCGAAGACGGCTTGACCGATTAAGATGATTTTTTTTTAATGGATAGGTGGGAGCTCCAAGATGGTCCCATAAAAATTTGATGTGGACCTGAGGAGGGTCTTCGGAGTGATGAACGGAAATGCTCCTCAAAACGCATTAATCAATCCAGTTGTTTATCGATTACTCGAAGATGGCTTGACTGATTGAAATGATTCTTTTTTTATTGGAAAGGTGGAAGCTCCGAGATGGTCCCATAAAAATTTGATGAGGATCTTCGAAGTGAGGACCGGGAATGCTCCTCAAAACGCTGTATTCAATTCAATTGTTCATCGATTACACGAAGATGGCTTGACCGATTGATATAGTTCTTTTTTTTAATGGAAAGGTGGAAGCTGCGAGGTGGTCCCATGAAAGTTTGGTAAGGATCTGATGAGTATCTTCGGAATGATGGACAGGATAGCATCCCAGAATTAAATAAATTACTCATTTTTGGACTTCTACCAAAAAGAATAGACCCCTTTAGAACTAAGTACAGATTGATGGGGCACCTTCTCATCAGCAAACTCCTCAATAATTAAAATTACGGTAACAATATTGTTGATTTTTAGGTAGGTAGGTATACTAAAAAGGGTAAAATAAAAAAATAACTAGGCACTGTACCTATGTAGAGGTTCTTTTGGTCATTTTTATCAATTCTTTTTTTTTTTTTTGTTTTTTAAATTATTTTTTGTTTCTTTTTGAAGTCGGTTTTTTAATTTTTAAATTATTTTTTTATCATCTTGTACAGCTTCCTTTAAAAATTATTACTCGCTCATCGCTCAGTATCGTTTTTAACTTCGTTATTACAATACGGTGTCTGTAATGTAACGTAACATATCGAGCATTACATACAGCGCGCACTCTGTGAGTCGAATCAATATTGTTACATTACAAGTGATTACTCGCGGATAAGGAGCCTCAAGGGTTCGTTTTTTACCTTTCCTGATACGGAACCCTAAAAATATGCCATTGTTTCAGACGTTCAGTTCAAAGAACCTACAAATGAAACACATACAGTATGTACACGAGAACAAACAGGTGCCTAAGAATAAGATATGTCAGTTCTGTGGGAAAGGATTTGCGGTAAGTGGCCATCACTTTCATTCCTCTCTGGATATTCATCCCCATGAGGGGATGAATTTTAGTTGAAAGATGAATTTCATCCCACCTTCTGATATTTCATATTTGATGAAATAGCAGAAGGTGGGATGTTTAGCTTTACCATTTAGGTTATATAAGCGAGTTAGTTAAAAAAGTTTGACTTTGTATCCTGTCGTATTGACTTACAGAGTAGAAAAACGCTACAATGTCACATCCGGCGCCACACCGGCGAACGGCCGCTCGAGTGCGAGTTCTGCGGCGACACCTTCGCACACGATGCCGCGCTTTACACTCATCGGAAGCTCAAACACAAAGTGCCGGCGAAGAGGGACACCAAACAAACAGGGCACGAACGAAGCTTGCTCCCGAGGAATAAGAACAGTGTGGGGGACTGAATTAGCTTGTTCCCGATGAATAAGAACAGTGTTGTAGAACAATATTGGAGAAGAAAGACTGATATAAGAGAGAGAGCATAATATGTGACCACACGCTTACGACGCGATGAGCGAGCGAAAATAGCTCAGCGAAACTACCTATAAAAAAGGCTAACATCCGCCCGCTCGTTTACTTCTATTACAGATATTAACGAAACAGTAGGCAGTTGGTCCTGTTGTCAAGTGGTGACTAGTACAGAGTACCTAACGACTTGGTTACTAACTGATCAAGAAATAAACTGTATACAAAAAATTAATTATCTTACCTTCCACACTCTTTTGGTAATAAAAAAAGTAACTTCGAGGCCGTTGTTTATTTATGCATCCGTAACGCAACATTAAGAGATTATGAATATTAGGAGATTATGAAATTGACACTCATGGGTTCAAACCTCAGCGCAACGACTTCTTTTTGCAAATATGTTTTTAAATCTATATATATAAAACTCTTTGTCCTGAGTGACTGAGGGATCAACGCACAGACTAAACCATTGGTAGTAGAGAGCTGAAATTTGGAGGGTGTGTCCGTTTTGTGATAAAAGCGTCAGATAAGAAAGGATATTCCGAAAATCCACCCCTAAGGGGGGGAAAGGGGGTGAAAACGTTTGTATGCAACTTCCAAGCCGCTTGACCCACAAACTTGAAATTTAACACACAGAATACTATGGGGTCGTAGGTGAAGTTTTAAAAAAGTTATTTTTAGAAATTCAGTCCCTAAGGGTGTTAAATTGGGGATGAAAGGTTGTATGGGAATTGGTTTACCGCTTCACCTACAATCTTAAAATTTAATACGGATATTGCTGTAGGGACGTAGGCACAAATTTTTTTTTTTAGAAATTCATCCCCTTAGGGTGTTAAACTGGGGAAGAAAATCTATATGAAAATTGGCTTACCGCTTGACCTACAAACTTGAAATTTAACACAGAGATTGCTATGGAGTCATAGGTGAAGCACCTAATTTTTTTTTAAAAATCATCCCCTAAGGTTGTTAAATTGGGGATGAAAGTATCTATGGCATATTTTTTTTAAAATATGTTTACGAGTATTTATCTGTTTCCCGTGTCGGTTTCGGTTCCGATTGCGGTTCCGGCTCTCAGTTTGAGGTTCAGGGGAATCTAACCACCCCCCGAAAAGGGGAGGGGGGACAAATTTTGGTTTAAACTGTTTATTCTAGCGAATCAGTACATATACCTACCTACAGTTTTGTACATGCAATACATTAGGCGACGCGGGATAATCCTAATTATATCCTACCATGAACCTATCCTGATTCTATACCGACCTTATGCTGATACAGATGGTACAGATAAACAATGGTGACGGAACCTATGCTGATCCGATGCCGATCTTATGCTGAACCTATGCTGATCCTAAGCCGATTCTATGTTGAACCTATGCTGAACTTATGTCGATCATATGCTGATCCTATGCCGATCCTATGCTGATTCTATGCCGATCCTATGTTGAACATATGCTGATCATATGCCGATCCTATGCTGTCCTATGCTGATCAAATGCCGATCCTATGTTGAACCTTGGCTGATTCTATGTTGATCCTATGCTGATCCTATGCCGATCATATGCTGATCCTATGCCGAACCTATGCTGATCCTATGATAGGCTAATCCTATGTTGAACCCAGGCTGATCCTACGCTGATCCTATGTTGAACCTATGCTGATCCTATGCCGATCTTATGTTGAACCCAGGCTGATCCTATGCTGAGCCTATGTTGAACCTATGCTGATCCTATAATGAACCTAGGCTGATCCTATGCAGAACCTATGCCGATCCTATGTTGAACCTAGGCTGAACCTATGCTGATCCTATGCCGATCCTATGTTGAACCTAGGCTGATCCTATGTTGAACCTATGCTGATCCAATAATGAACCTAGGCTGATCCTATGCAGAACCTATGCCGATCCTATGCCGATCCTATGCTGAACCTATGTTGAACCTATGCTGATCCTATGTTGAACCTAGGCTGATCCTATGCTGGACCTATGTTGAACCTATGCTGATCCTATGATGAACCTATGCCGATCATATCCTGATCCTATGCTGATCCTATGCCGCTCATATCCTGATCCTATGCTGATTTTGCATCCAATTTTTAACCCAATTTTTATCCAATTTTGATATTATATTTCCTAAATTTCTTAATGCGGGCGAAGCCGCGGGCAGAAGCTAGTAAATAAATAAACTAAAACTTGACATTTGACAGCCACCGAATAACTGACTGAGAGAGAAACCACTGGAAACCACAGAGTCTAATAAATTCTTATGGTTATTTATCAACCGATTATGGCTGTTTGGTATGTAGCCAGTGTCAAGTATCTTTATCATTATTTATTTATTAATTCCTACTAATATTATAAAGCTGTTTGTTACTCAATCACGCATAAACGACTGAACCGATTGCGATGAAACTTAGAATATAAGTGGTTAAATACCAGAAATAACACATAGACTACATTTTATCGCGATACTAGCTGCGCCCTGCGGTTTTACCCGAGTTAGTCCGTTCCCGCGGGAATATTGGGATAAAATGTAGCCTACGTTTTATTCCTGGTATCCAACTACTTATATTCCAAGTGCCATTGGAATATAAGTAGTATAATATAACATTATCCCTGTGCCAATTTTCATCCAAATCGGTCGAACCGTTTGACCATGAAGAGGGAACAACAAACATACTATCGGATTTATAATAATACTTAGCTGCGCCCCGCGGTTTCACCCGAATAAGTCTAATTCCCACGGGAATCCTACTAATATTATATATAAATGTGAAAGTGTGTTTGGATGTTTGTTGTTTTGTTTTGTTTGTTAGATGATATTCATCGCAATCGGTTCAGTCGTTTTTGCGTGATCAATCACGCAAACTTGGAATATACGTAGTTGGATACCGGGAATAACACATAGGCTACAGTTTATCCCGATCTTCCCGCGGGAACGTGACTTACGCGGGGGAAACCGCGGGGCGCAGCTAGTATTTAAATATATTTTTAATTATTATTGTGATTTTCTTAGTATCCCTAAGAAGTATCCCTTAGTATTGGCTTTGCTCGCCATAAGGCCCCAATTGTGCCCAAACAAGGGGGTCATAGTAAATAGCGGCTTCTTACAATGACTTCTCACACGCGGTTTGGTGACAACTGACAACGCAAAAGTTCATTTTTGACACTAGTTTGGTTCATCTTTCTTATTTTTGTACTTTCACCAAACTAATAAATATGCCCCCGAACATTAACAAGGTTTCACGACTTATGTAGGTCTTTTTCAATTTCAAGTGGCGGATTCAGCTCTAAATAATACACCTGTTTGTTAAAAAACCAATTTAATATATCATTAATCAGTCTCATTATTAACACACACAATCTTATTAGACTTGATCTCATGAAACACTTTGAACAGCTCCGAGGTGGGAGACAGTGCACCTTTTTCCACCCAGTTCTTGAGAGTCTTCCCAACGTCCTCACTCTTAACTGCCATTGTAAAGGTGAGAGGTATTCCGTGAAACTTTTGGTCCTTTCTTAACACCAATTCTGTGAGAACTGGAGGGTTTGGTCCAAGGATTTGGTCAACATAATTGAGGTCGTATGTCTTGTGGGTGTAGTCGATGCCGTTTGGAAGCAAGGTCGGGGTCGGGGCGTAGTCGGGCACGGCGCCGAGATGGTCCGCGTTACAGTTCCACGTCGGATCCGCTATTCGTAACAGGGAGGGGATGTCTTTGCCGTGAAGTTGCGCGTCTTCGTATTTATTGTAACCAAGCCCTGTTAGAAATAGAAATATTTGACAATTCAATTTTCAATTATTTCAAAATATTTTATAGGAAAATACGTAAAGAGAATGACAACGCTCGGTCAACTTCGAGCGGGATTTGAACCAAAAATGCATTAACTCATTCAATCCGGGAGTAAACATGTCATAGTAGATGGTAACAAATGATTTACCGACGCCCGGGCCGGTAGACTCAAGTTGGTCAAGTCGCTACTCCCGGATTGAATTGAGATGCGTTGAGTTGAGGTTCGAATTCAGCTGAGCGTCGACCGTGTGCGTTGTGTTTTTGTAGATGAATTTTTCCTATAAAATATTTATATGAACGTCCAGGGGCACTCAAATAAAAATATATTTTAAATTCAATTTTTTATTTACTCACTAAGTGCGATATAAAATTTGATAAATCTTATCTTACCAATATTATAAACGTGAATATGTATTGTGTTAGTGACTTTGTTATTCTTTCACCCTAAAACGGGCGAACCGATTGTGATGAAACTAGGTATGAATATAGTTAGAGATCTGGATAAACACATAGGCTACTTTCTACCTCGATAATCTCACGGAAACGGAACTTACACGGATAAAACAGCAGATTCTACATCATATTTTACAAGAAGAATTAAGTGTGAAATGGGTTTTGGTGATGCGTTTTTCTTTGTATAATTGTATAATATCGCGGTGGCGGATAAACTTCTTAGTCCTTAGAAGGGTTGGTGTCAGGCCGACCGTAAATATATTGCCAAATCTAATTACAGTAGGTACGGTCGGTCAATGATGACTTACCTACTGTGCCGACTCCAAGTAGTTTCGTGTTTCAAACCCCGGGCTCCCGAGAGGGATGCAGCCGGAAACATCGCTCAGTTGAGAAGAAGAACGGAATTTACCTCGGACACATGGAGCGAGCAGGCTGGCTGCTAGCGAGGTGGCCACGGCCACTGGCTGGCCAGGTGGAGTGGCCAGGTACAGCACCGAGCTACTCTTGCTCTCGGATACTAGCTGCACACTGATGTACAGCAGGTCATTTATCATTCTAGCTTCCACCTGGAAACAAATAAAATCTTGAAATAAAACTCAAATCATTTTACGGTTTTAATGGAGTTGTTTTTATTATCAGCACTATTGCAATGCAATTTTCCAATTTCGGTGGTATGTATATTAATTAATCAATTTAGTTTCGTCAAAATGTATGAGTAGAGTGAAAATGGTAATTAATACTGGACGTTGACTATTTGCACTGCTTCCAAACTCACTTAAAGACAAGTGTATGTCTCCACTTTTACTGTAGCTCTTCCTTTACTAGACCGATTGTGTCACTGCTAACCACATGATGGCGCCATGGTTATAATTTTTTATATAAATAGATATGAAGCCTGAAAAACTGGACTGGTCTCTATTAGAGACTAGAAGGAGAAAAGCCACCTGATAGTAAAGCTTTTTATTATGTCGGTCCAGGCAGCCGAGTCTCATACGTTCCACAGTTTAAGACTATTCGGAAATTTACTTGTACTCCTTTATATTTGTTGTTCCATTGCCCGCATATAGGTAATCTAAGGTCAGATTCTTACCTCTGGTCTCATGTTCTTCTTGGCCCCTCTAAGTGCCTGGTGTATCCGTCGAGGCAAGGTCCTCATCATTTCAGCGAAAGGTACATCGTCAGCTGTTGGTTCCAAGAGGTGAATAACATGCCAACTGCGATTCTGGTTTGGTGTCACTGGAATTACATTGGAGTACAATTTTAAGCAAAATGTAAACAACGAATATATTACAATATGACTAAGCATTGCCTTTAAATTATATGTATAATTTTTATATTATTTTTATTCCCTACTATAATATTCTAAATGTGAAAGTACCTTTGTCTGTCTGTCTATCATGCTTAAACCTTCTTAATGCTGAACAAAGGCCTTCCCCATACGACGCCACAAATAGCTATCGCGAGCCACCTTCATCCAACGACTTCCCGCGACCGCCACAATGTCGTCGGTCTACCGAGTTCGAGCCATATAGGTTTGGTTTGAGCGATATAGCTCGAAGGACAGATAACCGATGGGGAGTAAAAGTCCTCGAGTGGCGACCACGACGTGAATATACGAGAAATATATTCACGTCGTAGTAAAATATAACGATTGATTGAAAGTGAACATGGTCATGGAAGACATCAGAACGTCAACAATAAGATACTAAGATGGCCAATCACCCAAATAGTCTAGCCTGACAGTTGCTAAACAGAACCTAGAAACCTTGGCTTAAGCGAAAGACAACTTGGGGTTAAGTGACAACTGACTCCATACATAATAATATGAGCAGAGAGTCTCAATGGCGGCCTCACTCCCACGCCAGATCAACTTCTAGAAAACATTCGCTTATAGTTTGAAAATTGATTGCAGATATACCCAGAGAAAAACAAAGTAAAAAAAAACATGCATAACTCTTAATACATAATTATTCTGAGATTAAATTATAATTAATTCAACACATACAGCCAAATACAGAAACGCTACTCAAAATTTGAAGGGTACTTAAATGATTAGGCAGATTCTAAATTACAAATTAGTATGTGAGTGTTTGGGTTTGAAAGCAGCTTCATTGTTTAAGTAGTACTCATATTTTAAGTAGAAGTTCTGTATTCAACCGTAACTTACTGTTACAGTAGTTTTTTAGGGTAACTAACTGTAGTTTCATAAACTCTGGCATAAAATACTATAGCAGTTAGTATAGTATAGTTAGTACAGTATAGGTAGTTGTTGATGGTAAAACCACTTTTACCATCAACAACTACTAAACATTTTCTTGCAAAGGGGGTTGAACCATCTGTAGGTACAGAGATTATTATTTCTTAAATAACTTTACATTCATTCCATCAACTACATATTAAAACCCTATTAGAACAAATAATTTTATTAACTGTAGTCTGTACATAGTCACATCATTGAGCCGGTGTACATTATTTAAGAGATTTCCTTGTGTTATTTTCTTTTATCCATAAGAGCAATGTTAAAAGAGAACATAAATAAATATTAAAAATAGACATTCATGTGTGATCTGCTCGGATTCAAATACACAACCTTCAAAAGATAAACACAAACAACACATGACCAACACTGCTCTTTTGGTAGCATCAATCATAAAAATAGTTAACAATAAGGACTTACATCTCAACCTCAAACGGGCCAATATTCCCCGCAAGTCTTCTTCAGGTAAAGTCTTAGCGTACTTGCATAGCACTCGAGCTACACTTGGCATGGTCATTGGGAGACGAGAGTTTCGAATAACTTTCGATAGTTCCTTCCATCTGACACCAAATTCGGGCAATACAAACTCGCAACATTGTGATAATGGCAACTTCGTTATAATTGTTGCAATTTCTCGTAACTCTGAAAGTTATATATTTTTTAAAATTTCCTATTAGTGCAGTTGTACTTGGTATTGTTTTGTGGGTCACTTTGTAACCTGATAGTGACATAGTATTGGAACTTACAGACGATAATGCAAAATAGGTAAATATCAAATCTTACTAAAATATTAAAAACGTGAAAGTTTGTTTGTATGTGTCTTTGTTACTCTTTCAAGCAAAAACTACTGAACTGATTGTGATGAAACTTAGAATATTAGAATAGGATATCCACTATTTATCCCGATATTCCCGTGGGAACGGGACTTACGCGAGTAAAACCGCGAGGTGCAGCTGGTATTATAGATATTATTATCAGACATACTGTTATATGTCTAGTATCAAGGGGCTATGGAACCTGAACAATTCAATAATATATTGATTATCTGTCGACTATTCGGTATTAGTGCTGTCGACTAGTCGGCAAAAAAAATAGTCGGCCCATCTCTGGTATAACACTTTTACTTGCAAATTAGGAAGTGGTCATCTAGCCCACATTTATCCCTGTGTGCACTATGAAATCTAGCCACTGGATCGGATAGAACTATTGAGATATCTATGGATGAAATCAACATGGGCTATAGTGACGGTAGTGAATTGGTTACTAGGGAAACTATACAAACATGTAAAAATACTTAGCTCCCCAATTTACAAATTGGGCGACCCTAATCAGCTGAGCAAAGGAGCAAATAATGTGAGTGGCTGAAGGATGAAAAGACCTCTCTGGATTTTAAGTAATCACTGGTATGCCAGTGAGCGCGCCAATTCATCACTGACGTAAGGTGTTCTTCCTTGAGCATTTCTACTATTGTGACTCCACTCTGACCCGCTGGTGAATGCAAGCCAGAGGCGGGGGACCGTTTCCTCGTCTGTGTCGATTTCGACCAGCTAACTAAAACAAGCCGGAGATGAGAAACGGTGTCTTCCCCCTTGAGCAGATTGCCGCGGGGTCGCTATTCCCCGACCAAGGGGGCGTAGTACCCAGAGATATGTTAAGAACTTCGTAGTACTTAGGTAAATGTACTTACTTTCCATTTTGTGGCACACCACGGAAACTATTTTATTTTCTATGTCCATATACATACAAAATGTTATCCGTTATGTGCACTTATTGATTCTGTAAAAGAAATCACTAGAAACAATACAAAAAATAGAACCAACACAATAAATAATTTGTGTATTTTTGAAATACTAACGTATCAGCAGCAGTGTTGCCAACTCTACATTATCAAAAAGTTGTCGAGATATTTTATTTCTTATCGGTTGTGAACCGATTATGGCCATTAGGAAATTAGCCAGTGTCATGTATTTTAATATATTATGCAAGTTATTTGCATCGAAACAGTCAAGTCGTCATAGTTAAAGTCAAGTCTAGGGAATCATTTGTAAACACGGCGGCCATTTACAAACAATCTTCACGGAGCCTTGGAGACAACACTAAGTCAATGTTTTGCACCGATTTTCACTTTCATTCCACTTGTACACCTTCACGAAACTAAATTGATTAATATGCCCCCGAAATTAAACAATTTGCACGCATATGAACTAGGTTTCACAAAAATGAAAATTTAGCACCACATCTCCTCAACGAGTTCCCGCCAAGACTCTCGTCGAGATATTTTATGCTTGTTTTTATTTTATTTATTTCTTATCGGTTGTGAACCGATTATGGCCATTAGGAAATTAGCCAGTGTCATGTATTCTAATATATTATGCAAGTTATTTGAATCGAAACAGTCAAGTCGTCATAGTTAAAGTCAAGTCTAGGGAATCATTTGTAAACACGGCGGCCATTTACAAACAATCTTCACGGAGCCTTGGAGACAACACTAAGTCAATGTTTTGCACCGATTTTCACTTTCACTCCACTTGTACACCTTCACGAAACTAAATTGATTAACATGCCCCCGAAATTAAACAATTTGCACGCATATGAACTAGGTTTCACAAAAATGAAAATTTAGCACCACATCTCCTCAACGAGTTCCCGCCAAGACTCTATAAGCTTGTTATGTCGCTAGATTTTGCTCTGATAGTTGCAAAACTGACATTTTTTTTCGCAGTACCAGTTTAATTTAAAGATTTCTTTTAAATAGATTAATGAAAGCTAAAAAGTATTTTTTTATAAACTATAGTTGGTATATCGTACAATATCTAATGTCCTAGTCAAAATATGATCAAAAATTTAATATTTTAAATTGTATCTTATTTTTGGACAAGATACACAATATTGCAATATTGTTTCGATGCAAATAAGTTGCAAAATATTAATAATACTTGACACTGGGTAATTTCCAAATGGCCATTATCGGTTTAAAAACCGATAAGAAATAAAAATAAAAGATAGTTTACTTCGTTTTAGACTAAGATTTGACACATCATCCTGAAGAACAAATGACAAATACAAAGAACATAAACGCCAGACTATAGTCTTAAATTAAAAAAACGTAAATAAAAATAATCTAGATACCTACCTATCTTCTCTGGCTTTTGCTTGCTATTTATTTTTCGTTTTCGGATTTTGCGCGAGAAATACGATGCTTTGAATTTGTGTAGTTGTATCAATAAAAGAAATGGATGCAGAAATCAAATCGGAGTCTGGTGCAGAGATTTGCCAGGGCTGTTTAAGCCAGGGCCGGTCCCTGAAGCCCGTTGGATCCTACAGCGAAGTCTTATACACATTACTAGCCAATAATATAGGATACAATTTTGTAGTGGTAAGTAGGCCGAGAGGGCACTGTACTCGTACGTCATGATTGTTTTAGAGGTGATCTGGTTTATCATGTTCTCTAACGAACATGGAACCGTTCCATTCGCCGTCGGAACTAGGTGCAGGAAACATGTTTCATACGTAAAATTATGTATTACTGCAAACCAATTTGAACATTATTTCAAATTGGTGGAACTAACACCAATTTGAAATAATGTTCAAATTGGTTTGCAGTAATACATAATTTTACGAATGATACAGAGATTTATTGTATGTCTATGTATGTCGTATGGCGCACGAACGGTCATTTGTTTTCATACAAAGTGCGCGGTGCGTACCTAGTTATGGGACTCGAGTCTTATTTTACTCCAGTGGTTAAGTTAAACTCATACTCGAATAAAAAAATCCAGACTCTATTTGCGAGTGACTCAACTCGATAAAACTAGTTACTGAATCGACTCGTCACACTCGATTGATCTACGTTTACTCGAGTTATCAATACAAGTTTAGACAATATGTTGAAAACTGATTAAGCTGATAAAAAGGAAAACTTCAGGGTGGGCATTTTTCGAAAAAAACGGCACAAGAGTGACTTTTATTTGCATGATTTATATTTTAGTTACTTGTGTTTTAGAAACAAGTGACTCGAGTTGAATAAACTTGCCCGAGTGTTTTTTTTGACTCGAGTGTATCCTTCACTTGAGTGGAACTCGAGTTACTTTATATCAGAAGCCAGTAACTCGAGTAAAAAAAAGTCACTCGAGTCCCATCACTAGCGGTGCGGCAACAGTGGGGCGTCGGTACCGCGAACGATCGACGACAGGCCTATGAATTTTACTTGGAGTAATTCATAGAAACATTCTCTAGACATTGTCGAATAATTAAATAAACTGCTTGAATCTTGTTTTAATGTAAGATAAAGATTATGGAAATCACCAAAATTGCATGTCAATGAAAACATTGGTGATGTTTTTTTACGGGAGTGTCGTTATTGTTTCTGTTTCTGTAAGATGTTTTTCAAAAAGAGCACTAACAGTAATGTTTCCTTGCCAGAGTCCATGGCTTAACTGTTCTAGCATACAAGCGCACGGCAGTCAGATACGTTTTCAATTAAGGAATTTGGTATTGGACTGCTACCGTACTGCACTTTACTGAAGCGGCACGGCAGGGGGTTATAACTAGCCGCACGGTAAACGTGCGACAGCTTTCCGACACGAAACGTCTAAATTGAAAGCACACTTAGAACAGTATTGGAACAATCAGTCTGGAATGTTGATTGTCAATTGGTCGAACATAGAACAACATTTTTTTTTGTTTTTATTGCTCAAGACATTTTAAACTTAGAAATATTTTAGCAAGGAAATATATTTCCAAAAAATCCCCATGACAAGATTCGAACCTGCGTCCTTTCGCTAACCAGGCGACTGCTCTAACAACTAAGAAATCACGTGTCATGTTATAATGTTTCTAAGTTTAAAATGCCTTGAGCATTGAGCCTTGGGTTCAGTAGTTTTTGCGTGATTGAGTAACATACACACATACTCACAAACTTTCAGCTTTATAATATTAGTAGGATAAGGCCAACATCAAACAAGCTTGCAAAAAACAGCCACCGGATTTAACGCATGCGATCGCGTACATTCGAATGACAATTTTATTGGACTATAAGTATGTCTTTTCTTCGTGGAAATTGATCTTTTTTATTTATTACAATCAACTATGAACCAAGACAATTTCTGTATCTAAAAACTTTTTAAATTTACACTATTTGTTAACATAGGTACATTTTACCAGGTCTTAATCTCGTATTATTTTTTATTTTCTTACCTAGACGTTTCGATCATGTTACAATAATCTTGGTCGCTGGATGGGACTGATCCTAGATCATTGTAACATCATCGAAACGTGTCGAGGTAAGAAAATAAATTAAGCGATTAAGACCCGGTAAATGTAACAATATCTGTATCTATATTCCAGGGTTCAGAGACGATGAAAATGTGCTGGGAATGTATAGCTAGACTGAAGAAAGTGGAGCAGTTTCAGATGCAGTTGTGTCAGGCACAAAACCGACTTTTAGACATGCTTTACGATATGGTAATTTTGGTTATAGTTAATAATGATAGCTGAGCGTTTGACTAGATGGTGGTAAGCGGCTAAGCGCTAATGCACTCTTAAATGATTTTTGCTTGTGTAAAAGAGCAGAAACACTGCAATAGAATAAGTTGACACGGATTTGTCTGCTTGGCGGTACTTACCTGTGGATGATGCCTTCCAAAACCTTCCACTTAGTGATTGCTCCTGAGCTATTAAGAGTTAAACTTTGATAATCATTTAATAATACATAGTCCATTATACTGATTTCAAAAAGCTTCTTGCAAACATCTATGCCTCATCTAGTGTTAGTTTTCAAGTCGCCCTAAGGCCTCTAACTTGACTTTACAACTGCTATCAGAAACAGCAACCGGGACCTACTGCTTAAGCTTTCAAAAGCATGGAGGAGCTAGAAAAAGTGGTTTAAAAGTTGTTGAAATCTCATTTTGATCTCGGAATAGATTCTTGGCTATGTTTGTTTTGTGCTATAATCAATCAATTAAAGATTGATAATCAACAATCTTTATTTCCAGAATGCAAACGTAACAAGCTTATCTCGCCTCAGAAAAGAAATAAAGAATGTTTACGATTATGAATACAATTACAAACCAATAGAAGACAATATCCCAAAGGTGAAACCTTTATTAGAACCAGAAGCCGTTGTTCATGACGTCGAATTGAATAATGTATCTGTAATAAAAGAAGAAAAACTAGCAATTAATGACGAAAGAGAGACCAACGAGGATAATTACCGAGATTACTTAGATAACTACAGCGACGAAGGCAATGAACCTAACTCTGATGCTATACTTAAAACAGAAATAAAAATAAAATCCATTGAACGAAAACGGAAAAAGTTAAAAAAGGAAATAAAAGATGAAAGATGTTATAACCGAGAGTATAAGAACAGGACGTATCGAGAAGAAGTTATAGTTAAAAAAATGAATGTCACTTTTGATAAGCATAATAATACATATTTTGACACAGTTTATTTGGATGAGAGAGAGGTAGAGGAGTTCGTATGTAAAAATGAAAGAGAGGTGCATCGTTCTTTTAAACATAGGTGTAGTGAATGTAATATTGGTTATATGGCAACCGCTGATTTTTATAGGCATCAGAATTTTGTACATCACAAGGTAATTAACTAATTATTAATATCATATTGCAGTAAACTAGTTTAATTAGCTATTCAATTAACAGCTTTACCTCTTTAGCCAATCGATTGATTAAACCCTATTTGCATAGTAGCAAATCATTTGATTGATAAGCTGAGGTACAAATACACCTGGCATGATGTGATTAAGATGACCGACCCCTACATCACACATATAAAGAAATTCATGCATCCATCGACATTTTGTTTTTGTTTGTAGGTGTTTTTTTAAGCATGCTAGTAAGTGGCATTTCTATCTGTCTCTGTATTTGCCTAAAAAAGCATGCTAGTTTTCCTTGTTTTCATTAGCAAGCCTTTCAAATGCGCCCAAACCGCGTCCCGTCCACCCGCGCAGCAGGTAGCATGCAAATGGACCGCACGGAATTCGATTTTTGGGCATACTACTTCTTGGGTACAACTTGGCACGCTTAGCACTTAAGTAGCATTTGCTTGCTACCTAGTGACATGCTTTCGTGGCACTAGTTGACATATTGTGTCCTAGGTTACAAACTCCTGTGACATAAAAGACGCTGAAAAAATACGAAAATAATTTCATTGTTTTCCAGTAATTAATTTCCCTTAGCGTAAACGAACGAGACGCGGCTTTCAGCTAATTTGTTAATTCATTAATTCCTTAATATTACAGGTGGGCACTGCTTTCAAATGCCGTCTCTGCAATAAGCCTGAATTAACGCTAGACGCGCTCAAAACTCATTGGAAGTTTAAACATTCACGGTTCTACGTATGTAATCTGTGTAACACCCATGTACGGGATAAAGGACAAATGAAACATTTAAAACAGCAGCATATGAAGAAATATTGCTGTACGGCATGTAAAATGGAATTTCAGTAAGTAAGAGATGTTTTAGTTTCAGATATTTATAATTTATTATAAACTGGCTGGCCCGGCAGACAGTGTCCTGTCTGTTAAATTGAAAACTCTACACAATGACAACCCTACATTCACCTGTAGTGAAATAAAATAAAAAAATATTTAAAATATAGATAATAATAAAATGAATAAAAAATATACCTTGATGGCTTGCAGGACGATGTTGGCGTTTAGTGCTCATTACAGAAAGGAACACGGCAAATTTGTCTGCGATTACTGCGGGAAAAAATGTTATCAGAAATCAGTACTTATAAAACATATCAAGTTAGTATCACTAAGAGCTTTGAGGCGTAGAAAATGATTATGAATTTCTTAAGTGTAGTGTGTAGTATTTAATCTGTTTTTACGACTTTTGGTTACAGTCTTCACCACAAAATCCACGAATGTCAGGACTGCAATAAGTCATTTAAAAGTTATAGAATACTTCGGGATCATTTGAGGCACTTGCATCCTGAGAAGCTTAAAGCGAAGGTATGGAGACTCCAGCTTGTCCACCCACTAGCCTAAGTTATGGCCAAGTCACTTGAGCACACGAGGAGCCAAACGGACTCCCCGTGTGGCCGGACGGACTCCCAGTGTGGCCGAACGGACTCCCAGTGTGGCCAAGCCGACTCCCCGTGTGCTAAGCCTACTCCCCGTGTGCCCAAGCGGACTTCCCACGTGCACAAGCGGAATCCACGTGTGGCCATGCGGACTCCCCGTGTGCCTAAACGGACTCCCCGTGTGGCCAAGCTGTATCTCCGTGTTGCCAATCGAACTCCCGTGCGCACAAGCGGACTTCCCGCGTGCCCAAAAAAAAAAATAACTACTACAAAAACTAAGGGAGACTTGTTTTGGTTGTTCTACTTTACCTTGTAACCATTGACGACTTGTTTTTTGTTCTATTTTCTTTTCACGGACTTTTTCGTTAGGAGTTCAGTCCGTGATATATGCTAGGTAAACGTGCTATAGTGCCGCTGTCTGGTGAGATACTTTCGAGGACAGTAATATGGGTTGTTTTAGACCTCCAACCAAACAAACTTCTGTTCCATAACTTGTGAAAAATCAATTTATTATTCGAAAATTGATAGCTTGAAAACTACTTTTATTTGGAAATCTGTAAACATAAATCCGTATGTAGGTGGACAAGGAATCAGCTTACTGCGTGGAATGTAACCGTCAGTTCCCGAGCGTTCACATCTATAGACGTCACCTCAAGGAGTCGCCGCGACACACGCCTAAGGTGCCCCAAAGGTTGGTATGACTAATACAGTTCATTGTACGTACAACTATACAAGATGTAACGGGTAGGCCCTTTTAAGCCGCAAGATGGTTGTTCTAGACGTCTAGACAACTTTTGTTCTACAACTTTTGAAAATTCGAACTTTTTTTTTTTGAAAATTTTGAGGTTATGTTTCACTGAAAAAACAGCTGCTTTTGAAAATAAAGGTAATTGAAGGTTTGATTGTAGTAGACCAACTAAATGAAAGGACAACATAAGGTCAATGACCTCGAACTCTAAGAAACAGCTGCTGATCTTCAAGTAAACTTTACACTTAAAATTTTCGAAAAGTACCTACTTTGAATTTCCAAAAGTCGTAAAACAAAAGTTGTTCGCCTAGACGTCTAGAACAACTTAAAAGGGCATACACGTTACATCTTGTATACTCACTACAAATACATACAAGACATAACGTTTTTTTTAACAATACATAACATAGGCTACCTACAGACATTTAGACTATCTGACAATTAGACAGTTTTATTTAACGATATTTCGGTTAGATTCAACTGTGCATTTTTTGTTATTGCCTACACATTGTCGCGAGGTGCGCGACTTGAGTAGCAACACTAGTTGAATTGCTATTTTATGTACTTACTGAGATATGTTAAATTAAAATGAAAGTCAAAGTATGGACTTAAATTTAATAACAAGATAAGTATTCATATCTCTAGTACATATTGTCTAGTTTATTACAGTAGTTCCTAGTTTAAGATTAGATTAAGTATAGGACTGTAATATTAGTTTACTAGAACAGTAAGTAAATAAGTAAATAAGTTTTATAGGATAAGTATTGTAGATTTAGGGGGAAGTTTAATTATTGAGAATCCGTAAGACAATCAAATTCATTCAGTAGTAATTGTGGATTCAATACGGTATAATAGAAAAAGGAATCTAAATAGATTCAGTAGTTTCAGAAGAAAACATGAGATAAGGGTGTTTTAGGTCCGAGCAGAGTTTAACCATGTTTGATTTCATACAGGAAGTTAAGTGAACTTAGCTGAGTGGCATTATACGCAATGTAGGTGTGGTTAGCTAACGGTCCGGGGCCTCATCCTCCATAAATTCTCATCGAACACCCTTCCGCGGCTTTGCGTGTCTTCATTAGGGCTTTTTGGGGCGTTGTTCCAATTAAAACGCCGAGTAGAAAAAAAAAAAGGTACACGCTTGTGTGTCCTCAACCAAGGTTTTGTCCTCAACCAAGGTCCTTTTATCCCAGACAAGGATCTTCTTTATACCCGACAAGGGAACCCTGCGGATCACAGTACATTTTCAGAACAAGGTTCGGAACACCCATGTTAGACGCTACCATCAAAATGCCTTGGTTTTACAATATTTCCTAAGTGCATTGGCTGAGTTACGTTCGTCTAACATAGTTGATTCCCAGAACAGAATTAAAGACTAAAGATATTGTAGGAAGGTACAGATTACAATATTTTACGACCTCATGTCACAAGGTGGATTAATATTTCGATTTTACAGTAGATATCTTACAGTGAATCAGTTCTGTGGTCACAAGATTCACAGTGAAGAACATCAAACGCTCCAAGATGCTGAGGGCTGAACGTAGAAAGCTTTTTCATCACGTTTTTTTTTGATCTTTGAAAACTAAAGTCGAACTTTTAAGATTTTACAGAAATAAATATGGATCACTCACCTTGAAGGGCTTTTAATTATCAATTAGTTATTTTTCATAGATTCCGTCGATTATTCTCTTTGATTAAATCAATATAATATTAGGTTCATCTAATCTGAAAATATCCCTAGGCCTTCGTCAGCAAAATTGAAAATAATGACAGATCTTTTCGTTTTCTCGTAACGTCAAAATTCTGGACTTTACATAGTAGCCTGTGTCAAGTTATAATTTTTTATTTTGCAAAATATTAATTTTTATTCTTTTATTTTAAATTTATTTGATTTTAATATTGCTTAAATAATTGTGAACAATGATATGTATTCCTAGTCAAAATAAATTTACCGCTGAGTGTTTATTTTCGAAATTAGTTAACATTGATTTCGATCTGAAATACTCGTAACTCCATCTAGTGAATTCTGATGTGTAATATTGATAAAAGGTTATGCTTAACCTGCATTAGAGGGCGTTGTTATAAGTTTACTTATTTTACTTGTTCTTCTACTGTTAAATTAAATATTTTTATTATTTGTTAAGCCTAAACAGTGTTGTTTTATTTATTTTATTAAGTTTTAATTACAACAATCATGTACAACGTTACAACATGTACGATTCATTAGCCTGCTTAACATTGTAAATTGTAATGTATATACATACATACATAACATTATGTTATGTGTTATGTTATAATTACTATTACACGATTATTTAACGATTATGTGCACATCTGTCGATTTTTAAGCATTGTACCTAGTGGCAACGACTTGGCACATATATACCACCATGGGTAACATTTTCCACCTAGTGGCTTGGTTTAGTGGCATGTGTATTGTTTCTTTACTCGATGAAATAAGGTTATTGACGGTCACATCCCGGCCTTCCGCAGCTTGTAATCGGATCAATTCTGAGATACAGCCGGATCATTTCTAAAAGAAGTTTGGGTGAAAATAGCGGTATTTTTTAAATTGAGCGAAAAAATTGGGAAAACATCGTATTTATTTCAGTCTTTTGAACAGTAGAACTTAGGACAGTCCCAATGCAAACATTTTTTATACTTAGTCCAGTTAAATTGTATTCGAAAGCTTTATAAGCCCCCTCGTGGGAAAGTTTTGAGTCATTTTGGGGCAGAGTCCAAATCGTATAATCGTAACATGGCTTTCCGATTTTCTCGTTATTTGAAACATAGTTAACAACTTGATTGAAACTTTGTAGTATGTGTTTTATTTGGTTGCAGCATTCCGTGCCCTGAATGCGGTAAGATATACCGACGGAAAGACAATCTCCGGAACCACATCAGCCATGTCCACGCGATACAGAAGAGGTTCCATTGTGCTATGTGTAACAAGGTAGGTTTTATGTGCATTCTGCGCGCGACGGGTATGGGATGCGTGCGACCTTACGGTTTTTAGGATGTCGAAACCACGGACCATATACTAAGAGGACCTGCACATAACATGTAGGCTTCGTGACACTTTTAGTAGGCTTTTTTACGTCATCAAATGGGCGTGACCATAGCTGCTTTGTTAATCAATTGACAGTGGTCAAATGAATGGCGTCACTTTGTAGCATAAAGTTGCACCGCCATTACCCAATTAGGTCCAGCCCCTAGGGGCTTTATTTTTGAATGGGAGTAAAAAGTGGGCGGATCCTAAACCCGCAAATTGTCACGCGTTGTTCCATAGGAAATTAAAATTAATTTAATTACAACACCTCTATTTCTGCTCTGTGGTCTCGTAGATTTGATACTAAAATGTAAAAAAATGGTAGATTATTTAAAATTAAGTAATCATTGGCCTTTTCATTTAATTTTTAGATGATGTATACAGCGCTAGCAACTTTTAACCCATGCTATGTAGGGCACTGTAGTGCCCGGGACATTTTTAGAAGTAGGTTTGTCTAGCACCTATACCATCCTCTTAGCCTAGTCAGCCATGTCCATAGGAAAGAACGAGTCTACACGACTGAAGCTAACTTCACCGTAAGAGTTAATGTTAATAAGTATGTAATTAACTCACTTAATTTTATCGCTAGGAAAAAGACATTGGTGCGTGGTATTTTATAAGCGTTTATTATTGATAATGGATGAATTTGATGATGAATGAATAAATCAAATTTCAGTCGTACGCAAATAATTGGGGATTGAAATGTCACAATCTGAATGTCCACTTGAAAGTGCCGAAGGTGAAGGATAAAATATGTGACCTTTGTGGACGAGGATTTCATGTGAGTATACAGTACCAGCTGCGTCCCGGGGTTTTACCCGCGTAGGTTCCGTTCCCGTAGGAACATCGGGATCAAAACAAGCTATTTCATCCTCGATAATGTAGCTTTCTATTGGTGGTTTTTTTTAAATCAGTCCAGTATTTTCGGAGCCTATTCATCACAAACAAACAAATAAATAAATATTTTCTCAAAATAAAACTCATTTACTGGTTTTCATCACGTTGTTTTTATTGTTAGCATTGTTGTAATGCCGTTCCGACGTTTCTAAGCATTTGCAGACTTACTTCTCAGTGTGAGGGAGATGTTAATTCTTAATTTGACATTCTTATTGCTCCAAAAAGTTACTGTAAACTACCTTCTCGCCTAATATTTGTATCTATACGTTTTGTTGTACCCAGACTCTAGGTTGGAAACACTTGATTTCTAATTAATTAAAAAAACTGTCGCCAATAGAGTAGAAAAATCTAAATCTTTCCTCTTTATTATACTAGTGTAGATAAAGAGCGATATATACAAGGTGTAACGAGTATGCCCTTTTAAGCCGAAAGGGAGTTCTTCTAGACGTCTAGGCGAACAACTTTTGTTCTACGACTTTTGGAAATTCGAAGTACTTTTCGAAAATTTTAAGTGTAAAGTTTACTTGAAAATCAGCTGTTTCTGAGAGTTTGAGGTCATTGACCTCATGTTGTCCTTTCATTTAGTTTGGTCTACCACAATCAAAACTTCAATTACTTTTATTTTCAAAAGCAGTTGTTTTTTTAGTGAAACAACCTCAAAATTTTCAAAAAAACTTTTCAAAAGTCGTAGAACAAAACTTGTTCGTCAAGACGTCTAGAACAACCCCCTTTCGGCTTAAAAGGGCATACCCGTTACACCTTGTATAACGATCGATGTCGTTCCCCCCAGACGGTGCGCGTGCTAACCCACCATCGTCGCACGCACACGGGCGAGCGGCCGTACGCGTGCGGATACTGCTCCGCCACGTTCGCGCAGCGCACCGCTATGATGACGCACCAGAAGACGCAGCATCGCGACCTCCAGCGGGCGATCACTGGAACCTCGTTGTAACTCACATACAACGAGGTTCCAGTGATCAATACCACTCAATACTTAGCTTTAGAGAAAATAAAATGTATATATGTAAACCCTTTGTCAAAAACTTAAAATAAAAGTGTTAAAAATAAAAAAAAGCTCATGAAATCCTAAAAGATGAAAAAATAAATAAAAATAAATAACAATCAAACAAGTCCAGTAGCCAGGAAACAGCTACTTTGACAGTCGGGACCCATTATTAGATGATGGTCTAGCTAGATTATAGTCAGTTAAAGGGCCGTGACTGTTAAAAAGTAGCTATGTTTCCTGGCTACGGTCTTGTTTGATTGTTTTTTTTTTAAATATTTTATCTTTTAAGTTTTATTTACATTTTAAGCAGGCGGTATTTTAAATTTTATTTTTAATTTTACACTTTTTAGTCAGCATTAGGTAGGTACCTATAAGATGTTTAATTATGTCAATTGCATTTTAATCTCATCATTGCATTGAGTTATTGAGGATTATTTAGTAGGTTGTGGTCTTTTATGAACGGCAGTTAACCAAGTTTAAACCATTGTAGATCCTGAATGGTATTATTAAATGAAAAATGATGGAAAAACCCTAATAATGATTTTTATATACATATTCAACGGTACCCCACTCGACATAGTCAGTCTCATTTTCATTCCATAATAATATTATGGAGCCTGTTGGTCGCCATTTTGTTTTTATTTTTATGTAATCTATTTAAGGAGAAAATATGAGACGAATAACGAGGAAAATAAGAGCTGAGGAAGAATATTATTAGTAGGTAGTTCTGCGAACAGAAGACCTCGCGAGCACCATGCGAGCACAAACTGATTCAAAGTCTTTTTTTTTTTATTAGCAACAATTAAAAAAAAAAGACTTTTTGAAACATTTACCTAGTACCTATGTATTTAAAACACATGTATTCAAATACCCTCTTTGTATTAGGATTTTTTTGTCGTGATTGTTTTGATTACAATCAAAAATCCCCCACAAAAAATTCCATATGCTCATAGAACTTGTACTTATACCAAGTTTCATCAAAATCGGTTGAGAAATACGAGCTGTAGAGGAGAAGCAACATACAGAAAAAAGAAAATTTGGCGAACCTGAAACATAGACGCTTCGCTCGCTATCGCTCGCTCGGTAAACTATTTACAAACATACACGTAATGAGATAAGTGCGAGAAACATAGGTAACCCTATCCTTGCAGCCGCAGCCGGGTAAAAATTCAATTATTTGAAATTGACAGCTCTTAGTTGACTTTTTCTATGCTTTTTCTTTTGATAATTGGGTATGTAAGATTTTTTTAAAGGTATGATAAAAAAATAATGAGGTAACACAAATTACGAACTGCGACGTAGTCCAATCCTACATTTATCTTAGGGCTTTGATCTCTAATAATGGCGGATGCATAGATGAGGTTAAGAGACGTATGGCTATCACGAGGACAGCAATGGAGAAGATGAAAAAAATATGGAGAAATCGTAACATAACTAAGACCACGAAGACCCAACTCGTGAGGACACTCATCTTCCCCATATTTCTCTATGCTGCTGAAACGTGGACGTTACAAGAAGTGGAAAGCAGAGATATGTAAAAACTTCTAGATACGTAATAGGGCAAATTTCTTGGCTACACAAATGCAAGCTATCTAGCCAGAGAAGTCTTAGTTCCATCCCAGCTCACGTCACGATCACCCGCTTGTTGACACACAGTACATTTAGTTCACTTTCACAACATTATTCAAAGACAACAATGCCTTCGTGCGTATTTAGGCGATGCACAAATTATACTCCAAAAACTGGCAAAAATATTTCATTTCATACGTAAGTAAAGCTGTATTTATTTATTTTAGTTTATTTTTTGAAAAAGTTTTTTTCCAAAAACTCAACGAAGTTTTTGACTTTGACGTTTTATCATTCTCTCCTAACAACTCCTAACCATTATGAGATGTCATAATAATATTATGACATCTCATTCTTACGTCATGCAAGTAGCATTGAGTCTTTATGTTTTAGAAAGAGATAACAATAGTTTCGTCTATTTCTTCTTTTAATTATGTGAATGAATATAAATAATGAGGTTGTATAGCATACAATTGTGCCGCTTTTCAATAATGATTTGTTCTGCAATGGCGTCTCTATAACTTTAATAGACTCATTGGTGGAAAGGCAGAAAATAGACGCCCTGGAGATGTGGTGCTGGAGATGAATGCTTGGTATTTCGTGAACCGAATCTCGCACAACGTCTCGATACTTCAAGAATTTGCATCAAGCAGCGTTTAGTTTTGACAGTACAATCTCGCATTTTGACTTTCTTCGGACATGTTTCCCGGCGTGATAATATGTCGATTGAACGCCTTGTCGTCCAGGGGAAAATAAAGGGCACCAGGCCGCGCGGGAGGTCACCCACACGACTGATCAAATCAAGGCTGCTGTAGCAGGGAGCGATGGTGAGCAGTCGTGAAGCGCGCAACATCCTCTCCCTCTACTACATGATGATTACGACCGCTCTGTCAAGAGCGAAACGGATAAGAAGCAGAATTAAAGTTCTGTGACTACTCCCTACATACTCTCTCTGTCTGGTTTTCTTGTTGGTTGTTATTTTTACTTATACCCCCGCGAACCCCTCAGGCTACCGACCATAGATGAGATATACTACTATTCTAGTATTTATACTACTATTCTATCTATAATACTATTCTAACTATACTAAGTAGTCTATTAAGTAACAAAAGTTTATTGAATAAATATTTTTTTAGTTACTACTAGAGTACTACCGACACAGTAGCTTTTAGTTACGGGAGCCAATAATGTACAACTATAGTACAGCCAGATAAAGGGGAGCCAATAATGTACAACCGTTAAAGTACAGCCAGTTAAAGTACAATCCGTAGTTGTAGGGCAGAGATATGTAAAAACTTCTAGATACGTAATAGGGCAAATTTCTTGGCTACACAAATGCAAGCTATCTAGCCAGAGAAGTCTTAGTTCCATCCCAGCTCACGTCACGATCACCCGCTTGTTGACATACAGTACATTTAGTTCACTTTCACAACATTATTCACAGACAACAATGCCTTCGTGCGTATTTAGGCGATGCACAAATTAAACTCCAAAAACTGGCAAAAATATTTAATTTCATACGTAGGTAAAGCTGTATTTATTTATTTTAGTTTATTTTTTGAAAAAGTTTTTTTCCAAAAACTCAACGAAGTTTTTGACTTTGACGTTTTATCATTCTCTCCTAACCGCTATAAGATGTCATAATAATATTATGACATCTCTTTCTTACGTCATGCAAGTAGCATTGAGTCTTTATGTTTTAGAAAGAGATAACAATAGTTTCGTCTATTTCTTCTTTAAATTATGTGAATGAATATAAATAATGAGGTTGTATAGCATACAATTTGTGCCGCTTTTCAATAATGATTTGTTCTGCAATGGCGTCTCTATAACTTTAATAGACTCATTGTTGTAGGGTGGATCTTCAAGACCCTCAAAATTAATGTCTCTCCATAATACTCCTTGTTATGAAACAATTATAGGACTTTTACTTTTTAATCTACTGCTTTAATAAGTTCTACAGAAGCAATCAAAGCCATTCCGTGATTAATTAACAAAAAAAGGAACTATCAGAAAAAAACTCTCAAAAACGTAAATTTTTCAGATGTC
This sequence comes from Idaea dimidiata, assembly GCA_949358125.1. Taxonomy (NCBI): domain Eukaryota; kingdom Metazoa; phylum Arthropoda; class Insecta; order Lepidoptera; family Geometridae; genus Idaea; species Idaea dimidiata. The sequence goes on from OX442332.1 coordinate 7,524,157, forward strand.
GCATTTGCTAGGTTTTAGATATTTTATATCATGAATCGAATAAATGTTTAGTAAAGTAGACCCGCGTGGGTATTTATATTGCTAAATATATACCCAACAAATTTCATACAAAATATACACAAAAATTAAGTTGTAAATTAATTAAAAATTAAGTCAAAAAATGTTCTAAATAAATCTGTCATTTTCGGCAACACGATTGTTTTGCAAAATTCTGAAAAAACGGGACGCGCCCGATATATCACATTTGACTCAAGGCTGAGCCCCTCTCGTGCCCTACGTCGACCGCCACTCATCACAGAGAAAGGACGTTCATTTTTCGAGCGGTAAGTGATTGAATATCATTCTCCAAAATTTGGCATTCCAAACGTCATTCGTTTATATAGCTATATCTTAATTATGTGTGCATGGTTAACTTTTATTTATCAACGATGGTGAAGTATTCTCAAAATATTTGACGTGCAGTGATTGTTTTTTGTTCTCATTAACGTATTTCGGTCGTGGCGGCAATCTTTCCAGTTTTCGTCACTGTCGGCACCATCATTATTACCAACATTACAACAGACGACAATGACATCTGTTGCTAATAATGATATTTTTTATTGAGAGCAATGACGATTGTGGCCAATAATGATTTTAATGTAGGATTTACAATTGAAATCATAACTTTTGTATGGTTATTTATACATATACTTATATACATACATAACTAGCTTTTGCCTGCTGCTTCACTGTGTTCATACGTTTGGTTCAGTAATTTTATGTACAAAAAGATTAACTTTCGCATTAATATTATTAAATTTAGAGCTGCACCCCGCGGTTTTACCAACCTAAGTCTCGATTCCGTAGGAATATCGATATAAATAGCCTATGGCCTAATTCAGGTTTCCATCTATCCACGTACGAAATTTCATCTCAATCGGTTTAGTAGTTTTTACGTGAAACAGGCAGACAGATTTTTTTGATTAACTTTCATTTTACAATGTACAATGTCTTTTTTTAGGTTATTTTGCTATTACCTAACTTTACTTAGATTAAGCTAACGTATTAAGTGTTAGTAATAGACACTAATAGGCTTAGTGTAAATCCTAGGTAATTTACTAATATATTACAAGAGTTTGATGTAATATTTGCCACAGATCAAGATGGTCGCTGTAAAGCACTTTGCGAAGATCAAGAGAATTTGAAACTACAAAAATTTAATCACGATCGATACAAATATGTACACATGATAGTGCACTCTGATAATCCAGAGCACTTATTAGTTTTCCAATTTGTTAATGATAGTGGAGCGACAGTTGTTGATTAATGGAATAAAAGAGATTTGTTAAAATTATGTGATAATAACTTTTTTGAAGAGTAGTTATAACATTTAGGCAGTTGTAGATTTCTTTGAATATACATACATTGTATAACTAGAGAAGTAAGAGGATAGAGAACCACTATGTCAGCGGATGTTCATTTACCTAATCATTTAAAATTTTAAATCATGTACCTATGTGTTCGGTTCTATGTGTAGTGGTCATTGTAGATAAGAGAGACGAAGCAATAGAGCTTGTAGTGAGCATGTTAAAATTGTTTGTTTGATATATAACATATTAATTTACCACGCCTTTTGCAGATCGTAAAAACTAAAACTGACCCCCGTAAATGACCCTCCAAAAATGCCTCCCAAAAATAAAAAAGGATGTGGAGAAAAGAAGATTTGCTCAGAAAACTTGCAAGAAACGAAGGTATAACGAAATTAAAAATGATCCTGAGTTATTAGAAATAGAAAAACAAAACAGAAGAGAAAAATATCTAAAACAAAAAGAAGCAAAGAAAGAAAAAGGAAATGATGGAACGAAAATTCTAAGATATATCGTCAAAGGAAAAAGAAAGAGTCTAGTAAAGAAAGAATTGATCTCTCATTAGAGAAAGTTAATATTAAAGCTGTTGTAGAAAATGAGAACAATGAAAACCATACAAATACTAAAGTCCCAATACTGAATACCAAAGAAGTTGACCCATTGTGTGATATTTCACAAGCTAAAGCAGAAGTTAAAAAAGTTCGCTATGTTGAGTTGAAAAAAAGGAAAAGATTATTGCGTATCATAGCGGGTAACCAAAACAGAGACAAGAGCAACGTAAGCGAATTGAGAAAGTAAAAAAAAAACTAAAAGATATAAAAAACTTACGACAAGAACCAGATATTAAAGTGAAATACAAAAGAGATAACGGGATTATCTTTAATTAAACGCATACAGAACTTTTATACAGAAGATGTAGTACATAGCGTAATAAGCGCTGGTAAAAAAGAATTTATTATATATAAATAAAGTCCGCATGCAGAAAAAATATTTATGTTTAACTTTAAAAGACTTGCATAAAAAAAATTGTTCAAAGACTAATTAAATAGTACATTATTTATTTTTTTGCAAGCACCGACCTTTTTAGGTTCTATTTTGTAATCTATACTAATATTATAAAGCTCAAGAGTTTGTTTGATTGTTTGTTAGTTTGAACGCGCTAATCTCAGGAACAACTTGTCCAAATTTAAAAAAAAAAATGTGTTTGATAGTCCATTTATCGAGGAAGGTAAGGTAAGGTAGGCTATATTACATCACGCTACAACTAATAGGAGCGGAGCATCCGTGAAAAATGTTGTAAAAACGGAAAATAGTGCCCCTTTTCCGAGACTCGTGTGCGCTGAGTAAACGGTCAAAGTTATCTAAAAACCATGTATGACAGAATACTTTCTCTAGAATGGATCTCATAAATAGTCAGCGACAGCATTTATGTCTATCTCTTAAGGTTCACTTAATACAAGATGTAACGGGTAAGCCCTTTTAAGCCGAAAGGGGGTTGTTCTAGACGTCTAGGCAAACAACTTTTGTTCTATGACTTTTGGAAATTCGAAGTACTTTTCGAAAATTTTAAGTGTAAAGTTTACTTGAAGATCAGCTGTTTCTTAGAGTTCGAGGTCATTGACCTTATGTTGTCCTTTCATTTAGTTTGGTTTACTACAATCAAACCTTCAATTACCTTTATTTTCAAAAACAGCTGTTTTTCCAGTGAAACATAATCTCAAAATTTTCAAAAAATGTTCGAATTTTCAAAAGTCGTAGAACAAAAGGTGTTCGCCTAGACGTCTAGAAAAATCCCCTATCTGATTAAAAGGACTTGCCCGTTACATCTTGTATAACATTTTTAATAGGAATCAAATTTGTTGAAGAACAACGCATTGTTTCCGAAAGTAATATTGTAAATATGATATTAATCCTTATCTAAATAAATACGTTATTCATTAAAAGTATTTAATTTTAAACATAATTGACACACGTGATGGGTAAAAATGACGGTTAAACCGATTTGAATGAAATTTGGTACAGAGAAGTTTAATGGTTGAAATAAGATATAGGGTACTTTGAATAATCATACGGGCTGAGCAACGCTTGGCTTGGCTAATCACATACGTGATTGGTCACAAACCTTACGGGATAGGAATTTATGCGGGTGAAACCACGGGGCACAGCTAGTATTCTATAACATTTTTCTATATGATATTGTTTATTATTCTTATATTTTATTTCATTATTAATATCAAAATAATTAAACTTCACAATATATTCGTCAGTGTCGGCAACAGTCCGTCATTACAATCTGCAAAAACATCATTATCCTCATAGATCGTCATTGTCACCAACACCAACATTTTTGTGTTTGCCATTAATTTCGAATATATTGAGTTTTTTAGCCTAACTTTGTTTTAACACAGCATCTATTTGATGTATTTATAAACCTAACTTAAAATAAAGGCTATTCTCGAGATATTGTGAAAGATAATTTTTTTCTATGTGAAGAATAATTTTTAGTAGATTCACCCTGTACAGTACGGCCTGATAAAACGAAGCCATAGTCTCATTTTATCAACCGTACAAATATTATTGTACAACCAGATAATGTACGACCTGTAATTCGTGTTGTTCACGCCATTTGACTTCGTTTTATCAGGTCGTACATTATCTGCTTGTGTACAATAACCGGATTCCAAGCTACAGTTGTGCGGTACTAAATGACTTTTCCATTCGGACATTTACCAGTGTCAATTATTATCAATATTTGCAGGTTATTTGCATCGAACGAAACAGTCAAGTCGTCATAGTTAAAGTCAAGTCGAGGGAATCATTGTAAAAAGGGGGCCATTTTTTACAATGTTTATTCATGGAGTTTTGGAGACGACACTAAGCTAAAGTCCATGTTTTGCACCATGTTGAACGCTTCGAGGAAATGTGTTGCTAAATTTCCATTTTTGTGAAACCTAGTTCAAATGCGTGCAAATTGTTTAATTTCGGGGGCATATTTAATCAATTTATTTAGTTTTGTGAAGGTGTACCTACAAGTGCAATTAAAGTGAAAATCGGTGCAAAACATAGACTTTACTGTTGTCTCCAAAGGTCCGTGAACAATCTGGAAATGTGTAAGAAATTTCATATTCTGCCTCTTAAGCAGCGCAAGCAGATTTCTGACCATGTAACTTACCTTAAAATATTAAAAAGTGAAATTGACTGTCCCGATCTATTATCCAAAATGTATTTTAAAACTACAAAAGTTAGACCTAGACGCCAAAATTGGAATTTGATCAGTGTACCTAACCGCAATTCCAAATATTATAGAAACAATACTTTTATGGTGCGAGCAGCCAGTGAGTTCAATTATCAGTGAGAAATATCCGAAATTGATCCCTTCTTCATTAGTGTTAGCTCAGCGAGACGACAGCTCAGTCAATTTTTTTTTAATGCTTCTGTTAATTCTAAATTTACTGTTAACTGTACTGCCTACCTCTTTATATTAGGGGTTAAAGTATGAAATTGCCGATCTGTACTGAAAATCTTAATTGTTTATTTTTTAAATTTTTAACAAATTTATTTAATCAAAATAGTTGCCATTATTATCTATACATTGCTGCCATCTAATGGGAAGGTTATTAATGCCTTTGCGATAGAACTCCGACGATCTAGACTGCACAAACTGTGTGAAAGCATTTTGTACTGCCTCCTGGGAAGAAAACTTCTTGTCACGTAGATAATTGTCCAAATCACGAAAAAAATGGTAGTCCGTTGGAGCAAGGTCTGGTGAATACGGAGGATGACGAATGGTTTCTAAGTGCAGTTTCTGAAGGGTCAAAATTGTTTCTCGTGCTGTGTGAGGTCTCGCGTTGTCGTGGAGCAATAATGGTGAAGATCGATTCATGAGTCGGGGCTGTTTTACTGCTAGTTTTGTCAACATGGTTCGGAGTTCGGCACAATAGACATCTGCCGTAATTGCTTGACCAGATCGAAGAAAACTATAGTGAATAACACCATGCTGAGACCACCAAACAGTTACCATTACCTTTTTATTGGTAAGTTTTGCTTTAGGACACTGTTGTGGCATTTGTCCTGGGGTCAGCCATTGCATTTTTCTTTTCCGGTTATCATAAAGAATCCACTTTTCATCACATGTTACAATTCGATCCAATATTCCTTCATTTCTGTACCGGTTCAACAAGGCAACACAAGTTTCAACACGCGTTTCTTTCTGCAGATCAGTCAAATCATGAGGCACCCATTTTTCGTATTTTTTTATTTTATTGATTTGACGCAGGTGAGTCAATAAAGTGGGTAAGGTAACGTTAAACCATGCCGCTAATTCCTGGGTAGTTTGACTAGGATCGGCTTCCACTATCTCTCTTAATTCATCGTTATTCACCTGTGTGGGCGGTCTTCCTCGTGGCTCGTTCTTTAAGTCGAAATTTCCATCACGAAAGCATTTAAACCAAAATCGTACGGTGCGTTCATTAGTAGACCCCTCCCCAAACGCAGCATTGATATTGCGGGCTGTTTCTGCCGCGTTAGTTCCGCGTCGGAACTCGTATTAAAAAATCACTCGAATTTTCGCAGTATCCATCTTTCTTGTCTAAATTGAATAACAAAAACAATTGAAAGTCGATATTCAAATGTTTCACATTTTTTTAAAAAATAACATCACAGAAACCATTTGAAAAAAGTTTCATTCGAAAACCTCAAACCATGAAGATTCTATGTCAATTCAAAGAACCTATTGCAATAAAACGGCAATTTCATACTTTAACCCCTATTATTTAAACCCTTAGAGTATATATTACTACAAGTAGTATTTAAACCGTACTAGATGCAAGCCTTCTTCGTTTGTTTGTTTCTTGCTTCTGTAGCTCTTATGTTCTATTCTATTTTGTATTCGTGAAAACCTGTAATTGGCTTTTTTTTACTTAAGCTCTCGTTGTAACAGCTGTTGGTTTTCCAAATAAATAAATAAATCTTAGTAAATGGCCGCCGTGTTTACAAATGATTCCTTAGACTTGACTTTAACTATGACGACTTGACTGTTTCCATGCAAATACCTTGCTTGCAATTATGCAAGCAACATATTTGCATATATTAATATGAAATACTTGACACTGGCTAATTTCCTAATTGCCATAATCGGTTCACAACCGATAATAAATAATACTTGACACTGGCTACTATTCATAAGGCCACAAACGGTTCACAACTGATAAGAAAACAAAAAACCTAAGCGTCAGATTATAGTCTGAAATCTGAAATAAAAAACGTAAATAAATAATGATAGTGATTAAGTGATTACTATTAAAATCCTTTAGCCTTTGGTATTTTTCGTTTTCGGTTTTATGCGATATGATGCTTTGAAGTTGTGTAGTTTATTAAAAAAATAATGGATGCAGAAATCAAATTGGAGTCTGGTGCCGATATTTGCCAGGGCTGTTTATGCCAGGGCCGGTCCCTGAAGCCCGTTGGATCCTACAGCGAAGTCTTGAATACATTACTAGACAATAATATAGGATACAATTTTGTTGCGGTAAGTAGGCCGAGAGGGCACTGTACTGGTACGTCATGATTGTATTAGAGGTACGCTTTCTTGTTCGAACGAACATGGAATTGTTCCATTCGCTGTCGGAACTAGGTGCAGGAAACATGTTTCACTTAGTTATTTGAAATAATTTTCGGTTTGAAATAACTATGATAATTTATGATAATACATAGTTTAACAAATAATAGAATCTTCAGAGATGGAGAACTATATTGGTCCAATTGGTTTGGAATGTTCATTGTCAATTTGTTAAACATATAACAACATTTTCAGAGTTGCATGTGCTTTGGAATTAAAATTGATTAGACTGCAAAAACTACCAGCGTAGCTACAATGCAGACCAACTAAAATTTAAAGAGCATAATTTTTGCCACTAGAACTTAGTTTCATCCTGTAACATGGGAGGTAAAATGGATCTCACGATCAGACCTTAAAATTGGTTGGTCTGTGGAACCCTTTAACATCAGTCTCAGCTAACATGATTTTTTAAACTATTAATTAATGTTAAAGCCAATGGTAACCGCATGAGATAAATTATGGACAGAGGTGGACCATATTATAATAAATGAATGTCTACCTCTAGAGGAAATTCATATCTTTTATTTATTACAATCAACTATGAACCAATAACTGTATTCCAGGGTTCAGAGACAATGAAAATGTGCTGGGAATGTATAGCTAGACTGAAGAAAGTGGAGCAGTTTCAGATGCAGTTGTGTCAGGCACAAAATCGACTTTTGGACATACTTTACAATATGGTAAATTGATCGATAGTTGATAATGATAGTGAAGCGGTTGACCAATGCAGTTTTAAGGGTCATTAGCTTGTGTAAAAGAGCAGAAATATAGGAATAGAGTTGTGATCTATTTTCCTCAGTGTCTGCACTAGCGTATGCAATAGGACACAGATAAGTTTTCTTGGCGAGGGATAACTTGGTGGGTGATGCTTCCCAAATGCTTCCACTTAGTGATTGCTCCTCAGCTATTAAGAGTTAAAGATACAAACAACACATCTTTGATAATAATAATACACAGCCCATTATACTGATTTCAAAAAGCTTCTCCTTGCAAAGTCTTCTTCTTTTTTATGAACTAGTGGTGTGGCTCATCTAGTGTTAGAGTTTTTAAGTTACCCTAAGACCTCTAACTTGACCTTACAACTGCTATCAGAAACAACAACCGGGACCTACTGCTTAAGCTTTCAAAAGCATGGAGGAGCTAGAAAAAGTGGTTTTAAGTTGTTGAAATCTCATTTTGGTCTTGGCTATGTGTGTTTTGTACTTTAATCGATTAACCTTAATCTTTATTTCCAGAATGCAAACGTAAGAAGCTTATCTCGCCTCGCGAAAGATATAAAGAATGTTTACGATTATGAATACAATTACCAGCCAATAGAAGACAATATCACAAAGGTGACATCTTTAGTAGAACCAGAAGCCGTTGTTCATGATGTAGAATTGAATAATGTATGTTTAATAAAAGAAGAAAAACTAGCAATTAATGATGAAACAGAGATCAACAAGGATAATTATAATTGTCTAGATTACTCTGATAATTATAGCGACAAATGCAATGAATCTAACAGGAAGGCTATCCCTAAAACAAAAATATCTATTGAAAGAAAAGAGAAAAAGTATAAAAACAAAATAAAAAATGAAAAATGTTTTAATCGAGACTATATGAACAGGACGTATCGAGAAGAAGTTATAGTTAAAAATATTAATGTCACTTTTGATAAGCATAATAATACATATTTCGATGCAGTTTATTTGGATGAGAGAGAAGTAGAGGAGTTTGTTTGTAAGAAAGAAAGGGAGATGCATCATTCTTTTAAACATAAGTGTAGTGAATGTAAAATTGGTTATATGGCGATTGCTGATTTTTATAGACATCAGAATTTTGTACATCACAAGGTAATTAAAGGCTCTTTAGCCAATCGATTAATTGAATCCAATTTGCCTATATACTCGTAGTAGCAAATCATTTGATTGATAACCTTAAAGACAGTACAGAATTACACATGCATGCTCATTAGCTCTTTAAATTTTTCGAATCTGATCATGCTGCTTTTTCTTCGTTTTGGTAGGCAAGTCTGTTTAGACGTGACCGCGCCCCTTTCCCAATTGCAGCAGGTACAATGCAAATAAATCACACGGCGCGATTTTCGAGTATGCCACAAGGTAGTAAGTGGCAACGACGACGTGGCACGTGTACGACTAAGTAGGATTTGCTACCTAGTACCATGCTTTTGTGCCACTAGATGGCATGCGTATCTGTACCTTTAAATGGAAGGTAACACACAAACTGAGAAAAATAGAAGCTGAAAAGATATGAATATAATTTCCTTGCCTTCCTACCTCTAATTTCCTTGCCTTCCGAGCGTAAGCGAACGACGCGGCGTCAAGCTACTTTGTTAATTAATCGGGGGCTAATTAAGCCATAATTCCTTAATATTACAGGTAGGCACTGCTTTCAAATGCCGTCTCTGCAATAAGCCTGAATTAACGCTAGAGGCCCTCAAAACCCATTGGAAGTTTATACATTCACGGTTCTACGTATGTAATCTGTGTAACACCCATGTACGGGATAAAGGACAAACGAAACATTTAATAAACCAGCATATGAAGAAATATTGCTGTACGGCATGTAAAATGGAATTTCAGTAAGTAAGAGATGTTGTAGTTATTTATAATTTACTAACTGTGCCCCGCGGTTTCACCTGCGTAAGTCCCTTTTCCGTTCCCGCGGGAATATCGGTATAAATAGTATTCTATCCTTCTCCTAGTACTACACTACCCCCACCGAATTTCAGCTGAATCTGTTTTACCGTTCTTGAGTTATAAACATTGTAACTAACAAGACTTTCTTTTTGATAGACAGATAATAATGTTCATAACAAAATATACCTTGATGGCTTGCAGGACGATGTTGGCGTTTAGTGCTCATTACAGAAAGGAACACGGCAAATTTGTCTGCGATTACTGTGGGAAAAAATGTAAACAAAAATCAATACTTATAAAACATATCAAGTTAGTATCCCTAGAGTTTAAGGCATAGAAAATGATTATGACTTTCCTATGTGTAGTGTGTGTAGTATTTAATCTATTTTTACGATATTTGGTTACAGCCTTCACCACAAAATCCACGAATGTCTGGACTGCGATAAGTCATTTAAAAGTTATAGAATGCTGCGACATCATTTGACCCACTTGCATCCTGAGAAGCTAATAGCAAAGGTATGGAGACCCAGCTTGTACAATGTACACCCACTAGCTTAACTTGTAGGCTAACTAGCTTGAGCACACGCAGAGCCAAGCGGACTCCCAGTGTGCCCAAGCGAACTCCTCGTGTGCCCAAGCGGACTCACCGTGTGCCCAAAACTCCCGGGTGCCCAAGCGGACTCCCTGCGTGCCTTGACTTTAACTATGACGAAATAACTGTTTTGATGCAAATAACTTCCAAATGTAATAATACTTGAAACTGGCTAATGTCCAAATAGAATATAGCCATATAAAAGTAGAAGAAGAAGAATTTAGGATTGGAAAACAAAAGAAAGTTTTTAGATTTTCGCATTTTCAGCCATTGGCATTTTCATCTTTTAAAACATATTATGTTTTTTTTTTAAATCGCGGGAAGTTGGTAAATGACACAACGACTCCCGACGTCTAGCCAAAAAAACTTTTGTTCTAAAACTTGAAGAAAATCGAATTTATTATTCCAAAATATTAAGTTATATTTTTAGACGGATGATTTTGAAATTGCTGCTGCAAATAAGTCGAAAGCTTGAAAATCTGCCGTTTTATTTTGTTTTTGCACAGAAAGTGGCGCCTCCATTATTTTCTACTGTTATTTGACAACCTTTAACAATGAATCCGTATATGTAGGTGGACATGGAATCAGCTTACTGCGTGGAATGTAACCGTCAGTTCGCGAGCGTTAACATCTATAGACGTCACCTCAAGGAGTCACCGCGACACACGCCTAAGGTGCCCCAAAGGTTGGGATGACTAATACAGTTCATTGCACAACTATACTCACTCACTACAAATACATACTTACAAGACATTACGTTTTGGCTTTTTAGGGTTCCGTACCCAAAGGGTAAAAAACGGGCGCCTATTACTGAGACTTCGCTGTCCGTCCGTCCGTCCGTCTGCTGTCAAAAAGCTGTATATCGAGAACCGTGACAGCTAGACATTTTCACAGATAATGTATTTCTGTTGCCGCTACAACAACAAATATTCAAGGGAGGCTCCCATACAACAAACATGATTTTTTTGCCCGATTTTTTCATTTACACACTTTAACAACATAACATACCCGTTGAATAGTCCCCATAGTACACGCATTATAGCTGTATTTGCAGTTTGACGAGACGCTTGATAAGGCAACTTTCTGAAAAATACGTATACCTATTTTTTTGTTATTCTGTTAAGATACAGATACACATGATACTAAATAAGCTCATTGTTCATTACTTTCTTTAGCATGCTTATATTATTATAGTGACACGCTCATTACACAATTCCTATGTACCCATGCTATTTTATTTAACAGACTTTAAAAAAAGGAGGAGATTCTCTATTCGTCGCATTTTATTTTTTGTTAAACGATTACTCGAAAATGAATTTGAAATGAAACCGATTGAGATGGTTCTTTTAAGTATCTTCGGAATGATGGACAGGATAGTATCCCAGAATGCAATAAATTACCTGCTCATTTTTGGACTTTTACCAAAAAGAATCCTAAAGCCCCTAAAGAACTAGGTACCTACTGATGAATGTAGCACGAAACCAGCTTCTCATCAGCAAACTCATTAATGAAACTTACCTACAGTTACAATTTTGTTGATTTTTAGTGGCAGTCGATAGGTAAATACACTAAAAAGGGTGAAATAAAAAAAACACTTCTTCAGACTTCAGATGACGAAACAGATAAGTCGGTGGCACTGTATGTAAAGGTTTTTTTTCTCCTTTTTTTAAGTTGGTTTATAAATTTATTGTTTACATTTTTAATCTATCTGAAAAAGGGTAAAGTGGCAACGATTTGACATACACATAGCATTCGCCACCTAGTGGCATGCTTTAGTGGCATGTGTATCTGTAAGTTTACTCAATAAGGTAAGGTTATTGACGGTCACATCCTGGCCTATTTTGCTTGCAGCTTGATTTCAATTAAATTGAATGATATTAAATTCTAAGTAACGGGCCGAATACCCGAACACCCCTTATAAGAGAATAAGGTAAAATTGGCGGTCATTTCCAAATTAAGCTGAAAATTGGGGAAAACTAGGGTATTTAAAAGTCTCTTGGACAGTTTTTATGACTTTGAACAGTCCCAAAGTAAGTTTTTTTATAGTCCAGTTAAATTGAATTCTAATGCTTTACAAACTCTGCTAATGTGGGAAAACTTTGAGAAAATAGTCAGAGTCACAATCGTATTTAATGGAAACATTATTTTCAGACTTTCTCATTTCAATTTAAAACATTGTTAATAAAATTAGAACTTTGTATGTGTTTATATTTAATAAAAGACTTTATTTATTGGGTTGAATCGCATTGTATTCATGGTTTTAAACGAACCGCCAACTTCGGCAACTTTACAGTTGGCTTTTTCAAGTCAACTTTGAAAAATCCAACTGTAAAGTTGGCGAAGTTTTGTTTTTGGCGAAGTTGGCGAACTGTGAATAAAACGATTCAACCCGATAAATAAAGTGTTTTATTATGCAAAATCGCGAAAACCATAGAAGAAATTGTGTTTGTATTTGGTTGCAGCTTTCCGTGTTTTGAATGCGGTAAGATATACCGGTCGGAAATAAATCTCCGGAACCACATCAGCCATGTCCACGCGACACAGAAGAGGTTCCATTGTGCTAAGTGTAACAAGGTAGGTGTTGTTAATGATTATTTCTATTTATGTAGTTATATTTATGTATTTAGGTAGTTTATTGGATACCCAAACCCATGGGGCTTTGGGTATCCAATAAACTACCATCCTATTTCTTAATGCCTAAGTAGCTGTTACCATCGTTTATTACTAGTATTTGTATCACTTGTAAACTACTATAATACCGTAGTTTATATACAAGATGTTACGGGTAAGCCCTTTTAAGCCGAAAGGGGGTTGTTCAAGACGTCTAGGCGAACAACTTTTGTTCTACGACTTTTGGAAATTCGAAGTACTTTTCCAAAATTTTAAGGGTAAAGTTTACTTGAAGATCAGCTGTTTCTTAGAGTTCGAGGTCATTGACCTTATGTTGTCCTTTCATTTAGTTTGGTCTACTACAATCAAAACTTCAAAAAATTACCTTATTATTTCTTATCGGTTGTGAACCGATTATGGCCATTAGGAAATTAGCCAGTGGTATGTATTCAAATTTATTATGCAAGTTATTTGCATCGAAACAGTCAAGTCGTCATAGTTAAAGTCAAGTCTAGGGAATCATTTGTAAACGCGGCGGCCATTTACAAACAATCTTCACGGAGCCTTGGAGACAACACTAAGTCAATGTTTTGCACCGATTTTCACTTTCATTCCACTTGTACACCTTCACGGAACTAAATTGATTAATATGCCCCCGAAATTAAACAATTTGCACGCATATGAACTAGGTTTCACAAAAATGAAAATTTAGCACCACATCTCCTCAACGAGTTCCCGCCAAGACTCAAAAAAAAAAAAAAATTACCTTTATTTTCAAAAGCAGCTGTTTTTTAGTGAAACATAACCTCAAAATTTTCAAAAAGTTCGAATTTTCAAAAGTTGTTCGCCTAGACGTTTAGAACAACCGCCTTTCGGATTAAAAGGACTTACCCGTTACAAATTGTATAGTTTTATCTGACCCGGGGGTTTTACTTGGGTGCATTTATTATGAAGACAGGGATAATCGCCGGATTGGTGTCCATCACAAATTTTTAAATTAAAAATGTTGGTAACTTCAACGGACAACTAGGTTTTGACTTCGACCCCACCACTGACCTATGATCGATGGGCCCCACGCACGCCTTTCAAAGGTGCTCGAGTATCAAAAACCGTAATAACAAATTTGACGGCCTATGTGGCGTGGCGGGCGAAGCCCGGACTGCAACGCAGAAGGTTGCGGGTTATCTAACCGGGAATCTTCCGGCGGGAATCTTCCCGCCGGGGATAAATATTTCTGCTGACCATAAATGGTTGTTTCTGGTCCTAGATGTTTTTTTATTATGTATTTACAAAAAACTTGGTCCTTTAAATAAAAAATAAATGTTAGTGATGGACAACCCTTATCGCTTGGGAGACCAAACACAACCCAGACCAGATACAAATATTTTTAAGCATAAATATTTGAATTGAACCCGCAGCCTTCTGCATTGCAGTCGAGCGTTCGCGTTGGCCCGACGCGGCACAGGGGCCAACATTGGAGCGCGGTGATTAAATTAAGTTTATGTAAGCGATTATTGTTGATAGATAATATGTAAATAAATTTTCAGTCGTTCGCGAATAATGGGGGATTGAAATATCACAAGCTTTACGTCCACTTGAAAGTGCCGAAGGTGAAGGATAAAATATGTGATCTTTGTGGACGAGGCTTCCATGTGAGTATACAGTAAAGTATTTGAAGACTTCTGTGGCGACTACAATACAGAAGTATGCTTTAAAATAATATCTATTTCTGGTCAGGACAAAAAAAAATTATAAATGTTATATAGTATATTCGATATCTATACACAGAGCAATCTAGCCCTCAACTTATGCTATGGGTACTGGACAATGAATATGTAACCGGAAAATAACAAGAACAGTAAGCGACCTTACGAGACCCTACGAGACGTCATAAGTTTATTTTACGAAAATGTGTTCGTTGAATAATACAATTTATCTCTCGTTTAGAATCCTATGAAAGTTTATTAATTTGCTAGGAAATTCATAAATTACTTTACGGTAACAGATATACTACATACATGTATTTTTTTGTAAATATGACACACATACATAAATAATATCTAGACCAGAAACATAAAATCATTCTCAAGTAGTATAAATACTTGCACCCGGCGTTTATAACTAACCTCTTTACTTGCAAACGCTATTTTGAAGCTGCATAAACTAGGTTTTTATCATATTTTGTCTTTTACTGTCACATGAAGTTTCAAAGTTGTCAAAGAGAGATAAACGTTACATAACTGAATTATCTGTTAATCATCGTTAATATTATCAGTAAGGGGTAAATGTACCTATAAATAACGATCGATGTCGTTCCCCCCAGACGGTGCGCGTGCTAACCCACCACCGTCGCACGCACACGGGCGAGCGGCCGTACGCGTGCGGATACTGCTCCGCCACGTTCGCGCAGCGCACCGCTATGATGACGCACCAGAAGACGCAGCATCGCGACCTCCAGTAATCATTACAATACTAAGCTTTAGAGAAAACAAAATCCAATGTAGTTTTATTTGTAGACATTATTGTAATAAGTATAAATAAAGTTTCTTACTCTCCTTTTGTTTTCTTATTAATTACTGTTCCCCCCCCCCCCACATGATTGTATACTTTCCACCATATGCTTTGTCAAATATAGGATGATCGCTGTGACAGGTCTCAATATGAATGGATGTAGTGTGTAATCGTTAGACCCATTCGATTATCGATTATTGTTTTCTTAGACTTTAAATCGACAGTTACATGTTTATTATTTTTTTTTAGTATGTACAGCTCAAGTTACTGTAAGTAAGTAACCATCGTGTATCTTATTAGAATCATTATAGGAGTCCTCACAGGACACTGCCAGCTGGACAGACACCTAGTAAAGATAGGACAAAGGGACGACCCCGTTTGTCCTAGCTGTCTGGAAGAAGATGAAACTAGCTATCACCTGGTAGCGGAGTGCCCCGCATACGCTAAAGCCAGGAGAGAAATAATGAACTCAGATACCCTACCTGCGCGTACCGCGTGGTCGTTTGACGTTTTGTGGGACCCACATTGTGGTGGTTTTGGCCTACATATCGTCCAACATGCGAAATACGTGACCCGCCCAATTTCACTTAAGCTTTTATAATTTTGTTGAGGACAATAGCGATTTGTGTTTGTGAGCGTAGCTCAAGGCCGGATTGCTTCAAAGGATGTTAGGGGGAGACCTCAGCCTAGCACTGGGACATTATGTATTTAGATATGTATTAGTATAGTAAATGGGTTAAAAATTCAGATTAGGTGATAAAAATAAAACAATTATGTAATGTACAATACAGTTTACTTACAGCATACATAGTTACAACCTTTATTTAATAAAATGTGACACAAACATAATCCTGGCTACTCTGTTTAGTGTATACTGATACAATACATCAAACTATTGCGCTTACTTTAACACAAGACGACTGGGAACAAATCTATTGTTACAATAATTTAATAGGTTTAACCACATTACCGAATAAATAACCGTTCAGACTTCCAAAATGGATAAAACAAGCAATCTTGTGAATATTCCATTCTTCAACATCGAATAAAAAGACAGAATTACAGTAGTCTCAATTTTACAGCAAAAATATAAGATCAGCCGATTTTCTGCTTTTTTTTTTCGATTGTCCTGTGAAACCATTCGATGTTTCTATGAAATTATTTTACAACAATTCCCAATCGAGATATTAAATCTAAAGATTACAATTATAGCTAAGATTCAATTGAAAAAACATCGTCGGATCGAGTAAAGTCTGCATTGCAAACTAGTCTTTCACATAAACTATGTCCATATTCTTTCTATCTTTTCCTATAGTGGTGTGGCTCACGTAGTGTTAGACTTTTTAGGTCGCCCTCCATCGCCTCTAACTTGACCTAACGACTGCTATCAGAGATAACAACCGGGACCAACTGCTAATAGTGCTTATTTTCCGAAGCACGGAGTAGCTTGATCACTTGAATTTTGGCCACACAAATTATTGGTCACCCATCCAAGTATTGACGCGTTATCCATATTAAAAATAGGCGAGTAGGGCCTCACAAAAGATCTTAACGCCTCGATCACACGTCATTGACCGTAAGCTGTAAATCTCGTACATTTCACACTAGCGCCTCTACCGGATCCGGATGGTACTAATGAGAAATATGTAGGTTTTTTGTTATAAATAATTGACCTTTTTACTAACAGGGGCCTTATCGAAATACACGAATAAGTACCTATGTACTAATAATAGTAATACATGTTTCTCTCACCCACAATGCTCTGTTGGACATTGTTATGGCAGGCGCCATAATCTCTGAATATACTACGATCACATCATCATGGCCCCAAAAAGTTTTCATCCGTAGATTTCTCAATAGTTCTATCCAAGCCGATAGTTGTCTTTAGCTCTAATTTTTTAGGGTAGACAGCGATAGTCGCCTTGGTGTCAATTCCATATTTTTTTAGTAAAGTTCATAATATTGAAAAAGGCCGATGCGTGTTGGTTTCGGCTCCACGTACTCTTTCCAAAGTACCGGGGCTCCATAGCCTTGTGATACTGGACATATAACAGATATAATTACATACCTATAGCAATGAGTGGACACAGCATCGGACAATTTCGACCAACCGAACCTAATGACTGACATTGAAAATACAGAGGAACTGCACTTAGTCCCTTCACCGCTGTATTCCAGTTACAAAGTAGTTGTCAAGTATCGAATCCTTATAACAGTGTGTTTCGGTGACGGTAAACCAGCAGAGGTTTAGATTATCTAAAAGTTTAACTGTACATTTTTACTGTACATGTACAGATAAATCGTGTGTAGGTAAACTACAAACTGCACAGTTGAGTTTGAACTGATAATCTAATCAAAATATCGTTACATAGAACTATCAGTTGAATTGTTAGATAATCTAAACGTCTATGGCATGCTTAACATAAGCCTAAAATTGTTTTAGATGTCAAACCGAACAACTATTACAACGGGAAATTAGAACTCTTTTTTTAAACTTTAAAGTTATTACTATTCGTACTTCATATGACTTCATAAAATATGTAGTTCACATGACGTCATATGTGTTCTTAGACTTCATATGTATTTTTGTTACAATAATAGTTATCTGTACTTAATAAAATATGTCATACATAATTTATATTTTTTAACACAAATGGCACGTTTTTTTAAATATTAAATAATATTTTTAAAACATAATAATTTTTGTTTACTTATTTCGAACTTTGAACAAAAAGCTCCAAGTACCGATGCCGGCGGCGCGGCTCAGGCGGCGGTTATGCGTTGTAGAGTGTAATGCTGCATTACTGTTAGCCTACGTCCCCATAGGCAGGAGGTTGCTTAGTACCTAGAGGCTATCGAGTCACCTAACTAAAACGAACGGTCTCGCACCGACAGCTTGGCGCCCAGCAAGTCTCTTAGCGTGCATCGAAGTAAAAAATAGGTTGGTTGTATGTCATGTATAAGACGCGAAGAAAAGCCACTGAGCTCTGGGCGCTAAGCCAGCTCCCTGCCTTTGTAGGTACTTTGAGAGTTACTGGTCAATCTCACAAATAGGTACGCTCAGGCGTTTTTGCGGATACAGTTCACGAAATAATTGCTTTGAAGACATTTGTGGACTTACGACCTTGTTTATTGATATTTCATACACAACACACAATAATCGTACCTATACAAATTATGTGCACCGCATTCTTTTGATGGTTAAGTACCTCTAAGGCCCAACTTTTTATTTTTACGGATAGAGCTTAACATTTAAAAGTAACACGTAAACAACCTGCATTTTTGAAAAGAGACAAGGGAGGATAAACAAAAGATATTTCAGTTTTAGTTTTTAGTCAAATATATTTATTTAATAAAAAAAAGATAACGAAAGATAAAACAAAGATAACGAAAGAAAAAAAAAAGATTTAGTAACATCTTTTTTTTTTGGACTTGGCTATACGAGTCAATGATGAACTATTAAAACAGAAAACTTAAATTTATGAAATGGTTGAGGACTTTGACTGTAAAAGTTGTATTTGAAACTAAAGGCAAGTTTACATAGTAGTAGCCTAAACTGAATAAAAGAACAAAATAAATTTAATGACCACTAACTCTCAGAAAAAGCTGATTGTAAAATGAACTCAACATTTTTAATCACCATATTTACCGCTTTACTCTCCATATTTAAAAACTAGTAGCGTTTTACCCGCGTAAGTTCCGATCCCATGGAATTTCGAAAAACCTTTCCTGAGTGGATACTTTAGTCTTGTGTCTTTTAAGAACATACTTTTAAATTTAATGTGTCTAAGACCAGCAGTTTGGGCTTTGAGTTGGTATACAGCGTATTCCGACGACGACCATTTAAGCCGAAAGGGGGTTTCAAAATCTACTTCAAATTTTCAAAAGTTGTAGAACAGACGTTGTTCGCCTAGACGTTTAGAACAACCCCCTTTCGGCTTATATGGTCATCGTTCGAACACGCTGTAAAGTTTAGTCACTCAGTCAATTAATCAGGACTTGGTTTTTAAAATGTATAGATTAATCTAACACTACAACACACGGCTACTGCCTCATTACTGTGTTGCGTCGTCGCAGCGTCGATCAGCAAGATCAGGCTATCAAGCTCCCTGATAGAATGAATTAAATAAATAAATATTGCACGACATTACACACAGCGCAATCTAGCCCCAAACTAAGCACTAGGTGCGTACTATGGGTACTAGACAACGGATATACTAATAAATTACACTTTTTTTGTAACTACATAAATATTACATACCGTAAACAGGCACACTTTGTGACTTTTCCAAGATATAATTTTTGTTACTTAACTTACATCGAAATAAATACATATTTTAGGATCTTTGGATGCGTCCAAAATTGATATGTCACGTTGATTGTCAAAAAGGGGGTGTCACAAAGTTAATTTACAGTCACAAAATAAACCTACCTAGTAGTATCGAAGTGACCGACCAGTAACTCAAGGAAAGCAGGACAGCTTGTCGTTCGTTTGAAACGGTTTACTTGTGTTGTTTGAGTGAGTTGGCGATGTCAGTGACGTGTAGCTGTACCTTCGGCTTATGTTCGGGCGGCGAGAAGAACCACTCGAACCGTTTGAAGGACTCTATCTCGCGCTCGCACGCCTCCAGCGACGACAGGTTCGTGATCGTCGAGTCCGGGAGGAACACGCTCGGCTCTGACGACCACAATCAACATTTCATGTGAAACTAATTTTACGGTTTCCATTGCGTTATTTTTATTACCAGCATTGTTTTTACAAATTTTATACTTTGCTTAGGATTCCCTATCCTAACTTTGTCGTTTTGTGTACCCAGAGGAGGGAGTTTGCTCTATTGCTGCTGCTGCATTGTAAGTTAAAATGCCGTTCCTTACAATTTGTAACTTACATTTTTAGCCTCGGCAAAACTACAAAGGCAGGGTAGGGAGTCTGCAAAGTCTAAAATTTGGTGCTGGTATCACTAAGTGAACTATATTAGTTAAAGACAATATAGCCAATTGACTGATTGTACCGCGATTTTTCTACAAAACACAACTCACCGTTGCGGGCAGGGGGTGAAGTAATCATCAAACTTCGTGATTGGCCATTACTTTACCTATTTGTATTTATGATTGTGATTGGCCAAAGCGTTAATCTATACCTAGATTCAATTGCAATTGGGTGTTCTTGCACGAGAGTTGTATTTTTTTAGTACTTAGCACTATTTTCGTGAATACATCAGACCAGTCAATTTGTTACATTGTCTTTGATTCCGGGCTTATTTGGACGTAAGGTAACGCACTAGTCGTGACTCACCGTGGTCGGTGGAAGGTGTCGCGGGCACGGCAGCGGGCGCGGTGGCGGTGGCGGTGGGGGGCGCGGGGCGCGCGCCGACGGGACCGAAGCGCGTGTCCGACGCCGACAGCGGCGACGATCGACCCGACACCAGCGCTACAACCATAATTATACACTCACTTAGACATGAACGATTCTAGATATTATACAGAACTACCTGCGCTCCGCGGTTTCACCCGCGTAAGTTCCGTTCCCGCGGGATTATTGGGATAAAAATTAGCCTATGTGTTATTCCCGGTTTCCAACTACCTATATTCCAAGTTTCATCGCAATCGGTCCAGTAGTTTTTGCGTGAAAGAGTAACAAACTCGCATACATACAAACTTTTGCGTTTTTAATATTAGTAAGATAAACCATTTCGATGGGATTTCAGGGAATATCCTAAACTATAAGAACGAAATATCTTTATCTTTTTTCGCTGTCTCTTATAGTTTGCGCTAGTTGCCTCCGCGATTTTGACAAAGACTAAAATGACATAAATAGATTTTAGAAAAATTAATTACGCTAGCCAGGAATCGATCCTGGTCTTTATGCAAAAAAATAGACATCCTTTATTTTTGTAGCTTATAAATATAGAATCCTGAAAAACATAAGTGTGGTAAATCGAGAGGAATGTCTATTCCTCTCGAATATCGTGAAAAAGGAAGTCTATGTGTTTTTCCAGGTCTCCAGCTATATATATATTCCAAATTTCACCTTAATCAATTCAGCAGTTTTTGCATCATTGAGAATCAAACATATACATATTCACAAACTTTCACGGTTATCTAAATTAATGGTTTCATTCTTTATTTTTTCTTTTCTATCCCTAGCTCACCGCTACTTATCGAGTTTCAAGCTCTAGTCGCCGCTTGCTGGTCTTGAGACAGGTGCCTTATTCAATAAATGAACTTACGTTGTTTTCCATGATTGTTCTGCCTGGCGGATGGCACCGGCTGCGCGGACGGCGGCGTGGGATACAGCGGGTCCCACGCGTGGGCCGCCGCCCCGCGCGAGAACAGCGACTCGTCGCCGGGCGCCGCCGCCTCCACTTGCTGACTCCCGTCCTGGCAATACACATATAAGTAAATATACCACACAGCGCCAACTATACTTCTATACTATCAAATTAAATCAGTTGACCGAACGTAAGCATTCCCCCCTCACGCAAAAAGTACAAGAACAGCCAATCACAAAGCATAATTATAAAGAATTTAAGTATAGATAGCAGGCGAGTTAATTAATTAATTTTATTTAAGAAATAACAACGCCTTACAGTATTAAAACAGCAAATCCCTACAAAATGTTTCATGATTGCTACGTAATTTGTAGGCGCCTACGATGCAATGCAAGGCGGGTAGGCTATCTTGGCGGCAGCATTTTTGCCACAGTTGAGCAATAGTTAGTACCAGGCGTAGAGGTGGTAACAGCGACACGATCTCCTTTGCTCATAAGAGTAAACATCACGTACCCTGCTCTCGCAGTAACTCGTATTTTACCGGCTTTTGAACTTTCAAATACTCAAATAATCATTGGATAATTAATTTGAAATCCAACCTTTTTTTGTTACAGCATAGTTATTGTGACTGCGTTAAAAAGCAGAATTGCTTTCAGAATCTGCCAAACCAGAAACCACCTTTTAAATCCTCCAAATAAATTGCAACAACGTACCTGCCGGTAGAACTTGGATTCTGTCACGTGGTGTATAGTGACTTCATTGTTCAACTTGGAACCAACTCTCAATCTGAAAACAAAAAAAGTTTGAATGGAGATGTTTGTATTTCACTTTTTGATGTTTAACTCATCTCATTTGATTTGATTTTGATTTGATTTGAAGTTGTTGTGTTTGTAATACCTGTTTTTAAAGTTTTTGGTGCAATAAAGTATTTATCCAATCAGACATGAAATGAAAATGGTTTGTCAAAAAAAATCTTTATGAATATTTTGTATAGAGTTTACAAGTAACAGACTCACTTGTAAAATAGTCGAAAGGTGGAGGTAAAGATTGTATTAACTGTGGAATCTAACTTGATTTTTATTTTAAAAGTGTTTCCTACCCTAGAATCAAAGTTAAATAAATAAGTGGAAACCTACCTCTGGAAGTACGGCAACGAATCGCCATTAGGCACCGGCTCCTCAGCTTTGTCATTGAACAGTGCGTTTCTGAACACATTCTGGTCTTCTTTCCCGAAAGGCGTGTACAACGTGTAGTCACTCTGATCGGGCTTGAGAGGCGTCCCGATCGGCTCCGGACGTTGTATCGGGTTGGAGAATAAAGAGGAATTATCACTGGTGTACGAGCTGTCGTTATTTGGTCGAGTTCCTATAGGATTCGGTGACACCACAGGCTTCGGACTTGAATTCTCATAGTACTCCGGAGACAAAAAGCTTCTGGTCTGCGAGTCCTCAGTGGGTTTAAACAGGGAGTAGCCCTCGTCATTCGTCTGAGTGAAGGAAGCTAAGTTCATGATTCGGTTGTTATATTCGTGTTTGGGAGCGTTCGGATCTAGGACATATTGTCCAGGTGCAGGTTGAAAAGTGTTCGGATTTGGGTTCACATAGTTGTACTGTTGGTTGTAGTTGGGCTGCGTGGGTGTGGGGTTCCGTAGCCCCATCAGGCTTTGTTGATGCATCATGGACATCAATGGGTTCCGTATGGTGTACATTCCGTTAGAAGTCGGTGTGATGGTTGCTTGGCAAGCGTTCGGTGGCATAGGTATTGGGTCTGGCACTCGGATTTGTTCTGCTGTCTTCTTTTGTACAGGATTGTTGGTTAGTTGCACCGGTGGTAGGTTGGGGTGGAACATCGGGTTGCGGAGAGTGACCATCTTGGTTCCGTCAGTCTTGGACGGTTCGGTTTCTGCAGCTGCAGCAGCTTTCTTGGCTTTTTTCTTAGCTTTCTTTGATTTCCCGGTCGGGGCGGCCGGGGGAGGTGGTTCTGGCACGATAATTGCTTTCGGTGGGGGTTCTGTAAATTGAGATTTTTTTTAAAGTCATTTGTTGACCTTAACCGTAGGAGCGAAGGGGCGTGGCCGGCTGGGATTCAAACACACGACCTTCGGATCGAAAATTAGAGTACCCCAAACCATGATGATAAGCTTAAACGATATGCTCCAAGTGCCCGGCGGTACCTACGGAGACAGCCGGGGATGCGGTGCCCCGAAGGACACCACTCAGGGCCACCCCAAGCCTCATGCACTTGTCAAAACGACTTTTGATTTTGACTTCCCCCAGAACCAAGTTGCTCCAGGTATTGACTGCTAAGGAGGGGTAAACTGAGGCAGTAGGCACGTGAGTAAGGTACCTGTGTGCGGTCGATGCGGATGCGGATGCGGGTGCGTGTGCGGGTGTTGTTGCGGGTGCGCGGCGAACATCATGTTCTTAGGGTCGGCGGCGATGACGGGCGGCGGGCGCGCCACGGGCGTGGGCGCGGCCGGTAGCGACCCGCACTTCCATAGTGGCTGCAACACACAACAACGCATTATAGTTTTTATATCAATGAATTTAAATATCAATTTAAAATAACTTGCATACAGTCAGTGGAAATGCTATATCGCTAAAGCGCCACATTCGTAAAACTAAGTTTTTTATATTATTGGATTGAATTTTTATGCTGCGTTGATTGATGCCGGATTAGGTCAATTCGAGCATTTTTTTTTAAATTTTACTTATATCTTCACGCAATACCTAATTAACTGATTGCGATTTAGCTTAGTGCACAACATGCTTGGATTGGAAAATGGAACCCCTGTCATTAGCCAACAACACAAGCTCTCCCTTTCTCTTTTTCCGTGGTTCCCGCGGCACGTGATGGCTGCACTATACACGGTCCTGGTTGATGGCTGCACTACACTAGTTGCACTGACCACAGACGCGAGGGTGGGCGCTTCCCGCTTCTCGTGGGGCGGTACCCTGGTGAGCGTGATGCCGGGCGGCAGGCGAAGGTCCGCAACTTGAACACCGCAGCTCAGCTGCTCCATGATGCTGCACGTCACTCCCGCGCCGCCGCACGCGTCACCCGCACCGGACGAGGCGCACTCGTTCTACAAATATTTCAACATGTCAACACAAAACACAGTTTACTTCGAAAACAAAAAAAAAATATTTTTCAGAAAGTTTCTATGGGAATTCTATATGGCTTCAAGGTGCAGGTTGATTGGTTGGAATCAAATCGAGTAGGTCATAAAATCAAAATGAATGCCCCATCAATAGCTGCCTGCCAATAATCAAACTCACTTCTAAAAGAATATCAAGTATTAGATTGTTTTTGTGGCCTAAGGTTTTTTTGTTTTGTATTGAGAAGTGCTTCGTAAGGTGGAAGTAGAAGTTGAAGTTACTTTGTTACGCAAGATCTAATTAAATTTGAGACTTTAATATTTCTTTTTGTTTTTATTGCTCATTTTTTGGAAATATATTTCCTTGCTAAAAATATTTCTATGTTTAAAATGCCTTGAGCAATAAAAACAAAAAGAAATATTAAAAATTGGAGAGAATGCGCATCTCATGTTGGGTATGTTTACTGTAAAGTAAACCACCTGAACTAGTCAATAAAAGCTGCAAAGCTTGACCGGTAGATGGCGCAGAAACCAAGCCTTAGTTGGTAAAACAATTAGCGAGGAAAGATATGGCCGAAAAATTATACCGTGTCACGTGATTCCTGTGTAGCTGAGTGGTTAGAGCAGTCGCCTGGTTAGCGAAAGGACGCAGGTTCGAATCCTGTCATGGGGATTTTTTGGAAATATATTTCCTTGCTAAAAATATTTCTATGTTTAAAATGCCTTGAGCAATAAAAACAAAAATAAATATTAAAAATTGGAGAGAAAGTGCATCTCATGTTGGGTATGTTTACTGTAAAGTAAACCACCTGAACCAGTCAATAAAAGCTGCAAAGCTTGACCGGTAGATGGCGCAGAAACCAAGCCTTAGTTGGTAAAACAATTAGCGAGGAAAGATATGGCCGAAAAATTATACCGTGTCACGTGATTCCTGTGTAGCTCAGTGGTTAGAGCAGTCGCCTGGTTAGCGAAAGGACGCAGGTTCGAATCCTGTCATGGGGATTTTTTGGAAATATATTTCCTTGCTAAAAATATTTCTAAATTTGAGACTGTTTGAGACTTCATCTTCGGTTTAGGATTTACTGCGGGACGAAGATTTGGAATGTTACCTTTTTGTTAACAACCTCTATGGTGGTATGAGGCGTGATATTGATAACCTGCGCCGGGTTCTGAACCTGCGACTTCTGTTCCTTCTTCTTGGATTTCTTGGACGGTTGAGGTTGAGATTGGGGTTGTGGTTGCGGTTGCTTCTGTTTCAATGGTTGCGGTTGCACTGTAACACGTTAAGAGCATTTTCTCGTGTTTAATATTTTTTATATAAAACTAAGTTTAAGTTTCGATAAACACATGAGAAATCATTTCTCCCAATTACAAAATTTATGGACTACACACCTCAACAAAATCTAGGAATATCTTTGGCTGAAATCTATAGTTCCATACTTTGACTTTGCTGAATAGAAACTTTGATTTAAGACAATTTCTATTCAAAGTTTTTACTTAATAAAGTCGAAGTTTTTCATATTTAGAATGTAAACCAATCAAAAATAAAAGACTAAACTTTGCTTCTGTTGTCAACTTGTGACTCTGAAGTTCTTTTTATTTTATTTGCATACTACAAAATGTATTTTGACTGTTAATTTCAATTCAAAGTTTATGCTTAGTTTTTGCTAAGCTCAGTCTGAGCAAAGTCAAAGTGTGCACTATAGATTTCAGCCTTAGTCCTACCCTGTTCACAAGTAAATTTAATACACAATTAAAAAATGTTCTTCATTTTTGTTATTCTACATACTGATTGTGGGAGCCCTCATTAACTTTGAATACTATTATAAATTTATAACTTAGCCTAATTACTTGATTCCAGTTTAACTCGAATTCTAAGACCCCCTGTAGTGGTTTCAGCGTCGAATCTCAGCAATACGACGCTCTGATTAAACGCTCACTTTGATTCGCTCGAACTCGACGCTGTTTCAGCGTCGAGCTCTAGGCTGTTATATAGAGAATACCACTGCTGTACAAATTTACCAACGTTACATACAGCGTGCCCATTTAAGCCGAAAGTGGGTTGTTCTAGACGTCTAGTCGAACCACTTTCGATTTACGACTTTTAAAAAGTCTAACTTTTTTTTTTTTCGAAATTGAGTTACTATTTCACTGAAAATAAAATAGTTGATTTTGAAAATCAAGGTAATTAAAGTTTTGATTATAGTTGTCCTAACTAAATGAAAGAACAAAATTAGGTCAATGACCTCCAACTCTACACGCTGTATACACCCTCTATAGCTAACTTACTAATGTTGTCCTGTTTATTTTCTTTATCCTTCTTTTTCTCGACCTTCTTCTGTTCCTTTTTATTCTTCTCCTTCTTATCCACCTTCTGCTCTTTCTTTTCCTTCTCCTGTTTCTTCGCCTCGCTTTTTGTTTCCTTTTCTTGTTTCTTGGTCAGCTTGTTCTTCTCTTCCAGTTTTCGCAGTTCTAATTGACGTTGACGTTCCTCTTCTTCCGCCTGATGTCAAAACGTAAGAAATATTAAAATAAAACTCATTTTACGGTCACGCTGTTTTTCGGTCAGTCAACCTTAAAAGGCTTTTTCAAGGTCGACTGAAAAGTTGGCGAAACTCGGTCGTTGATAGTAATGACGTTATCGAATAAAACGCGAGTAAAACCCGGTAAATATTGTGTTTTATTAAGCAAAATTGCGAAAACCTTACACAAAATCACGTTGTTTTTGTTAGTCGAATAGAATAGTCAAATAGAATGCCAAGTTTTGGTTTACACACCAAAAACAATAGAAAATACAATGCCAAATTTTATATATTTATTGTATTAAAATTGTTATTTAGCTATCAGTCTACCTTGAAAAGGGAGTCTAAATTAAACTCCGAAACGTCGGATCGGCATTGCAACAATGCTGATAACAAACACAACTCAAGAGTTGTCCCGCAAACCCTAATTAGCCTATAACTTTTTATTTTGTTGTTTCACAATCTTATTTTTTTCCAGTTTTACTGAAGAGATGAAGATGTAGTTTGGCTGCTCGATTTCATATTATATAATAATATCAAATAAGTCAATGTCAATGTATGTAAGTTGGGGTTATTTTGGGTCTTTTAACATCGGTTTTTAAATTTTTATTATTGACTAACGAAATAAATAAAAAATTAAGAATATACCTGTTGTTGCTTAGCCAATAATTTTCTCTGTTTCTTGGACAATGGCGGGCCATCCGGTTCCGGTTTCGGCGTCTGCTTCTGTACTTTCGGCTTCACATCCGGGGTAGGTTCCACCTTTTGAGCTTTCTTTTTCTAAAAATAAATACGTAAGAGTCACTCACAGTGTAGCTAAAAAGAAAGTATATTATTATAATTGTCTTTAAAAAATGTCTAACTGTATGACCAACTGGCCTGTAATTGTTGACCAGAAATTTAAGACTCTTACATTGTATAAGTGCTTATTCAAACCAGAGGCCTACTTACTTAGGTTTGAAGTTTTGTATGGTGGGACCCTTAAACTTCTTTAATTTTTTGGTTTATTTTTGCCAAATTTCGTGGTTGCAGGTCAACGAAAAGTACCATTAAGGTTTTCGACTCAATAAATATTTGTTCTGGTTGACCCAGATTTGTAAATCTAGGGAAAATCAAGGGTACTTTTACATTTATCCGTATCTTTTTATAATATTAACTCAGAACCTTGACCATAGACCTCAGTATATGGTTTGAATTTCAACTTGATCTTTCAAATTTAGTCTTGACAGACGGACAGACAACAAAGTCTATGATCTAATAAGGGTTTCGTATTTTACCTTTTGAGGTACGGAACTCTAAAAATGTGTAACATTTACCTTTTCCTTGTTACCTCCTTTGGCTAATTGGTTTATATGTGCTAGCGCCTGCTCCCAAGTTTGCTTGTTGCTTTCAACAACTTGTTGTTTAACTTGTTGTTGTTCTTCGCGCGTTTTCAATACTGAAAAAAAAAATCATAGCTATTGAAAACTGTTCAATAATTTTATTGGAAATATCGGAAGATTTCGCTAATTTTTTTAAAATGTCGGTAATTTCTTGCAAAACTACCAACAATAGCTGAATCATTTTCGAAAAAATTGGGACAAAGCTGATGCACAGTTGAGACATTTTAGTTTTACAATTACAATAAAAATACCTATAAATTGGGTCTGAGCAGCTTGTTTCACTGCCATTTTTTGTTGCTCCAGCATTTGTTGCTGCAATTGCTGTTGCTTGAGTTGTTGTTGTTGCTGGAGTTGTTGTTGCTGAAGTTGTTGTTGTTGCAACTGTTGCTGGGCTAGTTGTTGTTGTTGCTTCTGCATTGCTTGCTGCTCCTGTAGAAATCGTTTATAATTATTTAAATTTTATAGAATAGAGAATAGCCACAGCTATTTATAATATTTGTAGATGTAAAAAGTCCAAGGCCGTTTTCGAACAACAGGTAAGCTTCGCTTTCCAGTGATTTACCTCAGTTTAAAATAGGCTTTATTGTGTTTAAGTAGAGTACTTAGTAGTTGTTACCTGCGCGTGTGTTGGCGGTTGTTCGCGAGCCTTGGCGTGGACCTCGGCCAGCTCCCTCTCGCAGGCGCGCAGCCGCCGCGTCGCCTCCGCCGCCGCCGCCTCCGCCGTGCTCACCTCCTGCGGACATCTCACTATACTACGAGTATCTGTGCTGTGTTTGTGACTGCGATTGTGCTGTGTTTCTCTTACGGGGAGAGAGAAAGAGAGAGCCTCACCCGCGTATAGATTTATTTGTTTGTATTAATTCGGCTTCCTCCTGCGGACAACTTGTTACAATTTCTGTGCTATATTTGTGACTGCGACTGTGCTGTGTCTTTCTTACGGTGAGAGAGTGCGAGAGAGATAGAGAGAGAGAGAAAGATAGCCTCACCGGCATATAGTTTTATTTGTTTGTTTAGGCATCCTCATGCGGACAACTCGCTACAACTATTATACTATGTTTGTGACTGAGCAGTCTATGCTATGTCTCTCTCTCAATGAGTGAGAGTGAGAGGGAGAGAGAGAGAGCCTTACCTGCCTATAGTTTTATTTGTTTGTTTAGGCTTCCTCCTGCAGACATCTCACTACAATATCTGTGCTGTGTTTGTGCCTGCGACTGTTCTGTGTCTCTTTTACCAATAGAAAGCTGCATTATCGAGGAGTGACATAAGCTACTTTTGATCCCGATATTTCCATGGGATCAGGTCGATTACGAAATTGAACTTCCGAATGTTCGTTTCCAAACGAAATCTGACCGAAGTTTTGATTATTGCCCTAAACAACACAAGTTCGGATTTGGCAAATACATTCCAAAGAATATTTATATTGATACAACTTGGATACAAGTAATGGGAAATGAAGTTCGGTCGGAATGAATAAAATGCCCGAACAGACTGACCGATCGCAGTTCGTAGTAGGAAACGTACGAATGTTCGGCCAAAACTGTGTATTTTGCCATTTCGTAATAGACTTCCAGTAGTTATCTGAGTGAACCCTCGGGACGCAGCATAAAACCCAAAAAAACAATAATATTCAATTAAATGTTCAGTACTATAATTACCTTAGCTGACGTATTGATCAGTGTTGTCAATTCTCCTAAGTGATCGGCCAAATGTTGCATCTTCGCCATTTGTTGTGGATTTAACTTGTGTTTTTTTCCTGAAAATTAAATAAAACATTGTATTGTTTGAAATTATGACATTTAAGATACCCAGTGTGTGCAGTGAGTTAAAAAACTGAACTATAGTTTATCTTGTACGCGCAATCGCATTTATTTGTATAATACTGTTGTTCTTGCAATATTATTTCAAGACTAATAAGTTTCCTCTTTAAATATCTTTCTTCTATCTCCCGTTAATTCCTATTACAACTGTAATACTAAAAGTCATTTTGAGTTTATAGCTTTCTA
Organism: Idaea dimidiata; assembly: GCA_949358125.1. Taxonomy (NCBI): domain Eukaryota; kingdom Metazoa; phylum Arthropoda; class Insecta; order Lepidoptera; family Geometridae; genus Idaea; species Idaea dimidiata. The sequence goes on from OX442332.1 coordinate 7,554,751, forward strand.
CCTTTGTTACGAGCTCATTTCTCGCATAAGACCTCCTTAAATTGTGTCCTTTTTGTGTGATAGTTCCGAGTCTAATTTCTGTCATTGCAGGACATTCCAAAAGAACTTGCGCGGTCCAAGGTGTTTGTTAAAGGCTCCATGACCAGCTTGTTTTCATATTGAGCTTTTTACATGAATGTGAATCATCTGAGCGATGTTTCCGATTGCATCCCTCTCGGGAGGGATTGGGTTACCTCTCCGGTGGTGGTGCGTCATGGTGCGCTTCATGTCCTCGAGCTGTGCGGTGGCGGCCCCGTGCGCCGCACGTAACGCCTCCGCCTCGCGCGCCGCGATCGCCGCCGCCGCCGATAGCGCGCCCACCTCACTCCACAGACGTGCCTCCATCTGCACATAACAACACTCTGCATCTTATCATCACCTTATTGTAATTGCTCAAAGCATTCTTCTACACGAAGACGATAAAATCAGTTGATTGATCATAAGTATTCTGCCCTCACGAAGTCATTTTAGTAACACTCTCGTGCAAGGACAGCCAGTCACAATGAGTCCAGATAAATATAGATAACGCATCGGCCAATCAGAAAGAGTCTAAATTTTGAAAGGTAATGCAATGGCCGATCACAAAGTTTCATTATTACTTTATTCCCTGCCCGGTTATGATTTGTAGAATAATCGTGGAATGAGCAGTCAATTGGCTTTATTGTCTTTGCTACTACAGTATTGTTTGTTTTAAACCGCAGACCCACACGTTCGCCGTTCTAACATTATTATGATTTATGACCTGGTGAGCACCAAGTGAAAATTTTGTAATTTGTGTAAAAATGATAATACATTTTATGATGATTATGGAAAAATGATCCCCATTTATCATATGTCACAGTCAATCATCACTATCACAATAAGAGTAAAATAGGGTGGGGTGGCTAACCTTCAGGTCTAGTTTTTACCCTTTGTGTTAACAACCATATCCCACATTCCACAGTCAATATCACAATGAGACTAGAGTAGAGTGGGAGTGGGGTACCTTCAGATCTCGTTTTTACCATTACCACGACCGTATCCTACGCGGGACACATACCTACCTTCTTGGCCTTCTTTCTTGGCCCGCTTGTGTAGAGTGGGGTACCTTCGGATCTTGTTTTTACCATTCGGATAAACGACCGTATAATACGCGGGACACGTACCTACCTTCTTGGCCTTCTGGCGTTGCTTTTTGGCCCGCTTCTGTAGAGTGGGGTACCTTCGGATCTCGTTTTTACCATTCGGATAAACGACCGTATCTTACGCGGGACACGTACCTTCTTGGCCTTCTGGCGTTGTTTCTTGGCCCGCTTCTTGCCGCGGTCGACGGTGCGCGCGGGGCCCTCGATGTACTCCAGCAGCGCGTCGAGGTCGCGCGTGTCTTCGGCACGCGATCCGCGCCAGCACGACCCGCTGATACATACATAGATAAATATATGGGGTGCAAAAACAGACTGTGGTTGTAGGAGTAGCCTTAATATAGATGATGACAAATTTTGCTATAAGGAAACTTTCATTTATATTGCATTTTTTTTATTAAAATATTTTCGTTAGATAGTGAATAAATAAGCTTTACTTAATTTAAGATAAGTACGTACTATGTTGTTCAAAAGAAATTGTTCTTTATCTAATACTCTTTTGGCTGATATCATATAATACAGAATGTATGTTTTTTTTTCACATTTCACGGGTTCGATTACCGGCTCAATCAAGCAGGTGTTTTTGAAAATAAGGGAAATATCCTTTCAGCTTTTGTCATCAACAATATTAAGGGTACTTTTCCTCCAACCACGGTCTTGTTTTCCATCCCGATACAGCACGACGTTACATACACCGGAGTCAAACATTAAGCACTAGGTGCGTACTATGAGTACTAAACGACGGAAGTACTACTTACATAATACGATACATAGAAAACACCCAGACTAGAAACAAATATTTATTTTTCAGCATAAATACTCGCACTCGGCGGAAATCTAACCTGCATCCGCATTTCAATCGGATCATCGCTCGACGTCCAAATTGTCTTATTGATTTTAATCAATCAAAATGTACTAGATTGTTGCTCTAGTAGTATTTTAAGTATTTTCTCTTCAAGTCATATTCAAGTCAATTCTCAAAAACACTCCTGTATTATATATTACATAGGTAGTAGTAAAAATCCACATCACGGCATCGTACGCGTGGCGTCGTCCGGATCGCATCAAACTGATGATTTTATCACAGTACGTCCACCTGATCGGCAGCGATCGCATTTGCCGACGCAACTACCAAGTCAACTAAGCAATCGAAAGACGTCATCGGCACGAACAACGGCGTCTCAATGCCGATGAGCTGGGACCTTAATTTAACCCATAAGTCTTTGAACATTCTTTGTTTTTTTTTTGTCTTGTATAGTAATTATTGGTCAAGAATGAAGGATAACCACCTACTAACGTTTGATTGGCTCTGAAGTTTAGGCCGAAGTTGTTTCGTATTACTGGTTCGAGCGATCAGTACGATAGAGATTGGTGGACGCACTTGTGTGACTTTCCATACAAAGAATATCACGATCCGTTTCATTCGATGCGTCCGATGTCGAAAGGTGGACACTTGGCTTTAATAGAATTTAAAAAAAACTCGTACATATTCAACAAGTTAATATGGGCGGTGCAGCCACTACGATAATACGTACCCAGAGCAGCCTGAAGACGTAGAGAAAACGCTTGTATCTCTACTTGACATCGAGACACTGGGGTGTTGGGGGCGACAATCGCGCATTTGTTGTTGTTGTTGTTGTTGCTGCAGTTGTTGTTGTTTTTGTTGTTGCTGCTGAATTTGTTGTTGTTGTTGTTGTACAGGATGTTGTGGCTGTGACAAACAGACACGTGTTCAGTTGGGTTTTCAATACATTTATATATTTTTAATGAGGGAATTTAAATGAGGAGCTCATTGGCTTAGCAGCACCTGCCGATAATGAATGGCCGTACGGGTTAAGCAACGCTGAGTGCGGTTATTACTTGGATGGGTAAACTAAAATTTGGCAAAAACACTTATTTGAACTTCTCCGTGCTTCCGAAGGCATGTTAAACAGTTAGTTCCGGTTGATATCTCTGATAATAGTCGATAGATAAAATTAGAGGCTTTAGGGCGACCTGAAACTTTAACACTATGTAAGCCATGCCACTACACAAAAAGAAGAACGGGGTAAAAAGGGGTTATTGTATGGGGCCAAGTTCAATTTTTTTTTATATTTCTGATGGCGATGATGTACGTGTTATTTCTGACTTACCTGTTGTCTTACTGGTTGCGGCTGCGACGTCTTATTGTGTATCGGAAGATCGTATATCGGTTCAGGTTTTTTCTGTTGTTGTTGTTGTTTCTGTTGTTGTTGTTGTGCGGCCAACTGTTGTTGTTGTTGCTGAAACTGCAACTGCTGTTGCTGTTTCAAATGCTGCAACCGTATTTGTTCCATCGCGTTTGGATTCACTTTGCCTTCGGTTTTAAAAGTTGGTGGGACATTCACTTGGATAGGGACGGTTCTTTGTAGAGCCTGGAATGGTAATGAAATAATACATACACACTTCAACAAAATCTGACGGTGTTTAATTCAAACTTATTTATGACGAATCTCTTTAGTTCCCTTTAAAATTAATATACAGATTGAAAATTTACAAACGATAATAAATGGATAACAATAAATCGTTGGGAAATATCGATAGGCAATCGTTACTAAGAGAAAATTAATGGAAATGGATTAGATGAGCTTTAGGAGTCATGTCAAATCGTCATATGAGTTGAGATCAAATGTTGCTACTGTGGGAATGTTATAAAGCATACCAGGCACAGGCAACATTGCGCTGTGTGTAAAGAGATTGTCACAGAAGCCATTAAATCGGTGGATTACTTACTTTCGGTACATTATTAGGCTGCGTCAATTTGTCGGAGACGGCCATTTTGGACATCTTATCGGCCAACATTTGCTGTTGATTGTCCAAGGCTTGACGTTTCGCCTGAGCTTGCGCAGTCAGGTTAGGTGGTAATGTTTTCGGTAACGCCGGCGGTTTGGCCTGCGGCTGAACCGGTTTCGATATCTTCGCCGGCTCGGACGGCTGAGTTTGAACGGCGACTTGTTTTTTCTCAGCTATTTCTTGTTGTTCACCCTGAATATATAGTAAGTAATATGTGATACACAGTGGAAAAAAGTACTGTAGTCAAAAGAAAAGTACTCTTTTATTGATGATGGCAAATTTTGTCGAAAGGTAACATTTCTTTAATTTCAATTAAAACAAGTAAAATTATAATAAAACATTTTTGAGCAATTAATTGAGACTTTTTCTGAGTGAGAGATTTTCTTTAGATAGTGTCAAATCCATCGGGCTACGACAAGTAAAGTAAGAAGTAAGTGACTTACATTAGCTTTACATTGCTGCTTCTTTTTGTTGAGTATGGACCTCAACCGTTCCCTGGTCTCGTTGAAGTTCCTGGGCACGGGCGTGGTGAGAGGCGGCGCGTGTCCGAACACGGTGCAGTAGCAGCACGAGCAGTGCTGGTCGCCGCCCGCGCCGCCCTCGCCGGAGCACGCGCCCGCACCGCCACCGCCGCCAGCCGCGTGACCCACTAGGGGAAACAAAGTCATTTCAATTATTTGTTTACCAAGAACACTAACTCCCAAGCTAAATGCAAAAATCTAATTATATTTTAAATTGCTTACCTTTACAAACATGTTGTTGATGAGTCGCATACTCGCAAGTCTTCGGCACAGGTTTCGTTTTCGCCGGCGTCTTCATTTTAATATCCTTCTTCTTTTCATCTAACACACATTTCGTCTTCCCCTCATCTGTTCTATCGCCCTCATTGTCTTTACAAGCCGAACACGAACAATCCCTCGTCCATTTACAATCAGTGTTAGGTGTGTCACAAGCTTCGCTTTCGGATTTACTCTGACCGTTTCTCGCCATATTTTTAAACGCTACAGTGTTTAATGTTTGTTTAGCATTTCTAAGTGCTTGAGCAGAGTATTTGGCTAATTCTTCTGGATTCGGTGTAGTCAATTTGTCTATATCGATATCATCGTCTTTGAGATTTTCTTCTAAGTCTTCTTCTAGTAGTTTAGTGTCTATTATTGAGCAGATTGATATAACGTGTTTTTTGTAGGTCTCCGGTACGGGTAATCCTTGAGTTATGTAAGATTTGATTGTGTAGAAAGAGTCTAATAGTGATTTCTCGCCTTTAGATGTCAGAATAGCTTCGCATCTAGCTAGAAGTGCGTCGTTTTTATTCTTTTTAGTTTTATCGTCCTCTTTTGGTACCAATTTTGGATCGACTTTAGGTTTTTCTTCGACTTTTGGCTTTGGTTCCGGTTTTTTGACAGGTCTAATGTTTGATTTACCAATAATTTTGCTCAGGCCTTTCGCTGCGAGTATTTCGGCTTCGCTAGCATTAACTTGAGGTTGTTTAACTATTGGCGCTAGTTTAATGAGACTATCCCGCAATTTTAGTTCCAATTGCTCTATACTGTACAGGACGACCAACCAATCGTCGTTGGACAGATTCTTTTTAGGTATAGATTCAACGTAGTGTCTATTTATATCGCGCAGTCTTTGCATAAATATATCTCTTTTTCTTTCGTTTGAGAATTGAGTATAATCTGTCTGTTTTTCTTGGACCGTTACAGGGAAACCCATTAGATCTTGAATCACATTGGCAGCTAAGTCAGGATCGGCTAGAATCCAAACGACTAATTGTTGAGACTCAGTACATCTTTTAAGGACATCTAAGTACTTGAACCTTAAGCTTTTAACAGCTAATTTTTTGTCCTCGGACATTTTTGCCATTTTAATAAGTAGCAAATCGAAAGTATTACCAGCCGACGTGCTTAGAAGTTTAGTGATTTGTCGAAGAGATTCCTTTGAGGCAGGGCAATCCTCATCGGAGTCGTAGTAATCAGGGTCGTTATACTTTCTCAATTCCTCGATTTTCTCGACGATATTATCTGATTCGTTTGTATTTTGTTTTTCTGCTAAATCCCTTATGTAGCTATAAGTAAACTTATCAAGCATCATTTGAATTTCATTTTCTAACAACTCTAAAGGTACGGGCTTAAACCTAGCAGCTAAGTAATGCTTACACGAATTATATTTACTTTTGATTATGTCACGCAAATCAGCCATACTTAGGGCGTCTTTGACGGAATTATCGAACAACGTCGGAGCTTTCGAAAACATTTTCGAGCTAAAACTGTGTTTTGGCAGTGTGAAAAGATCCTTATCTACTTCGAGACATTTCTCTATCTCAGGGCTTTTATTTTGTTTTAAATATTCGAAAACATTTCTTATAACTACTTGAGTCGATATCCAATAGATGATACCTTTAAAATCTTCAGTATTCGCTTTATTTCGCATAATAGCTTGTATTTCTTTCTCATCTTTTATAATTTCTTGTATATCTTTGCTGTCAAATTCGAAAGTCATAGTGCCTACGACGTCATTCTCTAAATTATTCTTAATTTTCCGCGTTAGCTTACGTTTAGCAGTGTTCTTAGTTACCTTAACGTTATCCCTGTTTTTATTGAGCTTTAAATCTCTGATCTGTTTCAGAGTTTCAGGGGTTAGTTGTGCTTCGCTATTTACCTCCGGTAGACTATTCATAATGGACGCAAATTCTGGTAGTTCGAAGGATGCATTCGCGAATTCCGAAGCTATTTCGGGCATATTGGCTAAGATTTGCGGCATGTTTTCTACTAACTCAGCTAGTTTGGTATTAGCTGTATTCATATCAATGGGCTCGTCATCAATATTGTCTAAAAATTCTGCGGAATTCTTGTCTAAACTCATCATTACTTCGCAAATCTGTTCAAGAGATAGCGATACACCGGTACTATCATCATTGCAGTCTTTATCGTTCTTGTCTTTGATACAATTGTATGAATTGATTATATTCTGACATTCTTCCATAGCTTTCTTGATTTCCAGCCCGAAAGTAACATATTTGTAAATATTAGGATCCTTATTTTCTACTATTTCAGTAACTTCAGGTTCTATTTTGATTTCCCTTTCCTCTTTAACTAGTACTGGAGTTCGTCTGGCGTTTAATGGTACGTTTAGTTCTGTCGTTTTAAATTCTAAATCGTCTTTTATAAATTTATTAACTGTCAGCAAGCTCTGACTTGGTTTAGGTGTATACACGGGCATAGGTTCAGATGTAGTTGGGGACATTTCCTGTAGTGGTGGACTTACGGCTTCTGGATATTTGTCATCAGGAAATTCCTCCTTGTCAGGAGTGTTTAGAGCAAAATTTGCGAATTTCACAAGGCATTCTTTCATATCTTTGCATAGTTCGGTATCTTTTTCACCTACGATCGTGTCTGTATCACTTAAATCATCTTTCTGTAGCGGGAATGCCTCAGGCGGTTCTACCTCGGGTTTCATGTCATCACATTTTATACTGTCATTTAGTAAGTCATTGGGTTGAGTTGGTGCCCTATGTTTTAGCATTTGTAGTATTTTATGTGGCTTAGTTATAGTTGCAGGTTTTAATTTTCTTTTAGTTGTGGTAGAGAGTTTTGGAAATCTTGGGCTGGACGTCCGACGCTTGCGCCGCGGAAGATCCTCTATTAGAGTTGTGTTGCTATCTGGGTGGCTGAAGGGAAAAAGGGTTTGATAAATAAAAAATACGCTATTAAATTTATTTGAGTTTGTTGTTTCTTTTCTTACCTTTCGCTTTCGTGCCGTAATTGGTCCTCTAGCCACATCCGTAGTCTATGGTAGTATAATTGTTGATCTCTCATATGCATTACTTTGCGACGAACCTGAAATAAATACGCGTTTCAATTATTCCTTTTTAAAACTGATGATACGCTATGACCAAAAAAAAATAACATTTGTCTCTCTTATTTTTTTACTGAAAAGATAGGTGATTTTTAGAGACTTATTTCGTTTTTAGGGTTTCGTATTCATGTTTATTACTATTATACTAAATTCCGTATTGTTAATGATGGATTTATTTATTATTGTGTTCTACAAATCGGAACATGTAGAAATCGACATGAACAGACGATGTAACAAAATCAATAGGTTCGATGATAGACATCGTAGTCCCGTTAATTTCAAAGAATTCTTGTGGTTATGGTACAATTTGGTTAAAAAGGGACATCTTACTCGCAACATAACATTTTTGGCCAATAGTCGCCAGGCGAATATTTTGTCTCTCGCTTCAAGTCTATGGATTAGTATGAAAGTGCGCGCAGTAGCGACGCGACTTTTTTGTCGCTTCCATACTAATCCATAGATTTGAAGCGAGAGACAAAGTAATCTCCTGACAACTAAGTTGCTCGTGCGCGCGGGCTCTTATTGTTGCCATGGATGCCGCTCGTATTCATGGCAACGAGAATTGTTTCGCAATTAGGTTGTGACTGCGATATCTCTGTCATCAGGATTGAAACACAGGGCTATGTTGTCGTGCGCTATAGAGTATACCTCCTTGAACCGTTGCAGATGGTACTCGGGACAGAGCGCGGGACAGACGTCGTGTCGCGGCGCGGGCGGCGGCGAGCCGGGCGCGGGCGGCGCCGGCGCCACGCCGCCCACCAGCTGCATGCACACCTGCACACGTACACACACGCACTTACACATCAACCCCCTTACTTATAAACGCTAATTAATGCGCTGCATAACTATGCATCGTTTGTCTTTTACTGTTTCAAAGTTGACAGACAGAGACAAACGTCACATAACTTAGTCATGTATAAATAATATTTTTTAAGTAAGGAAGCAGTTGTCTACCTATCACGGCTAATGAGTTACAGCTTCGTGACAGACAGACAGCGGAGTCTGTGATAACCCTATCAGTGATAACCCCTTAGAGTACGGAACCCTAAAAATCGAAACAAGTAAATTTTTTATACACTTTTTAAATTCACACGATTAATTTCTTTTATGGTTTTCGCGATTTTGCATAAACAAAACACTTTATTTACCGGGTTTAACCGCGTTTTATACATGATTCTTAAACGACAGAGCTTTCGCAACTTTACAGTTGGATTTTTCAAGGTTGGTCAACCTTACAATTGGCTTTTACACGATTTCTTAACATAGTTACTTTTTTTTTTGGTTTTTAATCGTATATTATTTTTAGGGTTTCGTAGTCAACAAGAAACCTTTATAGTTTCGTCATTTTATTTTTTTTAATTAAAATAACATAATCTTACCGTAGACAATTTCTTTTGCTTCCTATAAACCTGTAGTTGCTTCCTATGCACTTCCGGCAGTCTTCGATACATCGCCATCAGTTTTCTATCAACTTCGGAAAGGCCAAGATCCACGCGTTTCCTGAACCAAATAAAGAAATGATCAAGACTTGAAAATTGTATGAAGTATCTAAGGACATAAAACTAATATTCTTGTATATTGATTTTGCTACAATCAATTAATTACACGTATCATAATTTAGAAAGAAAGAAAATAAGTTTATTCAGAGTAGCACAAATTACATATACAAAAATGGTTACCACAAAACAAATTTTAAGAAGTTATAACAAAGAGATAAGCAAAGAATAGCAGAGTGCTGCTCGAATAGACACAGTTTGAGCATAAAGCTGCTGCTAGTATAAAAACCCGGCCAAGTATGAGTTGTACTTGCACACAAACAGTTCCATACCTGTTTATCCAGTTTTGTAGGAAACGTTTGCCTGGATAAAGAAAACTCGACACCAACTTTTCACATACATAACATACAGATTGGCCAAATTTTATGGAAGGAACCAGTCCCCGCGCATCATTTCCTAGAACTCACCTAGCCTCCAGGTCGTTCCCTCTCGCTTTCGTCGGCCATTCGTCGCAGTGTTTCAATACCCGATCCATCAGACGTTCGATTGATGATATGCTTCTCATTAGATGGCGAACAGTTCTGAAACAAGAGACAATCCACTGTCAAACATTATATTTAAAAAAAAATCTGTTTTGTTAAAATATAGATAGGCACTTTTCGTTATATTTGTTTAGAAACTGCATTGTAAGAAATTAAGTCACCTACAATCCATACACAAAGCAATATTCAACAACATTCGGTAATAAAACAAACAATCAACAATTTTCGATGATACCGACAGGGATTTTGAATTTAGCTCGAGGTGTATGGCAACTAACACTCTAACACTAGGCGAGACACACCACCACAAGAAACGAAGAAGATCCTTTTAGGCCCCTTACGCACTAGCGGTTGGTCGCCGGCTCGCCGCAAATTAAGCTGCCGCCAGTGCGTATTTATAAGCACCATGGCGGCCAGCCGTAAAGCGGGCCGCGGGTCTCCGTTCAACCGAAGCGGTTGATACAACTGATAGTGCCAGTATCCAGATTTTGTCATTATTTTTTTTCAAGTATGTATCTATCTAGCCTATTTTTAAATTGGTTGATGTTGGAGGCTGAGACAACATCTTCTGGGAGCTTGTTCCACTCTGTCACCACTCTGTTGCTTATACAGTGTTTATAAGGATTACTGTTAGCGACATGGGGACATAGTTTGAAACTATGACCTCTGGTGGTAGCTAGGTGTCTGTTTTCATTTCTTACGAAAATCTTGTGTATGTCACAGAGGTCATAGAGGCCATTTAGTATTTTATATGTCTCAATGTGATCAATTTTGTGGCGGTTGAGTGCGTAAGAACACAAGCGGTTGCATATTATAAATAATAAATATTGCACTACTTTGCACACAGCGCAATCTAGCCCCAAACTAAGCACTAGGCTTGTACTATGGGTACTAGACAACGGATATACTACATATTATACTTTTTTTTTGTAAATACATACATATTATACATAGAAAGACACCCAGACCAGATACAAATATTTATTTTTTAAGCATAAATATTTGCACCCGACGGAAATCGAACCCGCAACCTTCTGCATTGAAGTCGAGCGTCCGCCCGATACGCCACAGAGGTCGTCAAATTATTAAACTTAATATTAAACTGGAAAAGCGGGTCACCGCCACCGCGGTCAGTCGCTAGTACGTAAGTGTTCACAGTTGGCGTGTGCGGTGTATGTGGTGTAGTGTTACCTGCAGAGGTCCTGCGGCGCGGCGCCGGCGTCGTCCGCGTCGCCGCTGTCGACGGCGGCCGCCGCACACAGCAACAGCTCCGACGCGGAGTCCAGCGACGAGTCGCGCGACCCGGACGACTCCGACACCGTCAGGAACGAACCTATAGATACACCAGCACATTATGTATACCCGGTTTCAACGATCTAATTCAAACTTTTGACTGACTAAACTATACATTATATTTACGCACGATTGGTACACATCATTTCATATTTTCCGGGATAATGTGTCGCCGCACGATGGGTCATCTGAGTAATTATCGACGAAACATGTTGTAGATATTATTTTTATACCCAGGACTTGCAACGATCTAGTAGAAACAAGATTGATTCATGTACGGAAATTTAAACTAATAATATAACATATTCAAATCGATTTTAAATATTGGAACTGTACTAAAAACGCTGTAGCCGAGGACACGTTGCCATTTAAGGCGAAGCGTCTCGATGGACCAATCCAAACAGAAAAACACGAAAACTTGAAATTGACTCCTTTATAAAATAATGATCTACTGATACTAACTGTCGTCGGGATCAGCGGTAGGGTTATCGTCACTCAAGTCCTCCATGCCGTCCGCGTCGTTGCCTGCTGCCTCGTGGTGCGTTTCTATGTCCACGCTATCCGGAGGCCTGCAACCACATCATTATAGTAAATAGTCATCAGTCATATAGTTTATTTCATTCAAAACATGTACATAATATGTGTACTTTATCACCTTGATACGTCAATTTATAAATATTTCACACCCTTATTTATAAAGTATTATTTACACGTGACTAAGTTATGTGACGTTTGTCTGTCTGTCAACTTTGAAACTTCATGTGACAGTAAAAGACAAACGATGCATATTTATGCAGCGCAATAATTAGCGTTTATAAATAAGTGGGTTAGTGTTTACACTAAATGGAGAAAGATACAGGGAGAGGGAGTGAAATACTTACTTAGCCCCAGTTCCATCCCCATGCTGTAACACCCCGCCTTCCGTTTCCGGTTGAACATCATTACTTGTCTGAAAAAAATAGACATTGATTTCTTATAGGATGCTACCGGGATCGATAATCGGCGTTCTACTGTAAATGTCATTAGATGAGAGGATTTTTAGTCATTCGAACGTTATGGGAACTTAAGCGGATGAAACCGCGAGACACAGCTAGTAAGATTACCTTGAGAGTTTCGACATCGGCGTCAGTACTGCCATTCCCACTGTATTCGTTTACTGCATGCAACATACCGAAGAACGAGATCCGAGAGTATATTGACCTGGAACCAATAACAAAATAAAATCAACTTAGCTTACTTAGCACAGGCAGGCGGCTTACTTAGCGCCTAGAGCCTACTGAGTCACCTAGCGAGGCCCTAACTAAAACGAAAACTTAAACTCTAGAAAGTCCGCGGAGTTTTGGCGGGAATGCGTTAAGAAGATGTGTTGCTAAATTTTCATTTTTGTCAAACCTAGCTCGAATGCGTGTAAATTGTTCCATTACAGGGCATATTAATCAATTTATTTTCGTGAAAGTGAAAATCGGTTCTAAACATGGACTTTAGCGTTATAAATATAAGTAGTATATCCGTTGTCTAGTCACCGTAACACAAGCTTAGCAGCTTACCACGGGGCTAGATGACGCTGTGTGTTCGTCACAGGATTTATTTATTTTATTTATTTATTTTTATCTCCAAAGCTCCGTTAACAATCGTTGCAAATGGCCGCCGTTTTACAATGATTTTGATTGAAACAGACATGTTTCGATGCAAATAATTTGCAAATATTAATAATACTTTACACTGGCACTGTCCAAATAGAATATAGCCATATAAAAAAAAAGAAGTTCGATACCGGCCGCATAGAGTACTTGGCGCCAAGCTTACTTCGACTACTTATTACTTATCTGTTTGCTTACTTCGAGAGACTATCTTAGCGTGGATCGAAAAGTAAGAAACAGATTGATTTATGTAACGAAGCGCAAAAAAATGGAATAATTGTTATTGCATCAGTTTTCAAAAGCAAACTATCTTCAATACGACCATTATGTATCAAGCCAGAATGCAAGCCACTAGGCTCCAGGTGCTAAGTAGCCTGCCTGCCTGTGCGGACGTAGCCTTAGTTAGTTAGAGCTAAGCGCGCACCTTTCGTAATATTCTTTGTATAGAAAGTCAAACAAATGCGAGCAGATTCGAGCGATCCGTACGATGCTGGGGCTCTATTTTTGAATCACTAGCGCCACTTCGAGTGATTTTTAAACCTCTATTTCTACTGATTTACGTTCGTTTTCTGTAATTTCTCTTTGTAAATTGCACGACCACAACGAGTAATATCAACCAATTGCCGCAGGAGTCAGACATCGAACGAAAATCAGCAGATTTCGAATTGTTTAAATCGCTTAGCGAGTAACGATCGATTCAAAAATAAGGCTCCTGGTCTCTTGTGACGTTATGTTGTCTCCATGTAGTAGCGTGTAGTGTGTCGTGTGAGAGTTACCTGAGCAGGTCGCGGCGGTCGGCGGCCCACAGCGGGCGCGGCGCCTGGCACTCGCACGTGTGCACGTAGCCGGCCCAGCTCCGCACTGGGAATGGAATAAACATACCGATATTACAATACGTATTTAATTTATGCACCGTTAACGTAGCAGTTTTTACGTGTTTCACGTACAATAATTATAGTACGATTTCAAACTAACATGGTTATTTTCACTACTAAAAGTAAGTAAAATAGTAGAAGTAGTGAAGTAGTAGTTCCCCCGTTAATAAGTAATTTTAATAATTATAGTATAGATGAGTATGTCGGTGTTGGTCTAGCGGTAGATACCCCGACTTTCATTCCGAAGGTCGTGGTTTCGAATGCTACACACCAACACCTTTTCCTAAAAGAACAAAATATGTGCGCTATTAACATCGCACTTACAGTGAAGGAAAACATCGTGAGGAAACTCACGGCTTAAAATCACGTACAAAGGCCCAAAAGTAGGGCTAATTGCGGAAACACAGTTAAAACTTTATGTCCACACGAGCTGTACAATCCCTCAGTGGTGAGTGGTCAACTCACAGTGTTGGTGGTGGGCCTTGTTCCGCACGCGTCGTAGCCGGCGCGCCGTGTTGAACCGCACCGACTCCTCGAAGTACTCCGTGAGGCGCTGCTGAGCCTCCGCCAGCCACGGGCACGACCCCGGCTCGTTCTCCACCATTTGTACCTGCGGGCACGAAAGTAATTGAAATACAATACAATAAAAAAAAAACTTAAACACAAATCCTACTAATTATAAAGCTGACAGTTTGTGAGGATGTGTGTTACTCAATCACCCAAAAACTACTGAACCGATTGCGATGAAGTAGCTGGATACCGGGAATAACACATAGGCTACTTTTTATCCCGATATTCTCGCGGGAACGGGACTTACGCGGGTGGATCTGCGGAGTGCAGCCAGTAGGTACTAAATCTAAAATAATCCATCCCAAAGCGTTACAGATGTTAACTGCCCAAAATGATAGCAGCATTTCCAGAGCATTTGTAGGGGCTCGGTATGAAGGTAGTTTTTACTAGTAAGTACATCAGTTGTTTACCTTGAATGCGATAGTTGAAGCTTCTTTGTAATTCTCCATGAATTTGAAAAATCTCTCAACTGCATACCTGGAGAGCAATTAATTTATTAAATTTATAATTATTTTTAAATATTATTAAATAAAGGGGTACCTATCACCGCGTCCATCGGGTAAATGTCCGTAAAACGCACTATATTGGTGCTAAACTGCACAACGTTACACACAGCGCAATCTAGCTCCAAACTAAGCACTAGGTTTGTACTATGGGTACTAGACGATGGATATTATTATAACTTTTTTTGTAGTTACATACATCATTAAGATACATAAAAATCACAAAGACCAGAATCAAATATTTAATTTTAAGCAAAAATACTTGCAACCGACGAGAGTCGAATCTGCAACCTTCTCAGGAATTTGCGCGACTGGCCACAGAGGTCGCCTATAAGTAAGAAGTAGGATATACTGACTGTCTCTCCCACGGCTTGTCGTACGGTCTGCAGAGACAGATCTCAGTGAAGATGGCGCGCGTCGTGTCGTTGTAGCCGCGCAGCCGGGACAGGAACTCGTGCAGGATCGACACGCCTGCGGTAACACAACATACATTAACACAAAACCCTTTAAAATAAATAAAACAATACACACACAAAAACACAATACACATAATTAAGCCTAAGTTGTAGTAAATGATAAAATACAGCAGTATAGATTCGACGTATAAGTCAACGACGAGTGGGATGCGACCTTTTTGTACTGAGATCCGCAGTAAACTCGCGTTGAAGCTTGCTTAAGCTGCAGTATTTTTTTATTTATTTTGACAAAGTGGCACTTCATTATCTTCGCACGCGGATATCACCTCAATTAGCTTCTGCCCGCGGGTTCGCCCGCCTATGAAATAGTATTCGGAAAGGATTAGGATATGCGTTTCAATTTTCATGTCTACCAATTAATCGAACAAAAAATATATATTTTATTCTAATTCTATATCCCAATCCTATCCCAATGAATAAATGAATGAATAAATAAATTCTTTACTATACACACTAAATAAAAATACGTACAAAGAAAACAAACACAACTTAAAAATAGGTGGCACAATGGGCGGCCTTATCGCTTAAGGCGTTCTCTTCCAGGCGGCAACCTTTGGACGGACAAGAAGTCAATATAGGTGAAAGGTAGGGTCTAATCTGGTTGGAGTTTTGGCGGGAACTCGTTGAGGAGATGTGTAGCTAAATTTTCATTTTTGTGAAACCTAGTTGAAATGCGTGCAAATTGTTTAATTTCGGGGGCATATTAATCAATTTAGTTTCGTGAAGGTGTACAAGTGGAATGAAAGTGAAAATCAGTGGAATACATGGTCTTAGTGTTGTCTCCAAAGCTCCATGAAAAATCTTTGTAAATAAATGGCCGCCGTGTTTACAAATGATTCCCTAGACTTGACTTTAACTATGACGACTCGACTGTTTCGATGCAAATAACTTGCATAATATTAAAAAAAACTTGACACTGGCTAATTTCCTAATGGCCATAATCGGTTCACAACAGATAAGAAATAAATAAATAATCTGGTTTGACATGCGGGGGAAAGCGCAGGCAGAAGGTAGTGAGATAACGTACCATCGTCGGTGAAGGGCACGTCTCTGAGCTGGTGGAGGTCCCACCGCTCGGTGTCGGCCACGGCCGCGTCGCGCGCGGACACCGCGCCCAGCGCGCGGGTCACGCCCGCTGCCGTAGCGCCGCATCCACCTGACGACCGAACAGAACTTCAGATCCGAACCGATAAATCCGAAGTAATGGCACACTAATTTAAGAAGAACCTATATGTAACCTACTTCTGACGAATAAAGGAAATGAATAAGATAAACTACACATATATTAATAATAATAAAAATATTGTTTTTGGTTCTTTTAAAAGTGCTGTTTGTGTCTCGAAATATAAATAAATATAAATACATTTTATGAAAAAGGAAGAAATTAATCGCGGCCCAACGATGTCTCGTCTTGTATATGAGCTAATCTTGAAAAAAAGTTTATAGTGCGATTCATGACTTCGTTCTAGTAGGTTCTGTGAGCGTCCGCAACATTTGATAATTACAATAGTAAAAGGCACACACATATTGCCAGTACGTACGCCTGCAACTAGCAGAGTGTAGGTGAACCTCGCTCCTAGCATTACCTGTCTGCAAGGCAGCCAGCAGCGCGGCGAGGATGTCGGCGAGACGCGGCGGCGCGGCGCATGCAGACACGCAACACGCGCACTGGCACACGCCGCAACACACATATTGCCAGTCCGCCTGCACCTGCTCCACCGACCTGCAATTACATACAACATTAGTGGTAAGTTTTCTTAAGGCAACATCATCGCATAGGCAGTAGTCACTAAGTGAAACCTATTTATATACGTTATAACGTCCCCACTAGACGATCAACTGCAGGCATTACCGGCGGGGTACGCTGTTCCCAGCAGGATACTTGCTTAGCACCCAGCGCCTATCTATCTCTCCTTTCTTTCCATTGGTCGCTACCTAGTGCCAGCTGGATCCAGTCACTAAGGGACTGTTTCCACGAGCGTTAGATAACGGCGATATTCCGCGCTACCATGATCGTTTGTCGTTGCTATGTCGTCCTTTTGTTGTTCAAAAAAATAAAGTAAATTTTCAATAAAAAATACCCCGACTACTTTTAATAATCACAGACAATTTTAAAAATTTTTTATTTTAAGTGTATTTTTTTTTTAATTTGATGTTTTTTTTTTTTTTTTTTTTAGCTGAACGACAACGCGACGACTTCACGACGACTTATGAGACATCGTAGTGCCCATTATCTTATTTCTATGCCACGCACCGCCGCGTTGACATCGCCGTGTGGAGTCCCCCCACCACCTTCTAGGGCTACCGCGCGCGCGGGTTCCCTTGCTGTCCGATGTGGTTTTTGCATACATTTTGTCGGACATGCTTATTCTAATTCTGAATTTAGAAGCTGCTCAATTATATAAGGACCTCTCAAATTTTGAGTAGCGTTTCTGTATTCGGCTGTAAATTACAAAATACAAAAATACTAATACAAAATTTTCATAAATAACCACCGTTACAAGTCAATCAGAATACTTATAATAAATACTTCATCACGTTATTTCCATTCCAATACATACTTTTCATTACATTACATTATATTAATATACTTGGTTAAGTATCTCTTAGCTTAAATACAGAGTAATGACTAATGAGTAAGTAATGTACGACATACATGTTGGTTCCTCTCAGCGTGTAGACGAGTGCTGCGATCTCGCACCACGAGCGGTACACGCCCAGCAGCCAGGTAGCCGTCGGCTCGAAGCCGCGCACCGGGAACGAACCTTCGCCTGAGCCTTCACCTGCACACCACAACCACACTCAATAGAGGTACAAACTACGGCCAACTTCTTCCAATCCCTCCTATTGTGAGGATGACTTAACCTCTCGGATTCCAGAGAGATTTCAAACTTGTACCCCTCATATACTTGCCAAATCACTAACCGGATTCGGCCTTCGGTAGACGACTACCTAAAACCGGATCCGGCCTTAGGTAAACGAGCGGAGATTTAAAGTAAAGTGCTGATACACCTTAGTAAGGCCTATTTATATTCGAAATGTTGCTCCTCGATGATGTAGCTTTGTACTGGTGATTTTTTTTAAATTGGTCCAGTAGTTTTGGATATTACCTCCAATATACATACATACATGTGACCAATGTTACCTCAAATTGAATCATTAAAATATTAGTATAGATTTATATTTAATTTTAGCATGAGTTTTTTATATTTTTTACGTTTATTGCTCAAGTTATTTTACTAGAAATATTTTACAGGGAGAAATGCATCATCAATAATTCCACCGTGATAGAATTCGAACCTGTACCCCTCGCTTGCCAGGCGAGCGCGCTACCACTCCGCCACACGGAAACGCAAGTGATACGGTGAAATTAACGAATATATGACTAATATAACTGGAGAAGATTTACTTTCAGGCTTTAGGCTTCAGCTTCCCCTTATACAAGATGTAACAGGTAAGCCCTTTTAATCCGAAAGGAGGTTGTTCTAGACGTTTAGGCGAACAACTTTTGTTCTACGACTTTTGAAAATTCGAAGTACTTTTCGAAAAATTTAGATGTAAAGTTTACTTGAAAATCAGCTGTTTCTTAGAGTTCGGGGTCATTGACCTTATGTTGTTCTTTCATTTAGTTTGGTCTACTACAATCAAACCTTCAATTACCTTTATTTTCAAAAACAGCTGTTTTTCCAGTGAAACATAATCTCAAAATTTTCAAAAAAAAAGTTCGAATTTTCAAAAGTCGTAGAACAAAAGGTGTTCGCCTAGACGTCTAAAACAACCCCCTTTCGGATTAAAAGGGCTTACCTGTTACATCTTGTATACTTGTTCCTTATTTTATTCATTCTAGTCACTCCACAAATCCAACTTAACATTCTCATGTCCATTGTTGTATGCAGTAAACATGCTTAGGTTGTAAAACGGTAAAATACAGAAGCAATGATTTGACGAACGAGTCCCCGACACCAGTAGACTAATTGGACTAATTGGTTAGATGCATTGTTGGTTCGAATCCCGCTCAGCGTCGACCGTGCGTTGTTTTTGTTGTAGATGTATTTTTCCTTCATCCTTCTTCTTTAAGGTCTAACATTCAGATAATCTGTTAAAAATATATTAATAGTGACTGTTGTAATATTTACCGCATATAAACTGCAGAAAGGCCGCTTCCTCCTCCAGTGAAACTGCAGTCTGATCATTATTGAACATTTCCTCTGAGGATAACCTGCAATTATATTACACAGGGTTATTGGGTAATATGCGGCCCCGCGGTTTCACCCGTGTTCAAAAGGCCCGGGATCAAAAGTAGCCTGTTTCATTTTATTTTTCTCGTTGTGGTCGGGGTCTAGATGTGACTGACGTCGATACCAAATGCGTCTGGTCAGCACGAGTTAGTTTGTTCTTTGCACGCGGCAGACCGTATGATACGTAGTGATACTATTCAGGTATCGGGACTAAAAACTAAATATTAATTTTAAATTTAGTTGTTAGGGAGTTCCGAAAAGTAACGCCTAATACAATCAATTATTTTAGTTTGTAATAACAAATCCCTTACATGTGATGGGGCAGTTCCAATCCGGGTTCAACAGGCAGGTCCTCCTTCCCGCTGCTGTCAACATCCTCGGCCGAAGCCAGCAGCTGAAGGATATCCTCGTGCCGGATCAGGAAGTGGTCCGGCGAAGGTGCGGAGCTCAGAAGTGGGAGCAAGAACTGCCCCAGGGCAGGCGGCTCGGCTGGCTCGGCGCGATACTGGCAGTCGGCGCCGGCGCCGGCAACGCTAGGACCCTCCTTCAGCGATGAGCTGTCCGACGTACCTGTTACACATGTCTCACTTTATAGCATGGTTCTTGTGTAAACTTGGGTGGTTTTTACTTTGCCTAAGAAATACTCTACTTTGGCTATGAAATGCCTTCCTTTGGTTAAGAAATGCCCTACTTTGCCTAAAATATGCTAAAACAGTTAACTTTGGTTAAGTTGTAAGGGGCTAATAGTATAATCATTGACAATGTGAATTCGGTCCGCAGTACGCATGCGGGCTTATTCCGGGCCGCGAGCGACTAATACGCAATAAAAAAAATCGCAGTAAGTGTTAGGCTACGTCTGCATAGGCAGGCGACTGGTTTAACGCCTTGAGCTACTAACTAAAACGAACGTTCTAGAATTCTAGAATTGGCGCACGCCAAGCACTCAGTGCAGACGGGCGCGAACTTTCTAGACCGTTGGTTTTATTTAGGTACTTGCTAGGCCCTAGGCGCCAAGCGAGCCGCCTGCCAGGCCGAGGTAGCCTAAGCGTTAGAGTAGTACCACAGTCAGAAGCATCGTCGAGCTCGGTCCACTGGTCGTCGGAGTCGGAGTCCGCGCCGACGTCGGACGCGTCCGAGGCGGGCTCCGCGCGCCGCATGCGCAGGCAAGCCGCGCGCCGCGCCATCTGACTGCGACGCCGAGACATCTGTAACCAACATGTCATAATGTTAGCCTGCTTCATTGTCCCACTGTAGGGACCTCGTCAGACGTTTTATGCAACTGAGATTAACTGACCGTTTTATCCAACGATATTCCATTTAGATTCTCAGTTCAAACTTCAAACACATACGATTTATCTGTATAAACTGTGAGATAATCTAAACGTCTGTAGCCTGCTTTATGCGGATTGCCGAAAGTCTCTTTCCTTCAGACTGTGACGAATCCTAGGACATGTCAGTTTTGTAGTGAGTATACAATTTTATCTTAAAAAAAAAACAACAATATTTAACTACAATGACTCGAACATACGACCCTTAGAATGCAAGTCGGAGTCTCTAACCCTAGACCAACTACTGTAGGGCAATACAGAATGAAACCATTGAATGGTTCTTAGAAATATGATAAGTATGTATATTATATTATATCAAACACTTATTCGGCAGAAATGTACACTAAATTTTTCAATGAAAGTAATAGGACACAGTTTATTAGAAGTAGAACTTTGGGCAGAAGAGGAAAATCCCAGTTTGTAGGAATGAGAGCTGTACAAGATTACAATAAATTTCTGATTCAGAAACCACACTATGGAAAAAAAAAACGCAAAACGCGACTGCGACAAGTACGCGGTAGCGCGAAACCATCCAACATTCGCAGTTTAGCGGTTTCGCGGCGGAAATAAAAGAAATAAGGAGAAATTATGATTTTCAAGTTAATTTTGTACTAGAATTAAAAAAAATCACTGAAAATGTTTTGTCAATTTTTACCTAAGAGCTTTGGTCAAAAGTAGTTCTGACCAGTTTCCATAAGATGTAACAGGTTTGCCCTTTTAATTCGAAAGGTTGTTCTGGACTTCTAGGCGAACAACTTTTGTTCTACGACTTTTGAAAATTCGAAGTACTTTTCGAAAATGTTAGGTGTAAAGTTTACTTGAAAATCAGCTGTTTTTCAGAGTTCGAGGTCGTTGACCTTATTTTGTCCTTTCATTTGGTTTGGTCTACTACAATCGAAACTTTAATTACCTTTATTTTCAAAAACAGCTGTTTTTTTAGTGAAACATAACCTCAAAATTTAAAAAAGGTCGAATTTTCAAAAGTCGTAGAACAAAAGCGGTTTCTCTAGATGTCTAGAACAACACCCTTTCGGCTTAAAAGGGCTTACCCGTTACACTTTGTATAGCTTTGACTGTAACACATTCAATTTATACTTAATTATTTTCCCAAATTAAAATCTCATTATCTCAGAAAAGAAAAAGACCACAAATATCAATAAAAAAAACGGTAACTGAATGTTGTGCAGAATTATATTTTTTGAAATACCAGTGTATTTCAAAAATTACAATTCACCTGATTAATAAATAAAAATAGATGAAGTTTATAAATCTAATTTTGCCCTTATATTTATTCTGTCGGTTCAGAACCTAGTTTTTTATACACCTCATAGGTAAAACATAGATCTTAGTAACTTATATACATAATATATTAATTCACGAAGTTCCCCTGTGTCTGTGAAAAAGTTTGTGACAAACAAACAGACAAGCAATCTCATAAATTACTTTTTTCTTTTGAAAGGAACCCTTATTTTGTTGCTTCTTGCTGTTTTTTGCAACAACTTTTGTAATGTATTTGAACAGAATCTTACTAGTGTTAAACACACAAAAGTTTTCAAGTATGTTTGGATGTACTTAAGTGCCTTTGTTACTCATTAATGCAAACATTACTAAACCAATTGCAATGAGACTTGGAATATAGATAGCTGGAAAAGTAGAATAACACATAGGCTACTTTTTATCCTGATATTCCTGTGGGAACGGGACATAAGCAAGTAAAACCGTGGGGTGCAGTTAGTCCTAGTTAAGAGAAATAGTGACCTCCTTTCCCTTAGCGATGGGGCGTCGCCTCGGGGCGCGCTGCTTAGAGCTGCGACGCGCGCGGCCGCCGCGACCGCCCGACCACGACGAGGATGAAGATCCAGATCCCGACGACCGATGACTCATCTGGAACCAAGTCCTAATTACTACACATTTTAAATATGGACATAAATAGTCTAATTCAAGAAGAGGTCTTTTTACACAACATAAAGATAAGGTCAACTAGGGGTATTGCAACTTTGCTGAACTTGTGGTGAGCATCAATTTACCAGAAATTAACAATCATATCATATAATCACATAATCAGCAAGAATCCCGGATGTAGGCTTACTTTACAATAAGTACTACACCTCAATATTGTGGGGGAGTGGTGGGGCCAAGGAGGGGAAGTTGTACATATTCACATCACACCAAATTGAATGAAATTTCGTTCCATTTCGTATCAATAAAAACTCAATTATAGAAAAAATCAACATAAAACTAGCAATAATGGATAGCCCTCTTTCTCCTACAAGTCTTTGTTCGTACAAATTAGTGGCGTAGGAGTGTAAATTGCAACAGGATATAGCTAGTACTCACAGAGATCTCGAAGAGCGAAGGGAAGTCACCCTGGTGGGCTTCGCCTTCCGCAAGGCCAGCGAGCAGGCCGAGTTCTGCGCTCAAGTCCGCCAGCTCGGCGTCGATGAGATCGGCACGAGCCGCGTCGCCCAGTTCATCCTTCAAGATATCGCCGATCTCGTCAGAGACCGCAGCCACCGCGTTCGCCACCTCATCTGAAACCGCGCCCTCCTTTGCTTCGCTACCGGCACCGACCAGACCATCATCCTCGCGGCTACCAGTCCCATTTCGACCCAAGCATTTCTCCATCGAATACATCGTTAGCGAACCGAAAAACGACACACGCGACGCGAACGTAACATCTAAAGTCACAGTTGATTGTTTTCGATCACACGAATAACTTCAATTCGGAATTTTATACCGTGATACCATTTTTTCTTCGGCACCAAAATATCCCGAAATTTTTGACAATACCAATATGGCGACGGTATTTTTAGCTATTGTGTGACCAGTTCCGAAAGGCTGCAATGAAAATTTTCCATCTGGCGACATCGGTACAGATCATAGATAATGGTAATTTTTTTTTACTAGAAAATCCAACGTCTATGAGAATCTGTGGAGAATCCTATTGGAGTTTTGGCAGGAACGCGGTGCTGCTAAATTTTCATTTTTGTGAAGGTGCACAAGTGTAGTGAAAGTGAAAATCGATGCAAAACATGGACTTTAGCGTTGTCTCTAAAACTCCGTGAATAATCATTGTAAATGGCCGCCACCTTAGGCCGCCGCATTACAATGATTTCTTCGATTTTACTTCAACTATGACGACTTGACTATTTCGATGCAAATAACTTGCAATTAAATACTCGACACTGGCTAATCTCCAAATTGAATATAACCATATAAAAGAAGAAAAAAAACAATTTACGCCAGCAAGAAGTGTCAAGTCGTAGTCTATAATTAAAAAACGAATTAAATCTCTTTGCTTCTGCGCGGAAACTAGGTATTTGAAACAAAATTATTAGTTGAAATCTACATTGCAGGTAAAATACCGCAATGCGAAGCACGCTAAAACATGTACGAAATCACACTCCATAAACTAACCCGAGTAATTCAATTAGTGTCTTATTCGCCTTTGAATTTCGGTGTAGTTTTCGATTCTATAAGTATTTCACTATAATTAGCGTTCAGCAATATAAAAATAGTTCGACTAGTGGACCTACTATTTATCTAATATCTAGTTAACCAAGTTGCAGTAAGTTATGGCTGTGCAGAACAAAGTTTTATACACCTTTCGTGGATGGATTGCTTTTGTCGCCTTTATGGACTTGGGTACCGCTGGAAGGTCTTTTATAGAAAGAAGAACGTTTCTCAATCATAACGAAGATAGTGAACGTCTAGACGGTAAGTTAACCTAACTTTACATAAGAAATGATCACAATTAACGACTCTTCAAGTGACGAAAATTATTAAACAAATTGATTAAACTTACCTTTTGGGAACTCCATTTCGACTATGTTATATCGTAGAGGTATGATAAGTTTTTCTTGTCAAGGTTTAGTGCTTAGAGCACCACCTCCTTCAACCATTCTTTGCATGTATAAATTACTAGCTGTGTCCTGCGGTTTCATCCGCAGGACACAGCTAGCTATATACTTTTCATCCCGATATTCTGTGGGAATATCGGGATGAAAAGTAGCTTATGTTACATAGTAGCTTTCTATTGTTGAAAGAATGTTTTAATTCAGTCCAGTAGTTTTAGAGCCTATTATTCATTAATAAGTAATAACAATCTAACAAATTAATTTATCCACTTCAAAATATTATGTATAAAATGGGTATATCACCAATAGCAGTATTATTTCTACCATGAAGAAACGAAGGCGAATAATGACCTACTTAGTTAATAAATGATTTGTATTTTATTTAATTAATGCATTTCTTTGTACATTTTTCAGATGACTTTACATTATCGAGAATGCTAGGAATGTACTCTGTATTGAAGGCTCTTGCTTTGATACATTGTACACTATACATTCACTATAGGCCGTAAGTATAAACTAATGTACATTTTTTGATGCATATTGTGGTTACATTAGATTATATTATTATTATATTATTTCATACATACATTTAGCCTATTTTCTTCTTCTTATCATGTTGATTCCTAATGTTTATTATACCATACATAACTTAAACAATATTAGTATACATACCAATATTTATAGACACTTACATAAATAAGTTTTTATTGTTAAAAAAAAAATGCAATATCCAGCCCAATATGTGGCAGTGGCAATGCTATGTTACTCCTCAATAATAAGTTTTTGTGAAATTAGACCAGTTTTTCAGATATTACCCTTATATACATACATCATCATCATCTCAGCCCTTAACATTCCACTGCTGAACATAGGCCACATACACACACTAGTTATGATCATTATCTGTCTTTCAAGGATAAATTGTTTATCAAAAATCGTAAGTTGGGTGGTCATGCCTACTGATTAACTCGCTCACTCTTCTAGCGATGGGTATAGGTAAAAACCCTATGACTGAAGATTTTTTGACCTGGACAAAATATTTTTGTACTTACATGGATCAAACCCTCCCCAAAACCTTCAGTTTTTTAGTCTGTTTTCCTGACTTTGTATTGAAATAAAACTCATTCTACAGTTATATTTCAATAAATCCCATTAATAATTTCATGTTATGCTTATTTTCAGGGTAGTAAGTATGGGGTACTGGTCACTGATGTTAACAATAATACTCTATATCACTGAGGCATTCTATTACCATTCAACTAATTTAAACTTCTATGTGGTGTTTCCGTGCATTTTAAATAGTAAGTAAACATACTGTGTACTAATTTTTTAATAAAATCCAACTTCTAAAAACACAAAATAACCTCTTCTACATACATTGTTACCAATTTATGTGTTATTTTATGTGAAGCTGGGCAGCTAAACTACTATATTAAACCTACCGAGTAAAACAGCCTGACGTCAGATAGTATAACAAATTAGGCACTGTATGTAGGTTGTTTTGTGTTTTTTGAAGTCTATTATAAAATTATTTAAATAAATTTTTTATTCCATCCACGTTAATGTAAGCACTTTTGACTGCCACTAAGACGGTCAAAATTGTGACTTAATAATTCAGGAGTTTTCTGATGAGAAGTTAGTTCCAGGTGCTCTATCACTCTGTACCTAATTCTTTAGTAGCCGATTCTATTGGTAGAAGTCAAAAATATAGCAATTTACTGCCTTCTGGATAAATCATTCCCAATGTTTTGGGTAACAAGATTTTTACCAAATTTTAATGAGACTAGTTAGAGTACAGGTAGTGCAGTGTAAAAGGAATCTCGTTTTGTCAATGGAAATATATTCCTTTAGTTATCTGGTTACCACAATACAGGCTTTATTGCTTATTTTGGGTCTAAAGGCCCTGTGCAACATCATACAATGTTCATTTAAGTGTTTATTTTTGTTACAGTAATAACTCTGTTAGGCTTGATATATCTACCGACAAAGTTGAAGCTATTCAGCCAAATACCGGGCCAGTCCGGCATGGACAGAGAGACAGAAGATGAAAATACTCAAATATTAAAGCAAATGAACTTTAGGAAGCGAAGACCTACCAATAATATGAAGAATAAACACGTCTGATCGATAATTATGAACTGTGGCGTAGTTAGTTGCGGCCAGTGTGATGGGCTTGTATCAAAAACCGGTCAAGTGCGAGACGAACTCGCACGCCAAGGGTTCCGTACTCTATGTGGGTCTGTAATTGAAAACCAAAAATTAAAGACCCTTCTCAATGTACAAGTGCTCATTCGATACATAGGCCTACTTACACTGGTTTTAAGTTTTGTATGGTGAGACCGTTTGATTATCAACTAGGTATTTTTTTTTATTTTTTATTAGTGGTAGAACACATTGCTTTTTGCCAAATTTTATGGTTCCATGTCAATGGGAAGGAATTTGGGCCCATTTAGGTTTAGGACCCAAAAAATATAGGGTAAGTACTTTGGCTGACCAAGTTTGAAAATTTTAGTGAAAAGCAAGGTCTTACAGCACATAGGAAAAAATCTCATAAACTAAAAAAACTTGATAATCAAGGTACTCATTTTGGTACAGTTTTCGCGAAAATGCGAATTTGCCCATTTCCATTTTTCGTTTAGACTTAGCAAAAGATGGGCAAAAGATTTCCGTAAAAATTTGTAAATTTACCACAATGTTTGTTAATTTTTTACATTTAATTTTCTGAAATTTATTAAGTACTCGTGCTTTAATTTTAATTTCCTAAGGTCAATTCATACTAGCGTAGATTTGATGCACCATCTTTGACATAATATAGCAAATTGAATGAATGGCATCTATTTGCTATGAATACTTATGATTACAGAGATCTCACATAAATATTATTCTAACATAGTTCACCAGCACTTGGTATGCAAATGTTATTGAATTTAATTGAACTTTTTCTCTACATATATTTTTTTACACTCGATAGATGAGCGTTTGACTATTATCTCATCTTATGGTAGGTTATTTGATGATATAGAATAAGTTTTGTTGTTTGTACCTCTACTTTCAATGAATAAACGTATTTGTATAATATCGGTCGATAGGCGCTCGATTTTTTTTCACAGGCGTACTAAAAGATAATAGTATGTGTACTAAAGCAGATACTAGGCTATTGACTTTTAAATTGTCTGACAGTATAACTAACAGTTTTATCTAACGATATTTCGATTAGATTTTGAGTTCAAACTTCAATTGTACAGTTAGGTTTGCCTGCACGAGTACGAATTATCTGTACAGATAAATTGTTAGTTAATCTATACGTCTGTAGCCTGCTTAACATTATACAGATAAAAATGAATTTTCTATGCTATTATATTTATGTATTCTGTGGCTCTAGTATGAAGTGGCCTTAGTACAGAGACAATTTAAGCTATGTCGTCGCCTTCGGCTCCATTTATAATTTGTTTGCCTTAGTACAACTTGTCTGTACCTACTTATTTATAAATGATGAATTTTATGTGTATAGATTTTTTCTAGTCATTTGTTTAAAGAAATCTATACTATTATTATTATTAGCAAAAGGACCACAGATACCAGTGCCATATCATTGTTAAATTTGAGAAATAAATACACTTTTTTATGTACCTAATATAAAATGGATTTAAATTGTTTTATTTCAACCTTATCCCATATCTTCAAATAGAAATATTAATTTAAGGTATAATCCAAGTGTAGGAAACACTACAAATAAAGGTAATCGGAAGCATCATCTTAACCTTATATTAAATTCTATTATTCTATGTCAATAGAATTATGCAAGCCGGTAATCTGTAGACACGGGACACCAGTAGATGTCGCTACGTGCCTCAGTCGCAAAGAATGAAGAGATGCAGGCCATAATTTCACGACAGAGCGAGCGCCTGTGGCGCAATTTTCAAGCGTACGATACGGAATATCGGGGTTGCAGGTTTAAGACCAGTCTGATGCAATTTTTGGAAAGCATTTCTTCAAAAATTAAGTGTGTCGAGGTTGTGGAGGTCAGACGGCGGCAGTCGCTCCAGAAAAGGTCGAAATTTAAGCCAATCATATGGAAGGTTTCATCAGAGTTTGCCACATAATAAGCGGACACTGGGCCAAGCAATGCAACCGGGAACAACGCTCGGATGATGACTCCTAGTGTTCTGGCTAAATCTGCCAGCGAGCGTGGTGAGTTAGAAGTCAGTTAAACGTCATCGACGTAGTCTACTGCCAGTCGTGACGTGTCTCTGTATCTAGCGATTGACCATGCCCTGCTTTTTAACGAATACATTAAATAATTAGATCTATATTTTGTTCTATTGACATGAGGAAGCTGCTCATTGCGGATTACATTGGGTTAGAGTGGACCTTCAGCTTAAGACTTACCAGTCTTTCTGCAGCAGGAAGCATGTTGAAGGCTAATTGCTTTGCAAATAGCTGTTTCGTCTTTTTGTACTTTCCGAAGCAGTGATGTAATCGAACAGCGGATATACCTACTCTAAATTTTCCTTACACTTTCCTTACACCATGACAATAAAGTCAATTGACAATTTGACTGTTCACAAGTATTCCCCTTAACGAAAATAGAAGTCTTTTTAATAGCACCGTCGTGCAAGAATGGCTAATCAGAGTCTTAAGTATAGATAGGTAACGCAATGGCCAATCACAAAGTTTGATTATTATTATTATTCTAAATATGTGCAGTAAATTGGCTTTATTGTCTTTACCTACCCTACGCTGAGAGAATAGATAACACACGTCTATTCTTACATCCTCACAAACACAGATTTACTGTAAAATAATACACCCAATAGCTTTTGAAATATTTCATACCATGCAATTAAATCACAGTGAATCTGAAATTCTGTAGCTTGACTGTATCTGCATTAGGATAAAATAAAAGTCAATAATTACAATGTTCGTATGTATATTGTTCACCAACGCACGATCCCTCTGTACTGATCACTGACAGCCACACGCTTGATGCTCTCGTAGCCAAGTATTATACTGAAGGAGAAGCAGGCGGATTGCACTAGTCTCGCTGACAGCCCTTTAGCGTAGAGCCCGGCCAGCCCTTCTTCGTGCCATAGTTGTTTGAATACTTGTTTCATTGTACCTGTACCTTGCACCTACGAAGGGAAAAAATATTGTATTTATAAAAATAAATAAATAATTATGTGTCGAAATAGACACCGCCAGCGTATTCTATAATTAAATCGTCTCAACATTGCTTCATTAGATTTTACTCGTCTGGCGCTAAAGACGATATACCAGTTGACTGATCACGAGTATTCCGCCCTCACGAAAAAAGTACGAATTTTTAGTAGCACTATTGTGCATATTTACGCTTAAAAATAAATATTCGTAGATACGAACCGTAAACAACACACCGAACCCCGAACACCGAACCGAACCCAGACACACCCAGACCATCTGGTCTGGGTGTGTCTGGGTTCGTATCTACGAATATTTCTATGTATAATATGTATTAAAAAGAAAAATAAATATTAGTCTTATATCAGTTGTCTAGTCACCGCTAGACAAGCTTAATAGGTTACCATGGGGCTAGACGGCGCTGTGTGTTGTTTACAGTATTTATTATTTATGTAATCACAAAGAGTCTAACGGCCGAATACTGAAAGGCTACTCCACATTTGAGAACTGCTTAAACAAAGAAGCAGCTCTCAAAATCCAAAATTGCCATACTAATTTTGAATTTAGAAACTGCTAAATAATTTAAGAACCTCTCAAATTTTAAATGACGTTTCTGTATTCGGCTGTAAGTAGGTATATGTAGATAGGTAACGCATCAGCCAATAGCAAAGTTTAATTTTACCTCATCCCCTGACCAATGGTGACCTGACCAACGGCAATGGTGAATTTTTTACTTTTTACAAAAAGTAAAAAATTCGCAGTATGATCACTTCATCAGTCAATTGGCTTTGATGTCTTTGCACTAACCACTATAGTACCACAAGACGCGGATGTATCGAGCAATAGGCAACGTACCTGCAACCTAGCGCGCACGATGTCCAGCGGATTGGTGAGGATAGTAGTTGTGAACCCCCCGAGCGTACCCGCCACGCACTGGATCGCCAGGTGGGACATCCACGCCGGAGCCAGCTTCACCAGCTCGTCTGCCGGAGAACAATTTATTCTAAATACAGGGTAGAAAAAACGACCGTGTTTGGAGGAAAAGTACTCTTAATATTGATGACGGGACATCTTTATGAAATGAAATATTCCATTATTTTCAAAAATAAGTAAAACTCCATTAAAGTATTTTTGAAAAAAAAAATTCCTTGAACCGAGAAATATGAACAAAAAATCATTCTTTATTTTATGATACTTACCAACCGAATGAGACACCTTGGAAAGTAGTTTATAAGAACTCCACCTACCTTTGTAAGCAGTATACAATAGAACTCCACCTACCTTGGTAAGCCGTATACAATAGAACTCCACCTACATTGGTGAGTAGTATACAAGAACTCCACCTATCCTGGTAAGCAGTATACAAGAACTTCACCTACCTTGGTAAGCAGTATACAAGAACTCATCCTACCTTGGTAAGTAGTATACAAGGCCCACCAGAGCGCCGAGTTGGGTACATAGGCCGCCAGCGAGGCGCAGTACCCGCGGTAGTAGCCTCGCAGCCCGTGCCGCCGGTACACGCGGGAAAACACCTCGCGAGCCAGCGCCGCCTTAGATAGACCGCGCTCTAGGTCGAGACCTAATGGGTTCATTGTCTGGAAAGACAATCCGTTATTTAATTTATCAGTATACAAGTTGGTCCTTTTCCTCAAAAGAAAAATGAGTAAAAAAAAAATTAAAAAATCGACTTCAAAAAAGCAACAAAAAATAATTCATCATCTGAAGTCGGGCAGCCAAACTAAGTACAATATGGAACCAACCAGTAAAACTGACCGACTTCAGATGATAAAACAGATTAATTAGTCAGTGGCCCTGTACCTATGTAGAGGTTATTTTAGTCTTTTTTATCATTTTTTTTTGGTTGGTTTTTAAATTATTTTATGTTTCTTTTTTGAAGTCGGTTTTTTAATTTTTTAATTATTTTTTTATTTTGCCCTTTTTAGTTTACCCACCTACCGAAAAATCAACAATATTGTTACCGTAATTTTAATTATTGAGGAGTTTGCTGATGAGAATGTGGTTTCAGGTGCCCAATCAATCTGTACTTAGTTCTTTAGAGGTCTATTCTTTTTGGTAGAAGTCAAAAAATGAGTAATTTATTGAATTCTGGGATGCTATCCTGTCCATCATTCCGAAGATACTCATGAGATCCTTACCAAACTTTTATGGGACCACCTCGGAGCTTCCACCTTTCCATTAAAAAAAGAATCATCTCAATCGGTCAAGCTATCTTCGAGTAATCGATAAACAATTAGATTGATTAATGCGTTTTGAGGAGCATTTCCATTCATCATTCCGAAGACCCTCATCAGATCCACATCAAATTTTTATGGGACCATCTTGGAGCTCCCATCTATTCATTAAAAAAAGAATCATCTTAATCGGTCACTCAAGCCGTCTTCGAGTAATCGGTGAACATAAAAAAAAAAAAAAATATTATACATACAGACGAATTGATAACCTCCTCCTTTTTTTTGAAGTCGGTTAAAAAAATTTTTTTTTTTTCAAAACCACAGTTTTGGTTGGAGAAAAAGTAGTATAATATTGATGATTGCACATTTTCTTAAAAGGAAACACTATTGATTTAGATTTTTCTCCTGTTTTCGCTACTCTGTATTGAAATAAGACTCATTTTACGGTTTCAATCGCGTTGTTTTTATTATCAGCATTATTGCGTTGCCGTTCTGACGTTTCTAGCTAGGTGCATCGAAGTGAAATAACAGGTTTTATGTCATGTGACTCTCTAGGTGACAAGCTATAGGAGTCTGGAAACGTAGGAACGGCATTGCAACAATGCTGATTAGAAAAACAACGCGATTGAAACTCAAAAATGATTTTTATTTCGGTGAATTGATTATAATAATATAGCGCTTAATCGCTTTAAGCGATAAGGCCGATTTGTGCAACATGTTAATTGTGTAAAAGTGTTTTATAAACTTTTTAAACTCACACGATTTGTACTCATAGTAATATTTTAACCGGGTTGTTTATTCACTATAGAGGGGGACACTAAAACTCAAACTTACTTGTACACTGTTTAATATTAGAACCACAAACTTAAAAAACTCAACTTCGATAAATTAAAGGCTTAGTCCATACGAATCGGCGAAACGCAACGATGATTCAGCGGTCGCCCACTAGCGCCATCTAGTGGTGTAGGGCGTTAAACATTCCGCCCACCAAGGACTTGTCCTTCACAAAAATAGTAAACATACAAATTGAGTAACCTTAATTAAAAAATTACGTCTTAGCTTAGTAAAGATATGTAAAATAAACGAGTGAATGTAAATAAAAATACAAGTAACATCTTTCGTTTCGTTACGATATAAAGTAAAGAATTAGCTGCCGCCCACCATGACCAATACATAGCAAAAACAAATTACAACCCAAATTATACATTAAACTAATACTGTAATTTTACTGGTAGGGCGTTTTAGCATACCGCTTTTAGTTTTTACTGTTACAACTCTAGTTATATTATCTGAGCCTGGGTGTTTATCAACAATCTTACCCATAACCCAGTTGGCTGGTGGAACGTTATCTTCCCTTATGACAACAACATCATTAACATTGGGTTCTTTTAGTCTATCGTTCCACTTATATCGTTGATTTAAAGTAAGTAAATAGTCTTTCGACCATTTCTTCCAGAAACCACACACCATTTTTTGACATAAAATCCATCTATCTAAACCTACAATGGTATCGTCATCGTAAATTCTGTCACTTATGTTTAACAACGGTTCTCCTACCAGAAAATGACCTGGTGTCAGTGGTAGGGGGTCACCCGGATCACTGCTTAATATTGACAATGGCCGCGAATTCAGACACGCCTCGATCTGTGTCAGAACTGTAGTGAGCTCCTCAAATGTCAAAGTACTATCACCGATTACTTTCCTCAAATGAGTTTTCACGCTACGGACTCCAGCCTCCCATAATCCACCTAAATTGGGTGCTTGTGGAGGTATGAAATGCCATGTTGTTGCCTCCAGTGTCAAAAGACTCACAATTTCGTTGGGCCACTCGGCCTGAGCACTACGTAACATGTCCAGTAATTGCTTATTCGCCCCGACGAAATTAGTACCATTGTCGCTATATAAATCTGTGCAACGACCTCTTCTCGAAGTGAATCTTCTGAAAGCGGCGATAAAACCTTTAGATGTTAAATCTGACACTACCTCTAAATGGATGGCGCGAGTCACCATACACACAAAAAGGCATATGTAGCCTTTATAGGCTTTGGATCCTCTACCAGGGGAAAATCTGACGTTAATTGGCCCAGCATAATCAACTCCGGTCGATTTAAATGGTTTACTTGGAGTTAATCTCACTTCCGGTATCTGTCCCATAAGTTGTGTTTTATTCGCTGACGAATATCTCCTACATACTACGCATTGTCTAAAACATTTCTTAACTTGATCTCTCGCTCTAACTATAAAGTATTTAGATCTTATGTAATTAAGCATGACTGATGGTCCTCCATGGAGAGTCTTGATGTGTGCATCCAATACTATTAATCTGGTAAGATTACTCTTAGCGGGCAATATAATTGGATGTTTAGTCTCAAATTTTAGTTTAGCTTTAGCTATGCGTCCACCAACTCTTAGATTCTCATTGGAATCCAATGTGGGACAAAGAGTGTGGAGCGAGCTTCTTTTCAAGACCCTTCCATGAGATCTGATACTCTGTAGCTCTTCTCGAAAGTGATTTGACTGAACCATCTTGATTAATTTATGTGTAGTATTTTGTATCTCCTCAACTGTTATTGTGTCTGTAAAATCGCGACGTTTATCTTTTGGCATTAAAAACCTATAGCAATATGATAGAACTTTGAGCATTCTTGTTAGTGATGAAAATCTATCTATGATATCTTCCGAATTTTTATTCTCCTCAATTGTAACCTTTAAGCAAACTGCATCCTGTCCTTTTTCTTCTAATGTAATTTTCTTGAAATCGCCTTTATTGTAGTCTATCTCTTTGTCTTTTAGCCATTTGGGGCCATTTTTCCATATCTCTAACTCGACCAAATCCTTTGGGTTAATACCACGAGATGCGCAGTCGGCAGGATTGTCTCCTGATCGAACGTGTGACCATTGACTGTTGTCCATAATGGTGAGTATTTCCGAGGTCCTATTTGCGACAAACGTCTTCCATTTGCTAGGATGACTGCTCAACCACGCGAGAACTACCGATGAGTCAGTCCATGCATGTATTTTTTCGTTTTTTACACCTAGTATTTTGGAAACGTCAGCTAATAATTTAGCTAGCAATACAGCGCCACACAGCTCCAAACGTGGGATAGACACCTGTTTAACCGGAGCTACCTTAGTTTTGGCAGTAAGCAGATTAACATGTACATTACCCCGGTGATCTATGACTCGCGAATATATTACTGCTGCGTACGCAATGCTTGACGCATCGCAAAATCCCTGTAGTTCGATGCGTTCGTCGTTCGTGATTGCTCCTATCCATCTCGGAATAGTAAACTCTGAAAGCTCCTCCAGTTTTTCGCGATATGTTATCCATTCGTGAAGGAGAATTTCAGGTAGCTCCTGGTCCCACTCTATGCCTGACAACCAAAGCTTCTGCATGAAAGTCTTAGCTGTTGTAATTGCTGGAGCCACCCACCCTAAAGGGTCAAATAATCGTGCAACGTCTGATATCACCTTACGCTTTGTTACAGGGAGATCTAATGGAGGCAGTTTGATTTGATACTCAAACCTATCCTCTTCTCTATTCCATGTGATTCCTAAAATTTTTACCGTTTTATCGTTTCTAAGCATCACGGCTTCTCCTTCTCTTGTCCTTTCCTTCCCTATACGATCCATTAAAGAACTACAATTACTACTCCACTTCTGAAACTCAAATCCAGCCGACTCCATTAACTTGTTTAGATCTTCAAAAATAGAGAAAGCTTCAGTCTCTGTTTCACAACCGGTCATTAGATCGTCGACATACATATCGTTGTTGGTGATATCTGCTGCTTTCGGATAGTTCTGCTTCTCAGACTCTGCTAAACTCTGTATAGTTTTGACCGCCAAATACGGTGCTCATGCAGTTCCGAATGTTAACCTCAATAATTGATAGTGCTTCATAGGTTCCTTAACGTTTGGTCTCCATAAAATTCTCTGGTAGTTTATGTCCTTATCGCTGACTACTACCTGGCGATACATTTTAATTAAATCAGCGGTTATGCAAATGCGATGAACCCGCCATCTCAGCAATAAATGGTGAAGATCTTGTTGTAGTTTAGGACCA
The DNA here is from genome assembly GCA_949358125.1 of Idaea dimidiata. Taxonomy (NCBI): domain Eukaryota; kingdom Metazoa; phylum Arthropoda; class Insecta; order Lepidoptera; family Geometridae; genus Idaea; species Idaea dimidiata. The sequence continues at coordinate 7,590,810 of OX442332.1, forward strand.
ACAAGAAGATTATCATTAAGTGATACGTTGTTTACACCTTTGCACGATGCGTCAAAGACTACTCGAACCTTTGTGGTTTCTTTGTTCTCACGAACAACTGCATGGTGAGGTAGATAAACTGCTCTAGGGTTATCAACATCTTCATCTGGCACAAGTCTCATATGATCTAATAGCATATATTCATCTAATACTCTTGCATATTCTTTGTATAATTTAGGATCCTTACTCAGTTTTCTTTCTAGTGAAGCGAACCTTCTCTCAGCTATTTCTAATGATTGCCCATATTGACACTCTGGATCATCACTGTTGAATGGTAATTGAACAATAAACCGACCGTCTTCTCTTCTCTCTGTTGTGTTTTTAAAATTTGTTTCGCATTGTATCTCTTCTCTAGTTAATTGTTTAGTGTTATTATCTGGTTCCTTCTCGATTTCCCAAAATCTCTTCAATAGGTCGTCTGTACTCGTGACTTGTGTGTGCATACTTATAACTCTGTCTTCCGAAGTTGCATTTCGCGAAAGCCTGCCTGAAACGATCCAACCGAAAACTGTGTTTTGCGCTATTAAATTTCTCGACGGATCTTTTATAACACCACTCAAAATGATTTCGCTATATACTTCGGCTCCTAATAAAACATCAATTTTGCTAGGAGTTGTAAATTTGGGATCGGCTAGATTTAAGTTTTGTAACTCTGACCACTTAGGTGCGTGAACTACGTTTGAGGGAAGCATAGATGTAAGTGAATTTAACACGTACGCATTAACCAAGATTGTAACATTAGGATGATGGCGTGACTGAATACATAGCGAAACTAAATGCTTAACTCGGGTTTGACCATCTCCTACTCCTGACACCCAACCACTGACTGGCGTGCGCTCAAGTCCCAGTGTTTGTACAGTGTTCTCAGATACGAATGACGCTTGTGACCCCTGATCGACTAAAGCTCTTAAAACGTAAGTGACTCCGTTAACCGCTTTGGCCTTGACCTCAGCAGTTGCTAACAACACGTCGCAGGGTGAAAAGTCTCTAGAAAATGCTGCAACTATTGACGTCGTCGGTTGAGGTTGTGTCTCTGGCTGCGAAACATCTATGTTCTCCCTTATCGCATCGTGACTCTCTTTGTTGATGTGTAGTAATGTATGATGCCTTCGTCCACATTTTCGGCAGTTTGTTGGATGGTTGCATTTGTTGACAGCGTGACTTGGCTTGAAACAATTGAAGCACAGCTTTTTATTTTGAATGTAATCAGACCTCTCCTTCGGCGTAAATTTACTGAATTCTTTACAGTGGTGAATATGATGCTCACCGCTACACATAGCGCATGACAAGTTTCTTATTGTTGTACTTGTAGTATGGAACACCTTCGGTTTCGCCGAATTAACAGGTTTAATGGCTGTTGTCCCGCTCAATATCTCCATCGTTTTATATCTCGACTCTAAAAAGTTTTTCAATTCCTGGAATGACGGCAATTCATTTGTATTATATTTAGATAGGCTTGTTTCCCATTGGCATCGCGTGTCACTATCTAATTTAGATGTCACTATATGAATGATGATTACATCCCACTGGCTGATATCGATATCCAATGACTCAAAACCTTTCAAACATTTGCAAGTTGTATTCACAAGTTGCTTGATTCCAGTTGGTGAGTTTGCAGGAACGACCTTTTGTCCAAAAAGTTTCTTCAAAATTTCGTTTGCGTTAAATCTCTTGTTTAGGTATAGTCTGTTTAATTCAAGCCAAGCTTCTTCATAATTTGCATCAGTAATAGAAAAATTGTTTACTACATCTGCGGCATCGCCTTGTAGACATCCCTTCAAATAATGGAGTTTTTGGACTGGGCTCAGTTTTGGGTTTCTATGAATTATAGATGCGAATAAGTCATGAAATGTTTGCCAATCCGTGTAGCTACCTGAGAATGTAGGTAGATTTATCTGTGGTAACTTTGTTTCTTCAGTACTTGAGTTGCCTGTAAATTGTGTCTGAGACGGAGCAGATAGTGTAGTCAAATCTTCTTTTAGCTTTGTCTTATACTCAAAAAATATCTCTTCCGTATTGTCAAACACTCTCTGAGTAAAATAAGGCAGATCTCGTTCCTCTTTTCGTGCACTGGTAAGTTTGTTGTTGTTGTCAGTGAATGTTTTCCATAATTCATTTAACGCTTCTAGCCTTGTTTCTATGTATGCGATTGTCTTTCTAGACTTTGGGGACTTATTGTAGTTTGTATAGGCCTTGCTTATAAGTCTTTCTATCTCTTCTTGGTTTAGTGCGACAGCTTGTGTCCGAGAAAATTCCTTCGTAGTACTCGATTCTGATTGAGCCATGTTGATGTTGGTTGCAGAAAACAAAGTCCGACACAATATCTATGCAACAATGTTACTCGAAATTGCACTAAGTTCATAGAATAATATCGTGAAAATTTACAAGTGTCGTATAGAGTAAAATTACACAAAGTCCACAAGATCAAAACGAAAAAAATTACAAGTCCCGTATAGAGTAAAACTTTCTAAGTCGATAATATATAAAATTGAAAATTTTACAAGTGTTCAAATACTATGCGCAAATTATTCTAAGTCCATGGAATCACTTCACAGAATTTTTACAAGTCTCGATTATCGCAAATTTTTCTAAGTCTTTTAATCTATAACTTTTTAAAATTTTACAAGTCTTTGAAAACACTACACTTTTTTTTCTAAGTTCTAGTACTCACGGTTACAAGGTCCACAATCCGTTATTTTAATCACATCACTTAAGTCACTTTTCACTGCACTCAATCGTCCCTGGTTTCGGCACCAATGTTTATTCACTATAGAGGGGGACACTAAAACTTAAACTTACTTGTACACTGTTTAATATTAGAACCACAAACTTAAAAAACTCAACTTCGATAAATTAAAGGCTTAGTCCATACGAATCGGCGAAACGCAACGATGATTCAGCGGTCGCCCACTAGCGCCATCTAGTGGTGTAGGGCGTTAAACACGGGTCTTATTCGCGTATTGTTGCTACTACTACTACAATAGGAGACACCCCCCCCCCCCCACCTCGCGACCAAGATCATTGTAACATGATCGAAACGTCGAGGTAAGAGAATTTAAAAGTAACAATACGCGAATAAGACCCGGTTAAAATATTACTATAATATAAAGTGTATACCTATAGTGAAATAAATAAATAAATCCTGTGACCAACACACAGCGCCATCTAGCCCCGTGGTAAGCTGCTAAGCTTGCGTTACGGTGACTAGACAACGGATATACTACTTATATTTATTTTTTTGAAATATAAATAAATTTACTTACAGGGTTCTGACTAGCAGCTGCTCCCCTGCCCTTGATCAAGCCGAGTATCATGAGATGTTGGCTCAACACGTCGAAGGGTACGATGATGGTTTGGCCGACAAGGGACGCGCAACCACCGCCTACAAACGACTGAAATATCAACATAACAAAACATCTTAAAACAAATCATAGCCAGGAATACAAAGGCGTGTTGCCCCGGCACAGAATAGGGTTATCTCTTCCCGCGGGTGTCGTAAAGGTGACTAAGGGATCTAGTGGAGAATAGCTAACCTTGTGGTCTCTCCGTGAGGTGGCGGATTGCTCCCTAGGAGGGTTGGTGTCAGGCAGGAGGAGCCGACCGTAAAATATAGCCAAAAATATTTGCAGTAGGTATGGTCAATGATACCTACTGGTCGCGTACTATTTTTTTTAAATAGTACGCAATTAAGACCCGGTTAAATGTAAACTGTATGTCTATTAGTAACTTAGTACATTATTTGCTATTATATTACCTTAACTTTAGGTGCGACATCATATTTGCCGAGTTCATGTCTGACGCCTTCATACGTCGATATATAAAAAACACCTGAGATTATTTGAAACTGAAACAATAATTGACAAATAAATATTACGGGACGCTGCACAAAACGGCATCTAGCCTCAAATTAAGCAACTAAGATTTACAATATAATTATAATGATTAACTTTTTTGTACATTATGATGTATACCTACAGAAGAGTAGCACGACAATGGTCAAGTCTGGAAACACCCCCAACCATAAACAAGCATTAACTATAGTTAGCACTAGCTGCGCCCCGCGGTTTCACCCGCATAAGTCCCGTTCCCGCGGGAATATCGGGATAAAAAGTAGCCTATGTGTTATTCCCGGTATCCAGCTACCTATATTCCAAGTTTCACCGCAATCGGTTCAGTAGTTTTTGCGTGATTGAGTAATAAACACACATACATATACAATAACATACATACACACATACTCACAAACTTTCAGCTTTATAATATTAGTAGGATAAATTACTTTCCCCGGGCGGGAATTGTACCTGCAACCGTCTGCATCTCCACAGAGGTCGTCGATATATATGTATGTACTTAGCTTATATGCCAAGTACATTAGTATTAGGCGCACCGATGGCCGAATTGGTTAAGGCATTGGCACGGTACGCCAGATATGCAGGTTCAAGTCCTGTCGAGTGCGAATTTTTGAAAAGTATTTCTTTAATAGAAATAGTCATGCAAGTGCAGGAAACACTTTTAAAGAAGTCAATAAGGTAATAAATCATTTGCATTTTATTTGAAGAAGGTTGTTGATTGTTTATTAGGGGTAGGATACAATAGCGTAGGGGTAGGAAAAGCGAGGGGGGGAAAGAGGACTTTAGAGAATTGAAAAGGGAGAATTACTACTCACACTAGACAGCCAGAATCCTCTATAGAGTCCAGAAATGCCTTCATACTTGTATATCTTAGATATAGCGTCAGTGATCCCGCTGTAAGCCTCCTTCTTACGTTGGACTTGTATTTGTGTTTTAACGAGCGTTAACGGATATAGTGCACATCTAACTGAAAACAATGAAAATACTGTTGTTGTAAAACTATCCCACTTCTGATAACGACATACTGATATCAGAAGTGGGATATTAGTTTGGCACGTCATTTTATTAACCCACAGCTGAACAAAGGCCGGTCTCCATACAACGCTAAAACACCACAAATAGCGGTCCCGAGCCACCTCTATCCTCTTCCTGCGACCCACTGGCAAAATACTGATTAAAAACTATTTTCTTGAGGCTGATCGGGCGTTGTATGTTGTAGGTCGTCGTTTTTTTGGTTTAGTAGCTCGATTTCTTCCGGAGATTCTTAGCATCCTTTGCTCCACTGTTACCATGGCCGCTACCATGACCAGCCATAGCAGAGCTGCTGGATACAAGGGGCCGTTGTGAATTCGTGCCTATCGCGTAAGGGGGTTTCGTTTGCCATAGATGTGGGCCTCCTGCATTCACACACACACAGCATAATATGTGTGTGTTTTTATGTGATGTAGGCCACTGATAACAAATGTTTTTTTAGAAATTCTAACGAGATCGGGACTTATTCGGGTGAAACCGCGGTATCTAGCTAGTTTTTTACATTATTTCAATTGAAATATGCCTTGAGTAACAATTATAATAAAATTATTATTAAAGACTTACCAGTAAAACTACTCAAAGTATACAGTGGAAAAAATTTACTTTTATCCATCATACTCCATTCGATCGTCGTTATAAGCTGCGGAGGGGGTGTTTCGACGATTGTCGCCGCCATATTGTCCCCTTTAACTACCCCAGATATTCCCTTCGGTTCCCTATTGTCCCCTAAATCCTTCCCCTTACAAAGCACGTCCCCCTTATTCACCCCCTTCGTGTTACATGTGTCAGAACTGTCCACTTTTCTACCCCATACACTTAACAACATTTATTTTTTATCTATTTATCACGAAAAAATTATATATTTTTATGATTACTATATTTTACTGTTTATATAACGGAAACTCTTTGGTAACAGAAAGTATTAAATACTTGGAAATTATGATTTTTAGTATAATAAATAAATTATATTTATAATATTTGTAACGATTAACAATTATGTTTATATATATAAATATTAAGGATATTTTTCATTAACTTATATTATTATCAACAAATTGAGACTAGAGCTCTAAATTTCACTATTTTTCAGGGTTCTGTATCACACAAATAGACCCTATTAGGATCTATGAAGTTTGTATTTATGTTATTTTATATGCTTTGTTTTTATTTTGATTTTTTATAGGTTCTTCCATGGTTTCTTTTTAGAAAGCTCTGTTCTCCAAAGGTCCTCTGGAAAGAAAAGACATAATCATGTTAATAAAATCATTCAAAATTAAACATCAGAATAAAGCAAAGCCTGGTGTTCTCGTTTTTACAACAAAACATATCTGCACATACAATGTTACGGCTAAAAGCTGGTTTAGTGCTATTATGGACTTTCAAGTTCGATTTATATCTATTACCTTGAAAATATAGATAGGCCTACCGATAGTATTGATAGGTCCATTATTATAAGTAGGTACTATCAACACATAGCAATACTATTCTCGACTAGCGATCGGCAACACCATCAGATAATTATTTTGAGAATTTCTAGCCAATAATACCTACTTTATAGGTATTTAGCATTTATGTTATGTACTGAAATCCATGCGAGTTTTGGAAATTCAATTATTTTTTAATAAACTTTAGTTTTCAAGCTGTACAACAAAAGTTGTTAACCTAGATGTGTAGATGCACTGCTTAACTGAGAATCGACTAATTTTACAACAGTTTAATTTCATAAAAAGGCTATTAATATTCTAAAAGTAATAATGATCCTCAAGGATCATGTCTTATCATTGGCTAGCAAGTTTAACTACTGATAAAAGTATAATAGCTACATATATAAACCTTTAACTGATAGCTGCTGATAACACTGTCTGTCTGTGTATTATGACAAAAAACATGACTTGACACTATTTTAAAGGTACAATGTTTACGCATTATCTTACTACAGGTGCAAGCTGTAGGGTCACCTGCAATATTTGTCTGTGTTTTGGAATTCCAAGACTACTTAGGCCAGTTTCAGAGTCAGTGTGTATATCGGTTGTGCTTGATATTTATATGAAAATTCATAAATCGTTACAGTGCTGGACTGACCATACAAACAGAAAAATAAAGGAAAATTTAAAGCTTTATATTTTCATACTCATAAACTAGACATTGCAAACTAGGGTCTTCTTAGAATAATCCTTTTTTAATATAATTGTTTGTAACATAAAACCAAATAAACATAAGCTTGTCATTTACACAGTAAAGCAGCCCATGCTACAATTCAAGACATTATGCTAGTGACACCATCTTATAGGTTCTGTAGATGTCTGCCACAAGCTCTTTAGGGCTTCGGCTTATTGGAGACTGGGTGAAGGAGGTTGTACAATCAACCACCTCCCTCCTAAATTGTGACGTACCTAGTAACTATTATAAAGTTTTACCCATTGCTTTTTATTATGCCTAAAGACAAGAATATAATTAAAGGTTTAGCTTTTTTTAGTGATATAATGATCCACTTATCTGTTAGTAGAGTGACATACATATTACCGAAATATTCCTTCAAAAACATTGTAACATCGCTCAACGTGATTGATCGATGATTCAATTTGTATATTTGTATTGTAAATAACCAATGTCGTACGATATAGCAAGTATTCATGATTTACAACCATACAAAATCTGGTACAAATAAGTTATGATGCATTTTCTAATGGAGGTTACACTCAGGAGAAGAGATTTCCTAGATAACCAAGGGCAAGGGCAAGGTGCGATATAATTATTTCAAGCCTTTACCATCAAAGTTAAAATGTAATAGCGAGTATTATTTTACTTACGACAATAAGTTCACTGTTTCCATATTTTGTGACATATGACCAAAACAACGTTTAAATTGTGCAGTTCTAAACACGAATAGGTGAACGTTTTATGTAATAAATAATTTTAACAATTTTGCAAAAACCACGAAATATTGTTAGTTGTTACAACATAACTGTCAGCTGATGATAAGTCAGACACATTCTTCTTCTTCTTCGTTTATATATGGCTTATTCCATTTGGACATTTGCCAGTGTCAAGTATTATTAATTTATGGAAGTTTTTATTTGCATTGCATCGAAACAGTCAAGTCGTCATAGTTAAAGTCAAGTCGAGGGAATCATTGTAAAACGGGGGCCATGTTTTACAACGTTTGTTCATGGAGCCTTCGAGACAACGCTAAAGTCCATGTTTTGCACCGATTTTCACTTTCATTTAAACTTGTACACTTTCACGAAACTAAACTGATTAATATGCCCCCAAAATTAAACAATTTACACGCATTTTAACAAGGTTTAACAAAAATGAAAATTTAGCAACACATCTCCTAACCGCGTTCCCGCGAAAACTCCCAGACACATTCAGACATATTTTTCATAAACAATTTTTTCATTTTTTTTTAACAATGACAGGACACGGACAGTCAAGGTATAGATACACACGCCGACAACCAAAGCATATTATTAGTTTGCTAATTGGTGTCAAATCGTTGCACACGTTTAGTGGCATGCTAATAACATGGATTTTAGCTTTGTCATTAAAATAACTCCATCGATTTGACTTTTAACTACAAAGACTTGAAGTGACTGTTTTTATTTTATATAATGTAAATAATATCATGCAAATATTATTTAATATTTGATATTGGCTAGTTTCCAAACGTCCATAACCAGGAAAAGGAAAAAGTTCTTTAAATGACTATTTCCTATTCTATAACATTTTTAATCTCTGTCTTGCTTTCTCTTTAAGCCATTCATTATATCTATCCTTTTCATTCATTCATCCTTCACCATTTCTTTGCTCTGACTGCAACGATAGGAGCGTGTACCGATACATTTAGCCTAATAGCTTTTTATTGGGATGGTGTGTAGTTCTGTGGTAATTTCTGAAAAATAGTATGAAAATGGCGTTTGGTGTTTTGTTTTATGTTGTGTATTTTCCATCATAAACACATTATTTAGGCGTGTTCTATATTTTTTGCTTATGTAAAACGAGATAAAGCTTTATTAGTGAATAAAAGTACATTTACAAATAGAAAACATGAATATAAACATAGTTTACGAGGTGGGTGCTGTGCCTATTCATGAACAAGTCCAAATGGGGCCGCAGCATCAAGAAAACGAGCCTCCAGTGATAATTAATATGCAGCCCCCACAAGCGGAGCCTCCGCCACCTCCCGATGAGAAAAAACCCATAATCGAGAAGAAGAAAAAAGAAGCTATCGAAGGCCAAGCGAAGGAAGTCATTTACAGAGTTATAAAATTCTTTGAGAGTGAAAAGCAGAACAGAGGCTACGCTTTTCCTGTCGAAAATGTTGTTAAACGAGCCTGTGCGGCAACAGGATTGTCAGAAAGCACCATCAAACGCATCAAAAGGGACGGCCTTCGCGCGGAAGCGACTCAAACAAAAATGTCAGGCCCTAAGAAAAAACGAGTGCGAAAAACTAAAGTTCAACTGGATTATTACCAATTATGTGCATTACGAGGTATCGTGAATAGCTACAGCCTTAGAAAAGAGGTTGCAACTCTAGGTAAAATATTAACATCAGCAAGAAATGAGTTAAACTATACTGGAGGAAAAGAATCTCTTAGATTAATACTGTTAAATAAATTAGGAATTAAGTTTAAGAAATGTGAGAAGAAAAATAAAAAGCCGCCGGAACAGCCCCCGCCGGCGCCTCCTCTGATGAACGACCACAATGCAGTGATGCAGGTCCATCCACAAATGCAGCCGATGAAGCCTCCAGACGTCACAAACCACACCACCATGTGTGTCTATACACATATGATGCCACACGTGCCCCCTGTATCCTACTAGTGTGTCTAAGACTTTGTTTTATAGACAGATCTATTGAGAATTATCATTCAAATTATACTAGACATATTTTAAAGGAAAAACACACTCCCAGCGAGATTAGTAGATATGCCTAGAGCATTAAAAAATAAAATTACCAAATATTGAATTCATACTTTGAACCTGAGTGCTATCAACTTATTAAATGTGTTATGAAGACGCTAATATTGATAGGTTAATCCATCAATATTGGGGTCTTCATTACCAAATACAGTAACACTACTCAAAATTTGAGTTCTAATTAAACAATTTAACAGCTCTGAAACTCAATTCACATACTATTTTTAAGTTTTGATACTCCTAATTTATTTAAGTACCCCTCCAATTTGAAGTAGTTTTTCTGTGTTTGGCTGTAACTCATGTCAAGCTTGATTTCAGGGTGCAGTCTTTACTGTATAGGTTGTCCAATCCCAATATGTCATTTTCATTACATCAGTCATTGAACACCAATAGGTACCAATCAAATGACACATTATAGTTTCAGGTAAATCTGTATTTTCTCCTCAAAAGTAGTAATTATAGACCAGAATAAATAAAATGGTGTTGTTTTTGCGTGACGGAGTTTAGTTTCGTATTTATAGTAAAATTAATTTCTTTTATAAAAAACAGATTTACCAAGTACTCAAGTATAGCTTTGTTAATAAACATGAAGTTAGGTTGGAGTAATATTACCTGTTTTGCTTCAAAAGTTCTTGTCAAAGAAAAAGACAAAGGATGTTCTCACTACTCCAACCTTACTCCACTTTTATTAATAAGATATAAGATTTTATGTACATGATTATTTAATTATTTTATGTATGTATGAAATTAAGTATATTTAAATATTGTATAGCATAGTACGAATAGTACCTATAGATTTACAGATATATTTAGAAACGTTTGTAAGGGAGGCCTTAATTAAGAAACCCTTTGTGACATTTTTGGAAAGTATAACATCCTAATACTAATGGCCGCATACTGTAATGCAACGTAAAATTTGAGGGTACTTAAGCAGCTCCTAAACCCAAAAATTCGAATTTCAAGCTGCTTAATTATTTAAGTACCTCTCAAATTTTAAAAAGCGCTTCGGTATTTGGCCCATAGTATTTTATCCATCTTCGAAAACTGAAGTTATCTATTTGTGGGGTAAATCTAAATTTTGGGATGTTCATCTATTACTTGAAGATGGGTTTTTCTTTTTCTAATTAGAGGGTAGGAACTCTGAGTTGGTCCCATAATAATTAAGTAAGTAAGAATTTTCGAAGTGATGAACGGGATTTCTCCTTAAAAATGCAATATAAAACAGTGTAAAATAAAAAACGTAAAGAGTCTGAAAATGTATTACTTATAATAATAATAAAGTAATTTTTTATAAATTTCCGGGATGTTCGGAACAAGTTCCACTCCCGTCATAGGTCGGCCCGTCATTGCAGTTCGTAATGCCATAATGACGGCCTCTGTGTCGCGTCGTCAGGCGAAGACCCGACTGCAATGCAGAAGGTTGCAGGTTCGATCGCCGCCGAATGCAGATTTTATGCTTAACAATGATTATTGGTTTCTGATCTGAGTGTTTTCTATGGTATTTGCAAAAAAAAGTATAATATTTAATATATCCAGTGTCTAGTACCCATAATACAAACCTAGTGCTTAGTTTGTGTCTAGATTGCGCTGTGTGTAATGTCGTGCAATATTTTTATTTATGTATAAAATGAACTACTAGTTACAAAAAAATCATCCAACTTAAAATAAAACTACACAATGTCGGACTTTACAGGATTTTTACTATTTTTTTTATTTTTCACTGTGCCTAATTGAAGGTTTTTTTTAAAATTAATTTTAAATATCAGTCTGGGTGCATAACGAAAATGTCTTATTATTTAATTCAGTTTATATAGGTTGGTACCTACTTATTTATTATTTGTGGACCTTTTGTGTTGAGATATCCTAAAAATGTTCAAGATTTTTTGTAGTAGGAGCCTTACAATTTTTTTTTTTAATTTGCTTTTCTTTGTCTAAAATTACAACTAATGTTTGTTTAGTTACAACATGATGTACAAGATAAAATGTGATTGGGCTCTTAACTCCTCCGTGACAAACGTCTCCTAAGCTTCAAATACTCGACGACGCTGACATTGATAGTTCAGCCCCCAGACAGATTATCTATCCAGTGGATGTTTGACAACAGTGGAAATAACAGGCACTATGCAGTACATTGCTGCTTTGACGGAACGTGGTTACCACAGGTAATTACCTCAAAGCAGCAATGTACTGCATAGTGCCGTCATTTTCCACGGTTGTTAGACGTCCACTAGATAGATAATCTGGGGGGGGGGGGGGGCTACAGCTACAAATGCCACTAAATAAGCATGCGTATAGTATGATTGCCTATTTAGTGGCATGCTGATTACCTGTAATGTGTTTGCCTAGGTATTCCACTTATCCTTCATTTTGGTTTGCTTATGAAAACGAAAGGAAAAAACTAGGATGCTTTTTAGGCACTATAGGTAATTAGCATGACACTAATAACGACATGGCACACATACCACTAAGTGGCATTTCCTACCTACCTGCGATACTTATACTACAACACAATTAAAAAGAAATTCGTGCACACATCGATGTGTAGGTGTAGTGTGTGGTCTAACAAAGTGTCGATGTCGTCGTGAATTTGAAGCTTTAAGTATAGTTGTTAATTATTTATGATAAGGCTGAGCATTAAAGTTATTGTATTTTGAATCGAATAAAAATGATCAATAAGTTTTATTTTAGCGTGTTGTTTTCACGTCTTCCGGCTCAGGAAAGTCTTTCTACCGCGTATCTCCCGTCGAGTTCAACTCTACGTCGGTTTGGGAATACAATACTCGCTACTCGCGCAAGGAGCGAGCAGAAATGGTCGACGTTTAAAGGCATACACAATTTCTGCTCGCTCCTTGTGCGGTAGCTTTTTTCAACCCCGTTTTCGACAGCATCGTATTCCTAAACCGACGTCTCGGTCGAGTTGAACTCGACGGGAGTTGCGCGGTAAGGTTCCCGTTTCAATCCGTATGGAGCGCTGCGTCGATTTAGAACTGTTCACTTGATAGATAGATACATCTATACATCTTTATCTGTTTGTACAACATATTAAACACAACAAACACAAATATACAAAAGTAAATCCTTACTAATATTATTAAATTACTAACTGCGCCCCCGCAGTTTCACCCGCGTAAGTCCCGTTCCCACGGGAATATCGGGATAAAATGTGCTATGCCTATGTGTAGTGTAGCCTATGTGTTATTCCCGGTATCCAACTACTTATATTCCTAGTTTCATCGCAATCAGTTTAGTAGTTTTTGCGTGATTGAGTAACAAATATCCAAACACACACACCTCCACATTTATAATATTAGGGGTTAAAGTATGAAATTGCCGATTTGTACTGAAAATCAAAATTGATTATTTTTTAAATTTTTAACAAATTTATTTAATCAAAATAGTTGCCATTATTATCTATACATTGCTGCCATCTAATGGGAAGGTTATTAATGCCTTTGCGATAGAACTCCGACGATCTAGACTGCACAAACTGTGTGAAAGCATTTTGTACTGCCTCCTGGGAAGAAAACTTCTTGTCACGTAGATAATTGTCCAAATCACGAAAAAAATGGTAGTCCGTTGGAGCAAGGTCTGGTGAATACGGAGGATGACGAATGGTTTCTAAGTGCAGTTCCTGAAGGGTCAAAATGGTTTCTCGTGCTGTGTGAGGTCTCGCGTTGTCGTGGAGCAATAATGGTGAAGATCGATTCATGAGTCGGGGCTGTTTTACTGCTAGTTTTGTCAACATGGTTCGGAGTTCGGCACAATAGACATCTGCCGTAATTGCTTGACCAGATCGAAGAAAACTATAGTGAATAACACCATGCTGAGACCACCACACAGTTACCATTACCTTTTTATTGGTAAGTTTTGCTTTAGGACACTGTTGTGGCATTTGACCTGGGGTCAGCCATTGCATTTTTCTTTTCCGGTTATCATAAATAATTCACTTTTCATCACATGTTACAATTCGATCCAATATTCCTTCATTTCTGTACCGGTTCAACAAGGCCTCACAAGTTTCAACACGCGTTTCTTTCTGTAGATCAGTCAAATCATGAGGCACCCATTTTTCGTATTTTTTTATTTTATTGATTTGACGCAAGTGAGTCAATAAAGTGGGTAAGGTAACGTTATACCATGCCGCTAATTCCTGGGTAGTTTGACTAGGATCGGCTTCCACTATCTCTCTTAATTCATCGTTATTCACCTGTGTGGGCGGTCTTCCTCGTGGCTCGTTCTTTAAGTCGAAATTTCCAGCACGAAAGCGTTTAAACCAAAATCGCACGGTGCGTTCATTAGTAGACCCCTTTCCAAACGCAGCATTGATATTGCGGGCTGTTTCTGCCGCGTTAGTTCCGCGTCGGAACTCGTATTCAAAAATCACTCGAATTTTCGCAGTATCCATCTTTCTTGTCTAATTTGAATAACAAAAACAATTGAAAGTCGATATTCAAATGTTTCACATTTTTTAAAAAAAGAACATCACAGAAACCATTTGAAAAAAGTTTCATTCGAAAACCTCAAACCATGAAGATTCTATGTCAATTCAAAGAACCTATTGCAATAAAACGGCAATTTCATACTTTAACCCCTATTATTAGTAGGATAAATCGGAAAGGTCGTTTGTTTGTTTACTTGTCTGGTACGGACATGAGTACTTCAATGGGCAATTTTTGCACTGCACTAGGTAGGTGTTCGAAAAACGCGTGATTGCGACTTTCGCAGGCAAAAGCTCGGGGCGAAGTTAGTAACTAAAAACTTAAAAATTAACAAATGGAAGGCCTTATCGCAAAAGCAATTTCTTCCAGGCAACCTTTGGTGGGGTACTTACCTAAAACTAACTAACAGCTTAAGTGGTAGGTAATGCTGATGGGCACGTATTCTACTTATTATTTTTCTCGAAAACGGTTCAACAATTCGTTCAAAAGTTTTACTAGGCTCGGGCAAACCTCAGTAAAATAATAAAATAACCGGTACTGAAGTTGAATGATATATTGGTGACTGTTAGCAGCCCAGTCTTATACGTTTACATTTTATACAAGTCCAAGTTAATAGTGTGGAAGAACTTGCTCTATTCATTACGAATGAGAGTCCAACTCGTGAGCCTGGTAGAAACCACGCTCACGAGTTGGTAGTCAGCACAGTAGGTAAGTCATCACATCAATGTCATCATTGACTATACCTACTGCAAATACTCGTAGATCCTACTAATGTTATGTTACTTGTTACTAATATTATAAACGCGAAAGTTTGTATGTATGTGAGGTTGTTACTCTTTCACGCAAAAACTACTGAACCGATTGCGATGAAACTTGAAATATAGGTAGCTGGGGAACTGGATTAACACATAGGCTTTTTAACCCAATATTCCCGCGGGAACGGGACTTAGCAGGTGAAACCGCGGGGCGCAGCTAGTTTGGTAATATATTTAAGTTCCGCCGCCTGCTTTACATCAATCTTCCTTAGAATTAAAAAGTTTATCCACCACCGCGCGAGGAAGGCTCAATGTTTGCTGGTGACTAAAGGACATAGGGGAGACTTCCCCTAGGTCCTTTAGTCACCTTTTGTGACACCCACGGGAAGAGATGGGTCATAGTAGAAGGAGATAGTAGTTGGGGTAAACCTATTCTATGCTGGGGTCATACCTACGGCAATTTAAATTAAATAGGTAGGTGTACATCTATCGTAACTATAATAAATCTTTAACAAAATAAGTAGCAGAAATATTTTTAACACTGGTCCAATGAATTGGCGTCCTATCCAGGGTGGACCGTCCTACCGATTTAGGATTGCCGCCCGTAGCAAAGATAGAAATAACAAAAGGCTAGAGTCAGTAGTCAATATTCCTTATTCTGTGACTTTTTCCCGTCTCGCTCTCTCTCTTTCAGTTTGCTGCCTGAGGTTTGCTGCCCACATCTATCCCTCTTCTTCATTTTTCCTCACCCTATTTTGTAGGGTGAGCAAAAAAAAAGGAAAGTCGAACGTCCATGGTCTATGATAAAATCCTAAATTCAATCCTTCAATACTATGTGTCAAATTCAAAATCATTCGTTCACTATGATTTATCGTAGTCTATGGTTCAGTCTAAATTGCAGTTTATGTTGGTGTGTTGTGTACATTATTCTTATTGAATTTAAAGTAAATAAATAAGTGTTAATTTGACTATTTTTAATTGTTACAAGAAGCCAATGAATAATTTATTTGTTTCCAACATGTTAAAACTTGGTAAGTCACTTACTTATTTGCAAAAAGTACTAACAATATCTATTCTGGTTTTCTTTCCCACTTTCATAAAAATAAATATACCGGAATTATGGTCTATCGATAATTATGTAATTTCCTAGATAGTTTAAGTGCTCACGAGTTTCCGATATTTACTATGTAAAGTTTTTGAAAGTTGACTGCTGAAAAACAATAAATGATTTTGACTACTTACTATAATACTCACAGCCACCATAACTTCGTATAGCTGCCGGAATGTAGCAATTAGGCTTGTATTATGCGTACCAGCCACTAGATGAATTACTTACGTACGTATATATTGTAAATTAATGCTTTTTATACTATGGTCTTCCCAAACTAAAAGATTTTTGAGTGTCATACATAAAATAAACAACACAAAAATTCGTGAATGTAAACTAGAAAAAATATAATCACTAGTTTGACCTTAAAAGATTGTTATCTTTAACTTACAGGTCGTCTAAACATATTGTCTCAACATGGTTACAGTACGGCACAGACACGGCCAAAAACAGCGATTGTGATGTTGAATATGGGAGGACCCAAAACTACAGATCAGGTGAATAAAAGGATGGACGAAATCATGACGAGTCATGGATTAATAATAATTCGGTTTTTTATAAATAAAATAAATAAAAGTCCCATGGCTTACCTGCAAAGTCTAGATCCGATCGAATATCAGGATCAAAAAGTGTTACTCTTCAATAATGTAGTTTTCTATTGATGAAAGAATTTTCCAGTTGTTTTGGTTTTATTCATTACAAACTAACAAACAAATCTTTCATCATAATAAAATAGATAGATAGGTAGGATAGGATAGGTATAGATTTAACTTTTAATCCATGCTTTTTTTGTTGGTGTAGTGCTGGATCATTGTTAGGTTGCCCAGCACCTATACCTCCCTCCCAACCTACTCAGCCATGACCAGAGGAAAGAACAGGTCAATATGTCTGGAGCTCACTAAGACATGGGATTTTCTCGCAATGTTTTCCTTCACTTTGAATTTTAGGAGAATAGGTATTACTGCTAATCTCAGAATAAACTTTTATTATAAATACAATAAAAATTGTTGAATATTTTATTAAGATAATTTTTTGTATGTTTTAAGGTACCTACCATTTGTGATATCCAAAAAAATTATCTCAATGGACTTAAAAATAGATTTTTATTCTGTTTTCGCGACTATGTATAGAAATAAAACTCATTTGACGGTTTTAATTGCGTTGTTTTTATTATTGGCATTGATGCCGATCCAGGCCAATGAGTTTATTTCAATACTAAGTTGTGAAAACAAGAAAAAGCTAGGAAAGATCTATAACGAAAAATAAATTCATTTGCTTAAGATGGGATTTCATGTTGAACTATGAATGGCAGGTCGGCGACTACCTCCATCGTATAATGACCGACCGGGACATGATCCAACTACCTGTACAGTCGAAGCTAGGACCTTGGATTGCCAAGCGCAGAACTGAGGAGGTTCAGAAGAAATACAACGAAATCGGGGGCGGCTCACCTATATTGAAATGGACAGAATTACAAGGTGAGCTCTGATGTACAACTTTTAAAATATGTGCACTTAGCACTCATTTCATAAGCAACTCATGCCATACGCAACTCATCCCATACGCTACTCGTCTCATACGCTACTCATCCCATATGCTAGTCATTCCATACGCTACTCATCCCATACGCTACTCATCCCATATGCTAGTCATTCCATACGCTACTCATCCCATACGCTACTCATCCCATACGCAACTCATCCTATAAGCAACTCATCCCTTACGCAACTCATCTCATACACCACTCATCCCATATGCAACTCATCCCATACGCAGATTCAGCAAACCACCCACCACCTTAATTTTAGTAGGATGGTTTTTACCATGGTTTTTAAGGAAGTCATTTACCATTAATATATTCCTTATCGCTAAAACAAAGTTATCAATGTCTTTCAATAAACTTGCGGCCTATATAAAAATATTGTTTTAAATAAACAGCTTCTATAAGCAACTTGCCGTCTTTGGTATTGCCGTAATTTTTAGTAACGTTTCTGCACATTAATACTAGATTTTCAGGTCTAGACCGCTTTAGTACAAGACAATTATTTTAAATTTAATAAATAAATTTAAAATTACCCCGATGTTTCGGCAAACGGATTACCCGGGAAGACCGGGATCATGGCCGGTGGAATCCGTTTGCCGAAATGACATTTTGATTATCTGTGCAGATAAATCTTATGTGCATAGGCCAACCTAAAATCTGCAAAATGGATATGTGAACTGAAAATCTAATCGAATTATCTTACTAATAATGTAAAGCCGGGATCGGGCCTTACGCGGGCGAAACCGCGGGACACTCGTTGGTTATTTATTAGTAAAGGGGTTTATCATCATCTTCGCAGTTTCTCACCCACCTTTATTACTTTGTATAAACACCTTTTAAATAGTTGACTCAAAATTCGATTGTCCGTGTTCTATTACCGACCATCTAAGTTATGTATGGATAATTTTTATACATATTTGTATGTTAATTTAATTTATCTGTATCAACTCTTTTTGTATTTTTAATATGTGACCAATGCTCCGCGCATCGATGTTTCGCCGACGTCAGCTCAAAATGTAAACACAGGGCGACGAGGCGGCCGTGTCACCGGGCGTCGAGTTTCACGCACCAACATACCTGACGATGCAAGTGAACCGATTGTTTGCAAGCAGGTTATTGACCGACGACCTTTAAACGTGCCACTAAAGACTTTTTATACGGAACCAAGCTCGGCTCTGAAGAAAACCTTTGCGCTTTTCGTTGACGCCCCGAAACAAGCTCGACCAGTACATCAAGCGGTTGACGATGATGGCTTTATTCTCGTAGGGAAAAAGAAACGTCGTTCAATGAACCGAAATCTTCGAGGCACTGCAACACCGACCACAATTAAGGCTGCCGAGCCTGTGATATCTATGTATCTTTCTCGGTTCTCTAAGAACACATCCTCCAAAGATCTACAAGAATATATTCGGACCAATGGCAATAAGCAATTGAATCAGATGTCGCATGCCTCGTTCTCGGGTGGTTTTGAGCTAGAAGCACTGGTGTCGCAAAGGAAAACCAACTTTAAATCTTTCGTGCTTCGGTTCCCAGCACCGCTTAGGGACGTCTTCTTTGCCGCCGACTTCTGGCCAGCTGGCATAGTCTACCGACGCTTTAGGGAAGCGCGACCGAAGATAGAAAGCCCTAAAACCTAATTTTAGATCTATTTATATTTTATATGTATGTTAGTCTGTAAGGTATATATTTACATTTTGAATTATTATCAAATGTTTTGTGTTTGTATTAGTATCTCAGTTCCTGCAATACAAGCTTCTGCTTAGTGTAGAGCCGATTTCTAATGTAATTTAATAAATTTTTGGTAAGATTTCATATTAATAAATAAATTCTAAATGAAGTAGCTGTGTCCCGCAGTTTCACCCGCGTTAGTCCCGTTCCCGCGGGATTATCGGGATGAAAAGTAGTCTAGCGTTAATCCAGGTCCCCAGCTATCTATATTCCAAGTTTCATCGTAATCGGTTCTGTGGTTTTTGCGTGAAAGAGTAACAAAGTCACATAATATACAAACCAACTTTAGCGTTTATAAAATTAGTAAGATATAACGTGTTACAGGTAAATTATTAACTGAGGCCTTGGACAAAATGCTGCCAGATTCCGCGCCGCACAAGCATTACGTCGCATTCAGATATGTGCCGCCGTTTACAGAGGATACCTTCCAGCAGATTGAGAAGTTAGTAAAACTACATTTTAACGTACACCTATGCCGAGGCAGATCCTAGTTGGCAGCAGGCACACTGCTCACATACTAACAATTAATTGGACCTTGTATTTCTTTCATGTTATTTTTCTTTCTTTTTAATGATCTTTGTTTTGTTTTATAATATTACCTATGTAAAAATTGTGTCCCTTTTTTTGTAAGAACTTATGTGTGTGTTTGTTGTTAATAAATGTTTTTCTATTCTATTCAATGTCTATTCTAAGTGTAAAGTTTACTTGAAAGTCAGCCTCGAACTCTGAGAGTCCGAATTTTTTGGTCGCCTAGATGTCTAGAATCTAGAACAACCCCCTTTAGGATTAATAGGTCATACCCGTTACACCTTGTATTTGCGTACGTATGCACGGGTGTGACTTTGTTACTCTTTCACGCAAAAACCACTGAACCGATTGCAATGTAACTTGGAATATAGATAGCTGGAGATCTATCTCGCACTTGGCCGGTTTATTTTATTTTTCTTTGTTTTTTTTTCCAGCGATGGTGTCGAGCGCGCTGTCATTTTCTCCCAATATCCACAATATAGTTGTGCAACCACTGGCTCTAGTCTTAACGCTATAGCCGATTTTTATAAAAATAGGTAAGATATTTCGTAATTTGTTTTTATTGAAACACTTTATTCATGATTTTTAAACGAACGAGCTTTCGCCAACTTTACAGTTGGCTTTTTCATGGTTGTTTTTATTGCTCAAGGCATATCAACTAAAAATATGTTAAAGGAAAAATTCATCTTCAAAAATTCACTCGCGGTGAGGCTTGAACTCAGAGACGCGAGTCCGAACAACCCGAATTTTTGAAGATTAATTAATTATTTCTTTAAAATATTTCTTATAGGTGAGATGTCTATTTTTCTTCAGTTTTGCGACGTTGTATAAATAAACAAAACTCATTTTACGGTTTAAATCGCGTTATTTTTATTACCAGCATTGTTGCAATGCCGTTCCGTTCCGACGTTTTGGAGCCTTGCCTGTTTCAGAATCTTAGATCAGAATGTAAACAATAAACTCATTTTTTTTTAAAGTGAATGTAAGCTCTTTGCTTACATTGTTGATGTAAGTAAGATGTATGAGTAGAGATGTAATGTATTCTATGTGAGATGTTGATGATAGATATACTTAGTTATGATTTTTTTTGCACAGGTCGCCACCGAAAAATATGAAATTCAGTTTAATAGAAAGGTGGGCAAGTTCAAAGCTGTTAGCCCAAGTTTTTGCACAGAGAATTTTGGACAAATTATCTAATTTTCCCGAGGGAATCCGGGACGATGTACTAGTTTTGTTCACTGCTCACAGTTTGCCTTTAAAAGTAAGTACCTAGTTTTAAAATTAAGAAAGTGTTAAAATTTGTGTGAACGTGTTAACGAAAGCGCAGAAAATTATTGTTTACAGCAGAGATATGTAAAAACTTCTAGATACGTAATAGGGCAAATTTCTTGATTACACAAATGCAAGCTATCTAGCCAGAGAAGTCTTAGTTCCATCCCAGCTCACGTCACGATCACCCGCTTGTTGACATACAGTACATTTAGTTCACTTTCACAACATTATTCACAGACAACAATGCCTTCGTGCGTATTTAGGCGATGCACGAATTATACTCCAAAAACTGGCAAAAATATTTAATTTCATACGTAAGTAAAGCTGTATTTATTTATTTTAGTTTATTTTTTGAAAAAGTTTTTTTTTCTAAAACTCAACGAAGTTTTTGACTTTGACGTTTTATCATTCTCTCTTAACAGCTATGAGATGTCATAATCATATTATGACATCTCTTTCTTACGTCATGCAAGTAGCATTGAGTCTTTATGTTTTAGAAAGAGATAACAATAGTTTCGTCTATTTCTTCTTTAAATTATGTGAATGAATATAAATAATGAGGTTGTCTAGCATACAATTTGTGCCGCTTTTCAATAATGATTTGTTCTGCAATGGCGTCTCTATAACTTTAATAGACTCATTGGTTTACAGTTTATTATGTCCCCTAAAATCCAACACACCTAGGTTCGAACCTCAGCGCACGTCATTCTTTTTGCTTATATTTTTTATTAAAATTTCCTTTGTAGGCTGTAAGTAGAGGTGACACATACCCTCAAGAAGTAGCGGCCACTGTTTCTCAAACTATGGAGGAATTAAAACGACCTAACCCCTATAGGTTAGTTTGGCAGAGTAAAGTGGGCCCGTTACCATGGTTACAACCGTATACTGATGATGCTATAAAGGTAATTTTACTAATGTTATTAACGCGAAAGTTTGTATGTATGGCTGTATGTATGTGACTTTGTTACTCTTTCACGCAAAAACTACTGGACCGATTGGAATATAGGTAGCTGGATACCGGGAATAACACATTGAATACTTTTTATCCCTTGGTAACGTGATTTACGCGGGTGAAAACGCGGGGCGTTGCTAGTTTTTTATTAATGAGCCTCTTCTATTATACAGGGTGAACCATTTCGATGGGCATTCTGGAGGATATCCTAAACTATAAGAGATAGTGAAAAATGCTGAAAGGACTTGCGTCCCCGATTCTGACTAAAACTAAAATGGCATTATTACATTTTTTTTTAATATTACCCTAGCCAGGAATCGAACCTTGTCTTTTAACAAAAAAATAAAAACCTGTAGTGTTATTCAGAGAGCTTCGATCCGAGACCGAAGATCGACTTGACATGCCTGTCACTGTCTTATTGAATCACGCTGAGCGAGACGAAGATAGCATTTCCGACATCGGATTCGGACCGAACCTCTCTGAATACTCCTACTGATGCGTGTTGCTGATAGAGATCAAATCCTGAAAACAAACAATAATACTTGACACTGGCTAATTTCCAAATGGCCATAATCACAACTGATAAGAAATAAAAAAAAACAACTGTTCGGAAATTTACTAGTCGCACACCTTTAAAATAGTTGACCCAACAATTGAACGTCGTCGTTGTTCTGTTTCCCAAGTAACGCTACTTGAAATTTAAGAGCCACTTAAATAATTGAGCAGCTTTTAAATTTAAAATTAGTATGACAATTATTTACACTTGGATGGTTAAATTTAAAGAAATGGTTTCCAAAAATTTGCACCCGACTGGACCTCGTCCTGAGTAGGTGTAGCTGCTTATTGTTTAAGTGTAACTCAAATTTTGAGTACCGTTTCTATGTTCGGCCATAAGGATACTAAATATAGTTGTTTCCAACAGGATTACATAAAGAAAGGCATAAAGAACATGATTTTGGTGCCGATAGCGTTTGTCAACGAACACATTGAGACTTTGCACGAGTTAGATATTGAGTATTGCAAGGAATTGGCACATGAGGTAAGTTTGCTTAGCATATTTTTTAAATAAATGCTTAATAAAACACAATATTTATCGGGTTTTACTTGCGTTTTATTTAATAACGGCATTATTACTAAGTACCGAGCTTTTACTAACTTTACAGTTAGCTTTTTTAAGGTTGACTGTGATGTAATTCGTCTATTTTAATATTCTAAAAAGATTGTGTATATGTATTGTGTTTTATTATGCAAAATCGCAAAAACCTAAGACAAAATTATAAAGAAATGCTTTCCAAAAATTTGCACCTGACAGGACTTGAACCTGCATCTATGACAATCCGAGTCTTAACCTTAAGCCTTAATTACTGTTTGTGTCTTTGTTGTTCCTTCACGCAAACGCTGAACCGATTACGCTGAAACTTGGCATGCAGTTGGCTGGAGACCATGAAAACATACTTTTACAGACCTACTGCCCTACAAAGTTTATTTGACCAAAAAGTTCAACGTAAAGCGAGTCTTTATTCCCTAAGTGCATAAAGTGCTTATTTTACACTTAGGGCATAAAATAATTTAAATTTGGAACAAAGTTCTGGTAGCATATTCCCACGGAATAGGGATTTACGCGGGTAAAACCGCGGGTGCTGCTAATCATAAATATAGTATAGACTAGAAGCGTCCGCGGTTACACTCGCGCAAGTCCCGCTCCCGTCGCATAATACTTCTGCGCACGCGACAGAAGCTCTGTAAAGGAGCATTTTTCCCCCCCATTTTTGCAACATTTTTAATGGATGCTCCGCTCCTTTTGGTCGTAGTTATATCGAGGAACGTTATAGGCTATATCATGTTATATAGCCTATAACGTTCCTCGATGTATGGACTATTACACACAAAAATATTTATTTTAATTCGGACCAGTAGTTCCTGAGATTAGCGCGTTCAAACAAGCAACAAACTCTTCATCTGTATCATATTAGCGTAGTTGATGAATGAATGTTTCGTAGGCCGGTGTAGAACAAATAGAGCGTGCAGCAGCGCCCAACGACCACCCGACGTTCATAGCGGCGCTCGCAGACGTTGTGGCAACACATCTCGCGAAAGGACCCCGGGTTTCTAGACAATTTCTTACCAGGTACGTATCTTCTATCTATCTATACTTATAATAAAGGAAGAGAGGACAAAAAGTCAGTAGTTGAAAGTAAATAAATAAAAGTTAACTACGGGACTTAATCAAATTCTTGTCTGTGTGTCTGTTTCTTTGTTTGTTCCCTATACAAATAAAAAATACTAATCTGATTGAAATCTGGTTTTCAATATTGGATAATTCTTATTTTGTGTGGTATCCTTACATCGAAATCCAATTAGTAGAACCCGAGTAATTAACGAAAAAGTCGGCTATGCACTATTTCTACGCAGACGAAGTCGCGGGTAACAGCTAGTTATTTATATTTGCTTTTGTTAGGGTTCCGTATAGCAAAGGGTAAAAACGGGATTACTGAGACTTCGCTGTCTGTCCGTCCGTTGAAGTTGAAATTTTCACAGATGATGTATTTTAGTTGCCGCTATTACAACATATACTAAAAACAAATATTTAAGGGACAAACAAGAAACGTGATTTTTTTATTGTAAATTGTGTCATGCATGATACAGCTCTTTATTTTTATCACTGTTGCCATGTTGAATCCATAGTTGTTTATGTTAGGGTTCGCTATCCAATTATGACAATGGTACGGAACTCTTCGTGCGCGAATCCGGCTCGCACTTGACCGGTTTTTTTATTATTTTCAGATGTCCGCACTGCGTCAGCCCAAGATGTCACTCTTCAAAATTATTCTTCAAAACGTTATGTGGTGAAAGGGTTTCGTTAGTCGAATAGATCTTGGTTTTTTTTATTATCCAAAAATAAATTTTAAGATAACTTCGCCGGGTGCGCGGGAAATATCTTTCTTGTTGTTTTTAGGACATGATTTACTACTAATTAAAATTTAATATATGGCCATTAATTCGTGCTAAATATGGCGCTGTACTACTGTAGTGACCGGGACATTATTAGGTGGAGTAGGCTTGCCTAGCGCGTATACCACCCTCTCAGCCTAGTCAGCCATTCCAGAGGAAAGAACGGGTTAATACGACTGGGACTAACTAAGCCGTGGGTTTCCTCACGATGTTTTTCCGTAAAGAAACTTCCAATTAAGATCGTAATAATTATGCTTATTTTAAATTTTAAAATATAATCAGTAAGACCTTGCACATCTGTTGTGCCTTAACCCAATAAGCTAATTAAGTACATTTAAAAAGAATTTTAGTATGAGAAATCGAGGGTTGAAACTCTCCTCGTAACATTAAATTTGTTACACAACTCGCTCTAAAATTTGATTTTTAGTCTGTTTTTTGACATTTTAACTACTACGACGAAATATGACACCAGAGTGAAATTCCGCGCGCATCCGGCTTTTATTCCTTTCGGGTTAAGTTCTAATAGTTCTGATATTTAAATTAAAAGACTTATATTTTGTTTTTTTTTAAGGGATTTTATGTTTAATAAAGTTATTACAAAAAGATGGTGTAAACATTTTCTATTAACCTAGATTAAACTATTAATATTTTCCTACCGATACAGGATTATTGACAAAATACTGGACTTGGTTCGCAAGTTACTGAGTACATAATATGTCACCGTAAAGTAACGAGAAACGTAAATTTATATATTTCCTAGGAAATTTTAGAATTATAAACGAGAGATAAATTGTATTATTTTACGAACACATTTTCGTAAATTTATAATCTTACGGTTCTTGTTATTTTCTGGTGACATAGGTAGGTATACATATCAATGACATTATTTGCGTGTTTGACTTTATGCGTTTTTGACGTTTTGCGATCCCTAAAAATTCTTGACATTTTGCGTGTTTGACCTTTTGCGTGTTATCCACATTTATAACTTAAATTCTTATCGAATAACTCGAATTTAAAAGATCATGTTATGTTGGAAACAGATGGTTTTCGAATACCTATACCAACGGAATTGATAAAAGTCAGGAAATTTCTTCTATGGCTTTCGCGATTGTGCATAATAAAACACTTTATTTACCGGGTTTCATACGCGATTAAACCCGGTAAATAAACTGTTTTATTAAGTCAATGGAAGTTAACTACGTTTCAGAAAATTAAAAGCAGAGTTTCACATAAGACAGGGTGAGTTTCAGATGTAGTAGACTAAAATTCAGCTTAGACCATCTGAGTTTAAGACATATTTTGGCAGGATTTCAGAAATGAAGGACCATTCCATTTTAAGAATTATTCAACTGAATTCCATATAAGGTTTCTAAATTATAAATATTTCCTACTAGTAAACTATACAGTCCTATTGTTAATTTGCCAGTTCTTTAATTGCTAACTTAGTTTTATATTTGGCTAACTGTAATTGTTCTTTTAATATTTCTAGTTCTATTGCATGCTTTTCTTCTGATCTTCTTTCTCTGTTGATGTGTTCTTCCTTTAAAATTTGTAACCGTAGCTTTTTTTCACTAAAATTATCTATTTGTATTTGATTATTGGATGTCATAGACTGAGTATCAGATATGGTAGACTGTATTTTAGACTTGATAGGCTGTATTTCAGATGTGTTAGTCTGTATTTCAGATTTAATAGGCTGTATTTCAGATGTTGGCTTCATTTCAGATTTGATAGGATGTGTTTCAGATGTTACAGACTGTATTTCAGGTGTCTGACAAATAGATGGGTTGGAATCAGAGTCATTTGAACCAAACACCTCTACCAGCAGTGCTGGTACTATGTCAACATCTAAATTATCAGAGCAAGGACTACCTTCACTAATGTATCGTCTTTCTTTGTTCATAGCCTCTTTTTGCTTGGTTTTCATGTTGGACCAAAGACGACGTAATTGTTCGCCAGATGCCTGGAAAAGAAATAATGACATATTTAATTTCATTTATCGCGCGCCACAGAGGCAATCGCAATGAAATTAACAGGCGAACGTCCGACTGCAATAAAGGCTGCGGGTTCGATTCCCGCCGGATGTAAATATTTATGCTTAAAATCTTAATCTGAAGTTACCTACGTTGGATGCAGAATTTTGGTAAATATTTTATTAACTATTGTAATTCCTTACAGACTCTGTGACTATGGTAGACATATTATATTGCTCTGCTATATCCTGCCATGCTGATTTCTTTTTCGCTGCATTTATATTGTCAGTCTTCTTATTTTCAGTTATATGCTTAAAGTTTTTCAAAATTTGTAGAAGCAGATTTTTCTCCTGTTAGTTAAAGAAAAAACACATTAATGTAAATGAACAAACCAGACCAGACAATTTATCATTGACCCTTAAAGTGATGTCAAGTTATTAAGATTGACTTGTGCTGCTATACTTAGCCCTAATAACTAATGTGCTAACTGTTGTGATTGGTTGTGCACTGACATTTGTGTCAGTGCAAGACCAATCACAAGAGTTAGCACTGGGTTAGCTTACTAGCCCGAGGCTAAGTATAGCAGCGCAACTCAACCTAAGTAAAACAAATTTTCAAAAGGGTGGATTAACAACGCTATAAAATTATCTTAAAACTCAGCTTAATTACATAACACTCAATAGCTGGACCGATTATGATAAAAGTTGGCATGTTGATAGCTGACAACCTAAATTAACACATAGTCTACTTTTTATCTGTAAGTCGACCTCAAGACGTTTGCGTATCTTTTTGTTGCAAAACTCTTGCATTGAAAGCGCTTTTAATCTTAAACATTTCTTTCCTCAATTGTCTGCCTGCACATTTAGACGGCCACAAACTAAATATATCTACTTAATATAAAAGCGTTTTTTAACACAATGTTTAGTCAGGTATGTTGTCTTTTCTGTAGAGTTATATTCTCTTAATATTTAAAAACTTATACCTCTAAACAATTTTCAAGTTTCCGCGGGTTTTTTTTTCTATTTGTTGGTTACTTCATTGTTATTGTTTTTAAAAATATATATATTTGCTGGTTTTTAACTGACAAGTTTACAAATACCTGCACAGTAAAATTCCGTTTTTTTCCAGACATCTTATCTAATACAATCGTGTATGTTTTTCAGTTTTTCTACTCACAGTTTCAATAAATCTTGGGCACAAAATAAAACAATATTATTGACATGACGATAACTTGACACCACAGCTTGAGACGTGAGTGGAGGTGGAGCATAAAATGCGTTCAGAATTTTTATTTATGAATTATTTTCGTATAATTTGAGTTTTATGTACGTAGATAGTAGTAGTGTAGTAAATTTAATAGCTGCGCCCAGCGGTTTCACCCGCGTAATTCCCGTTCCCGCGGGAATATCAGGATAAAAAGTAACCTTTGTGTTATACCAGGTCTCCACCTACTGGTAGCTGCCTATATTCTAAGTTTCATGGTAATCGGTTCAGCGGTTATTACGTGATTGAGTAACAAACAGACATACAAACTTTCAGCTTTATAATATTAGTAGGATTGGATAGGTAAGTTTGACGCGCCTTTGTAGAAGAACTTTAGTCACAGCAAAACAATAAGTATACAGGTAGGTAGGTACTTTTCTTTAAGTTTTCCATTGGTTTCGCTCTAGATAAGTAGGCAATTTATAAATCCGAAGTGAGACGAAAGACGGTTTTTGTCATTAATTTACTTAATTTCTATGTGAAAATGTCTTAGAATTAGATAGAATAGATCATCCCATCTGGCAACTCCGACGTCATTTTGTTATTTTATTAACGCCCCCGGTGGCATAATTGGGGGTGGCTGATGGGAATATATATAAGGGTTTACGTTTGAACGTAGGTACTCGTCTCGAAATCGAAATATCGCCCGACTGGACAATAAGTGGAACGCACCCAAAAAGGACTTGATTAATTCAAATAAATTTACACTTTATCCAACCAACATAAGATGCTATTTTTAAATGAGCCTTCTTGAGCGCACAGGGTCAGTATTCGTTCATTTTCATTCATTCATTTTTGTAGTGAAACAGAAATACTTCGTAGTATTGAAGTGTTAGAAAGAGACCACAATCTGGAACTAAATAAGCAATCAGCTGATTTTTTTTTTTTATTTCTTATCGGTTGTGAACCGATTATGGCCATTAGGAAATTAGCCAGTGTCATGTATTTTAATATATTATGCAAGTTATTTGCATCGAAACAGTCAAGTCGTCATAGTTAAAGTCAAGTCTAGGGAATCATTTGTAAACACGGCGGCCATTTACAAACAATCTTCACGGAGCCTTGGAGACAACACTAAGTCAATGTTTTGCACCGATTTTCACTTTCATTCCACTTGTACACCTTCACGAAACTAAATTGATTAATATGCCCCCGAAATTAAACAATTTGCACGCATATGAACTAGGTTTCACAAAAATGAAAATTTAGCACCACATCTCCTCAACGAGTTCCCGCCAAGACTCAATCAGCTGATTAAGCTTGCAGATAACTTCGTACTAATCAATAGTGATGGGACATTGTTGAGGAAATTAAATATTTTAGTAATTATGTATTACTAAAATAATATTGTATCAATAGCAAAGCTAATAGAAAAATAAAATTTTAAATTCTTAATCGATGCTGAACAAATCTACAAATATTATAAAGGGTAGAGTTTGTTTATAAGTACGAAAGGCAGTTAGTAAACGAGTATGTTTGGCACTCCGTCACGCAAAAACTACTAAACCGATTGCGACGAAAGTTGTCATGTTGAAGCTGGAGATCTAAAATAATATCTCCGTGATTAATACATAGGCTTTTATCCCGATATCCCCATGAAATCGGGGAATACGCTCTACGAGATGGCTGCTAGTGATCTATAGACCTAATGCCCATGATTATTATTTTGCCGAGCTTGTTTTATCATTTTATCAAATAAGTTCATTTTTGAAACCAACTAAAACCATGGATAATGAAATAATCATGTTAGTTCTTCTAAAATTAATAGCAGATTTCTGCAGTTCTTTGTATTGAGAACCAAGATTTCACTAGAAACGTGTTGCGCATGCCTACAACCTACCTGACAGCTCAGCCGCTAACATACCAACAATCGCTAAGAATTATAGCCCCAGTAACAAATGGAAAACAGACCTAAACAGACGTTACGTCTCATAAAAACGAACAATAAAATGTAAACAAACATTTTTACACCCTTTTTAGTGAAATGATTGACAAAATGTGTGGAAAAACAGTGAGTTTTTGGTGTCTGACAGTGTTAGTATTAGTGAATTTAGATTGTTGTGTTTGTGAAGTATTGAGTGATCAGTCGCATGTGCATTGTAACCATGAACACCCTAAAGTGGATGAAGTAAGTACATTTTTTAAAATACTCTAAATACATTTATTTGTGATGGGGAATCCCTATTTTTCGATTGATACATTTTTTATGCATTTATCTAAAACATAATATGTTTAAATGCATAAATGCTACTTTATGTTTTTTTAATTACAATATTATTAAATTACTAATTTTATATTCATTGAAAATTAATGAATGTTTAATATTATGATGTTGGTAAGATAACTCTATTTCGCAAATAAACATTTGCAATTTCTGCGATATTTTTGTGGTTTTAAGGAGGGGGAAAAGTATGACTCAGAAGGATTAAGTAGATAGGTATAGTGTACTTGCACAGTATTAAACGAATGGATCTACGAATGGTTCTCTAAACGAACTAAAATTATAAAGAAGAAAGGCTGGACTTTACTTTGTTACGCTGGGACGCAGAGTTTCGACTTGATTTTTTTTAGAGGAAGGCTTAGGTCTAAATAGTCGTCCTGTAAAATTTCAGAGCGCGGACATTTATAGTTTCGGAGATATTAATTTTTGAAAAGGAGGAAGAAAGATTTATTTGTTTGTTTGTTGGAATAAATAGGTTCCGATCCGAGACTACTGAACCGATTTCAAAAATTGTTTCACCAATAGAAACCTACATAATCGAGGAGTAACATAGGCTACTTGATCTCGATATTCCCACGGGTTCGAAACTAACGTGGGCGAAACCGTGGAACGCTACTAGTACCTATAATACCTTTATTGGGACGTGGAAACCCCATTTCATGCTATAGCATTTTCTGCTATAGCGATTCTATAAGCACAACTATAAGCAATTCTAAAACTTATTTAAATGTATCTTTTTCGGCCTTAGATTAATCGAAATATTTGTATTAAATAATTGTGATGCATTTCAAAATCCTATCCTACTAATATTTTAAATTATGTGAAAGTATTTGTGTACGTGAAGTAAACGAGTATGTTCATTATTCCTTTACGCAAAATCTACTGAACCGATTGCGATGAAACTTGGTATGCATATAGCAAGCAATATAGATTAATGGCTCTTACCATGTTCTACTTATTGCAGGACCTAAATCGTTCAGCTAAAAAAACAAAATTAAAAAACATCAAATAACAAAAAGTGAAAAGCAACTTCATCTAAAAGCATAGGTACATTTTCGTTTTAAAGCAGTTGGGGTAAGTATTAACATTTAAACTTTATTTTATTTTAAGCGACATAACGACGATAAAATACCGCGATACGATCATGATAAGACAGAATGTAATCTGTAAATCCAAATCGCTTTTTATCCCGATTCGCGGTATTTATAAGTGTAAACAAACAGCGGAGATCTGCTAATATGAAAAAAAAAACTAATAAAATAAATATTATAAATAAAATTAAAAAATGTATAAGTACCCATTTATTTAAAGTTAAGGTACATCCCTAGTGTTGTTTTAATTCATATTTTTACCCGGCTGCAAGGAAAGGGTTATTAAAACGTATTTTGCTTTGATTTTCGTTATGCTGATAAAAATATTAAACTACTACGAGTATTAAACCCATTTTGTAGGGTTTCAATCGCGTTGATTATAATGATAAGGATTAATCATTTTAATTAGTCTTTAATAAATAATAATAAATAAATAAATACCATTTATTGAAACACAATATTAACCTACCGTGTTTTACTCGAGTTTTTTTTATTATAATGGCATTGTTACAATGTACCGAGCTTTCGCTTACTTTACAGTTACCTTTTTTGTTTTTCAAGGTTAACTGAGATGTAATTCGTCTATTTTGATTTTAACAGTCTAAAAAGTTACTGTAAACTACCACCTCATTATTATTTGTATCAAAACGTTCCTGTGTAGGTACGTAACTTTAGAATCTTACTTCTTACCAATATTATAAACGCGAAAATATGTATGTATGTAAGTATGTATGTACCTATGTGAGTTTGTTACCTACTCATTCACGCAAAAACTACTGAACCGATTGCGATGAAACTTGGAATATAGTAGCTGGATACCGGAAAATAGCACACAGGCTACATTTTTTTCCGATTTTCCCGCGGGAACGGGACTTACGCGAGTGGATCCGCGGGGCGCAGCTAGTTAAATAGTAATTTAGAAATTAATATATTTCTAGTTAACCTCAGAGTATAATATATTTACTATAAGTAGTTAACTCATAAAGCTACTTTAGTTTCGAAACGCGCCCTCACATGAGAAGAAGCCACGAATAAACTCATGGTTATATTAATATCGTTATATTTAAAGTAAAAGTAAGTAATTAATCCTTAGGTATATTTTTCAACACCCTACGTTACAAGGTATTTACCGAACTTCATGATCACAGCCTTCCTAATTAGAATATGAAATACAATTGGCAAAAAAATGATTACTTACCTGGCTACAGACAGACGAACAGGGGTAGTCTAAGTAAATGTTATTTTGGCTATGGAACACTTAAAGTTACCGAGTTCTTGCTTTATCTCTTATCAAATTTTAATCTCAAAGAGAGTTATCTAAGTAAATATTAATAAGCACAGTCTATTTTTAGCTACAGATTCCCACCCACTTGAGTTTTCCAATATTCTGGTAGGTATACACTTTATAGCCATGGTTATTGGGAGTTACTTAAACAACTGGGTTATCTACAACGTCTAAGTATAATACAAATTTTGTTGTACGGATTATGGAAATTGACTTTTATATGAACCTATAGATAAGCTTTTTTTGGAGTCAGGGGGCCTTTTTCTGAAACATTGATATTTTGAAATTTAAAGTTTTGAATTTAAAGTCTGGTTTTATAATCACTTTGTTTTTACTATCAGCATTGTTGCAATGATTTTTAGAACAATTAATATTGTTCTAAAGCAATATAATAAAACTAAAACAATATAAAACTGACCAAATAGGTAGGTACAAATCAAATCAAAGGAAATATTTTTATTATCAACATATAAAAATTAAACCCTTTTTCCCTTGGTCATGGCATCACGCCTGAACGGCTGGACCGATTTCGATAATTCTTTTTGCGTTGTCTTCGTTATAATCAGGACAAGGTTTATAAGGAAGAAAAAATATGCTGAACCGATTTTGATAAATCTTACGCGAGTGAAACCGCGGGGCGCAGCTAGTTTTTAATATTAATCACGTTTATTATACGTTTATTATTATCGTTAAGTAAACTACCGTGTATTCGGAACTCCAATGAGAAGAACGTATAAGAAACTCATGAGGTTATTTATTTGTTTCTTTTTTGTTGCAATGATCATGTTATTCAAATTGTCGCTTAATTAGGGCTATAGTGGAACTGGTGCAATATTCTACCATAATCTTTACTAACATCGTCTACCTTGAGAAAGGAGTCTGAAAACTATAAAAAGGTTCTGAAACGTCGGAACGACATTGCCACAATGCGATCGATAATGAAAACATCGCTATTAAAACCGTAAAATGACTTTTGTTTGACGATCTCTGTGGCGCGTCGGGCGAACGCTTGGCTGCAATACAGAAGATTGCGGGTTCAATTTCCGCTGGGTGCAAATATTTATACTTAAAAATAAATATTTGTATCTGGTCTGGGTGTATTTCTATGTATAATATGTATGTATTTACAAAAGAAAAATAAATATAAGTAGTACCTATCCGTTGTCTAATCACCGTAACACAAGCTTAGCAGCTTAGGTACCATGAGGCTAGATGGCGCTGTATGTTCGTCACAGGATTTATTTTTTATTTATTTCAATACAAAGACGTGAAAACAGAAGAACTTAACTTCGACTTAAGTTATTTTGGTTTAGTCCTGTCATTTTAAGTTAGGTTGGCGTTTTCCGAATAGCAATCTGTAATTTGACACGTCTTAACTTAATTTTAGTTAGGTTAAGTCGGAATTGGGTTAGCTCGAATAGACCCCAATGTAAATGTGAGTTACTATGGTATTTATTAATTTATCTTATCACTGTTTCGAATACGTAAATACCTAAGGAAGGAAGTTATTGTCGAAAACAATTATTAGATAGATCAAATTGAGGAAATATACTTAATTTGATTGAAGGTGAAT
Source organism: Idaea dimidiata (assembly GCA_949358125.1). Taxonomy (NCBI): domain Eukaryota; kingdom Metazoa; phylum Arthropoda; class Insecta; order Lepidoptera; family Geometridae; genus Idaea; species Idaea dimidiata. Next base: position 7,625,338 of record OX442332.1, read on the forward strand.
ATAAATCAACTTAGAAATTTATACTAGTACTAGCTGCGCCCCGCGGTTTTACCCGCGTAATTCCCGTTTCCGCGGGAATATCGGGATAAAAAGTAGCATGTGTTAATCCAGGTCCCCAGCTGCCTATATTCCAAGTTTCATCGCAATCGGTTCAGTAGTTTTTGCGTGAAAGAGTAACAAACTCACATACATACATACAAACAAACTTTCGCGTTTATAATATTAGTAAGATTATAAAGGGGAAAGATTTATTGTCTTTTTTTTGTAATGAAAAGGCTACAAAACTAATGAACCGATTTCAAAAATTTATTCACTAATAGAAAGCTAGGAGAAAAATTACTTTTGATCTCAATATTCCCACGATGTCTTATTTATCTATTTTTCTATACCTACTCTATCTAGATACTTAGGTATAATAAAAGAAGAAAGGACAAACACTTACTTGGAAGTAAATTGAAAAAAAATTGTTTAGGGGACTTATAAAAAGTAGAAGAACAAAATTACATAGCTAATTTTTAAAATCATGTCTGTCTGTCTGTTTGTTCCTGATACAATTAAAAACTACTAATCCGATTGAAATCTGGTTTTCAATATTGGATAGTTCTATTTTCGAGGAACGTCGTGTTATACTTTACATCGAAATCCAATTTGAAGAACCCAAGTAATGAACAAAAACGTCGGCTATGCACTATTTCTACGCAGACGAAGTCGTTGGTAACTGCTAGTTTAACTTTAAGATATCATGGCAACCCAAAATGTTGGTATACCCAATGAGTCTATTAAAGTTATAGAGACGCCATTGCAGAACAAATCATTATTGAAAGGCGGCCCAAAGTATGCTATACAACCTCATTATTTATATTCATTCACATAATTTAAAGAAGAAATAGACGAAACTATTGTTATCTCTTTCTAAAAACATAAGACTCAATGCTACTTGCATGACGTAAGAAAGAGATGTCATAATATCATTATGACATCTCATAATATTATTATGACATCTCATAGTGGTTAGAAGCATGTTAGAAGAGAATGATAAAACGTCAAAGTCAAAAACTTCGTTGAGTTTTTGGAAAAAAAACTTTTTGAATAAATAAACTAAAATAAATAAATACAGCTTTACTTACGTAGAAAATGACATATTTTTGCCAGTTTTTGGAGTATAATTCGTGCATCGCCTAAATACGCACGAAGGCATTGTTGTCTGTGAATAATGTTGTGAAAGTGAACTAAATGTACTGTGTGATGTATCGTGACGTGAGCTGGGATGGAACTAAGACTTCTCTGGCTAGCTAGCTTGCATTTGTGTTGCCAAGAAATTTGCCCTATTACGTATCTAGAAGTTTTTACATATCTCTGGGTATACCTATAGGTGGTATAGGTACACCTAGGTTATTTAAATTTGAGTAAAATTCCACTTAAAACCGATTAAAAGTTAATTTGAAATCAGGAAAACGCGAGTCGGAATTATAGTTTGGTAGTCATTTTAAAAAAAACCAGTCAAACCGATCTATCCTGCTGAGGGTTCCGGACACATTTAAGTAGTATTCTGCATTTACTAGTAGGGCTAATTGTGTTTTCGCAATTAGCCCTACTATTGGGATTTTATGCGTGATTTTAAGCCGTGGGTTTTCTCACGATGTTTTTCTTGTGAGAGCGATGTTAAAAGCGCACATATTTTTTAAAGAAAACACATTGGTGCGTGGCCGGGATTTGAAACCAAAACCTTCGGAATTAAAGTCGGGGTATCTACCACTAGACCAACACTGCACTTGCATTTACTCGTACCTATACGTTTTATACATAGATAGGTAGTAGGTACCTAGGTTTATTTCCATTTTGGCTAAGTAATATAATATTACACAGAGGAGAGTTTTATTTATTTGTTTGTGTTTTGTTCGTATGTAATAAATAATTAATAGACCCCGAAACTATTGAACCGATTTTAAAATTACTTTCACCAGTAGAAGTCTACATTATCGAGGGGTTAAAAAGGCTGCTTTTCCCACTGTAACTAGATTTACGCGGGTGAAACCGCGGGGCGCAGCTAGTTTGCTATTATCATCTATTATGCAGTGTGTTCCGACGATGACCATTTAAGCCGAAAGGGGACTGTTCTAGACGTCTAGTCGAACAACTTTCGATTACTAAGCCTGTGTGTTATTTTAGTACTCCAGCTACCAACATTCCAAGTTTCTTCGCAATCGGTTCAGTTGTTTTTGCGTGAACGAGTAACAAAGTCCAATACATACATACATAAATACAAACTTTCGCGTTTATAAATTAGTAAGATATATATTTTTGAACAAGGAACCCTAAAATAGCGAAGCGAAGCTATAACTAGTTACGTAAACAAGACATTTATAACAGCTCTGTAGGTACATACATACCTAGCTACATACCTACCCAGTTCGATACATAATTGAATGGATCATCTCATCACAAATCCTACTAACATTATAAATGCGAAAGTTTTGATGTTTGTTTGTGTAACAATGTCCCCAATTTCCATACCGATCCAGCTCATCTTCGAACTCATAAATTCTTTTGAAGATAAAAAGAGTTAAGCGCCAGGCCCGTCTACACTGGACCGATTGCGGTGATACTTGGTACATACAGATAGTTGGAGATCTGGATTAAAACATTGGCTGCTTTTTATCCCGATATTCCCGCGGGATCGGGAGTTACGCGGGTATAATCACGGGGCGCTGCTAGTAAGATAAAAAACTCGTCTGACTTGACAGGTGACATTTAGATCGCATACCGTTCGCTTCGCTGCGACTAATGCCCGTGTCTATATTATAGTGCGACTCGTTTTTGAATGAAAAAATGAATACTAAATACTAATATTATAAAGCTGAAAGTTTGTAAGTATATATGTTTGTTACCAATCACGTAGACCTGTAACCATGAAACTCGGTATGTAGATAGCTGGAAACCTGGAATAACACATAGGCTATTTTTTATCCCGTTATTCCCGCGGGATCGAGAATTACGCGGGTTAATGAATAAATTCTTTATTGCACACATCAAATATAAAATTACAATAGTGACAACAAAGGAAACATGCATGACTTAAAAATAGGTGACAAACCTTATCGCTTATAGCGATCTCTTTCAGGCAAATTTTGTAGTATATTTTTCATACTACAAAGTTTGTTTGAACCGATTGCGATGAAACTTGGCATATAGGTAGCTGAAGACCTGGAATAACACATAGGCTACTTTTTATCCCGATAATCTTGCGGGAACGGGACTTACGCGGGTGAAACCGAGGGGCGTAGCTAGTATATACAAGATGTAACAGGTAAGCCCTTTTAATCCGAAAGGGGGTTGTTCTAGACGTTTAGGCGAACAACTTTTGTTCTACGACTTTTGAAAATTCGAAGTACTTTTCGAAAAAATTAGGTGTAAAGTTTACTTGAAAATCAGCTGTTTCTTAGAGTTTGAGGTCATTGACCTTATGTTGTTCTTTCATTTAGTTTGGTCTACTACAATCAAACCTTCAATTACCTTTATTTTCAAAAACAGCTGTTTTTCCAGTGAAACATAATCTCAAAATTTTCAAAAAAAAAGTTCGAATTTTCAAAAGTCGTAGAACAAAAGGTGTTCGCCTAGACGTCTAGAACAACCCTCTTTCGGATTAAAAGGGCTTACCTGTTACATCTGTATAATATAACACATAAATGAACAAACCATATACGGGTCGAATTCAGAACCTCTTTCAGAACATTTTTTTGAACTTGATTATAAAATGTCCAGTTGTAGGTAAATAGGAAAACGCTCTGTTAAAACTTAAACTTGATTTTGAATATATGACCCCGGCACGAATAATTCTATTTTGGTATTAACTAATATAATGTTTACAAGTCTGTTTGAACTTTATGTTGGCACTTGGCGTGTGTGTACGTGTGTGTTTATTGATCTCATCTTCAGTTGAACATAGGCCCCCCCCCATATGAAGTCACAAATAACGATCGCGAGCTACCTCCATCCAACGACTCCCCGCGACCGCTACAATGTCGTCAGTCAACCAAGTGGTCTTCCAATACTCTGTGCAGCATTGCATCGTGGTCGCAGCTCGAGGACTTTTACTCCCCAACGGTTATCCGTCCTTCGAGCTATAGGCCTGCCTATTGCCACTTAAGTCTACCATAATTTTGAGAGCTACGTCGGTGACTTTGGTTCTCCTACAGTTTTTCACCAGCTAGTTAACTGTAAGTTGTAACGGCTTTTACATATTGCAATTCCTTTATTTTATGGAAGCTACGAAAAACTAAAAGTTAAAGTTTTAACTGTGTTTTTCCGCAATTAGCCCTACTATTGGGCCTTTGTGCGTGATTTTAAGCCGTGGGTTTCCTTACGATGTTTTCCTTCACCGTAAGAGCGATGAACGAAACCCTATACTGCGCATGACCCGACAAGCACTTGCCTGATTTGAATCGGGATTAGATCCCGTTCGATTAGAGCGGTGTTGCTCTAACTCTAATGGTAGATACCTCGACTTCCTACCGAATGTCGTGGTTTAGAATCCCGACCGCGCGCCAATGTCTTTTTCTTTAAGAAAAAGTTATGTGCGCTATTAACATCGCTCTTACGGTGAAGGAAAACATCGTGAGGAAACCTACGGCATAAAGTCACGCACAAAGACCCTACTGTATAGGGATAATTGCGGAAACACACAGTTAAAAACTATTAACTTTTAGATCCCGTAGGACTGAATATCGGGATCAAAAGTAGCCTATGTTAGTCCTCGATAATGTAGCTTTGTTTTTGGTGACAGAATTTTTGAAATCGGTTCAGTATAATAGTTTCGGAGCGTATTATTTAATTACAAACAAATAAATCTTTCCTCTTTATAGTATTAGTATAGAAGTACCCTCAGAAGTTCTTATAGACAAACAAAGACAATTAATTAATCATGCCATAGCAACTCATGTTCTAGAATTCATTAGAATTAAATATGGCGTTAAGAGAATTATTTTCCTATTTCGTCAGAGTCATTCATCAATCACGTGTTGTTTACAAGGTTTGATTTTACCCGACATCCAAGAAAGGGATGTTTTTGTGTTTGTTGCGTGTTGTTTTTATTATTGTGTTTCGTAATAAATGTGTACGTATACCTAAGTATAATTCATTATTTACAATAAATAACCTTACCTAAGTATCTAGGTACTAGAACATTTAAATAACTTACACGTACCTATTTACAAGGTAATCAATTTTGTTGTACAATTTTTCACTTGGTCTTGTCTTAAACCCGACTGCCTAAAAAAACAACTAGGAATAAACTTGAAACTTGGATATCAGTCAACCTTGAAAAAGCTTGGTAACTGAAAAGGTAGCGAAAGCTCGGTACATTGTAAAAATGCCGTTAATAAATAAAACGCGAGCGAAACCCGATAAATATTTGTTTTGTATGTGTTTCATTATGTAAAATCGCGAAAACCTATGACAAAACTTAGATATACTTACTTATTAATAAAAAAAACCAATAGTCACGGAACAATGCGACTTTAACAGTCTGGACCAATTATTGGAAAGGTTTATGATGATCTAGCTAGATCTCACCCTCTTATTTATAAACGCTAATTAATGCGCTGCATAACTATAAGCATCGTTTGTCTTTTACTGTCACATGAAGTTTCAAAGTTGACAGACAGAGACAAACGTCACACAACTTAAATAGTATTTTATATAAAAAATATAACATAATAACTTATAAGTAAGGGAGTCCCGACTGGACTGAATGGGTCCCGACTGTTAAAGTAGCTAGGTTCCATGACTACTGGACTTGTTTGATGTTTGATAATCTTCGACTGCGTAAGAAACTAGTTACAATCTCCATTTTATCGGGAAGTCTCGAAAACCGTGCGAAATTTAATGCGTGACAGAGTAACAATACTACCTAAATGAAATATACTTACTTACATAGAATAGATAACTGCCATTTTTACACAATTTGAATAGTTATTTCACACGGTACCTAACACTTCAATGAGATATAAGTTGTATAGAGGTAGAGGTATAGAGATTGTTCTGCACAGTGTTGCGTCTTACTCCGAAGTTACTCCTCCCTAGTTCTACAGTATCCTCTAACGTTGTTCTAGAGATAACAATTGGGCCTGACTGTTTTACGTGAGGAGTGAGAGTGAGTGTTGTCGCCGCACATAATTATTGTCGGTCACTCAGCCGAGTAGTGTCCACGCTCTGCGTCCAGTCCAGTCCAGTACCCGTAGTGGGAGTTTTTTCGTAAAAAAAAACGCGAACGTGATGGTTAAGTTAACGCGTATTTTGTATAAAAACTGGTAACTTCGATATCGTCCGCTAGGGGCGCTTTTTGAGTTTCCATACAATTTACGCGTTAACTTAACGCGTTTTTACGAAGAAATTCACACTAAGGGTTCAGAAGACTTCTTTTGTGAAATGAGTTCTAGTATTAAACCCTTTTGCCATGGTTTATTTACAAAATCGTTAAGATATAATCGGATTATATACACTATTATAGAGCGGTGTTGGTCTAGTGGTAGATACCCCGACTTTCTTTCCGAAGGTCGTGGTTTCGAATCCCAGTCGCGCACTAATGTCTTTTTCTTTAAGAAAAAAATATGTGCGCGATTAACATCGCTCTTACGGTGAAGGAAAACATCGTGATGAAACCCACGATTTAAAATCACGCATAAAGGCTCTATAGTAGGGCTAATTGCGGAAACGCAACAGTTATTATAACTTTAACTTCAACTTTTATGCAGTATACTATAAAAAATCCAAAATATGCATTCATATGTCTATGCCCTAATAAAGGTCGAAATATGCAAAAAATATCCATTAATCAACAAAAAGCCATTTAGGTATTGATTTTTCTTCTGCTGAAAAAAGTTTCTTTTCAAGTCTTTTATTTGTATTTCACGTTTGTTTCATATTTTTTTTCGATTCTTTAGTTTTTTTCACTGGCGGCAATTATGCAACAATATTATGTTTATCGCAAATACAGAAAATCAAAAACAATTTGAAATGCATTAGGCGTGCGTAAAGTAGGCAGCACGGGGCGGGACGTGTCCACCGACGACGGCATAATGCAGCAACAGCAAGTCTAACAAACAAATTACTATACTAAAATAAGCACTGTCAATGAAAAAGTACTAAAATATGCAATAACGCTGTAAAAACGAATTTAATGCATTTAATCGGAGTCTATTAATTAGATCGGTAGGTAAGATAACAAACCGGAATTCGCTCACACGAAATTTCTTTTAGTTGTTTTAGTTTAGGTAGTTTAAGTATGTGGGTGGTGTTGAAATAATGCGTAATGCCTGCCATTTTCTGAGTTCTTTCAATAAACAGATAAGCCGGGTTCCTATCGCGAGCGGAGCGGCTTCATTAATGTGCCAGTTTAACATTCAACGATTGGGTAAAACCGCGGGACTATGTATCCTTACTAATATTATATATTATGCGTAAGCTGTGTATCTGTCTGTTACGCCTTTACGTCCAAACCGCTGAACCGATTTTGATAAATTTTGGTATAGAGATAGATGGGACTTTGGAGAACGACATAGGCTATATTTGATTCCGATATTTCCGCGGGATCGGGACTTATGCGGGTGAAATCGCCGGGCGCAGCTAGTAATTATTTAACCTCCTACATATTATCTTAAAATTGATTTCAAATGGTTACCGCGTAACTCCCGTCGAGTTCAACTCGACGTCGATTTGTAAACTGTCGATAACGCGGGGTTTAAAAGACTACCGAGCAAGGAGCGAGCAGAAATTGTATATTATGGCTTTAACGTCGACAATTTCTGCTCGCTCCTTGCGCGGTAGCTTTTCCAACCTCGTTACCGACAGCATCGTATTTCCAAATCGACGTCGAGTTAAACTCGACGGGAGTTACGCGGTATCAAACTATGTAATGTACCTACCTTAAAACTCAATAAAACCCATAACCACGACATCGAATCGTTATCTCCTCCATAACCAAATGAAACTGTCAAAAGATGTAAAACACGCGATTCGACAAAAGATCGAATGTATAATAGTTTACCGATATTTGACATTATGCAATGATATCGAGTCCAACTAGTAGGTAGACAAGATGCAAGAATACTCGAGTGAAAGTTATTGGTGTCGGTATTGGTCCGTAGCATGATAGAATACTAACAGCTAACTGGTAACGCACGAAAGGAAATAGCTCTAAAAGACCGGCATTTAGTCATGGCATGTGCGATCACTTTTACAACATGGTCTATACAACCTATAATATATTCATTGGTTTCTACTTTATTTCTACGAACGAACTAAAAAAAATTGTCATCCAGAAAGAAAAACTGTCATTATACTCGTAGTAGTAGGCATATGTACGACGGATTTTTCGTTCGTTCGCCGAATTAAAGTACAGGCTCTGTTTCCCTACTTTACTAGGTACCTACTTGGTTTTTTAATTGCAGATTATGATTTACTTAACAATCTTTTTAAACTAATGAATAATAGTCAAATACAATAAGCCAAAACGTCAGATTTTGGTCTGAAATTAAATTATTTATTTATTTATTAGCCTTTATTGCCAACAATAACTTATAATTTTTAAAAAAACATTAGGTAGTTCACATAATATTATAAATTAGTTTCAGTTAAAATTACTGTGTATATTGTATTAAGTAATAACAGAAAGCTTCAATAATAACTAATTATAAAACTAAACATAACCTATACATATAATCTAATTAATTAACATAATACAAACAAAGTAAACATTTAAAACTAAATGAACGACTCACCCCGAATCTTACCCGGCGGTTTCACCCGCGTAAGTCCCGTTCCCGCGGGAATAAGGGGATAAAAAGTAGCCTATGTGTTAATCCAGGTCCCCAGCTAACATTCATCGCAATCGGTTCAGTAGTTTTTGCATGAAAGAGTAACATCCTCACATACATACATACAAACTTTCGCGTTTATAATAAAGATTTTCTTATTATTATACATAGACACCTACAAGAAACAAATTTTTATTTTTTAATCATAAAAAAATGGACCCAGTGAGATTCGAAACCCTTAACCCTCTGCATTACATAATTATTTATGCATATAATTTAATTATAAATAAAAGGTTTAATCTTCAGTTCCGCCTGACCGGAGTACCTACCTAAGGCCAGTTCCTCACCGCGAGCGGGGCGGAGAAATTAATAAATGATAGATAGTTAAAAAAAACAAATTATACCTAACTAGTTGCGTCTCGCAGTTTCACCCCCGTTAGTCCCGATCCCGTGGGAATATCGGGATCAAAAGTAGTCTATGCTACTTCTCGATAATGTTGCATGCTATTCTTGAAGAAAAACTGAGTCAATAACATTAATTGACTAAAAAAATAGCTCATTGGCCTAGGTGTACCAGCCGATCTTAAATGGTTGTGCAGGTTAAGCAACGCTTGGCGCGGTCATTACTTGGATGGGTGACCGAAAATTTGTGTGGCAATAAATCATTTTCTCGAGCTCCTCCGTGCTTCGGAAGGCACGTTAAGCAGTTGGTCCCGGTTGTTATCTCTGATAACAGTCGTTAGGTCGAGTTAGAGGCCTTAGGGCGATCTAAATACTCTAACACCAGGTGAGCCACACCACTATACGAAAAGAAGAAGAAGACTAAAAAAATCCTGTAAGAAAACAATTTCATTCAGTTGTGTTAGTTTAACATAGCCATACGATTCTTTCCACATCTTCCACGTTCGTTACATCTTTAACATATTAATGAGTCCGCCGCGCTTGCGGTTGTACTCCGGCTTTATTTCCGGCCCTATACTAATTATATTCAAAATTACATAACCTCTACCTCGCACTCCTTCATAGGGTTGTTACACTCTTCCTCAGGTATAAGTTACTAACTAAAATCGTATCACTTTTTCAAATATTTAATATTTAGCATATATTTTTTTGTCAAGAAATCTGTACTTATGCTAAAAATTTAAGTACCTACCTATAGTATGTTTTGCTTATCTTATGTTTTTTAGCTGAAAAGTATTAAAATTATTTTTTCCCGTTTTTGCATCATTTTTCTTGGATGATCCGCTCCTATTGGTCGTAGTGTGATGTTATGTACAACGTGTAACGGGTAAGCCCTATTAAGCCGAAAGCCGGTTGTTCTAAACGTCTAGGCGAACAACTTTTGTTCTACAAATTTAATAAATTCGAATTTTTTTTTTTGAAAATTTTGAGGTTGTTTCACTGAAAAAACAGCTGTTTTTGAAAATAAAGGTAATTGAAGGGGCATATCCGTTACATCTTGTATACAACGTGTAACAGGCTAGCCCAGTAGTACTCGCCAGGCTTTCGTTTTGTGCTCGGAAGGTCACGGCTTTGAAATAATAATTTAGAAAAGCTTATGTAAATATTTTCATACAAAAAAAATAATTCAAGAATTCGTTGCATGACGTGACAACCCTAGAAAGATACGTATAAGTAACTACATGCGCTGCGCAATCTCATATGTACCTATTCTGAGGCGTTGAGTGACACCGGTGCGGTGCTCCCGCCCCGCGTCGTGCGCCGGATACCTACCTAGCTACCTTACCTACCACATGTGGACATAGGTACAAATTAATAACCAGGATCAGGGGCGCCGAGTCCGTGGGTGCTCGGGTGCTCCAGCACCCACGAGAGGTAAATAGTGGGTACCGAGCACCTTTCCATTAAAAAAAATAATCATCTCAATCGGTTGAGCTATCTTTTAGTACCTACCTAATTGATAAACGATTGAATTGAATACATCGTTTTGAGAAGCATTTTCGTTCATCACTTCGAATATCTTCGTCAGAGCCTCACCATATTTTTATGTGACCACCTCGGGGCTTTCCATTAAAAAATAACCATCTCAATCGGTCAAGTCATTATCGAGTAATCGGTGAACAAAAATTAAAAAAAATATGTAGACGACACGACGAATAGAGAGCCCCGTCCTTTTTTTGAAGTCGGTTAAAAAAAGCTGGAGCACCCACGGGGATTATAAAAACCCGGCGCCGCTGACCAGGCTAGAAAACTGCTGCTACAGACATTGATAGGTGAATTGTTGATTCAAGAGTTCAAAAAAAAAAGTAGGTACTACTCACTCGCGTAGTTTATTCCACTTCATCCATTTTAAGTAATACATATTTCACATTGGTTTCACAAACACAAAATTAACACAACAAAACATTCTCACATTATCGCTCGTTGCGATATGGTTCGATGTGAACGCCATACTTGCTAATGCAAAGAATGCCGCGTGACCCAACGCCCGACACACGACATAATTACGTACGTATTACCACGGGTATCACTCATTTTAGTTACGAAAGAGGCAACACCACGCACGAGACCTTATTTCGCAACTTCTAGCACGAGACTGACCGATGGAAGTTATAGGTAAGTAGTCAGGCCGCCTACGTTAAGGGATGCTAATAAAATAATATCGACCGATGGTATCGATTTTTTTCTCCGTTTTATCGATGTATGGCCGGTCACCGTGTAGGCGGTCAGCTAATATGTATTTGCTAGGAAACTACTTCTTTTTCCTATATTCGCGTATAGTGGTGTGGCTCACCTAGTGTTAGGGTTTCAGGTCGCCCTAAGGCCGCTAACTTGATATATCGACTTTTATCAGAGATAACAATCGGGACTAACAGCTGCTTGACCGCTTAGTGCGGTCAATTCTAATTAATGGCCGCATCAAATGTTGCTTAACCCGCACGATCATTCGAGACCGGCAGGCGTAACTAGACCAATAGCACAGTACATAGAGGGAATAGGCTCCTCAATAAGTAGCTACTAAAACTAACATACTACTAGTCCAAAAGTAAGGTAAATACTATGGTAAGTACTTCCAAATCTTAGTAATTACGTTACTTGCATCATTTTAAGGAACTATTCTGTTCATCACTCTAAACATTTTCATCAAATCACCATTTTTTTTATGTTGATTTCTTTTAAATAAAATAGACTTAGGTATTGAATTTCATACAGCGATAAAAGGTATTTAAATTTTTTTGTCCCTTAGAGGCACACCTTTCGATCAAAAAGTCAACATGACAAAAAAATCTACATACTTGTAGAACTTGCATTCAGTTTAAAAATGCGACCTGTAGAGAAGTAGCAACAAACCCACAAACTGACAGATAAACGCAAATTTTGCCAGTTTTGAACCAGAGATGCTTCGTTCACTCGGTCAAAAAATTTAAGTTATTGAAAATATCGACAAGTATCGATATACTTTAAAACGTAAAAGTTACTTCCTTTTTGGGCGGTTTTTCAAAAATGGCTTCCGTCGAATCATAACGCAGCTCGAGGCAGGCGGCTTCTTTGGCGGCGCCGCCGACCAATGACACGAATCGTCGGCAAAAAGGGCATAGGAGTCAAAGAGCGCCGCCCGCAAATGATAGACAAGCGGCGTCTTGGCTACCGCCAAAGAGCCGCTTGGCGGCGCGCCACAAAGGACGCCGCCCGCGCGTGCGGTACACGAATTTTAAGGTTCCACAGAACAGCAGTCAAACCCATTACCTACCATACTTAAAAAACATCACTGATTTCTGTATTTAAAACGTAAGTGCATATTCGTCGAACATTAATTCCTAAGGGTACCTCTAGTTACGTAATAATGTTTAATCGTGTTAATAATAAATAAATTGCAGTCGGGCGTTCGCCCGACACGACACACAGAATGCTCTCTCTCAAGGTATCTAAACATTTTATTAAGATATTATTTTATTATACGGAACCTTGTATTCATATTCCAAATTTTATCTATTTTTGGGTAAATCCCCGGCACAGTCCGTGGTAAGTATGTATACGACTGGAAGCCAATCCAATTAACACTTACGTTATGAATTCCCTTAGGTAGGTATATCAGTTTTTAACACTGGCAAAGATTGGTATTTTAGCACTGCTGAAATAAACTTAGTACGTAACCGTGTAGGTCAAGCAGTTCTCTCCGCTCACACAGAAAAAGGGGACACAATAACATCACGAGCTAAGTAGCCAACGACAAAAAACAGAATAGGTACCAACCTCTACTGCTAAAAAAACTGCACGGTTACGGTTTTAGTAATATGCTCCGTTATGGTGGGCGAATATCTTTAGTAGGTACTTTAACCGTAGGAGTAGGTATCGTATCGTCTAAAACTGATGACGTAGTCTATGTTAGCAACTCGTTTAAAACGCATCTAGGAACCCTTCTAAATGCATCTTAAAACGTAAATGTAATCGTCCTGTGATTCCGGTTTTATGCGAAACAGCTGATTTTCTAGGTCAACAGCCGCTATTAGGGTTGCATCACTAAGTGATTCCTAGGTTTTTTGCGTGAACTTTGAAATTGAATAACTCTTAAACCGTAAGAACTATTTAGTTGCGGTTTTTACCAAAGGATTCAGGACATCACCCGCAAGCCCTGGACTTCGGATTAAAGGGGTCTCCCTGTTACAAATTGTATAGCATAACGGCTATACTAGGCTATACCCTTCCTTAATAAATTGCCTATCAAACAAAAAAATAAGTTTTAATACGGATCAGTAGTTCTTGAGATTAGCGCGTTCAAACAAACAATGAAACCAACTCTTCAGCTTTATAATATTATAAGTGTAGATTGTTTAGTACGGTTGACAGCCCTAACCGTGGATAGCTAACTAACAAGTTGGTAAACGTAATAATTTAATACCCAAGCCAGTTCGAGGGTAAAACTGAGCAAACTCACGATTAACTGCTTATGCAAATGGATTACTCAATGCATAATAGTCGTCTGTGGAAAGAACACCTAACTATTGTCTTTTACACTTCTATGGCGGTTGTACACTCTTTAACGAGTGCTCTCGTCAAGTCTCGCCCGAGAGAGAGAGAGAGAGGCGGTGCTTACCGCACTCTCGCACTTGGCATGTCTCGGGATGTTTTGACTAGACAGTACAACTGCTCTAAGGCCGGCTTGCATAACGGTTCCTAAACATGTTTAAGCTGTTAAACGTGTTTAAAATCTGTCAGAATTGCAAGAACTGTCAATGTGTGGCAACATATTATCAAGCGTCCAAACAATGAAATAGAGTCCAATGTTCGATTTCCCTTAAATTATTTTAAAATTGATTTAGTTAAATATGTTTTTAAATTTTTTTATGCAAGTCGCCCTAAGAAGTTTAAAACAAGTTAAAACATAGTCGACGTCTCCGCCATCTTGATTTTTTTCAATCTCTTTCCAAACATTCCATCACATGATGTCCTAAAGTCCTAAAGTGACTTGTTTCGGAGATTTTATTATGTGCTTATGAAGTTTTAAAAGGAAATTGTTCAAAAGTTATATGTAATGTAACGTCATGTTTTTGGATGGATTTGAAACAATTTGCCCATACCATATTATGTATTTAAGTTCTCCTTTTATCCTCAATTTTTCTTCTATTTTGTATTGTTTTCTAGTTGATCCGACTGTCCGACAGATTCGATGTGTTTGCAGACCTCTTGTTCAAGGCAGGACCAGGCAAGGCTTAGCGTATGGGAGTAGCAAATAAACGTACTAGTTTACTTACTTACACACAAAAAATGATCACCATCATCCTTACGATGTTTCCGGTTACCCCTCTCTGCCTTCTGATTATCTATCCAGTGGACGTCTGACAACAGTGGCAAATAACAGGCACTATTTAGTACATTTCTGCTTTAAGGTTTTTACCGGTAATAACCAAGTTATGTCAAAGCAGCAATGTACTGCATAGTGCCTGTTATTTTCCAGACGTCCACTGGGTAGATAATCTAAGGGCAGGCCTCGGAACCCGTAGCCCGCTTTCCTACTTTTGCGTCTCCACTTTGCATGATTTTCGGCATCCCGTGTTTTTGTTAAGTATTTGCACGCATATCATCCGTCTAGTCGTCAAGCTAGCATTTCTTGGGTTACCTACTTACTTACATACAAACTTCAACCTTACATTGTTGGAAGGAAAACTTGGCTAGTTAACTAGTTAGTTATTCACCTAATTGGGTAAGTAGTAAGTTGAAGTAAGTTACTTGCTAAGTTTCGATTTTAATTGGAAGATTGCTTTTGGATGGTGTTTGTCCAATATATAACACAGCGCTAGCGCCACGCTGAGACTGTTTTATCTATCTAGTTGGTAATTCAGTTACATAGGCACTATGATTTACCCTCCTAGTGTATCACGTAACGTAATCACAATAGCTACTTTTCCTCACTACGAGCATTCACATGTAATTATTTCACTTGTGACAAACTGCCTAACACCAACCCTTAGGATATTTTCTGTTACCTGCACTGCATGGTATTAAACCTGTAAGTCATCATCATTTTCAGAGGAAAAGCCCCTATATTTGGTTTCAGTAAACAATGTACCCATAGTTGGACGCAATTAGGTATAATTTGATGGTCTATTAACCGTTCACGCATCATTAGACGGCTGCAATTCGAATTGGTCGCGTTGCATTTAATCGCGGTACATTTATGCATACTTACAGCTCTCCGACACTCGTAGTATGAAGTCTAATTTACATTACGAAACTAGTGTCATGCATTATAGAGTCAATTTCACAAAAGCAGCAAAAATGAGTATAAGTTGCATGACACTAGTTTTGGAATGTAAATTCTGCCTAAGACGGCGCGGCGATAGATGATAATTATCGGTCTTTGTCCGATTGCATAGAAATAAGCGAGATGGAATTGCATGAAAAAATCTATAATTTCTCGTAAAATCAATCATTAACGATGATTAAATAGTAGTTTTTTTTTAAATGCGATGAGGAGGTTCTAGGTATTGTATTTTCTCATATTATGAATTTATGACGCCTACAAGAAAATATAGCGGTTAGGGATTTAGAAGAGAAATTGTTTTATTTTGAAAACAACAGGGGTAAATTTACCTGTATAATAATGGCATTTAAAGTTAGTTTTTATTGTTTTTTAGAAAAGGGGGTATTTCTTGTACCATATACATACATACAATAACATCTTACTTCTTATCTTATGTACTTACTTACTAGTTACTTACGTACTAGTTACTTCTTATTAGTCTTACTAATATTATAAACGCGAAAGTTTGTATGTATGTGAGGTTGTTACTCTTTCACGCAAAAACTACTGAACCGATTGCGATGAAACTTGGAATGTAGGTAGCTGGGGACCTGGATTAACACATAGGCTACTTTTTATCCCGATATTCCAGCGGGAACGGGACTTATGCGGGTGAAACCGCGGGGCGCAGCTAATAATATATAGTTTAAAGATGTATTTGATACCGGTTATGAAGAAGAAAGGGATATCAGCTCGATATACATCAGTCGCGTCCTTAATTATTTTATACTAGGGCTACACGTAAGCACCACATGAGATTACGTGTGTTTTTTACCTATCCTTACTAGTGGGTGTGTCTTTGCGTTATTTTTAGGTACTTATTGATAGCATAGCATTTGACTAGTCTCTATTAGAGTCTAAAAGGAGAAAGCCTGCTTATTGAAGCTTTTTTATGTCGGCCCAGACGGCCGAGTTTCATATATACGTTCTACAGTTAAACTTGTTCGGAAATTTACTCTTCTTCTTCTTATAGATGGCTTTATCCCATTTGGACATTAAGCCAGTGTCAAGTATTATTAATATTTGCAAGTTATTTGCATCGAAACAGTGAAGTCGTCATATTTAAAGTTAAGTCGAGGGAAAGAAAAATAATTATAAGTAGTATATCCGTTGTCTAGCAACCGTAACACAAGCTTAGCAGCTTACCATGGGGCTAGATGGCGCTGTGTGTTGGTCACAGGATTTATTTATTTAATTATTGTAAAACGGCGGCCATTTTTTACAATAATTGTTCAAGGAGCTTTGTTGACAACGCTTAAGTCCATGTTTTGCACTGATTTTCACTTTCATTACACTTGTACACCTTAACGAAACTAAATTGACCCTAAATCAAACAATTTACTCCCATTTGAACTAGGTTTCACAAAAAATAAAAATTTAGCAACACGCGTTCCCGCCATAACTCCAGCGGTTTACTCACACTCCTTTAAAAAAGATGATTCAAAATTCGAACGTCGTTGTTCTATTACCCACCATCTAGGTAATGTATTTGTATGTATTCAGGCTGCGGCTACGATTCGTGATTAGATTCCCAAGGTGATGTCGAAATCTACTCCTTGACATCCCGACGCGGTGTTTTGTCTGGCTGGCGGGCGGTAGATAGATCTCCGACTTTCATTCCGAAGGCGTGAAATCGAATCCTGGCCAACCGCGAACCAATGTAAAAAACATATGTGTGCTATCATCGCTCTTACGATGAAGAATAACATCGCGAGAAAACTCGCGTTTTAAAACGGCGCGGCGCGGCGTAAGGGTCCAATTATGAGGTTACTTTTAGCCTAATAATTTATCTACGCTTTTAGGCACTTGTTAGAGTTCCGTAGGTACCTACAGAGTAAAACCGGGATTCCTTTGCAGAACCCACTGTTCGTCTTTTTGTCTGTCACCTAACATACATCAGTCTATGTATAAGTACTTACGTTTTTAAACATATTATGATATAACCCTCCTCCTTTACGTCGCGCAGTCGGGTAAGAAAGGAAATGTTCGCCATCTTCTTAAGATCTTAAGTATTCGCTAACGTAAGCAGGTAACAAGTAGGTAATTTATCTTAAGTGAAAGTCAGTTTAATTACTAGAACAATAGCGTGTGATATAAATCAAAATGACGTGTAGGAATCTAGACTTATTCATTAGACATAACTAATGAAAATATTTCTCATGTTATTGCTCTACCTACGCATTCTACTAGAAATATTTTACAAGGAGAAATGCGTCATTAGAATTTCTCCCGTGACAGGATTTGAACCTGTGCCCTTTGTTTACTGGGTGAGTGCGCCACTGCGTCACACGGGAACCCACGTGACACGGTGAATTATAGAAAGTTAAACTATATTAATAATATAAATGTTGTCCACAAAGTTCAACTTTTCCAAAAAAAAATATTAAAGTTGAAATAACTGGAATTTTTTGGGTGCAATTAGTTCAACCGATTGAACTTATAGTTGAACTTTGTGGAATAGGTGGAATTAACGATTCAACGGCTGGTTTGTTAACCTGTTTTTTTCTTTACCGACTTAGAAATGACCGTATCCGGGATGAGCGTATTTATATCAGACCGTTTCCCGGCCGTGCCGTGTCCGAGCTTCGTTGTCTGTTGCTCGGCCGCCACTCGGTTGCAGACCGATCGACTGCTCGCCGAGCAATGGACAACAAAGCTCGGCCGGGTGACTGTTTAATATAAATCATCCCTATGGCCGGG
Organism: Idaea dimidiata; assembly: GCA_949358125.1. NCBI lineage: Eukaryota > Metazoa > Arthropoda > Insecta > Lepidoptera > Geometridae > Idaea > Idaea dimidiata. The sequence goes on from OX442332.1 coordinate 7,643,614, forward strand.
CGGACTTTGGATCGGTTTTCATCCAAATTTCATTCTTGCGGTAACGAATACGTACCTACGAACGATTCCATCTTTTCAAGTCCCTACTATGGAAGTGCGCAGACTACATACGAATTAGTCGTACGTATAATAAGACGACGTTCTTGTTTTCCTGTCATGGGAGAATTTTTGAAACTTTTCTCCTTGTATAACTAATGAATTTAAAATATAAGTAACTAGCTGCGTCCCGCGGTTTCATCCGCTAAGTCTCGTTTCTGCGGGAATATCGGGATAAAAAGTAGCCTATGTGTTAATCCAGGTCCCCAGCTACCCAGCTACCTTCCAAGTTTCATCGCAATCGGTTCAGTATTTTATGCGTGAAAGAGTAACAACCTCACACATACATACATACTTTCGCGTTTATAATATTAGTAAGATTAGTAAGATGAATTTATATTCGTCGACTTGACTTTGACTTGCGAATCAGAGACAGATTCAGATTAGACTGAGACTGATTGCCGCATTTATATTTTATAGACGAGTCTAGATCAAAAATGGACACATAGAACTGTCAATTACATAGGAAAAAGCTTGGAAAAAGATAGGGAAAACGAATAACTTAAAACTGTCGCTATCAAATACTAACTGAATTGAGCGCTATTTACAATGACTTTTTACACGAGGTTTGGAAACATCGCAAAAGTTCATGTTAGGCATTGGTTATCATTTTCATTTTACTTGTAAACAAGTACACTTTCACGAATATAAATTGAATAATATGTCCCCGAAATTAAACAATTTACACGCATTTGAACTAGGTTTCACGAAAATCAAAATTCAGCAACAACGCGTTCCCGCCAAAACTCCCTGTTTTGTGATTGAAACTGAAGGTATATCGAGTAGGTATTAAATAGTTACTCAAATGAACTCAATTTGAAGGTCTGATTGGCAAACCTAGTTATTTAGTTTGTTAACGAAAATTAACTTCGTATCAAGGTCGTGTTTGAACAAATATGAGAAACATAGTAGTGTTCATTGTTGAGAGTTTGAGAGAAATGTTTTGCGCTGGCTATTTAGGGTTCCGTACCCAAGGTTGCCTGCAAGATATGGCTTTAAGCAATAAGGCCGCTTATTTGTTCAACATCGGTTTAGTAAAATTTATTTTAAGTGTTATATTTGTAACTCGTGGTTTTACCCGCGTAAGTTACGTTCTCGCGGGAATTTCGGGATAGAAAGTAGCCTATATGTCCCTTTCCAAGGTCGCATCTATCTCTATACCAAAATTCAACAAAATCGGTTCAGCGCTTTTGACGGTATGAAAGCGTAACGGACAGACAGGGTTACTTTCGCATTTATAATATTAGTTTTATTTTACAGTAAGGATGTTTTTAGTTGTTTATCAAATAAAGTATTAGGGGTAAAAGTATGAAATTGCCGATTTGTACTGAAAATCTTAATTGTTTATTTTTTAAATTTTTAACAAATTTATTTAATCAAAATAGTTGCCATTATTATCTATACATTGCTGCCATCTAATGGGAAGGTTATTAATGCCTTTGCGATAGAACTCCGAAGATCTAGACTGCACAAACTGTGTGAAAGCATTTTGTACTGCCTCCTGGGAAGAAAACTTCTTGTCACGTAGATAATTGTCCAAATCACGAAAAAAATGGTAGTCCGTTGGAGCAAGGTCTGGTGAATACGGAGGATGATGAATGGTTTCTAAGTGCAGTTCCTGAAGGGTCAAAATGGTTTCTCGTGCTGTGTGAGGTCTCGCGTTGTCGTGGAGCAATAATGGTGAAGATCGATTCATGAGTCGGGGCTGTTTTACTGCTAGTTTTGTCAACATGGTTCGGAGTTCGGCACAATAGACATCTGCCGAAATTGCTTGACCAGATCGAAGAAAACTATAGTGAATAACACCATGCTGAGACCACCAAACAGTTACCATTACCTTTTTATTGGTAAGTTTTGCTTTAGGACACTGTTGTGGCATTTGACCTGGGGTCAGCCATTGCATTTTTCTTTTCCGGTTATCATAAAGAATCCACTTTTCATCACATGTTACAATTCGATCCAATATTCCTTCATTTCTGTACCGGTTCAACAAGGCAACACAAGTTTCAACACGCGTTTCTTTCTGCAGATCAGTCAAATCATGAGGCACCCATTTTTCGTATTTGTTTATTTTATTGATTTGACGCAAGTGAGTCAATAAAGTGGGTAAGGTAACGTTAAACCATGCCGCTAATTCCTGGGTAGTTTGACTAGGATCGGCTTCCACTATCTCTCTTAATTCATCGTTATTCACCTGTGTGGGCGGTCTTCCTCGTGGCTCGTTCTTTAAGTCGAAATTTCCATCACGAAAGCGTTAAAACCAAAATCGCACGGTGCGTTCATTAGTAGACCCCTCTCCAAACGCAGCATTGATATTGCGGGCTGTTTCTGCCGCGTTAGTTCCGCGTCGGAACTCGTATTCAAAAATCACTCGAATTTTCGCAGTATCCATCTTTCTTGTCTAAATTGAATAACAAAAACAATTGAAAGTCGATATTCAAATGTTTCACATTTTTTAAAAAAAGAACATCACAGAAACCATTTGAAAAAAGTTTCATTCGAAAACCTCAAACCATGAAGATTCTATGTCAATTCAAAGAACCTATTGCAATAAAACGGCAATTTCATACTTTAACCCCTATTATTTGTCCATCTATATAAAAGGTAACCCTATTAATTAATATTGTTGTGATAAGTCTGCGTGTAATGTCAGGTTTAAACTCAATCGAGTTTTTGTGGCATTAAAGTAATAAATAAATCTGGATACAGGTTACCTATTTGAACCCCTCGTGCGCCAGACTCGCATTTAGCCGGTTTTAATTGAATTTTTCAAAATAATAATATTACAATGATTTCTTATAATTATAATTTCCATAAGTTTGTTATTAATTAGATTGTTTTTAAATGTACTTAGGTACAGTTGGGGTCAGTGAGTCAGTCTTATTTGTAGACTAATTATTATTACTTATACGTGCAGTGATAAGTCGCGGTTTAGTCACTTTGCGAATTCCTTTGACGTAATATATGCGATAGTTAATGGTCAAATAGTTTATTTCGTTTATGTAGATTATTGTATTACAAATAAATGCTCATTTCGATTTAACTCATACAAAATACATAACTCATACATATAACATAATCCAATGAGAAGAAACCACAAGTACCTAATACTTAATTCATTTTGATTTTTGTTTGTCTGTTTATTTGTTATTTCGTAAATTTGTTTTTTATTGCTCAAGGCATATTTACTAGAAATATTTTTAAAGGAAAAATTCATCTTCATAAATTCACTCGCGGCGAGATTTGAACTCGCATCCCTGGATCAATATTCCAGTGCCTATACCGCTCAGCCACGCAAGTTCCGGGAACTTGCGTGACCGAGCGGTATAGGCACTGGAATTGTGAAATTTTGAAGATGAATTTTTCCTTTAAAAAAAAAAAAAAATTCTATGTTTATTTGTTTTTCTTTCACAAAGGGATTTCACGCCACGCGTCGCCTCCGCTCCGCCGCGGCCGTGCGTGACTTACAAATGCGTTATTAAAGTAATAAACTAACTACTTCATATAAGGTGAATGGTTGTATTGTAAGTTAAACGAGTATCTTTGTTATGTACTCCTTCGCGCAAAAACTACTGAACCGATCGTGATAAAATTTGGTATGCATACAGCTAATGCTACTATGTTTATTTGATATAGAACTGAGGCCACGGACAGACAGACATGACGAAACTATTGTAGTGTCTTGTTGACTACGAAACCTGAAAAAGGACAATACAAGATGTAACGGGTAAGCCCTTTTAAGCCGAAAGGGGGTTGTTCTAGACGTCTATCTAGAAGCCATAGAACAAAAGTTGTTCGCCTAGACGCGTCTAGGCGAACAACTTTTGTTCTATGGCTTTTGGAAATTCGAAGTACTTTTCGAAAATTTTAAGTGTAAAGTTTACTTGAAGATCAGCTGTTTCTTAGAGTTCGAGGTCATTGACCTTATGTTGTGCTTTCATTTAGCTTGGTCTACTACAATCAAACCTTCAATTACCTTTATTTTCAAAAACAGCTGTTTTTTCAGTGAAACATAATCTCAAAATTTTCAAAATAAAAGTTCGAATTTTCAAAAGTCGTAAAACAAAAGGTGTTCGCCTAGACGTCTAGAAGAACCCCCTTTCGGATTGAAAGGACTTGCCCGTTACATCTTGTATAATATTTCACTTAGCTACAAAGAAAACGATTGATAAAGTCTAGACTCTAGACGTCATCTGTCAATATGAATAACAAAAGGCTTTTGTTTAGTAAATATTTATAACAGACAGACAGATATTATAATGCCCTTTGAGAATATTATGCTCAACTACGAGTATTTGTATTGAAGTCTTTGGTAAATGCTGGCTGGAGTTTGAAATTATCGTTAATAATAAAAAAAAAACTAACTGCACTGCATCCCTCGGCTTCACCTGCGTAAGTCCCGATCCCGTGCGAATATCGTAGCCTATGTTACTCCTTGATAATGTAGCTTTTTATTGGTAAAAGAATTTTTAAAATCGGTTAAGTAGTTTCACAAACAAAGTAATTAAATATAACCAGCTATCTATATTCTAAGTTTCACCACAATCGGTTCAGTAGTTTTTGCGTGATTGCGTGACAAACATTCAGGTTTATAATATTAGTAGGATAATTAGCATAAGTATATAAAATATTTCATCGGAGTGCTGGAGTCATTCATATGTCATTTTTACTAATTGTAGATATCGCTGGCCTGTCAGTTCTGCTTCTGTTGACGCTCACCTCACTGACTTAGACTGAAATACGGCACCGTCTGAATGCTCCATCCACGTACAGGCACTCACTAAGGTGTGGTTTTTAGCCATGGCCTTCTATGACCTTTCAAACAATAGATCAGACCTGAGAACGAACCGCAACAAAATAGTTACGCCCAACACACAATAGAGCGACAAGCGACAGCGATAAACAAGTGAAGTAGATATAAAGCCGATCTAAAAAATATTGTTTGAACAATTCAAAGGATAGTTTCTTTGCTGAGTTTCTGATTTAATGTTTTGAGAAATCGTTCTTATTTTTTAATTTATTCTAGTTTCTGTATCTATCTATACTTATTTAGTATATTTGTCACCGCGTGCTTGTCTTAAACATATTTTCTTTCCCTCAAATTATTCTTTAAGCAATATTGGATTTTGACAGTTGACTTGATAATAATTTTATTTGTACTGGCATAGTATACGGTCTGTAAAGTTAGAATCAGATAGATATTTTTGAATTAATAGTGTCAATAATTATTAAAATAAAAACAGTTTATAGTGCGTTTGTGGAATATTGGACCCAGTTGACTATTATCTAATTCGAATGAGTATAATTGGTCCCTGGTCCCAGTTTCGAGGTGGACGACTACCCCTTACCCGAATAATCAGATACCTATAATAATTACTTTATTGCAGTGTAATGTAAAAAGCGTAACGCTCATTGATAATGATTAATTATAGGGCGCGGCACGAGCGTAAAGTCACACTGTGACTATCTACTAACTATTCCGTGGTTAAGTATATGAAAGAAATTTCACGAATTTTAATTGTTTTTTATCGCACGCAGTCGTACCTAACTCCAATGTACGCTGTCTCACTTTACAATTGAATTTGTTGCAATTTTTCTCTACCAAGTAATATTTCACAAAAACTAGAACATTCAAGTACCTAATCGGTACGCACTGTCAAGGATTCTAATCTAATTAAATAGTAAATTGCTTGAGAAACTTCTAATTTTTAGTGGTTTTTGATACAATTGCCTTTGTTCTGCAATATTCGGTGGAAATAACGTATGCGCGCACGATTGTGGCACATGTTTTTGGTATCCCAGAATTAATGCATAGACTCCTTTTCACGAAAGTAGTCCCGTGGTAATAAACAGAGCTAAAGTCAGTTCTTTAAAATATCTTTCACAATAATAATTACACAAAATACAATATTTACGTTATAGGTAAAGTAAAGACAAGGCTTAAAATGTAAGTTGCACAAATCGGTGGCCTTATCACTGAAGGCGATTCTTTCCAGACAGCCTTTGGATAGAATAGATCTGTTTTAGCTTGAGTGGCACATATCCATTCACATATCCATAAATCAGACCATACTGAGATAATGATTCATCACCATAGCTTTGAAGATGGGTAAGGATTTGGCAGATCGGATAGGTGATAACGAGATCCTATAACTGAGACTTCGCTGTCTTCTTCTTTAAAATGGCTTTTCCATTCGGATTTCGGACATTTGCCAGTGTCAAATATTATCAATATTTGCAAGTTATTTGCATTGAACGAAACAGTCAAGTCGTCATAGGTAAAGTCAAGTCGAGGGAATCATTGTAAAAAGGGGGCCATTTTTTTACAATGATTGTTCACGGAGCTTTGGAGACAACACTAAGCTAAAGTCCATGTTTTGCACTGATTTTCACTTTTATTTACACTTGTACACCTTCACGAAACTAAATTGATTAATATGCCCCCGAAATTAAACAATTTACACGCATTTGAACTAAGTTTCACAAAAATGAAAATTTAGCAACAAAAACTCGACTTCGCTGTCTGTCCGTCCGTCCGTATGTCAGCAGACTTTGGGCCTTACCACGGTCTCATTATTGTAGGACCTAAATCGCTCTGCTAATCAAAAATAAATGAAGATGTGCTATCATCTAATTAGCATCCACCGCTATCGTTGCTAAGTTGCAGTACATTGCTGCTTTGACGTACCTAACGTGGTTGTTACCGGTGATTACTTCAAAGACGCAATGTAGAATACGAAATATGTTTTTTGACAGTAAATAGCAACCAGTAGCGGTGGATGCTAAATAAAATGATACCACAGCAGTTCTCGCTCTATAAGGGCATGATTAAAAAACGAGAAACGATTGTGGTAAGCACCTGTATTTCATAAACAGTGAACCGGGAACCAGGGAACTGCTGTCAAAAAAGGGCTTAAAGCGACGCTTACACAATACATAACGGCATACGGCAAACCGAGTGTCGATGACCTTTCAAATCTCAGTCTCCAAGATTATGGCTGCAGCCACGCTCTGCTGAGTACAGTTCGCCGCGAAAATGTTAACTATTTTAATTATTTAACGACTATTAAAATACGCCTCGTCGCTTAACACGTCACTCGCGTGCCGCGCCTCCACATCGTGGGAATAAACATAATAAAACTAGTTGCATCCCGCGGTTTCACCTTCGTGAGCTTCGATCCCGTGGGAATATCGGAATCGAAAGTAGCCTATGTTTACTCCTCGATAATGTTTGGTTTTGGAGCCTATTCATTACAAATAGACAAATAAATCTTTCCCCTTTAAATTTCTTCGTCCTTTTCCTCTTTACTTTAGATCACGATTTTCCCACGGGATCGGAACTTGCGGGTATAACCGCGGGACAAAGCTGGTATTATTTATAGACAGACACCCAGACCAAAAATAAGTACGAACCTATTTAATGTTTATAAAAAGACGTAGGTATGGCTTCTTTAGCCATACCTACGTCTTTTTCTTTAGTTTAGAAGATTCTAATTACACTTTATTAGAAGATTCTAATAACACTTTACTGCGTAACTGTACAGTGACAAACCCATACATAATAGCTAAACTGAACCGGTTTTCTGACCTCCAATGCAAACACAAACACTTGCACTTAAAGTTATTTCCGCAATTTTTACACGTCTAACAGTCAGACAGACAAGACAGTTGCCTTTATATCTAAAGTGTCCGTCTAGATCAGGCATAAAATAAAGTTACCTACTCCATCTCTTCCCTCTCCTAGAGAGATGGATAGAGTCCATCTTTAGTCTCCTAAGAGATCTGGAGAAGACTGCAGGTCTCCTCGCGCGGTGGCGGGTAAACTTGGTCCCAACAAGGGTTGGGCTCCAGCGAGGGCTGAATCCGGAAACATCGCTCATATTAGGATCGCTCATATTATTCAATTTTAAGCGAGATTCACATTATGAAACTAGTGTCATACAATTTATAGTCATTTTCACAAAAACAATGCGTAAGATACAGCGTTACTATTATTTATCCTATTTATTTGATTAAATTGCTTCCAGTAACTGCTGCAAGCCTGCTTTTGTGAATTTGTCTCCATTACGCATGACACTAAATCCGTAATGTAAATTAAACTTTAATAAATGGAGAACACCTGCTACACTCTCAGCTTAGTGGGTAAATAACAATCAGGAAAAAACATTAAACTATAACTGCAGATGTCGTTGAGACCGAAGTCCTACGGTTTTACTCGCGTAAGTCCAGTTCCCGCGGGAATATCGGGATAAAAGTACCCTATGTGTTAATTGTGTTATTCCTGGTATCCAGCTACCTATATTCCAAGTTTCATCGCAATCGGTTCAGCGGCTTTTACGTGATTGAGTAACAAACACACATAAACACAAACTCACAAACTTTCAGCTTTATAATATTAGTAGGATAAAAAGGAGCGGTGTTAATCTGGTGGTAGATACCCCGACTTTCATTCCGAAGGTCGTGGTTTCGAATCCCGGCTGACCGCGCATCAATGTCTTTTTCCTTGGGGAAAAGTTATGTGCGTTAATAACATCGCTCATACGGTGAAGGAAAACATCGTGAGGAAACCCACGGCTTAGTTAGTTCCAGACGTATTGACTAGTTCTTTCCTCTGGGCATGGCTAACTAGGCTGGGAGGGTGGTGTAGATGCTGGGCAAGCCTACTCCATCTAACAACGTCCCGGGCACTACAGCGCCATAAAATAGCATGGATTAAAAGTTGCTTGCGCTGTATAAATCATCTAAAATTAGATGAAAATGGCCAAAAAAGGATAAAAAAAAGGTTCTATCGGTGAAAATTTACGTTGAATAAAATTTCTAAACGTTCTGTCGACGAAACGTCCATAGGTGAAACGTCTGTTGGTGAACAGTGGCGGAATCTTCGCACAGTTTATTCGATCTGTGCGAAGATTCCGCCACTGTTCACTGTTCACATCATTGAATAGAATAAAATAAATAAATAAATAAAATAGAATCGCACAGCCCCGAGTCTGATCTAGCGAGTAGGAACCTTAAATAAAACCAATGATCGCGAACATTCTAAGACGTTCGTTTTAGGCTATAGAGCCTAGAGAATCCCTAACTAAAACGAATAAATACTTGCTTAGGGCCTAGCCCTAACTACTGTAGCGCTATAGGAGAGTAGAATGTTGTGTACTCTACGGAAAAGAAGTTTCATTGACATTCAGATTTTCGTAAAAAAATAATTTCCATTACAAAGATTTGCTTACGTAAACAGCCATTTAAAAAGTGAAAATCTAAATGGAAATTTGTTATGGCCATGGGGACGATTGGAACGAATCGGTTATTAAGGCCGATTTCCCGCAATTTTCACGGTGTGACATTGACATTGACAGTTCTATAACCGATGCAGACAGGCCGGAGAACTCAAGGCTGAGTTTTGGAGTTTTGGCGGGAATGCGTTGAGGAGATGTGTTGCTAAATTTTCATTTTTGTGAAACTTAGTTCAAATGCGTGTAAATTGTTTAATTTCGGGGGCACATTAATCAATTTAGTTTCGTGAAGATGTACAAGTGAAAATAAAAGTGAAAATCGGTGCAAAACATGGGCTTTAGCTTAGTGTTCTCTCCAAAGCTCCGTGAACAAACATTGTAAAAATGGCCCCCTTTTTACAATGATACCCTCGACTTAACTCTAACTATAACGACTTGACTGTTTTGTTCGATGCAAATAACCTGCAAATACTGATAATACTTGACACTGGCAAATGTTCGAAAGGAAAAGCCATTTTAAAGAAGAAGAAGAAGAAGGCTGAGTTTTAGCGGGAACGTGTTGAGAAATAGTGTTGCTGGATTTTCAGAGTTTATTTAAAATGCGTGCAAATTGTTTGATTTTGGTGGTATATTTATAATTTATTTTTTATCGTGAAAGTGTACAAGAAACTTGATGAAAATGGAAACCATAGCCAATTATGGACTTTTCCGTTGCTTTCAAATCTCGTAGTTGTAAAACTTACAAACATTTAACAAAGTCTTCTTCAACTTGACTGATACATAGTACACTTATATATAACGGTGACTCTAAGTACTCGTATTTGATTATATTATATCTGCAAATATTGTACAAATTATCTAAAATACAGGACACTGGCTAATTTCCGAATAACCATATTAAAAATGAAGAAAAAAATAAAAAAAGGTAAAGCGGGAAGTGTAGGGTTCCGTAGTTTATATAAAAAACAGGGATTACCTTTTTGGAAAATCGTTACAACTAACACCGTAACACCTAGGCCACAGATAAAGGTTTGCGTAACTTATGAATAAAATAAAGCAATAATCACTAAATAATAACATTTGCTGCTGCCCCGCAGTTTCACCCGCGTAAGTCCCGTTCCCGCGGGAATATCGTGATAAAAAGTAGCTTATGTGTTATTCCCGGTGTCCAGCTACCTATGTTACAAGTTTCATCGCAATCGGTTTAGTAGTTTATGCGTGGAAGAGTAACAAAGTCACAATATACATACAAACTTTCGCGTTTATAATATTAGTAAGATAGTAAGATTATTTAGTAGGTTGCGGTCTTTTTATGAACTGTTAACCGTTTAGTTCTTCTAAACAAAATGATTTCTGGTGGTCGCCATTTTGTGTTTATTTTTATGTCACCTATCTAAGAACTATCGGAGAAATGAGACAAATCTAACGATACCTTTATTAAAGAAATCCATTAAGTGGTTTGGAAGATACCTACGAGCTGAAGACGAATATTACATACAAGATAGACACGAAAAACATAACCGTTTCCTTGCAGCCGGGTAAAAAATAGACATTTATTTCGATTTATCACATTATGTTTGTTCCCAAAATTTGAACCAATATAGAATGTTTATTTTTTTGCTAATAGACAATGTTTGATTTCTGGCTTAATAATGCACATGTGCGCAAACTCAAATATATCCTACTGTGCACGTGTGTAGCCTTACACGTTATTAAATTATTACAACTCGTTCTTAATAATTACGTAAATGTTTAACCATAATGTAACGACTACCTACTAAGTATATACCTTCTTTATAACTTTCTAGTTCTAAGTAGGGGAAAGCAATATAGCTTCGGCATTATGACATCGTTGACCTTTGCCATTGGCAGTTTAAAAAAGTGCCGCCGGCTGTGACAGATTTGTTTTAATTATCATGTTTGATTATAGATTTATGCCTACGATGCAAGATTTATTGGGTTTTTTTTTGCGTACCTATAAGTCAAATAACGTTTCGTTCTCGTATTTATAATAAAACCAGTCAAGTGTAAGTTGAACTTGCGCAAAAAGGATTCTGTACTATTTATTAAAATGAATGAAGTTTGTGGTATAGTATACATTTTATAGTATTTGTTGTTATTGTGGCAACAGAAATACACCCTCTGCGAATTTTTTAAACTGTGTAGTTATCATGGTATTATATCCGTCTGTCTGTCTGGTGACAAACAGAAGGACGGACAGTGGAGACTGGAGTCCTATTTATGGGTCCCGTTTTTTTACCTTTGGGTGCAGAACCCTAAAAAGATTTAAATCTAGAGTCTAGAGAAATTGTTTCCCACGGGATCCAAATAAAATAAATCAAAACTCGTCAATCTCACTAACAAAAAACTCATGAATATTCATTAATTTTATCAAAGAAACATTTATGTTATTTTTATATGTGAAATAAAATAATCATTATTATTGAACAGGAAGTCGGTCTATCACTCTGATTTAGACATTTATGGTCCCATTCTCACGGTGCCAAAAAACCAATTTTATTTTCTAACTAAAAATAAATATAATACTAGTAGTTTATACACCAAGGAGGTACCAATAAAACCCTGACAAATTGACAAAAGTTATAGAACAAAAGTTGTTTGCCTAGACGTCTAGAACAACGCCCTTTCGGTTTAAATGGTCGACGTCGAAACACCCTGTTTAAAGATTTAAAGGGCGTTATATTGAATCCAAAACGTAGGAAGCGATATTGGCGGCAGGAATATTACATTAATAATTAATTTCTCGTAAATAAAGTATAAAAAACATTCTAAAATATTATTTTGGTATTTTATTTTCCATTCTCTTTAATCTTCATTTTGGTAGTTTTCTTTACACGATTTTTAACAGTTTTAAAACTTTTATAACAGAAGAACAATTATCTAACGTGACGTATTTAAACCCTTATTTTTTCTGTTTTAAAGCATAATAAATAACATACACTTGGAATTGGTAGAACAGTTTTACTAAATTAGTAATAGTTATCTTGTTTAAGTTCGTATTTGTATTTGTTCGTGAGATCCTATAATTGGCTTCCTGGTGATACACGTTAATTTATACTTCTGTAATAGCTGTTGGATTTCCTAAATAATAAATAAATAAATAAATAAGGAATTGTTTGATTTTACTCACTAAAATATTGCATAGTTGCATCTTACGTCCTTCTTTTACCCATCTGAAATTTGCTAGCCCTATCCCTGTCACGTCATTAGGTGAGTATGGGTCCTTAACTATCTAGCTAAAGTGTTTCCTTTATGCTACGAGGAACAAATAGAATTTTATGGACTGTCTGCCGGCAATATAGGGCAATTCGAGTCAGTATCTATACTTAAATACGAGTACTAGTTAATATTTATTTTTGTTTTTATTGCTCAAGGCATTTTAAACTTAGAATATGTTTTTTTTTTAAATCTATTAAATAAAGAGCTTTACCGAACAAACGGTTATGTCGCTCAGGGGATTTTTTTTGGGAAATATATTTCCTTGCTAAAAATATTTCTAAGTTTAGATACTAATTTTTTAATATGTGACTAAAAAGTTATTTGAAACTCAAATGATAGCGCGAGCTGCAATTATATTGAAATTTAAATCGTGACGTACTAGGATTAGAAGAATACCAAAGGAGAGTTTCTGATTGATATGTTCTTGAAATGAAATTTTTGTAAATATGCTTACTATGAGGATGTCCTTTCAGGAAAAATCTACTTCTGATTTCTTATATATAAAAATGAATCCCTATTTCCCTTGGTCACGACATCACATCACGCGTGAACGGCTGGACCGATTTCTTTAAGTAATTTTTATTTTGAGTTTGCTTATTTCACGAGAAAGTTCTTATGAAAGAAAAAATATTAAACCAATTTTGATAAAACTCACGCGGGTGAAACCGCGGGCCGCAGCTAGTACAAATATAAAGATTGTTCAAATATTGCTACCTACAACTGAAATGTCCCAACATAGTTAGATATTTCTCATTGACGGTTCAGAGATTGTTGGTAATTTTGCAAGGATATACTTACACTTCAATAGGTCCAGGGAAACTTCAATTTTATTTTGTTACACTCATTTTTTTAACGGTCGCTGTTAGTTTCTAAAAAATACTAAACCGTTTTCGGTTGTTCAAAAGTTTTGGTTAGGGAATATGTGCTCTGAAAGCTATTAATTTAATTGAAAAGGTTCCTATCGTAAAGGACGTCCTTTTTTTGCGCAAAACTGGATGCGAGAAATAGATCTAGGTGGCGTGCAATTGAAGAGGCCTATGTCCAGCAGTGGACTGCAACAGGCTGATGATGACGAAGATACAAGCTACAAGCTGCGATACAAGCTTGTGCTTAGTGTAGAATCGATGTCTGATATATGTAATTTGAGAAATGTCTAATAAGTGTTATAGTTAATAAATAAATATTTGATTTGATTTGATTTTGATGAAAAGGATAGATAGATAGATTTAGATAAACGATTTATTTGTTCAACACTAAATTACAAAAATTAGTAACTGCCTAGCTGCGTCCGCGGTTTCACCCGCGTAAGTCACGATCGCGCGGGAATATCACGATGTGTTTTACATATAAACCTTCATCCGCATCAAAATCCGTTATGTAGTTTGTGTGTTCAACACACAGACAGCGGAAAGCGACGACTTATGTAAGATAAGATGAAGGTAAAAATTAAAAGTATTAAAAATATTTTTTACTATACTTAATTCCTGGTATGTCCGTCCCTGTAACGGGATGGATGTGATCTACCGACTTACCACTAAGAGTCCCATCCGTTCCGGTTAAGATCACAATCTTGGCGACCGTGACGGATAAGACTCTTAAGGTAAGTCGATAGGTGTCATCTGTCCCGGTACCCTCAAAATATATTATTTATTGAGATAATACCACATTATCGTTTTGAAACGTCAGCAAACTCCGTGTCTTCAAAACGCGACCTTCAATGAGAAGAAAACACAAGACACGTTGTTTTTTTTGCAATGATCATTTGAGAACTATAACACTTAATTAAATTAAAATTGCGAAAGTAATTCTGTGAGAACGAAAAACACAATCGCATCCACAAACACACAGCCCGCCCAACAACATCCGACCCGCCTCGGGGGCCATCCCATACAGGTCTGGGTAAAGCGGTACCGTGTAAAATCTCCACGTGACATTCAAATGACTTGAACTTGATCGGTGAGATCGTAAATAATGCAACTAACGCGCTGATTTCACTATTTTCATTTTAATATTGGTTTTAATAAAAGAAAGAAATGCCAACAAGAAGTCTGAGGAGACTTTTTGCTGGGCATTTCAAAGGTTGCCTGCATCACTTTTAGGCCTGATTTTTCATTCCACGGATAAAAGATATATGTCGAATTTTGTTTGAACCCGACCATATTTAAAAATCTTCAAATTTTGATCTTCTAAAGAAGATCGTTCAAAATGGACCAGCTAAGTTCCACAGATACCAAATTTGGCACTTCAAACAACATTTAATACGAAATTGCTTCATTCTTAGAAGATGAAATATGGATTAGGTATTCAATAGATTTACGTGATCTAAAGCCACTGTGTTAGTATTTTCGTTTTATTTCCGCTAAATTCAAAGAGATTGTATGTTAAAGTTTCACAGTTAGGAGCACTACACTGTTCTCCTAAGTTAGGAGAGATTGAGCCGCCATTTTTAGGTTTAGTCCAAATTCGTCCATAACGAAAATACTAACACCGTGGCTTTAGATCACGTAAATCAGTTGAATAATCCATATCTTGTGTTTTAGGAATGCCTTTAAAATTTAATTAATGTACCTCTACCCCCTAGGTCTTAGCTCTGAGGAAAAACGCCGATCTTTTTTTTTTTTAAATCATAGTGACGTTTTTCATTCGCAGGTGTTACATTTTATTTGTCAGATATCTCTAAGTATTTAGCAATTTGAAAAATCAGCCCAGCCGTACACTGGTTCACTGTCAGTCTATAATCCATGAGACTTGTTGTCTGAAATAAATGGTTATTATTATGTTAGCGATAAGGGCGCCCACTGTACTTATACTATACCTATTTGTTCCCGGTGGGAATCGAACCCACATTCTTCTTTACTGCACCACAGAAAGGCCGTTAAAGAACAAAGGTCACCGCGAGCATTTGCTTGTACTGTAACAGTATAGATTCGACTTTGAGCATTACATACTACCTGCCTGACTGACTAGCATTCACGTGTGTAATGTACCATTTTTACAAGTGAAGCGTATTTATGTTACAAGTTGTATCAATATAGTTACAAGGTGCGCGCTGTCTGTAATGCTCGAATCTATGACGTTACATTACAAGCGAATGTTCGCAATGAGGGATCACTTAGGTAAAGATGTTGAGAACCTCTTCCTTTTGAAATCAGTATCGATTATTGCTACTGGTGCGGAAGTGGCAACAACCCTGGTTCATTTATTTAATTGTTGTACCTAATTAATATTTTTCCATATTATATCTATAACCCTGTGAATAAAAATTTAATTACCGTATATTCTAACAACCTCCGTAATTGGATATGGTTCTAACTTCCGGGAATAAATTAATTAAATTGAGTTTCCATGTTAACGATATATTTGTTTGCGTACTGTTGGTACTTACTTGCTCTTATATACAGGATAGCTACTCTTATTCTACGAACGAAAGAAAAATTATACTAGGCATAGTAAATATTATACTAGGATAGTATCATCAAATTATACTAAGCAAATTATCTAATCATCACCTTAAATTATAGCCGTAACAGATGATCGAACTGCACTGCACGGCGCGGGCGCCGACATATTATGTTAAGTCATAACATTATTAAAGAAAGAGAGGACAAACACTCTATACTAAAGTAAATTTAAAAAAATAGTTTAGAGGATTTAGGAAAAGTAGTAGAACAACATTGTATAATTTTTGTCTGTTACGCTACCACGTCTACACCGCTTAATCGATTTTGATGAATTTTGGTATAGAGCTAGATGGAACCGGACATAGGATACCTTTGATCCCGATCCCGAATCCCGATTTTGAAACGGTTACGGGATGAAACCGATTTTGATTTTTGTATCGGGATAGATGCGACTTTGGAAAAGAGCATAGGCAACCTTTATCCCGATCCCGAATCCCGATCCCGAAATTACGAGAAATTATATAATTACAAAAAAAAAAGTATAACATGTAGTATATCCGTTGTCTAGTATACTCACAGGACAAGCCTAGTGCTTAGTTTGGGCTAGACTGTATGTGTTAATCTTTTCAGCTATCTTAATTTCATCGCAATCGGTTCAGCAGTAGCTTAGGGTGAAGGCGTAACAAATATACTCGGTTACTTGAAATCACACTCATTCATTCCGATTTTATTCACGTTGCTTTTATTATTTTCAGCATTTTTACATGCAATACCGTGCCCACGTTTCAGAATCCTTAGTTTACAGAATTTCCGACGCTACAACGACGGTTCTCCGCCGCGACTTATCAGTGTGCGTAAAGCGTAAAAGCCTTAGATCATTTATCTATTACACAATACTGTGGCGTATGACGGTACTCAGCTTTCTACCAGTATCAACAAAAAGTGTTAACTATTAAATATCGTTCAAAAGTTCATGAGAACCGAGCCAAGCCATATGTAACGCCGACTTCCTAGTTGTGTAATGTATGGACTCTTCTATTTGACCTACAATCATGGTACTTAGGTTTCCATTGACATAAACACTAGCAGTGGCGTTGACTAGATTCTGTCTACAGGTAAGCTGGTGCAAACATGTTTTTAACCACAATTCAGCCTACAATCAAGGTAAATACTATGGTTTCCATTGATGACATAAGCACAACATAATCACGTAGATAAGGCGTAGAGTAGGTAGAGTAGTAAATGAAAAACCGGGCAAAATAAAAAACCAGTTGTTATTTCAGTTGTTCTAACAACAACGGTTTTCGGTGAAACTGTTTACAATATAAAAATGTTATTTTCTGTTTTTAAATTAGATACACTGAATTTTTGTATTTTTTAAGTACCAATTATATTGACAGTCCTTTAGAGCAAGTGTGAGGAAGTATTAGACAGCGTATACTTATTTTAGGTTTTTTTATTGTAGTATTTCTTGGCCTCTTTTATATACTTGTTGCGTTTCGAATTGACCATCTTCATGATTCTCTTCACATAGTTGTCGTTTTTCAAAGCGTTCCTAACTTCAGTTTCGTCGATCAACATTTGAACTGTAGCCAACGTCAGCGTCGTGGCAACGGTTGTGGTCGCCATTTTTTCCTTTTCCTTCCTTTTAGATTCTTCCACTTCGTTTAGAAGGTTTTCAAAGTCCTTATTAGTACGAAGTAGTATTTTTTTCTTATCTTCTTGTTTTTTTTGTTCGAGTTCAATAATTTTTATGAATTTCTCCATGATGGCTGTTTGTTTTGTCATGATATTGATCATTTCAGTTTCGTAGTCGGCCATTTTAATTTCTGCTGAAGTTTCTTTGCGTTGTACGTGGCCTTTTGTAGGGCTTCGGATGGATTCAATCGGTTTTTCATTTTCATTGTAATACTTTTTTGAAATTCTGAAATTGGAGTATTAAATTTTAAAGTGCTTCTCAGTTTCACCCGATTTCGTGGGAAATTCAGGGTGAAAACTAGTGTTATAAATTGATATAGTAAATCATAATTCTGGCTATCTACGTTTAAACTTATCGATATCGGTTTAGTAGTTCCACATCCTAACATCATTACCGCTACCATTGTCGGTAAGTAATCGCAATTTTATTATAAGTTATCATTATAGATTTTATAGCTAGGTAGCTTTACTATAGCTAGTTAGTAAAGTTAGCTTATATACGCTAACTTTACTAAGTTTGGTTTATATCGTCCGCTGACGACTAAACCAAATTTAGTTTAGCGTAGTTTGAATGGTTGAGCCAGTTTTTCATAGGTGCGTCGACCGCAACCACAACAACTACCAGTTCATCGGCGAAGTCCCGATCCCGCGAGAATATCGGGATAAAAAGTAGCCTAGGTATCAATCCAGATCTTTTACTAATCTACATATAAAGTTTCATCGCAATCGGTTCAGTAGTTTGAGTGAGGGAGTAACACATATCCTCGTTTACTTACCCTTACATTCTTTTTTTTTTTTATTAATTTTATCTTCCATCATTTACAGTTTTTATATAATAAAAGCAAACCAAAAATCACAGAGATTTGTCCGGAATGCTTCGTATGTCACATAATGTTAGTAGCATACCCAAGTACATAGAACTGGAGTGGTCTTGAGACCTTAGAGACTGGAAGGAGAAAGGCCGCCTGCCGCCTGATAGTGAAGCTTTTTTTTATCGGTCTAGACGGCCGAGTTTCATACGTTCCACATAACTGTGGAACGTATGAAGCTTCGGCCTGCGGAACCGAAGGCTCCTAGATTATGTCGTCATACTAGTCGCTAAACAAAAATTAATATGAAAAAAATATACGTGTCACCTTTTGTGATCTTCTAAAAGCGCTTGGTTAGTTCCATGTTTCTTCGAATTTGATATTTTTAGCTGTATCAAAATTGTACCTGGAAATAAATAATACAGTTTGTTTCGGGAACGGTAGGTAATATAAGCCGAAAGAAGTTTTTTCTAGACGTCTCACGACGAAAAACATTCGTTATAGTGCCACAAGTAGGTATAAGTTGGAGCGACCGTGCATCAGTGTGTTCAGTTAAAAGGACTGTTCCCGGCTTTAGATAAAACAAGAAAAAAATAATTGGAACTTTTCTATATTTTTTTTGTTAATATTCGATAAATAATCTTGCTTGTGTTTAGTTCCTAAAATCGCCACCGCCAAATTATTTATACTTGTGGCACTGAATGCTACACACTTTTTTTTGAAAATATTTTATCTGTTGTGTTTAAAGAAAAGTCAAATAATGGTGTTGACATATTTTTGTGTCTAAATTGGTTTCTGCATTTTTTTAGTTTCTAGACGACTATATCGAATAACCTGAAGCCTTTCCACATTTTAATTAAACCAGTCCCATCGCCCCGCACTCGCACTATCTTCGCTTCCCATGAGATGAGATGAGGTCAAGTACTATAGTATAGCCTATTGAGAAAAAAAAAACAGTATTTGTTTTACTTAAAAGGTAAAACTTTAAGCCTGCTTCTTGTGAGATAGTTTATTAAACGCCTTAAGTGTTTATCTTAAAACTACACCAAAATGTAGAAAATTCGCGCTACCATGATCGGTAGTCGTCGCTATGTCGTCCTTTTGTCGTTCAAAAAATAAATTAAATTTGAATTTAAAATACCCCGACTGTCTTTAAAAATCACAGACAATAAAAAAAAAACTTTTTTTTATCTTTGTTTTTCTTTTTTTAAATTATTTGATGTGTTAATTATTTTTTTATTATGACACGACAACGCGACGTCTTCGCGACGACTTATATATAAGACATCATGGTAGGGCCCAATGTCACCTACAATCCATTTCGATAAATTCGACAGGGATTCTAAGTTTTAGCTCGTGAATGTACAAACAACCTCTTAAGAATAAAATCATTGAACTTACAAAACAGTACAGTTTGAAAACGCATAAAAGACTGCGACATATTCAATACAATTTTATTTTATTACAGTGTAGGTATATTTCGTAGATTTTTAATCCGTTTTTTTTGTTACAGGTAATAAGGGGCGTGCACATAGAGCCAGCTCACGTAGTCAAAAAGCGTAGTGTAGACCAACCTTTAAGAATAAGTATTTTTTACGATAACTCCGTCTATAGGTGAGTGATCTTTTTATAAGAAACGGAAAAAATAATATTTCCTTTTGTTTTTATTGGTCAAGGCATTTTAAACTTAGAAATTTACTTATTTCTAAACGGAAAAAATAACAAAAAAAACTATATAGGTATACCAAATTGAGACATGATGAAATTTATGCTTAAAAACACTTCAGCCTCGATTCAACCTGGGTTCAACTTCACTCAGCCCATTTTTATGGTTCCATTCGACGGGTCATATTCTGATTTAAGTGCAACACATAATTTGTCTCATCATCTGGTCTGGGTGTATTTCTATGTATAATATGTATGTATTTACAAAAGAAAAATAAATATACCTAAGTAGTATATCCGTTATCTAGTCACCGTAACACAAGCTTACCAGCTTACCACGGGGCTAGATGGCGCTGTGTGTTCGTCACAGGATTTATTTATTTGTGAAAATTTCAACTGTCCTATAGCTTTGATAAACAGACAAACGGACAGGCGGAGTCTTAGTATTAGTAATAAGGTCGTTTTGCATAAATACCCTTTGGGTGAATGGTTACCTATAATAATTTAATAATAATAATAATAATTTTTATTCATTTACAACAATATAACATAATTAGGTATGGGAACCTTCTATTAAGTATAAAAGTATACTTGTGTCAGAAGGATCCGTTCTTCCATATCTTTAATTTAATTAAGTTACATGCAAAATCATTAATTTAACTAATTATTAGAAATGAACAGAAGTAAACATCAATTTTTAAATACCGATCCAAATTATTGAAAATTTAATAAATCCATTAAAATGTAATATAAAACTGTAAAAGATTAAATAAAATAAAAAAGAGTAAGTACCTACCTAAATCATAAACATTTTTCATTTAGTTAATTATAAACAAACAAATAGAAAATATAAATAAAAATATAATAATAAATGTAACATCGTAAAAGATAAAATTGAGCAAACTGAACAAATCAAAAACTTTGTGAGTTAAACTAAAATAAAATAAATGCATTTTCTCTGCTTAATGCAAATATACGACCGAGTCAATGGTCTCCCTCGCAACCAGCCGGGCAGCCTCATAAGAGTTGGCCATCGGGAAACCAAAGCCCACTCACAAACCAAACACGAAATGAAAATTAGGTACAATATTCGTATTTACACCATCACGACCAACAACGATTCCGTTTCATCATACGAATAATCCAACAACCACTCAGTCACAACCTGCTTAGTTTCGTACTCCCCAAAACGTTCGATTTTCGTCGTGTGTTCAAAGCGCCATAACAATCTTTAAAGAAGATAGGTATAGTCCCCACCTTCGCTTCAGTGTAGGAGAAATAAACAAACAAAATAAACATCACGGATACCAAACAAATCTGGTAAAATTCCAACATACAAAGATATTTAAAATTGTCGTTATAATTAATGTAAAGTGTACAGAGAGAACCCTCTCTCCTATGTATTACTTATTGTATTATTCTGTCGGCGCGGCGGCGTCGTCAATGGTATTTGAAGTTACAGTTAACTACTACCTACAAACAGACAGACAGACGGACAGAGACAGAAAGACAGAGATAGAAGGAATACAACGAAACTAGGAAAAGGATTGTTGTTGACTACAAGACCCTAAAAACGAGGAGGTTGTCAAACTCAATTCATTATATACGGCATGGAAAAAAACATTATGTTTTATTATTCTTGGCAGGCCAAAGTAAGTTCCTTTACGTTGGTCTGCCAAGAGTACTGATCTGAGTTAAAACCTCGCAGCGAGTGAATTTTTCAAGATATATTGTTCTCTAA
The DNA here is from genome assembly GCA_949358125.1 of Idaea dimidiata. Classification (NCBI taxonomy): domain Eukaryota; kingdom Metazoa; phylum Arthropoda; class Insecta; order Lepidoptera; family Geometridae; genus Idaea; species Idaea dimidiata. The sequence continues at coordinate 7,665,497 of OX442332.1, forward strand.
AATATTTTTCTAAAAGATTAAAAGCACCTAAAAGTAATTTCTCCTCCATCCCTCTATGACAGTATAACATTTAAATATCTTCAAACAAAAGCAACGCACCTCACATTATTAGACAGGATTCCATCACACGGCCCTGTAATTCCGGTGGAACGAGTGGAAATCTTTTGTCACTGTAACATTCCATTTGGGTACCTACACAAAAACATTTACTCCCCAGAGTTGTTTGTTAAATTGTTATCAACTTTGTTTACGGAAGATTTTTGCAACCAAAGAAATTGTTTTATTATTATTCTTTATACTTCCAGTATCACGGGGCTATGGAGCCCCGGACCTTTATACTTATTAATAGTCTTGTTTTATTTTCATTACTTCTCAGAAAATCATAAAAATCACAGAAAACGTGAACATGCCTTACTAAAGCTACGTCCGCACAGGTAGGACACTGGCTTAGCGCCTACAGCATAGCGAGTCTGAGCGCTGAGCACAGACCGCTTAGAGCCTAGCTAGTCGCAGTGCGGCCGGCTGCGACCGGGCGACCATTCTAGAACGGTCTTTTTAGTTAGCACCTACTTGCTAATTGCACGCCAGACTCTAGGCGCTAATCCAGTCGCCTTTCAGTGCGTACCTAGCCTTTGGTAACTGTGTAACTAGGTACCTAATAAATTTCTTTTTTAATTTCAGGTTAGATCCAGAGAAGTTTATAATGATAAACGTAAGTGTATATTTTTGTAATTAGACTATAAAAATTTGGCCACATGCGTCGTTGCTCACTTGCCACGCTATTTGCCATGCCCGGCGCTTTTATGAGCGTGTGGTGGCTCAATCAACGGATAAAGGTGAGGGAGCACCTTAAGGGAAATGATACATCTCTTTCTCCATTTTTATAGTCGACAGTTTTCTCCCTGTATAAAGACATTAGAGCATGTTATGTCTATGCCATTAAATCTATACCTATAATATCGCTGCCATAAAATCTATATAATATTTGCTATACCAAACATATGGGCATGGTAGATATACCTGCATCTGCAGATACCTATAGCTTTTACTTATAGGGTTTATCTTCGTCATGTTTAAGTATACAGGGTGTTTCGAAGACGGTGATTTAAGCCGAAATGGGGTTGTCCTAGAGGTCAACTCCTTGTTCTTCACCTTTTTAGGGAAATTCGAACAAAGTAGTCTTCGAAAATTTGAAAATTATGAGTTTAAAGTTTACTTGAAAATCGGCTGTTTCTTAGAGTAAGAGGTCATTGATCTTAAAAGTTATCCTTTTATTATTCCCTTTATTATGTTCAAGAAAACGGTTGTTTTTTTCAGTGAAACAACCTTAATATTTATTTTAGTTTAAAAGTGATACAAAACTTACTTATAAACGCTCGTTAACAAGTGCATAATTAATTTATTGTTAGTCTTTTTCGTGAAGTTTTAAAGTAGACAGAGAAAAAAAAATATTTTAATCATGTTAACCCAAGATTAAATAAGTTTAAATTAATTTTACAGAACACAATATTACCCGAGGCAGTTAAGTTTTGGGAACGAGTGCTCAAAGTCAGAAAAACTGGAGGTCCTATCAAATTAAATAGGTAAGATTTTATTATTGTTATATGCGCATTGAAAAGTCGCGGCGGAGATGCGAGATTAAAAGTAGCCTATGCGATCGGCCTATGAGATAGCCTACGTTTAGTTCCCAATTTTCGACGAGAACGCGACTTAACAATAAAAGTCCAGTGTACTTGTACCCTATACGGTACACTAAATTTAAGCTTAAGTTGTCATGTTCATCAATAAAGATATTTTGAAATAAATAAAAAATAGCAAACTTGAAGGGCGTGAACTTATTATATTGGTTTGTTTGTTATGTAAGGACTTGCGGAGTATTAATTTTTTGTAAATACGACTTTTAACGTGTTTGTTTGTTATTGTTTGTCTGAAATTCGCTAGCGCTATCCTTGTCCTGATATTGGGGTTAGGTCAACGAACTCGAATATTTAGAAGTAGCAATCCTTTGAAAAAATGTTCCACGCAAACGGTGGTTGCGGGGCCTAGAACGATGATTCGACCACCAGTCTGTCTCTAAAGATCGTCCGCTATTGGTCAATCCAAAGGTCGATCATACGTAATACTGTACGGAACATGTCTGTGTGTGCATCTGCTGCTGTGTGACCGTGGAACATGTTTTTTTCGAATTTAATAGAGAAGTAAGATATCCATTCTATTTATTCCTCGTAGGGTTAGGTGCTCCTTCACCGCGAGCACTTGCGCGTAATGTAACGTTACAGATTCGAACATTAAACGCAGCGCGCATCCTGTGAGTGGAATCTTACTTAATGTTACATTACAGTGAATGCTCGCGGAGAAGGAGCACCTTTAGGGATGATTTATATTAGACAGTCACCCGGCCGAGCTTCGTTGTCCATCGCTCGGCGAGCAGTCGATCGGCAACCGACTGGCGACCGAGCAATGGACAACGAAGCTCGTACGGTTTATTATAAATCATCCCTAAGTCGCAAGCCACGGTTGAAAAATGAAACAAAGAATTTAGGTACTATAAATGTTAATTTTATCCCTCATAAAAGGTAGGTTGTACGCTATAACTCCATTACAGATAGGGCAGTAGTAATTGGTCACTTTCAAGTAGTCGGTGCAGTAGATAAATGCTACTCCGGGGACGAAACTGTAACAAAAAAACGGTTGGAGATTTAGCACGGCTTACAACATTTTGACAAGGGTTAAAAACCCGTACCCGTTAGAATTCCCGACCCCGTTAGAATCTCGGGATCAAAAATAAATTAGGTTACTCCTTGATAATATAGACTTCTTTGTTAATACTTGTTCATAGTAGTTTTTAAAGTAGGTACAGGTTTCTAAGTTTTAATCTTTCTTTTCTATATCTATACTTAAAATAAAGGAAGAGAGGACAAAAAGTCTGTACTTGGATGTAAGTTAAAAAAAAAAGTGGTCTAGGGGACTTAGTATACTAAATAGTTGAACATATTTATATCATTTTTAAAATGCATGTCTGTCTGTCTGCCTGTCTGTTCCTTATACAATTAAAAACTACTTATCCGATTGAAATCTGGTTTTCAATTTTGGATAGTTCTATTTTCGAGCAACGTCGTGGTATACTTTGGCATCGAAATTCAATTAGTAGAACCCGAGTGAACTAAAAAGTGCAACCGCTCGAGAACTGCTTGGCTGCACGCGTTTTCACTTCTGTGGGTGAAAACGCGGGGCGCAGCTAGTGAACGAATAAGTGCAACCGCTCGGGAGAGAACCGCTCGGCCGCCCGCGCCCGTTACAACTGACAATGCGTTTTTCACTTCCGCGGGTGAAACCGCGGGGCGCAGCTAGTTTATAACATTAGTACCTGTCTATATTATAGATATATTATATATATATATATATATTATATATATATTATAGATAGATTATATATTACCAAACAAGCATGCAGAGGACAGCCACAGCATGCGTGATGATCCCGTTCTCTTTTATAACTAATGTCTGCACTCTTTCCCCGCAATGCTGGCAGTTCATGACCTTCCTCACTTCGCCGTTACTTGGTGACGTCAGAGAGGTCGGAGTGGTCGGAGATACGGTAGGCTGCTCGGAGGATGTTGCTGTTTTTGTTAACAATTAAATAAAACTTAGATTTTTGATGGACATGGCTGACTAGGCTAGGAAGGTGGTGTAGGTGCTGGGCTATTTTACTCTACCTGACAATATCTCGGGCACTACAGCGCCATAAAAGCATAGATCGTAAGATGATCATCTCAAATTTGATTAAAAAGGCCGATTTTTAAGGTACTTACTGTATAAATATTATTGCACTATAAAATATTGCACTACATTGCACACAGCTCAATCTAGCCCAAACTAGGCTTGTACTATGGGTACTAGACAACGGATATACTACATATTATACTTTTTTTTTTTTAAATATATACATATTATTCTACATAGAACACATCATACTTAGACATATTATACACCATACTTAGACTTGGAGTATGGTCTCCATAGAGTTAAGTAATATATACGGATGGTTTCCATTAGAGCCTAAAACTTTTTCATGTCGACCCAGACGACAGAGTTTCATACGTTACATAAGTTAATCTGTTCGGAAATTTACTCACACGCTTTTAGACATTTATTCGAACAAAGTTAACTTAAAACTCGAGTCGTCGTTGTTTTCTTACCCTCCATCTAGGAAATCTAAGTTAAGTTCCACTGTTGTGTACACCTATAATTGTCATTAACACGAGCCGGTCGTGTAGTTTTAGTTTGATTTCTATTTTTGTAATAATTTATTGTGAGTCGTGTTTTTGGTGTTCCTAAATAAATAAATTAAGACTTACATGCCAATAAACCTCTATTCTATTGTTAAACTTACCGCCCGGAAGTATAACCCTGGTCCGTTCCGGCTGTGCCGTGACCACAGGGTTGCTAACGGCATCTATCTCGGTGTACGCCGGCGGGGGCTCCGGGAACTCTGACACCGGGATCGTGTCCGGCAGCCCTGACGACGTGGGCATATCAGGCTGGTACACCTGGGACTCCTTCATCATGCTGGCGGGAAGCGGGGAGGTGTATGAATAGGATGCTGGAATAAAAAAATAAGATTTGAGCACTTATAGCCAAATTGGAAAAAGGAGCGGGGCTGAATCTCCAGAATTGCAAGTCCTGTTAAGTCTAACTAATTTTACGGTTTTAAACGCGTTGTTTTTGTTAATGCAGTTTTAGTTGCAATGCCGATCTGACGCTTCGGAGCCTCTGTAGACTCCTTTTTCAAGGTAGACTGACAGATCATAATCAGAGAAAACAACCGGGACCAACTCTTTAACGTGCCTCCGAAAAGCACGGAGGAACTCGAGAAAGTGAATTTTTGCCACACAAGTGGATCATCCATTGAAGTAATGACCCAAGGTATTTAATGGTCGCCATGCATTATGCGACCATTAAATACCTTCAGGTGCAGGTAAGCCAATGAGCTCCTCAAGATAATATAAAATATCCACCCAAGAATTAAGGGCTAGATCGAAACTAAACATGGTCCAGTTAGTCTAATTTAAGCGTTTGTATAACGTTGTATACCTGAAGGTCCCTGGCCGTCCAAGGCAAGTGTATTCGGTCTTACAGCCGGTCTGTATGGAGGCGCGATGATAGAAGATGTGTCGTCGTCCGAGTCTACTGCTTGCTCTTTGGCTTCGTCTATACGACGGTTGTCGAACTGGTCGTAGTAAATGGTGTCCTAGAAGTATAAAAAATAATGTTAGCACTTTAGATTTTAGATATGGAACCTAGTCACGACAAATGACACGATAAAACTGCGTCTAGCTGATACTCTAGCTTTCACGTGGAGTGATTGTTATCTCGTTCGCGCTATAGCCTGGAACGTCTCACTATCTCTGTCACTATTTGTATATACCGCATTTTTCTTTTGTCTTAATCTAAGGATTAGATGCATGCAGTGCAAGGGGGTTAGATATTATCCCAATGTCATCCAAAGACTCCCCACGATAGCTACAATCTCGTCGGTCCACAGAGTAGGTGGTGCGGTATGGATACGCATTACGCAACCCTAAAGTTATTAATGTGGTTTTTTAAGAACCATGTCTGTATGCTCACGTGGTACGACTAGAGATTCTTGTTGTGTATACCATCTGTTTTTATCTAGACCCACAATAAATAAATCATTTCATTTTAAATAATTACTAATACTTGGCCTTCTTGGTCGACATAAAACAGCTTCACTATCAAGCGGCCTTTCTCCTTCTAGTCTCTAATAGTAACCAGTTCATATCTATGGTTATATATTTATCCCGTACCTGCACAAAGCTAGGTTCTTCGTGAGGCAAAGCATCTCTGGTAGAGACGTCACTGCCGTAGCGGTCAGGTATGTCAATGTATACCACTGGATTGTCGTCCGGGTCTCGCTTCGATTCTGATGATGACCCTGGACTCTGCAGAGGTAAAATAGCCTAATACTGCTGAATAATTAAAATTTGAGGGCTACTTAAATAATTGAGCATATTCTTAATTCAAAATTAATAATGCCTATAGGAATTTATGAGTTTAGGAACTCCTTACAGCCGAACACAGAAACGCCACTTTAATTTTGATGGCTACTTAAATAATTGCATTGGTGTGAAATTAAGGACTGCATCTTTTAGTGATTTCCAAATGTGGGAAATACTAGGATCGAGTAAAAGTATAAAATTTTGAAGATACTTGATATAAAGTGGTAAGTGGTGTGGTGGTAGTAGTAAGTGGTATGTTTGAATCTACCTGTCCGGGTGTCTGTCTAGTCGGCGTCCTCTGCACCACTGCGCTCTCGTGTTCTTCTGGAAGATCCACGTACACCACCGGAGGGGCATCTTCTTCTTCTTCCTTCTCTTTCCTTACGTTCGATGGCCGCTGGAAGTTATATTTAAGACTAGCTGGGCCCCGCGGTTTCACTGCGTAAATCCCGATCCCGTGGGAGTATCGGGATCAAAAGTAGCTTATATCACATCTCGATAATCTAGCTTTCTATTGGTGAATTGTTAAAATCAGTTCAGTATTTTTGTAACCTATTACGATTAAACAAATAAATACAGCGAGCGAAGCGTCTCTGCGTCAAGACTGATAAAATGTTCTATCGTTTATCAGTACGTATGTTGGTTCTCCTCTACAGGTCGTATTTTGTAAACTTGGGATATAAATAAACATAGGTTATAGGTTTTTTGTCGTGGGGATTTTTGTTTGGTAGCGTATTTCGCCCACTATGAGGGTTACCAAGGTTTTACCGATATATTAGCGTAGCCGGCAGGTGTACAGGTCGCTACCGTAGTGCGTACTTATCAATCTTAACTTACGGAATTTTTTCTGTCGTAAGTTGGGTATCGGCTCCTGACGACGGGACTATTGTGTTCTTCCGGAAGATCTACATATACTACAGGGGCAGCGTCTTCTTCTTCTTGTTTCTTCTCTTTTCTTCTGTTTGGAAGTCTTTCATTCTGAAATGAAAAAGAATATGCAAAGTTTTTTAAATAAACTAGTCTAGAGATAAGTAGAATATTTAGAAAAAAGTCATTTATTGAGTGTGGCTCTCATTTCACATTTATTAATCGAGATGTATATTGCCCTAAAGGTATTCCCTTACCTGTCTGTCATAAGCTGGGTATCGGCTCGTGACGACGGGACTATTGTGCTCTTCCGGAAGATCTACATATACTACAGGGGCAGCGTCTTCTTCTTGTTTCTTCTCTTTTCTTCTGTTCGGAAGTCTTTCATTCTGAAACGAAGAAGAATATGCAACGTATTTTAAAAATAAATTAGTCCAGAGATAAGTAAAATATTAGGGAAAAAGTTATTTATTGAGTGTGGCCTTCATTTCACATTTATTAATCAATATGTAAATAAACAAATGTTCAAGATATATTTATTAAAATGTCACAAAATAAGTACAAACACAAAACATAGAATATGCATAATACATAATATAGTCAGTCAAATAAACCACCCCTGACCATACCCGGCGCAAAGGACCCAAGGATACTTGCAGGATTTCCCTGTTTTTATGGCAATAGTTATCCTTTGCACCCTGAGCGCTAGTATGTATATTGCCCCATAGATATTCCCTAACCTGTCTGTCATAAGCTGGGTATCGGCTCGTGACGACGGGGCTATTGTGTTCTTCCGGAAGATCTACATATACTACAGGGGCAGCGTCTTCTTCTTCTTGTTTCTTCTCTTTTCTTTTATTCGAAGGTCTTTGGTTCTGCAATTTTAAAATATTATGATCTCCGTTATTAAGAACCTGATGTTTAACGATAACGAACATTTTATAAAGTTCGTTTTAGTAAGGTATACCTACTCGCTAGGTGACTCGCTAGGCTCTAGGTGCTAAGCAAGCAGCCTTTTTGTGCAGCCCTAGCCTAAATCAGCAAGAATTGTAAAATTTTCTTGTTGGTACCTCAACTTACGGGGTTTGGTCTGTCGTAAGCTGGGTATCGGCTGGTGACGACGGGACTATTGTGTTCTTCCGGAAGATCTACATATACTACAGGGGCAGCGTCTTCTTCTTCTTGTTTCTTCTCTTTTCTTTTATTTGGAAGTCTTTCATTCTGAAATTAGTAGGTTGGTATATAGGTAAAAAAATAAATAAAGGAAGACGGATCCGACACCCGTTGAATGAAACAGGCTTATTACTTTATTCATAGGTAAAACAGCTAAGTTCACATTTCTTGTAGGTTACGTATCTTCAAGCAAAACGTGCTACATTTCGAACCATCAATTACCATAATCGAACTTTCTTAAACACTATATTGTCCCCCTTACCTATAAAATATAATAATAAAGAGTTGCATAATCTATAATATGCATCGTTTGTCTTTTACTGTGTCATGAAGTCGATGGCTCCCGAGTAAATAATCGGATGTAACATTTTGACAATTTTCATGTTTTAATTGATTTAGAATTAAATAATAAATTGCTATCGATTCCAAAAACAAAATATATAAAATCTTTAAAAATGAGGATTTTTTTTCACGTAAATAATCGTATGTATAATTTGGGTGCAGCGTAAATCATTGTATCGACTCTTGCGTGGGTTTACGAGGGGGAGACTCGCCGGGCGCATGGATCGTATAGTCAGTTACCATGTATTACGCGGCAAGATCGCGCGCGTCCGATCGATTCATGTTTTGTTAATATTATTTGGTTTTAGTTGGATTGTTTAAAAGTTTTCAATGATGAGTTATAAGAAAAGAAAAAAACTATTCGAGACAAGCCTGGCGCGCTCAAAAAATTTGTGAAATGGCATGTAATTCGACACAGAATGAAGACACAGCTTGCAATTTTATATCTCCAGAAAAAAGCCTTCTAAATTCAATTGAAAATGACATTGAAGACAGATTAATAGGTAAGTAATTTTCCCATTTTTTTGTTAATATGACCGTAATTAATGCCTAATTCTATTTTTGACTAACAAATTTACTTAAGACTATGGTATGTGAAGGATACGATTGTGTACGTTGTTAATTAAATTTAAAAAATGTCGTATGTATCACTTACTATTGTTTAGGTCGTAAAGAAAAGACCATGTTTTGTCGTATGTACCTTATACGATTTATTACGTTGTCGATGACAATGACTCTAATATAGTATTTGACACATACATTTATTTACTTTGCTAAATATTCTATTGTATCTACAAATACGATAGTTTACGTGGTAATTACTAGTAAAAGTGATATCTTAAGTTATTTTTTCTATTATTTCAGTATCTCCACTACCACCTGGATGTGACTTAGCTGAAATTTCAGCACTGTCTGAACTTTTGGGGGATGATTTTTTTGAAACAACACTTACATTGTCGACTTGCAATTAATATTTTACTCTTTAACTTTAGTATTTGTTTTGCTATTTTATACAATAAAATATAAAGTCCAAAAATTATGTAAGTACCTATTTATTTCATAATTAACTATTTTTGCAGTTATAAATTTCAATCAATCCAAAAAGAAGATAATACTGAGCAGCAAGGTGGTTTACAAAAAAAAGAAGATACTCAGCAGCAAGACAATATTGAGCAGCATGACAATACTGAGCAGCATGACAATACTGAGCAGCATGACAATACTAAGCAGCATGATAATAATTTTAGCGTTGTCAATTCATTTAACCATTTAATTACTAACTACCATATAACTACACCGCATCCCTCCTCTCCTGAATGTTCTATCAACCACTTAGATATGGATTGCACAAATAATTTTTGCCTGTTCTTTGTTGGTAACTTAAATCATGAACAGCAGTCTGATTTTTCTGGTTATTCAACACCGCAAGCTAATACACCATTGTCGACACGAAGGGTGTGCAGGCTGGTGCAATCGAGTTTCGGTTTTGGTCAGACAAATGTATACTGGTCAAAATAGGAACCGTATTGTGCTCGTTGCGTACATGATTTTGGCTAAGAGATATAACATCACAATTAAACATACCTTTTTAGAGAAAGGACACACTCAACAAGAAGGAGATAAGGTTCATGCGTTAATTGAACGATGCGCAAAAAACAAAATAATTTATACTCCTTTCGAATGGTTTGCCTTAGTGCATTGGGCCAATCAAGACGATAGACCTTACAACGTTGTTGCATATCAACAACCTTGTTGATATGCAGCATACATAGCATAGTAACTTTTTCGATTACAAGTCAACTTTAGAAGGTAGAAACTAGACAAATGATTCACAAGGTAACAATGTGCAATGGACAAAAATTAAAGAAGTAAAAGTACTGGCAGGAGAACCAAATCGACTTCTCTACAAGTATGATTTGACTGAAGTGGACTACAAGTCTATTGTGACTAAATAAATCCAACATTAGACAACATGAACAACAAGAAAGCTCCTCTGTAGAATTGCTTTATCGTAACTCGCTGCCAATACCCCAAGCTAAAAAAAACGACATTTTAAGTTTGAGTTTATGCAATAGTGGTGTTATCCCAACAAATTATCACGATTTTTATAGAATCCTTTCCGTTGTCTGTATATCGGCGACTTTACCTATTTCAGATTTTGAATCTGAATAATACCTAATAGGTACAAATTTATAATTTTATAAGTGCCATTCCAATTATCTTTTTGTTATATCAATTATTATATCAATTATCTTATCCTAATTGAAACTTTACGAAAGTTCTGAAAGTTTTAAGGTAAATAAATACTTTATATTTGTACTCTAAGAATGGTTTTTGATCAGCGTTTTAAACGATAGTTTTTGTAAGCTCGTTTTCTATTGTTGATTCAACGCTCAAGTCCAAAAATAAAAACGAGCTTACAAAAACGGTCGTTTAAAACGCTGGTCTGCAACCACTTTAATACAACATAGTGTCAGCGCAATACAAATTTAATTTTATTTCATTAATAAGTTTATTTTATAGTTAAACAAAGTAACCTATTTAAAAATACTGTTTACTTAAGATTGTATATTAGTAGTTCATTTAATTTTATTTAATAAAGTTCATAAAACTTTAAAATAAATACCATAAATATATTTTGTTGATTCTTTTTTTATTAAAATAAATACTTACCATAATTATGAAGGTATATACAATTAGGTCACTTAAGTATCTTACCAGTAGATAATTTTATATGCCTATTATTCACTAATAAGAAGTATAAAACATTACAATGTAAAGTAATGACGTTGCAAGTGTGTAATGTCATAGAAAAAGTTATTTTATAATAGGTACCTACCTCATAATTATCATACTTGTAAAATTTACCACTGTTAAGTAAGTAAGTGACTAAAATGGATTTAAGTAGCTACAAATTAGTTGTTTTGTAATACCGAATATTCATTAATCATTTAATATTTTTATAAAAATATCAAAAAAATTAGCCCAGTTAGGCCTAATAATATTTTTGTATTGATTCCTTTACTTAGGTACTTAATAAAAATTGTATTTAAAATAAATTGTAGTTTTATTACTTCACTACATTCAATAAATTTTAATTCGTTATAATAATAAAGTTACAACGCATAACATAGTACTATATTAATTGCAAATATATAATTTAACATGATAAAAAATGGTATGTGACACTTGCGTGTTTAAATAGTTACAGATTATCAACGTAAAAAGTTGTATGTGAAATATACGATATTTTTTTCAATTTTTATTCTACGTAAATTATCGAAAGTGGTACTTACGATTTTATATATATTAAATTACCGATGTAAATTATTGCAACTACAATATCTCGAAAACCAAACAATTTACAGCTTTTCTTTTATAACTATTTTGAGACGCCTTTCATTATGTAGACAATAAAATACTTTCAAATTTATCGCATTGAAAATAAAGTTATTATGAATAAAAATGTCTTTAAAATGGTCTGGTGTAAAGTCGCTTTTTTGCATATACAATTATTTACTTGGGAGCCATCGAAGTATCAAAGTTGATAGACGAGATGGAAACAAACGTTACATAATATAGTCATCTGTTAATATCGTTTATAATATGTAAGAAAGCGGATAGCGTCTAGCTCCACGAGGAATAAATAGAATGGAGATCTAACTTCCCTTTTAAATTCGAAAAAAAAAACATGTTGCATGGTCACATTGCAGCAGATGCACACACTTACATGTTCCGTACAATATTACGTACGATCGACCTTGGATCGACCAATGGCGGACGATCTTTAGAGACAGACTGGTGGTCGAATCGAATCATCGTTCTAAGGCCCCGCAACCACCGTTTGCGTGGAACATTTTTTCAAAGGATTGCTACTTCCATATTCAAGTTCGTTGGTCTAACTAGACTGTTTTGTTTTGGGCAGGTATATCATGGATATCTACTCGTATAAAAATTACCACCAACCGAAAAAAAAAGATAAAAACTCATTTTACAGTTAGGAGAAAAAAAGAAATGAAAAAGTAGGAAATGTTTCTTAGTCTTCTTTGCTTACCTGTTTTGGTCTACTGTAAGGTGTGTATCTTTCAGTAACAACAGGATTGTCATTTTGCTCAGACAGTTCTTTGTAAACTGCAGGGTTGAGAGTTCCCTTTGAATATTTCGCTTGTTGGATCTATAATGTAGGATAGAAAGAAAGAGAGAGAAGATAGTTTAGTAGGCAATAAATACTACTAAATACCTAATAGCCAACCAAACAGCCCACGACCATACAGACAATACAGTCAGACAAACAGACTAATAGGTTTAAGAGCAGAACACACATACAGAGTTTACTAGTTAAAGATTAGATTATAAAATAAAAAGGGTAGATACAGGATCTAGTCAAGACAAACGAGATTTGATAAACTTAGACTTTGCTAAGAAAAAATTTCAAAGTCAAAGTTTAGTCTTAGCAAAGTCTAAGCACACTATAGATTACAGGCTAACTAAACTGTACCGAGTCAAATTTGCGTGGGAATAGTTACAGTTTAGTCTTTGGACTATATAGCTACTAGCTCCACAAGTGAACCTAAGAATACTTTCAATGAGGAAAGCGAGTCAGATGGTCAATATTAACCTCTTCAGCTAGCACGACGTGTTGCTTCACCTTCCGTACCGGCAAATGGGCCCAGCGGGACGCCTGGGCCGGGTCGAGTGTTGGAGCATCTTGTACCAGCGGGTCTACGTAAGGGTAGCCCTGGTACGGTCGGCTCATTGTCTGGAACGTTCATAGATGCTAGGTTAGGTTAGGACGAGCTCCGCCCGTGAAAGGGGTCGAGCGAAAGCCCGTAGGTATGTGAGTTTCTACGTTCGACGCTCTACGAAACGCAGCGAGGCATTAATTAAACTCAGTGGCCGTAGCCGTCGGTTAAGGTGTCATAATCATAATATAGAAGTAGTTCTGCTGACGCATCCTAGCATCCCCCCGACTTTATTTTGACTGAAATGTCAGTACCTACTATTAGTTTACTTACAATTCAATTTAATTCATGAAAACAAACCTTAATCTTAACGTATCAAATATCCTATTTTAAATACCTAATTAAAAACAATTTTATCACTGATAGATAAAGCTCGATAGATTGACTGAGATTTTTGGGTGCATGTTAGCCAATAGATGGCCAATCAATTTGTTGGCAGGCCTCGGCTGCAGCTTGGCATTCACTGGCCTTAGTCGTAACGCCAAGCGGACTCGTCCGTGTTCCGATACGGAGACCGGTGTATCTACTGAGGTCGGATCTTCTACCACTGTCGTCTTTCTTTCTGTACCCTCACTCGTAATCAATTAATCTTACTATTATTATAAAGCTGAAAGTTTGTGAGTATGTATGTATGTATGTTTGTTTGTGCTAAACCGATTACCATGAAACTTCGCATGTACATAGCCTGGAATAACACATAGGTTACTTTTTATCCCGATATTCCCGCGGGATTCGGACTTACGCGGGTGAAACCGCGGGGCGCAGCTAGTCATGACATATAAAATGTATCTGCAATCGAATAGGGCACCCTTTTTTTAAGTCGGTTAAATAAAAAAATTGTCATACTCCATTACTACTGATACTACCTAACAAAAGTCCAACTGAATATTCCTACCAATATTATAGAAGTGCAAAATTGTGAATAAGTATAACGATACTATGTTTGTTACTCCTTCAGATAAAAACTACTCAACCGATTGCCATAAAACTCGATATGCAGGTAGCTGGATATCTGTATTAATACGTAGGCTACTTATATTCTATACATAATTAACATACTTAGCATAAGCTATGAGACGCCCGCATAAACACAGCAATGGTTTTCAGTTATAGCCCTTTCTTACAAAACTTAAAACATAATATTAGGTTTGAGGTAGGTGATTACAAAAACCACACGTCAAACCTTAAAAAAAATAACAAAATAAAAATAGACATACCGTATTTTAACCACAAAAATAAACAATATCCATATCACATATTCACTAAAATGTATTTAATTTGCACACAAAAGAACGTAGGTGTTAAAATCTAGAAAAATATGACGTTTCCCGAATACAATACCCATATTGAGTAGATTGCTAGCTATCAGTTAGATTAGATTACTGAGTACATTTGTAGGTATGCTTAGTACTTAGGTATTGTGATAAAAAAATGTACAGAAAAAAGATGATTTTCTTTCTTTGAATAAATTCGGCTCGAAAGATGGCGGATTGATAAAACTCAAATATTTTATTCATAGGTATACAAATAAATAGGTACGTTATCGTTTGGAAATGCCTTAAAACTACTAGTACATTTTGAAGTCGGTTAAAAATCGAACTCAGTTCGTTTGATGCAAAACGTATGAGAAATTTATTTTTGCGGATATTCCAACAATTATCGTCACATCTAATCAATTTACTTAGAATATATTCTAGTTTTAGGTAGTTTGTGAATATTATATTCACAAACTACCTAAACACCTCAACCTTTCTTTTCAATTACTATATCTATTGAAAAAAATCGTAAATCATTCAGTAGTTTTTTAGTTTATCGGTTACAGATAGGCCGACAGGCAGATGGAGAGACGCGACTTAGAATTTTTAGAACAAGAGCCCGTGAACGTCCACATTGAGGGTGTCTGGCAAAGGGTTGTCACGATGTTAGGTGTCTGGCAATGAATGACGTGATTTTTATTACTACTGCGTGAAGATAATTTGACGATTTTTTTTGCCAAAGCTACTGTAACCAAAACTTAATAATGGTCCATCGTTCTTATACGTGTGTTAGGAGCATGCCCTGACAAACTTCAGCTTTTACATAATCACGAAGGTCGTTTACGGGCTCTTAGACTATTGGTTTTATTTCGTATAATTTAAAAATAGATTTAGTTAAGAGATTACAGTTTAGGTACATCTAGGTACTTAACATTGTTTTGATGTCCGTATGTGACGATTTTAGTGTGATCTATGTCGTGCTGTCTCACTCTATTCGAGTTTACAAGATTAGAGTTGACATGAATTTGATATGCATACATAAGTAGGTAAGATAAAGGGAATGGGCATTCTGTACCTAAATGGTAAATATTAGAATATTCGCTGGAAAGAAACCTATTTAAAGCAATAAATCGTTTCGAAATCGGCTCAGCCATGTCGAGAAAAATGGTGATAAAGGCACATAATTATCTCATATCCCAAGCGCATATTATGTACCGTCTCATTGGCCGTCGAGTGTAAAAATGACGCTTTAGAAAATTTGCAAAACGACTGGAATTCTTTTTTACATTACAAACATGGAATAGAAGTATTAGATGCATTCGAACCAACTTTCAACCTGACTAGTGACGCCGAGCCCGTCTGTTATTTATTATCCTACTAATATTATAAATGTGAAAGTGTGTGTTTGGATGTTTAGATGTTTGCTACTCAATCGTGCAAAAACTACTGAACCGATTGCGATGAAACTTAGAATATAAGTAAATGGATACCGGGAATAAAACATAGGCTACATTTTATTCTGATATTCCTACGGGAACGGGACTTACGCGGGGCGCAGCTAGTGTTAAATATTAGGTACACACCCGTATCACAACATGTTTGTCTAATTAATCGGTTTGACGAATGTACATGATGATTATATTTATATCCGAGCTTATACTTATATTATATAACTCATAAATATAGTCTTAAATAGGCTTATGCAACGCCCTTAGCTTTAAGACGCACCTCCATTTCGTTAAATGTTACTATCTCCAAAATACATGATTTACTAGTGACGTGGGTTCAGCTCTCGTCGTGAGTGAATTTTTGAAGATATTAAAATAATTCTGATTTGATTTTTTAAACGTTCTAGCTAAAGTATTAAAATTTACAAGCCAGATGCGCTTGTACGCATTTCATTAGGTTGAGTTTTCTATAATGTTTCAGAAAATGCCCCACCCGGCAGGTGTTCGTCCGAGGCGGGCGATCCCACTGCATAGATGCCTGCAACGCCGAGACAATGTGCGGTGAAGTCAAAGTTCCAGAAGATCATCTAAATGTGAGTACGCACAATTACATAAGATCTATTATAGTCTACTTGTACTTGTACATAATGAATTGCATGTGATGATGTTACATTCGTCGATGTCATCATAATATCCTTAACGGGGTCTGGCTCGACTCAGTGGGAAGTATTCAGACCATCCGGTGGAAAACTTACCACTTCCGTGACATCCTTAATTGCAACATCAAAAATAAATACAAACAACAAAAATATTTAATAAAAATAAATAACAATCAATTTATTTGCCTAGCTGTTATTTTTTCAAAATTGTCTCCTATTTAGGCAAATCTTTCTCCCACCATTGTTTCTCCACATGCGCTGCTGGCAATACTACTGGTCCACTAGTAGCTAGGTAACCTCGTTCTTTAGGATAATTCAAGTTCTCATACTGGTCAAATTCATTTCTTTCTCTTTTGGTCGTTTTTGGTAGTTTTTCAGTTTCTCCGTTTTTCTTAGCAACTACTTTATCTGTTTGCTTTGTACTTTCCACGCCATCGACATCCATTAATTGAACACGATGTTTCATTTTTAGATCTGATGAACGGTTATCATCAAACACCGTTTTGTTTTTGAGCGTCCTTTCCGGATTGAAAAACGGTTCAATTGTTGGGTTCGTGTAACGAGATTTGACTTCGTTTGATTTGTAGTTGTAATTATTTGGAATTTTAGGACGTATTGTGGACTTTGTTATACTGTTATTTGTTCTTGTCTCAATTGCTTGATTTTGTCTGTGTTGATGATTATCTGAAACACAAAGAAATGTATTAAGTAGTTACAAATCAACTAAGGCCATACACGCCTAACCTATCCTACAACTGATATTCTTAAATTATTCCCCTACCAGCCATTTTTTTCTCCCACCACTGTTTGCCCACAGGCGCTGCTGGTAATACCACTGGGCCACTAGTTGCTAGATAATCTAGCTTTTTTGGATAATTTACATTATCATACTGTTCAAAATTATGTTTGGTCGTAAGCGGTTTAGTTTTTCCAATTTGTATACCGGGTTCTAAACCTGATTGCTGTTCAGTACTTGTATTTTTATTTATATGTTTGCCGGTATTAGCGTCCATGAATTGACCACGCTGATGCAGGTCTTTTCGATCTGGTAAACGGCTATCACCAAATAACTTTTCGTTCTTATCCCTCGATTCATGACTCCAATTTGATTTAGTTTTTGGCGCGTAATGGGATTTACCTTCGATTGATTTGTAATTATAATTATTTTCAATCTTAGGATGAATCGTACTTTTTGGTTCGTTAGCTGTTGTTTGTGTTTGGATAGAGTGTCTTGTTCTTTTTTGATGACTTGTTAATTTCTTTTCTAAGTGCGGTGTATTTAGTTCTGCTGAAAAGAATTTCGTTACGTATTGCGATTGGAGGCTTGTTTCCCAATTTTTAAGATATGTAGATGTTTCTTTTTTATGTTCATTTTTGTATATACTTTTTGGATTACGATTATCACTAAAACTGTTATCGTCATTGCGATTTCTAGAAACTTTTTTAAACCTTTGCTGATCAACTTCTTCTGGTTCAACTACTTTACTTATTTTTTTATTTCTATTTCTTCCATCGTGAAATATTGCTTTGTTCTCAAGGTCAGTGTTATACTCAATTTTATGAAATTGTTTGCTTAAGTTCGTTTCTTTATTATTGTTTAAATTGTCAATAACAGTTACAATCGATTGTGCTAATTTTTCTGCCAGTTCATTCGTTACGAATTTTTGAGCTATTTTCTTGATGTCAGCCACATTTGCAGTTAGAAGTATAAAAGGTTGCGCATTTTTCCATGTAAAAAGAAAAAGTGCTACTAAAAAGAAAAACCAATATAAAAGTAATTAAAATTAATATAATGAAGTTAGATTAAGCAAAAAAAATACAAAAAAATCTAACCAACTGAAGCATATCTCCGAACCAACATTTTTCTAATAAAACTACTTTTAAAAATATACGATTTTTATTACCAATACAATTTTGCAATACCTTTATTGTTTTTTTTTGTGCGATAGCAATGGTCATAATAACTAAACATATTTTAGTAGAATATTATATTGTTTACTTAGAGATCAAATAACTGTTTTAAAGGCGAGAGAGTTTCTTAAATAACCAAATACAATAAGTACGTCACTCGAGCTAATATCGGTGCTCCATAGCATGGTGAACATTCTACTCTTAATCGCTTACTCTAAGAACATAGGAATGGATAACGAAATTGACAAATAACAAATCCAATTTTTATTACTTGTAATACGTTTTATTGGTAGGTAATAATCCAATGTAAATTTCGACATTACAATGTTTCAGCCATGTTACGTGTGTAATAGTACCGGACACAACTGCAGAGCCATTCCAGGGGTGAGGGTCAAATCTGAAGACGAGATCTCCACGGATATCGACGGAAATTCTTTGTACGACATCACTGAAGTACCAGGTAAAGATCTTAAAGTTCGTACCATTTTTGATTTAATTAATGACTTTCTTGTGTCTTCTTATCATTGGAGGTCTCGTTCTGATGACACGATAGTTTAATTGACGTTACTAAAAAATTTTAAAAAATTATATTAAAAGGAAAAAATATATCGACGCTTAAAAGGTAATAGGGGATAAGCGACACTTTGGTCCAAAACGACTTTTAAATGCAGTCTTACTTGAAATTTTCCGCTCTATCGAATGCGTGCATATCACTCCCGTGGCTCTACGTTGATCTTTTTGTCGCTTGAATCCAAGCACTTTTAAATGTCATTTTGGTATTACCGACCGTATTTTAGGCCTTTTTTACTATAAAGGTGCTTGTACCATCGTAAAAATAGCACTATTTTTGACTTGTAGTCGGTAATGTCTCTTTACTTTTTACCGATGTAGAGATTCGGGGTGCTTATGTTTCGCTACCATAAACACGTGTTTGAAAAGTTAGAACTTATACCTCTTTACCTTTTTACCTTTACCTTCTATGTATAATATGTATGTATTTACAAAAAAAAAAAGTATATTATGTAGTATATCCGTTGTCTAGTACCCATAGTACAAGCCTAGAGCTTAATTTAGGGCTAGATTGCGCTGTGTGTAATGTCGTGCAATATTTATTATTTATTTATTATTATTACCTTTGTCATCAAAAGTATTAAGCATCGGTTATACCTTACTACCATTCATAAGTTTACAATGTAGTTGCCGCTTATACATAACTACCAAAATCGAATTTAGTATGACCTGTCACTTATACCTTACTACCACTTGCAACGTTACAACACCGTCGACGTTTATCCACTATTACTAAAATATAATTTAATATTGAAGTGTCGGTTATATCCTACTACCAATTACTATTATAATACAACACTGTCGCTATTGCTATACTACCTCGAAATGATCATTCGCTAATTGGTAATTACGCAAACATGCATGAGTGTCCACTCCTTTTCTGAAGTACCTTTTAAGAAGATACGCCTAAGTAGGTACATTATGTTATTTCTAAAACTTTATTTTTGTAACTCTGTAACTATTTTTTATAATTGTCTTTAGGTCATCATCATCATCATATCACCTGTAGGACATCTACTGTTGAACATAGGCCTCCCCTATCGATTTTCAACCAAGGCGGTTAAATGCAACCTGCATCCACCACTGGCTCGCGGTCTTAACCAGGTCATTCGTCCATCGCGTCGGTGGACGTCCTACGCTTCGTGTTCCGGTCCGTGGTCTCCACTCGAGAACTTTTCAGCCCCATCGGCCATCCGTTCTCCGCGCTATTTTACCTACCTATTGCCACTTCAGCCAGCTAATCTGTTGGACTATGTCGGTGACCCTTGTTTCTCCACGTATCTCCTCAATTCTGATTCGATCCCGTAGAGAAATACCAAGCATAGCCCTCTCCATTGCACGTTGAACGACTTTGAGCCTGTACATAAGGCCTATCTATGGTGAAACACCACGTCTCAGATCCGTATGTCATCACTGGTAACACACACAAATTGAAGACCTTTGTCTTCGGGCACTGAATTATTTTGGACGAAAAGATGTTGGAAGTTTCCCGAACGCTGCCCATCCGAGTTAGATTCGACGATTGACCTCTTTCTCGTCTTCCTCTTTCTTGTCCAGCTAGATAGGTCCAGCAACATGGTCATTTCACATGACTTTCGTCTTGTCCATGTTCATCCTAAGGTCTACCCTTTAGGAGACTCGATTAAGGCCTTCTAGCATATTGCCGAGCTCTTCCATCGTCTTTGCCATGACTACGATATCGTCGGCAAACCGAAGACAAGTGATGTATTCGCCGTTAATGTTGATGCCAAGTCCTTTCCAGTCTATGAGCTTGAAGGCGTCTTCCAGAGCGGCCGTAAACAGTTTCGGAGATATGACATCTCCTTGTCTGACGCGTCTCTTTACGGGAATAGCCTTCGAAGTCTGTTCCTGTACTCGGATTGGCATGATGGCGTTTTTATACAAGCACTTCAATACTTCGATGTGTCAATAGTCAATTAGGCATCGCTGGAGAGATTCGAGCACAGCCCATGTCTCGATCGAATCAAAGGCTTCTCATAGTCCACAAACGCTAAGCAAAGTGGCAAGTTATACTCTTCGGTCCTCTGTATAACTTACCGAAGCGTGTGGATATGGTCTATGACACTGTAGCCTTTTCGGAACCCGGCTTGTTCGGGCGGCTGGACGTCATCAAGCCTGCGCTCGAGACGATTCGCGATGACCCTTGAAAACAACTAATAAACATGGCTCAAAAGCCAGATGGGTATTTAGTTCTTTAATAAGGTGTTGTCACCTTTCTTAAATAACAAAACCACCACGCTTTTGTTCCATTCTTCTGGCGTTGTACCATCAAGCAAGACGGCATTGAAGAGTTTCTGAAGGACTTTAAGTACCTGTGATCCACGCGCTCCATTCAGAAGCTCTGTTTTTATCTGTTTTTATTCTAATCTCGTACAGACTAATGTCCGGGATATCCTCGGTGTAGTGTCGGGTCATTTTGACTCGCGGGTCTCTAGCTAAACTGCTAGCAGGTTTAGCGAACGAATCGTATAGCTATCCATAGAACCTTTCGATTTTTTTATTTATTTAAACATAACAAAAATTGAACATAACACACCCTAATTGAGAGTCGAACCTTTGTATAATTTTCAATTATTAAGGTGTTTTAGACTGTAGCCACCCATATAGATCAAAAGATCTGTGCTTGGGTGAACCACCGTAAAACGACATTTTCCCTCAACACTTCGGCTTTAGTGGAGGCTACGCTGGCGTCATCTTTCTTCAGCTTCGTCATCTGGTTTAGCCCAATAGACATATCCCTTGCGAACACTTTGGAGCCCTTGTTCCACTCGATCGTATCCTTAATACGCAAGGCATTAAGAAACCGATATCGTGACGCAAGGATTTCCAAATTCGTCTATTGAGCCGCCTATGTGAGTCCACATCATCGGGAGACTGCAGTCGCAGTGATCTCCGCTCAGCCATGAGGTTAAGGGTGTGATCAGAGAGTTTCTGAGGCCTATTTGTACGGCGGGTCTTAAAGTACTTAGACCCCGCCGTATGGACAGTTTCTACAAACTTGCTATTTATATCGTTCACCAATGCAACATCAGCTAGGCAGTCGAAGCGGTTGGAAAGCTCAAGTTGAAAGCTTTTGGATATGGGCACAAGTAGGACGGAGCGTGGACTTCATCAACCGAGACCGTTCAAGTCTAACGTTCATATTCAATGTGCTGCTGGTTTTCACTCTGTGGATCACAGATAAATCATTGAATAATTATCCGTTTCTTGTTGGTCATGATGAAGTCAATCTCATTTTTCGTGGAACCATCGGGACTCATCCAGGTCCATTTCCTGTGAGGCGGCTTCTGGAAGAACGAGTTCATCATAAAGAGTCCCACCTTCTCCAGAAAATGGGCCAGCCTGTGTCCGTATGGTTGCGCTGCTCATAACCAAATTGCCCTACTGTCAACTCATCATCGCTTCTCTTACCCAGGTTTGAGTTTGAAATCCCCCATAACAACAGTGAAGTGAGTTTTAACGATATGGTAACCCTATCATCATGTCCTCATACATGGTCTCAACTTCCTCATCTGAGTGTGTCGAGGTCGGTGCATATACCTGAACAACTTTAAGGGAATATCTTTTGGATATTCGAAGTGTTAGGTATGCGACCCTGCTCGACACACTTTCGATGGTAATAATGTTGCCAACGAGGGATTTGTCAACGAGAAACCCTATCCCATTTTGGGATTTTAGGTCTCCTTCCCGGTAGAAGAGCAGGTTGCCGGACTTTAAGATTATCGTATCCCCTCCCTCTCGCCGGACTTTCGATAAACCTAAAATGTTTCATTTTAACCTACTCATTTCTTTTTCCAGCTCATCTATCTTTTCGCCTTCCCTCAAAGTGCGGATGTTGTGTGTTGCCAGGGCTAGTGGTCTCGGTTGGGGGTGATAGCGCGGCGTCTGCCGGAGATTGTTAGCACCCCTAGTCCAGCCTTTACCGTGGCCACTACCGTAGTCAGGAATAGCGAGTCCGCCGGGGACTCAGAGCCTGTTTTTTGTCTGCATAATTATGAAGGGGGTTGCCAGTACTCGCCACGCTTGGCAGGCGGGTTGGCGAGCGCAGTAAATGATGCGATGTAATACGCCGTAAGACACTGCTGCCAATCTTCTAGTGTTTGTCCCTCAGACGAGTCCTACGTCTCCCACGGCATTCTAAAGCCGGTACCCGCGGCATTTCTTAAGCCGGTATCCGTGTCTTTAGGTACTTTTTTTTTTAAATATTAGTAAAAACGTACTTTTGTTTTTATTATAACTAACTTTAATAATTAGGTAACACCTATAACACCTGCTTCTCCATCCTTGGATTTTTCCAAGTACGGAGGGAGTGTCGGCGGCGCTATATAGGACAGTAGGTGTATCTGGGTTAGGTGTAATTTTAAGGAAGAATAATGTTGCTTGTGAGTCTAGTGTTTTTAAGACTTAACGTTTAACCCACATTACCATATGCCCTGATAATGTCGTATGTAAGATATCCTTCTTTTCCTCTTGGTATAGAAATTTTGATGTGCGGATGTACCACATTACCTTATTAATTAAGCCACTTACAGTGTCGTTAATGTCTAACTTCCTTAAAATGTTTTTGCTAAGCACTGTGGTTTGTCCTTTATTACCCTGTGGCATAATAATGCGAATAGTCTCGTATCCTTCTTTACCCATTTAAGCTACTCTACAGTCATGTGACTTATGCCCTGTTACCTTATCGTATGTGGATATCAAATGATACTAAGGCTTCTGTACTCTTTGATTTTTTCTGGGTAGATGTAACTTATGCCGTATTACCTCAAATGAAAATCAAGACCATTTGATTTAAGCGCCATCAAACCAGGTAATACAATGGTTAATCAAATAAAAGAAAATGCCAATTAATGCTTGTCTTTCTCTAGATTTCAAAACTGTTTCCATCTTACAGATATGACAATTAATTTAAAAGTTATGGCCATTTTTCTGAAATTTAAAACTTTAAACTGCTCTCCTGAACAATTTGGTTTTGTCGCTTAGCCCCTATTACCTTTTAAGCGTCGATATGTTGATTGGATTTGATAAGATGTAGCAGGCTCCTTCCTCCTTTCCACTTTTAAGTGATAAGTTAAATTAAAAACATGAAAATCAAATTGATATTTTTCTACTTTTAGTACCCGAACAAATAGATGAAGAAGAAACACCAGGCGTTTTGGACTCTGACTTTGTCCTGTACGTCAGCGCTGTGGAAACCGAGAGGTGTAGACGCGGTCTTACAGTGGCCTATGCGTCGCACTGCCAACAGGAGTCGGCTTTAGATAGGTAAGCAACTAGGAAAATAAAGTGCCCAGCTGCTAGGCACTGGCTAAGCAAAGTGAGCGGGCGAATACCCGCATATAATTCAAAGAACAAAAATCAATTTAAAATTTACTGAATTAAAATATCTTATTGCAAATATATAATATACAACAAATGCTCATCATGCTCGCCTGATGAACCAACAACGCCCGGCTTAAACTACTGATACTAGAGAAACCTGAAGAGTGTGTTTTTGATTTATACAGGAAATTCCGAGGATGGCTATTTAAGCCGATAGAAGGTTGTTCTTGACGTTTAGGCGAACAACTTTACAGCTTTTGAAAATTCGAATTAGTTTTCAAAAAAAATAAGTTCAAAGTTTACTTAAAATCTGCTGTTTTTAGAGTTAGAGGTCATTGACCTTAAGTTGTCCGATAAGGAAGGGTTTTTGAAATTTCCACAGTAGGTATAGGAATTTACGCTAGTAAAACCTCGGGACACAGCTATAGTCTTAATATTCCGTATGCTTCATTTACAGGCCAATAGCGGGGCACGCCAACTTCTGTCCCGGAGAATTGTCGACAAAGTACCGGGACCTGCCGTCCGTGTTGTCAACTGTCAAGCATGAGATGCTACACGCTTTAGGGTTCAGCATATCTTTATTCGCTTTTTACAGGTACATCTATTTGTTCTGGCAGTGCTTTATGAAATTATTTTTTTAAATTGCCAAGATTAAGCCCGAGTGATTTCTATTTTGAAGTCGGTTTTAAACATTTGAACTGTAACAAGGCTGCCGGAGTCAAGGACATCTTCAAGGCGAACCGTCTCGATGTATACTCGCTCGACCGTTCCCAAAAATATTTTTGTTAATTTCTCAAATCAATCTCAACGGAAAAACACAAAAGCTTGAGGATTACCCTTTTAAAAAACGAAATATTTTAATAAAAAACCCTTCAGAGATATATTAATAATTATTCCTTTTAGAGATGACAACGGCGACCCTCTAACGGAAAGGCGTCCGGACACGGGCAACCCTCCGCTAGACGAAGAGCTACAGATCCACAAGTGGTCAAACAGAGTCGTGAGGAACGTGACCAGGTCCAACTGGATGATTCGCGGCGGGTACATGGAGAGGACCTTCAACATGATCGTCACTCCGAGGGTGGTCAGAGAGGTGAGGAACTAAACGACAACTCTGTCAAACTCACTGGCTTCGGTATCTAACCACCATTCGTGACATCGGGTTGGCCCCAAGGACCTCCTAGAGTTTATCTCAAAGCGACCTCATCTCAGCGTCACTACAACCGACCTGTGGCACGTAAGCACTTACCAAGTTGGTAAGAAACCTTTTATAAAGCACCTTAACGCAGATAAGTCGGTCGCTAAGAGCATTCCACCTCTAATATCGCCATGCAACCTCTCAGCACAGCAGCCATCCCATTCTCTTCACGAGGAGCGCCTGTGGAGATTAGCCTGTAGCTACTTCTAATAAGCCGGAATCTGATGCCATTCATCGAATCTCTTGTAGGAACATTTTTCAGCAGGTGCACCAATCTACAAGTGAGGTTGACTTGAACTCAAAGGTCTTAGTGGACCCCCATACACACCCAATCGCTCGGTTTATTGGCATTTCTTTTATTATACTAAGAATTTCAACGCCCTAGTGATGTTTCGAGGTCTTCCTAGACGTTCAAAACTGCTGTATTTACAGGTGCGGGAACACTTCAACTGTTCGACCCTTGAAGGTGCAGAGTTGGAAGACCAAGGGGGAGACGGCACAGCGATGACACATTGGGAGAAGAGGGTTTTTGAGGTAAACCAACATACCTATCAGTCCATTGATTTATAGAGCAATAGTTCGTGAACTCCAGACCTTAGTTATTTTGTAAAAGCTGTAAGTTTGTCAGCGCATGGTCCCAAGTTCCAACACATTATGCTACATAAGAAGGTCTGGGGTTCACGGGCTCTTAGACTATATTAAAGGGTTTTTAAAAAATAACGCCGAATCGACAGTTACGCTGGTAAAATCGTGGGAGACGGCTAATTATGTATTCATTATGTATTCAGAACGAGGCCATGACGGGCACCCATACTCAGAACTCTGTATTCTCCCGCGTCACCTTCGCAATGATGGAGGACACCGGCTGGTACCGCGCCGACTATTCGCTGGCTACTACCCTAGACTGGGGCAAGAACAGAGGCTGCACCTTTGCCACCAAGTCCTGCAAGTACTGGCTCAACGCCAGTACTAACAGGTGAGTTACAACGTGCCAAGTCTATTCTTACTTATCAGAAGGACCTAAAAGCAAAATGCCTAAGGTACATATTAAAACGACATAAGATCTAAATGACAAAGTAGCTAAACGTCCTAATTTCGGAATGACACAAGATCAAAATGGACTGATAGCAAAACGACAAATATATTTTTTTTAACTTTGAAGTTCTCGTATGCTTTTAATTTGGTCCTCCGGTTTCAGTCAAAATCTTCAGATATCTATTTCAAATTTTAAAAATGTCTGCCTAGACGTATAAAACAACGTACCTATGTATTTAAGCTGGATAGAAAGACCGTGATTGGTGGAAAGGTACCCTTAATATTGATATTGGGAATTTAATGTGAAAAGAAACATTCCTTAAAAAAATCTTTAACAATTGATAAGCAAATTTATTTGTTTAAATTTGTTTCAAGCAACACTACGGACGATTATTATAAAATAGAGTAAGTAAAATGGTAGAATTTGATGGTTTTGTAGTAGAAAAGGGCATGTTTTTCATGTGTTTTATTATAATTGCAAGCTACTACAATGGAACGGAGGTCACCATGTAAGTTTGAAATGGTAGATTTTGCGTGGTGCTATTAATTTTTCTATTTCTATTCAAAATCTGGGTTGATTGGATTAAAGGGGTATGGGCAAATTTGTATGGAGTGTGGCGTCCGTTTTTTTTTAATTGCCCACTCATACGATTCTTATCAATTGGTAGTCCTATATTAACTAAATCAATATAAGCAACAAGTGTTGCCCTAAGTAATATCGGGGCTGAGATATTGGAGCTTGAATTTACTTATTGATGGTATAACTGCCTAAGTTAACTTGAGACCTAAACAATATGCGCCTCACCTGATCGAAGTCTCAAGTTAACTTCGTCGTGTTGGATGATTGTATTCAATAGTCAATTATACAAGTTAAGGTTGAGTACGCTATTTATTGTGGAATAAATAATTAAAAAATATTCATATTATGTTGAAATCTCTTTATTATATCTCTTTATCTCTTTTTTTTCTCTTTTTTTTTATAAATTGTTTTAGTACTATTTATTGATTTATTGTAAAGCAATTGAAGAACAGATGAATTGTAATTTAAAAAATCAAGAAAAATTAAACAATTAAAACACAAAAAAGGTAAACAAACATTCATAAGAATATTATTATCTCTATACCTATTCATTAATAGTTCCTCATTATTTGTTCCTTCAGCTGCCTCGATTTGAGCCTCATTTCTAATTATTAAATCTAAAAATTCTGCTGGTGGTTGTATACTGTCTTGGTATCTTGCCCATCCCAAAAACCAAATAATTGACATGACATGGGCACAACAACCTAGTGTGCGTTTCCCAACAATACATGTACAATAATGGCCTAATATACCTTTGAGTCCCTCATTACCGTTTTCTAATAAAATATAAACATAATACAGTTTCCTATTTACATGACGAGATTTTGTTCTCCCTCATAACATCCATGAATAATTACAATCGGGGTAGCGATTCGAAAATTCATTATTTACATCTTTATATACTTCAATAAGATATGTGCCTTGTTTAATATGCTCTCCGTAGTAGCTCCGAGCCTGCTCGATTTAATAAGTACCTAGAGCATATACAATTAAATCGTCTTCCAATAATATTGGAAAGTCATCCATTCCGGGAACCTCAGCACTCATGAATTCAAAATTAGCTCTCCTTCTATTTAAATTATTAGCTATCACAAAATCAGCCAGGCGATTGACGCTGCCTGACCTTCGAGGTATCTCGTTTATAATTTCATGTACGAGCCTGTGGTCAGTCAATGGCTTCCCAAATGCATTTAATAGTGCTCCAGCTATTCTTATTTCCTCCATCAAGTGTGTGGCGGCTCTGTTACAATTCTGTGAACGGAATTGTCGGAATTGATTTTATAATCTTCCGTTTATTGTTTCCACAACCCACCGACATAATGTAACTTTTCTTGAGTCGTTGGCCTGTTGTGTGGTGAGTTGTGTTTCTTCATCGTCTTTGCTGGCTGGCGTGTAAGTTCGATAGCCATACGATTCCACTTCTTCTATGCAGTCTCGAAATCCACGATCCAAAATTAAGACGTCATCTTTTTCGAAAAACCAGTGAAAGGGATCTGTTTCACTTTTCATCTTCTCCGATAAAATAGTAGCGTCTGATTTTGTGGCTTCATACATGCCATATATGTCTAAAATGTGTCCATCAGGACAAACGATTAAGAACGGTTTTAATAAGTGCCGGTACTTATGTAGACTGTACGATTTTCTTTGAAAGTAATAGTTGGAGCTTTTTTTTAGGTAAATATAAGTACCATCTAGAATCACAATAGCTTTCCTTTGCACTAGAGGTTCAAGTGGGTTACCAAATAAAAAGTTGGGAATCGAAAGACAGTGCGATTTAATTTCTTCACGACATATGGTCGTAACCCAGATGCCTTGGAACGAACTCCATAGTCAAAGATTCTCTTACTAAATTCATTGTCCTTTCAAATGATCTTCTAGACATTTTAAAAATCGTTGATAGTCTTTCATTAGACTCGCCAGTGTGTAGTTTTGCCAGGACTGTTACAAGAGCTCTTCCGGCTTTTGATTAATACTTGGCGTACATTGCAGAATTTCATTAAACTGATTTTTTGTCCAACCTATATAATATCTAAAAATGTCATCATCTATCGAAGATATTCTGTCAAAATCTATTATTAATCAATTATTTAAACGTATTTTAATAGTTCAGTGCATTGTAGTAAAAAAATATAAAAATCGGTCTACTCTGTAAAAAGTTATGCGTCGTCCTATGTGTAAAAAATATATATACGCTTCGATTTGAGAACCTCCACCGTGTTGTCGTCGGTTAAAAATAACCATAATTAATGTTTTCAATGATCATTGTTTGTTTATCTGGATGACAAGGTTCATGATTTTAAGCTCCAATATCTCAGCTCCGATATACTTTAGAGAGTTGTTGCCGAACATTTTTTTCTAATTTTGGGTTGTTCTTTCTACTTACATCAGTATTATCAGTGGGCAATAAAGTTGGAAGCGACGCCATTTTGCCCATACCCCTTTGAATGTAAATAACGTTATATCTCACAGAAGGAAGAACCCCGCCCCTTTCTGCGCGCGTATCAAAGGCAACCCACTACGGACCGAATGCTCTCCGCGACGGTCCGCAGTCGTGCTCTGTAATCTAGTGCGGCACGATACCATCCTGCCGAGACAATACCAGGTAACTTACAACTATACTTCGTTTTTTAATTGTAGACTACGATTTGACATATCTTTTAGATGAAAAAATGACAATTGCAAGGACCTAGAGAGTTTTGGCGGGAACGTGTTGAGGGGATGTGTTGCTGAATTTTCATTTTTGTGAAACCTAGTTCAAATGCGTGTAATTTGTTTAATTTCGGGGCCATATTAATCAATTTAGTTTTGTGAAGGTGTACAAGTGTAATGAAAGTTAAAGTCGGTAAAAAACATGGACTTTAGCGTTGTCTTCAAAACTCCGTGAACAATCTTTCTAAAAAATGGCCACCGTTTTCTTAATCTAGCCATTGATCTCATCCTTAACAGTCCTCCTCAGCGTCGAGTTTTTGTGGATGTCATTTTTCTTTAAAATATTTATGTTAATACTTATCGCATATTACCTGTCCAGCATTTCGACATCCTCCCCGGCATAGCCCCGGGCGAGGAGGCCCACTACGGGGGCTCGGTGTCCCTCGCCGACTACTGCCCGTACTTGCAGGAGTTCACGTGGAGACACAAGAACACGCTCGTTCGAGGCAGCCGATGTCTCTTCGAGGAGAATACACCAAGTGAGTATAGGACTCCCTCGCCGACTACTGCCCGTATTTGCCCTTATTTGGCTGTTGGTGGGGACGCTATAACATATATAAATAGTCAAGTAGACAGTAGTGTGAGTTCACGTGGAAACACAATCTCAGAACACGCTTGTTATATATACAGGGTTATGGGTTTCGAATCCAAAACCGTTCAGGGGGTGATTTTCCACATCAAAACGAATAACTTTTGTTCTACGATTTTTGGAAATTCGTTTTTTTTTTTGCAAATTTTAAGGTTATATCTCACTGAAAAAAGACGACTGTTTTTGAAAATAAATTCAATTTAAGTTTTTATTGTAGTAGACCAAACTAAAAGAAAGGACATCTTAAGGTCAATGACCTCTAACTCTATGAAACAGCTGATTTTCAAGTAAACATTACACTTAAAATTTTCGAAAACTACTTTGAATTTCAAAAAGTCGTAGAACAAAACTTATTCGTTTTGATGTGAAGAATCACCCCCTGAACGGTTTTGGATTCGAAGCCCATAACCCTGTATAGTATACGTACCTAATAGTACCTATATAGTGGGTTATGGGGACGGTAATGTAAAAATCAATGGGGATTTTATAGGGCAACTTTACTTCTACGACTTTAGGAAATACATTTTTTTTGGTGTCGCATCGTGTCATGGGCGGGTATGGTAAGGACCTTGGCAGACACCCTTAATGTTATACTTACCCGCATTAAGGGTCTGGCATCAAAGGGTTGCCACGATGCCACAGCGTTTGACAATGAATGACATGATTTATAATCATTTTCTGAAGCAAACTTTATTATTGGACAATATTTTACGCACATTTGGAATTGTTTATCTGTCAAAGCAACTGTAAACCAAACTACATCCTACTAATATTATAAATCCGAAAGTCTGTTTGATTGTTTGTTTATTTGTTTGTTTGTTTGTTTGTTCCCTCTTCACGGTCAAACGGCTCGACCGATTTGTCTGATAATTGGTGGGGAGGTAGCTTAGAACCAGGAGAAGGACATAGGATACTTTTTATCCCGATAATCCCGCGGGATCGGGACTTACGCGGGTGATAACTATCTAATAGATGAAAATTTGCATAGGGATAGTTTAAATGATGGAGAGTAACATAGAATACTTTTGATCCCGAAAATCCCGCGGGATCGGGACTAACGCGGGTCATAACTATTTATTGGATGAAAATTTGCACATCGATAGTTTAAATGATAGAGAGTGACATAGGATACTTTTGATCCCGAAAATCCCGCATGATCGGGACTTACGCGGGTGATAACTATTCAATAAATGAAAATCGACACAGGGGTAGGGTAAGTTATGTAGAGTGGCATCATGATCATCGTCATCGTCATCCTTCGTCATCGTCATCGTCACTTACTAATGAAATACAAACTTTACTTTACTTCACCTACCTACCGCAATGCAAAAATCCACACCTAAACGGTCGCCCATTGAAGTACTGTTGAAGCCAGGCGCTCCCGCGCCTGGCATCATCAGTACTTCCCTGGTCGTCCGTTTAAGTGTGGATTTTTGCACTGCGGTAGGTAGGTGTTCGAACAACGCGGGTTCGCAACTTGCGCGGGTGAAACCGCGGGGCGCAGCTAGTAATGAATAAATACGAAGTCAATAATTTTCTCTTGTTTTTTTTCAGAGACTGATGTCAATTTCGCTCTAGAGAATTATGGAGCGCATTCAAAATGTTTCGACCATAGTGATAGAGTGTGGGAACAGAAATCATGTAGACAGGTAATCTATATACAATGTGTCCGTGCACCAGTGTCGGAGACTTAAGGAGGGTAAAATATAGGCATTTTTATCGACAAATAACTATCCCAATTTTCTCTTGGCCCCTCCATACTAAAATGGCAGCCATTTTTTTTTTACATCGCAGCTCAGGCGCCGCCTCCACTGATTTAATCATTGCTATTGATTAAGACGTTTTAAAAGATGATAAAGATGTCATTTGAAAGCTAACAATTCATGCAATCAATTTATTGAATGATAAATTTCATTTAAGTAATATCTTTTTCACAAAATAACAAAAAAAGGATTAATAAAATCAATCAATGCAATATTTTAGTTTTTTTATTTTTCTTAAAAACCTGTCAAGCAATTTTTTTTTATTGTTTTCACATAAGATAATATATTTTCATTAAAATAAAACTTACATCAAAGCTATAAGTAAGATAGTTCAAAAGTTGTGAATAGTTTAATTTGTAAAGGTACCCTCGCGACCCTTGATATAAAGATATTAAGAAATTTATATGTATTGAAATATGTTTTTTTTTAGATAAGAGAATGGCAACACTGGGGTTCTGGGTGCTATAAATATAAATGTGATGCTGGCAGACTGCATATTGTTGTAAGTGCTTACTATCCTTTATTAGTTTTAGGGATATGTATGTAGCCAAAGGGTAAACACGATACACCATTATTGAGACTGCGGTATCTTTCCGTCTGTCCGTCTGTCACCAGCGGCTCGATTCGGTAAGTACATAACATGCGAAATGCCGGCGGAATGCAGGCGACGTGCAGGAGATGTATGTTATTTCATATTCTGTAAATGGTATTTTACTTAATTACCTACTACTTAATTAGTTAAGTAGCCTCTAAAATTAGGGGCTACTTAATTATTTAAATAGCTCCCTTTGTTCCTTAGCCAATCAGTATTAAAAGAAGTTAAAGATTAGCTATTATTTTTACTTGATTTTTGAAATTGAAATTTGATTTTCAAATTGAAATTCATAACAGAGGTAGAATACTTAATAGCAAGTAAACATCAGCTATGTCACAGAGGTCTTTATTTACATAATACTTTAAGTTTCAACCTTATTGCGACCCTGTATTTTGTGTCTGAGTGTAGTGTTATTGCCACACATTTGGATAACTAATGCTACGAGGTATTCTACCACAGATTCTACCTCTCTGATGAATTTCAATTGTCAAACTCAAATTTTTGAATTTGTCATTTGCAACAAATTACATTACAAGTTACGCAATCACCCCCCAGCTCAGTTCTATAACCTAATTCTTTTTTTTAAATAATATTTAGGTGGGAAATTACACGTATACGTGTTTCCACGCGGGGCAAGTGCTCCAGATACGTATCATAAAGCAGGGGTGGCTGCATAAAGGAGGGGTGGTCTGTCCACCTTGCCGGGAGGTTTGCGGAGACGAGTTCCATGTGAGTATCGAGGTGTTATATCGTCTTTGGTGAACAGTGAACAGCTTTTTTATGTCGGCAAGACGGTCGAGTTTCATACGTTCCACAGTTAAACTGTTCGGAAATTTACTTACACACCTATAAAAAAGTTGATTCAAAATTCGAACGTCGTTGTTCTATTACCCACCATCTAAGTAATCTAAGAGCTTCACCTTACATCGCATCTTTATCAACAAGCAACACCAAGGAATAACCAGTTGACTGATCATGTATCGCTCACGATAATAGTAGGTCGTACTTACGTCTTTTTAGTAGTACCTACTCTCGTTCAGCCAATCACAAAAAAATAAGGTGTACAAATCACAAATAGCCTTATTAATAAATGTGGAAAATTGGAATATGGTGGAAGTAATTTTACCATGTTTTCGCTACTCCGACCTTACTCTACGCTTATTAATAAGACTAAAACAGACGGCAACGGCCAATCACAAATAGCCTAAATAATAAGTGTGAACTATGGTGGGAGTAATTATACTATGTTTCACTACTCCGACCTTACTACACGTTTATTAATAAGGTTGTTAGAGTCGTAAGTAAAGATAGGTATCGCAACGGCCTTTAACAAAGTTTGATTATAACCTCACCCCCTGCCCGCAACTCTGAGTTGTGTTTTGTAGAAAAAACCGCGGTATGAGCAGTCAATTGGGTTTATTGTCTTTGATATAGATACTATTTTGATGCTGGCGAAGGCATTCGGTGATGAACAACTTACCTACAGTATATTATTTCTTTATTTTCAGTTAAGAAACGAATATTGTAAAGGTGGCGAAGAACCTCTGCCCCCAAATTTATACCCGAACGACATTTTGAAATGTGACGCGTGCAGAATGATGCCAAAAGTATTAGCCGTCACCATTTTGTGTTTAAAACTATTACTGTGAATTATTTAATTTATTTTTAGGTAACTCTTTTGATTCGCAGAGTTGTGTAATTTTTTGTACTCACATAAATCAAAATGGTGGATGTAAATAACTTAATGTGAATAACTGTGGTGAATAACCTTGTCTAATTTATAAACCGACTTTGACAAAAATGTTTTATGAAGTTATTATACCTAAGTATACAGGTTGAACCCTTTCGATGGGCTTTCAGGGGGATATCCCAAACTATAAGAGATAGCAAAAAATGCTGAAAGGAATTGAGTCACCGATTTTGACAAAAAATAGTCATATTTTTCGATTTACCATAATATGTTTGTTTTCAGAATTTGATCTTTATCAGCAACACTATCGAGCGGTACAATAATATAGAATGTTTATTTTTTTTGCAAAAAAAGACAAAGAACTACGATTCCTGGCTAGAATAATCAATTTTTTTAAAATCTAATAATGCCATTTTAGTTTTTGTCTAAATCGGGGACGCAACTCCTTTCATCATTTTTTGCTATCTCTTATAGTTTAGGATATCCAATCGAAATGGTTCACCCCGTATAATATGATTTTGTCGATTTTCAACGAAGTTTCTTAGAAAATTGGTCAATTTTTCAAAAAGCTTATGTTTAGGTACTTGACAACTTTCCATTATTTCGAAAAACAGATGTTTTTCCAATAATAAAGTAAGTAACTAGAACCAGAGATATGTCTAGAACTTAATTTTTTAAACAAGTATATTTGAGTGTTTGAGTTATCAAATGTAATAAAATGAAAACTACTTCCTTTCGAATTGCGTTACCCTCGTAGAAATATGTTGTTTAATATGATATAGATGAATGTAAATAAAAGATAATTTTAATTGTAGGTAAATATCTACCTTTTGAGTATTATTATTGCTCAATCGAAATCTTATTTATTTATTTAGATTTTAAGAAATCAATTTTATACCTTAATGTGAAAAGCAGCCAGGGCACGAAATCTATAGCCATAATGCCTCAACATCGCCTCAGTTTTGTTAGATTTTCTCGAAAACTCTTTGACAATTGTTAGCAAATAAACTTTTAAAACTCACATGACTTGTACTTATAATTCTATTTTGCCCGCATCTTATTCGAGTATTGTAATTTTTAAATTCTCTTACCTTGACTTTTCGATTTTGTTACAATGAAAGAAGTTACATTACTTTAACTAGATTGCTCACGTAGAACTAAAAAGTGGTCCGCTTCAATGTATGTAATTTAATTTCTTTGGTTACAATACACTTTATAGCGATACCCCCTCGCGACTAATAATTGTTAGCAATTTTGCAAGAAATTTATTTACACTCCAAAAGCTTTTGCGAATTATGAAAAAAAAAAAACCTTTTCCAAGAATAATCTAACAATGCTGAGGCGACGTTGAGGCGATCTAGGTACAGAAGCATCATCATTAGAGCGATGTTCCAGGTGCATCTCTCTCAGTAGCCCGGGGTCCGCTACAGAATAATTACGTACCTAAAATGGTTGTCTAATAACGAATTTATATAGAAATAGACAAACAGACATTGGAGTTTTACTTTAAATTTCCTTTGGTTACGGAACCACTGTAATCAAGACTTAAGAGTATATGTACTTAAAGGTTAAGATTTATTTAATTGTTTGGATATTAACACCCTTATTTATAAAATATTATTAAATACATAAATATAAATTATTAATATTACACATGACTAAGTTATGTGACGTCTGTCTCTGTCTGTCAACTTTAAAACTTCATGTGACGGTAAAAGACAAACGATGCATTAGTTATGCAGCGCTTTAATTAGCGTTTATAAATAAGGGGGTAAGTCAGTGTACCTACTGTCTACCAGCTTTTAAAAAATAAATACTTATATGTAACAAAATTTCGTATAGAAATATCTTTGGACCAAGTGTAAATAATGTCTTTTGCCATGTTTTATTTGGGCTAAAAAAATTGTCCCTGATTTTTTATTAGGTACTAGCTGCGCCCCGCGGCTTTGCCCGCATTAGTCCTGTTCCTGCGGGATTCTCAGGATAAGAAGTAGCAATGTGTTATTCCAAGTTTTCAACTACCTATGTTCCAATTTTCATGGCAATCGGTTCAGTAGTTTTTGCGTGAAAGAGTAACAAAGTCACATACATACAAACTTTCGCATTTATAATATTAGTAAGATGTTATACTTACCGAGGTACTTTAATTAAGATTTATTTTTTTAATTTAACAGATTTTTATTTTTTGAAAGACTTGTTGTTTTACAGAATAGCTGTACTTAAGTGATAACTTTATCCTACATTTTATTCAGTTTAGTCAATAGAATAATCTAGAAATAAGTAAATAATTTTTATTTATTGAAGTACTTATTGATATACTAGCAGCGCCCCGCGACTTCACCCGCGTAAACAAGTGCCGAAACCGTGGGAATATCGGGATTAAAAACAGCCTATATGTTATTTCAGACCTTCAGCTACCTAGGTATTAAATTTCATCGCAATCGGTTTAGTAGTTTTTGCGTGAAGTAACAAACATATTAGTTTAATTTTTTACTGACAAATCTTCACATCTATAATATTAGTAACTATAGATACTTATAATAATTTTGTATGTCAACGACTTA
Organism: Idaea dimidiata; assembly: GCA_949358125.1. Lineage (NCBI taxonomy): Eukaryota > Metazoa > Arthropoda > Insecta > Lepidoptera > Geometridae > Idaea > Idaea dimidiata. The sequence continues at coordinate 7,702,551 of OX442332.1, forward strand.
GAGCCTCACTTAAGTTGCGTCCGCACAGGCAGGAGGCTGGGTTAGCGCCTAGAGCCTAGCGAATACCTAACTAAAACGAACGTTCTATAGAATGTTCGCGACCGGCCGCACTGAACGCTTGACGCCTAGCTGGGACCTAATTCTTTAAGAAAAAACTCACGTAGCTCCGCTGTAGAATTAAGTCAACTTTTTTAAAAACTAAGTTGAAACTTGGTTGAAACCTGTAACTAGGTATAAAAAGCTACGTCATTACTATGTTAAAACTTTGAACCTTTTGGATGTGTCTTAGATTCTACATAGTTTTCCTTACAGAATTAAGCCCCTGGAGGGTTTTGTTTATTTTTGTTTGGCGTTGGGAAATTTAACTAATGGTATAATCAAGACTAACAATATGAAGGCAAAAGAAGAATAAATTAAAAATGGTTTCCGTAAGATTGTAATTATAACTACTGAGACATATTGACAACTAAATCTACAAATTCTTCGATTCGTCTTCTTAATTAGGGCCTCGCTAGGTGACTCGCTAGACTCTAGGCGCGCCAGCCTCCTTTCTGTTTGAAGCTAAGCTTTTACAAACGGAAAGTTTCAAAGTGACACATTACCTAGTTAAGAGCCCGTTACCATTTTTTTTTTCGTTTTTAACTTTTTTAAATAACTAAGTTTTCTTTTCATTCAATCAACAGACAAAAAGATGTCTGTCGAACAGTACTAAAATCAAACCACCATATTAATCAAACACGAAAATACATTTCATTGAAAAAATGTTTACGGGCTCTTAAATGCTTTGGAATATTTCTCGGTGTAGACTAGATATAAGTAAGTATAAAATGAATGTTCATAGATGAAATAACGATGTAGAGATTTTAACTTTAACATAAAACATAGGTAATTATTAAAAAATATACATATTAATATGTAGAATTAAAAAATACATATTTTTAAAAACACCTTTGTTTTAATTAGTTATATACCTACCTACTAGGCAATAAAAATCGCTCAAAAAAAAGTATTTTTTTTATAAAAAATAGGTACTTTTAAAAACTACAGATAAAAATAATCTTTTGTTGAGTTGCTTTTTATATCATCAGAATCAATTTATGGACAAATTAAATATTTTTATTAAAATAGTAATTTTTCTCGATTTAACACACTATGTTTGTTTCCAGGATTTGATCTCTATCAGTAACACTGTCGATCGATATAATAATATAAGATGTTTATTACAAGGTTCGATTCTTGGCTAGGGTAAATTTTTATAAATCTGTAAATGAAATTTTAGTTTTTGTCAAAATCGGGGACGCAACTCTTTTTAGCATTTTTCACTGTCTCTTATAGTTTAGGATATCCCCCTGAAAGCCCATCGAAATAACTCACCCTGTATATTATTTGATGTGTTTTTAATTAAAAAAAAATAGCTGAACGACAACGCGGCGACTTCGTGACAATTTATAATAAGACATCGTAGTAGGGCGGAATATCCATACATAGTAATTTCAAATGAATATAGTTATAGTAATTTAATATAAGGGTAAAATACCTATTATTAATTTACCGATTTAGGAAAAACGTAACATGTACGAAAACCTACATAATTATTATGTATACATAGGTAACCTACACCTATCTAACCCATTATATAGGTACCTTCCTATAGTATCTAGCTTTAACTGCTTTTTTTTTTGCTAAAAAAAGTAATACATTACATAAAGATGGAATTTAATGAAATGTCATAAACTTTTAAGTGGTAAGTATTATGTTCTGTATTTTTTAATTAATATTTAGATAATAATTATTAAGACCTGTTGCGTCCGCGTCCTGCAGTTTTACCCGCGTAAGTCCCGATCCCGTGGAAATGTCGGGATCAAAAGTAGCCTGTTACTCCTCGATAAGGTAGCTTTCTATTGGCGAAAGAAGTTTTGAAAGTGTTCCAGTAGTTTCGGAGCCTCATTACAAATAAACAAAGAAGTAAATCGTTTACTATTTAAAATATTAATGGGTTAAGCTCGTGAAAGTACAATTGAATTAGGTAATTACCGGAAATTTTACTCAAATCCAATTTTAGGTTTTAATTTGCGAGTTTTGCGACTGATAAAAAATAATATTTCCGAGAATTTTATTAATGTTCAATAATTCTTACAACATGAATGTTTACATCGTGTTCAATGGTAAGATATTTTAAATTTATTTAAAATAACACGATTGGAACACATAATTTCAGTTAACCTCTATATTTTTTAAAATTTCGTTATTTATAACGTGAGACAACGAAATTTTAAAATTAATAAATATTTATAATAAATTAATAATTAATTAAATAATTATTTATTAATATAATAATATAATAAATGTATTTTAAATATTTATATATTTTATATTAATTAATTATGCTGCCAGCATCTTGGGAACTATGCCTCGTGAAGGCGTCGACGATGGCTTCTTCTTTTTTTAGTTAAGTGTTTGTTTTTGTATTTGTTTGTTTATTTAAATTGTCGTTTGCTTTTTTGTTGTAATATGAGATAATTGACTATAAAATGCCTTACAATACGACTTTCATCATTAATTATTTTATGGATTTTTTTATAATAAATTATAAAAAATTCATCTCTCAATGTTCGCGGTGGAGCGACTATTTTCGTTATCCTGTTCGGTGACTGACTGACTACTTACTTTCTAACTGTAAGTAAATAAAACATAAATAAAATAAATAATAAACGGTCTACTAATCGGCGCATTGACTAATCTCTACTATTTTCTACCAATTTGTTTTTTTTTATGTGTTCTAACTTCTAACACGATATTTTTCGAAGTGTTTTCAAAGCGATGTTATAGAGGGAGAGCCATCCCTCTAGCCGGTTGCAAAGCCATCTACCTCATAAGTTACCTCAACAGGCTATGTTTAGATCGTTAACCGACACTAAACACATAGGCAAGACCAGCAAGCTGTAGTTGGTACTTATAGGTATACGAGAACCATACAGAGAGAAGATAGATATTTGTGAGTGTATATACTTCGTTTTGTAGACTATGATTTGACACTTTCTGAAGAAAACATGTCAAATACTAGGGAACCAAAACGTCAGATTATAGTCTGAAATTTAAAAAAAAAACGTAATATAGTACCATTTATTATTTCGTTTCAGTACTAATCATTTTATACGTAACCAATGCCTATGTCCTAGTCCAAGTTAAGAAAAAGGACAAGAATCTCCTAAACGTCGACACATTGATACACAAAACTGTCGAGTCGGACAAAGTGGGTCAATTTACCAACGATATGTACCGGAAACAATTCGACGCGGACGGGAGACCGGAAATACAGCATGTGATGCGTGTGTTCGAAAACGACGGAAATACAAGAAATAATCTATATTCGGCAAAAACCAAAGAGGAACCTCAAAAGTCGCTAATTGATATTTCAAGTATCGCTAATTTTCTCTTGCAAAATCTTCACGGTGACTCGAAGCAGAGTAACTTGGAAAGTAAGATGTTTGAAAGTAATTAAATTATACACTTATTTTTATTATTTTAAAGGTAAAATACCTACATACACAATAACAGGACATGCCTAAGTTGTAATCATAGATAAATTATTAGGGGTTAATGGTCTTTGCTTGTAATAGATTGTAAATACAGAAGCAAAGATTAATTGACGTATGAGTCACCGACGCCGGTAGACTAATTGGTCAAGTCGCTACTCCCGGATTGAGCTGAGATGCGTTGTTAGTCCGAATCCCGCTCAGCGTCAACCGTGCTTTGTGTTTTTGTGGATGTTTTTTTCCTTTAACATATTTCTACGAACGCCCAGTGCGGGTTTATGCACTTAACATAACAATAGAATTATACACGTGTACAGTACGAAAGCAAAAGCAATCATCAGCATTGGGCTTTTAGTTCTATTTGCTGGCTACGGTCTGTTTTAGTTTTAGTCGTTTGTATGTACCGTAAGTAACCTTTTCAATAGGTACGTGTTTTACTAATACCGTGGGTGGGAGGGAGGGATTGTATTACTCCTAGGCATGGAATTAAGAAGTACCTACTACGTACAAATGGAAGGTTCACTGCGGCAGTAAAAACAAGCCTAGGGAGAGAACCTAAAAGTTTACACGTCCTTGTCTGAATAGGGGGCCTTGGCAAGCGTGCGAAAGGGACAACCGAAGATAAAGTCCTCTGTCGAGACCGTTTTTGTATTTGGAACAAGTTATCTTATATTTAATACTAACACCCATTTCATAGAGTTCATTTCATAAACTTTGTCATACAATTTTGTATGACAAAGTTTTTGCAGTGAACCTTTCAGTAATTTAATAAATAATAATAAATAATAAATAAATCCTGTGACGAACACACAGCGCCATCTAGCCCCGTGGTAAGCTGCTAAGCTTGTGTTACGGTGACTAGACAACGGTTAAACTACTTATATTTTATTTTTCTTTTGTAAATACATACATATTATACATAGAAATACGCCCAGACCAGATACAAATATTTATTTTTAAGCATAAATATTTGCACCCAGCGGGAATCGAACCCGCAACCTTCTGTATTGCAGCCAAGCGTTCGCCCGACGCGCCATAGAGGTCGTCAACTTTGTACGTGTACTTCTTAATTCCATGCCCCTAGGGTAGTTGTGATTGTGATTACTACAGATGTTCATATAGATACGAAGCTGCAGAAACATATACATACCTACCTAGGCTCTCTTTTTAGCGATTCCATAACTGTGTACAAAGGAGTGTTTGGTGTGATGCGAATTTTTTTTTTAATTTTAGACAATGTACTTACGTAATTATTAAGTTTCATCCCAATCGGTTCAGTAGTATTAGAGTTTCCAAAAAAAATTGATGAAATCTGGACATCAAAATTTTCAAAAGTTGGTAGGCTGACTATGGAAATACATATAGGTAATAGAGCCGATACATATCAAATGCATGCAAATCAACGCTATGGTTTGAGCCGATGCCGATTACCACGGAGAATGCGCGGTGGGCCAGCAGAAGCAAGATCCTTTCTGTAGTTTAATTATTAGTCTATGCCAAAAAAGTTATTTACTAGAACAAGAATGCTCACGTAGAACTAGAAAGTGTTCCGTTTCACTGAGCATTCTGTCTCTTTCTAAAAACACTATTAGGTAGGACAGACAGAACGGTATATTAAAGCATGCTTAAAGTAGCGGAACACCTTTTAGTTCTACGTGAGCATTACTAGTTCTAGTAATATAACTTCTATGGTCTATGCTAATCACTAATATAATCAAAAATCATTTTAAAGACTGATAAGACTAAAATTTTGTTTTATAGATCAACATGGCAAATTCCGCAACGCACGCAACGGTGCAAAAGTCTATGAACTAAACCCAGAAAACATCATCGACACAATCAACTCTGCCCTGTCTTCAAAAACAGTGCTCAGTTACATCGATACTGCTACAATTTCCGCTGCGAAAGTCGTCAGACGATTCCTAAACAATCAATTCGACTCTAATCTACACGACCTAATCAGATCTTATTCGAAAAAAGGCGCTAAATATTATAAAAAAATAATTGATTTTCGACAAAATGGTTTCGATTCTAATGTACACAGTTATATTAACAAATGGTCGCCAACTGCAGCTAATTATTACAGACGATTCGTGGGAAATGAAAGAAATGATGATTCAGACTAATGGTAAATATTTTTTTACCTACTAATAAGTATAATCTATACTAATACTAATACTAATTACTAATTACTAATAATATTATAAAGCTGAAGAGTTTATATAATATTATAAAGCTGAAGAGTTTGTTTGATTGTTTGTTTGATTGTTTGTTTGTTTGTTTGTTTGAACGCGCTAATCTCAGGAACTGCTGGTCCGATTTGAAAAATTCTTATTGTGTTTGATAGTCCATTTATCGAGGAAGGTTATAGGCTATATTACATCACGCTACGACTGATAGGAGCGGAGCATCCATGAAAAATGTTGCAAAAACGGGAAAAAAATCACCCTGTTTCGAGATTCTGTCGCGTGCGCTGAGTAAACGGTCAGAGTTACATAAAAACCATATATGAGAGAATTCTTCCTCTAAAAAGGATCTAATAAATAGTCCGCGACAGCATATGTCTAACTCTTAAGGTTGACTCAATATAACATCTTTTAGAGTAATGAAATTTATTGTAGAACAATGCATTGTTTCCGAAGGTAATTTTGTGAATATGATATTAATCCTTATCCAAATAAATATGTTATTCATTAAAAGTATTTAATTTTAAACATAATTGTCCTTAACATCACTTGATTTCAATGAATATCTCACGAGATATTACAGTTTTAAAATAACTCCACAATAAATAATTAATAAGTACCAAGCGTACATATTATACACGTAGCGGGCGACGATGATGAGGGTGGCCAGCCAGCTCTGTGAGGCATCATGCCGCGCGGCTCAATCGGTCGGCTCCATGCGAGACGGTAGTGTCACCAAACTGCAGTGCTTTTTAATAATTATTTTGCAATATCTCATTGTATTTTTGATTCTTAATATTTTGTTTTATGTTGGTAATTAATATTTTGAAGAGGTTACGTTGGTAACATGTATGTATGTATGTATTTTGGGGGTCATCTCAGAAACTTCTAGACCTATTTCAAAAATTCTTTCACTAATAGAAAACTACATTATCCAGATGTGACATAGGCTACTTTTGATCCCGATATTCCCTCGGGATCGGGACTTACGCAAGTGAAACCGCGGGACGGCAGCTTTGAAAAATAAAGTCGTGTATTTCTATTTCTAACTCAACAACCCGTAAACCGATATGAATAAAATTTGGTACAGGGTAGAAATAATATATAGGGTACTTTGAATGATCGTACGGGTTAAGCAACACTTGGTACAACATACGTGATGGGTGAAAAAGAGCAGGTGACCCGATATTCATAAACTTGGTACAGGGTTGGTTTAAAGGTAGAAATATTATATAGTACTTTGAATGATCGTTAAGCAACACCTGGTATGACATACGTGGGATCATTAAGGTTACGGGATAGGAAGTTACGCGGGTGAAACCGCGGGGCGCAGCTAGTAACTTAAATAAACTTGGTTTGAAAATAGACATTTTTTGTTTTATTAGTTTCAAAAAATTAATCCTTAATAATTTTTGTACCCCTACCTATTATTGGTACAGCTATACAGCTCAAGTATAGGCTATGTAGAGTTAGGTTAGGAAAAACCTAATACTCCGCTACCATCGGGTGCCGGAGTACTTGTGTCGAACGGTCGAGGCATACCTGGCAGATCGCTGGATTGCCTTCGACGCAAGCGCTGGACCACAGCGGTGGAGGGTGACATGCGGGGTTCCACAGGGGTCGGTCTTAGGACCCCTCCTGTGGAGCCTCGGATACGATTGGGTGTTGCGCGGCGCCTTCTTGCACGGAGTCTCGGTGACGTGCTACGCCGACGACACCCTCGTCACAGCCCGTGCGAAGACTTGCCGCGACGCAGCCATCCTGGCCACGGCCGGCACTGCCCACATAGTCGGCAGAATTCGCCGGTTGGGCCTCGAGGTTGCGCTGCAGAAGACAGAGGCGATGGTTTTCTGCGGTCCGAGAGTCCGGCTCCCACCGGACTTTCACCTGACCATCGGTGGGGTGAGAGTCGCCATAGGGTCGACCCTTAAATATCTGGGCCTGACCCTAGACAGTCGGTGGAGGTTCGAGGCACACTTCGGGCGTCTTGTCCCGAGGTTGGTAGGAGCGGCGGGGCCACTTGCCCGGCTCCTGCCCAATATTGGGGGTCCGAGTGTGGCCACGAGGCGACTCTACCTCGGTATCCTACGCTCCATGGCTCTCTACGGAGCCCCGGTGTGGGCTGTGAACATCCCTGGTGGCGTCATCAGCAGACTCTTGCAGGTGCAGAGGCTGATGGCCATCAGGGTGACACGGGCATACCGCACCGTTTCGGGCGAGGCGGCTGCCGTTCTTGCCGGTTCTATTCCGTGGGACCTGGAGGCGAGAGCCCTCACGTCGCTCTACGAGTGGCGCGAGGAGGCGCGTAACCGGGGCGACCGACCGGCGCTCAGGCTGGTGGAGGAGCGCCGGGAGGAGCTCCGCCAGGTCCAGCTGGCGGAGTGGCGGCGGCGGCTGCAAGAGCCTGGAGCGGGCCACTGGACCATATCGGGTATACAGCCCGTTTTAGAAGAATGGACGGACAGGTCCCATGGGGCCTTATCATTTCGTCTGACACAAGTGCTTTCCGGACACGGGTGCTTCGGGAAGTACTTGTGTCGGATTAACAGGGAGGCTGATGAGCGGTGCCACCATTGCCCCAGCAACTGTGACACCGCTCAACATACAATAGAGGTGTGCCCAGCCTGGGCTGCACCCAGGGAGGAGATGACGAGCGTCATCGGGCAGGACTTATCACTGCCGGCTATTATCTCGGCCATCCTCGCCAGTGACGAAAACTGGCAAGCGTTGCGCCGTTTCGCCGAAAATGTCATGGCGATAAAGGAGGAAGCGGAACGGGCCCGCGAGTTGCTTAACGGCACTCATGGCCCCAGACGTTGCAGACGCCGGGTGCGTAACGACAGGTTACCACCCTAACCTGGCTTTTGGCGGCGGGCTCGGGGGAGTCCGTCGCCGAACACTGAGCCCGAGATGGCGGCGGCGTTAACACGCCGCCTCTCGAGAGGGTTTTTCCCTTACCAGGGTTTTTGTGAGGAGGTCTGGCGAGACCGAATGCCGTCAGGTTTTTAGTGGGTAGGCCGGTCCCTTCTGGACCGGAGAGCCCCACATAACTCATCGCCTCCCCCGGGGCGATGGGTATGCAATTCAATGCATTTTCCTGACGCAAAAAAAAAAAAAAAAAAAAAAGGAAAAACCTAATATTTTTTTACGCAATTCATAAAAGATCGTGCTCTTGTCGTAGGTACTCTTATGTTAGTGCTACTTAAAATTTATCGTGTTCTTTCATTGCCACGGATGGAACGTAAAGAAATTAGAGATGTAATCCTATTCTACTTCCTACTAGTACTACTACTATATTATATATCCTACTATATTATTATTATTTGTTGTTACCATTTCTGATACTCGGGGCTATGGAGCACCCGGCCCCTTGGAAAGTGTGCGTGGGGCCGAAGCCAACACGAAGAGTCCGTTTTAGAAACATTTAATTTCAAAATCTGCGATAGACACCAAACCGGCGATTATCCCTGTCTGCACTATAAAATGCAGCAAAGGGCAGCCCCCGGGTCGGATAGAACTATGAATAAACTACAGGTGAAAACTACTTGGGCTATGGAAATGGGTTTGTCAAGTCGGGTACTGGGGGGAACTATGGGGAATATGGCGCCTGCCGTAACAATGCTCAACAAACACGTAAAAATGGCAGACGGAGACTTGCCAACTCATAAACTGGGCCACCCTAATTAAGCCGAGCAAATTGCAGCCAGGGGGCAACAGGACGTGAGAGGCGGAAGGATGGAGAGACCTCACTGATGGAGAGACCTCACTGGATTTTAAACCATCCTAGGTCGAGATCCTATGGAGCGGGCCAACTCATCACTGACGTGAAGTGTCCATCCTCCGAGCATTACCCACTGCTCTCGCGACTCCACTCTGACCGGCCGGTGAAGGCAAGCCAAAGGCGGGGGACCGCTTCCTCGTCAGTATTCACTCCGTCCAGCCATCTAAGGCAAGCCGGAGGTGGGGAACCGTGACTTCCCCCTGGAGCATTCGGGAACCCGTGGGGTCGCTACTCCCCGACACCTCGCCCCAAGGTGCCCTGCGGGCAATTATTATTATTATTAATATTAGGGGTTAAAGTATGAAATTGCCGATTTGTACTGAAAATCTTAATTGTTTATTTTTTAAATTTTTAACAAATTTATTTAATCAAAATAGTTGCCATTAATCTATACATTGCTGCCATCTAATGGGAAGGTTATTAATGCCTTTGCGATAGAACTCGGACGATCTAGACTGCACAAACTGTGTGAAAGCATTTTGTACTGCCTCCTGGGAAGAAAACTTCTTGTCACGTAGATAATTGTCCAAATCACGAAAAAAATGGTAGTCCGTTGGAGCAAGGTCTGGTGAATACGGAGGATGACGAATGGTTTCTAAGTGCAGTTCCTGAAGGGTCAAAATGGTTTCTCGTGCTGTGTGAGGTCTCGCGTTGTCGTGGAGCAATAATGGTGAAGATCGATTCATGAGTCGGGGCTGTTTTACTGCTAGTTTTATCAACATGGTTCGGAGTTCGGCACAATAGACATCTGCCGTAATTGCTTGACCAGATCGAAGAAAACTATAGTGAATAACACCATGCTGAGACAACCAAACAGTTACCATTACCTTTTTATTGGTAAGTTTTGCTTTAGGACACTGTTGTGGCATTTGACCTGGGGTCAGCCATTGCATTTTTCTTTTCCGGTTATCATAAAGAATCCACTTTTCATCACATGTTACAATTCGATCCAATATTCCTTCATTTCTGTACCGGTTCAACAAGGCAACACAAGTTTCAACACGCGTTTCTTTCTGCAGATCAGTCAAATCATGAGGCACCCATTTTTCGTAATTTTTATTTTATTGATTTGACGCAAGTGAGTCAATAAAGTGGGTAAGGTAACGTTAAACCATGCCGCTAATTCCTGGGTAGTTTGACTAGGATCGGCTTCCACTATCTCTCTTAATTCATCGTTATTCACCTGTGTGGGCGGTCTTCCTCGTGGCTCGTTCTTTAAGTCGAAATTTCCATCACGAAAGCGTTTAAACCAAAATCGCACGGTGCGTTCATTAGTAGACCCCTCTCCAAACGCAGCATTGATATTGCAGGCTGTTTCTGCCGCGTTAGTTCCGCGTCGGAACTCGTATTCAAAAATCACTCGAATTTTCGCAGTATCCATCTTTCTTGTCTAAATTGAATAACAAAAACAATTGAAAGTCGATATTCAAATGTTTCACATTTTTTAAAAAAAGAACATCACAGAAACCATTTGAAAAAAGTTTCATTCGAAAACCTCAAACCATGAAGATTCTATGTCAATTCAAAGAACCTATTGCAATAAAACGGCAATTTCATACTTTAACCCCTATTATTAAAAATGTGAAAAAGGGTGTGTTTGGATGTTTAGATGTTTGGATGATTGTTACTCAATCACGCAAAAACTACTGAACCGATTGCGATGTAACTTGGAATGGTTGGATACCGGGAATAAAACATAAGCTACATTTTATCCCGATATTCCGGCGGGAACAGGAATTACGCGGGCGTAACCGCGGGGTGCAGCTAGTAAGTACTATAATTAGGTAAGATCAAGACATCATAGAGAAAACCTACTTACATAAAGAAACAAACACACACACACACACCAAAACAAATTCAAGGAAACACTTGTCATTGTAAAGAGCCACCATTTACAATAACTTCCTTACAAGAGTTTTGGCGCGAATGCGTTGAGGAGATGTGTTGTTAATTTTCATTTTTGTGAAACTTAGTTCAAATGCGTGTAAATTGTTTAATTTCGGGGGCATATTAATCAATTTAGTTTCGTGATGGTGTACAAGTGAAAATAAAAGTGAAAATCGGTGCAAAACATGGATATTCGCTTAGTGTTTTCTCTAAAGCTCCGTGAACAAACATTGTAAAAAATGGCCCCCTTTTTACAATGATTCCCTCGACTTGACTTTAACTATGACGACTTGACTGTTTCGTTCGATGAAAATAACCTGCAAATATTGATAATACTTGACACTGGCAAATGTCCGAAAGGAAAAGCCATTTTAAAGAAGAAGAAGAAGAACTTCCTTACAAGTTTGAAATCTATCAATCCGAGAGGTATTTGACACTGGCTATTTTCCAAACGGCCATAGTCGGTTCATATCACATAGTAAAAAAATAAAATGTAAACAAATCCCGAATAAAATGGATATCTTCAATTTGAAATTGTAAAAAATAACACGCAAATATGACCAAAAGTTCATTCCATGGAAACATCAGTGAGATACCGTTTATATCTATCGATAACTTTACAAATTTAAATCGAAGAGCCTACTTTCTTAGCCATTGTCATACAGATCACACAGAAGGTGAGTCTTTTCTATTATATCAACATTATTAAATACTAGCTGGGCTTCGCGGTTTCACCCCCGTAAGTCCTGTTCCCGCGTGAATATCGGGATAAAAGTAGGTTATGTGTTATTCTAGCTACAGATATTTCATGTTACATCGCATTCGGTTCAATAGTTTCTGCATGAAAGAGTAACTAACAAAGTCAAAAAGGTACTCAATTACAATTATATTAGCAGTAGTGGATAATAGAATAGGACTACATCTAGCCCAAACCTGTGGAAATTTCTAAGAATGCTTTCTAATGATTCACTTATGCATTAAAACAAATATAGGTACAGTTTGAATTTCAAGTTTGTAGGACCAGTGGCTAAGTTTCTTAAAAGAGACTTAAATTTGCTTGACAATAAAGCATTTAAAACTTGATTCAGACAGCCAAGCTACCTTCATCAATTCCAACTTTAAATACTAAATACCAAGCTTAGCTTAGCAAATATAGGAGCTTAGGAATATGTTTTTGAAACACTTAATTTTTTCTTAAGTCATCTTTATGTGTTTCAAGGTTTGTACAGTGAAGAGTTTTTACAATACCTATCAGACAATGAAGATGTGTGTGTCTATATGTCACAGCCGTCTGCTGTGATAGTGTCTTGTGAAACCAAAAACAATATGCTTATGGACTATGTTAGGCCTTTAAGAATGGGTAAGTCGAGTTGCAACTAGGCTTGTACTTAAACACTTAAGTACAATAATATTATATATAAAAGAAAAAGGATTATTTTTAACATCCCACGAAAAAGAGTCTGCCTGTGTATGTGGCACCATAGTCCGTAGCTCACGAACGAATGACCTGTTTCAATGTAGTTTTTTTCGGTTGATAGGTGACTTATGCACTATGACTTATAGCTATGATTGATCAAAATAAGCTCACCATAAAAATATTTGGAATCAAACTAGGAATTAAAAACAGAATGTTTTCAAATGTGCCCATGTTGGGTATCAAATGAAAAAGTATAAATTTTGCGACAACAATATGTATGTGGTACCTAACGATGTCGCGTCGGTGCCACGATAACGTTGATGACAATTTATGTATGTAACATGCTTGTCTAGATTAAACCTACTTCCTCTGGACATTCATTGAAATAAAACTCATTTTCTGGTGATTTTAATCGCGTTGTTTTTGCTATCAGCATATTTGCAATGCCCCGTTCCGACGTTTTGAAAAAACTTCAAAGTGGAAATTTTTAGAGAAAAACGCCGATCGAGTGGTGTTTATTTGCATGATTTATATTTTAGTGTCTTGTAAAACGAGTGACTCGAGTTGAAAAAACTTGCCCTAGTCGCGAGTGATTTTTTTTTGACTCGAGTGTATCTGTCACTTGAGTGGAACTTGAATAACTTTTATTTCAGAAGTGACTCGAGTCAAAAAAAGTCACTCGAGTCCCATCACTAGATTAAGATCACCTTTCAACCAAAAAAAATTATATAAGTTCGCTTCATACCTATGTTCATAAGCTACGATGACACAGACAGACAGACAGACAAACTTATAACACCCCTCAACCCGTAACAAAAAAGGGTAAATACGTTTCTTAGTTACGACAAATGAGACGATAAAACTGTCTACCGACGCATGAGACTGCGATAGTGAGACGTTCCAGACTGTAGCGCGAACGAGATAGCAATCACTCGAGACACAGTTTTATCGACTCATTTGTCGTAACTAAGAAACGTATTTACCCTTTTTTGTTTCAACATGACGCATGAGACAGAGATAGTGAGACGTTCCAGACTGTAGCGCGACCGAGATGGCAATCACTCGAGACACAGTTTTATCGTTTCATTTGTCGTGACAAACGTATCTAGCCTTTTTTGTTGTAACATGACGTATGAGACAGAGATGGTGAGATATTCCAGACTGTAGCGCGAACGAGATAGCAATCACTCGTGACACTGATTTGTCGTCACTTAGAAATGTATCTAGCCTTTTTTGTTTTAATCAAAGTCTTAACAGATTTTTTATATTTACAGGGAAAACACTCATTTCAATACCAGGCGATATCAAAAACAATGTACCAGAGCAAGTTATAAATGTAAGCGTGGTACCGGCGGGACATTGTTTCGGTTCAGTCATGTTTCTTTACAAGACTCAACATAAAACTGTTCTTTACACTGGCGACTTCAGAGTCAGCATGAATAGTCTATCGAAATACGGACAGTTTATCGAGAATGGACAAGTAATTGCCTTAGACACGCTGTATGTTGATACTACGTTTCAAAACCACGAGAATTTTCCGAAAAGATCAGACTCTATCGCATATGTTGTTAAAGAAATCAAAAGGTAGGTAATTATTTTTAAATCTAGTTCTTTCTGTATTAGGTACCTACCAATATTAAAAAATACAATGTTTGACGGCTGGCACAAACTGGATGCGAGAAGCCGAAAATGGATCCAGGTGGCGTGCAATTGGAGAGGCCTATGTCCAGCAGTGGACTGCAACTATTCATACCTCTGTGATGATGATGAAACATTATTAATTTCATTGAAATTACATTTGTAATAAAGATACAATAATAAGGCCCCAGGAAAACATAACAATTAAAAACCACAAATATGACTTTTTAAATGTACCTAATTTTGAAAATCAGTTATGCATCTCATTTACAACTGTTTCTTTTTAAGGTATTTGGAACAAGGAGGCTGCATAGCGTTACACACGTCCGCTAAGTATGGATACGAAGCGGTCTGCAAACAGATATACAGGGAGCTAGGGGTCAAAGTATATGTGAACGAAATTAAATGGAAACTCTATAGGTGAGTCTTTATACAGATTTTTTTGTATGAAATTGACATATAAGTTCGCGAAAAGTCACGTGACTTTTCGTGAACATAATGTCGATTTCAAACAAATAAAATCTGTCGATTGCGATTTCGTTAATCGATAAGAATGTTGTCTAGAGCTGCAGATAAACTATCAGATAATCTTAACGTCTGTAGCCTGCTTTAAGGACAAATAATATTCTACATATATAATTATATCCTACTAATACAATATTATAAATGCGAACGTTTAAATGTTTGTTTGTGTAACAATCATGCAAAAATTACTGAACCGACTGCAATGAAACTTGGTATGCAGATAACTGGAGATCTGGTTTAAAACAAAGGCTACTTTTTATCCCGATATTCTCGCGGGATCGGAACTTACGCGGGTAAAACCGCGAAGCGCATCTAGTTTTCTATAAACCTATGTATTCCCTCACAGACTACTATAGCTCTGAAGCCTGCTCTAATGATTTCTTAAATCGTTCGCCTCTGATTTTAATATTTCTTATTTTTTCAGACAATTCCCGGATCTAGGCATGACAAACTCCCCGGACGAGACTCGCATCCACATCTGTTCGAATCGAAACGAGCACAACAAGTCACACGACAAATGTCTACCAAGCCCGAATAACAGGCCGTTTCTGTACATACATTTCTCAGCATTAAAATGGTCCAATTATCAAATTGATGACCTTATGATCGATAAATTTGAAAATAGGATAGACGTCTGCTTCCCAACGCATTGTAGTCGAAGTGAGTTATTAAATTTTATTAATTATTTCAATGTTGGCAACATTGTCGGATTTCCGGAACCGTTTAAAGATAGGGGTGATGTCAGGATTAAGAGGAAAGCGGGGGAATGTTGTATTGTAAGAAATAAAGTGCCTAAGAAAGTTGATAAAGATTTGTTAAAGGCAATTTTCGATTGATTTATTCTTACTCTAGTCACTTAATCGATAATTAAGCCATAGGCTTGTGTTATCAGCAAGTCATAGAAAATGTTTACAATTTTTAAGTCTATTTAGGAAATGTCCGATGAAAATGTATACTCTAGGAATTGTATCTTTTTTTTCTAATTGATGTTAAATGTTGTTAAAAACAATGAATTATGGCTATTTTTCTAAAAATGTATATTAATTAATAGATTTAATTATGAACTATCGGGTGATAAATTAACAATTAGGTACGTTTGATTAATTTTAATAAAGTAAATTCCCTGAATGGGTATCTGAGCGTGGCCACGCTCAGATACCCATTCAGGGAATTTACTTTTTTTAAATTTTGGCTATAATCTGACGTTTATATTTGTCTTCGGAACGATATGTCAAAACGTAGTCTACAATTAAAAAAAACGATATACGTTTTTCTCACTTACACCATAGTCCCCACGCGTAGGGACTATGGTGTAAGTGAGAAAAACAAACTGACGAGAACGTCAGATTATAGTCTAAAATTTTAAAAAAAAGTGAAGGTACCTAAGGAATGAAATACTGTTTTAAAAACAACGATTTTTTTGGACTGTACCTTGATAAACTAACAATTTTATTAATAAAAAGACTAATTGGATATTAGTATTTTTTTATTTGGACTATCACCTGTTCTCTGGTTATGACAAAAAAATTCCTCTGGCGGCCTGTGGTAATGGTAAAAGAGCATCGTTTTCCGAACTAAGAGTTGTTTTTCTAAAAACAACAATTTCTTATTGCCTACATAGCTGCGCTCGCAGTATTACCGACGTACGTCCCGATCCCGGGGGTATTTCGACATAAAAAATATGTGTTATCATCTCCAGCTCCAGCTTACCAAGTTTGATCGCTATCGGTTCAGTAGCTTTAGTAACAAAGATCTTAACTTTCGCAATATACCTAATACTAGTGGGATAATATAAAATGAAGCGGGTGAAAGCGTAAGGCGAGGCTAGTAAAAAATAAACAAGATTTTCAAACTGATTTCTGCCATGGTTAGTTAACAAAATAAATTAATCGTAAAACTGAAATGCTTAAGGCCAGGTCATATCGAAGATAGATGGCGTGTATACCTTGTATAGTCGTGCGAGTTACGCATCGTCTGGCTCGTTTCATTTCTCCGGGGGGTGACTTTTAATGTGTGTGGCAAACGTGGGTATCTATCTTAGAGAGCTTCGGTTCAAACCTTATGTAATATCGTTTTTAGACCAAAGATATTATCTGAATACCTCTAATGATCCGCTCACGTGAAGCAGTCGGCCCCGGTGGTTGTCCCTGATAGCAGTCGTTAGCTCAACGTTAGAGAAATTAAGGAGACCTGACTACTGTACTAATAAACTTAGTGCACGTTTATGCACTAAGTTTATTCATCTATGGTTCGTATGTAAAAAAGCTATTAGGACTCCTGTTTTTTTTATCATGCAGTAGCCTACGCATTTTAATGTGACCTAGCCTTAATAGCAAAAAGGTCTATCTAAATTAAGATCGGAGTTCAAAACGGGCATGATTAGCTGTCCTAATCACCCAGGGAAATAGAATTAGGTAACATCTTAAAGTATTTCTCTCGGAATGAAGGCCAGTGTGCTTGTGATTTCACTGTTTATTGTAACTTCGAGTAAGTTTAATAAAACATTTGCCCTTATTACAATATCACGTTTTAGCTCAAACCAGAGTTTCTCCGGCTAAAACCGTTTACAGAAGCCGTTGAAACCGTTTTTTTTTTTCGCAATTCTGTAATACTTTGAATCTCATTGAAGTAGCCATACAACCGGTTAAAAAAACCCGCAAAATCTGTAAGTACTACAAGACTAAGTACGCGGAATATTATTATACTCGCGAATGAAATCGCTGTGCGGAAGTAGCATTAGATACCAGCGGCTTGATTGTGTAACACTTGGTGTAACAAATAATGTTGGGAATGTCATTTCAATGAAATTTTCAATGAAATGGGTAAATTCATCAACCGTCCATCACAGAGGTATGAATTGTGCAAAGTAAACATAAGCTATCCAAATGCGTGGCAATTACACCACAGAGTCAAGAACCAAAAACATACCAATTCAGTTGGATACTTGTACACATCACAATGTAATAATATTGATCGCTTTAAATCGTAAATAATTATGATTTTGTTGTGGCTTTCGGAACGCGCCCTCCGATGAGAACAAGCCCCAAGAAACTCATGGGTTTTTTTCGTGATTATGTGTTAAATTACAATCGTCATAATACAGATAATCGAACAGGAGCAATTCACTGTTTGATTTGGTTTTCATAAAGAATTAATTTGGAAATGGATAATGGGGGTTGCAATTACTTAGTCACGACAAATGAGACGATACAACTGTGTGAGAGACGAGATAGAGAGACGTTCCAGACTAAAGCGCGAACGAGATAGCAATCACTCTAGACACAATTTTATCGTCTCATTTGTCGTGACTTAGCAACTTATCTACCCTTTTTTGTTTCTATCTAAGATTGTAAATCATAATGAATAAATTCTGTGTAATCACACAGCGCCATCTAGCCCCATGGTAAGCTACTAAGCTTGCGTTATGGTGACTAGACAATATATAAATAGTAAGTCGGTACTACGTAGTGATACACTGTCTTATATCACGGAGGTATAAAATATCATACTAATATTATAAACGCGAAAGTTTGTATGTATGTATGTGAGGTTGTTACTCTTTCACGCAAAAACTACTGAACCGATTGCGATGAAACTTGGAATATAGGTAGCTGGGGACCTGGATTAACACATAGGCTACTTTTTATCCCGTTATTCCCGCGGGGACGGGACTTGCGCGGGTGATACCGCGGGGCGCAGCTAGTAGTCTTATAAATGATAGTCCGTTCACTGTGATACACTCAGACCAGAAACAAATATTTATTTTAAAACATAAATACCTGTTCTCGACGAGAATCAAATCAATCGGTAACCTACAGCGTTGCCTAACGCGCCACAGAGGTCGTCAAAATCAACATAGCATAGATTAGCATTACATACGTACAGTTTAATTTGAAGTTATTAATTACAGAAACAACTAAGAAAAATAATACCAAATGGATTCAATTCGAGTAAGTAAAGAAAATATGTCGTATAGATACCCCACCTATGTCATCGACTTAGGTGACCTATGTCATCGTCGAATCAGGGACCCTATCCCGAAACGTTATCGGCCAAAGTTGTTTCATATTAGGGTCCCGCAGAAGCGGCCCAAGGGAAACTAGTTAGGTTTTAGGGTAGTGGTTTTAATGTAACGAAGTATAGTTAAAACCAAATAACAATAATGATATCTTAAGGTTTGTGACCTCTATTCCAAAAATGGCTTATTTTTGAGCAAACATAATACTAAAATTGTCGAAAAGTAGGTGATAATGTTTGATAGATAGATAAACACTTTGTTTGAGTTTTTACAAAGGTACTTATACTTTTTTTTTAATTATTTCAGCCCAGGTTCAAGGTTTAACAATCCCAATTTTATTAGGGATCGTTTCAAGGGTAAGTTTTGGTAATTTTTTATAGTTATCCTCTTCTCTCTGCTTTGGTGAAATATCCTGATAGCTTCGCAACAAGTCTCCTCTCCTCTCCACTCCGCTATGGTAGAAACCGGGCCACAAAGTGTACCTACTGTAAAACGGCGGCTATTTACAATGAGTCCATCTATTTACATGAGTGCGCTCGCTTTCCCTCTTTTTTGTCTTTGTCCGTGAGAGTACCGTGAGAGCTCTCACGGTAGTTTTTTGTGCATTTGACCATCTCACCTAATGGTCCGCTTGGCGCTACGAAGCCCCCTTTTGGTGGTTTGTTACGACGACCAACGGGCAGAGGATACCGTAGCCAGGGTCATTCTTTTAAGACCCGGGCTGCATTGCCAAAAAAAAATATTTTTACTAGCGGCCTATTATAATATTTATAATACTTAGTAATATATTTATACTTATTGAATAGGCAATTTTGTGACAGTTTTGCCTGCTCACTGCTCCGTGGGTAAACTAAAAAATCTATAGTAGGTACGTTTTTAATAACTAATCTGACGTTTAGGTTCCATAAATTTCACATTTTTTCATTAGAAAATGTGTCAAATCAATTCTACAATCAAAAACGAAGTGTTATATTTCAGACGAGATTTACAAGCCCGACATGCTGGAAACTTGGGCCAATCGCCACAAACAGCATTACAATCCGGCATGGATGGACTACTGTGACCCCTACCATTGTAACGACTACCACAAGCAGGCGTGCGGCTTGAACAGAAGGAATATGAAGTTCAAATGGTTTCAGAGCGCTTGTCATATCCAATTGAGTAATATGTGCGCCAATTATAGAGGGCATTTGCGTAAGTAGGATACAGGGTGGAAAAAAAATACCGCGGTTGGAGAAAATGGACCTACCCATAATTTTTATGATGACAAAATTTGCTGAACAGAAAAATTCACTTATTTTCAAAAATAAATAAAACTGCATCCAAGATTCATCGCAATCGGTTCAGCAGTTTTATATAAAGGAGTAACAAGACCACTAAATACATAATGCATTCATTCTCTTATATATGTTGGACAGAATAGAGTTAGGATAAATCAGTTTTTTTTTTCTCCTAGAATACGACATAGTAGACCCAAAATTCTGCGTAATCTACGTGATGTACCTCCGCACTGGTTGCCCGCGATACTGTGACAGCGACATAGACCCAATATGCGCCGTCGATGACAACAACAAAGCGGCCATATTTGTGAACCGATGTGCAATGGAAATGGAGAACTGTCAGAGGGATTTCGGTGAGATGAGAACATCATGGAGCTGAGTTCTTGGCTTCAATGCGTTCAGGAGACGCATAGCTACATTTTCAGTTTCGTGAAACTTCAATGTTCTTCACCCTATCATAGCGCAGCGCACGATGCTCATATAACTTTTACGATAGACGTAACAATATTGTCAGCGCTGCAGGGGATTTTTATGTGTCGCCACCTCTAGTAGGTGTACATACCTACATAATATCTCGATGTCTTCATTGTTAGGGTTTAGTAGTCAACAAGAAACCCATGGTTTCGTCAGTGTGCCTACACTCAGCGGGACCCCCTCTCCTAAAACCTAGACCTAAAACGATTTATAAGTATGTCTAGGATCTAAAGTTGTTCTATCAAATTTCGTCATGTCAGTCTGTCTGACCGCGGCTTAGCTCCGAGACGCTTAGTACTAAATGTGGTACCAAGAAATTGTAGCTTTCCATGCGTTATACCTACACTTAGGATCACGCCCCCAAAGTCGAACAACAAAAATAATGATAATTTTATGGAGAGGATACATTTTAAAATAGAGGATGATGTTTTTATAGTCTAACCCCGAAGTATGAAAATAGTGTTGGTTTGGTTTTAAATTTAGGGTTTCGTTTTTGAATAGCTGTTTAACGCTCCAGAGAACAATCGGTTTAAAGAAAATTGTTCTTTCAGGATACGAAGAAGTAGAGATGTCTGTGTGCGAATATTATTTTAGGAGAGGAGCACCGATCGTGCCTACTTATATAAGTTAATAAATAAAAACATTTACTATTTTTTGCTTTATTGTATGACCTCTACTGGCTTCGTTTCCCCTTCACCGATGTCCCACTTTGCCCCGCCCCACCCCTTACCTTACCCCTCAACACTTGATACAAGGCCCATTTCCAGGTTTCCTGGTCCAGGTCCTGCCAGTTCCTGGTCACGGCACCATGTTGAAATAGTCCATGCATTGAAATTGTGGTCTTTAAATTAATAATCCGAAAATAAATACAGTAGTAAGAAACACGTGGTGAAGTTAGAAAACTTATTAGAATAACGTAATCCAAAAAATCATATTCTCAAGCTGTATATATATATAGGTTCATCTGGACAACTTCCCGAATCGCCAACCCACTAAAATTCAATTTCCCAATACAGCAACTTCCAAATTCATAGTCCTACTGCCTAATTCTCTACCTTGCAGACGATAAGCCACAGGCAAAAATTGCGCCAATCTGCTGCCAACGGAATACAAAATCGAGATATGACAGCAGATATTCCGCAGCTTGTCGTCTGCAAGATAGAGAATCAGGCAGACGATTGTTATCACTGATAGCAGTCATTAGGCCAAGTTAGTTAGAGGCCTTAAACTCTAATACTAGGTAAACCACAAGCCTATTTGAAAAAGAAAAGAAAGTTTGTTTTTAAACTTCATTTAATTTAATTTTAATAAAATAAATCCTTTTGTTATTAAAATTAAATGAAACAATAACCATTTTCTTTTATACTTAATATAATATACATGTTTATATTACTTAATATTATAAAGATTTATTTGTGTGTATGTTAGTTGTTTGTTTGTAATGAAAAGGCCCCGAAACGACTGGCCCGATTTGAAATTCTATCACTAATAGAAAGCTACAATACCGAGGCGTAACATACTGGCTACTTACGCGAGTAAAACCGCGGGACGCAACTAGTGTTTAAAAAAACTTATTGCATTTGATTTTTATAATAAACGAATAGTTGCCCTTGTGTTAATACGTTCGCGCTTTTGTCTGGGACACATTTCGTGCCGCTGACTGTACTATTGATGGTGATTCATAGATAGGGATAGGTTTGCTCTGTCATCCAATAACATTAAAATAATAACACGGACTTATTTATTACTTTACATTAAAACAATGTCATACTATGGCATTGTTGCGTTAAAACAATGTCATACTGTGACATTGTTTTGTGCTAAACACATCGAATCCACGAACAGAAGAAAAATTTTGAACATGGAAATATTTGACTTCGAATAATATTTTAATCAACGTTTGCTTTCCACATGCACAGGTATCTAATGCACAGACTAGTATGAAGATACTAAAGTATTATATCTAATGTTACTTATAAATATTTTTGACAATAAAATTGTAAAACCGTCAAAAATTTGACATGGATATTGGTTTAATGTCCAAACTTTGTATGGAAAGGAGTAAATAGATGATCCAACCTTACCTACGATTTTCATAATAAAATTCTTGATGTAGGAAGGGAGAAGAAGATGACATCATAGAGCTCCAGAGGCCCCGGGGCGGGTTGTGTGTTTGTGGATGCGATTGTGTTTTTCTTTAACAATTTAATTTAAAAGACTGATAAGAGTCACTTTCGCACTTTTAATGTTAGTAAGGATTATAGTATAGATTATTGCTTCAGTTCCACTAGTCCTAAATATGCGAAAATGTGAATCACGTGATCTTTGCAAAAAAAACCTTATCTTATCTTAATGAATAAATATATTTTGTATTTGTGACATGTACAATGTAAAGGTCATAATTTTAATTATGTCAATGGTTTCCATGTTATTGACTACAATTTGATTGCGACTAACAATGTCGTAGTCAAAAATATTGGTAGGCACATTGGTTCTATGTGAAAAGCGACAGTACACTATTAAACAAGTGAAACTAGCCCAAATTGCTCTTCATTGCTAGCAGAAAGGCAATAAGTAAGAATCTGATTGTGACCAACATTTATGACAATGTCATTGTAGAAATGGCTCATTATTTGACATCGACATTGCAACAATGTCACTTTATATAAACCGCTCGTTTGTCTATTCAATAATAAGCGAGGCACTAGCATAGGACACGGAAGAGTCTTGCATGTTCATACATTGGGACGATTGTGCGTATTTTAAGAACTTTAGGGACATTTTAGGGGCTTGAGATTCCGACCGTAGTTTCGCTATTGCCTGCAACAAAAAATGGTAATTACTCATTAAAAATCTTAGCAGTAGTAGAACCCATTTGTTCTATAGAACTGACGTCAACGGGTCGAAAAAAGAAAAAGTATTCTCAATTGTTGCATTTTGCATCTATTTTTCTCAAATTGTTCTATAGAACAATATAACAAGACTCCTTGATGATTATCAAACTGGTTACTCGAATTAATTACCTACTTTACAAAAGACAAACATTTATATTATAACGTTTATGGAAAATTGATTCCCAATTTATATTGAGTAAACCCGTAGTAAGGCAATGGCGAAAAGAGAGAAAATTGCGTTTTGTTTTTGTTCTTTTGACTTCAGATCTATAGAACAAATGTAAGCTATCGTAGTAGGTATCACACCAGATTGTTTCTTATCTTGACTTTGGTTAAAATCTATTTGACAAATGACTCTGCATACGAAAGTAAAAGAAATAAATAAATAAGTGGGAGGTCAACATAGGCGGATTATAAGTCATAGTAAACGGACTACACTATACAACGTACGATATAAGCAAGTGTTACCTGTAACAGAACTCCAATGGGATGCCGTCCGCATATAGTGTTGCCATATTTGTTGAGATATTCGGTGAACGGTCGCGGGTCCATTCCTTCTATTATATCCATACCCTGGTGGAACGAATACACATTCATTTAGACCAATTCTCCCGGATACACTTTTATTTAGACTAATTCAGTCGTAACCAATGTCGTAACACATTTATTTAGACCAATTCAGCCTCTGTGGCGCGTCGGGCGAACACCTGACTGCAATGCAGAAGGCTGAAGGTTCAATTCCCGTCGGGTGCAAATATTTATGCTTAAAAACAAATATTTGTATCTGGTCTGGGTGTCTTTCTATGTATAATATGTATGGATTTACAAAAAAAAGGTATAATATGTAGTATATTCGTTATCTAGTACCCATAGTTTAAGCTTAGTGCTTAGTTTGGGGCTAGATTGCGCTGTGTGCAATGTCGTGCAATATCAATATCAATTAGAAATTAAATCAGTTTTAAATTAACATGGTTGTTTTAACTATAAGTATACAAATAACGAGGTTTTATTTCACCCACAGCCAGTACCCTGGCACAAACTGGATGCGAGAAGCCGAAAATAGATCCAGGTGCAATTGGAGAGGCCTATGTCCAGCAGTGGACTGCAAGAGGCTGATGATGATGATTTCCCCACCTGTTTGTCGAGCCACTCGATACTCTGGTAGATGTGCGCGCTGTGATCTCGCCACGTGTACCGGAAGCGCGAGCCCCAGTGACAGAAGTCCGACGATATCACGAACAGGTTCTGCGGGTCCGCCAGGTATGGGGCTAAGATGGCACCGTATCTACGTAGAGACGACAATATCTCACGTTACTGTATAGAATTACAACTCTGTCCGAAACGGGGGAGAGGGGGAGGGGGATAATATGGCTACGGCATGATATCATTAAATATATTTCGTAATTTGTTTTTATTGCTCAAGGCATATTTTACTAGAAATATTTTAAAGGAAAAATTGATCTTCAAATATTAACTTGCGGCGAGATTTGTACTCGCGTCCCTGGATGGACGCGATGGATCCAAGGACGCGAGTTCAAATCTCACAGCAAATGAATTTTTGATGATGTATTATTTCTAGTATCATTCAATATTTTAATTCATTTATACGTAAACATTCATTAAATATTTTATCCTATGAATATCCGGATCAAGTAGCCTATGTTACTCCTCGATAATGTAGCTTTCTATAGGTAAAATATTTTTTGAAATCGGTCCTATAGTTTTGAAGCCTGTTCATTACAAACAAATCTTTCATTTTTTATAATACTAGCTGCGCCCCGCGGTTTCACCCGCGTAAGTCACATTCCCGCGGAAATATCGGGAAAAAAGTAGCCTATGTGTAATACCTATATTCCAAGTTTAATCGTAATCGGTTCAGTAGTTTTTGCGTGAAAGAGTAACAAAGTCACATATATACTGCATACATGCAAACTTTCACATTTATAATATTAGTAATATTAGCATAGATAGTAAATATACTCACTTAGCTTCCTTCTCCTTGGTCAAAGAGCCGACTAAAATCGGTATAATGGTGAACCCGGTTCTATATTCGTCCATCACTTTAGCTATATATGGTAGTTGCATTTCTATTGAATGTTCATCTTCGTCAGTTTGCTGATCCATCCATTCGAATTGTCGGGTCGATTCTAGTTCCGTGTATACTGGAATTATCAAATGTAATCATTAAAATTAAAATGTAATTATTATCACTAATGTTATAAACTGTATGTATGAATGTATGTCTGTTAAGTAATTTCTTTGAACTTACTCTGTTTAATAAAACACTTTATTTACCGGGTTTAATCGCGTTTTATTCATGATTTTTAAACGAAGCTTTAGCCAACTTTACAGTTGGTTTTTTCAAGGTTGACTCGGTTCGTTTAAAAATCATGAATAAAACGCGATTAAACCCGGTGAAGAAAGTATTTTATTATGCAAAATCGCGAAAACAAAGAAGAAACTTACTCTGTTTATCAATAGTGAGGTCATAGAGCGGCGTGTGGTATTTGTCCATAGGCGATAGAGCGCAGCCGCCGAGCCAAACGTGGTGGGATGGACCCAGAATGAATATACGTTTCCTGAAATTATAATATACAATATACGGTCTCCTTCTCGCATATCGATAAAAAAGAGGTGTAGGGTGATAAAAAAAGAGGTGTAGGGTGATAAAAAAAGAGGTGTAGGGTGATAAAAAAAGAGGTGTAGGGTGATAAAAAAACCACCAAAAAAAAGATTTGATAAAAAAGACCAAAATAACCTCTACATACAGCGCCACCGACTAATTAATCTGTTTTATCATCTGAAGTCGGGCAGCCAAACTAAGTACAATATGGCCAGTAAAGCCAGCCAGTAAAATTGCCCGACTTCAGATGATAAAACAGATTAGTTAGCCGGTGGCGCTGTATGTAGAGGTTATTTTGGTCTTTTTTATCAAATCTTTTTTTTTGGTGGTTTTTAAATTTTTAAATTATTTTTTGTTCTTTTTTTAAGTCGGTTTTTTAATTTTTAAATTATTTTTTTATTTCATCCTTTTTAGTACCTACCTATCTACTTCCGACTGCCAAATAAATTAACAATACATATTGTTACCGTAATTTTAATTATTGAGGAGTTTGCTGATGAGAAGGTGGTTTTAGGTGGCCCATCAATCTGTTCTTAGTTCTTTAGGGGTCTATTCTTTTTGGTAGAAGTCCAAAAACGAGTAATTTATTACATTCTGGGAAGCTATCCTGTCCATCATTCCGAAGATACTCATCAGATCCTGACCAAATTTTTATGGGACCACAACGGGGCTTCCACCTTTCCATTAAAAAAAGAACCATCTCAATCAGTCAAGCCACCTTTGAGTAATCGGTGAACAAGTGAATTGAATACAGGTTTTTGAGGAGCATTCGCGGTCCTCACTTCGAAGATCCTCATCAGATCCTCACCAAATTTTTATGGGACCACCTCGGGGCTTCCACCTTTCCATTAAAATAAGAACCATCTCAATCGGTCAAGCCACCTTCGAGTAATCGGTGAACAAGTGAATTGTATACAGGTTTTTGAGGAGCATTCCCGGTCCTCACTTCGAAGATTCTCATCAGATCCTCACCAAATTTTTATGGGACCACCTCGGGGCTTCCACCTTTCCATTAAAAAAAGAACCATCTTAATCGGTCAAGCCACCTTCGAGTAATCGGTGAACAAACAAAAAAAAAAAAAAGAAAAAAAAAATATACGCGACGAATTGAGAACCTCCTCCTTTTTTGAAGTCGGTTAAAAAGAGGTGTAGGGTGATAAAAAAGAAGTTAAGGGATAAAAGAGGTGTAGGATGATAAAAAAGAAGTGAAGGAATATAAAAGAGGTGGAGAGATAACAAAAGCTGGAGGGAGAGAAAAGAAAAATAAAGGGAGAGGTGAAACTGCATGATGCAGCTTAATACTAAATACTCACACGACTACAGGGCTGATCTGGCGGTAAGCATACGCTGCGCAGGCGCCGCAGTAAGAATATCCAGCATGTCTATCGGAATAATACATATTATTTATTAAAAAACTATAAAGATACATTTCAGAAACTAGTAAGAAAAAACAAAACATTTTTAGACCTAACTCACATTCAGCGCCCCTCGCTCGTATTTGGGTTAAAATAGGTGACTTACGGTGCGATGATGGCACGCGCTGGCCCATGAGTGAGATCAGCCTTCGACAGCCAGAGATCCAGTTGACGTGTTAATTCACTACCTACAAATTAAAAGAAACATATCAATATGAGATGTCTGCTGTCCATCCTTCGAGCATTTATGCTGTTGCTGCTCCACTCTAACCGGACAGTGAAGGCAAGTCAGAGGCAGATCGGTTCCTCGTCAGTGTTCACTCCGACCAGCCAACTAAGACAAGTCGCTAGTAAGGACGTATGGATTGTACAGTTTGTACCTATATCAAGTCTGGTCTCAAGTTTTTAGTAGGTAGGCATACACTGCTATCAAAAAGGTCCATTAAATACTTTCAGAGTTCTAAGGTGGCTCCTCTATCCAGATGATTATAAATTGAGGAGTCACTTTAAAATTGATAAAACTCAGGATATATTAGACCACAAATTTTATGATTTCACCTACAAAAATATTTGCATACCTACTGATTACCTGAGTGGATTTCCCTTTAAAATCTGGAGTGGCTCCTATACGTACATGAGGGACGGTGACATCCCCTGGAGAACTCGGGGACCGCGGGGTCGCTACTCCTCGACACTCGCCTCAAGGCCTTAGTTATTGGTATAATTAATAATCATAACCAGCTAATTTGTCCCACTCTAGGGCGCGGGCATCCCCGTAGAAACGTAGGCCATACCTAAGACGCCACAGGAGCCTTCTCTAGATCGTGCCACTGTATGAAACGGGGAAATTTAAAGGATTTACAGTGGAACAATGCCTCCCTGTATTGCATGGGGGCCCGTACATCTCAGAAGACCAGCTTAATTGGCGCCGAAGTTTCCATAAATGTACGATTTTGTCCCAAATAAACTTGTAGGGTACTTATGGTTGACCTAACTTTATCGATTTTGGTTAAAAGGATAGGCAAAGGAAAAAAAACCGAATACATTTATTACCAGCTTTTTGGTCAAAATTTTGGTGTTGACTTAGAACCCTAATGCTCGTTACTTCAGAAAGCACATTTAGCAATTGGTCCCGGTTATATCCCTAAAAGCAGTTGTTGGGTCAACCAACATAAGAGGCCTTAGGGTGAAAACCTGAACTCTAATACTAGATGAGCCGTGTGGCTCATCTAGTATTAGTATCATGGTGGTGTCACCATACGAAAACAAGAACCCTAAACACCTTATAGGAAACCATAGACCTTACCGTATGTGGTATGAATTTCAACTAGTCAGATACAATTCACTGTTTTGTTAAATATTAAACGCTTTGTTATTTACACTTGCTTTCTTCCTTTCCTTACGAAATAAAATCACTATGATAAATAAAACATTTTAATCTAATTATTAAATTTAATAAAAAATATTGGTTTTCTACTTGTACTACCTAGATATAGAATCTGCCTTACAAAAGATGGTGTAACAAACATTAGCCTAATATCCAAGTTTTCAACAAAACACATTTAAAAATGAAGACTCAACATTCAAACGTCGTTCTTCTATTAC
This sequence comes from Idaea dimidiata, assembly GCA_949358125.1. Classification (NCBI taxonomy): domain Eukaryota; kingdom Metazoa; phylum Arthropoda; class Insecta; order Lepidoptera; family Geometridae; genus Idaea; species Idaea dimidiata. The sequence goes on from OX442332.1 coordinate 7,731,830, forward strand.
CCACCATCTAGGTAATCTAAGCTTACTGTACAGGCTCCAAAAAAACAACTGTTCAATTGTTTTCGTTTTAAAAATCAATCATCATCCTTATCTTTCTCATTATCAAACATCTGAGCGATCTTATTCGAAGCATCTTGAATTAACTTCTCATTGAAATCCGGAAACTTTGCTTCAAAGTCAGATTTCATGCTTTCGAAATCAAATCTATCATTCTGCATCTCATCTAACAGTTTGGATGATTCTAATTCCGTAAATTGTGTTCTGTCTAAGTGAGATAGTTTTTTAATCTCGGTCAGTCCATCAATAGCTTCACTGACTGCATCAAAAAGTTGCTTGTGACCTGTAAAAAGAATATAAATTACAACTCTGTTTCACAATCCGAGGTCAAAAATGAAAATAAAAATCCCATATATTAGGGGTTAAAGTATGAAATTGCCGATTTGTACTGAAAATCTTAATTGTTTATTTTTTAAATTTTTAACAAATTTATTTAATCAAAATAGTTGCCATTATTATCTATACATTGCTGCCATCTAATGGGAAGGTTAGACGATCTAGACTGCACAAACTGTGTAAAAGCATTTTGTACTGCCTCCTGGGAAGAAAACTTCTTGTCACGTAGATAATTGTCCAAATCACGAAAAAAATGGTAGTCCGTTGGAGCAAGGTCTGGTGAATACGGAGGATGACGAATGGTTTCTAAGTGCAGTTCCTGAAGGGTCAAAATGGTTTCTCGTGCTGTGTGAGGTCTCGCGTTGTCGTGGAGCAATAATGGTGAAGATCGATTCATGAGTCGGGGCTGTTTTACTGCTAGTTTTGTCAACATGGTTCGGAGTTCGGCACAATAGACATCTGCCGTAATTGCTTGACCAGATCGAAGAAAACTATAGTGAATAACACCATGCTGAGACCACCAAACAGTTACCATTACCTTTTTATTGGTAAGTTTTGCTTTAGGACACTGTTGTGGCATTTGACCTGGGGTCAGCCATTGCATTTTTCTTTTCCGGTTATCATAAAGAATCCACTTTTTATCACATGTTACAATTCGATCCAATATTCCTTCTGTACCGGTTCAACAAGGCAACACAAGTTTCAACACGCGTTTCTTTCTGCAGATCAGTCAAATCATGAGGCACCCATTTTTCGTATTTTTTTATTTTATTTATTTGACGCAAATGAGTCAATAAAGTGGGTAAGGTAACGTTAAACCATGCCGCTAATTCCTGGGTAGTTTGACTAGGATCGGCTTCCACTATCTCTCTTAATTCATCGTTATTCACCTGTGTGGGCGGTCTTCCTCGTGGCTCGTTCTTTAAGTCAAAATTTCCATCACGAAAGCGTTTAAACCAAAATCGCACGGTGCGTTCATTAGTAGACCCCTCTCCAAACGCAGCATTGATATTGCGGGCTGTTTCTGCCGCGTTAGTTCCGCGTCGGAACTCGTATTCAAAAATCACTCGAATTTTCGCAGTATCCATCTTTCTTGTCTAAATTGAATAACAAAAACAATTGAAAGTCGATATTCAAATGTTTCACATTTTTTAAAAAAAGAACATCACAGAAACCATTTCAAAAAAGTGTCATTCGAAAACCTCAATTCAAAGAACCTATTGCAATAAAACGGCAATTTCATACTTTAACCCCTATTATTTATTTGAAAGTGACAGTTCTTTGTTTACTTTTTCTTTTGTTAATTATTGGTAGTTCTATGTTTACATTTTTGATCGAAGATTCTGAAACATCTTATAGCTTAGGTAGTACTGTGATTTTACCCCCTTAAGTTTCGATCTAGTAGGAATATCGCGATTAAATGAAGCCTATGTTACTCCTCGATAATGTAGCTTTGTATTGGTAAAAGTTTTTTTTTAATCACTCTAGTAATTTCAGTGCCTATTTATTACAAAACAAATAAATTCTTCTTTTCTATAATATGACTAGCTGCACCCTGCGGTTTCGACATCGTAAGTCCCAATCTTTTGAGAATATTGGGTTAAAAATTATTCAGGTCTCCGGCTACCTATATCCCAAGTTTCATCACAATTGGTTCAGTAGTTTTCGCATAAAGGAGTAACAAAGTCAAATACATCTTACTAATATTATAAACGCGAAAGTTTGTATGCATGTAAGTATGTGAGTTTGTTACTCTTTCACGCAAAAACTACTGAACCGATTGCGACGAAACTTGGAATATAGGTAGCTGGATACCGGGAATAACACATAGGCTACTATTTATCCCGATATTCCCGCGGGAACGGGACTTACGCGGGTGGAACCGCGAGGCGCAGCAAGTGCATTCATACTTGCAAACTATCATGTTTCTAATATTATAGTAGTAAAAAGTAAGATAGTATATACTATAGACTAGCTGTGCCCTACACTTCAATCCGTATTAGTCTTGATCAGAACACTCAGAATCTTCAGACTATGATTAAAAATCATGTCATTCATTGCAATATGTGTCTTTCAGATTTTACAAAATAATGAAAATCCAGAGGTTCACGAGCTCTTCCTCTTTTATCAAACATACCTGTTTCCTTACTGTAGCCAAAGTCAATGTTTTTAGTTGTAAGAGTATCTAGATGGGTTTGTTCCGTGTTAGACAGGTCTTGCAGAAAGTCTTTAGCATTGAACGAGTCTGTTGTATTGTAAAATTTAGTGCAGTCCTGCTCCTTTAGTTTCAGTAACCTGAAATATTATAGAATTTCAAAACAATGGGCTCAATATAGGTACCTATGTTTTTTTAAATTTATATTCTATTTCAGACATGTGGCAGTGATGCAGATGGTTGTGGGTTGATTTCCATTGGGGACAAAATATTTATGCTGACCATGTTTGCTTAAATTCATTTTCAATATAAAGTGTTAATGTAGTATATCCATTGTCTAGCAGCTAGAGCACAAGCCTAATGCTTAGATTGTGATGTACGGCAATATTTACTGTTATAATATTCATTCCAAACTAGCTATATTCGTGGTTTGACCCATGTAACTTTAAAAAGTTTCAATTCAAAAGGAAATAGTTTTTATGTAAAACTCTGAACCAAATAGCTATTAAACTTTGTATGCAGACAGCTGGTGACTTTTATTTACACACAGGATATACTTCCAATCCCATATTACCGGAGCACAGTTGAATTATTGAACAAAATTGTCCTCACCTCTCTTGCTCCACAACAAACTTAATATCCTTCAATTTACGACTAGTTTTATCCAAAACATCAACTGTTTTCTGGAATTCATCGGCCAAATGAGCCATTTGGATGTCCATTTGTGTTTTTTCGCGTTCGATTTTTTCATTAGCTATGCATTCCCATAGCATGTCGCGTAAAAAGTCTCCGTACGCCATTTCCAAGTATTCCTTGTCAAATTTAGGTAAAGGAATTTCCTTTTGTAACACTGCTGAGTCCTTTTCAGATAAGGAAACATTCGAACTTCTTGTTTTAGAAGGTTTTGCGTTGACCGCCTTAGCTGGTACCTTGTTGGTCGAAACTTTTCGAGACGTAGAAACACCAACCGTTGATAGCCGCTTAGGGTTTTGCACTGTTTTCGGTACGGCCCCGGTAATATTCTTTTTATCCGACATTTTTCGGTGATTCACAATGTAAAATTATAAACAAAAAGCTATTATTTACGCACAAAATGTCGTTGTAATTTTGAGTGACATTTATTTAAAATTGGTTGTCATGGCAACCAAGTGACATTACACTTTTTTTTTATGGCTCCGGATTCTCGAGATGCCATTTGTCGACATTCCGTTCCATTTACCATTTACTTAGCATTCAAAAATTGATGTGAACAATAATAATCACCGTATTTAGAGCACTTAAGTTTCGAAGTTAGGCAAAAATATAGAATGACACTACAAAATATTAGATATATAGGTATTATAATTACTCGACGGAAATTAATATAATTAGCTTTGTCATAATATTTCATAACATTTATATTATAAATGTTGTATTTTTCGGCCCCTTTGTCTTATAAGTAGCCCATTCATTACACTTTTCTCTGTCATCATGAGGTTAATTATTATTGTACTAGAGTAACAGTATTGTATACTTGTACAAAAAGCATACATCCCTATTCCCCATTCCGTTTTCAAATGTAAAAATAACAAAATATTGCAGGAAGGCAGTCCTTTTGTTTAACGAAAGGTCATTAACCTTTTGACTTGGAGAGACTAACCGAAAGTTGGTAGGTACCTATTCTCAAGTTACCTACTTACCTACCTCGACTCAAACAATCGATTTGAGAAATATCAACAAAGAAATACAGCTGTGTTATATTTAATACACGTTTGCGAAAACTTACCATTTTCAGTGTACCAGCTGCCGGCGTGGGTGGCTTCACGGCTAGACATTTTAAACGATTAAAATAATCAATTAACACTTGAAAATCAAAAAAATTCGTACCTAAATTTTCGGAACTCGCACTCAATGACATTCAACGACTGACGTCAAAAACCACAGACTAGAAGTGGTCACAGAGAAATACCTCAAATAGAACAAATATGAAGTTAGCACGGAGTTTTGGCGGGAACGCGTTGGGGAGATGATTGTGTTGACTTTTCTTTTTCGTGAACCTAAGTTTAAATTTGTGTAATTTGTATATTTTACTGTTAACTAAATGCTTATTTTAGTAGTCTACTTTATTGGCTCGCAGTAGATGTGAAAAGTAGAGTAGGAATTAACTTAAGTCATAGAGGTCGTAGTGTTGGGCGGCTTGAATCCCAGGTTTCACTCAGGAGGACTCTCTAAACGACGCGACTACTTCACCAAGATACCTAAGCTCTGGCTTTTGTCCCTGGCGTCATATTGAATCCAGAGCGTAGCGAAGGACTCTGCAGTTAATTGCCTAGCGTAAAGAAGGAGTTTAACTCCCGAAAGAAGCTTTTATTCCTTAGGAACTAAAGTACCTAGGGCAATGAGTGGAGCAGGTGGTGTGTAAAAATATGTCTAAAATATAAGATTTCCAAAAATAGTTCTTTTTTCTAGTACCTAAAAATATTAAAGAAGAAATACCACAGACAATGTTGTAGGTAAGTATAAAATTTTCTAACAAGATTTGGAGGTAAAAAGAAAAACGAAAAGTTAACAATATCAAAAAATAACTTTATTGGAATAACTCTAGTATAAATATTAATAATTACATACCAAAACAAGTTTTCTAAGAAAAGTCAATTTAGTTCCAAACAAGGACTAATTATTATTATAAACAAAATTGAGGCGAAAGAAATTATTTATTCACATTATTATGCAAAGTTTAGTGGTGGGTGAAGACAATTTGTGATTCTATTCAAAAAGTTGCAATAATATCTTTTATTTTATATTTAATTAGCTGTGTCCCATTGTTTCATCTGTGAATTACAAAAAAGTAATTCATATCGGATGCCTACATCACATAACGAGAGCTGAACTTCGGATAACACATTCTCCAAAGTCCAGCTTTCTACTATCAGCGAACTAGGCTGGGCGTTGAACCATCAGCCAGTCAGGACAATTCATTTTATAGATATACATACAGGGTAAACCACTTTAATAGGCTTTCAGGGGAATATCCTAAACTGTAAAAGAGATAGCGAAATATACTGAAAGGAGTTGCGTCTCCGATTTTGACAAAAACTAAAATGGCATTATTAGATATTTGATTTATTACTCTTGCTAGGAATCGAACCTTGTCTTTTTGCAGAAAATTAACAGCCTACCATTGTACCTACTTTTGTATCGACCGTAAGATGTCTAGTTTTTTTCAATAAAAGTATGAAATATGATTAAGACCAATGAAATGGTTTGCCCTGCAAAAATAAATAGAGTAAATAGAATTCATTTTTTTTTTTATGTTACATCTTTGGGTTTATTCTTTTTTGTCTTTCTTTGCCGGCCTAATAAAATTGATCTAAGTAGATTCAACAGCTCTGCAGTATCAAAAAGCAAGAGATTTTTTTTTGTGGAACCGACATAACATAGATTCAATCTTCTGCTCAAAAACGTCAAAAAAGATTCGGATCATTTTTGTAAAATGTTTTTCGTGGTTGTATGCAAAGCCTATTGGGTATGCTGCCTGTGTTATAGCAAAAACATAGCTGTCTGATTACATCAAAATAAATTCGGCAACTAGAAACAACCATTAAGACGAAGCTCCAATAAAAAATATGTCATGAACGGCCCGCCCACTTACCCCTACATCCACGAGTCACACGCACACGTATGCACTTTCGAACATCGCAACTTTTTTGATCTAGCGCCCAAGCGCGCGAAATCAAAACTGTTATATATTTTTTCATAGGTTGTAAACCGATTATGGTCGTTTGGAAAGTAGCCAGTGTCAAGTATTTTATAATACGACCTCATTGGTGCGTCGGGCGACCGCCTGGCTCACGGAACACTATTACTCCTAGCGGGCCTGGCTGCAATACGGAAGGCTGCGGATTCGATTCCCGTCGGGTGCAAATATTTATGCTTAAATAAATATTTGTATCTGATCTGGGTGTCTTTCTATGTATAATATGTATGTATTTACAAAAAAAAGAGGTATAATATGTATTATATTCGTGGTCTAATACCCCTAGTACAAGCCCAGTGCTTAGTTTGGAGCTAGATTGCGCTGTCTGTATATGTCGTGCAATAATATTTATTTAATAATTTGCAAGTTGTTTGTTTTGTATCTTAACTTAACTCAACGTATCAAAACTTGTATCGTCCGATTATTCCTAGTTGTCCCCTCTAGCCCTGTTCCCCGGAGGGACAACTAGGAATTTTTCCCCAGTTGTCCCCGGGGCGACAATTCGTGGCGACTGTCCCTTTGAAAGCTGGCTAAAGGGGACAAATGGGAATTATGTTTCTCAGTTGTCACGGCGGGCGGGGGGGACAGATGGGAATCTGTTCTCCCATTTCTACCCCGCATGTTGGTGTTATAATAGAACTAGCTGCGCCCAGCGGTTTCATCCGTGTTCGTAATAAGTACCCTAATGTACCATTATTATTTTAATGAACTTTATAAACGCATACGACTTGCATTTATAGCAATATTTTGGATTAGGGGTGAAGTCGTCCCCTTCGAAACTGGGACCAGGGACGGTAGTTTAGACATTGGGACGAGTCGACTACATACATATTAATATACTCTAGAGGTGAAGTAGTCCCACTAAGAAGATACTAAAAAGACTTTGTAAATTTTTGGGAAAAAAAAGTTAATAGAAGAGATTAGTGGAAAACAAAAGACGATCGAAGTAAAAACAAAAAACGATCTAACCTAACTCCGAAACTATTGACACTAGACCACTAGTTTCTCAGCCTAAGTTATATAGCTCCTCGAGATCATCAGTTTGGTTGACAGCTGTCAAACTTGAGCCGTCAATATTTCGGAAACTATTGACACTAGACCACTAGTTTCTTAGCATAAGTTATAGAGCTTCTCGAATCTTCATTACAAACTTCACCCCTAACCGACGAACCCCTTACGACTTGCATTCATAGTAATATTTTGTACTATGAATGCAAGTGGTATGCGTTTATAAAGTTCATTAAAATAATAATGGTACATTATGGTACTTATTACGAACACGGGTGAAACCGCGGGGCGCAGCTAGTTTTATTATAACACACACATGCGGGGTAGAAATGGGAGAACAGATTCCCATCTGTCCCCCCCCCCCCCCACCGTGACAACTGAGAAACATAATTCCATTTGTCCCCTTTAGCCAGCTTTCAAAGGGGACAGTCGCCACGAATTGTCACCCCGGGGACAGGGCTAGAGGGGACAGCTGGGAATAATCGGCCGCATCCACACCGGACGATCCCCGCGCTAAAGAATATTTTATCTTATTCGCGCTCAAGCAGCGGAGAGGGAGAAAATAGGATAAAAGATTCTGGAGCATGTGGATCGTACAGTGTGGACCAGGCTAATGGCATGTTTGGAAAAATTCATAACTTGTCGATAGTGGACTTGACCAATTACCTATTTGACTTATTACAGACTTGACCATTGTCGTGCCATTCTCACTTTTCTTGTTAGTTTGTCTGTCCGGAGTCCGGGCGGAATCTTGCAAATTCAATTTGATACACTTTCCAATTAGCTAGCGTGCTGAAACTGTGTTTCGGTTTGAATCGCGTTTGTTTTGTTGGCTTTATAATACAAGCCCGACGTTTCGGAGCCCTTCCGGCCATCTGAGGCAACAAACGCGATTCATACCGTAATAATAGAATGTCTACCTCGGGAGCGAATACTATTTTCGAATGAAAAATATTCATCGCCCACTATGAGAATAGTTAGTAGATTGTATTACAATGAAGCAAAATAATATTTTTACGGTGAGGGTGGTTTTTTGAATCCAGAGCGAAGTGAGGGATTCTAGAGTAGTGTGATACACTCTACTTTTTATTACCCTTTAAGAGAAAATAGAAGGCGCCTCATATTTATAATTTGAGAGCTACTTTATTATTTAAGTAGCCCTCAAGTCTTAAGTGGCCTCAAATTTTAATCAGTTTTAAATCCAATTCAAATTTGAGGCCATTCAAAATTTAAAAGCTACTTAATTATTTAAGTTTCCTTCAAATTTTAAGTGGCCTCAAATTTTAATCAATTTTTAATCCAATTCAAATTTGAGGCCATTCAAAATTTAAAAGCTACTTAATTATTTAAGTTTCCCTCAAATTTTAAGTGGCCTCAAATTTTAATCAATTTTAAATCTACTTTAAATTTGAGGCCTTTCAAAATTTGAGAGCTACTTAATTATTTAAATACCCCTTAAAATTTGTCAAATAGCTGCAATAATTAAAAAATATTTTTAAATTTCCACCCTAGGGATGAAATGAGCTACTTTCAACCCGGATATCTACCCATGAAAATTAAACTTTCCGAACGGGAGAGATGAAAAATTGGTTTTGTTGCAACTTCATCAAAAATGTTGTGATACAAAAATATCAGCGCAACGAACAGAAAAACTATGGAGTTATTCTTATTTTTTTCATTTTACAGTTTTCACAAATAGGTTTTTAATATTATTACTATTTACTCTTGCATTAAAAGTTTCATTTGTAAACAAAACTGACTCCTTTTTATTTACAAATAATTAAGTATTTACATTTCATGAAATTCCAATTTCCTACGTTGAACTGGTGGTGTAACAATTATTGAATGGTTTTCAATAGGCGGAAGTAGTCGTTTTCTCGATGGAATTTCAGATTAAGAGGTTTGACAAACACTCTTTTTGACGGTTATGTAATCTGGATCGAGAATTGTTCTTTTTCTGGGATGGCGTGGATCTATCAACTCAGGCAGTAAGCATTCCATGTAAAAACTTGTTAACTTCGGTTCCATCTCTTTTTTCCGGTATTTCTATTTTCATTTTATTATCACCTTACCATGCGGCCAAAAGACAATTATTTTTGTTTGCAATGTGCATTTGGCCCAGAGCCTGAATGTACCAGTCTGATTTTTATTATTAAATACCTGTAATACAAGCAAATGTTAATGTTCCAAATTTAAATTACTTTATTCCCTAGGGCTTAAACGCCCATTTTACTTCCCAGATATCACATTAGATATTTAGCGAGTCATTACTCGTTTTACGTTGACCTCTTTGGTCAAATAATATTAGTTTATGCACCGAGGTACTAAAGCCCTGTCTTATATACCGGGCGTCATATTGAATCCAAAGCATACGAAAGACTCTAGAGTTAACTCCCAAGCGCAGCGAGGGTTTCAAAAACTTACTTCTGAGCGAAGCGAAGGAGTTATGTACCTAGAGTCCTGAGTGAAGCGTGGGAATCAAGCGCACTTATTAATTAATTAAGCCTGTCTTTATCTTTTTCAAGATAAAGGCTTAATTACCGAGGTGAATACTCTACTTTACTTTATATTAACTAAAACTTTTGCCTTACCCTTCCGTCGAAATAAAATAGAAGAAAAATAGCCCAGTTTTTATTTTTTTATGTGTTTTGTCTAGGTGGCCAGTTCAAAATGGCCGTATGCTACCAGAACCTTAGTTCCAAATTTAAATTACTTTACACACCTATAACTGCTCAACAAAGTTACTTTATTTGACCAAAAAGGTCAGCGTAAAGCGATATTATACACCTAGGGCATAAAGTAATTTAAATTTAGAACTAAGGTTCAGGTAGCATACGTCCACTTGGAACTGGCCACCTAGACATAACACATAAAAAAATAAAAACTGGGCTATTATTCTTCTATTTTTATTTCGACGGAAGGGTAAGGCAAAAAGTTTTAGTTAATATAAAGCCCCAACTTATTTCATCGACTAAAGCCGATGCTTGGTTTTGTCATTTTGATGTATCATTGTTAAATTTAATTAATATAGAGCTATTTCATAATTTGTTTTTATTGCACAAGGCATATCTACTAGAAATATTTTAAAGGGAAAATTTATCTTCAAAAATTCACTCACGTAGAGACGCGAGTTCAAATCTCGTCGCGAGTGAATTTTTGAAGATAAATTTGTCCTTTAAAATATTGCTAAAATAGAGCTGTAAATATATTTCATACACGTAGCATTAATCTATTATTTTGTTGTTAATTAAATTCTTATTTTTGTAGCCTCTTTATTGTCTCGCAGTAGATGTGTAAAGTAGAATATTCACCTCGGTAATAAAGCCTGTCTTTATCTTGGGCGCTTCAATCCCACGCTTCACTCAGGACTCTAGGTACATAACTCCTTCGCTTCGCTCAAGATACGTACGCTTTGGATTCAACATGACGCCCGCTATATAAGACAGGGCTTTAGTACCTCGGTGCATATACTACTATTATGCCCTACTTAGGTGTATAATGGCACTTTATGCACCTAGGGAATAAAGGCTCGCTTTACGTTGACCTTTTCTTATCTATATCTATCTATACTTATAATAAAGAAAGAGAGAACAAAAAGTCTGTACTTGGAAGTAATTTAAAAAAAAAAGTGGTCTAGTGGACTTAGTGGAAAAATAATAGAACAAAATTATTTAATTTTTAAAATTCATGTCTGTCTGTTTGTTTCTTTGTTTCTTATACAATTAAAAACTACTGATCCGATTGAAATCTGGTTTTCAATATTGGATAGTTCAATTTTCGAGGAAGGTCGTGGTATACTTTGCATCGACATCCAATTAGTAGAATCCGAGTATGAACGAAAAAGTGCAACCGCTTGGCCGCCCGCGCCCGTGATAACGCGTTCACTTCCGCGGGTGAAACCGCGGGGCGCAGCTAGTGGTCAAATAAAATTACTTTGTAGAGCAGTAGATGTGTAAAATTACTTTGTTGAGCCGTAGATGTGTAAACTTACTATTTTTGTCGTGGGGGTTTTTTGATTGGTGGGGTGATTCTCCCACTAAAAGCGGTAACAGCTATCTCCGCACTATGAGATCCGATTTTAATGAAAGGTATACAAGTTCTATGAGTAAATAGATTTTATTTGTTGTGGGGGATTTTAATTTTTGGGGTAGTTCCCCCACAAAAGGATGTACTAGATATCTAAACATTATGTGATCCGATTTTTCTGCTCTATTATGATGATATAAAGAGCCCTTTCAATAATTAGTTCCCACGAGGTCCACTGTTCGTTGAATCACTTGTAATAATATTATTATCAGATGCCTAGATCACAAAGAACACACCTTCCAAATTTCATCTCTCTCTACCAGCGGTTCAGTCAGTGAGTAAGTCAGTCAGGACAAAGAGTTTTATAGATATAGATAGATTACAGAAGTATAGATAATAGATTATAGATTAGTAGGTATGTAAGTACTAGCTGCGCCCTTCGGTTCCACACGTGTAAGTCCCGAACCCGCGGGAATATCAATTTCAAAAGTAACCTTTGCCAAAGTACCATCTATCTTTGAATCGAAATTTATCAAAATCGGTTTAGCGGCTTGGGCGAGAAAATGAACCACAGCCTGGTAGAGTTACTTTCTCATTTGTAATGGTCGATTATTAGCTTGCATTACCTTGATGAAGTGTAGATACTTATTATATTAATTCCGCCAAATCCTTGTAGGTAAGTACCTATCTCAATTTTCATTTTGACAATGGAAAAGGTAAATAGATTTATTTTTTCGCCTCTCTTACGATATTTAGATTTCTTTTTGATGTTTTAGCAAGCTTTCATTTGGAAAAAGCTTTTTTTATTGCAAATTGCTAGTAAATACAGTTACTCTGATTGCAACACTAAGTACAAATAGTATCGTTGGCGATTCAACGGGGTAATGCCACCAGTGTGATGGGCATTTTTGGACTCAATGGTCATTCACCTTAGATTATTTATATAGTTTATTATCTTTGTAGTATTTATTTCTTGTGTAATTATTTAGTCTTTCTTTTTTTAGTACAACAACAATCAAATATCAAAGATAAATAATCACTACGTTTTACCAACAATCACAACAATGCTAGACAGTTTTATGACAGTAGGTATGATTTGACATGACTGTCATAACATAACAATTATTTTCATATTGGCCGGAAAAAATGTAAAAAGTTCGAATCTATACGAAATATAATTTAAAATAGATTACGTAATTATTTGGGAGCGAAAACTGACATAGGTCCACCTTCGACGGCGCCAGACGGCGGACTGAGGTTGGCGCAACGTCTACTTAGATGCGTTGTAATACAGTTGATTTTAGATTGAAGGTTTTCATGCTTTTAACACGAAACTGAAAAGGCGTAAGTCTCAAATCATTTTTCGATAATTTTACGGAAATTAAGCAATATTAAAAATCATCACATAAGCAGTTTAAAGTATTGATTATTTCCTTTGTATTAAATAAAAAATTGTTTCGATATATAGTATAATAGAGGAGAAAAGAGTAAAATATAGAAAATACAGCACAATTTTCAAAGTAAAAAAGTATCGAACAAAACTTAATGAATCGTGATTCTGTTATTTGCAGACCTTAGAAGAAGGTTCAATAAAACATGTATTTGAATTTCACATTCGCCAAACTTGTGGCTGATGCAGAATATGCTTCGCAACAAACAATATTTTTCTTCTGCTTAGACTTAATGGTCAGCAGTCAGCATGAATACTTGTTCCCGGCAGGAATAGAACCCGCAACCTTCTGTATCGCAACCGGAATTATTCTAATTTTTAAAATTCAAACTAATTTCTATTATCATAGGTAATTTCATTATATTTAGAATGTTTGTAATTTGTTTTTTTTCTTGTTTATGGACTCTGTTGGGTTACGAATGTCAAGTCGCAGGATATGGCTACAAATTTTCACGTCTTCAAGAGTATCTGAACTTAAACCAAGGCCAGTACTCTATTTCTACGAACGAACGAACGAACGAAAAATCTTTCAGAATGCCTACCATAATGACAGGCTTTCTTCCTGGATGACAGTTTTTTTTACAGATAAATCGTACGTATGTAGGTAAAACTAACAGCTGCACAGTTGCACAACTAAAAACCTAATCGAAATATCTTTAGACAAAACTGTACAGTTAATTTGTCAGATAATCTAAACGTCTGTATCCTGCTTAAAGTTTTTTGCTTGATCGATGGATTTAAAATAATTCTTTCAAAATAATAATAATTTTCCTTTCTAATCGTGTTGTATAATATGTCAAATATCGCGACAACCGAATACAAGGTGTTAATTAAAATTATAATTAAGGAAGTAATCCTTGAGTTTTCGTGTTTTCAGTTGGAATTCATTTATTTACTAATGGACTTCACGAAATTGTTTTTGGGAACGGACAAAGGATACATCGAGATGCATCGCCTTGAACGGCAACGAGCCCTCGGCTATGGCAGGGTACAGATGCAATGTTTAAAACCGACTTTAAACCACAATTCACTCTGTTGTTTTTCAAGGCGAAGCATATCGATGTATCCTATGACCTTTCTCAAAAACAATTTTATGAAAATTCTATTAATCAATCTCAACGTAAAAACAGGAAAACTTTAGATCTTCTTAAGATCCATAGCCCTGTCTAACTAAGGCGAGTCCTTTGTAACTTCCTTTTAAAAGTACGTTTTAACTGAGACACCCTATATATTTAATTGGTTAAGAACAACCCTCTATGTTCTAAGTTGTTAGTTCAACCCGGTACCGCGGCTTGTCGATGGACCCTCTGGAAAGAAAAAAAAGTTTACACATCCACGGCTCTCATTTAATATGACCAAATAAGCTCACTACTGACATTACTCTCTAGGGCATAAGCTGCGCATTTTAAGCCCTAGAACTTAAAATAATTTAAAATATGAACACAGAGTTTTAGTTAATATAAAGCCCCAATTTTATTTCATCGGCATGGACGACGATGCCATGTTTTGTCATTTTGATTCAATACTGATAAAAATAATAAAGAGTAGCAATTTATTTCATACATGTAGCATAAACTCGCATCAATAACAAGATTATTCATATTTATTTTACAAGTATAGAAGATGACAGACAGACAAGCGAGTGATCTTATAAGGGTTCTTTTAAAGGTATGGAACTCTGAAAAATTGTAATATTTTCACATCTCACCTTTTTCGTTCAGAATCGCAACTTCGTCCTGCAATAAGAAAAAAAGAAAGGTTAATGTGTAGTATAGTTTTTGAGAATAAGGTTATTTGTATCATACAGCGTAATCTAGCACAAACTAAACAACTAGTAAGGGAACTGGACGACGGAAAAACAACATTTATTAATTGTACTAATATTAAAAAGTGGTAATTTTTGTAACATGTATTTATGTATATTGGAAGTGATTACCGAAACTACGTGACCGATTTCGATAATTCTTTCACCAATAGAAATCTACATTATCTAGAAGTAACATAGGCTATTTTGATCCCGATATTTCCACAGGATCGGGACTTACCAAGTCGCCGGGTCGCGCGCGATGCACTGTCATCGTCTGCTGCGGCACGGTGCAGTCGGGCTGCACGCCTAACGACGAGTATATCTCCCGCAGCATCAGCAGCATTGTATCCTCAGACTCCCTAAACATACATAAAATACATTCAAACGAAAATAAACTCATTTTCTAGAAATATTTTAATGGAAAAATTCATCTTCAAAAATTCACTCGTGGCGAGATTTGAACTCGCGTCCCTGGATCATCACTCCAGTGCCTCAACCACTCGGCCACACGAGTTCCAAACTCATTTTTCTAACGCATTTTTTTTTGTACTCATTTTTCCGGCTGTAATCGGGAAAAAAGTACATACAAAAGTCGATGGATATTCAAATATCACTTTAACTAACGTAAATATACGGAACGCAGCGATAGCGCGTTTTAACTTGATACTAACGCCATCTCTTGAAGGCCTGTGGAGACCTTCAAACATCGGGCGTTATTTAATGCTTAATTTAAATTAAAAGCAACGCGATTACAACCGGAAAATGAGTTGCATTTCAATTCACGTGGTTTTTTTGACAAAGTTACAGTCCCCTCGCGGCCAAGACGATTGTAACATGGTTGAAACATCGAAGTTAAAGAATAAATAGTAATATGAGATTAAGACCGGTAAAAAGTCATAAAACCCAAAAAACAATAAAGCTATATATAATCTACACTAGCGACATGTTCGCAACGACATGACTACATTTTTGATCCTGAAACATTATGTGGCCAGATAAAATTGTCTAACAAAGGTTGCGCATTATGATGCAACATCGCGTGTCAAATGTAGCCTAATTAAGTCTTGGTTCTTTTTGTTCCGAAGACAACAAAGCCAATTGACTGCTCATAATACCGCAATTTTTCTACAAAACACAACTTACTGTTGCGGGCAGGGTGAGGTAATAATCAAACTTTGTGATTGGCCGATGCGTTACCTACCTATACCTAGACTCACTCAGGCAAACGTAGTGTAGGACGGCCTCAGGCGCGTTGAGCAAGATGGCTGTCACAACTGGATGCGAGAAGCCGAAAATAGATCTAGGTGGCGTGCAATTGGAGAGGCTTATGTCCAGCAGTGGACTGCAACAGGCTGATGATGATGACGATGATGACCTAGACTTATTGTGATGGGCCGTTCTTGCACGAGAGTGGTACTAAAAACATTTACTATGTAGGGGGCAAACTTATGAGAAGTCAACCGGTTTTATCGTCTTTGTATAATACAGACCAGTATCCGACATGGCTGCTCATCGCGAAGAGGTACTCGTTGATCATCTCGAGCGGTGCCTCCTGCAGTACGTAGTCGACGCGCCGCCCACCGTTCAGCCGGCCCAGGGTCGAGGGGTTCCTCTATACAGGCAGACAGACAGGATTATTGTCATTCATAAGACAGGCTCTCAAAAAGAAAGATTAACAAAGAAAACATTATGAGTAAAAGAGTATATACATGTAAGTAGAAAAACCATTTTAGTAATTTTTTCTTCAAATAAATTTATTTTAAACTATCTAATAAAACACAATATTTACCGGGTTTTACAAGCGTTTTATTCAATAACGTCACTACCGATCTTTCGCCACCTTACAGTTGGCAGTTAGTTGGCAGTTGAATTACATCTCAGTCGATCTTGAAAAAGCCATACACAGGTGGACCTTCCCACCACAATGTTGAGTAGAGTTGGTTTAAACATCTTTTCAAACATTGTTGTATCTCACCTATTGTTAGGTAAGAAAACATTATCTTTCACTCCTCCATGTTCCGAAATGCATTTAAAGCAGTTAGTCCCGGTTGTTATCTCTGACAGCAGTCGTTAGGTCAACGATAGAGGCCTTAGGGCAACCTGACGGGCAGGACTCAAAGGCAGCCAGAGGCAAGGAACCGCTTCCTCGTCAGTGTTCACTCCTTAGAGTATACATAAACAAGCTATAGAGCGCGCCTATGGGTATTTGCCTACTGCGCAAAGTATAAGCAGATGATCCATACATAGACATTCTAATATTGAGGTTGAATAGTGATCCGCGAATCATTTTTACACCGCGACACTGAACATTTCACCATAATTATTTATAGAATAAATTCTAACGAGAGAAACAGTCAATTCGCGTAACCCTAGGTGACTGATGTCAACGTCTTTGTGATTTTTCGACTGTTCATACCGGTGCTTACAGTTCATTCTTGCATACCAGCGCTCTATAGCTTGCTTATGTATACTCAAAGGTTCACTCCGACCAGCCAACTAAGGCGAACCGGAGGTAAGGAATGGTGACTTCCCCCTGGAGCACTACAACTCCCCGACACCTCGCCTCAAGGTGCCCTGCGGACTTCAATTGTAAACTATGGCTACACTAAAACTTACCATATCAATATTTTCTTGGTTTTCCTCCTTATTTTCGTCACAAAGTTGTTCCTTCTCAATTTCTTCTTCGACAACCTGAAAAATATTAATAATAAAATTACTATTCACATAGTGGAAAGGTATTTTGGTGTACCTTTAAGAACTATAATTTCATGTTTTACTGCTTCTCTTTAGACACCTATAAATCTTAGTACAAACTTTTTGTCTTCTCGTCCTTTATTATAAGTATAGAATAATATATGAGTATGATTTATTGATTTACACAGGGCGGAAAAAAAGACTATGTTTTTAAAGTTGTGTTTTGTCCTAAATAAATTTTTGGTGATAGCAAACTTTGCTGAAAGGAAACATTCCTTTATTTTTTAACAAAAAAGACAATTGCATTTAAAGATTTTTATAAAATCATATGCTTGAGCCGGGAATCGATCCGGGGAAAAGTGAAAAAAAAACATCCTGTTTTTTTCTTGGTTACTGTAGCACTAGGAGAGTGTGAGTGGGAGGGAGTAAGAAGAATATAATACTAACCTTTTCCAACTGGCCGTCATTGGGTGGAGTTGCCTTCCATTTGTTCCAAGTGCTTCTCAATGATTCCAACAACTTCTGTTTCAAATCGGACCCCACTCGGACCATTGTGTCTTTTAATTCTGGATTTTTAGAATCAAGAATTAAGAAAATTTATTGAATAACTGTGTACATTAAGGTGACATTAAATATTAAAGGTATTAACAGTTTGTCCATCCCGGACATACAATATAAATAAATAAATAATAAATAAATATTGCACAACATTACACACAGCGCAATCTAGCCCCAAACACAGCACTAGGCTTGTACTATGGGTACTAGACAACGGATATACTACATATTATACTTTTTTTTTTGTAAATACATACATATTATACATAGAAAGACACCCAGACCAGATACAAATATTTATTTATGTAGTGTAGAGGTTTAAACATCAGTCAAATATAACCGTACGTTGCACACAGCGCCATATAGCCCCAAATTAAGCAACTAGGTGCGTAATTTGGGTATGTATTAGACAACGGATCTACTACTTTTTATATATTTTTAATGTAAATACTTATTTTTAATACGTATAGAAGGTCATTATTAACCTCAAGAATGTACTATTTATCTAGTTTCTACTATGCTTAAACATTTAACTTCAAAAACAGCTGTTATTTTCCAATGAACCTAAAACGATTAAATGAAAAGTCCTAACTTCCAAGTTTCGGTTACTAGTTCAAAGTTTAGGTGAAACCGCATATCGCTGCTAGTCGCCTATTAAAAATTACCTATAATATTAATGATGATGAGACTTACCTAAATGCATCCTTTTCCGTCCCTTGTGATGTGGTATTAGAAACGGTTTAGTACCTTGCAACTGTGGGTTAATTAGCGGCTCGATTCTGAAATAAAAATGTCAAGTTTCTAATTATCACATAATATGTAGACTATACTACTTACTTACTTACTTACTAAAGGGAGAAAGGCCGCCTGATAGTGAAGCTTTTTCATCTCGGCCTAGACGGCCGAATTTCATACGTTCCACAGTTAAACTGTTCGGAAATTTACTCGCACACGTTTTAAAAAGTTAACAATTGGAACGTCGCGTCGTTGTTCTATTACCCATCGTGTAGATAATCTAAGGCAAAGACAAAAAACCCAATGACTGATCATATCGCGGTTTTTCTACAAAAAAAAAAAAAAAAACTCATCATTGCGGGCAGGAGGTGAGGTAATAATAATCAAACTTTGTGATTGGCCATTACATTACCTATCCATACTTAGCCTCTTTGTGATCGACCGTTCTTGCACAAGAGTGCTACTAAAAAGACGTACTATTTTCGTGAGGGGGAATACTTATGAGCGATCAACTAGTTTTATGGTATTTGATCTATGGTGATAGTGTACCTGTAAGCGATGGGGTCGTACGGATGGAATATGTTGAACAGGTTGCGGCAGGTCGGCAGGCAGAAGTCTAAGCCCAAGCACTCCACGCCGCGGATACACTCGAATATCGCTGCAATACATGCATAGGTTAAAGGAAATGTATGAGATTTAAGTATTGTCAATTGCATGTATACATAATTATGCATGTATACATATTTACATTTTACCGAGTGTTAATCGCGTTTTATTATTATTTATTTTTTAATTTTACCGCGTATACAATTCCTAAGAACATGTAGGTATACAATTCCTAAATGTACTAGGAAATGTATTGAAAACATTACATTTAAGGCGCTGACCCATCGCGGCGTACACAGCGTGCGCCGCGATGTTTAAAAAGTTTAAATTAGTCCCAGATAAGATTTTTTTGGGATGGGGGATGTAAGGGGTGAACCAGCATCTCTCGCCCCAGCCAACCTCACCTGCACGCGGTGCATCCTGCTGACTAACGGACGAGGCTCTGGCGACCGACTGATGGCGGTATATCCATCCCAAGAGGCGTAACTAAATGCAACAGACCGGTGATGGGCAGCAGCATCACCGGTCTGCTATTCTTGTATGGTATGGGCAAATAATACACCGGTATGGGCAAATCCTCCGAATGCAGAGAAACCACAAGCCACGGCCCCTAGTTCCCGGCGGCCCTGCTATTCCTGGTCATGGTGGCGACAATGGTAACGGCGGGGCGGGGGGTGCCAAGAATCTCCGGGCTACGGGAGGCCACCATTACCGACTGACCCTGGCGACGTATAACGGACGCACGCTAAGGCTTGACTCGCATCTGGCGCAACTCGAGGTGGAACTTGGGAAAATTAGGTGGCATATACTGGGGTTGAGCGAAGTCCGAAGAGAGGGGGAGGACACCATAACCCTGGAATCCGGCCACCTAATGTACTTCCGTGAGGGAGACCAGCAATCCCAAGGTGGCGTTGGGTTTCTGGTAAATAAGTCCCTATCTGACAACGTTGTGGAAATATCGAGTGTGTCGAACAGGGTAGCGTACCTTATTGTAAAGCTCACCGAGAGGTATAGCCTCAAGGTAGTGCAAGTGTACGCACCGACCTCGACACACTCTGACGGCGAAGTGGAGGATATGTTCGATGACATATCGAGGGCCCTCCACTTCACTACAAAGACCCAGTACACTGTTGTTATGGGGGACTTCAACGCAAAAGTGGGAGTACAGAATTGCAGCGAATCGGTAGTAGGATGCCATGGATTTGGAAGCAGGAATCATAGGAGGCAAATGCTCGTCAACTTCCTCGAACGAGAGGGGCTCTTTTTGATGAACTCCTTCTTCAAGAAGCAGCCTCAAAGGAAGTGGACATGGCGAAGCCCTGACTCTATGACCAAAAATGAGATCGACTTCATCATGACGGTCAAGAAGCATATATTCAGAGACGTCTCCGTGATCAACAGGTTCAATACCGGTAGCGATCACCGACTTGTCCGAGGCTCTCTGAATATCAACTTTAAGGCCGAACGTGTCCGTCTAATGAAGTCCAGACTCCGACCAACTCTGCTCCAACCTGGTGAACCGATTCGCTGCCGTGGAAACCACAACAGACGTAAACCAGGACCTCGAAAATGTGACTCGGATCCTCAGGGAAGAAGGTACGAGATTTTGTAATATGCAGCGTAAGGGCAAAAAGTCTAAGCTTTCAGAAGGGACTCTAGGGCTAATGAAGGAACGACGTGAAAACCCACCCATCACTTCGTCGGAAAAGCGGACTCTAAACCAAGAGATCAGCAAACACGTACGACGTGACCTCCGGCGCTTCAATACTCTTTTAATTGAAAGAGCGATCGAGCAGAACCGGGGGTCAAAAGTGTTTGTACAATCTCTTGGAAGAAGCCACCTGACGAAGTTGACCACAGCAGGTGGAGAAGTCGTTACTTCGAAGCCGGCAGTCCTTTCGGAGGTAGAAGACTTTTATGCCCGATTATACGCATCGCATGCATCTCAACCGAATCCCGAAAATGAGGATCCTAGAGCAACATTAACACGCCATTTCACCGAAGACCTGCCAGAAGTCAGTATTGACGAAATCGAGATCGCTCTTAGACAGCTCAAAAATGGAAAAGCCCCTGGAGAGGATGGCGTTACCACAGAGCTGGTGAAAGCAGGAGGTAAACCCGTACTGAGGGAGCTCCAGAAGCTTTTTAACGCTGTCCTGTTCGAAGGGAGAACTCCAGAGGCGTGGAGTAGGAGTGTGGTCGTCCTGTTCTTCAAAAAGGGAGACAAGACCGTGCTGAAAAACTATCGACCCATATCCCTTCTAAGCCACGTCTATAAGCTGTTCTCTAGAGTGATCACGAACCGTCTTGCGCGAAGACTCGACGAATTCCAACCACCGGAGCAGGCTGGGTTTCGGAGCGGATATGGCACCATAGACCACATCCACACAGTGCGGCAGATTATACAGAAGACCGAAGAGTATAATCAGCCCCTGTGTCTAGCATTTGTGGACTATGAAAAAGCCTTTGACTCGGTTGAAATCTGGTCTGTTCTGGAGTCCCTGCAGCGCTGCCAAGTAGATTGGCGATACATCCAAGTGATGAGATGTCTTTACGAGTCCGCCACCATGTCCGTCCAAGTACAGAATCAGCAAACAAGCCCCATACCGTTGCATCGAGGAGTGAGACAAGGGGATGTTATTTCCCCGAAATTGTTCACAAATGCAATGGAGGATATGTTTAAGACGCTGAACTGGAAAGGACGTGGCATTAATATTAATGGCGAGTATATCTCTCACTTGCGATTTGCAGATGATATCGTCATTATGGCAGAAACGCTGCAGGACCTACAACGGATGCTGAATGACCTGGCTGACTCTTCTGTACGCATTGGCCTACGGATGAACATGGACAAAACCAAGGTCATGTTCAACGAACATGTTCTACCGGAACCTATTGCGATACGCGGCGCCGTTCTCGAAGTTGTTCAAAAATATGTTTACCTAGGGCAAACATTGCAGTTAGGAAAAAACAACTTTGAGGGCGAGGTGAACAGGAGAATTCAGTTGGGTTGGGCAGCATTTGGGAAGCTACGTCGAGTTTTAACATCGTCAATCCCACAGTGCCTAAAGACGAAAGTCTTTAATCAGTGCGTCCTACCCGTCATGACATACGGAGCCGAAACGTGGGCACTAACGGCACGGTTGGTCCACAAATTCAAAGTCGCTCAGCGGGCTATGGAACGAGCTATGCTCGGCGTTTCTCTGAGGGATCGTATCAGAAATGAGGTGATCCGTCAGAAAACCAGTCTTCGACATAGCTCACCGGATTAGCAAGCTGAAGTGGCAGTGGGCTGGCCATATTAGCCGTAGAACCGACAACCGTTGGGGTAAACGAGTTCTAGAGTGGAGACCGCGTCTCGGCAAACGTAGTGTAGGACGTCCTCAGGCGCGTTGGAGCGACGATTTGCGCAAGACGGCTGGCACAAACTGGATGCGAGAAGCCGAAAATAGATCTAGGTGGCGTGCAATTGGAGAGGCCTATGTCCAGCAGTGGACTGCAACGGGCTGATGATGATGATGAAGATTTTTTTTTTCACAAAACGACATCAGGGTGATAAGTGCGAAGCGAGCTCTTGGTTTAACTTTCTACCTTGTCAACCTTGAACAAGGAGAGCCTGGAAAGCTTCAAAACGTCGAAAAGTCATTGCAACAATGCTGATAATAAAAATAAAAACAATGTATAAATTCTATTTCAATACAGAGTCGCGAAAACAGAAGAAATAACTTTACTTTAGGCTGTGATAACCCCTGACTTTGCTCACCTATTGGACTGCCTAAGGCGTAGAGAGCATCTGGCTGGAATCCCAACGTGGGGTAGTCCATTGGCAAGTTGCTTGTTATACCCGGAAGGTAAGTTTTCTCGGCGGTCGCCTTGGATTCCACTGGCGTCTTTAATAATATAAAAACAGTTTTTAAATGAAAATCGAATAAAGAACATGGAGTAATATTTTAATCCATATCTTCAGCTATCTGCATAATAAGTTTTCACGCAATCGGTTCAGTAGTTTTTACGTGAAGCACTAACAAACACACTCGTTTTATAAACACCCAAATTTGGGCATTTATAATACAACGGCCTCTGTAGCGCAACTGCAAAGCAGAAGATTGTGGGTTCGATTCCCGCCGGGTATTTACGCTTAAAAATAAATGTTTGTTTCTGGTCTAGGTGTTTTCTATGTATCATGTATATGTATATTGTATATACAAAAAAGTATAATTATGTACTATATATATCTATTGTCTAGTACCCATAGTACGCGAATAGTGCTAATAATTTGGCGCAAGATTGTGATGTAAGAGATGTATGTAACTTCGTGCTTAATTATGATTAATTAATAATTAGAAGGATTAGATACCTCAGGTCTCTGATGACACAAGAGGTCATACAATATGACACTGCCCAAGGAGTGACCGCCCAAAGACACGCCCCCTTTGAAATTAGGGTTCCGTGACTTAAACAGCTTGTAAATACGGTTCAGTTCGTAACAAACCGTGTCGATTATCGTCTGTAAACGTAAAAAAAAAACACTTGTTAATAAAACAGAAACAAATTGAGAATCAGTTTAAATATCAAGTTAAATTAATACAGTTTGTAAAATCCAAATTATTTTTTTTATTTCATTAAAATAATACACTTTTAAGCCAACATTAGACAATTATAAATTTAGGTATCTATTGGCCACAATATAATCACGTCCTGTAACATGGGTTCCCTTGTGGCTCGCTCGCCGGGCGAGCTCGGTACCACGAATCCAGTCGCGGGGAATTTTTGAAGCTTAGTTTTTCTTGTAAAATTTTGTAAGCAAGTTAATTATACTAATATTATAAAGCTGAAGAGCTTGATTGTTTGTTTGAACGCGCTAATATCAGGAACTTCTGGTCCGATTTGAAGTCCATTTATCGAGGAAGGTTATAGGCTACATTTGATTTATGGTTTTGGTTAAACCGATTTAAATGAAATTTGGTACAGGGATAGATTAGTGGTTGAAATTAGATATAGGGTACTTTGAATAATCATACAGGTTAAGCAACGCTATGGCATACGTGATGCGTCACATACGTTACGGGATAGGAATTTAAGCGGGAGAAACCGCGGGGCACAGCTAGTTTATTGATATATTTTATTAATACATTTACATTTAACCGGGTCTTAATCGCGTAGTATTAAAAAAAAAATATGTTTTATTTTTTGTTGTTTTTTTATTTAAAAAAAAATAGTACGCGATTAAGACCCGGTAAAGTGTAAATAATATGTAAACAAATCGTGTGAATTGAAAAAGTTTATATTTTAATAATGTGTGGTTTATATTTACCTGGTGGTAGACGGGGCTGGTATAGAAGAGCACGTCGAGCACGGTGTGGTTGGTGAAGGCGCGCAGCCGCGGGATGCTGTCCAGTGTGATCCGCGAGAGGCGGCGGTCCACGCCCGCCTCGCCAGAGTGCAGCTGCGCGTGCCACGATATCGGTAACACCTGGGGGTAAACAAACATTTTGGTATGTAAATTCTATAAAATAGAATGTTCATAAGTCTATGTATTGCTAGGGTCCGCCCGCTCATTACTGTCAGAAAGTGCATCTTATAGCTATGTAATTGGAGTTGTGATTGTGATGGGTGATTCCTACTTCTGCCGCAACACAGTTTTACCTAGTGCGGAGGGTAAACGTCATTTACTCATTTCTTTTTTGCTCTAATTCTCGGTAATGAGTAATTACTTTAGAGTACATTTTGTTATAATATTTTTATTAGTTTTTCAATTGGTAAGTTATTATTGGGAGCTAAGAAAAAATGTAACCATTTGAGGTTGAGCAAATAAATTGCATTTTTATTTTTTTATAATTTTATTGTAAAACACAACCGTGCCGTGTAGCCCCCGTGTTACCCCATCTCTTAAGGGGCCGTAGTAGGCCAGAACTGATGTTTCTAGGATGAATTACTACAAAAGTTATATGAAATAAAAGTTTTTGAAACCATATTTATTAAAGTCAAGGATATTTACTAAAAAGTGAATGTCATGAAAACACGATTCCTTAAAATATTCTCGATAGAAAAAAAATCCAAACTTCCCTCTAAATTGTACAAATAAGTGATATTACTCAGTCACTATTGTACGAAAACTAATAAAACTTTGTATAAGAACTGAACGTCCTTCATTTACACATCTGAAATTCGCTAGCTTTATTCCTGTCACGCTACTAAAATTATATAGGCCCTTAACGTGGGTGTCGTAAAAGGCGACTGAGGCCAACTTGCGCTGCAATACTTAGCCCCGGGCTAGTTCTTGTTGATTGGTCTTGCACTGACACAAATGTCAGTGCAAGACGAATCACAAGATTTTGAAGAAGAAGACCATTTACAAGATTTGTAAAGTAAGAATTGTGGGAGCTCAAGGCTTGCTAGTTTCCCCTAGATCGCTTAGACCCACTTGCCCTGCTATACCTAATTAGCCCCGGGCTAGTGAGCTATTGCTTAGGGCCTAAGGGATCTAGGAGAGACCAGCAAACCTTGAGTTCTTCCCGCGCGGTGGCGGATTGATACTGATATTCCCACGGGACTTACACGGGTGAAACCGCGGCACACGGCTGGTCATCTATCTATTTATATATCTATACTTATAATAAAGGAAGAGAGGACAAAGTATGTACTTGGAAGTAAATTAAAAAAAAAATGTCTAGAGGACTTAACAAAATTATATAATTTAAAAAAAATTAAATTCATGTGGTCTGTTTGTTCCTTATACAATTAAAAACTACTAATCCAATTGAAATCTAAATTGTTTGAAAAATTGAATGAAAACTTCAATATTGGATAGTTCTATTTTCGAGGAAGGTCGTGGTATACTTTACATCGAAACCCATTTAGAAGAACCTCAGTAATGAAAGAAAAAGTCGGCTATGCACTATCTCTACGCAAACGCGGGTAACAACTAGTCCTACTAATATTATAAATATGAAAGTGTGTGTGTTTGGATGTTTATTACTCAATCACGCAAAACTCGTGATCCGATTGCGGTGCAACTTTGAAAGCTGGATACCGGGAATAACACATAGGCTACTTTTTATCCCGAAGTTCCCTCGGGAATGAGACTTGCGCGGGTGAAACCGCGGGGCGCAGCTAGTTACTAAGATATAGATGTGGATACAGAAACTTACCTCAACTCTGTTCACTATCCCATTATCATACGAGTTTTTATAATGAGACTGCACCAGTTGAAGGCTTGTAGCTCGGAAATCTTCCACTGAAATATAGATTATATGAGATCAGTTGAACTGTAAGCGTGCTCCGTGGAGCCCTAGGGCTCTGCAAAGCCGCTGTTAGGGCTCCGTGAATGTACGAGAAGAAAAATCGACGGAATCAGTGAGAATTACTATTAAATACCGAGGTGTTCACCATGTTTAAATCGGGACTAATCTTCTATCTGTACTCTATACTTATAATAAAGGAAGAGATGACAAAAGTCTGTACTTGGAAGTAAATTAAAAAAAAAGTAGTCTAGGGGACTTAGGATAAGTATAGTATAACAAAATTATATTATTTTTTACAATTCATGTCTCTCTGTCTGTTTCTTATACAATTAAAAACAACTCATCTGATTGAAATCTGTTTTTTTTTTCGAGAAACGTCGTGGTATACTTTGCATCGAAATCCAATTAGTAGAAATAAATAAAATAAATTCTGTGACCAACACACAGCGCCATCTAACCCCATGGTAAGCTGCTAAGCTTGTGTTAGGGTGACTAGAAAACGGATATACTACTCATATTTATTTTTCTTTTGTAAATGCATACATGTTTTACATAGAAATACACCCAGACCAGATACAAATATTTATTCTTAAGCATAATATAGACCGTTCATTTTAGTTAGGTACTGACTAGAAGTAAAAAAATTAACTGTGTGTTTGTGTTTCCGCTATTAGCCCTACACTGGGCCTTTAAAGAAAAAGACATTGGTACTGACTAGGCGACTCGCTAGGCTCTAGGGCCTAGAGTCTAGGCTCTAAGCCACCATCCGGTCCGTATGGACGTA
Organism: Idaea dimidiata; assembly: GCA_949358125.1. Taxonomy (NCBI): domain Eukaryota; kingdom Metazoa; phylum Arthropoda; class Insecta; order Lepidoptera; family Geometridae; genus Idaea; species Idaea dimidiata. Next base: position 7,759,026 of record OX442332.1, read on the forward strand.
GCCTCGGTAGAAGTGTATATTTTATTGATGTGTGTGTGACGTAGTACTGACTAGGCGACTCGCTAGGCTCTAGGGCCTAGAGTCTAGGCTCTAAGCCACCATCCGGTCCGTATGGACGTAGCCTCGGTAGAAGTGTGTATTTTATTGATGTGTGTGTGACGTAGTACTGACTAGGCGACACGCTAGGCTCTAGGGCCTAGAGTCTAGGCGCTAAGCCACCATCCGGTCTATACGGACGTAGCCTCGGTAGAAGTGTATATTTTATTGATGTGTGTGTGACGTACCGACTTCCTCGACGGATCGAAACCGCATATCGCAAGCGGAGCCCACGCCGTGACACAGCAGTAGCAGGTGATCCATGCCGGTCGGGCTCGCCTCCTCGATCTCAGACTCCTCGTGACCGCGGCGCACGACGCGCGGGCGAGACGTAGCCTGACACCAACACGAACATTATCCACAGCGAAGCGGCCTGATTACGTAACTCTCTCGCTAACAAATCTCGTTTGAAACAACTGAAATTGTTGTATTCACGTCATTTTTTCACTACATTCAGTAGCAAACAAATTGCCATTGCAACAAAACTAGCGACTGTAACTATCATTTTTTACTTATATGTCGATCAAAAATAACAATTTCAATTGTTACAATTGAGATTTGTTAGCAACAGAGTCACATAATCGGCTAGCTTTAAATTAACTGACAGTTTATCTGTACCAACCTCCAGTGAAAAGATATTGTAAATAGCCGCCATTACAATGACTCTCTCGACGTAACTTTTAACTACGACGATGCAAAAAACTTACTTATAAATATTATACAATACTTGACACTAGCTACTTTTCAAACGGCCATAATCGGTTCCTAACCGATAAGAAATGGAATAAGGTACTAACATTCTCTCGTTTGTATTCACCAGCGCCATGAACAAGAAACACCAGATGGTCTATATGAGGTGGTTGATCCTTGGCTACTTTGATCTTAGGCGGATTCCGGTACACACGCTTACCGAGCAGAATTATCTAGGATAGGATGGGATAGTTTAGGAAACGTGGACGGTTTAGGTTAGGTTAGGAAATATGCTCATAGAGCAGGTAAGGACTGCAGTCGTTTAGGTTCATTATGTCCAATATATTCTAATCTAAATGACTTTATTGTAATCTAAATGATCCAAATGACTTTAATCCTAACTCAAATGACTTTAATCCTAACCTAAATGACTTTAATCCTAACCCAAATGACTTTAATCCTAACCCAAATGACTTTAATTCTAATCCAAATGACTTCCTAATTATTGCGAATTACTTTAATCTTACTAATATTATAAACGCGAAAGTTTGTATGTATTTCGAAAATTTTAAGTGTAAAGTTTACTTGAAGATCAGCTGTTTCTTAGAGTTCGAGGTCATTGACCTTATGTTGTCCTTTCATTTAGCTTGGTCTACTACAATCAAACCTTCAATTACCTTTATTTTCAAAAACAGCTGTTTTCTCAGTGAAACATAATCTCAAAATTTTCAAAAAAAAAAGTTCGAATTTTCAAAAGTCGTAGAACAAAAGGTGTTCGCCTAGACGTCTAGAACAACCCCCTTTCGGATTAAAAGGGCTTGCCCGTTACATCTTGTATATGTGACTTTGTTACTCATTCACGCAAAAACGACTAAACCGATTGTGATGAAACTTAAAATATAGGTAGTTGGAGACCTGGAATAACACATAGGCTACTTTTTATCCCGATATTCCAGCGGAAACGGTACTAACGCGGGTGAGATCGCGGGGCGCTGCTAGTCCTATCAAATGAGTTTAATCTATAGTGTACTTACGGCGGGCGTGCTGAAGGCGTCAGTAGTCCCTTGTAAGAAATGCACCATGACAGAAGGTCCGTGCATAATGACAATCTCGTTGTTCGGTAGCGACAGACGTCGGTGCCATTCCCCTGTTGTGATGCCGTGCCGATATTCCTCCTGGAAAACGTGGCATATAAATTAACATTGATAAAAATAAATTGAATCGCCGGGACGCCCCTCTTGAGCATAAACACAGAAAGCAAAAGAAAGAAAGAAAACGTAACGCATAAATGTTTTAAAACATGATTTTCATAATCCATAAACATGGTAACGCATATATCCTTATCCAGCCTAATATATTTGGCATAATATTCGAAACACATTAAAATTTAAGGCATAATATTTTTATGGCTTACGCATTTACAGTTTTTGGAAGCACTGATGCTCAAATGGAATACTTATACATTCAAGTTCATTCTAAACATTCAAGTTACCATTAATACGATACTCTACAGCATCACTCGCGAGATTCCCAAAGTCAGAGGAGGGGCCGCTGTATTTGAGAGCTATGTTTGAAGTTTCCCTGCGTGATAGAACACGAAATACGGAAATCCGTATGAGAACCTAAGTCACCGACACGGCTCTTAAAATTAGCAGTCTGAAGGACTGATAACCGTTGGGAAGTAAAAGTCCTCGTGTGGCGACCACAATGCGATGCGAAACGGAGTGTTAGAAGACTCACTGGATCGACGACATTGTAGCGGTCGCGGGGAATCGTTGGATGGAGGTAGCTCGACGAGCTATTTGTTCATAAGGGGGAAGCCTATGTTCAGCTGTGTACGTATAAAGGCTGAGATGATGATGCATATTTTTTTAGCTTCAACTCAGATGGCATTAAATATTTTTACTTTATACTGTTAGGTACCACAAAAGAGCGGTATCATACTAGCAGCGGAGAGTCATAGGATCCCGTTTCCACCCACTGCGCACGGTACCCTAAAAACGAAACTTACCTCAAGTTTATCGGCCACAGGTTCAGTGTACGGTACATAACGGGCGTCAGTAGTGCCTTTGTAAAACCAACTGCATCTGGAATATTACAATAAAAACTGGTTTAGACAGACAGACGGACAACAAAGTGATCTTATAAGAGTGATTTTTTATTACCTTTTGAGGAACTATAAAATTGTTTATTTATTAGGAATTCAATAAATGAATAGTTACTGCAAGACATAGTACTCACCTTGTTGCAAGTTATTACTAGCAACGAGGTACGTACTATGGGTACTGGACAACTGTTGTACTACAGAATAATTATATTTTTTGTAAATACATACATATTATTACATGGATATATAATATAGAAAACACCCAAAACCAGAAACAAACATTAGAACTTTTTACCATAGATAAGAAATGGATTTTACCTTCGAACAAATTTTACAAAAGATAATGGGCCCTACCATGATGTCTTATAAATCGTCGCGTAGTCGTCGCTTTGTCGTTCAGCTAAAAAAATAAAATAAAAATAGAGTACATCAATTAATTAAAAAAAAAAACTTCAAATAGAAAAAAAAAAATTGTCTGTGGTTTTTAAAAGTAGTCGGGGTATTTTTTATTTAAAATTTACTTTATTTTTTTAACGACAAAAGGACGACATAGCAAAGACAAACGAGCATGGTAGCGGGATATAAATAGGTCCGAATATTAGTACGTTTTACAATAGAAACGCAATTAGTACGTTTTACAATAGATAATAAATAGGTTTTACCTTCGAACATTAGTAGGTTTTTCCTTCCAATAGACCGCAATTCTTAGTCTGCCGACCACATTGACGTCGAATCGCCCGCCATCAGTCGGTACCAGAGTTTCGTCATTTAAGTCAGCTGAAATAATATCAATCTTACTTAAACATCTAGGTAGGTATGTTAAATACAATAGGTACAGATAAAAAGTTTTTGCCACAACATAAACCTTCTCCTTTATTTAAAGTCGGTCATCCAAAGTGAATCAACGGCGCTGGTAGGCAATTTTGCAAGTCGTTTCTCCCAGATAAAAAAAAAAAAATGTGATTCAAATCTTGCTCAGTATTATTATCCATGCGTTTTTTTGTAGTACTTACTTTTTTTTCTTTAAAATAGTTCTAAAGCTGTAAGTGAGTTCAAAACCACATCTAGTAGCAATATTTATAAAAAAGCTGTACTGGTTATCCCACTGACAAAATGAACCATCACGCAAAAGGGAACCAATTTGAGGAGAGTTATGCGGAAAACGAGGCAGTTAACAATTAACATGACAAAATGTATTAAATGCTGGATCGATTCTTGTAGTGTTGAGTTGTTATATTCGTAATCGTCTAGAATAGAATAAAATATATTATACAAATTATCGGGTTTCATTTTCAAACGGGTCGATTAGCTCATAATAAGATTAAATCTATATCTTATGTATGAGCTTGCTACATTTTAACCCAAATCATCACGTGCCATCATGTGAGATAGTGACAAACACTCATCTATCTACTATATAAAAATAAGTCGGGTTTTCCTTCCTGACGCTATAACTCCAGAACGCACGAACCGATTTCCACGGTTTTGCATTCGTTGGAAAGGTCTCGTCGATTATAAAAATGAAAAAGTAAATGAATAAATAAATTGTCAATAATTCTATCCGATCGTATTGTTTTCCTTGGTTGGATTTTATAATGCAGACAGGGTTAATCGCCGGCTTGGTGTCCATTGCATGGTTTGCGAGTTAAATCTCTTATTGACTGGTGACGCGATACAAAGTGCGCCGGGTCATCTATACATCTATAATCTATACTTATAATAAATCTGTAGAGAGGTCAATTCTGTACATTGAATATATTTTCAAAATAACTATCAGGGGGTGATTAGTAATCGATACTGATGCCAAAAATGCAATCAATAAATTTTTTTTCTGTCTGTCTGTCTTTCTGTCTGTCTGTCTGTCTGTCTGTCTGTATATTCGTTATAGAAACAAAAACTACTGGACGGATTTTAACGAAACTTGGTACGATTATACTTTATACTCCTGGGCAGGTTATAGAACACTTTTCATTACGCTACGATAGATAGGAACGGAGCAGTGAAGAGAAAAGTTTCAAAAACGGGAAAAGTTACTTCATTTTTTAAGCTTCCGTCGCGTGTGCAGCCTGAATGGTTTAAAGTTACACAGAAATTATGTATGACGGATTTGTACAGCTTAACATGCAATAAAATAAAAAATAAATATGTAAATGAAAAATATCCTGCAACAGCATATTATGTATATCTTTTATGGTTGACTCACAATCAATCAATCAATCAATCAATCTATATCTTCTATACTTATAATAAATCTGTAGAGAGGTCAATTCTGTACATGGAATATATTTTCAAAATAACTATCGGGGGGTGTTTAGTTATCGATACTGATGTCAAAAATGCAATCAGTAATTTTTTTTTCTGTCTGTCTGTCTGTCTGTCTGTCTGTCTGTCTGTCTGTATATTCGTTATAGAAACAAAAACTACTGAACGGATTTTAACAAAACTTGGTACAATAATACTTTATACTCCTGGGCAGGTTATAGAATACTTTTCATCATGCTACGATAGATAGGAACGGAGCAGTAAAGAGAAAAGTTTCAAAAACGGGAAAATTTACTCCATTTTTTAAGCTTCCGTCGCGCGTGTGCAGCCTGAATGGTTTAAGTTACACAGAAATCATGTATGACGGATTTGTTCCGCTAAACATGCCATAAAATAATAAATATGTAAATAAAAAAATTAAAAATTAAAAAACCGACTTCAAAAAGAAACAAAAAATAATTTAAAAACAAACAAAAAAAAAGAAGAATTGATAAAAATGACCAAAATAACCTCTACATAGGTACAGTGCCACCGACTAATTAATCTGTTTTATCATCTGAAGTCGGGCAGCCAAACTAAGTACAATATGGAACCAATCAATAAAACTGCCCGACTTCAGATGATAAAACAGATTAATTAGTCGGTGGCACTGTACCTATGTAGAGGTTATTTTGGTCATTTTTATCAATTCTTTTTTTTTTTTGGTTGTTTTTAAATTATTTTTTGTTTCTTTTTGAAGTCGGTTTTTTAATTTTTAAATTATTTTTTTATTTTACCCTTTTTAGTATACCTACCTACCTAAAAATCAACAATATTGTTACCGTAATTTTAATTATTGAGGAGTTTGCTGATGAGAAGGTGGTTTCAGGTGCCCCATCAATCTGTACTTAGTTCTTTAGGGGTCAATTCTTTTTGGTAAAAGTTCAAAAATGAGTAATTTATTGAATTCTGGGATGCTATCCTGTCCAACATTCCGAAGATACTCATCAGATTCTTAACAAACTTTCATGGGACCACCTCGCAGCTTCCACCTTTCCATTAAAAAAGAATCATCTCAATCGGTCAAGCCATCTTTGAGTAATCGATAAACAACTGGATTGATTAATGCGTTTTGAGGAGCATTTCCGTTCATCACTCCGAAGACCCTCATCAGATCCACATCAAATTTTTATGGGACCATCTTGGAGCTTCCACCTATCCATTAAAAAAAGAATCATCTTAATCGGTCAAGCCGTCTTCGAGTAATCGGTGAACATACAAAAAAAAAATTATACATACAGACGAATTGATAACCTCCTCCTTTTTTTTGAAGTCGGTTAAAAATATCCTGCGACAGCATGTCTATCTTTTATGGTTGACTCACAATCAATCAATTAATCAATCTATATCTTCTATACTTATAATAAAATCGTAACTTAGCGGTGTCTATTTTTAAAAGATATTTTGAAAAAACTATTTATAGGGGTATGTACTAACGTAACAGACCATTTCCGTGTTTAACTTTTTGTCTGTTTGTCTGTGCGTTTGTGCGCGCTAATTTCTTAAAAGACCGATTTGAATGAAATTAAGTATGCAGATAGCTTAAGATTTCGATTGACATATAGGCTACTTTTTTCCGGATATCAAGTCTGGATATCCGGATAAAAAATAGAAATTGCGTAATTTTGTTATTTTTTAACCATCGTCATCTATCGTCATTGATCATCATCCATCGTCATCGATCGTCATCCATCGTCATGAACAAATTTTGCCTTACTTCACCTACCTACCGCAATGCAAAAATCCACACTTAAACGGACGACCAGGGAAGTACTGATGATGCCAGGCGCGGTAGCGCCTGGCTCCATCAGTACTTCAATGGGCGACCGTTTAAGTGTGGATTTTTGCATTGCGATAGGTTGGTGTAAGAACAACGCGGGATCGCAACTTGCGCGGGTGAAACCGCGGGCGCAGCTAGTAATATTATAAGAGGAAAGTTTTATTTGTTAGTTTGTTTGAAATAACCAGGCTTTAAGCCTCCTGGACTGGTTTCAAAAATGATTTCAAGAATAGAAAGCTACATTATCGAAGAGTAACATAGGCTGCTTTTAATACTGATATTCCCACTAGATCAGGACTTACGCGGTTGAAACCGCAAGGGGTTGTATTGGAATTAAACTTACAACTGTTAAACGCATCTTCGAGAGCCCTCGAATCGGAGATGGAGAAACCCCTCCACACGGACTTGTCTTCGACATCTACTCGGTAGAACCAGTGATGCCTAACTGGTGTGTATTCTGACGACCTAGCCTGGAAAACAACGTGTCACAAATCAAATACATTGAGAAGGACGATAGATAATATGAAAACATTCATAGGTTTTAACATAGCTCTGCAGGCTTACTTTTTTTTTACGAAAATTTTATTTTCGGACGGATGCTGCCTAATGACAGATTTTCTTTCTTGGTACTTTTTTTATTCGTTCGTTCGTAGAATTAAAGCAAGTCTGCTCTGTTGCCTAGCATAGAAAAGGGCTCCCCATCTCTGCCCGTGGATGTCGTAAATTCCCGTTTTCCTGTTTTCCCCAGATTCCCCCACCCAGTTTCCCCCAGATCTCAATAAGACTTTGAGATCTGGGGGAAACTGAGCGAACGTGGAGACCCGCACAAATGCGCGCACTTTGGATCATTTGAATCCAAACATTTACTTTTAAAGCGGTTTTTGTAGTCAAACAAAAGCTCAAATTATCGAAATTAAAAATCGTAGAACAAAAGTGGGGTTTTTAACTTATATTATCGTCCCCGATCATATTGTACACTAATCTTTTTAAATTAAGTGGTTATACAAGTGAAAATAAAAGTTATACCTCTTCGAGAACAGTTACAGCTTCTTGCGTATTGTCATTCATATTCAAACTTTCAAAATCAGAAGTGATCGAATTGTTAGCAACATTTGTTGTCATCTCTGGATTGACAGCGTCTTTACTACCCTCTGTATCATTTGTGCATCGTCTCACTTTAAATTCTTTACTATTTACATTACAACGTCTACAATCTATTATTAAACTTTTTACTTTCATATCTGTGTCTATTTTTTTGGTTGTCTTACTATCTAATTTAGTTATATCGTCGTTTTTTGAACAATGGACCTGCTTTTTGTCACCATTAGTTATATTTATAGAATTTGTATTTTTAATTTTTGTAGTATCAAGTTCTCTAATTTCTTTTGCATTAATTTTTAAATCAACTTTCTCAGTTTTATTGTCCAATTCTAATGTGAAGTAATTCAAAGTAGTAACTACTTGTTCTTGTAACTGTATATTTTTTGGTGAAGTCAAATCCTGCATTAGGTTTACAATTTTAGCCTCCGAAGTTGGATCTATGTAATGGTTTTGACTTTGACTAAGCTCAAAAAAAGACTTGGGCGGTGAATTAGCACATTTCTCATCTGCAGGATTCCGGTAATGGTTTTGACTCTGGCTTAACTCAAAAAAAGACTTCGAATGGTCAGGTTTCGGCGCAGAAGCTGAAAAATAACTAGCTAGTCTATTAAAATCTGCTGTCTCAGGTTTACTTTCATCAATAGTCGATGAGAAGAAATTCATTGGATCTGATAACTGAACGTTTTGGCTTATTGGTATAACGTTTTCAGATATTTCACTTTTTGCAGTTTGAGGTGTGTCTTCAATTAATGCTATAGGTTTATTTTGTATTTTACATTCAAATGTATCGGTAAAAGGAGGAAGATTATCTCTTTTGTCATCAAAACTTAAAGCTTGAGCAGTTAAAGTGTCAGTTTCTGCCTTTGTTCCGAAAATTTCTGTTAATGTAGGTAGATTATCAGTTTTGTTGGAGAAGTTATTATTTTCACGACTTCCAACACTTGATATATTCTGAGTAAAAGGTGGTAAGAAACTATTTGCACCAACTAAAGTCATAAGTCCTTGATTTCCACTTTCACACCTAACAGTCGTACACGTGCCGGTAGTTCTGGTCTGAGTTGAAGTATCAGGAATGTAAGGTTCTCCAGGGAACTCGCTTAAGTTTCGATGGTCTCGAAATCCAGGCATTGTCGTTAGGTCAGTAATTGGCGGGCATTTAGAGGAAGTCAAAGAATTTTTAAAGTGCGATTCAACAGCGTAATTCCCTGTATCGAAGTAAGACGCCATAGATTTAGGAGCGTTAAAATCTGCAGGCTCCGCAATGTCTGTCGATTTTTGGAATCTTTCAACTCGATTTGTGAAAGTATCTCCAAGTTCAGGCGTCTTCTTTCTTTCTCTCGTTTCAATTTTATCATCGTCGGTTTCTGAAGGTTCGATTACAAATTCTGCTTCAATAGGAAAGTCTTTCGTTGCGTCTTGTTCTATCGAATGAACATCTAATCCAGTTTCAGATTTACTGTCTTCTTCGGCAGGTGGCGCTGAGGGAATGCTCATTTGTCTAGCTGGTATGATATCATCTTTAGAAGTTTTGAATTCAGCTTTTATTTCATCGCTAGCATTTTTTGGCATATTATGGAAAAATAATGATGTGTTATCATAGAATACACTATCTAAATCAATATTTTGTTGATTGTCTAAAATATAATCCTGTTTAAAACTGCACGTATTTTTAGAGCCAGAATCAAAACTATAGTCATGACTTTGTAGTGTAGTGGAATAGGTAGATTCAGTTGTCCAACCAAAATTGACGTTCGGAGCGTCGTCTAATAACTCCGTTGCCGACTGCACTTGTAATGTTTCTATAGTATCCTCAGTAATATGAGTGATTTCAGCGCATTGGTCGTCTATAGCAGTATTTGCAGCTGCTCCATCAGATACTCTCTTTTCCGCTAAAGGTACTTCGACAGCATTGGATAATAGTACACGAGAAGTTATATTTTCAATTAATTGCGACGTAAAGTCCACTTCCTTATCTACGGGTGAATTCACTTCTCTACACGTTTCACAAATGCTTAATTCTGAAGGATCAACAGGATGGTCATTTTCTGGCTCCTCTGATGGTAAATGATCGAAGAATGCTGATTTTGTAGTATTGTAAGCTTCTTCATCCTTTGATTGCTTACTCTGATTATCAGTATTTAAAGTAAATAAACGGTTGGAATCAGATACTCTCTTTTCCGCTAAAGGTACTTCGACAGCATTGGATAATAGTATACGAGAAGTTATATTTTCAATTAATTGTGACGTAAAGTCCACTTCCTTATCTACGGGTGAATTCACTTCTCTACACGTTTCACAAATGCTTAATTCTGAAGGATCAATAGGATGGTCTTTATCTGGCTCCACTGATGGTAAATGATCGAAGAATTCTGATTTTGTAGTATTGTAAGCTACTTCATCCTTTGATTGCTTACTCTGATTATCAGTATTTAAAGTCAATAAACGGTTGGAACTGACATTTCTTTTTAAAATAGCGCATATATCTTCTTGTGGCGGTTCAATCAGTAATACGTTTTTAACATCTGTGATACTCAACCCGGTTAGATCTTTCTGTTCAATTTTTGTTTCTGCTACATTTTCAAAGAAGCTTGTATTAGAGTTAGCACCTAATATTGTAGGAGTGTGGTCCGTAGGTGTGTCATATGGAAAACTTTTATCGCTATCTATTTCTTTAGATTTACTAGCAAGCATAGCTGATAGACCAAATAGTGGTGCAGTAGAAACTCCTATAAACGGGATGTTATCATCTTTAGTTATTGATTGCAATATAGTGCTTTCTTTTGTTCCTTGATGATTCTTAGCGTCACTTTGCACGTTTGGAGTAATCTCAGGGTCCAAATCATATTTGGTTTTCTTGTCTTCATCAATAGCTAGAGTAGATAATTTTCTATCTACGCTACTAGCCTGGTTATTGAAATCTTCATTTTCAATCTGTGAATTTTTAAATGAAGTATAAGGAGGTGGATTATTAAACAAATCAATTACTTCATTTTGTTGTTTGTAACTATTAATATTTGTTACATCGCCTAATATATTTGATTTAGACCGAACATCATCATCAGTAGTTTGACTCTCGAAAAAATTCTTGGTAGCTGGTGCAGGATAAGCTGATTCAGCTATTAAACTTTGTATTGGATTGATTGAACCTTGTTTTAATGTATCTTCTACTATGTCAGGGTTAACATCTCTTCCGTGAAAATCTTTACTAGTTTGCGGGTAATCGAATAAAAATGAAGTAGGAGGCACGTTAGATGAGCTAGTTTGAACTAAATTATCAATACCACCGCTAATTTCATTTGGTCCTAGAATATATTCTGTTTGTGGTGTATTGAAGAAATTTGCCGCTACATTATCAGAATAACTATGTTGAGGAATAATATTCTGAGTTCTAGAAATATCTTCCGCTAAATTACGTTGATCTGACGTGGTAATCACATCTGGTTTTGGTAATACTGTTAGATTTTCAGTTTCGGACACTTCAGTTGTCTTGATTTCTACATCTTCTACTTGTTGAAGGCTTGTGTGAGTTACACTTACATTATCCATTTCTTTTTCGTACTTTTCTGAAGAAATACTGTGTGTTATAATAGGCGGAACTTGTGTTGTAAAATTACTATCATTAAAATACAGATTGATATTTTGATTTGTATCAAAACTAGTATTTTCGGGAATGTAACTAGTATTAGAATGTTTCGATACATATTGACTGTAATTCGAATCGGGGAAATTAGCTGTGGAAGTAGTCTGCAGTTCTTTCTCTAAATAATTTACAGGGGCATTCTCAGAATAATTCGGTTGATAATACTGATTATATCCATACCCACTTTGATATTCATACTGATTTTGGAATTGGTTTTGACTCTGAATATTAGGTACGAACAGGTCAAAATTACTTTGCCCCTGTTCATAAGGCAAATTTTGCCCTGAACTCGCTTCAGCCTTTTTAGATTCATTGTAAGCGGGATCGAAGAAGGTTGTCACGGAACTTTGTATCTTGTTAATATCAATAGAACTAAGTTTGGATTTTAAAGAGCCAATGATACCGAATCCTTTAGGTTCTGGTTTTGGTTCTTCGTAGGCATCGGTTGTAGCTCTACTTAAGTCAAACGCTGTGTTATAATCGTGACGTGGTTGACTCATTTCGAATGCAGAGACTGACGTTTGAGGTGCAGGTGGACTAAATGCAGCGTCTTTCGGAACTGTATACGCCTCCAAAGTGGGTATTGAATTATCTACAGGCATTTCTTCGGGTTTTATTGCCCCCGGAGTGAATAAAGATGCGTTATAATTAGTACAAGGTGCAGCTATCGGTATAATAGGCTTGATATTGTTACTGATAGATCCTACACCTTCAATGGGTCCTGAGTAGTACTGGGGACGTTTTTTAGTCATTCTGAAATTTGTTCCTGTTGTTTTCGGTGGTTCGATAGGTGGTTTAGGTTGTTCAATAGGTTCTTGAGATGTAGAATTGGATATATTCGAAATATGTGATGGCTCGGTATGTATGTTTGATGAAGGAGAAACTGTATTATACCCAGAAGACGGCATGAATGCCAATGGTACTGTTTTTTCCGCAGGCGTGAATAACAATGGTACTCTAGTCGAATCAGATGTTTCAATAATTTGTGTAGCAATAGGATTGAATATTTGCGTTTCCAATTTTGTAATACTCGAAATTGGCTGGGTAGAAATACCGCTATGTTGGACAGGTGATTCAGTGCTTGAACTGAAGTAAGAAGGACCACTTGGCGGTACCGTAGAAGACAAATCTGGAAAACTCTGTGATAATGCTGGACTTGGTTTGAACAACGTCGGCGAATCGGATTGCATAAACGGTGTCGGTTGTAATTGGTTTAAATCATTAGCAATTTCAGGAACGAATATATTATCCATTGACGTCATTGGTACATTTTGTGGTTTTATGATAGGCTGGCTAGCGGATATACGTCTTGCAACAGACGGAGGTAGTACTGTTTTTCCTACGTTTGCTGTAGTGCCACTATCTCTTCTTACGCTTGAAAACATTGGCGGTGGTGGAATGATTGGAGCGTTAGCTTGTTGAGTTTCAATACCAACAAATTGTTGTACAGGTATATTTTCGCTATCTTTAAATGTTAAAACATTATTATCATTTAACTTCACAGCTGTATTTTCTGATTCAGAAAAGGGGAGTGATGAATTTATATTTTTTTCTTTCTCTTCCACGCTAAGGTCTACTCCGTAAGTAGAAGGAATAAAGAAAGATGGAATGTTTTTAGTTTCTTGAGCTTCTGTAGACGTTTCAGTTTTATTTTTATTTTCTGTTGTTTCCATCTCAGTTCCATAAGAAAGTGGAGTGTTAAAAGATGGCATGCTTTGACCAGTTCTATCAGTTCGTTCAATTCGTTGACCAGTATAACCAGTTTGAGCACCACTTTGACCATGTTGCGTCACTCCAGAACCTACACCATAAGTTGAAGGAGTAAATAAAAATAGTGCACCCGGTTGAGTACCACTAAAGTTATCTGTTACCCCACTGACAAATCCTTGAGTAGGAGGAGAAAACGCAGACTGTGTTTGTTTACCTTGAGTAAGATTTTCAGTAAATCCAATAGATATTTCATAAGAAGGAGGATTGAAAATAGATGCTACACTCTGAGGAGCTTGAAGACCACTTTGGTCAGATTGAGTTCCACTAATATTTTCAATTCCTGTCATCCCAGATACAAATCCTTTAGTTGAAGGAGTGAAGAAAGCCGGCACGTTTTGACTAGCCTGAGTACCACTCTGATCAAATTTACTACCACAAATATTTTCCGTCTCGGTCACACCAAGGCTTTTTCCATAAGAAGGAGGAGTGAAGAATGGTGGAGCGTTTTGATCAGCCTGACTACCACTCTGACCAAATTTACTACCACTAATATTTTCCTTTTCTGTCACTCCAACGGGTGTTCCATAAAAGGGAGGAGTGAAGAATGGTGGAACGTTCGATACTGGTGGGTTAAAAGGCATCGCTTGAGCTTCTCCAGTGCTTAAACCTGGGATTTGAGCGTATTTCTTCTTTGTAGGTAGTCGAAAATTACTCGGACCTGTAAAGAAGATAAATAATTCGTTAATATAGATAGCCTATAATGCTTGTTAATTAAATTGACAAATAAACGCTTAATTTTACATCTACTATACTAGTTTAATATGTATATAATACATACAATCAAAACTCAATTTAAGTACAAACTTACATAATATGAAATATACAGGTTATATAAATAACGTATAAACTGTACAAAAACAATAAATAACTTTAAAAACCTAAACCAACGAGTCCGCTGTCGGCAGCATAATATTATAGTACACTAGACATTATCGAACTGAACGCAGGGAATATAGCGCCCAGTCTACCGAAATGGTTAGGGTCAGAGAGATAGGAACCTTCTGACGATACGTGCCGTATCAAGGACGACTGCCTTCTGAATCTGACCCTTGACCCAACCATCAAGCGAGAGCCTCTTAAGGTGTTTGACCCATTAATATGTCAGATCAAGTAACGTAAAGAACGCCAGCCGGTCAATTTTGTAGAAAATAACAGCGACGAGTACCTATTATACATACATATAAAATTCAATGATCCGATTGACTCAACTAACGAATATCAAATCAACGCAGATCGAAGGTCTTAGAGACAAGAAATTTGGACAGTGTGTTTGAGTCCAAAGACTGGGTTTTTTGAAATTTCACCCCTAAGGAGGGGTCAATTTTGTATTTTTATTCTCTAAATTGATAGACATGAGAATTGTTACATAAGCAGTAGGGGCGGGATAAAACAAATACTATCCTAATCCTGTTTCCTGTAGGGCACGTGGGCGAAGCCACGGGCAGACGCTAGTTATAATAATATAAATAAAGTATAATAATTCCGACGACCTTAAACTATGGTGTGTAAAGGTTAAACACCGTGAGAATGTATGTGTTATGCAATCGGGTGCTTATCTCCGAGTAGTATACCTACAGCTACCTCGCCGTTACGCCGACCACTTCTTTTAAATCCCGCAAAGGATTTTGCTTCAATTACCTAGGTGGTCGGTAATAGAAAAACGACGCGTCGTTGTTCTATTTCGACGTTCGAATTTCGAATCAACTATTTTTTTATATTGCACGACATTACACACAGAGCAATCTAGGTAGGTACGTATAAAATTATAGACAGTATAAAATTCAGTCGTCTAGGCCAACATAAAATGCTTTACTATCAGGAGGCTTTTCTATTTAGTCTTTATGGGTTTCCACATTGTTTGGAATGTTTGGCCTGGACAGTAGTTTCGGATTTAGCACCGGACTAATCCTATACTTCTGGCATAATCAAAATGAAGGAACCTAGCTGTACTCAATTGAGTGCATCTGCTGAGAGCCAATTCCACTAAATTACCCTACCTTCCGCTGCTGGGTTATGGTATGGATGTAAAATCAGGGTGGTGGTTGGGGATTCGGTGATTGAATTGGGGGGATCAGGGAGTTTGATAACAGAATTGGATAGTGACTGTGAACACAAATACGATTGTGATATTTTTCTTAATTCTATTTTTATTATAATTTTATGTTCGTTTTGGCCAAATCTTTGTTTAATTATAGCAACTCTGCTGAGGCTTCCCGCCCTTAATCCTTTAATCGATTCATGTTATCCTTTCTATACTGAGGTTTTTCAATTGCCACGGGATCGAGGCTTACGCGGTTGAATATTCCACAAAGCTAGCTCTATAACTCTAGCTATCTACAAGGTTCATTGCAATCGGTTCGGTAGTTTTTACGTGAAGCAGTATAAAACCTATAATCACAAACTTTCATGTTTCTAATATTATTATTAGTAGGGAGTAGCTTCATGTTATTTTTTTGTTTAGTGTGTGGCCGAATGTGACAAGATACAAGGGCTTTCAGAAATACGACACATAAAAATTATAATGAGTAGCAAAATAATAGTAGTAATTTTCCAATTTGTTGCCACAATTTGTCAGTCAGTCGCTTGTAGCGTGACCATGCGTCACGTTCAGTAGAGATATTCACAACGGCAGCTATCTATTTTTACCCGACTGCACGACGCAAAGGAGGGTAATGTGTTTATCGGTCTATGTATGCATGTATGGATGTTTCTATATGGCGTTCTAGAGGCCAAACGCGTGGACCGCTTTTGATGATTCCTACGTCAATCGATTCGTCTAATCTGGCGAATGTCACTAAAGACATGACTGTAATCCAAATTAACTTTTGTCACAACCAGACGCCATATTGTCAAAATTAAAAAATCCAAAATCGTCAAAGTATTAGGGGTTAAAGTATGAAATTGCCGATTTGTACTGAAAATCTTAATTGTTTATTTTTTAAATTTTTAACAAATTTATTTAATCAAAATAGTTGCCATTATTATCTATACATTGCTGCCATCTAATGGGAAGGTTATTAATGCCTTTGCGATAGAACTCCGACGATCTAGACTGCACAAACTGTGTGAAAGCATTTTGTACTGCCTCCTGGGAAGAAAACTTCTTGTCACGTAGATAATTGTCCAAATCACGAAAAAAATGGTAGTCCGTTGGAGCAAGGTCTGGTGAATACGGAGGATGACGAATGGTTTCTAAGTGCAGTTCCTGAAGGGTCAAAATGGTTTCTCGTGCTGTGTGAGGTCTCGCGTTGTCGTGGAGCAATAATGGTGAAGATCGATTCATGAGTCGGGGCTGTTTTACTGCTAGTTTTGTCAACATGGTTCGGAGTTCGGCACAATAGACATCTGCCGTAATTGCTTGACCAGATCGAAGAAAACTATAGTGAATAACACCATGCTGAGACCACCAAACAGTTACCATTACCTTTTTATTGGTAAGTTTTGCTTTAGGACACTGTTGTGGCATTTGACCTGGGGTCAGCCATTGCATTTTTCTTTTCCGGTTATCATAAAGAATCCACTTTTCATCACATGTTACAATTAGATCCAATATTCCTTCATTTCTGTACCGGTTCGACAAGGCAACACAAGTTTCAACACGCGTTTCTTTCTGCAGATCAGTCAAATCATAAGGCACCCATTTTTCGTATTTTTTTATTTTATTGATTTGACGCAAGTGAGTCAATAAAGTGGGTAAGGTAACGTTAAACCATGCCGCTAATTCCTGGGTAGTTTGACTAGGATCGGCTTCCACTATCTCTCTTAATTCATCGTTATTCACCTGTGTGGGCGGTCTTCCTCGTGGCTCGTTCTTTAAGTCGAAATTTCCATCACGAAAGCGTTTAAACCAAAATCGCACGGTGCGTTCATTAGTAGACCCCTCTCCAAACGCAGCATTGATATTGCGGGCTGTTTCTGCCGCGTTAGTTCCGCGTCGGAACTCGTATTCAAAAATCACTCGAATTTTCGCAGTATCCATCTTTCTTGTCTAAATTGAATAACAAAAACAATTGAAAGTCGATATTCAAATGTTTCACATTTTTTAAAAAAAGAACATCACAGAAACCATTTGAAAAAAGTTTCATTCGAAAACCTCAAACCATGAAGATTCTATGTCAATTCAAAGAACCTATTGCAATAAAACGGCAATTTCATACTTTAACCCCTATTATGTCAAGATGTCGTTGAATAGGTATTTAAAATCAACGTTAGGTGTCTTTTATAATTTTCCATTTTAAATAACAGTTTAGGAAATAGAACGGTTTAAACTTAATTAACAATTAGGTATTCTTGCTTTTTATTACTAACATATAATATAAAATAAAATAGTGCTTTTCTAGTCCATGATGTCTTTCTGTGTTAGCCTTTTCTTGTTGGATCGTGTAATGACATTAACCGCCAGCTCATTGGGATGTGTTTAGAGACAGTTTTAATACAAAATGTGCACTATAGCTACTTAGTTTGAGGTAGCAGTATATTAGTTGTGTAGCACTGTATATGGAGAAACTGGATTGACTATGTGAGCTAAGTTAAAACTAACTTAGTTTAGTAAGCGGTAGACGATCGGCTTGTACGTAGATATATTAATTGGTACTTCGGTTACTGCGATACAAGCTTGTGCTTAGTGTAGAACCGATGTCTGCTATATTTCGGAAATGTGTAATTTAATTAACATGGTAAAAAATAAAAATTAGATTCTATATGTGACATAGAAAATCAAAAAAATATTGCCGCCACGTTTCAAAGATTGCCGCAGCCTGCGGTGTCGCGTCAAATGTCCGCCTAGGCTTGCTTATCGACTAGCAAAGACTAGCGAGACACTGAACTAAAACGAACGGTTTTGAAAGTACGCTACCGATCGCACTGAAGGCTTGGGGCCTAGCTATGTATGGTACTTAGTCAGAATGCAAGCCGCAGAGCGTTAATCAAGCCTTCTGTCTATGGGGACGCAGCCTTACGCTTTCTTTAAGTTTTTTTATTTTTTAATGTAATTCCGCATTAATTGTCCCATTGATATAGTCACCCTAGTCATACTTGATGACGGAACGAGTGTGATTTTCGTTAGTTAATGTTTATTTTCGTAGGAAGGTCCCATAATGACGTTACGCTAGTAATTTTACAAGTCCAGCCGCGGGTCATGGCTTCTGAAGTCATTTAATTGAATCGTTTGTGAATAATCCAGTGTCACCTACACATTAGACCCACCACTTAGCTAGCGCAGCTCCGTTAGGAACGGCTTAGGGGTACATCGAGCGATTCTATTTTACCTAATAAACATATCACTCGCTACGCATCCTCGTACTTCTCTGGTAGAAACTCAGCCTTCATACTTGGTACTAGAACACAGCACCGGTTTTCCATCGGTACGACCGGCGGCGTACAAAGCACACATCATGTCCACTACATCACGGATGAGTTCAGTTTCCTCGCTGATATTTCACTCTGACATTCATAAGGTCAACGCGGGTCATTGCCTACCGTTTTGGTACCTTTTTCAAGTATACTTATATAAGGTCAATGAAATCATAAGTTCCTAATTTAAAAACGACCAGGTGTTTCTAAAGGTTAAGATAAAACACATTAAAAATTTGCCGGCAGGTCGGCCTGCCGATACCTCGAATTTATTTCCATTTAGTCTAATGGAAAACGCGCCATGCTTCGACCATGTGCTCATCTTCTCGACATTTTAATTGCGCATAAAGTGTGCATACTAAGCCAGTAAAAAAATTGAGCGGATGAACACGGCACGTGCTAAATCTGCTAATGGACAAAAATAAAATAAATATACTTTACCAGTTAGAGCTGGGGGTTCTCTGGGCGGAGGTGCTAATTCTTTCACCGATTTTTCTTCAGCTATGAAAGGAAATCCACTTCCTTGCAATTGCCCCTGAACTTCACTACTTGCTGGATACATCTGACCAGAGCCTTTATAACTCAATCCAGATGCTTGACTATTATCATTTCTCGGATACCGATTGTCAAACTCTGGTGTCTGATCTCTGCTCCTCAAATTCAGCATATTCGAAAAAGAATTGAAAACCGCGTTGGCCACGTGAGGCAAAACCGTTGGTAACTGGGAGAAATTTTGCTTCAAATCTGCAGTCAAACTTTGTTGGACTTCAACATTTTGGCTTTCATTCAAGTTTATTTCTTCTAAGTTTTCATCTGTGGTGTCCAAGTTAGCGTTTTGATCTTCTGTCAAGTGACTGTGTAATGGAGCGCTTACGTATCTAGTCCCCTGCAGTCTAGCAATGTATTCGTTGACGTCGAAATCGTCTTCAGATTTTGCTGAGGCTTTCGGCTGATTGATTGTAGATATTTTGTGAGAGGTATCGGATTTTAAAGCGGTTTGAATATCGAGAAAAATTTTTTTCGATTCGGTGATTGGTTTGCTGGGTGAAGTGAAGGCATCGCCAGAGGATTTTAATGATTCTTGTTGGGTGTTCCCCAGGGTTATATTGTGGGGCTCCGTTTGTTCTGCAACAAGGAAAATATATTATTAAACCAATGTCATAATACAATAAAACTGTCAACCATCCCAAATAAAACTCAGATACTTTTTTTTCTTATATGTTACATAAACGAATACACCCCGAACCAGAAACTAATATTTAGGAAAAGGACCGCCACAGAGGTCGTCTTCATGGCCTATGTATGTCAAACTCTCATAATTTATATTCATGCAAGTTTTTGCCTTTTATAGCTGTATATTTTTGCTACAGAAACCTATAAATTTACAATTAACTTGGGTATAAAATAATAGCCTTGTATCACATACGGGCACATAATATACATAGATGGAAACATGTTATGTTAACAAATACGGTGTATTACCATATTTAAAGTTTATTTTATTATCGTAGAACGCTTACTAGCTTTGAAGTGGCTTAAAGCATACATAATTTAATAAACGTGTGTATTAATAATAATATTATGTCCCACTGTCTAGCAAGGGAGTACTCTAAGAGACGTTAGGCCATAGAACTGGACTGGTCTCCATTAGAGACTAGAAACAGAAATGCCGCCTGATATTCGCCTTTTACAACATTCACGAAAATAGATGGGGCAGCCCATTTCTATGATGGAGCTTCATGTCATGGTTTTTTGAAGCAGGGGTTCGTAAGCTTATTGGAGATACGCCCCCTTTCGACCATAACAAAAAAACCGCGTCCCCCCATCATCCAGTGTATATTTTCAAACCATTTTGAATTTTGAGTCAACTATTTTAAAGGTGTGTGAGTAAATTTCCGAACGGCACGTATGAAACTCGGCCGTCAGGGCCGACATAAAAAAAGCTTCAATATATCAGGCGGCCTTTCTCTTCCTAGTTTCTAATAGAGACCAGAGTCCAGTTCTTTGTCAGAAACTTTTCTCGGTGACTATAAAAAAAAAGTGACATGTAGCCCCGTCACAGAAATGGGCTGAACCATCTATTTCCGTGGGTGGTGTAAAAGGCGACTATGAGGGATATTGGTTAGCTTCCACATTCTTAGTCCATTAGATGATGTTGACCGTCTATATGCAAAAGTCGTTTAAAGCCAATTACTAGGAAAAAACTATTACGTAAGTAGAACATTGCTGAGTACTGGGTGTGTATTAGTTTAGTCGACTAATGTCAGATTCTATTTATGTCAGAATTTTGTAATTTTGTTCAAAGTAACAAAACACGACCGAAATTTAACAAAAGAGGACCGACTGAACTAGAAACAAAATACGACCGCAACCAAAACCAAAGACGATTGAAACTAATATAAAAACAAACGCAACAGTTCCTTAGCCGCCTCCCCTTCTTCGAGGTAGGTGTCTACGCTGAGGAAGGAGTGTGTAAAGACTCCGAAAAATCGGATCGTCTTTGCAACAATGCTAATGACAAAAACAACGTGACTAAAACCGGAAAAAAATAGTTTTATTAGTAGAATATGACTTCCATAGAATCCTGACATTAGTCGACTGTACCGTTTAGTTAGTCCATACCTTGCTGATAGATAACTAGTTAAGTTAACTTGAGTAGTTAAACCGTGTTGCAGTACAGTTACAACTTCAAACAGTTTTAATAACGGCGACTAAAATAAACTCATTTTACGGTTATCATCGCGTTGTTATTATATTATGTATCAGCATTGTTCCAATGCCGTCAACCCGACTTTTCGGGGCCTATTTTAAACTCCTTGATGATTAAGTTTGATTCAAAAAAAAAGTCGCCAAAGCAGAAAAGAAAACTAACGTCGACTAACTTTAGGAATCTTAACTTTAATCGGTGTCGTGTTTGTTTTTTAAGCAGATTTCCAAACTGAGGTGGTTATCAATTCGGATGTGTTGTGCTGTGGATGTAACTGGCCGATTATATCTAAGCCGATTGATGTATGTATGCGATGGTTCTTTTACTATTAGAAAGGTATTAGCTTTCAGTTGGTACTATGAAAAATTTATGAAAAGCTTCGGAATGATAAGCAGAATAGTATCCCAGAATGCAGAGATTTTAGATTGATCCCAGAGTGCAGAAATTAATTTAATTGTCAGTATAAAATGCACTATAAATTATGAAAATTAATAATAATTTAAATTTAAAGAACTGTGTAGGTGAGAATATTCCGTCCTTTTTTTAAAGGCAATTTTGAATATTATTAATTTATTTTCTTACAAAAAGATGATGAACTATTTTTAAGGTGCGTCAAGTTATGGATGCGTAACCCATCCATAACTTGACTATTTAGCTGTAACCTTTCCAAAAATGATTCACACAATGCTTGCTTTGCAGTAACACGGTGTTTAACCATTATCATCTATTTGAACTGTGTTACAGCGCAAACATTATTGAAAATGGTTCAGTAGGTACTTAGATAAAACACAAAAACATACACATATTTGACACATACACGAGTACAGATTACATAACTGATAAGCCGGTGGCACTGGTGAGGTGGAGTAATTTCGAGCCATTTGAAGTCGGATTTTTTACCTTTTTAGTGTACCTACTTTCGATTACCACTAAAAAATAATCATAGTTCCAGGTGCTCCATCAATCTGTATCTAATCCTTTAGTAGCTGATTCTATTAATAGAAGACCAAAAAACAATAACTTACCTGCGTTCTGGAATGCTATTCTGCCCATCGTTTTCATTAGATTTTCACTATATTTAAATATGACCAGCAGCAAGTGCAGTGTAGGTACACGAAATCTTACACACAAAAGATGACCAATCAAGAAAGCAAACTAAAAGATAGGACTGTAAACCAATCGAAAATGCCCGTGTCACAGTGTTAATTCTCATACTCTTCCGAAACGGCTATACCGATTTTTACGAAATTTTATATGCATATTCAGTACCTAAGTCTGAGAATAGGCTACCATCTATTTTACTTTCTATTTATCTACTATCTATTTCATCTCAGTCAACCTTAAAGTGTAAAGTGTAAACCAACTGTAAAGTTGGCGAAAGCTCGGGTCAAATTATGAATAAAAACGCGATAAAACCGGATAAATAAAGTGTTTTATTATGCAAAATCGCGAAAACCATAGAAGAAATTACTATCTATTTTTCAAAAAGTGATAAGGGTTGTCCACCTCCAACATTGTTTTTTATTTTTGTAACCGATTTGGATGAAAATTTGTATAGGGATAAGTGATGGAGAGTAACTTAGGATACTTTTTATTACAATATTCCCGCGAGAACGGAACTGACGCGAGTGAAACCGCGGGGCGCAGCTAGTCTTATATGTATGTACAATTCTTGTGTCACAGTGTCAGTTCTCATATCCCTCGGAAGCGGCTGGATCGTGTTTTATTAAGGACGCGACTCATGTGAAATCCCTTCCGATTGAATAGTTTTCTTCATAACCGATATCAAATACATCTTTAGACAATGTATTATGTTATTGTACATGATACAAGAAGTGTCCCCTTCATTTCAAAAACAATAAAAAATAACTTTAAATACCACTATTATACAGGCAAAGTTACCCCTGTTTTACAAAATAAATCAATTTTTCTTCTAAATCCTTAACCGCTATATTTTCTTATAGGCATCATAATATAAGAAAATACAATACCTAGAACCTCTTCATCGCATTTAATAAAAATATTATTTTAATCTTCGTTAGTGATTGATTTTACGAGAAATTGTAGATTTTTTCATGCAATTCCATCTCCCTCATTTATATGCAATCGGACAAGGACCGATAATTGTCATCTATCGCCGCCTTAAATTTTATATGCGTATTCAGTAGATCTGAGAATAGGCTACTTACTATCTATTTTACATACCCCTGAGTAATAAGGGTTGTCCATCCCTAACATTTAATTTTAGACTGATTTGGATGAAAATTTGCATAGGGATAGTTTAGGTGATGGAGAGTAACATAGGATACTTTATATTCCAATATTCCCTCTGGATTGGGACTTACGCGGGTAAAATAGCGGGGCGCAGCTAGTAAAAGATAAAAATACCCTGTTTTATTCTAGGTTTTACCAGAGCAAGTTCCTATCCCGTGGGAATATCGAAAACAAAAGACGGGACAGATTTCAACAATCCTGTCAGCAATAGAAAACTACATTATCAAGGAGTAACATAAGCTGCTTTTTATCCCGACATTCCCACGGGATCGGGACGTACGCGGGTCTACCCGCGGGACGCAGCTAGTCCTGCATACAGTTGCAACCCAAACGAAATGAGTTGCATTCAGAGAAAGTGCAGTCGTCAGTTGACAGAGCGGTTTCTCTGAGATGATTTAATGGACAGCCTCTCAAGGGACACGACACGACCGAAAGGTGTTATTAACAGGGTTTAAATTGATTCCGCGTAAATGGTATACATGGAATATGTTCTACAGAGCCCTTAGTGTGAATTTTTTCGTAATAAAACGCGAACGTGATGGTTGAGTTACAATGGTTACGTTAAGTTTTGTATGGAAACTCAAAAAGCGCCCCTAGCGAACGATATCGAAGTTACCAGTTTCCATACAAAGTACGCGTTAACTATCACTTTCGAGTTTTATTTACGAAAAAACTTACACTAAGGGTACTGGAGAGAAGTTCAAACTAGTACAAATTGAGCTGCCGACACGCACTCGCACTAAGCGCGCTAAAATTTGAATGCACGAAATAACCTAATTTTTTATTATATCGATACCGGAAATTTCAATTGTCGTAAAGGACAAAACACGATTGTTCAGGAGAGCTAAAAAACAAAAATAAAATTTTTTGATGTCTTATATTTTTGTCATATAAACTGCTACATTGATAACGTCAAGAGAAACCCTAGCTATTTTTTCTTGCTCTATCCTTAAAAAATAATAAAATAAGCTTAAGTTAATTATTGAAGAAAATAGGATTCCTTTACAGCCTACAAAAAATAAACTTAAGTACTTTACAGCCACAAAAAATTGGTTATAATAGAGTCATATGTGTCGTAAAGGACCAAATATGATCAGCAATGGGATGTACAAGGTAATTAAATTTGAATTTAAGGGGGTAAAGGGCCTAAAAAACTAAAGTATCTAGTTAAAATACCTGCATTAGGCAGTAAAACGACCCTAAATAAAGTGTTTTTAATTATTGTTTTATCATTCATTAGAAGTCTATTCGTTACAAACAAACAAATTTTGCCCTTATATTATTTTAGAAGAAATGGATAAATCGAATCGTGTTTATTTATAACATTTAATAGTATTAAATCATTGCAATAGTAAAAATTAACTAAATTTTTAGAATTATCAGCCAAAAATAATTATAATATAATAATATATTTTAAAAGAATTATAAATGAAACTTATTCAATAAGTATTATTATAAACTAAAACAACATCTTTGTCCCTCAAAATTTTTGTTTAAGTTTTGGGGGAACAAGAAATTGTTTGTTTAAATGTCTTAATTTTTTTAATTACTTTGTTGTATAGACATTTACTGCCTGTGGCTTTATTATTTTTAACCTAATTCATAGTATCTAGAATAAAATTATCTCGTAAAGATGATTTCGTTAAGTCCAAATGAAATAAAACTGTCCTATCTAGGTCATGAATTTCTAAAGGTGCCATGTCTGGCATCTTAGAAATCACACGAATCTTGAGTATATTAAGAATATTTCTACTCATATAGATGATTTCGTTGAATGTAAATGTGATATGATTCAATATATAGCATCAATAAAACTAATAAGTAGCTGCATCATCAACTGTATTACTAAAATAATAAATTGTGTCCAAAATTGAGACATTATGGGCCAAATATAACGAACATAATATAATAACCTCATAATGCCTTATTATTATAATATTTATAGTTGTAGCAAAAGCATTATTATTTCTAGTAGGGGACGCCAGCGCAAGCACCAGACGGGTGATCTGTCCTCTCATGTTGGGACCATTCCACCCAGTTCCCCAAGACCCCTATAGTTTTGAGTTAACTGGTAACTCACGGTGATGGCGACCCACTAAATCTACCTGTTACTTTGCAGAATTTTAACAACTGCCCTATTGTAATGTCACTCAGGTCCCCTTCAGATAGGGTATCTGAGTTCATTATTTCTCTCCTGGCTTTAGCGTATGCAGGGCACTCCGCTACCAGGTGATAGCTAGTTTCATCTTCTTCCAGACAGCTAGGACAAACGGGGTCATCTCTTTGTCCTATCTTTGCTAGATGTCTGTTCAGCTGGCAGTGTCCTGTGAGGACTCCTATAATGATTCTAATATTGTTCCTACTTAGCTTAAGTAGGTGTTTGGATTTCTTTTTGTCCAATGCTTTTATAAAAATCTTGGATTGCCTTAGACCACTTGTTTGTACCCATCTACGGTTGAATTCTATTTTCATTCTATGTTTGATGACACCTTTCGTAATCCCATAGGCTATGGGAAGTCTGGGTTCGGGTCCCACAAAGGTTTCATCCGCTCCTTTTCTTGCAAGTTCATCTGCTCTTTCGTTACCAGTTATGCCTTTGTGTCCTGGAACCCAGGCCACGGTAACCTTAGCTTTGCTACCCAACCTGTTCAGAGCTTCTTTACATTCTCTGACCAGCACTGATGTAGTTTCTTCTTTGTCTAATGCGTTTAATGCCGCTTGGCTGCAAAAGCATAGCGTATAATCAAAAATGAGAGTGCATCAAAAAAATAGAATGCTTTGAACAATAAAAATAAGAAAAAAAACATTTTATGTTCAAGAAATGTATTGTTAATGGTTTGATTTTAATAATAAGAAAGTTGGCAAAATTTAAACCTAAATAAAATAAAAATATATATGAATTAACCATACTTTTTAGATTAATTTATTTTGGGGTGCTTGAAATTTTGCTTAAACAAAAGGTCGTAAATGCTACTACTGAAAGGCTGAACAAGCTTATTATTGACAAGAGTGGTCTTTACGACCATAATTTTTTTTGTAATAATATTATTGACAATGTCGTAAAAAACAATTTGTTGGAAAAGAAGATTTACGTCATCATACATAACAAAAATTTGTCTTTACACTCGCTTATAAAAAATATTTATTCTATACACCCTAAATCGTGAAATAATTAGGCAAAATGTCTATAAAATTCAGGTCGTAAACGGCCTCTAAAATCTTCATTTTTAAAGATACGATTACTTTGAATATACCAATCGATAGAGCTCGCGATCCTGATTCCAAATATATAAAAAACTCATTTTGGCCAAAATGTCCTTTACGACAATTGAAATTTCCAGTATCGATATATTAGGGAATGTTGTTTATGGATTGACTATTTCATTATGATGCTTTCCAAATTAACAGAAACAATAAAAAAACCTTGAAATTTAGTATAAAGAGCAATGAGTCTATTAAAGTTATAGAGACGCCATTGCAGAACAAATCATCATTGAAAAGCGCCACAAATTATGCTATACAAACTCATTATTTATATTAATTCACATAATTTAAAGAAGAAATAGACGAAACTATTGTTATCTCTTTCTAAAACATAAGACACAATGCTACTTGCATGACGTAAGAAAGAGATGTCATAATATTATTATGACATCTCATAGAGGTTAGGAGAGTATTTCTATTTATACCTCTTAACTTTATCATAATAGTATATGTAATTTATTTCCTATATATCTATAACCTATTACCTACTATTATTTTTATCTAACCCTGTGTCGTCTTGTAGTTAGTTTAACAATGTGTTTGTGTCTGTTCTAGCTTATGTAGTCGTCTCAACAAGGGGGGGAAAGAAATAAGATAAAAACGAGGAACAAAACTTTAAATCCTGTACTTTCTTCACTACGTGTCATTGGCAGAATTTGTGTTCACACAAAGCCATTAAACCCTAAAAAAGAAGAAGAAGAGGTTAGGAGCGAATGATAAAACGTCAAAGTCAAAAACTTCGTTGAGTTTTTGGAAAAAAAACTTTTTCACAAAATAAACTAAAATAAATAAATACAGCTTTACTTACGTATAAAATGAAATATTTTTGCCAGTTTTTGAAGTACAATTCGTGCATCGCCTAAATACGCCCGAAGGCATTGTTGTCTGTGAATAATGTTGTGAAAGTAAACTAAATGTACTGTGTGATAACAAGCAAGTGATCGTGACGTGAGCTGGGATGGAACTAAGACTTCTCTGGCTAGCTAGCTTGCATTTGTGTTGCCAAGAAATTTGCCCTATTACGTATCTAGAAGTTTTTACATATCTCTGGTAAAGAGTATAATATTTGAAACTTGCGTAATAATTCGCTGGATCGTTGCTTGGTCGTCAACAACCCAATCCGGATCCCCATATCCTTTCTTAAGTAGACGAGAGAGAAGTCATAGACGTATGAACTTTAAGTACGCGTTTTATAAGATCATATCACTATTAGTAACAAAAAATACCCCAACGGAAAAGGCGTTATACTCGTAAAGTTAATAAAACGAGTCCAGTAAGTACATACAATATACATAGTAATTGCAGTTTAAGACTTAGATAACATTTTAACGGCACCACTTAGCGGCTATCTGGCGGGTTAAGCAACGTCTACTGGACTCCACATTTGGATAGGTAACTTATTACATCATAGGGAAATAAAATATTTATTGAACTTTCTTAGTTATTTTAATATGAAATGCTTTTCAAAAATTTGCACCCGTCAGGAGTTGAACCTGCATCTCTGACACTCCCCACATAGCGACAAACAGCCCCCAATCTAAACAATTACGCATAGAACTGAACTGGTCTCTATCAGAGACTAAAAGGGCAAAAGAAGCTTGATGGCGAAGCATTTTTATCTTGGCCTAGACGGCCGAGTTTCATACGTTCCACAGTTTAGCTGTTCGGAAATTCACACACCTTTGTAAACATAAATAGAAACACCCGGAACCAGAAACAAACATCTATGGTCAGCATAATACTAAGCCCCGGGGGGAATCAACCCGCAACCTTCTGCATCGCAGTCAGCTGTTCGTCCGTCGCCGTGAAGGCGTTTTCGTGATTTTTCACGCTGCTGAAGCGATGTTGAGACGATTTAGTTAAAGAATAATGTGCGTTGGTGCTACAGCAAGCTTGTATGAACAGATGACGTCAAGTTTTACAAGACAAAAAACAAGATCAAGTCGTAGAGAATGTCCGTGACCTAGCCGTGTCAAAGTCATACATAGCATAATATACACCGCAGTCGCATTATCTGTGCACCTGGCCCGCTGGCCCCCATATTTAACTTTATTATATTGTGTTTCGGGAAAGGTAATGACCGTTGACATGGACATGGACAAAACACGTTCTAGAGGCCTAGGCAAACAATTTTTGTTCTAAGGCTTGTAGATTTCTATGTATAATATGTTTGTATTTACAAAAGAAAAATAAATATAAGTAGTATATCCGTTGTCTAGTCACCGTAACACAAGCTTAGCAGCTTACCATGGGGCTAGATGGTGCTGTGTGTTAGTCACAGTTTTTTTTTTTACAGAAACTTCAAGATTCCCGACTTCCCCCAAAGGGAGGAGGTTATCTATTTTTTTTTAATGTGTTTGGTACCGGATTTCTCCGCTGTCTAAGCTACAATCGTGATAGTTTTTTTTTTTTAATTAGAAAAGTATTATACAATTGTGGAATTGTAACGTTTATTTCTTAAATAGAACTCAGGTTGTTTTCGTACAGATACTTATTTCGACAATCGCTTTGATTTCAATCGATTGCAAGATATGTCTGTGTGTACGTGACATTGGTTGACTGTAGTAAATAATTGTTACTACATTTTATTTCATTTCAGAGGTACTTAATTCGTTGTCAATAGACCCACTTCCTATTTATTTATACTGACAACGAGCCCCCATTTTATCGATCCAGTGGATGTCTGACAACGGTAGAAAATGACAGGAACTATACAGTACATTGCTGCTCTGACGTAACGTGGTGATTACCTCAAAGCAGCAATGTACTACAAAGTGCCTGGTATTTTCCACTGTTGTCAGACGTCTGGATAGATAATTTGGGGGACGTGCGAACTTAAACCAATAATTGACAAGAATTAATACAGGACAGGGAGCGATGGGAAGAAGCCAAGATCCACTTAAGAGTCACTGAGCCAGCAGAGTAAGTAGTAAATAAATAACAAAAGGTTAATTTTTACCCACTAAATATATCGAACGCTTTACTAGATACATAGACCGGTGTAGCCATGATCACAATTCACAACCCATACACGAAACTAACCAAGCAACAAGTCCACATTTTTATGATTCCGTACCTCAAAAGGTAAAAAAGGAACCCTTATAAGATCACTTTGTTGTCCGTCTGTATGTCTTTCTGTCCGTCCGTCTATCGTGTCGTACGTGACCCTTTTCAAAGTTTTAATGACAAATCCATTTTCCAAAAATGAGAACGGAAACTGTGGAAAGTAAAAATCCTCATTATCTTCATGACGACTCACTGTCATTTTCACTAGAACCTTATCAATAATGATAAAGCCGGACGTTGCTTAAGCTTTGAACAGACCGAGCCCAATTAGGGCAGGATGATATGATGACGATTTTTTTTTTATTTGGATACAATCGTACACGATGTGATCCGAGCCTAAGAAGTCTACTAATTCTTTTAATTATTTGAAACTATTCCTTTAAAAATTCTTGAATATCTATGACTATTCAAGTTACCAGCATATAAGAGCGAGGGCCGTTTTATACAAAACTATAAGCTGTGTCCCGCGGTTTCACCTACATAAGTTCTGTGCGATCCCGTGCGCATTTGGAAAACCTCCTTTTTTATCGAATTCCTGTATCATAAAGAACACACTCACCAAATTCCAGCTCTCTACTATCAGCGGTTTAGGCTGTGCGTAGATGAGTCAACCAGTCAGTCAGGATAAAGCAATTTTTAGATATTACTAGCTACGCCCCGCGGTTGCACCCGCATAAGTCCCGATTCAGAAGGATCGGGACAGCCGGATCGGGATCAGTCAGGATGTGTTATTCATATAAACCTTCCTATTGAATTACTCTATCTACTAAAAAACTGCATCATATCTGTTGTGTAGTTTAAAAAATCTAAGCACACATACAAACATACAGACAGAAAGACAGCGTGAAGCGACTTTCTTCTAAGCTATGTGCTAATAATGTTCCCCAGCTATGTACCCCTACCCAGGAACCCCTGGGCATCTCGTTACAACTATGCCTGTTCAACTTCAGCCGCCAACAGTTCAGCGATAGTTAGTAATCTTAAAAGAAATCACTACTATGTTTGAGACCTGCATTAACATAATTATTAGTCACAAAAGCGTACCTATTCAAGTGATAGATACTTTTTTTTCCAAGGGTCGTGGTTTTGAAGGCTTGACCATCACGCATCAATATCTTTTTCGATTATGTGCGATATTTAACATCGCCCTTACAGTGAAGGAAAACATCGCAAGGAAAATTGCGCGTTAAAATCACGTACAACGACCCAACTAAGGAAGTTATGTACGGAAACCATCTAGAAAAATTAACTTATAATTAGGCCACTTTTTATATCCCGATATCAACAAAATTTACGCGAGTAAAACCGCATGGATCAGGCAGTAATTACGTATCTAATGTTTCTTTAGTTATACATAAGGCCTATCCCAAGAAAACTTAGATAAGAAAACAGAACGGAAAAAGCTAATAATCATTAGGAAAAATTTGGACGGGTTTATACAACAAGAATAACAAAATAAAACGATATTGAATATTTTAATATTTGGTAAAAAAAATATTAAGTCGCCTATCGGTACAGTTGTACCGACATTATGGTAAGTAAGTGTTTGAAGTAAGTACTAAAAATATTGTCATGAAATATTATGTTATTTCGCCACGCCATCGCCAAGTAAAAATACTCTAAATATTAATTAAACTACATTTTGTTTTAGAAATAATAGTAAAACTAATTTATTCTTTCTATATCAGTACGGGACTTTTCTTTTTGAAAATTTTTTCGCGGCATTTTTTGCATGAATAGAATAGAATAGAAAACATTTATTGGCAACAAACACACAGAATAACTCCAAAGACTCAAAAGAGAAAGAGAAAGAGTTGCATACAAAATATGTTTTCCACATGTACCAAATTTAATTTTATAGAAATACAGGCGGGACTTTGTTAAATATACCAGCTGTGTCTCGCGGTTTCATCCGCGTAAGTCCCGATCCCGTGGTAAAATCGGGATCAAAAGTAGCCTATGTTACTTTTCGATAATGTAGCTTTTTATTAGTGAAATACAGGTACTGGTGCATCGGTACAGTAGTTTCGGAGCCTTTTGTTAAAAACTAACATAGAAATAATTAAATAATTCCTCTTATAAAATAAGATTAGTAAGTATAGATCAGTGTTAATTTAGCGAGAAAATTTTGTCAATAGGTACTTTAAAATATATTTTATACTTGTTGCTTCATACAGTATGAAACCGTCTCCAATAGATCTATGACATAAAACCAATGCGCCCGCGCCGCCTTTAGTCCGCGATTTGCAACACCGGTACAACGACGCGTTCCGATTGCCACTTACACATTATAGTTTACGATTAAATTAAAAATCAGTTCTTGATTTGTGTTATTTAAAAATATACTTGAAGAAAACGTTAAACTAATAATTAAAAAAACAATTCGTGTCTGTATTTAACATTTAAAAAACAATTGAAAGTATTTTGTTATTATTTTGTTTTGTGTACTTATGTGAAGTGCTTATTTGTATTTAGGAAAGTTGTTTTTTCCGTAAGTTCTATTTGTGTGTTTCATTTCATTTATTTAAAATAAGAGTTTAGATTTCTGTTTTAATTTATATTTAGCAGAGCGCCGTTACACTTTCATTTTGCAAAAATTACCGACACTTTAAAATATTTGCAAAATTATCGTAAAAAGAAATCGAATAAATGAAAAAAAAAACATAATTATAGATGCTCACATGTTTAATTTAATTACACAAAATTAATACATGTAGATAATTAATCATACTTAATTTAAATTATGTAAATCTGTGAAAATACATAGTTTTTACTTGAAAATGTACTGACTCTATTTCGACTCTATTGAAATCTGCAGGCTTGCTTTTGTTTACAAAATGTTATTTTCTGATGAATGACAGATTTTCTTTTTGGATGACATTATGTTCTTTCTATTTCGTAGAAATAAAGTAACCCTGTTGGGCTTTACTACTGGATACTAAGGCTGAAAAATCTATAGTCCGTACTTTGACTTTGCTAAGCAAATTCTTTGACTTAAGACAATTTTTTGTATAAAGCGATCTTCGCAACTATCCAAAGTTTTTGCTTAGTAAGGACGAAGTTTTTCAAATTAAGAATGTAAACTAATCGAATATAATGACCTAAGCTTTGCTTCTCTGTTATGATGACTAAAAATTTATTTTATTTTATTTCTTTTTTCAAAATGATTTTCGACTATAAATTCCAATTCAAAGTTTATGCTTAGTTTTTGCTAAGCACAGTCTGAGCAAAGTCAAAGTACGCATTATAGATTTTAGCCCTAGACTCTGTATTCTGAGAAGATCGTTTCAGCAATTTAAATACTATACATCTGCACTATGTTAGCTCAAAACAATTCGGTACTTTGGCGCCGCACGTGAAGTAGCCAATCCCGGTGTTTAGGTATCTCTGAAAGCAGTCGTTAGGTCAACGTTAGAGGGCGTAGGGCGACCTGACTACTGTAGCACTAGGTGTAACCAGGTAGTGTCCTTGGGCACGAGGCTACTCTCCTTTAAGAGAACCACAGTCTAGCATTGGGAGTAGATCAGTCTTTAACTTGATCCCCGACGCCGCCCTTCGGGGTGTTCGCTCGGGTATAGCGGACCCCGTACGGAATGCTTGCATTTGGCTGTCGGTCGGGACGCTATAACATAATATAAATAGTCAAGTAGAGAGTGGTGTGTAGCACTAGGTGTGCAGGAAGAAGTACATCCAACAATACTAGCTTTCTGTGTATTTGTCTTACTTTTGATGATTACTGATTGCAATTGTTGTTCGAGTAAAGTATTAATCTATCGATGTATCTGCTGATAGTATCTGAAGTAGTTTACAAAAAACGTCAAGCGTGGTACTTATAGCAATGCGCGACTACGTATTCTTTTTTGCCGATGTTTTTGGTCGCCGACGAAACCGCTGAGTGCGATAAAATGGCATTGTAACATAACTATATTAATTGAGTATGACGAAATTATGGAATACTATCTATATCTATCTACTATCTATAAGTATTTATCTTCTATCTATCTATTCTATACTTATGATAAAGGAAGAAAGGACAAAAAGGGTGTACTTGAGAGTAAATTAAAAAAAAAGTTGTCTAGGGGACTTAGGAAAAGTAGTAGAAAAAAAATATATAATTTTTAAAATTCATGTCTGTCTGTCTGTTTTTCTGTTTGTTTCTTATCCGATTGAAATCTGGTTAACAATATTGGATAGTTTTATTTTCGAGGAACCTCGTGGTACACTTTACGTCGAAATCCATTTAGTAGAACCCCAGTAATAAACGAAATAGTCGGCTATGTACGATTTCTACGCAGACGAAGTCGCAAGTAACAACTAGTCTTTAAATAATTAATTAAGTTACTAGAAATCTATACAAATATTGGAAAGAGGATTTTTTTTTGTAATTAATATTTAAAATTCTTTCTAGAAAGCTAATTATCGAGGAGTAACATAAGCTACTTTTGATCCCAATATTTCTACGGGATCGGGACTTACGCCGGTGAAATACAGTATAATACTGATAATATTTTAAATTAAAAAACAAAAACAACTCATTAGCAAATAAAAATAACACTCATACAAACAGGTGTAGTGTAATTAATAATCATTATTTCTATAACAATAATATGTTACCTCAACAATCGTACATTTAATTAAATACGTACTGGTAGTCTTTTATATACTCCTAACAATTTCTAAAGTCAATAATGGCTTTTAATATTCAAACCTGCAGTTTACTCACTTTTTACAATAGCACAATTTTGAAGCTAAATGCGGAAAAGTCCAACGAAACTAAAGCTACTATCTTTTTTTTTTTAAATCTAAGATTAATCTAATAAAGAGCTTTACCGAACAAACGGTAATGTCGCTCTGTTAGGACATCACTTCACCTTATCTTCTATTCAACCCTACGAAAAAGCTACTATCTTTAAAAATCTTTCAAACGCACGCGCAGTTTAATTTATAAGCAGCTCGAATCTGCCGTTGAATAGTTTACCTTGTTGATGGTAGGTACCTACCACTAATCAAAATAAGTTGTTTAGGCTCAGTATAAATATATTACGTGATGATTATTTTATTTTTATTTAAAAATTATTGGGTACAGAATCCTTAAAACGCCTATAATTTAATATCAGCAACACGAAAACTGAAGAAAAATCTATATTGATCAATGAATTTATCAATAACAAATTGACGAATTTAATGAACTAAAATATACAGTGACAAGACAAAAGAAGCTTAATG
Source organism: Idaea dimidiata (assembly GCA_949358125.1). Taxonomy (NCBI): domain Eukaryota; kingdom Metazoa; phylum Arthropoda; class Insecta; order Lepidoptera; family Geometridae; genus Idaea; species Idaea dimidiata. Next base: position 7,794,400 of record OX442332.1, read on the forward strand.
CTCTAAGAATAAATACGACATACTCGTAATATGATCGCATAATATTTACTTACCTAGGTACATAAGTAATTTGCAAAACATTCAATAATGTCAAGAACGCGATTTACGTCGATACGTTTTTTAAAGCGAGGACGAAATATTTTAATATGAACTTATTTAAATATATTGAGAGGTTTGGAAAAAAAAACCATCACATTAAGCATCTTTTTCTGAAATAAAACTAATTTTCCGGTTGTTTTTACCCGACTGCGCGACGCAAAGGAGGGTAATGTGTTTACCGGTCTATGTATGTATGTATGTATGTATGGATGTTTCTATGTGGCGTTCTAGAGGCCAAACGCATGGACCGATTTTGATGATTCTTACGTCAATCGATTCGTCTTAATCTGGCGAGTGTGACTAAAGACATGACAGTAATCCCAAGTAACTTATGTCACCACCAGACGCCATATTGTCAAAATTAAAAAATCCAAAATCGTCAAAGTATGTCAAAATGGGTATCGTTGAATAGGTTTTTAAAAATAAATATTAGGTTTCTTTCACCATTTTTCGTTTTAAAGAACCGTTTAGGAAATATAACGGTTTAAAGTTAATTTACAATTAGGTATTCTTGCTTTTTATTACTAACGAACAAGTTTTTATTTTTGTTACGTAGTTACGCTTGGAACTATCAAAGTATAAGCCGTGGTATAAGCCGTGATGGTACAGGTGACAGGAATTTATTGATATAAACTAAAAAAATATTTACATAAATTGTACCTACCTACTGAATAAAAGCCTAATAACACTTAGGTACCTAAGAACGTTAAAAGAATAATAAATTTAAACAATAAATAACAAAACCCTAACTGAAATAGAATCTTACTAATATTATAAACGCGAAAGTTTGTATGTAAGTATGTATGTATAAGAGTAACCACCTCACATACGTATGCATGTGAGGTGGTTACTCTTTCACGCAAAAACTACTGAACCGATTGCGATGAAACTTGGAATATAGGTAGCTGGGGGACCTGGATTAACACATAGGCTACTTTTTATTCCCGCGGAAACGGAAATTACGCGGGTGAAACCGCGGGGCGCAGCTAGTACATTATAACCCCCTAATGAAATGAATAGATCACGAGACTTACCTACCATCAATAAATGAAAATAACTAAAAAGCGTAAAATAAAAAAAATAATTTATAAAAAAACAAAAAACCCGACTGCGTAAAAAACTCGATTAAAAAATACGCATAGAAACAACAAAAAAACCAAAAAGAAAAAAACAAGCCCAGTAATTTGAAATTACGCTAAGTAATAATAGTTTTGTAATCGATACACACAGAACACATAATAAATGAGTAAAAAATTACTCACAGTCGGGACCCATTGGAAAAATTAGATTGGTAAAATGAATGGGTCCCGACTGAGAGTAATTTTTTACTCATTTATTATGTGTTCTGTGTATATCGATTACAAAACTATTATTACTTAGCGTAATTTCAAATTACTGGGCTTGTTTTTTTCTTTTTGGTTTTTTTGTTGTTTCTATGCGTATTTTTTAATCGAGTTTTTTACGCAGTCGGGTTTTTTGTTTTTTTATAAATTATTTTTATTATTAGCATTGTTGCCGTTCCGCGGAGTCTTTACAGACTCCTTCCTCAGGGAAGACCAATAGTATACCTACTACTATTTTTACTTTACATCTGAGCAATTTTCCGGACGCACACTTCTCGGAAGTCCGGAGTATGCTGAAGTTGTCAAATAACAATTTTATTGTTCGATATATGAACGATAGCGATTCGAAGTGCGTTGGATCCTCTTCGTCCGCGTACGTAACCGGGGGTTCGTAACCAGTTGCCGTAAAGGAAAAAAAGTCCTTCTTACGAAACCAGTTACAAACGAATACTGAGTTACGAAGCAAGAAACTAGGTAGTGAATTACGAGAAAATAATTTTAATTCTTTCTAGGTAACCCAGCTTTAGATTTCATATCAGGTAGTTGTCTAAATCAGCTAACTATGCCATGCCAATCCGACGTTTCGGAGCCTTTCCAGACTCCTTTTCCTAGGTAAAACGTCGGAACGGCATTGCGACAATTCTGATAACAAAAACAACGCAATCAAAACCATAAAATACGTTTTATTTCAAAACAAAGTCGCGAAAAAAGAAAAAAATATCTAAATTCAAACGTGTTTTAAATCTATCTCTCTATACCTACATCTTATACATGTATACCGGCAGGTAAGTAAATATGCAAACAAGCTGACAACTTACAACACTAAGACAACCGGTCCATTACAATAATAACCTATTATTAGAAATACGATCTGTAGAATCGATAAATTAAGAATGTAATATTATCTTATAATCATATTAACTGACCGGGCGCACTGAATATCTCCACAAAATTGACATAGGCACGACGACACGCCCCCGTTTTCAATTCAGGTGGGGGGAAAACGTGGGCGGTTTTTGTATGTTGGAAAACATTTACGAGCCATCTAAATAGAGGCGTTTCTATTGTTTCTAACAAACGCTTCCAAGGACGCGGTTCAAATCTCGCCGCAAGTGATTTTTTGAAGATGAATGGTGCCGATGCCGATTCTTGAGGTATAGAAAGGCCGGCACCTGTCGATTTTGACCTCCAACTCGGCCCTTCGACCTCTGACCACATTTGTTCATTATTTATGCAAATATTCATTACATAATCTACCGTGACATATGTTTTACATAACCAGTTGTAAGTAGTTGATTTTTTTATAATAATTATATGCTAGGTTGTGTCTTATGTGTGACAGTTTGTGATGTAGCACGTTTAGGTAAGAAATAGGAAAACAGTGAAACAAGATCCGACTTGATTTTATAAAGGGCTGTACTGGCCTACGGTTTAGGCCACAGATGGGTGAGTTTGTCTTCTTCATAGAACTGAACTGGTCTATATTACAGACTAGGAGAAGAAAGGCCGCCTGATGATGAATCTTTTTCTGTCGGCTTAAACGGCTGATTTTCATATGATCCACAGTTAAACTGTTCGGAACTTTACTCACACAACTTTAAAAAAGTTAACTCAAAATTTGAACGTCGCGCCGTTGTTCTATTTCCTACCATCGATGGTTAGATTAATTACATCAACAACTTAGATTACCTAGACGGCTATCTAGGTAATCTAAGTGGTTCGTATTAAATACATGTTACATCGTCGTCTTCGCTCGTAGAAGACTGTGCACTTGACAAGTTTTGAAATATGAATTTCAATCATGTTCTCTAAGGTTAAGGTAGTTTTTGCTTTGATATATCAAAACGTCCCAGAAAAACCCAGTTGGTCCCATTCTGCCCTTATATAACTAACCGACGAAAACTAAAGGGAAAAAAGGACAGACTGGGGTCACTCTAACATCAAGCGGGACCGTTTTTTTGACAAAGTAAGGTTTCTAGTAATTACTGTACTATTTCTATGGTTCGTATAGAATCCATCGACAAGCCAAGACCCGGTGTCCGTGCCAAAAATACAAACAATAAATACATACCCACTGCCCATGTATTGAGACTGTATAATTATTCAAAATCACTATGACTCAGACTGACAGACATGAAGAATTTGGAGTTTCGGACCTCTGGTTTTTGAGTGTTCGAAAATATTTAGGGTTCCTCGCGCTCTTTTCGGTTAAAACGGTAAGTTAAGAGAAAAGTACCTACTCGTTCTCCATAAATAACATCTTACTAATATTATAAACGCGAAAGTTTGTATGTAAGTATGTATGTATGTGAGGTTGTTACTCTTTCACACAAAAACTACTGAACCAATTGCGATGAAACTTGGAATATAGGTAGCTGGGGATCTGGATTAACACATAGGCTACTTTTAATCCCGATATTCCCGCGGGAACGGGACTTACGCGGGTGAAACCGCGGGGCGGGGTTAGGGGTGATATCGTCCCCCTCGAAACTGGGACCAGAGGGACCACTTGACCCCTTTTGAATTTGATAGTAGTCAACTGGGCCCAAAGGTAGTTTAGACATATTAGTCGCTTTGGTTAATATTCGTGTGTTACTTCGTCGAAAACGGAGACGCGAGTTCATGCCTCGACGCATTTGTATTTTTAAAGACGTATATTAAACTGAAAATATTAGGGGTTAAAGTATGAAATTGCCGATTTGTACTGAAAATCTTAATTGTTTATTTTTAAAAATTTTAACAAATTTATTTAATCAAAATAGTTGCCATTATTATCTATACATTGCTGCCATCTAATGGGAAGGTTATTAATGCCTTTGCGATAGAACTCCGACGATCTAGACTGCACAAACTGTGTGAAAGCATTTTGTACTGCCTCCTGGGAAGAAAACTTCTTGTCACGTAGATAATTGTCCAAATCACGAAAAAAATGGTAGTCCGTTGGAGCAAGGTCTGGTGAATACGGAGGATGACGAATGGTTTCTAAGTGCAGTTCCTGAAGGGTCAAAATGGTTTCTCGTGCTGTGTGAGGTCTCGCGTTGTCGTGGAGCAATAATGGTGAAGATCGATTCATGAGTCGGGGCTGTTTTACTGCTAGTTTTGTCAACATGGTTCGGAGTTCGGCACAATAGACATCTGCCGTAATTGCTTGACCAGATCGAAGAAAACTATAGTGAATAACACCATGCTGAGACCACCAAACAGTTACCATTACCTTTTTATTGGTAAGTTTTGCTTTAGGACACTGTTGTGGCATTTGACCTGGGGTCAGCCATTGCATTTTTCTTTTCCGGTTATCATAAAGAATCCACTTTTCATCACATGTTACAATTCGATCCAATGTTACTTCATTTCTGTACCGGTTCAACAAGGCAACACGCGTTTCTTTCTGCAGATCAGTCAAATCATGAGGCACCCATTTTTCGTATTTTTTTATTTTATTGATTTGACGCAAGTGAGTCAATAAAGTGGGTAAGGTAACGTTAAACCATGCCAATAATTCCTGGGTAGTTTGACTAGGATCGGCTTCCACTATCTCTCTTAATTCATCGTTATTCACCTGTGTGGGCGATCTTCCTCGTGGTTCGTTCTTTAAGTCGAAATTTCCATCACGAAAGCGTTTAAACCAAAATCGCACGGTGCGTTCATTAGTAGACCCCTCTCCAAACGCAGCATTGATATTGCGGGCTGTTTCTGCCGCGTTAGTTCCGCGTCGGAACTCGTATTCAAAAATCACTCGAATTTTCGCAGTATCCATCTTTCTTGTCTAAATTGAATAACAAAAACAATTGAAAGTCGATATTCAAATGTTTCACATTTTTTAAAAGAAGAACATCACAGAAACCATTTGAAAAAAGTTTCATTCGAAAACCTCAAACCATGAAGATTCTATGTCAATTCAAAGAACCTATTGCAATAAAACGGCAATTTCATACTTTAACCCCTATTATTTTAATAGGGGTTAAAGTATGAAATTTCAAGTACATACACTTTAATCTATTCGTGAACAGGAAGACTGGAAAAACCTCGAAACGTCGTCGCCGCGAAGGATGTTTAAAATAAAACTTACGTGATTAAAACCGAAAAATTAGTTTGACTTCATATCAGTATGCGTAACCCGAAATAATAATTATAATTTAATTAGAATAAAACCGGAAAATTAATTTCCCGTTTTAATCGCGTTGTATTTAGTCTACCCTGAGGAAGGAGTCTGCAGAGACTTCGAAACGTCCGAACGGTATTGCAACAACCGTAAAATTAGTTTTATTTCAATACAAAGTCGCGAAAACCGAAAATAAAAGTAGACTACATAATTTTTTCACAATATTGTACGGAACCCCCATCTCCCCTACGTAAAATTAAATGGTCTCTGTATTTTTTGTCGTGTTCAAATTCATGTAGCTAATTAGGCACGTGCGTGGTCAACTCGGTTTCCACAATTTTTTTGTCTTACGGACCTCTAAATATTGGTAGCCATTTGCCCAATTTGATTTTATGACTATGACCGATGATTTTTTTGAATGTTTTGGCCTATTACGGCTAATTTTTAACCGACTTCCAAAAAAGGATGAGATTCTGAATTTGTCGTACTTAGTTTAATTGTATTTTAATAGATGTTTACCAGTGAATGGATTTAAGCACGGAAGAAGCCTTTCTATACAAACTTACTTCAAATAATAGCCCCAAAACTTACTGAAGTACAAACTACACACCACGCTACCAGCTATAAGCAATTGGACCTTTGTTATATTTTCACCAATTGTGTGTTGACAACGAGGCCGGCCCGGCGGCGGCAATACGCTGTTCTTTAAAGTGGTTGGTTCTTTGAATGACCTGATCAGAGTACAACCGAAGTAACAGATTCGTGTCGCGGCACACTTTTTAACCATCGCGGCCTATTTTACGTGGTGTCATTTTGAAGCGTAAGGAGTACTTCCATGCTTATAGTATATCCGTTCACTGATGTTCACCTATTATTCGAAGACCGATTGATCGATTGAGCTGATCCTTTTTTTATTTCAAAAGGTTGGTACCTTAAAAACGGTAAGGATCTGATGAGGATCTTCGGAGTGATGAACGGGATTGCTCCTCAAAATAAAGATTTTTTTAAACTTTAGATTTAGAGGATTTTTAGTAATAGGCAATAGCATAAATACAAGCCACTACGAAATTATTACACCTGTTTTTATTAAAAAGTTATTAAAAGGAAGTTAAGTTTTTGCTTGAAGTCACGGCTATCAATCGGTTCCAATATATCCAATTATGAATGGGTATGGTGAATAAAAACTTGTTACGTCATTAATCTTTACTAATATTATAAAAAGTAAAGTTGGTAATATGTATGTGTGTGTTGGGGTAATCTCCGAAACTACTGGACCGATTTCAAAAATTCTTTCACCAATAGCTTCACTATCGAGGAGTAACATAGGCAACTTTTGATCACGATATTCCCACGGGATCGGGACACAGCCATTTTATTATTATTTCTGTGTAATCTGTCGTTTACTTCATGAAACCGAAAAGTTAGAGGTTAGGTATTTAGATTTTTATGAGAGTGGTCACACTAGCATCTGACAGATAAATATTTATATTTATTAAGTATTTGTATATTTCGCGGCCGTTGTTCGCTTATTAGTTTTGGATAACTAGCTGCGCCCCGCGATTGCGCCCACGACGACCTCTGTGGCGCGTCGGGCGAACGCTTGGCTGCAATACAGAAGGTTGCGGGTTCGATTCCCGCTAGGTGCAAATATTTATGCTTAAAAATAAATATTTGTATCTGGTCTGGGCGTATTTCTATGTATAATATGTATGTATTTACAAAAGAAAAATAAATATAAGTAGTATATCCGTTGTCTAGTCACCGTAACACAAGCTTAGCAGCTTACCACGGGGCTAGATGGCGCTGTGTGTTCGTCACAGGATTTATTATTATTATTATTTCACTCGGTTGCAACAGACCGATCGACTGCTCGCCGAGAAATGGACAACGAAGCTCGGACCCGGCCCGCGCTCTTGACGGTCTAATATAAATCATCTTTAAGTCCCGATCATAAGTAGCCTATGTTACTCCTAGATAATTATGCTTTCTATTGGTGAAAAAATTTTAGAAATCGGTCCAGTAGTTTTTGCGTGATTGAGTAACAAAGTCACAGACATAGTACATGCGGTGGCGGGTAAACTACTTGCCCCTTGGAAAGCGCTCCTTGGGACCAAGTAGTTTACCCGCTACCGCGTTATAAAAAAGTAAGCATTTTTCTAAATTTACTATAATACTATAACACTATGTGTTAATCCACGTCCCCCAGCTACCTATATTCCAAGTTTCATCGCAATCGGTTCAGTAGCTTTTGCGTGAAAGTGTAACAACCTCACATACATACATACATACTTACAAACTTTCGCGTTTATAATATTAGTAAGATGTCTGTTTCCAGGAATTGTTATTGGTCAGCAACACTTTCGATCGTTACAATAATATAGGCTGTTTATTCTGTAATTTTTCAAATTACATCATCGGAGGTACACACAAAATTCAATAAGTAATTTTACGAAGGGAAAGTACCAGTCAGTCACCTTTTTTGTTCGGAGTTTATATAACCTTTTAGGACGAGAAAAAACTTGAATGAAATCAATAGTGTTGGTAGGTAGGTAGGTACCCACAGAATATTAAAATTAGTACAACAACAATCAGATAGGTATAAACACAGCAGCTGACCGAGCGTTTTCCCGTTGTCCACGACACTAGCGGCGTGATGGGCACTGAGTTTCAGTAGGTATAACTACCTCTATGGCCACCTTCCACCTTAGGTCAGAGAGGACCCCCACTGGCGAGAGTGGCCAGTGGAGGTCCTCTCTGACCTAAGGCGGAAGGTGCCCTGGGAGCGGCCTGATGGTCTCAATCGAGATTTCTTCTAGTTGAAAAAGTATTTTTTTTAGGTTAGGGACCGACTCTCCTAGCGTTAAAATCGTGGCGATATTATCTTATTTCTATACATCGCACCGCTGCGTTAACATCGCCGTGTCACACGAAGACGCGTTTACAGAGATTGTATAGAAATAAGTGGCTCGACGACAATATCGCCGCGATTCTAACGCTCGTGGAGACGGTCCCTTAGGGTTCTCCTATTTTGCACATATTTCCAAGTACTATAGACGCTCTCAGACTGCATACGAATTAGAATAGAATAGAATAGAATAACTGTTTATTCGCAACAACAAACACAAAAACAATACAAAAAAAAAAATACACAAACATTAAACATAACAAATTGGAATTGGAATTAGTCGTACGTATATGACTACGTATGGCGCCTGTGCGCTTCTAAAGTACTTGGACGGATGGGATGGTTCGTACGTATTCGCACGCTGCATAAATGTATTTCGAAAGAAAACGTATCCGAAGTGCGCCCGAACCAGATCTCGAAAGGTAGGGCATTGATAAAATGCTTAATTTTGCCGATTAAAACCGAAAGAATGAGAATAATTTCAAAGCTTTCTATATAATTTGTCAAGTCAAATGTTTTCACCTCACAGGCTTACTACGCTGTTCAATGTCAACGTTGATAATTAAGTTTGAACAGAACCTTGATCTAGTTTACACTGATCAATTATAAATAGCACTACAAAATATTTTAGTGTTCAAGATTCAAATAAGTCTAGATACATAGAGCGGGACTGGTCCCTATTAGGGACTAGAAGGAGAAAAGCCGCCTGATAGGCGACCGAGCTTCATACGTTCTATAGTTAAACTGTTCTGTTCGGTCCTTTAGAAATTTACTCACACATCTTTAACAAATAGTACTAAGCGTCTCTGAGCTAAGCTACGGACAGACAGACGGACATAACAAAACTACAAGGGTTTGAGGTTGATTACGAAACCCTAGAAAATTGACTCAAAATTAGAACCTGGTTCAAAATAAATCAAAAACAAAATTCTTAGGTGTAATGATTTTAGTGTGGCTTAGGAACGCGCCCTCCGATGAGAAGAAGTCACAATAAGCTCATGGGTTTTTTTGTGATTATGTGTTAAATTACAATCGTCATAATACAGATATGATCTATAATTCGAACAGGAGCAATCAATAAATTATGTCCATGGATTTTTTTAAGATATGACGACGTATCAAAGTACGCCTTTTTACACAATTAATGTTTAATATATTTTTTGTATATTGTCATGGACCCACAGTCACTATCTAGGTAATTTAAGTAAAATAAAAATAACTATCCATGTAATTTTGTGGAAACTACGTAACTCTACATTGCGCGTGGGCCGACAGGACGCACTTTGCCATTTTTTTTAAATAAAACCAGTACACAGCAGCGTAGCGTGGACAGCGCCTTTATATTAACTCAATATTATGCTTTTAATTCATTTACCCCCTTACTTATAAACGATGATTAACAGATGACAAAGTTATGTGGCATTTGTCTTTGTCTGTCAAATTTGAAACTTCATGTCACAGTAAAAGACAAACGATACATAGTTATACAGCTGTTAACAAGCGTTTATAAGAAGGTTACAATTCAATCAAAACTCGATAATTATTATGTAAAGCCGCGTCCCGCGAAGTCTTGATCTCTTGAAATATTGCAATAAAGCATATTATGTTACTCCTCAGAAATAGCCAGTAATTTCAGAGCCTGTTCAAACAATCAAATAAATATTTCCTCTTTATATTATTACTATAGATATAGTAGACAGGTATAATTCAAACAAAAGCTCTAATCAAATCCTTCTCACGTACACCAAAAATGTATACATTTTCCTTCTGTCTCACTGTCTCAAGGACACGCCACCTGTTTACTTATGCAGGGTTCAGATTTTCCGGGTCGGTCTGACTGTCTCATACGCCGGTCCACTAATTTATAACAAACATGATTGTAATTTAACACATGATCACGAAAAAGATAAACCCCATGCGTTATGTGGTTTCTTTTCATCGGAGAGCGCGTTCCGAAACCACATTAAAATCATAGAGCTATAAGTTGACGTATCAAGGTGGTCATGTAGACGTGTTTGTGATATAAACGATTTGCCTATTGACTATTGCACCTAACGAACATGCTTGATATTCGCGTTTTATTTAATAACGTCATTATTATCAACGACCAAGCTTTCGCCAACTTTACAGTTGGCTTTTTCAAGGTTGACTGAGATGTAATTTCGTCTATTTTATTTAACATTCTTGTCTTTTTTAACTTGTCTTAATTTTGTTAGTAAAATCAAAATTGATCTTTTTTTTTTGTATTTTTAGTTATTTGTTGTTATAGCGGTAAAAGTCTATCCAGATAAGAGATAGACGACCTCTGTGGCGCGTCGGGCGAACGCTTGGCTGCAATACAGAAGGTTGCGGGTTCGATTACTGCTAGGTGCAAATATTTATGCTTAAAAATAAATATTTGTATTTGGTCTGGGTGTATTTCTATGTATAATATGTATGTATTTACAAAAGACAAATAAATATAAGTAGTATATCCGTTGTCACCGTAACACAAGCTTAGCAGTTTACCATGGGGTACCACTAGATGGCGCTGTGTGTTCGTCACAGGATTTATTTATTTATTTATAGACAGATAGATGGACAGCGGAATCTTAGTTATAGGGCCCCATTATTTTAAACATGTAATAGTAAAATATTAGACATTTATTTTAGGTAATTTAATTAAGAAATTGCTTTTTTTTCAGACAGCCATCGAACGCAGTCAACAATGTCAAAAAGCTACTAAGAGAAAACACAAGCAAAAAAAATGTCAGGAGCAATTTTCAAAATATTCCTCCTACTTCTACTAAACACAGTCCTGGTAATAGCACAAAACGAGGACGTCGCAGACGACTCCAAGATGGAGAACGAAGATACTGACTTAGTTGAAGACACAGTACTTATCAATAACAGCCGTAATGATTCTATAGGTATGTATAAAAGTAATACCACAGTACATAGAAAGGCTGGGGCCTGGGGCACACCAGTATGGAAACTAACTGAATGCTCGAAAACTGTACTCAGTACTGAGTGTCGCGTCACGACGAGTCTGCACGTGGGTGTGTGCAATTTTCATACTGCTACCTCTATGTTCTGTGGTAATAGCCAGCGTCTGGCGGTTGCACCCGCGTCTAAAAAGTTGGTGAAGATCTGATGAGAACCTTTCGAATGATGAGCAGAATAGCATCTCAGTTTGCAGTAACTTACTATTTTTATTATCTATACCTTACATTTAAAATTCAAAGTCGTGATTGATTGACTAAACTATGTCTACCAACGCGGAGCCCAAACCGCCGGTTCTATATAGGGACATAAAATTTGGAGAGTGTGTTCTTTGTGACATTTAGGTGCCTATACACTAAGGGATCGTCTTCACGATCGTTAGAATCGCGGCGATATTATGGTCGAGCCACTTATTTCTATACAATCTCTATGGACGATGAACGTGTCTCCACACGTCGATATTAACGCGGCGCGGCGGTACATCGTGGTAAAGAAATAAGATAAAATCGCCGCGATTCTAACACTCGTAGGGACGGTCCCTTAGAGAGGCTTTTTGAATTAATTACAGATACAGAAGAGATATTCCCTGGAAACGAGGAGAACAATCTAGAAGTGACGGCTCCCGATCTGCGACTAGAGGAGACAAACGACGAAGCGACTCTCGCTACCACAGAGATGGCTGGCGACTATACAATGTCGACTGATATTTATAAATATAACGATAGCGATAATCAAAACAATGGACAGGTCTGTTTTGATAATTAATACAATGTTAGGTTGGAGATGGGATCTAATTGTTGATTTGAATGTATCTATACTAATACTATTAATATATACGTGATTTTGCTACATTATCGAGTAGTAACATAGGTTGCTTTTGTTCCCGATATTCCCACAGGATCGGAACTTACTCGGGTGAAAAATATAAGCATTTCCAATAAAACTAATAATTTTCAATTGACAGCTGGAGACAACTCAGGAACCGACTATCAGATCAGATGCAGAAGTTGGGCAGTTCCTTGAGGAGGAGGAGGATATGGAAACTTCGGGACAGAGGAACCCAAAGACTGAAAATAGTAAGTTTTTCATTTCTATACAAATATATTTAAATATTTATTTCTTTGTAATGAATAGGCTGTGAAACTACTGGACCGATTTCAAAATCCCATTCATCATTAGAAAGCTACATTATCGAGGAATTTACAATTAAGAGGAATTATAAATAGTATAGAGTGAACTCTGTCTAATAGGTACTTAATAGATAGGTAGAGCGGCGTCCCAAGCGATGGACAGACCAAATATCCGAACATCTGGATGTACCACTCAGCACTGTGCTACATCAAGGGAAAAAGGCGGTCAATCGACTGCACCAGAGGAGTCACGATCCTCAGCATTGAGGGAACGACTGAGGAGAAGGAGGAGGGGAGAGCCAGCAAACAATATAATATAACATACCAATCGAAATCAAATCAAATCATTTATTCATCATAATATAGGTTAAGTACAGGCGGTAGGAATAACAAAAAATTATGTTGTTTATGTTGTTCTATATTGCGGTTAACTGAATCGAATGAAAGCAAAATAGTCTTAATTCCACATTGGTTGAAGGGTGGATAACTGACTCCATGCGAAATAATACATCATAATACAGAAGAATTTCAACTATCTGAACAGCACGATACGTTTGAGTTTTAAAAACACTTACTGGCATTTTGAAATAAATAAATAAATTCTGTGAGCAACACACAACGCCATCGAGCCCCATGGTAAGCCACTAAGCTTGAATTACGGTGACTAGACAACAGATATACCTAATACTTATATTAAAATTTATTTATTTATTTTACTTTACGATATTATAAAACACTGCGTATCTTTTTTTATTGTAAATGTTCTGAATCATGCTTGAGGTTCAAGGGTATAGGTACCTGACACTTTTATATTTCTGTGTTTTGATACAATTTTATCTTAAATTTAATACAATTTATTGAGTTCCGGTTGGTTGGGACCTAATGGTATAGGTATATAATGGGGCGATCACACGGTACCCCGTTTGCCGAAATATTCTGTTAATGGTGCTTCTTCACCGTATGTGTTGCAATGAACAATTGATTTATCTATCCATCTACCCTCCCAGCAGAGCAGCAGCTCCCGGACCAACGGCCTGTCGAGTTCAGACCTCGTCTCCCGCCGACCAGTAGAAGTTCGACCCTGAAGGGCTGGCTAGAAGACGCCTGGCTGCGTCCCCCGGCCGGCATCCTCGTGCCTCTGAGGCCGATAGCTCTGAACAGAGCCCTGGCAGTCTGGAAGGACTTGGGTGCCCTTAACTTGTCTGATATTGTCATTGTCGGATATGATTCTAACGGTAAGCAGTAAAGGCATCATATTTCTTATATATTCCATCGTATTTCGGAATAAATCATTAAATGACGACTTCCACCCCGATTGCATCGGAGAAGGTTGCGGGTTCGATTCCCGCCGGTGACATTTGCTGAAATTTTGACTTCTCGATTTTTTTTACGCAAATTCAGATTCGAAACCAGCGCCCCAAAATACATAAAATATATGTACCTACAACAAAAGAAATTAGAACCGAATTAAAAAAAATAGCGTTCCCAACGATGCAAGTTTATGTCCTATTGAGTGCGAATTTAAGAAAACAATTTGTTTAAAGATTAGTCATCCAAGTGTAGGAAACATTTTAAAATGTAGTAAAACTTAGAACTGCCCCAAATATTTTTTTTACCAATAACACAATTATACTGGACTTTATTTACTGGACTAACTTATAGGGAAAGGCAAAGTCTGGGCAGGTCCTAAGTCCATGCTACACAATTATACATTTCCTTGAAAAATAATATTAATACCTCGTTACAGTTATTACTTTTTTCCAACAATTGTAATATCGCGTGACATGCCTGAATGCCAACTGAGTTATGGTGAATGAACTTAAATAAATAATTAAACTAACAACTGTTAGAGCATAATTGTCAGGAAAACAATCTATTCCTATATAAAAAAAAATCATCATAAAAATTCAAAACCCACTTATAAAAGAAACAATAATAACCTCTACATACAGCGCCACCGACTGTGGCTGTATGTAGAGGTTATTATCGTTATACCGATCAGCAGCCCTAGACAACATTCGTATCGATTAACGAAATCGCCAATCGACAGATTTTTTTGTATGAAATTGACATAAGTTCGCGAAAAGACACGTGAATTTTGAAAAAAAAACAAAAAAATCTGTCGATTGGCGATAAGAATGTTGTCTAGGGCTGCTGTTTCGTCATCTGAAGTCGGGCAGCCAAACTACAATATGGACCCAGCCAGTAAAACTGCCCATTACTACTCGATAATGTCTAGCTTTCAAATACAAAGCTTTCTATTAGCTTTTCTGACGACCTCTGTGGCGCGTCGGGCGAACGCTTGGCCGCAATGCAGAAGGTTGCGGGTTCGCAAATTCCCGCTGGGTGCAAATATTTATGCTTAAAAATTAATAATTGTATCTGGTCAGGGTGTATTTCTAGTACAATAATGTAAGTATTTACAAAAGCAAAATAAATATAAGTAGTATATCCGTTGTCTAGTCACCGTAACACAAGCTGCTTAAGCTTACCACGGGGCCAGATGGCGCTGTGTGTTGGTCACAGAATTTATTTATTGGTGAAAGAATGTTCAGTCAAGCAGTTTCGAAGCCCATTCATTACAAACAAACAAATAAATAGTTACTCTTCTTAATATTAGTAATAGCTCTCGAGGACTCAGTTGTATCAATGCGGCAATGTGCTTTGTAAATACTCTAAAAAGGAAACCAAATCGGTTGCTCTCCGTTCCTATGTGACAGCTGTAATTGGTTGCAAGAAGTCTTAATTAGCCGAAACGAATAACATCATAAAAAAATACGGTTTATTCACGTGATTTTTACGGTTTTATATTTACGAGAACACGTGACTTTAACCAACTTCTAAGAACGAGGCTTTTTTAATGCTTTCCAAAATTATGTTCGCGGGAGGTTTTGAACTTGCAACCTGTGAGTCAAAGTTCCGTCGCTTTTATTCCACAGTAGCTAAGGCTACCCGAGTTGAAATTATCCTACTAATATTATAAATATGAAAGTGTGTGTTTGGATATTTAGATGTTTATTACTCAATCACGCAAAAACTACTGAACTGATTTAGTTGGACTAAACTTGGAATATAAGTAGTTGGATACCGGGAATAACACATAGGCTACATTTTATCCCAATATTCCCGTGGGAACGGGACTTACGCGGGGGAAACCGCGGGGCGCAGCTAGCGAATTATATTTAGAGTTCCGTACTCAAAGGGTAAAAACGAGATCCTCTTACTAAGATACCACTAACTGCCTGTCTGCCCGCCTGGAATGCAAAAAAGTTGTCAAGTGGAGACGCTTTATATCTTATCGTACTTACTTACTAATATTATAAACGTAAAAGTTTGTATGTATGTATATAACATTGTTACTCTTTTACGCATAAACTACTGAACCGATTGCGATGAAACTTGGAATATAGGTACCTGGAGACCAGGAATAGCACATAGGATATCCCGATATTCCCGCGGGAACGGGACTCACGCGAGTGAAACCGCGGGGCGTACAAACTTAGAATATTTGTAGGATTTAGTTAATTCTATTGAAACAATTAGACATGACATGTACAGATTAATAATTAAGATAATCTGTCTACCATCATCGTTTCCCGTTGTTTTGTCGTCCTTTTGCCGCTAATAAAACACACACACAATAATAAAAAAAATCTTTGTTTAAGTTGTTTTTTTTAATTATCGGAGGTTTTTTTATTTTATATTTTATATTCAATTAAACAAGTTATGCTTCAGCCCGCACGAAGGTGCTTTACCGCGCACGCACATGCTCGCGGGACGAAAGATATCATTGGGTTCTAGCTGCGGCCCGGGGTTTCACCCGCGTAAGTCCCGATCCGATAAATTACCCGATAATTAAAGCTTTCTATTGGTGAAGTAATTTTTTTGATTGGTCCAGTAGTTTCGAAGCCATATTCATTACAAACAAACAAATCTTTCCGCTTTATAATATTAATAACCAGCTGCGCCCCACGTTTTCACCCGCGTAATATTTATCAAAATCGGTTCAGCATTTCTTCTATCATATGATCCTTCTGACAATAGTAAGACCAACAAAAAATAATTAGCGACCGATTCCAGCGTTTAAGCGTGATGCCGTGACCAAAATAGGGATTCATTTTTATATATTTAAGAAGATTAAAGTTTTCACGGTACGAGATGCTGATACAGATCGCAGCTACCATAATTGTTTCTATAAATACCTTTTGGTCGAGTCCCACGAAAAACTTACCTGTAAAATAAATTCAAACATTACACAAGCCGCCTTTAAAATAAATAATTTAAAAAAAATACCTAATAAGTGCTATAAAATATAATAAATTTCTAGATTTTCATTTCTGTTTTGCGATGTTGAATAGAAATTAAACTCATTTAATTTAATTCAATGCTCGACGTTTCGAGCTATACAGGTATTTCTGAACATAGGCCGACAGTCAACCCCGAAGAATGAGTTTATTTCAATGATAACTCTCTCCGAAAATTCGCATCTGGCAAGACTCGAACCTGCATCTCTGGCGTGCCGCCAAAGGCCAATGCCTTAACCAATTCAGTCACAGGAGCCATTCACCACGTGCCACAGGTGTTGCTTATGTCCTGTCGGGTGCGAATCTTTAAAGAAATAATCATCTAAGTCCAGGAAACACTTTAAATTAAAATAAATCAAAAGTTCAATGATACTGATAAATAAAACTGTCCAAATCTCGCACTTGTACCTACATTTTCTTAAAACACAACTGGAGCATGAACTTAGGTTTTACATAACATAGACGTTCTCTCTCAAGGTCTGAGGTGTTACAAGTTTGTTAGTAAAGCAAGAGTTACACTGGACGATATCCCGGAGTTTCTCGATACTTTATCGATTACTATCGTGCTAGTTAAGTTTGTGGCGACAACTACTAGATGGTACTAGTGTACGTTACATTGTAATCATAGTGACATGTGACACATGACACTTCAGACGAATTTACAAACTACTCATCAGTGTTACTTTAATTCTCCGAAAAAGAAACATAATCTGTAATTATAATAGGCATCATCCGTCGAAAATAAAAAATAATCATAAACAAAAGTAAAGACAAAAGCTGAGTCCTAGGGTAGACTCAGCTTTTTGAAAACCACAAGAGCATTAAGTATGGGAGTTCAGTTAAAGACCCATTGGTGAACGCGAGATCTTGAAATTTCGCGGAACCTAGTTAAATTGTGTATTCAATTTCGTTGGTATATTAATTAAACTTTATTTTCATGAAAGATAAAACAACGAATACTGAATTAACGCGTCACAAACAGATGCTCACATGGAGTTGCAGTTGCAATAACATTGGCCGCCATTTTTGTTTTACCTACCCGATATTCAGAATGTTAAATTTCTGTATCGTCTGATATAAACCTAAATTAATACCACGTGATATTGGTCCAAAATTCCCCTTGATTGCTGGCAGAAGTACTAAGCAGCATGCTTTGCTTTGCTCTTTCTTCCAGGAATCTTTGTTTCGGTGTGGAAACTTTCCTTATTATCTTCAACTGTAATCGCACTCGTTGTGCCACTAACTGGGCAAGACAAAATTGCGTCAGATGTAGACAAATGAAATGTCACTGCCTGAGGTAGTCAATATAGCTATGTACTACATACCTGGTAGCACGCAATACCAATATTTCCACAAAACCATTGCAGTATGTAAACAATTGTATAACATTTTTTACTTAATTATTCATTCTATGGTTGGCAATGGCCGCTATCTCTGGTGGTAGTCAGTTTGCCATTTTGTCAGCTTAAATACTGCTTGTAATCTTAATAAATCTAAGGAAAGAGTCCTACTCAGTTTTTACACAAATCTTCAAAATTTTCAAAAAATTGAACCAATTGAAGTAATAATCATATCTAAGAATTTATGAATATGAAGAATTGTGAAGCATTGTTGAAACATGTGAGTTATAGAATTTAGTAAATTATCGCCCGTAAGGCGATCTGAAAACTCTGACACTAGGTGAACCACAACACTACACGAAAAGAAGAAGTTATAGAATACTGCGAACTGAATATCAGTTCGCTGTAAACTTCGAATTAGTTTTCCACTAATATATCCTCAAAATAATAATGATCAAAAATTATGTTAATTGAGCATTATTTACAAATGTATAATAGGTGAGAGGTGTATCGGTTTTTTTGGAAAGAAAAGTATAGCTTTTCAGACATCTTATGTAATCACACAAATACATAACAACTTTGACCATGGAGATTCAAAAGAATCATCACAAGAATCGTCACGCCATGTCTTTCTTGGACCATGTCACGGAAAAAATAAGTCATTTTCCTTTTTCCAGGAGTCAACTGGAGATCTCGGCACAATCTCCAGCCGAGCAATGGAGTACGAGAAAAGGACGTACCTGAAGCATTGGCAAAACTCCTTCTAAAATACCAAGTTAGTAGTCTAATGACAGAAATGTTAATGCCTGCGATAGGCATTTTTACCCTTTGAGGTATAGAACCCTAAAAAGGGCTATACAAGTATAACAACTTGGAGGGTTCAGTTCAACGCCCTATAAAACCTCAGACGCAAAACAACCGAACCATGACATTGCTAATGTAAATTACAATCAACTGGCTGAACGTAAAACACTCCTTTTGTCTACACCTCAATGTCAATTTTCCGCGTATTGTTGGACAAATGACAGGTGTCAATGTCACGTGCTTATTCCCGCCGAATTTGGTTATCTCACGTGTTTACAGTATAACTTGCACTTGCTTCTTGGGAATTTCTTTTATTCTTTTCTTTTGATTTTGTCCATCTGAATAGATATATTGGTGGCACTGTCTACATACGGTCCAGAATTTTCTGCATACGTGTATAATAAATATCAAGGAAAAAAAAGTAAATATTCGAGTCGTGATTAGTATCTTCACGTGTCGATAAGCTAAATCACTTTTTAGGTGAAAGAGCTTGCGAACATGGGCCTGTTTCTTTCTCCAGTTCTCCAATTATGTAGAGTGGCACGGCATGATATTCTTCTCTACTCCAATCTATCCCCTTCAAGTTCTTAATCACTCTTTCCCCTATATTCCGCCAACACAATCCAGCCGCTTCATTCTTAGCCTTCCTTTCTCAATATAATCATTTGCTTCCAAGATTTACTTCAATTATTAAAACAAATATTTCCCTCAATGTTCCAGGGTGTCAGAAGTGATTCATCAGAAGACGGCACCATGAGGGCTCTGGCCACCGCTGCAAAGCTGGTGCCGTATGATAGCGCGCTATTCGTCATCACGGATAAGGGCCCTGGTGATCCTCAACGGCTTCCCCTAGCATTAAGGGCTTTGGTGGAGAAGAGATTGAAAGTTAGTAAAAATGAGTTGTCAATAGTTTGTGAACATTAACCTAAGCCATTTACCACGTTACCAATTCTTCTCACTAAGAACGTTCAATCCAAAAGCATCGAATAAAAAGAAAAATCTGGTTTCAGGTGTATACAATATGGACTGACCCAAACTATCCTTCAGTGGAGTCAGAAGCAGCTCTCCAAGAGTTGAGGAATATATCGAAACATACAGAAGGAGATGTGCTGCCTTATTCCATGAAGGTTATGGTGAGTTTCACTCATCATTCAAGGAAAACATAAATATGCCTAAAGGTTTAAAGACATCACACAGTGAAATGATCAAATAAATATTGTTATTTATTGACATGAAACTACTTTAAGAATAATTGTAGTGTCTCCGGCGACGCTTTTAAAAGCATGTAACAGGCATAAAATACTTTCGAATTTCTGGGACGTAAGCTTGTTGGAGTAAGAGATAAATGATAAGATACGCACAATGAAAAATATCAATCACAAGGCT
Source organism: Idaea dimidiata (assembly GCA_949358125.1). Taxonomy (NCBI): domain Eukaryota; kingdom Metazoa; phylum Arthropoda; class Insecta; order Lepidoptera; family Geometridae; genus Idaea; species Idaea dimidiata. The sequence goes on from OX442332.1 coordinate 7,814,795, forward strand.
TGATATTTACCACTGTCAAATCAAAGGTTGTGTCCATTTGTTTGCCTTTATACATTAGTTTACATAAACTATTGTACATTTCCAGGACGTGGAACAGACTAATTTAGCTGATTTGGAAGTTCAACCGTGGGTAGTGAAAGAGACGAAGCAAGCACGACGAAGCAGAGTTCAGACTACCAGCGATTACCAATACGAGAGATTTGATGTGAGTAATAGAAATCGATGATCTAGCTTTGCCTGTCTATCATGTAGAGTCCGTGCGAGTTAAGCAACACCTGGCACAGGCATGGAAAAACAATTCGCCTCACCTGCTTCGGATGGCTATAAAAAGACCTTCATTCCTGAACGGGGGACATTCCTTCATTCCGTCGTTTCGGAATGGTGCTGGAGAGTGATGCCAAGAGTAGTATCCGTGGGGACGCTATATAATAAGCATAATTGAAGAAAGCAAGAAGATCTAAGATACAAAAAGTATCACATGACCTAATATTACAGTTGTATAAATTGTTTCATCATCAGAATTTGTAGTATGAACTTGTGCGTTTCAGACCCTGTTGGTCCGCCGTGGCGGCGGCGAAGCCATATCTCTTGGTCTGCCAATAGACAGTGATGTGACAACCCTGAAGATTCTTCTCGAGGGGGCCATAGATCATGCCGTACTTTATCCCCCGAACGAAGGTACTTATACTATTTCAATATTTTTTCGACAGGACTGACGTAGAAAGCGCACCATGAGCGCGTACCAGGGCGTTGTGAAGATAATGTATATGGCGAACGATGTATACTTGGCATTCCCGGGCATTATCGACCATTCTTTTCAAAAATCGTTAACTTTAACGGTCTTTTAAAACTTAAGATACCGAGGGTAAGTCGCGACCACGTTGCATTATGATTTTTCAAAAAATAATAAGACAATCGAGTGCATTTTATAATTCTAACCATTCAAAAACACCATTTGCTGGATTTTCCCAACACTCGACTATCGTACTTTATAAATTAAACTCTAGTTATATAAATTAAAATAGATACAAAACATCATTTACCCTGTCACTGATTCAATCTACATCATAATTCAATGTAACGCTGAACGCTAGCATTATCTCATCTTGATTAACCGTGTCCTTAACACTGACGTGTATAATACAAGAAAACGTAGAAAATATAGAATATAGACAGGTATCGCCACTTCTTAAGGACTACCAGTTCATTAGGAGTTAGGAGACTTCCTAGAGTCACAGAATTCATTTTGTTATTATTATTTATTAGGAGACTTCCTACTATAAATATACAGGGTGGAAACATTTCCATGGGCTTTCAGAGGAATATCCCAAACTATAAGAAATAGCGAAAAATGCTGAAAGGCAAAAACTAAAATGGCATTATAAGATTTTTGAAAAAATTTATCAGCCTAGCCAGAAATCGAACCTTGTCTTTTTGCAAAATAATAAACACCTGATATTATTGTACCGATCGGGAGTGTTGCTGATAGATATCAAATCCTGGAAACAAACATAGTGTTACATATTAAGTTATGTTGTTTGTTATCCTACTCCTACTCCTGAAAGTGTGTTTGGATGTTTGTTACTCAATCATGCAAAAACTACTGAACCGATTGCGATGAAACTTGGAATATAAGTGGATGGATACCGGAAATAACACATAGGCATATTTATCCTGATGTTCCGGCGGGAACGGGACTTACGCGGGTGAAACCGCGGGGCGCAGCTAGTGTTATATAAATCGAGAGAACTGTCTATTTTTAACAAAAAATATTTAATTTTACCATAAGAAGATTCCAAAAGTAGTTCAATATTTAAGGACGCGACTCATGTGAAATCCCTTCCGATGGAATGGTTTTATTCATAACCGGTATCAAATAGATCTTTAAACAATGTATTATGTTATTGTACATGATACAAGAAGTGTCCCCTTCATTTCAAAAACAATAAAAAATAACTTTAAATACCACTATTATACAGGCAAAGTTACCCCTGTTTTACAAAATAAATCAATTTTTCTTCTAAATCCTTAACCGCTATATTTTCTTATAGGCATCATAATATTAGAAAATACAATACCTAGAACCCCTTCATCGCATTTTTTCAAAATATTATTTTAATCTTCGTTAATTATTGATTTTACGAGAAATTGTAGATTTTTCACGCAATTCCATCTCGCTCATTTATATGCAATAGGACAAGGACCGTTGCTTATCATCTATCGCCGCCTTAAGGTATCCATCAATGCTTTAATCAAGGATCAAAGCTCATACTTTGAACTGTTTGCGAATGTTTTGAAATTGGAACATGATCGTTAATGATGAGAAATGCTTGTCTAGTGCAGTTGTTTAAATCGTGTAGGTCTTTGTAATATGTACGGGTAACGCACGAGTACTTCTATAGAAAACTTGATTATTTCTTATTTTGATTAAAAAATATAGATATGAGACGCATAATTCTAAGGCGATAATTTATTACATACACAATATGTTTGATCAGAACCGCGTCTTAGTCCAGGTATTTGAACATGAACAGGAAATCCTACATATCAATATTACAAATACGAGTATTACAAATCCCCAGTGCAGGGCATCACCCAGCTAAATGCGAAACTCCGATCTTTAGATTAAGTTGTGCCTTTAAATTGCTAATAGGTATGTGTACGAAAAATCTAATTATTCGCAACATGAATTGTGCCCACCAATTATTCTAAAATTATAAAAATAAAGGTATACCTAATATGAAATAAAAAAAAATGTTAATCTTTGGTTCCCAAAGGATTGTTCCGAATGTATGAACTTATTTAAAGCATGTTTTGTATTTTCAGCTCCACAAATTGACCTGTACAATCATTCGTCCATAGCCGCCTTCTCACCAGGATCGAGGGTCGAGAGGTTGTCTCCGAGAGAGGTGATTCTCGTCTTCCCCGGCGCTTCGGCTAGCGCTGACTTGTAAGTCAAATTTAGCTCCAAGATTGTCTATCAAAACGCTACTTTATGGCTCCCCACCCTATTTAAAGTGCTTATATGACGATAGTTATATGTGTGCATCTTTAATTCCATAGATTAACAGTAATTCCGGCATCTATATCCAGCACACCACGGTCTAATCTCCGAGCAGCCATGATAGGCATGTGGCATTTGAGCGTGCGATGTGACACCTGCGACTACAGGCTCCATGTCGCTGCTAGCTCTAGGATACACCTGGATGTTGAGATCAAAGGTGAGTTCCAGTGATTTCTGCAGATACATCCAACACAACATGGCCTGACCTCTCAGCAACCATGACTCCTCGATGTACTTCCAGATATTCCAGTAGATAATTTTACACTTTACACAGCACATTATTACATACTCGCGAGAATAACAAGAAAATTAAAATAATGTTTTTACTACTTCTAACGTAAATATCTTACTGTCGAATGTGCCCTGCCTCCTAGCACAAGGAGTTTGATGGAGGTTAAAATTAAAGTCTTTCTTTCAACCACCAAGGTTAGTGACATATATTTTCTAATATGTATTTATGCGTTAGTAATAAATATTTTTTATTATTTTTATTTTACGTAACAAGATTTGTAGTGCAGATAATTTATGGCCATTGTTCTTTTTATATTTATAATAATAGGATAAAGAATAGTAGTATTTCAAAAATTCGCTTGGCATGATACGTTTAAAAAATAATAAAAATAAGACTTACCTCATTAAAATCCTCTTCCAGTAATTGAGAACGATGACACTTTTAATTGGAATTTAATTAATTACTATAAGTCTAGGTAACCCACCCTATGCAAAAGAAATGAGAGTTTTTAAAAGCACATCCATTTTTACCCAGCTGCAAGGAAAGGGTTATATTGTTCGCGAATAACTTTGTATGTTTGCAATAATTCTTTCTCTCTTATCTTCCAAAATTAATGAATTTCTTTAATTAACGAGCAAGCCGCCTAAAGTTCTAATAATGATATTTGCTATATTGTTTCAACTACTCAACGACAATTTTACTCTGTAGTCTGTATCAATATCAACACGACAATGATTTGGTTATTATAATAAAGAATGATGCCTTGCGCCTGTGTACTTAAGAAATAGCTAAAAGTAGGTCAAATATATTATGACGGCTAATGTGACGCGTCGGGCATAACCCGGCTGCAACGTGGGCGGTTGCGAGTTCGATTCCCGCCCGGGGACAAATATTGATAAACGCAGTCTAAACCGCTGACAGTAGAGCTGAAATTTGGAGTGTTTTTTATGCAATGTAGGATTTTTTAAAAATCCTACGGAATCGGGAATTATGCGGGTAAAACCGCAGGACACAGTTTGTCCATTATAAGTTATAATAATCTTACTAATATTACAAGCGCGTTTGTGACTTTGTTACAAACTCTGACTCTTTCACGCAAAAACTACTGAACCGATTGCGATGAAACTGGGAATATACGTAGATGGCGACCTGGAATAACACATAGGCTACTTTTTATCCATATATTACCGCGGGACCGGGTCTTACGCGGGTAAAACCGCGGGGCGCAGCTGGTTATAACATAATAATAATTACTATAAAAACATCTACTGTCGCAAACTCGTTACCGAGTTGGGAAGTTAATTTATTTTGATCTTTTAATATTGATCGTACCTATTCTAAACACTTTTTGCGCCAATTTTTTGTAAAAGTAGTTTTGATTAAAACCATAGATCAATTATTAGGGGTTACAATGGTCTTTGATTAAAACACTAGCGGAGAATGTAGATAATTAACTTTTTGCTTATTTTTAATCCTTTATTGATAAAATCTGTTTTCAACTGATTTATTCGTTTACAAGCTGTTATTATGGTTACGTACCTAAAGGATGATAACAGGCCCTTTGTCTATAAATCCACTGTCCGTCTATGACCAGGCTGTATCTCAAGAATCGTGATGGCTAGATATTTAAAATTTTCTCAGATAAATAAATATTTAAACACAACATTACACAGCTTAATCTAGCCCCAAAATAGGCAAGCACTAGGCTTGTACTATGTATGTATTATACTGGTACTAGACAACGGATATACATATTATACATAGATAGGCACCCACATAAATATATATTTTTAGGCATAAATATTGTCACCCGGTGGGAATCGAACCCGTAGCTCCTGTATTACAGTGATTATGATAAAGATGTGTTTCTCTTGCCGCTGTTTAATTTGGGATATTCGTGGTTTTAATTTTGTGTATGAAAAATGTATTCATAGCAAAATGCAACATTAATTTTGCCATGAAAAATGTAGCAGGTCTATAATTTAGCAGTGAAAAGGCAATAAAAAATAATTGTTAATAATGATATTTCAGTTTTTTAGACCCCTTGCAAATAGCCAACTATGAGTCCTTTTAACACGCTTTTATTAGCTTCACTTGTAACTAACTATTATGTTTCTCTACAACTGACCATATTTGTCCCGGGCGTTATGCCTCTGGACAATTGATCATTATAGTTTATAAGTGAAACTTCCTAAAAAAATGTTTTTTTTGTGATAATGGTACAATACGCTTCGAACGAGAGTCCGGCTGGCATCCGGCGATTTTTTTTAAACTAGCAAATTTAGTTTAGAAATAAAAACAATATACTAAATTAAAGAATGCACAAATAATACCAGGGTAGAAAAACAATTAAATACCACAAAACCGAAACAAAAATCACTACAACTCAACACAAATTAATGATAACTCAATCACTCCTATTCTAAAAGGTGATTAATTAATTTCGCTTAATAATTTTCGCGCAATTTTCTAACCGTCAATCGGAACGACTGAGTATCGAAACTAAACTAATTCTATTCAAAACATTATTTAATCAGTAAGTCAGTTGGTTGATAATAAATAAGGGCACACGCTGATAAGCTAGCGTGTGCCCCGCGGTTTCATACCAGAATCTTACTAATTTTATGGTGAAAGTTCGGCCTTGTAGCCCTGGTAATACGGTTAGGTACCTCATCACCTCCCATGTATAATGTAAAGTAGGATCATCGTGAGGATGAGGAGGGTATTTTGAATATAAATTTAAAAAATACCAAGGACAAGTATCAGATAAAAGACAAAGAAGTAAGCAAGTCGATCATTGTCTACAAGTATACTATAAATAGATTGGGTAATATTTTTACGTGCCTTTCTTCACAATACCACAAAAATATCCAGAAACAGACTATCAAACATGTGCTTCTTATAATATTAGTAGATTAAAACAATTTGAGTATGTACACGATAAGATAATATTAAATACAATCTTGAAATAATTCCTTTAAAACCATTTTAACAATCTATGATAGAAAGACAAGCCTATGCTACCAATTTTAACTATTTCCTTTTCCCCGTTTATTTATACTGTGCCACGGGACACGGCAAATAAAGTTTATTTATATTTAGTCTCCACTAAACCAATGACGTTATAAAGTTCAAAGGTTATCAATGTGAATCATTTATTTTATCTATCTATTTATTCATTGAAAACTTCATTTCTAACAATAAATGTGAACTGGTGCAGCTTATTTCCTTACTATATTGACCCATAGATTACCTAAATTCTAGATAGTGGGTAATAGAACAAAGACGTTCGAATTTTGAATCAACTGTTTTGAAGGTGTGTGAAAAAATTTCAGAACCGTTGACTGTGGAATGTATGAAACTTGGCCGTCTGGGCTGACATAAAAAAGCTTCACTATCAGGCGGCCTTTCTCCTTCTAGACTTTATAGACAGCAGTGCAGTTCTATTGGTGGTATCCCAATACACCACACACATTTACACTTTTCGCTTGTATACTGTTTGTGAATTAGCGACCGGGCATAACATCGCACTTCACATACTTACTTCATTCATAGACACTAGACTAAAGCAACGCGTTAAACTGTGTTCAAGCTTAGGCCATTAAGATATTATGTTCTAGTAGGTAAAGTTTCAAACATATTCCACGTTCCTTTTTAGGCGAAACAAATATAAAAAGCAGCTGTGCTGAAAATACTGTAACTTCTATCGTAAAAATGTAAACGGTCTCGACAAGATGAAGTCAATGAATGACGAATGAAACATCAAAAGCATCGTTAAGTTTGTAAGGTTACCGCTGTGGCTGTTTACAACTGTCTTTCTTCTTATGTCATATCTACTGTTAATGGCCGAGATCAATGGTTAAAGCCAGCTCTTAGTAATATACTTGTACGTTTGATTCACAGATATGTTGAGGCTACGAGTTACTGGACCGGTTTCGAGCGTGCGCGAATCTCTGCTAGTCGACGAGTACGAAACGGAGTTAGCCAAATTACCATTTAGGTAAGATTTTTGTAATTTGACTTAAGTTTGAGTTTAGTATCGTTTCAAAGTCTAATAAAGGTTATAAAGGTTTCAAAGACTGAAGACTGTACCTACGGAACCCTCCAATCTAACTACTAGTGTGACCATTGAGAACCACCAAATTCGAAAAACCTCGTACTGTCTCCGTTTTTATTATGCCTTTTGACTAGCTTAAAGGAGTAGCTCTGAAATGAGCACAGTGTTATTTCCGCTTGTTATCTCTCCGGGTTCCAGTTACCAGCCAGTCGCTGGCGAAGGTCAGGAGGTTCAGAACGACTCGGTTCCAGAGCTGGTGGCGGACGTGATCCTACCGGCGTTTAAGGCGGCTAAAGTTTACGTCAAAATCGTTGGGAGAGACACACTGGGTGAGTAGTTTAAAGACTGCTATAGTAAGTAATAAACTTTTTGAATTCACACGATTTGTTAACACAGTTACATTAAGAAAACACAGGTTTTACTCGCGTTTTATTGATTAACGGCATTATTTTTAAACGACCGATCTTTCGTCAACTGTAACGGTATATATTGTGTTTTGTTATGCAAAATCGCGAAAACCTTAGACAAAATTATAGTTACATCAAAAAAAACTAACGCGTGTAAGTCCCCATCCGAAATATCGGGACAAACAGTAGCCTTTATGTTAATTCAGATCTTCAGCTATCTGCATACCATCGTCGCAAACATTCCAGTAGTAGCTGGGACTTATCTTATCAGATTTACTGTCAATTTCCAGGAGAACCGTTCGTCCGTCTATCGGGCCCAATAAATCGGGAAAAGCGTCAAAGTCGATCAGCGTCGATAGCGTTCCCTGACGACCTCGAGCTGGTGGAGGAGGAAAACGTGGACGTTTACAGCAGACTGAGGCTAAACGATTCCAATGTATTACCTGCTTCGAGGTACAGCAACCAGGTAAGCAACGACTGTTGTTTAAGATATTATCCTAGGATACAAACTTAATCTATCGTCGTAAGGTCTGACTACACGGGATGACGAAGATCGTGCGCAGGGGAGAAGCAAAAGTAGGAAAGCAAACTCCGAGCTGCCGAGATGTATGGCATGCTACTAGTTTCGTTATGTGAATTCCGCTTTAGGTAAAATAAAAATGCCGGTCGGTAGACTACCGCACTGTGCCAAATCTTAAATTTTTCCTTTCTGAGCGACTTTAAATATGAAGTAGACCATGTAACGTAGTTAATTTCAGTTTGTGGCCTAAACAATAAATAAGAGATGTTTTGGGCAGGTGATCAACCAACAAGGAAATGTGCTGACCGCTGTTCAAATAGGCCTCAGCTCACGACTCTACGGTGCGCCAGGAGAAAATCTACAGGTAAAAATACGGTTAAGGATTTTTATCTTAGATTACCTAGTTCTATGGATTAATCAATTTGTTTTTCATAAAAGACGTTTTTATTTTTCATCTTTGGCTCTTTTTTATAAACATTCGCTTGACATAATCGGTACCGTGTCCGGCTAGAGAACGGAAGGTAGCGGGTTCGAATTCCATCGGGTGCATGGATTTTTGTAACAGAAATCATATGTTATAAACAAAAATATATTTTCAGTTACATTTTGAAGTGTCCAACTTCAGGGATCAATCTGTGAGATTCAATTTCGGAGCCGAAGGTGAACTCCGTTTTTTGACAGGGATCAGTCCGACTTCGTAAGTATTTTTTGTATGCTTCATTTTAGATCCCTTAATATTGACCAATTCATAGCCGTCAAACTCTGACCTAAAAGACTACCTACTAATCCAATCGTATTTAATACTTTTTGACGCGAAACTACTGAATTTTTTGCAATTAAACTTAAAACGTAGACAGTTGAAGACCTGGAAAAACACATAGGCTTCTTTAAATCCAAATAATTCAAATAATTTTTGGTGAATGTGTACACCTGTAATTGGCATACACACAATATGTCAAGGAATTAGGTTTACTTAGATAGTGTGCGTGATGTTGCTGTTAGTGTTCCTTTTAATAAATAAATAAATAATATCCTGAAATTCCTACGGAAACGGGACTTACGCTGGTAAGATTATGGTGTACAATAAAAATGTGTCCTATCTTGCAGGCAAGTAATACAATCAGGGCAGACAGTTAATGTGATAGTTAGTCTTCGTATCAGAACAGCAGCCCAGCCTGGTGCCCGCGACCTGATCACGTTCACTGCTTATGGTAAGCTCGAAATAATAAGTATATAATTTAATGTCCTGACTGATTGACTGAACTAAAGGTGAAAAAAAGAACGCAATCTCTTGGCGATAAGTACCCTTACCTAATATTGATGATGGGATTTTTTTCTAAAAGGATCAAGTCACGCAAAAAAACTCAGTCAAAGAGTCAGTTGCGGAAATACACAGTAATAACTTTAACTTTAAAGTGAAGAAGTCATTCCAAATGAGAGCAAAACAGACAGCCGCCTAGCCGTTGATATTTTATGTCAAACTTGTTTACCATTTTGAACACGGCTTTTTGATGGTTACATTTCTCTGCTGCACTGTATGCATGCAAAAGGGTATCTTGTACCACAGGGTACAACATACCCTTTTGCAATGAAAGGATTTCCTAGATAGTGCTGCTAGTCCAACGTTGCTATTTTAATTGTTATCTATTGATTCTCTCTCCAGGTCTTGATACAGTAGCAATATCATCTTACGTGTACGTGACCAACCCTGGCTTCACGACCACAGATACCTGGGCTCCTGAAGTGTGGCATAATTTCCAGGGCTCCTGCATAGGGAGGCAAGGGTCCGACTGCGCTCAGCACGTCTGGTCAGCTACCATTGTAGCTAGGGACACTTTAGGAGGTAAGTTGGTCTACTCTCGGGGACGGTATAAGCGGTTTGGGGTGAGAGTTGTGTTTGTGTCTGTCACCATTTTTAAACACTTTGCCCCAACAACTTGGGCAGATAAGATACGTTAGGTTAAACGCTGACACGCCAAGAAGAAGGAATTTTTCATAGACACGATTAACACAGAAACTCGCTTTGCTAAACACACACACGTGTGTGATTTCTGATTTGAGACACCAGTCCAGTTATATGCCTGTTACGTTATTCTACTTTTTCCAGGTCTTCTCCGCCTGACTTCGTCGCCAATGGGCCTAATCTACGACAGTAACTACATATCCGGTACGCGAGAGGAGATCGTAGCGACGTATAGAGCCACCTGTTGCAACCCAAGAGTTGTGGTCACCGCTGTCGATACCTACGGCAATGTCAATAGCTATGTAGTCGATATATCGAGTAAGTACACATTTGGGAACAGCCAATCAGCGTCCCTATATCGTAGGATGAACACTTATTCTTAACGAATAATATAATTTATTTTAGTTTTAGTGTTCTGTACTCAAAGGGTAAAAACGGGACCCTATTACTGAGACTCCGCTGTCTGTCCGTCCTTCTGTCTGTCGCAGGGTGTATCTCATGAACCGTTATAACTAGACAGTTGAATTTTTTAGTTATTTCTGTAGCTGCTATAGCAAATACAAAAACAATAAAATAAATATTTAAGAGGGGCTCCCATAGAACAAACGTAATTATAAAAATACCGTGATTTATTTTAACGCAAGGATACCGTGATTTATTTTTACTACTGGCACCCTCTACTGATAAACCGGCGTGAGTTGTGTTCAAAGATTTCGCTTGGTCCAGTGTTTATTTTAGAGTTTGGTAACCGATTGTAATAATGGTACGGAACCTGTTACTTGACTGGTTTTATTTTTTACGTTTCAGGTTATTTTACTGGAGCAGCGATCGCAGCGATAGTATTAGGAGTTTTTATCGCTATTTTGATAATATTGCTTATTATTTATTTGATATATTATTGTGTTAGAAGAAGAAAGGAATCGAGAGAATTGCCTTACAGTACATCGAGTAGAAATTTAAGTTAGGTTGCTATATTTTTTTAACAACCGAAATGTAGTTTTATTTAAGAAACATACGAAATGTGATCCAAAAGTACTTACTTAATTATTGGAGAAAAATGTTACCTTAGGTTATTTATTAAATAAGATATTTTTAGAGATAATTCTAGAATTTGTGCCGATTTCATTCGTACTATAAATGGGTGTATGGAAATATATGTATAATATTATGGTTTAGATGTTTGGAAATTTGTTTCAGTCACGCAAAAACTACTGAACCGATTGCCATTAAAATCGGTATCCAGATATTTGGAGATCTAGATTAATACATAGGCTACTTTTCAGACCAATATTCCCTCAAAATCGGGACTTACGCTGGTAATACCGCGGTACGAGAGAATTTTTGAAGATGTATTTTCCTTTAACTAAAATATTCTAGTTATTGCTATGACTTAAGTGACTTAATATAACCTTTCCACTTAAGAGATTTATAAGACCTTATCTAAAAAAATCTGATTTTACTAATATATATTTTATTATTAAAGTGTCATTAAAGTGACTTTTTAAAGAAATGTTTTCCTAAAATGTTGCATTTATTTTAATAGACCTGCAATAGGTTGCCGAAAGATGTCGCTACGTGCCTCAGCCGCAAAACCATTATGATTTCCTGACGAAATGTTCTTGTATATTTTTGTTCAAGTTCTGTCGGTAGGTGACACTGTTTCCTATATATTGGTATAAATCCTTTTCTTTAAGAAAAGTCTTTGTTTTGTGGGATGAATCATTTTGAGTTTAGGTCTTATATAACCCTTAAGTATCTTTAAGTTATTTAAGATGATAAATAGAGTGCCAATGCTTGTATTAGATTAATTTATTGATTAAATACTAAATAAATAAGGTTATAACTAGTTGGTTGTCATAAATTTAAACATTTTCTTTTTTCATATTAGTATGTACTTAACTTTTGCTATTAATTTCAATGTATTCTATTTGCAACCTAAACATCTTAGGAATGCCTCAGTGTGTTTTTTTTTTCGAAAATGGTCCAACTTTATTTTTTTTGTTAAGGGAATTGGGGTGTAGGTTGAGAGAAAACGGAGATGCCTCCTGATCCAGCTTGTTCCTGGGGCAAAGGTTAGCCATCGCCAGTCAGCGTGGCAATGCTACAAGTGTCATGGGACACGGGGCCTTGTACGACGACGACACGACACGACATGGGACCTTTGTAATTTTTAATGTAGTATCATTTCTGTGTTTTTTATTGAATAAATGTCATATTATTTTTAATTTTGTAAAACTTTAGTTTCTTTCAAATTTTCAAAAACTTATAAACCAATTTCGAGAAAAGACTAACACTTATGAAGCATGTCTTAAATCATTTTAATTATAGAATTTGTGCACCAGGTTTTTCTGCAATTCAGTAGTTTTTTTAATGATTTATTTAAGTAAGTGTTATACTGATATTTAATTGTATTTTTTTCGGGTTTTGGAATTATTTTTTCTATATTTAACTGTTTTTGTTTTCAGTTTACAATATATGGTTAGGAATTTAAGTCTAAAATGTCTATTTTTAAGTATAAAGTTGTTAGTTACTAATACGGGTAGTATTATAAACATTAGTATTATATTGAACCAAGCCATATTATCTTTTGTGGAAATTTATTTTACAATTAAATATTGAATAGACAATACCTACCTATGGTTTATTTGCTTTTAACCCCTTACAAACGCTAATTAATGCGCTGCATAACTACGCATCGTTTGTCTTTTACTGTCACATGAAGTTTCAAAGTTGACAGACAGAGACAAACGTCACATAACTTAGTCATGTATACATAATATTTTATAAGTAAGGGAGTAAATGTTTAAGATTTAAATCCTTTCAAGAGATCCCCTGAAGCCTGATTCCTTTTAAGAATTGTCCAAAATAATTTAAATACATTAAAAATTGACTGCAATGATATTGAAATTATGTTGAAATAAAATTTTATATACATGAATTACGAGAATTGACCATCTGAACATCAATAGTAGTGACTGCAATTTTTTTTGTGATATTACTTTTAAATGTTTCAATACTTAATTGTTTACATGACTGCCAAAAAATAAAAAATTCAATTCAAGAAATAAAAACCTTTTAGCTTGATATTCTGCAGTCCATGAAAGAAGTTAAATTCTATTCTTCAACACAAAATATACTTGCTATTATAAGCAATTTCTGAACTTTATGGTGAGGATCCAGTTTTGTGTATTTGAGTAAGTAGATTTTGGTATTTCGTGAAAATCTTAATTTGCCTATATTTTTTATCATATGGAACCTTAATTTATAACAAACCACTTTATTTATCCGGTTGTATCGCGTTTTTATTCATTATTCAAACGAACTTTGGCTTTTTCAAGGTTGACTGAGATAAGGTTGACATTTCAGTCAACCTTGAAAAAGCCAACTGTAAAGTTGGCTAAAAGCTCGGTTTGTTTGAATAATGAATAAAAACGCGATACAACCGGATAAATAAAGTGTTTTATTATGCAAAATCGCGAAAACCATAGAAGAAATTATAACAAACCATTAATCTCAGTACCAATATAAATTCAAGTGTCCAGCCATTCCAGAGGAAATTGGTTGAAAACACACTGACAGATCTGTCTGACAGGCATTTTAAAATGAATACAAAATTCATATGTCTCATCAGAATAATGGGAAATAACCATGTTTGTCAGTTATGTTTTCACAGATTTCTATTTCACTTTCTGTGGTATACCCTAAACAGAGTCAGAATTCTTTAAAAAAGGTAATTTGATCTAAAATGAACAAGAAATAAATATTATGATATGATTCTATAAATGTTCAAGGTCTTCGAAAATTTGGATGACAGCCTATATTATGTAAACAATGAACATTTGAACATAGATTTTTAATTAAAACACTTACTAGGGCATAGTTAATGGCTTTTTGCACTTTCTTGTACTTAGAGCTGAAGGAGAAACGGAACTCGGGAGTAAACCCACATTCGAAAGGTGAACTTCTATAAGACTTGTACAAAAACGAGGACATGGTACAAAATTGTAGAAAACCACACTCAAAACACTGTTTTCAGTTAAACATTTTAATCCCACGTATAAAAGACACTTTTAAAACCCGACTATAGATGAAATAACATAGTTCAATTGATTTGGTATGGTAAAAATACACGAAATTCGCACACTCGTGACAGTTCATCATAGATCGCGGTTTTGGCGTAATACTACTGAACGCGTCACAAAAAATACAGTCTACGCGTGCTAATAGGATATAAATAAAGTAAAGTACCTGGTCGTGAAGTCAGGCCGAGGGTCGGAGACACAGGGAGCAGTACAGCCTTGTGTGTCAATTCATCCAACGATAGACCAGTAACAGCAGTCGACAATAAAGGGTTTTTCACTATGTTCCTGTTGGTGTGATCACCGAAACTTTTATCAGACATGTTTATTAGATATTTATTTACCGGCACATGAGAAAATTTGCACAAATTCACACATTTGGAGGTCGAAATTCGGCAATTTATTTAAAAAAAGTTACGTGTCACTGGTATATTTTGACAATTTGGACGTATTGCGATGCGATGACATTTCGAGGTACAGTTTTTTTTCTTTTAAATGAAAGCGCAATTGGGTTCTTAATTTGAATATACAAATGATAAAACAACAAACGGGACAAGTGAAAGTAAATAAAAGCTTGTAAATAAGCTTGTAAAACATGTTAATTATGGCGGGCACATTCGGTCTGTCGAAACGTTAATTTTTATTTTTATAAATATAATAAATTTCTATTTGTTACTCGTACATTTCGTATTACAAGTTATTTGCAGATACAAAAAAAGTCAAGTCATCGCATGTAGCAAGTCGAGGGAGTAAATGACGACCACAATGAATTTTCACGCAAGGTTTGGAAACAACGCTAAAGTCCATGTTTTGCACAAACTTTCATTACGCTTGTACATACACCTTACATAACGAAAGGAAATTGCAGAATACAAGATTTAGCTTCAAATCTAAACACGTTCCCGCCAAAACTTGACAGCAAACTTTTGAAATCGGACTATTAAAAAAATTACATAAACCTAACCTAAAAAAACCTTGTCAAAATATGTTTTGATTATGTTTTTGTGATTTTTATAAATAATAATTAGTTCCCAAATATTTTTAAACAATGTCTGACGATTCTGAACTACCTCCGCCGCCGGTGAAACGTTACAGACGAGAGGAAAAATCGTCAGATTCAGAGGAAGATATTGATAATTACGTTCCCTATGTCCCCGTAAAGGAACTCAAGAAACAACAGCTTTTGAAGCTCGGGAGGGTCAGCCAGATCGCTGCGGAGGCTGCCGGGGATGCAAAGAGTTCTAGTGACAACGATCCTGATGATGAAAGTTAGTTCCATTCTGGTAATCGAGACTATATCAAACAAATCGTTTTAGCACAGTATATGTAGAAATATATAGTAAAGAGTAAAAAATAACTCCTTGTACTGTCACAGTTGGTAGTTTTATTTAGATCTTGACTTATGGTTAGTGCTCTCAAATTCTACATCATAATCCTTATCTAACAGCGTCCCAGGAGGAGTGGGGTCGTCGTTACAATGTGTCATTGCTGGACCAGCATTCAGAACTCAAACGCCTGGCCGAAGCCCGAGCATTGTCAGCAGCTGAGAGGCAAGCAAAGGAAGAGGAACACATACTGGAGAGCGTAGCACAGAGCAAAGCCTTGATGGGTGTTGCTGAGTTGGCTAAAGGTAAATAATCCCACTAATAGATTTTGCTTCTGTTTTCGCGACTTTGTATTGAAATATACTCTAATTAAAGCCGATTCAACATTCAGAGGCTAATAGTTACCGTAAAATTAGTTTTATTTAAACTAGTGCTGGTTAATGATTAATTCCGGATACCCATCCGGGAAAATTAACCAGCACCCAGTATCAGTATTAGCCCTGAGGCTTAGTCCATTGTAACTGGTTGAAATAGCGAGGTAAGTGAAAAAAAATAATATGCAAAAGACCTGGTAAAGTGTACCAATCTTGGTTTGTTTTAATTAATAGGCTTTGAAAGTAATGGGCAGATTTAAGAAATTCTATCACTAATTAGAAAGCTAGATTATTAAGGAGTAATACTGGCTAGTTTTGATCCCAAAACTCCTACAGGATGATTAATATATTGTTAAATGAATTAGGTATACAGTATTCGGAGGCTATAAAGACGTCATGGACCCCTCCGAGGTGCGTGCTGGCGCTGACGGCGGAGCGCCACGAGCGCGTGCGGCACCGGATGCGGATACTAGTCGAGGGTGAAGACGTGCCGCCTCCTATCACCACCTTTAGACATATGAAGTTTCATAAAGGTACATACATATTTCACATAAAATTTCTTAAATGCGTCTCTTAGTCCTTAACACTATTATGTCAACTTAAAGTCTTCTATTTCCTCAATGTCGATCCCTGTCGCCCGTCGGGCGAATGCCCAACTGCAATGCAGAAGGTTGTGGGTTCGATTTTCACCGGGTGCAAATAATTATTTCCTTCTGGTCTGGTTGTCTCTCTTTCTAAGTATGCTTCTATACTATAATAAATTATGAAGAGGAAAATTTTATTTGTTTGTAATGAATAGGCACCAAAACTACTGGACCAATTTCAAAAAATATTATTTTATGTTTTCTTTTATGAATATGAATAATAAATGATTTGAATGTTACCACCCTCATCTGTATAGAGCCTAACCTTCAGTGGCATTGCCTTTCAAAGCACCTAAACTAACTTAACTTAATCTCCCAGGCATCCTGCGAGGTCTGGAAGCTAAGGGCATAGCTATGCCGACCCCTATCCAAGTGCAAGGCATACCGGCGGTGCTCTCCGGCCGCGATATGATCGGCATTGCCTTCACCGGCTCCGGGAAGACATTGGTCTTCACACTGCCCATCATAATGTTTTGCCTAGAGCAAGAGGTCTACATGCCGTTTATAAGGTCAGTGCTAGATCTTAGACCCCATCTAACAACCTCTTTACTCATTCTTAACTAATATTTTTTTTTTTTTTTTTTTCGTTTTTTCTTTTTTTTTCGTTGAGGGTAGTTAAAATAACAACATTTTTAAATTATAGAGCTGCGTATTTTATTAATTAAAAATAGTATTTGTAGTAAAAAAGTATTAAAGTTTACCTTTTATGACTAACTGAGGTTTACATTACACACTGCACTATCAAACTTTCTCTAGAAACACACTTTCACAACAATGGATCTGTACACTAAACTGACAGCGAACTTGGAGGTTCTGTCTACTGACTTCCAGGCACGGATGCATGACTACGAAGAGTCCCTGCAGCGTCTTGCATCTCCTATAGTCCCACACCATGAAGATTTAGCATCACTCTCGAAGGAGTTCCTGGAATTCAAGTCGATGATGTGGAAGACGGTATCTATACTGAAGTCACAGGCTGAGCTGCTAATTCAAGGTATTGACAGGCAGGAGACAATCTCCAGACGCAAGGTACTGCTGCTTCATGGGGTTCCGGAGGCTCCTGATGAGAGTCCTTCGCAGATAGCACTCAGTGTCTTGTCTGGGCAGCTTAACATCGGCCATGTTAGTACTGATGATATTAATGTGTGTCATCGCCTTGGAACTAGGTCATCAAAGCCCCGGCCGCTGCTGTTGCGTCTGTCGCGATATGCTATTCGCAGTGCTGCATGGAATGCCAAGACACAGTTGAAGGGCAGTGGCATAACTATGTCTGAATTTCTGACCAAAGTTAGGCATGATGTTTTCATGGCGGCCCGCAAGCACTTCGGCATACAACAGTGTTGGACTTCTGAGGGCAAAATCATCGTCCTGCTACCGGATAAGTCGCGGCGGAAGATCGAGACGCCGGCGGAGCTAGGTAAACTGGTGAATCGGTTCCCCCTGCACGCGAAGGTCCTATCTTCGGCTAATCCCGCTGTCGGTGCGAAAGGCAAGGCACCTCTGGCTAGCACGTCGAAGGTGGATGTGAAGCCGAAGCGCTCGAGAAAGCCGGTTGTGCCCGGCAACTAAGTTTGTCTTGACCTGTTTGTGTCGTCGTTTTCTGTTTGTCATACATATCAAAAGTCTTTAATTTCACTTTTATTTATATCATATTTCATTTCCTTCAATAATTCTTATCCTATGTTGTTTTTTATTTTATTGTAAATTGTTTGTGTTGTAGGTTATTTTATTATTGCGTGTCCGACAAGCTAAATGACATGACAGTGACAGTTTGCTTAGCGACGTTCCATCTTACGAACCTATTAATGATTACAAACGTTACGTTTTACGTTGTATGCGGTGTGTTATTGTTTGAATTCCTCTTATTGTAGTTTTAATTTTAAATTATTTTATTTATATCATCCATTTAAATAATATTATTTAGTTTTTATATTTATAGTATTTATTTTATGTAATTATATAATTGATCTTCCTACCATGTCACTTGAAGTTGATGACAGCTTTTTCTCTTGTTCCTCGTCTGACTCGGTGGACGATGATGACTATGCTAGTGCTCTTGACACCGATGCCGATGACGATTTAAGTCTGAGGGATAAACTCGCGGCGAAATTTGCTGGTTGTTCAAGAAATTTAAACGTGGTTCACATCAATGCACAAAGTATTTCCAAACATTTTCCCGATTTTCTTGCTTCTTTTGATTGCGATGTCGTTGATGTGATACTCGTCTCAGAAACATTTCTCAAACCTACCCTCCCTTCTAAATTATTTGCTTTACCTGGTTATCGACTTGTCCGCAATGATAGGGTGGGAAAGGGATGTGGTGGTGTCGGTATATACCTACGATCCGATATCCCGCATACCATAGTGGATAAATCACCTAAACAATACTTTTTAGAATACATTTTCATTGAAATCACTTTTCGTCACTCTAAAGTGTTGTTGGGTGCCTTCTACCCCCCTTCTTGCAATGTTGACTATTTCTCTACATTTGAATCTTTAGTTACGAACTTTTCCTCTCTTTATGAACATATATTAATTCTTAGTGACTTTAACACCTGTCTTATCAAAGACGATCATCGCTCCCGAAAGTTAAATTCAATTCTGTCCTCAGTCAACATGCATGTCCTCCCCTTGTCAGCTACTCATTTCCAGCCGCACAGTACCCCTTCTCTGATCGATCTTATGATTACTTCCCAGGTTCAACGTGTAGCAACTCACGGTCAAATCAATGCTCCGTTCTCACACCATGACCTCATTTTTCTGTCTTATAGAATCCGGTGTCCAAGGCGTAGGCCTCAGTACCTTATGATGCGTTGTTTTAAGAATATCAATGTTGACGTCTTAAGATTGGAGGTATCTGACGTGGACTGGTCTCCCGTCTTTATGGCTAGTGACGTTGATGACAAGGTTGCTGTTTTTAATAAAATTCTATTATCTTTGTTTGATAAGCATGCACCCTTGAAACGTGTTAAGGTCAAACATCCACCGGCTCCGTGGCTTACTCAGAACATCAGGGATGCTATGGCGAGGCGTGATAGGGCTAAAAGGCGGTACAATAAACATTCCACTGCAGAAAATCATGCTACTTATAAAAATCTGCGTAATCGGTGCTCGAAGATGTGCAGAGATGCCAAACGGCTACATATTCATGAGTCTCTAGACAAGGCCAACCCCTCCCAAATGTGGAAATTTTTAAAATCACTCGGTGTTGGCAAGTCATCAGCAGACTCCCAATTCAACTTTGATCTTAACTCCTTAAATTCTCATTTCTCTCGTCCTCCACTAATTCTAGATCATCTTGTTAAACGCACTACTCTCGATTCTCTCTCCTCTCTTCCTAAACTCTCATCTGCCCCATTTACTTTCCAGGAGATTGCTGCTGGAGACGTTACTAAATTTCTTCTCTCCATTTCCACCAATGCTATAGGTTCGGATGGTATTTGCTTCAAAATGGTCCGTCTGATATTAAATGATCTTGCTCCTATTATAACTCACCTAGTAAATTTTTCCCTTTCTTCCAACAAATTTCCTTCCTCGTGGAAAGCTGCGTATGTCATCCCACTTCCCAAAACATCTGATCCATCCTCGCTGTCTCAGTTTCGTCCTATATCCATTCTCCCTGTGCTATCTATAGTCTTGGAAAGCGTTGTTCACAAGCAACTCAATGACTACCTATGCAGTTGTGCGTTGTTTTCTCCTTTTCAGTCAGGTTTTAGACGTGGTCACAGTACCGTCTCTGCCTTAGTCAAGGTATCCGATGATATCCGCCTGGCCATGGAGAAAAAGCATTTAACTGTGTTAGTGCTACTAGACTTCAGTAGCGCTTTCAACTCCGTGGACTTCGACATCTTACTAGCTATCCTTTCTTCCCTTAACTCGTCGCCAGCAGCAATCGCCTGGTTTGACTCCTACCTTCGGGGCCGCTCGCAGTGTGTCCGCCATGATGACTCATTTTCTGACTGGTGTGATCTTGTTGCTGGTGTGCCCCAGGGTGGAGTCCTGTCTCCTCTTCTATTTTGTATTTTTATCAACACACTTTCTAAAGTTATTTCATCTCACTTCCACATGTATGCTGATGACTTGCAAATATACAATCATTTTTGTTCTGAGGATGTAACAGGTAGCATAGATTTGATAAACCGGGACCTTGTATGTATTTCAGACTGGGCTAAGTCGTTTGGCCTTCTTGTGAACCCCTCTAAATCGCAGGCTATGATTGTTGGAAGTACCTATCACTACAATTTAATTTCCAGGGGTCCACTACCTGCGGTTATGTTTGATGGAGTGGTGATTCCATACACAGACTGCGCCAAGAATTTGGGTGTTCTTTTTGATAGTCGCCTTTCTTGGGAGCAACACATTAATTTAATTAGCCAGCGAGTGTTTGCCACCTATCACTCTCTTAAACACCTACAGAATGTCTTGCCTTTGGACACCAGGATTACTTTAGCCCAATCTCTTCTTCTTCCTCACTTAGACTATGCCGATGTATGTTTCCTGGATGCCACTGAAGTTCTTCTGGACAAACTCGAGAGACTGCAGAACGTCTGCATACGCTTCATTTTCGGGTTGCGTAAGTTTGATCACGTCTCCGAGTTTCGTTCTAGGCTGAAGTGGCTTCCAATTCGTCGTCGGCATGATCTTCATGTTCTCTCTTTTCTCTTTTCTGTTCTTTTCAATCCCTCCTATCCTTCTTACCTTCGTGAGCGCTTCTGTTTCTATGCCCGTGGTGAGTCTAATAGATCTTCTCAACAACTCATACTTAAATGTCCTTCTCACACTTCTTCTAAATATAATGGATCTTTCACCATCCATGCAGTGCGGCTTTGGAACAACCTTCCACACGATGTCCGTGCGAGTCAGTCTCTCAACGTTTTCAAGAAACGAGTAAAAGAGCACTACTTATCTTCTCTGTAGGAATAATATAATATTATTATGTATGTATTATTATAGTGTATGTATTTGTTTTATTTATTTTGTATTTGTTATTTACTTAAGTATGTTTATGTTGTATTTGTATCTATGTATTTGTATTTATTATTTATAAATTGAATAGAATATAGATTATAAATTGTACTGATTTTACTTTCTCTTCTGTTCTCTTTGTACACTTTACTACCTTAAACTATATTCTTTCCTTTTAATTAAGGTCTGTCGGGAGAAAACTCTTGCAGGGTTAGACTCACCTTAGTATAAATTTGTTAAACATCTGTTTTGTATTGTATTTCTCTTGTGTACTGAATAAATTAAATAAAATAAAAATAAATAATATTGTAAATGGAAACAATTGTCATGATAGATTAACACTTTATTTGCACAACCAACAACAATTACAATAAGTTTACATTATAATTTATAAGTAAGACAAATACACAGAAAGCTTGAAAGTAAAAAGTTGTTCAAATGGGCGACCTTACTGCTAATAGCGTTTTTAATACACAACAATAAAAGACTCGATTGTTCTATAAATAAAAAAATAATTTAAAAATTAAAAAACCGACTTAAAAAAAGAAGAAAAAATAATTTAAAAAAATTAAAAATCCACCAAAAAAATAAAAGAATTGATAAAAAAGACAAAAATAACCTCTACATACAGCGCCACCGACTAATTAATCTGTTTTATCATCCGACGTCGGGCAGCCAAACTAAGTACAATATGGAACCAGCCAGTGAAACTGCCCGACTTCAGATGATAAAACAGATTAATTAGTCGGTGGCGCTGTATGTAGAGGTTATTTTTGTGTTTTTTATCAATTCTTTTATTTTTTTGGTGGATTTTTAATTTTTTTAAATTATTTTTTCTTCTTTTTTTAAGTCGGTTTTTAAATTTTTAAATTTTTTTTTTATTTCACCCTTTTTAGTACCTACCTACCTACTTTCGACTGCCAAATAAATTAACAATACCTATTGTTACCGTAATTTTAATTATTGAGGAGTTTGCTGATGAGAAGGTGGTTTCAGGTGCCCCATCAATCTGTACTTAGTTCTTTAGGGGTCTATTATATTTGGTAGAAGTCCAAAAACGAGTAATTTATTACATTCTGGGAAGCTATCCTGTCCATCATTCCGAAGATACTCATCAGATCCTGACCAAATTTTTATGGGACCACCACGGGGCTTCCACCTTTCCATTAAAATAAGAACCATCTCAATCGGTCAAGCCACCTTCGAGTAATCGGTGAACAAGTGAATTGAATACAGGTTTTTGAGGAGCATTCCCGGTCCTCACTTCGAAGATCCTCATCAGATCCTCACCAAATTTTTATGGGACCACCTCGGGGCTTCCACCTTTCCATTAAAAAAAGAACCATCTTAATCGGTCAAGCCACCTTCGAGTAATCGGTGAACAAACATAAAAAAAAAAAAAAAAAAAATATACGCGACGAATTGAGAACCTCCTCCTTTTTTGAAGTCGGTTAAAAATACAAAAACAGAACCTATCCTGTCGATAGCGTAAAAATATCGATAGTATTGAGCTCGAGTATGAGTATATGACGTCGATACTCCCGGATTGAGCTGAGATGCGTTGTTGGATCAAATTCGTTCGTTGTGTTTTTGGTGAAGTAAAACCTTTAAAATATTTCTATAAATGCCCAGTGTAAGCAAGCACCTAAAATAAAAATAGAATCTTTATAAAACACAATATTTACCGGGTTTTACTCGCGTTTTATTCAACAACGTCATTATTATCAACGACTGAGCTTTCGCCAACTTTACAGTTGGTTTTTTCAAGGTCAACCTTGAAAAAGAATAAAACTCAAGTAAAATTGGTAAATATTGTGTTTTATTATGCAAAATCGTGAAGACCTTAAGAAAATTAGAACCATTTTGTTAAACATTAGATCCTATTAAGAGGAAGAATTCTGTCATAAATAGTTTTTATGTAACTAAAACTTCAAATAGTTTTGTTAAACTGACATGAATGTTTCCAGGAACGAAGGTCCTTACGGATTGATAATATGTCCATCGCGAGAGTTGGCCAAACAGACCCACGACATAATACAGCACTTCACCAAACATGTCAAGATGGCCGGCCAGCCGGAGATACGGTCCTGTTTGGCCATTGGAGGTATTCAATCTTACAAATATTATAAACTAGCTTCGTAAGTTCAGATTCCGCAGGACCATCGGGATTTATAGTAGCCTAAATCCTTCTCCAATGTTCCATCTACATCTGTAATAAAATTCATTACAATCACTTCAGCCCTTTGGGCGTGAAATCGTATGAGACAGCGGTTCCACCCGCGAAAGGTAGCGCGGGAATATCGGAAGAAAAAGCACCCTATGTGTTCAGCTACGTCTTCAGCTATCTATATTCCAAGTTTCATCTTATGTGGTTCATATGACAATATATGACTCCATAACATATCAGCTCATGGTCTAAAGACTGATTGCAGATAGCAAACTATATAAAAAATAAAAAAACTTGCAGTTTTTGCCTAAAAGAGCAACAAAGTCACATACATAATATGTAATTGCAAACTTTTGCGTTCATAATATTAGTAAGATGGATGTACTTAGATACGGCAAGGTAACTCAGCTAATCCTAAATTAACCTGTGAGACAGTTTTTTTACATTTGTCTGTTAATGTAGGTGTGGCGGTGTCTGAATGTATGGAGGTAGTGCAACGAGGAGTACATATCATGGTGGCCACTCCGGGCCGACTCATGGACATGCTGCACAAGAAGATGGTCAGTAGTCTACTTGCTGGGTGAGGTGTGGCACAGTAAATGTAGGTGTGGCGGTGTCTGAATGTATGAAGGTGGTACATAATATCACGGTAGACTTATTCAAAAGTGGTCATATTAAGCGACTTTAGATTGTAACATGAAATACTTGTCGTATATTTCCATGAATGCTCCCGCGGGAATATTATCAGTTTTTGAGATTGCGAGTTTGTAAAGGAACAAATACCAATTACGATCACATTTCATTTCATCTTTGACGGCCTCTGTGGCGCGTCGGGCGGAAGCTCGACTGCAATGCAGAAGGCTGCGGGTTCGATTCCCGTCGGGTGCAAATATTTATGCTTAAAAATAAATATTTGTATCTGGGCTGGGTGTCTTTCTATGTATATGTATAATATGTATGTATTTACAATAAAAAGGATAATATGTAGTATATCCGTTGTCTAATACCCATAGTACACGCCTAGTGCTTAGTTTGGGGCTAGATTGCGCTGTGCGTAATGTAGTGCAATATTTATTTATTTATCTTTATAATGTTAGGAGTAGGATTGAGATTCATGAGCACTTCGATACGTCAACTTATAACTATGACGTTCGTGTGGTTAAGAACGCACGCTCGAGAAGAAACGGCAAGAAACTCATGGGGGATTGTCTTCAGGTCCGCCTGAACGTTTGCCGCTACCTGTGCATGGACGAGGCGGACCGGATGGTGGACATGGGCTTCGAGGAGGACGTGCGCACCATCTTCTCTTACTTCGCGGGACAGCGGCAGACCTTGCTCTTCAGCGCCACCATGCCACGGAAGATACAGAACTTTGCCAGGTTATTTTATTTTAAATATTTCCTATGTCTATTGCTCAAGTTAACCGACCGAGTCAGTCAATAGTTGTAAAATTGTAGTGGTCGGTGAAACAAGCAGAGGAGTTTCATTTTAATTTCATCGTGTCACGTGGGTTCCGTGTGGCGCAGTGGTAACGTGCTCGCCCGGCAAGCTAGAGGCACAGGTCCTAATCCTGTCGCGAGCGAATTTTTGATGATGCATTTCTTCATATAAAGATCTTTACTAGGATTTTTATTTTTTAGTACTAGTTGCGTCCCGATCCTGTGACAATATCGGGATCAAAAGTAGCCTTCGTTATTCTTCGATAACGTAGCCCTCTATTGGAAAAAGATTTTTTGAAATCAATCTAGTAGGTTTCTAGCACATTCGGTTCGAACAAACAAACGAATAAATCCTCTCTTATTGTAATATTATATTTATAAATTATACTTGCTGCTATTTCACTCTCATAAGTCCCGATCCCGAATATCAGGGTGTGTTATACATACCTTCCTATTGAATCACTTTATCTACAAAAAAACGCAACAAAATTAGTTGCGTAGTTTTGAAGATTTAAGCACAGATACAAACAAACAGACAGACAGACAGCGGAAAGCGACTTTGTTTTACACTATGTAATTATGTATACTATGTACTTTACGCGGTAATTTTGGTAAATAACCCGTAAACAGAGTTCGGTTCGTTTAGTTTCCGTTCCCCCCAGATCGGCCCTGGTGAAGCCGGTGCTGGTGAACGTGGGTCGCGCGGGCGCGGCGTCGCTGCACGTGCGGCAGGAGCTGGAGGCGGTGCAGGGCGAGGCGCGCACCGTGCACCTGCTGCACTGCCTGCAGAAGACGCCGCCGCCCGTGCTCATCTTCGCGGAGCGGAAGCAGCACGTCGACCATATCCACGAGTATCTGCTGCTTAAAGGTGGGCTCCAGGTGTTCCAGGTTTAGATTAGATTAGATTCTACTATGTTATACCAAAATAAGACAAAAAACACTAAGAATTCAAATTCCACATGGAATAAATATAGACTAAACTTGAAAACTAATACAATATGATAATGGTGCAATAGATAAATAAGTACTTTATTTTCACAACCGACAATCACAAACAGTATACATCAGAATAGAGACCAATACAAGTATAATAGGTGGCCTTATCACTAAAAGTGATCTCTAATAATAGTGTGTTGTGTATTGTTGTCTTTTGCTTAAAAGCAGGTTTTAGGTTCCAGGTTTTCCAGGTGTAATGTTAGTTCCAGGTCTAATATATCTGCTTTCTTAACCTACGTAATAATAGCTATGTGTAAGTCAAGTTTGAGCCCGATTGTTTATGTGGTATGGCGTAAAATATACTTATATTTTCCAGGTGTTGAAGCAGTGGCAATACACGGCGGTAAAGACCAAGAGGAGAGGTCTCGAGCTGTGGAAGCCTTCAGGCGCGGGGAAAAGGATGTGTTGGTGGCTACAGGTGGGTTGATGACGTCCTTATAGTGTGCCGAGATCGGTCATGGACGCTTCGCCTTCTTGTTCCAATGTTTAAAACCGAATTCACTCGGTTTTAAATTTTGCAAATGTTCCTTTTAATTTACTTTATATATTATTTTTGTCTTAAACATTAATGACCGTATACATTAAAAGCTAAAATTAGAACTAAATACAACCTATAAATAAATAAGGGTTTCTTGTTGAGTACGAAACCCTGAAAACGAGGCATTGTTCCCAGGAGGCTGGCAACGGGAAATGTTGTGATTGCCAAACTGATTTGGTTTGATTGATCTTTTACAATCTAAACATGAAGGCTTTCAGGAACTGCTGTTTTTCAGTGAAACATGCAAACTTTATTTTGTAAATCTTCCAATTTCTCAAAAAAGTCGCAAAACAAAAGATGTTCCGATATAGAAAACTACTCTTCGCACGGTTTTTGATACAAAAAACTAAAAGTTGCTCTCCAAGTTGTTTATAAAATACAGTGTTCGGGACATTTTTATTTATTTATTCAATGTCTACACCATACAATAATATTAAACTGACATATTTTATATATTTAAGTTATATATAAATACAAAAATAAATCAAAATACAAAAAAATATTTAAATACAAATAAATTAATAAAAATATCATATTATTAGAAACATAAAAAAACTAGTTTAAATTATAATATTAAACTATAAGTTTTGCCTAGAACTAGAGCCATTTACAGAATTACGTTATTTAAGTTTAAATAAATTAGTTGGAATTACTGCCAATACCACCCTCCCAGCATATTCAGCGATCCCCAGAGCAAAGAACGGATCTATACGTCTGGAGCTAAAAGCTTCCAAAAAGTGTTGAACTACCCCTGCACTACCCTCTTTTTGCTTAGAATCCAATAACCTTATTTACGTATGTGCGTCCAGACGTGGCCAGCAAGGGGTTAGACTTCGCCAACATCCAGCACGTCATCAACTACGACATGCCGGAGGACATCGAGAACTACGTGCACAGGATCGGACGGTGAGTGGGAGATTCATTAATGACCTCGTTTCGCTTGCTGTTGAAACCGAGCTACATAAATACATAAGTGTGCAAGTTGTATTAGAAGGTTAAATACAGATACAAAAACAAAAAATCAGTACTCAAGTTTCTATCGGATTGAGAAAAGGTGCGTGGTTCGAATCTCGCTCATACATGCATAGTGTTTTAATTGACTTCCCAAAAACCAAAGAAAAAGGTTCTCAATTCGTTGCTACCAAAGAAGTTATAAACTTCTCATCAAAAAAATCGAAACAGTACTACAATAACTATTGGATGGGATGAGTTATAGTTATTTTATTTCCTCTTGTATACTGACTAGGGGTAAGTCGCCTGGACACGATAGCCTTAGCATTGAGCATCTTCAGTTTGCAGGAGTACTTCTTCCTCGTGTTCTCACTCTTTTTTTTAATCTGTGTGTTGGACACTCTTACCTTCCAGCTAATTTGATGCGTACGGTGGTAGTTTCGATCATGAAAAACAGTGTGGGGGATGCCTCTGACAGTTCTAACTATCGTCCAATCTCGTTGGCTACTATCATAGCCAAGGTCCTGGACGGTGTGATCAATAATAGGATGACAGGGTGTATAAATCTACATGATGCCCAGTTCGGGTTTAGGCCGGGATTGTCAACGGAGTCAGTCAGCTATATTATAGCATGAGAGCCTGAGGAGGCAATACCAGATGTTGAATAAACATATTTTTAACTTTTTTTTTTCGTCTTTCTAACATTTCTCAAATTTTTCTTTAAGGGTAAAATCGTACCTTTTGGACTAAACACGATAGCTAAAGAAATTAAATTTTAATTGAAACATTTATCTTTGTTAAACGTTACCTTATAATATCCGCAACAAACTGACATTATTATAGTTTTATTTGTTTAATATAAAAATAAGTTAAACTCTTTCAAACTCAAGTACTTAAGTGTATTACTAGAAATATAATGCTCACTTAGAACTAAAAAGTGTTCCGCCACATTGAGCATGCTGTCCTTTTCCAATAGTGTTATTAGAAAGGGAATCCTGGGATTAAACATAGTATGGTAAACCGACAGAAATGTCTATTTTTAATTAAATATAGGTACATTTCTCTCGATTTAACACACCATGTTTGTTTCTCTGATTTCATCTCTATCAGAAAATCGAATAATAATATCATTTTAGTTTATGTTAAAATCGGGGATGCAACACCTTTCAGATTTTTTTGCTATCATTTCTATTTTAGGATAACCCCCTGAAAGGCCGTATACATGTATGTGGGAATATAATTGACATCCCAACACCATCATTTAAAAAAAAATAGAATGTACATTAGATAGTTGTCTTCTTCTTCTTAAAATGGCTTTTCCTTTCGGATATTTGCCAGTGTCAAGTATTATCAATATTTGCAGGTTATTTGCATCGAACGAAACAGTCAAGTCGTCATAGTTAAAGTCAAGTCCATTAGATAGTTGTCAAATATCGGAAACGGAATTGGAAAAATAAAGATTGATTGTTTTTGGTTCGTACAGAATAATGTCGCCTTTTCGTTCTGTTGAAAAGTTTGTTTGTGATGTTTGAAGAAATAAAGTAAGATTAAATAAAACGAAGTTTGCATTCGTATTCCCACATGTATACAAGATGTAACGGGCATGCCCTTTTAAGCCGAAAGGGGGTTGTTCTACACATCTAGGCGAACAACTGTTGTTCTACGACTTCTGAAAATTCGCACTTGTTTTTTAAAAATTTAGAGTTTATGGTTCACTGAAAAAATAGCTTCGTTTGAAAATTAACGTAATTGTAGTTTCGATTGTTGTTGACTTAACTAAATGAAAGGACAAGGCGAGGTCAATGACCTCGAACTCTGAGAAACAGCTGATTTTCAAGTAAACTTTAAACTTAAAATTTTCGAAAACTACTTCGAATTTTCAAAAGTTGTTCGCCTAGACGTCTAGAACAACCCCCTTTCGGCTTAAAAGGCATGTCCGTTACGTCTTGTATATATGTTGTGTCGTTCAGTACGGGTCGCGCGGGCGGCGAGGGCGTGGCCACGACGCTGCTGGCGCGCGCGCACGAGCCCAGCGTGCTGCGGGACCTCGCGCAGCTGCTGCGGGAGGCGGGCCAGCTGGTACGTCATACACACATGCAAACATACACACATACAGACATACACACATACATAATTGGTCTTTTTCATCCAATTTTAGACGATTTGTACAGCGCAAGCAACTTTTAATCCATGCTATTTTATGGCGCTGTATTCCCGGGACGTTGTTAGGTGGAGTAAATTTGTCCAGCAGCTATACCACCCTCCCAGCCTAGTCAGCCATGCCTAGAGGAAAGAACTGTTCGATACGTCTTGAGCTAACTAAGCCGTGGGTTTCCTCACGATGTTTTCCTTCACCGTAAGAGCGATGTTATTAACGCACATCATTTTTCCACAAAGAAAAAGACATTGGTGCTAGGTAAGTCTGAAACCATGGGAATGAAAGTCAGGGTATCTACCACTAGACCAACGCCGCCAACTGATAAATATACACTACAAATATACACAGAAAGACATAAATAAAAAAATCGAGCCGTCACGGGACGCCGGGCGATGACGATGTTTTGTTTTCATCGAAATTGTTTTCATATAACGTGGCGATGCGCCACCACGGTCTTTATCGCCAATGTTTACGCTCGCCTGTTAATTATTCACATCAACAAGATAAATACACACATCAAAAAAATGAAACATAAACGAGAAATAAAGACGAGTAAGTATTTACAGGTTCCTTCGTTCCTGCTGGAAATGATAGGGTCGGCGGACGACGTATCGCGCGTACCGGAAGACGGCCAGGGCTGCTCCTACTGCGGCGGGCTCGGGCACAGGATCACAGGTGACATACACACACACACACACACACACACACACAAAATATAGCAATTTATTGTATTCTGTTAATTATTCCAAATATTCTGTTCAGATTCTCACCAAATGCTTTTAACCGACTTTTTGGTGCAATAGTTTAGATGTTGGTTTGTTTGGCGTTTCAATCACGCAAAAACTACTATACAACAAATTCCAACTATCTACACAGATAGTTGGAATCGTGATTAAAATAGTCTTTTATCTAACGGGATCGGGGCTTACGCGGGTGAAACCGCTGAGCGCTGCTAGTTACTATCTATTACTTTTTTTTTTTTTTTTTTATTTAGCCTGCACTGTCCCACTGCTGGGCAAAGGCCTCCCCCATCTCTTTCCACCTTTCTCGATTTTCTGCAACCTCCGGCCAAGTCGGCTCAAAGCGGTTACTATTACTAATGTTATGAGGAGGGAATATTTGTTTGTTTGTAATGAATAGGCTCTGAAACTACTGGACCGATTTCAAAAATTTCTTTCACTAATAGAAAGCTACATTATCGAGGAGTAACATAGGCTACTTTTGATCCCGATATTTCCTAAGGATCAGGACTTATGCAGCTAGTACTCACAGAGGTAAATTTTGTTCACAGATTGTCCCAAACTGGAGGCGGTACAGAACAAGCAAGCCTCCAACATTGGCAGGAGAGATTATCTTGCGAATACAGCAGCAGATTATTAAGTACCTTTGGATTCAGTTAAGCGACGCTTGTGGCGGTCACTTCTCGGGATGGGTGACCTGACTACTGTAGCACAGGGGGAGAGTGAGACAAGACACTGGGGTGTGGGAGGGAGAAGTGAATTTTGTTTGTAAATAATATAATTTAGGAATTTTGTGTAAGAAAACCATGTTGTAAATAATAAAATTAAGACATTTATATAATAAAACTTTATAAGAATATCGTTAGTTTTTTTATTTATTAGGTACACGAACCATAGAACTGGACTGACCTCTATCGGAAACTAGGAGGAGAAATCCCGCCTGATAGTGAAGCTTTTCTATGTCGGCCCAGCAGCCCAGACAACATTATTATCAAATAACGAAATCGCCAATCGACAGATTTTTTTGCATGAAATTAGATATTCATAGCTTATTTTTTAAATAAAAGATTTGGGACTTAGTTTTGGAGATAAATAAAATGTTACTTATAATTATTAAATAGTATGCGTAACAGTAAAAACATTTGACTACAGTATTTAAAAATAACTCATTTGTTGTACAGATTGACACTAACTTACATGCCTGGTTTTTTTTTGTGGTTTGGACGCGTGGTTGAGACCGGTCGATAGACGCTTTTCGCCTTATTAATAAAATGGAAGTAAGGTCGGAGTAGTTATTCTACATAGGTTCGCGAAAAATCACGTTCATTCATACAAAAAAAACTGTCGATTGCGATTTCGTTAATCGATAAGAATGTTGTCTATGGCCGCAGAAGGCCGAGTTTCTAAAAATCTTAATCTTAGAATGAAAATCTTAGTTCTTAACAAAACTTATATGTCAGTTTCATACAAAAAAATCTGTCGATTAGCGATTTCGTTATTTGATAAAAGAATGTTGTCTAGGGCTGAACCGATATAATCGATAGACCAAAACTGTCGACATCGATACTATTGCTTTGTCAGAACTATCGAACGGTAATGCTAAATCGGGCCGAATCGCTTTTGCTGTGTCGACTACACTCAACACGTCAAGTCAAAAAAAAAGAGGGGTGTTATACATTGAAGATGTCTATGTATCTGTGGCATTTAAGTAACTTATACGTGGCATAGTAGCTCTTGAACGGACGAAGCCAGCGCGAGCGTAAGATGAATTCTGCGGAAGTGTACTTATATACATAGGTTTAGTAGATAAAGCAATGTGTTCACGTGGAACATTTGATGCGACTGTCATGTTTGAAACTATGTTCTTATACTGAATGAAACTAGTGTACCTACACCAAATCTACACTAGTTTCTCGAGTCCAGCGACGATTTTATTTATACATATAATATTTAAAAAAAACAAGAACAAATAAGTAAAAAGAGTTTCATTTTACCCTTTGAGTACGGAACCCTTAAACAACGTCGGTGGTTTAGAAGTTAATGCGTCGCATGCAACATCGCGTCTTGTTGTGTGACGTTGCCGAACTAGTAGTTTCAAATGTTGCCTAGTGAAGACATTGCTTCAACAAAAAAGGTATCGAAATAAAACCAACAAAACCTTTTTATTATTAATTTATTTATCAATATAATAATATATGTATAGTTATATCGTATTATACTTACAGCCACGATGCGTCACCGAGACGGTTATTTCATATTTCATCTGGTTATTTGTGAAACAAAACAATGAAAAATAAAAATACATCGCTATATCGCGCACTGAGAACTAAACCGGCACATCTCAATCATTTGGGCAAAATGAGTTCTGAACTTCGTATCCCGGGTTAGCTCTCAGTGAGAGATCTAACCGAACTCAGCAACGCCACTAAGCACTTATCCTAATTTTCAAGTACACCTATGACTAATCGTCTACATTTACAACCAATGACAAAAAAACATTTTTAACAAAAAAACCATTCATTGTAGTTGAAATTGAAGAAAAAAACCTTAATTATAATTAGTAAATTATTATTTTTATTCGCTTTCTGTTGTTTGATGTTCGGGCCAGTGCAGACGACACGCGTCCGTCAAGAGCTGCGCTCCGGTTGGTCAAGGTACCGCGTGACTCACACACTGGCCAATGGGTGCGCCGCTTTTGTTTAATCTCGTCTTTCGTCTGCGCCGCCCCTATTTCAAAATATCTAAGACAAACAACTATTTCCAATAGCTTTAGAGAACAATTTTCGTGTTTTATTTTTCTCGAAATCGAACATCGAAATGAACGAGTGTTAAATCTAATTTTTAGCACTTTTCATCTCCTTTGGCGCGCTTACAAGTAGAAAAAAAATTGCAACAATTTTACGATCGAAACTTAAAAAAACTTAACAAATTAATTAAAAAAACGCATCATAAGATATTCTCGTGGGGTGTCACACTTATACATAAAATTTAATTAAGTAATATGATTGTTTTTTATGTTATACAAATCAAGTTTGATTGAAAATATTTTTGATAGGCAGATAAATAGGAAAAAGGGAATGTTTGAATGAAAATATCGGATAGTTTTCTTTAGGTAGGTTGCGTTGTACGCATCTAATAAACTTTGGTTAATGCTATGTCTCACCGTCAACGAAATATGACAAAGCAAATCTTCAATACGCCTAGAAGTTTCTAAGCGAATTGAAGTGCGATCGCGTTGCTCTCAGTTAAGTGCAGCGCGAGATTTAGTGAGCTCGCGCTGCACTTAACTGAGAGCATTTTCACAAAAATAAATCGAAATTGAAAAAGATATTATTAATTTATGATAATACATAAAAATGCGACACCGCACCATCTCTAGATCGCTTCACGACAAAATGTTCGTAACTCATAAAAACTCACATTTAAAATTGGTTAACATTAAAAAATGCATACATCTAAGTCAAGAGGGGACGGGAGTCGTTTTTTTTTATTTTTTTAATTATAAACAAGTCACGTGACACGGGTATGATTTACGAAAAAGTTAAAATAAAAATTATGTCAGTGTTTAATACAGCTACCGATAATTTCAGAATTAGTGTACAAGTACAAACAAGTTAAAAAAAACATATTTTTAGTTAAAATGTATAGTCGTACAGTAAAGTATGGTAATATTAAAACTTAGTAAAGCGATACAGTTTTTACCATTTCGATATGGAACCTTAACTTTTTAAACATCACCGTGCCACACCTCTCTAAAAATAATTTTTTTTTTTAGTTAAAAATTAATTATAGGAACTATTTTTAAGTGAATTTGAAGCGATCTAAAGCATTTTTTTAATATATGTTTTTGTAATTATACATATAAATACATCTTAGTTAAGAAATATGTATGGTCGGGTTTCGTTGTGGTATATAAAATAAATTTAAAATAACTGCTATTTAAAACGATAGAGAAAAATCCATTTGCAATCTGCATTGCAATTTTTATAGTAGCCATTTTAATTATTACCTTGTTTTTCTCACAGAAATTTATATGGCATCGTAGATGCCATAGATTTACAGATTTATACAAAACAGTAGCCTCCACGAGGCTTCACCGATTTCGATGCAGTATATGTCTTCTTATTGAACATATCACAACCAAACCTAGCCGAAAAAAAGAAATCATAAGCACACTTACAAACTAACAAAAAAATAATAATTAAAACTCAAAACTATTTCACATGCTCAAACATACTTAGCGTCGATATAGTTGTATAGCGAGGCCATTTTTAACTGCAAGTTTGTTCATTGAAATTAATTTACAAGGCGAGACAGCTCTATTATCATTATAATATTGTGTTGATTCGTTAATTGCTTGGAACAAATCACTCTTAGACGATAAGGCAGTCCATTACGCCACAATATATTTAAGTTTTTATTTGTAACATCTTTTCTTTCTGTGGCACAAAAAGAGCTTCTATCTATCTACCTATCTAATAATAAGTAACAAAATATTTTAAAGGAAAAATACATTTTAAAAAATTCACTCGCGGCGAGGTTTGAACTCGCGTCTCTTGGTCAGTTCCCAAGCGTCTTAACGAACTAGACCACGCGAGTTCGAATATTTCTAGTAGAAATGCGTTGAGCAATTAAAAAAAAAACAAATTATGTAATAAAAAGTACTTTTGTACATAATATGTCAATAGATAGATAGATAACTAATGATACATCAAAATGACGTATCATATGATATTATTTATTAAAACTTTTCTTTCAATCGAAATTTCATAATAATATCAGTTCACAAAACAATTAATATAAAGAGAAAAATCATATAACTTATTTACTTTTTGTATCCATGAAATGTTATATGTTACACAACGTTATATAACGTTTAGAAATATCTATTTACAATGACAGTTATAGAGTTATTTGGTTGCTATGTACGCACCTGTTAAGCAGACTAAAGACATTTAGATCAACTGATCCTATTGTATCTAACGATTATTTCAATTAGATTATCAGTTCAAACTTTAACTGTACAGTTATTAGATTTATCTGTACAGATAAACTGTTCAGCTTATCTAAACGTCTGTAGCCTGCTTTATCTCGCTTTGTCAATTCATTTTCAAATGTATGGTCTATTGACACGATGCCGAATTCCAAACAGTTCTAGCAAGCCAGTAAAACAGCATTGTAAGATCTCATTTTTTCAGTTGTTTATTTCAAAACAATCGTTAACTTTAACGGTGATTAAAAAACTAGAAAATCCAGAGAATTTCATTGTGCCATCTACGAGTCTTATTTCGTTAGAAAGTTTAATTAAACCCTTAATTTACCCACCGCTAAAGTAAAAGTCTCGAGAAACCGAGGGTCAGTAACCTAGCTGTGAAATCGGCATCATGCGAAGATACTTGTATTCCTGCTGCTAAAAGCTGACCGGACTACTATAACAAGTTAAAATTTAAAAAAGGTTTATAAAAAGAATGACTTAAAAAAACCTTCTCTCTGAATCAAACTGACAAGATTTAAAGGTATCATCGTACACGGGCGGGTTAAACTGCCCCTATTCGGGGTTACATTTGGTAAAATTCCGCAATTTATACAAATTTCGTGGTTTAATCTGATCCAGAACTTAATTCTATTTAACCCCCGCCCCGTGTCAGAAATACTAGATAACTTTTTAAAATATTAAATAATATTTTTTTAACATTTTCATGATATTTTTTTTTATTTAGACATTAAGATGTAACCCAATCTTAAACTACTTATTTAATTGCCTAGCTCAACCGACATAATTTCTAAAAATATATCATCTAGTTTTTTCATTTCGATTCAGATAAGAAAGCCGCGTCAAAAACAAAGTAGGTTTATTAACATTTTGAGCAAACTTGTTTCGACCTAAACTGGTATTTGACGTGAGCTGTCAAATTTGACAATATTCAACCAAAAATCTTTACTGTAGAATCAAGTATCTTTTTTGAGAAGATAACATTCGATTAGGTTAAATTATTATACACGAGTGTTTATTACTCAGTTACTTTAACCTAAAGGCTGGGTTTTCACCAAAGACGTGATTTACACGTCACGCATCTAGTATGAATAGCATTCTCTTTCGATTCTTGCAATATAAGACAGAGAGATGCAAGCACGCCACGCGTTCGGTGTGACCAAGCGTTAACCAGCAAAATATTGGTTAAATCCTACATTTGAAGTAGTCAACTCATTTTATTAAAAAAATATCTCGCACAAAAGATACATTCCTAAAAAACGCAGCTTATTATGCTTAATTTTCTTTCAAAAGAAACTACTCAAATATAGTTGAATCAAAATTGATACGTCACGTCAATCAACAAGAAAAGGCACCTGTCAAAGATACAAGTCAAAAAGTACAGAACGAATTCTGGGGTTAAAAAGTGTCAAGATGTTGGGTTAAATAACTGTCGACGTAAGACGGTCTTGTCCATGCACATAACCCACACGTATCCCTACCAAGAAATATCTTCATTAAGTATTTTAAAATAACTTACAAAACTGGCACCAATTTCTTTCACTGAGCTAAACAAGTTTGCCAGTTATAGACATTTTCTAATTTAATTATGACAATTTTCGACTCAGAATTCCCATGTGAACTTTTGACTTTACCATTGAACGTACGAAACAATATTAACACGTCGTCACTAAAATTTTATTCAATTACTTATATTAAAAATATTACTTTTTTCTATTTAAATTTACCGGTAAAATTTCCTTCTACTAAGACAACTAACTTTCTAGTTTACTGTAGGCACGTACTTCGATCGAAATAAAAAAAGAAAAAGAAATGCTAAGCTGCTTATAACAATCCACGTGCTAAATGACAAAATTATTATTGCTGACCTTTAACTTTTATTTAAATATGGTAAACTCTGCGAAGAAGAACAGGAATAGACTGAAAAGAGAAACCGCCATTTTGAGACAGCGGCCATATTGGAATAACAATGATACTGATTGTACTGACTGACAATTGCATTGTCTTGAGGTGCTAAAAATTTTAACATTGTTTTTTTTTTGAGACGTTACATAGCGAAATCATAATAAATAAGACCATTCCTGTTCCCCTCTACGCAACGCGTAAAATAAAACCCACACTCACACATCCAAATCTATAATTATAATTATGTGTGCACGATTTTGTATTTATACATAAGATTGTGGCAGTAAAAGCATACCCGGAAAAAACTTACTAACGGCTAATTCCTTCATTGAAAGTAAGAGTCAAAGTGACATCATGAAGCACAATTTTCCTTAGAAAGTCACTTTGGCTGTGACTTTTACTAATGAGTTGGCCTTAAAACTTCATATTGATTGTTGATCAAAAAATGGTGTAATAACGTTGTTAAAGTATTGATATGACGTGTCAAGGTTGACTGATCCTTTCAACTTCGAATGTCAAATTATGTTGACATAAATAAATGTTGACATTTAAACGATAACGTTATTTTTGTCAAAGTTGACAACTTAAAGGACACAATCAACTTGACACGTCAATTCAACTGTTTAGACACCGCAAGATTGTCAAATGCACCAGATTATTACATAAAACCCTAATTTCCAATGTTATTTATGTACACGGCATTAATTACCTTAAAGAACTACATTTTTAACGTTTTTTTTATTTTAAGTTTGAAAATTATTTTTAACTAATAAAGATAGAATCTAAGAAATAGAGGTTTAAAGGTGATCGCAAACGGCCCATTTTAAGTTAAAAAAATAGAATAACATTTTCTAGGAAAGTAGGAATCATAGTAGAATTGGTTTATGATGAAAACCTGAGTGATACCTGAGCCGTTTGTGACTCCATTTTAAAATTATTTAAAATTAATGAAGAATAAAAAAACGTTTTTTTTTACATTTCATTTTAGGTCTGCTCTTGAACATTTTTCTTTAACGCAACATCTAGAAATAAATCTACATTTTCATGCAGTCTTGGACAGTATAGGTACCAAACTTTTTACCATTCCCATATCGTTAAATTTCATCGAAAACTGTACAGCTTTTACATCCATGGAATACCGAGATCCGAATAGTTTTTTTTTTTGACTGTTAAAATATGTTTGAAGCTGTTTTTTACTTACATTTAACACTAAGTAAGAAGCAAAACACCTTATTATATAATAATAAAAAAAACAAGTAAATTCCAATAACTACCTACTACTTAAGAATTAATATATTTTGTTATCCATGACTTTCAAATCTGTTGCCTTCGGACGCAGCGACATCTATCTTTCAAATTTTCGCAAATTTCAATTTATTTTACAAACAACCCAATATTTTACAGAACGAATCGAAATTATTATTTTATTTTACAATAGAATGTGTTTTCGGTAAAATATCTGATGACCCGACCATTTTTGATATCGACTATTCAGTCAAAAATGTTCGGGCAACAGTTGTTTTCAAAAATACCGATAATTTAGAAAATATGACATGTCAAATTCATTCTAAACA
The DNA here is from genome assembly GCA_949358125.1 of Idaea dimidiata. Taxonomy (NCBI): domain Eukaryota; kingdom Metazoa; phylum Arthropoda; class Insecta; order Lepidoptera; family Geometridae; genus Idaea; species Idaea dimidiata. The sequence goes on from OX442332.1 coordinate 7,853,886, forward strand.
AAATTAGAATATAAGTTACTTGAACAAGAACGTTAATACGATACGTTAAGTTTATCAAACAAAAAATATTATCGTGGCTGCATGACAAATTGCTGTCGAAGTTGACATGTCAAATCAACTTTGACTATTGGCCAGCGATGTCAACATTTTTATTTGTCAATTGATGTTGACTTTGACATCCACCTGCTTTACTACGACATGTAAAATTGATTCGCAATGTCAACTGGGTTAAAATTATGATGTAATTTATTTGTAATGACTTCATGTCAATTTTATAAAGACTGATATTTCATTGATTAGGAATTAGAAAATAAAATGTCAACTTTGACATAAAACAAAAGGTTTGTCAACACCCATGACTACGTATCAATCCGATGTTGACTTTGACAAATCAATTCATTTAGTTTATAACTATGTCAACATGACATTTATTCTTAAATGTCAACTCAATTCGATTTGACATGCCATTTTTAAAAGACAAACACAATTTTTTTAACAATAAATCTTAAATTTATCTTTAATTTTTAATTCTATATACAGTTTATTTTTATTATTCAAAATGAAAAATAAAAGAGATATCGCTTCATCCGTACGTACATACATAACAATCTTATGTAATGTCAAAAATATAGTTTTATTTTTATGTATATAGATAATAATGGTCATATCGTGTACTTACTAGGCTAAAATGTCAATTTTTTTATTACGTTTTTTTTCTCTTTTATGGATTTCTTAGCGCAGCGTTTCTTATTGTCGACGCGAACAAGCTGAAACAAGGAAATATTTATACGTTATATTTATTACTAGTCGACCTGACGCACTTTGCATCGCCACCAGTCAAATAGAAATAGAAAACCAAAGACTTGACTATGGATGTTTTTGTTTTCGAAGACTTCAACGCCCTATAGCCTGGGTTTAAAGGAATATGAATATAAAAGGGGTGTTTTGGTCGCAGCCTCTAAAGAAGATGGGTCAGATCTTCTTTCACTGCCGTCATCTAGATGAGCGTGTTACAGCCTAAATTATAACGAGCTACATAAGCAATGGACGACCTCTGTGGCGCGTCTGCAATGGAATACTCGACAGCAATGCAAAATGGTGCGGGTTCGATTCTCGCAGGGAACACGTATCAACACGCTACAAAATAAATTTTGCCTGGGTGTCTAACTATAATATGCCAATTTTACTTATACAAGGTGTAACGGGTAAGCCCTTTTAATCCGAAAGAGGGTTGTTCTAGACGTCTAGGCGAACAACTTTTGTTCTACGACTTTTGGAAATTCGAAGTACTTTTCGAAAAATTTAGGTGTAAAGTTTACTTGAAAATCAGCTGTTTCTGAGAGTTAAAGGGTCATTGACCTTATGTTGTCCTTTTATTTTGTTTGACGGTTTACAATCAAAACTTCAATTACCTTTATTTTCAAAAGCAGCTGTTTTTTCAGTGAAAAATAATCTCAAAAAGTTCAATAAAAAAGTTTGCATTTTCAAAAGTCGTAGAACAAAAGGTGTTCGCCGAGACGTCTAGAACAACCCCCTTTCGGATTAAAAGGGCATACCCGTTACAAATTGTATTATAAACGCGATAGTTTGCATGTATGTATGTGATTGTTTTACTTTTTCACGCAAAAACTACTGAACCGATTGTGATGAAATTTAGTATGCTAATAACTGTAGATCTTGATTAAGACATAGGCAACTTTTTATCCCGGTATTCCTGAGGGATCGGGACTTACGCGGCTGAAACCGCGGGGCGCAGCTAGTATAGATATAATTATAACAAGTCCTCACCTTAGCTCCATACAGGTAAGTAGCCCGCGACTCCGCCCGGCACTAACATACGTTATATTTTATATTTTTTATTGTATTTATTTATATATATAAAAAATGCATAAGTCTACAGTGGTTGTTTATATGTATTATTAAGTATATAAGTAGCACGTCGTCGTATGTATGTAGGTTTGTTTGTTTGTTGGTTTATGTACAATATGTATTATTGCGTCTTCGCCGTAACCGCTTTCTTCATATCAGCAGAGTCTTGTTTCTTGGGCTTTGCTGTTGGTAGCAAACAAAATATATTATTAGAATAACTGTAACTTGGGATAAGGAAGAAAGTAATAACAGAATGGAGTGAGAGGGAGAGCAAATAAGAGAACTGTATGTGAGTGCGAGCGAGACAGATATATACGGGAGAGAAAGAGGTAAACCACAGCACTTATTTGTCATTGAATGTCTGTCAAACGTCAAGTCAAAAGTTTATTCGTTTAGTCATTGTATACGAATACATAATCATTTTGGTCAACTTATGTGATATTAAAGAACTGCCATGATATTGAAATTACATTTTGAGTAATTATAATCTTTGTGAAATAAGGCCATCTGGTTTTGTTCAACAGATATGATCTTTGTCTTACAAATGTAATAAACGCGAAAGTTTGTATGTATTCATGTATGTGACTTTGTTACTCTTACACGCAAAAACTACCTAACCGCTTACGATGAAACTTGGAATGTAGATAGCTGAAAAGCTGGAATAACATATAGGCTTTTTATCCCGAAATTCCCGCAGGAACGGGACTTATGCGCGAGAAATCGCGGGGCGCAGCTAGTAAGTTATAATCACATACCCCTTACTTATAAAAGCTAATTAATGCGCTGCATAACTATGCCTCGTTTGTTTTTCACTGACACATGAAATTTCAAAGTTGACAGACAGACACAAACGTTACGTAACTTAGTCATGTGTAAATAATATTTTAAAAATAAGGATGATAGGAGTTTTGGCGGTAATGCGTGTTGCTAAATTTTCATTTTTGTGAAACTTAGTTCAAATGCGTGTAAATTGTTTAATTTCGGGGGCATATTAATCAATTTAGTTTCGTGAAGATGAACAAGGGTAAATAAAAGTGAAAATCGGTGCAAATCATGGACTTTAGCTTAGTGTTGTCTCCAAAGCTCCGTGAACAAACATTGTAAAAAATGGCCCCCTTTTTACAATGTTACCCTCGACTTGACTTTAACTATGACGACTTGACTGTTTCGTTCAATGCAAATAACTTGCAAATATTGATAATACTTGACACTGGCAAATGTCCGCATGGAAAAGCCATTTTAAAGATTATTTCTTAGTGTGGTGACTCGGGTGATAGTGTGTGTGTGGTTACCTCTCGTGGTGGTGGTAGCGACGACGCTCTGCGCGCCGCACGAGCCGGCGCGGGCGCGGGGCCGGGCCGGGGCCGGGGCGGGGGCGGGCGCGGGGGCGGCTCTACTGAAACAACACACATACGTCATCATCCGACCGATGTTCCCGGTTACATCCCTCTATGGGAACCCAGGGTCCGCTCTCTTACCATTACGTCACATCAAGCCAGTATTTCTAAGGTCTTCCAAATCGATGGTCGGGCGAAGGCGCCACAGCAAGACATTTGTTCCCCACATAACTAGCTGGTTTACGTAAGATGTGAGCGTACTACCGTCAGCGACATTCTTAATTGCTATTTATCTGCAATGTCTCGGGCATAAAGGCTGGCCGCTGATGCGGGAGTTCTTGACGCGGGTCTTTTCGCATCACTCCACACATCCAGCGCAGCATATTCATTTCCGTGACACGCAGTTCCTCCTTAACGCGCTTAAGCACTGGCGACGCCTCACAACCATAAAAAAGGACAGGTCTAATGATGGTTTTATGGACCTGTCCTCTCAGTTTAACCGGCATTTGGGGATCACAAATGACACCAGTTAATTCTCATCACTTAGCCCAAGGTGCCGGAATGCGAGACTTGACGTCGCAATCAATGTCGCAGGACGCATGAAACACATGTCCCAAGTATTTAAACTGGACCATATTATGACCGTCTACTTACGCAGACAGGCGTGGGATCTCTGATATTGCAAGCCAAATCGGTCTTCGCTACATTTACTTGCAAACCACCGTTCTCAAGCGACTCTTTCCACGCATTTACACATCTCCCAAGCTGTCCCTTATCCGATTCCGTCAGCGCAATATCATAAGCATACATAAATGAAAATCCACGGGGACTGCTCATGTGCGTCCCGGCTGATTACGGATTATGCGACCAGTATTACACTAAACAGGAACGGACTTAGGAAAGAATCTTGGCAGACTCCGACTGTAATGCGGAAAGCTTTAGTGTCACTAAGGCAGTTCGCACCACAGAATCGTAATTTCGGTACATGTCTCTAATATTTTCAATATATGTTTCTGGTAAGTACGCCTCTGGACCGCAGCACCCAACAGATCTTCACGTGAGGGACACAGCTATAGGCTTTCTACAAGTCCAGGAACAGGAAACCGATTCTTAATGCGGTAAAAGGCTTCAGGCGTAATTAGTGGCAAAAGTCCTTGATTCGGAGGGAGTTCTAGTGGCTGCACCTCTTTATGCTGCTCATTTAGCAGCTCGTGGAATTAAAAGCGCCATTTCTCCTTCTGCTCTCTTTGAGGCGCTTTTGGCGGTACGCGTCGCGATCTTTAGGAGAGTTAAACGCTTCCCACGTTTTACATAGGGCTTTCTTCATCCTAGTCTCCCTCTCGACTGTGTCGTTTCCACCACCATTAGACTGTTTCGTTCCAGGCTTTCTTCACTCTAGTCTCCCTCTGGATCGTTTCGTTCCGCCACCAACCAAGTTTCTTGTCACAGATTGTGTCCTTTAGACGTACCTATTGAGCCGTTCGCGCCGAATCAGTATCATAGATACCTTAATCCTAACCCAGTAGTCGTGTACCGATTTACCTTCAGCATTAAGCCCTTTGTCGCTTGACTTGTCGGAATTTGGCTTCATCAAACGTCCACCAGCGCCGACATGGTTCCAGCCGTTTGTCTTTATAGATAGGAAATGCTTACCTGAACTTGTGGTGCGACGTGGCCCCGACACGATCGCTTTCGGACACGGAGCGATGCCGGTCGTAGGGCCGCGCGTGTGGCCCGCGGCCCGGCGCTAGCGGCCCCGCCGTCGCCAGCAACTCGTTTAGCTGGGGCTGAGAGGGAAACAAACGGACACCTTGCATTACTAAATCAATCTAATTGTAATGACTGTTTAAAATGATGGCTATTACAAGCCGATAAAAGTGTGTGTTTATAAAACGAATCAAGGGGTTCATAATAAATGACACGAGTGTTTTAATGCTAATTTATGAATATACACTTAATGCAGGCTCCAGAAGTTTAGATTATCGTTTAGATTATCTGACAGTTTAACTAAAATTTTATCTGTACAGATAAACGTACGTATGTTGGTAAAATTAAAAACTTCATAGTTGCAGTATGAACTGAACTTCTAATCGAAATATCGTTAAATGAAATGATAATCTAAACGTAAAGCCAGCTTTAACTACACGAATGGTCTAAACACCTGAATTCAACTATGACTCGTACGTAACACAGTCACAGTCACACACACAGCAGTACTCACCTCGAGCACGCGGAAGTCCTCGATGCTCTTGAACCGGTCGAGATGCGCCTGTAACGCGGGCTCCACCTGCAGAGCTCCGGCATGCTTGTAGTACTTCAGGAACGCCCAGAATTTCTCCAGACCGTACAGTTGACCTGCGCATCGAGGATAACATAGAAATATTCGAAAGGAAAAATACATTTACAAAAACACAACGCACGGTCGACGCTGAGCGGGAATCGAACTAACAACGCATTTTAACTCTATTCGGGAGTAGCGACTTAACCAAATAGTCTACCAGCGTCGGTGACTCGTACGTCGAATATTAAAAAAAAATGCACGACATTACACACAGCGCTTGGCTGAACCCTGCGCACAGGCTTGTACATGGGTACTAGACAACGGATATACTAACTACAAATTATACTTTTTATTTGTAAATACATACATATAATACATAAAACACCCAGACCAGAAACAAACATTTATGGTCAGCAGAAATATTTGTTCCCGGCGGGAATCGAATCCCCAACCTTCTGCATTGCAATCTGAGCCTTGCCCACTGCGCCACAGAGGCCGTCGTAGTCTTTGCTTCTGTATTTTACCATGTACTACAACTTAAGCATGTTTGTGGCTCAGTGCGAGCAGTGTGACTACAAGCCTATGATATTATTTTAATGATACCATAGTCTAGTAGTACTCACACCCACAGTGAGAGACCTCACTCCCCGCTAGTGCTACAGTAGCATCTAACGTTGACCTAAAGACTTTTTTAAGCATACATTTTTGCACCTGGCCTTGTCCGAAGCGCTAAGAGTCTCATGAGGAAAGTACTGTAGTATGTTAACAATGGCTCACCCTTCTCGTAATCCGCCATGGTCTCGAGCTGGAAGTGGTGGTAGAGCTCCGGTCGGAACTTGCGCTCTAGCCCGTACGAGTAGAACCGGAACAGACACTCGAGTCCGTAGCGGAAACCGGCGCACGCGTCCTCGTTCGCGAGCGACCTGCACACAACACGTACGAATGTTTTACAAGGAAAACGTCACATGTTTGTTTGTTTCGATCGCGCAAAAACTACTAAACCAATTGAAACCGATGACATCTGATAAATATAGTTACATTTTACTAATCGCGTATTATTATTTATATTCTAGCTTCGACGTTTTAACCATGTTACAATGTTCTTGGCCGCGAAGCTGCGGCGGGAGTCATCTTCTATGTAACCGTTGTTATTTTAGCAGATGTTTTAATTATTCTTATTTATTTTTTATTTATCCAAAAGACGACCACATTTTAAAAGCAGCCACTCTTTGCTTACAGTCCAGGATTCTGCACCATATAAAAATATGGAAAAAATTAGGGTGCGCACTATAATAATATTATGTACTTTCCAAATCCTTTTGAGTTGGATAATTGCAGCAGTTGCCATGCCAAATCTACGCCAGATTTCAGGTTCAGGTTCAGATTTCATTTCGCAACTATCTTTGTTCAAGGTGCACAAAATGTTGTCAATGTCAATGGTGTGCCCATTGATACATACACAAAAAATGTAGAACAATAATGTTTGGGAAAAGCGACATCTCCTGCTTAGTTTATGAATATAGTTGGGTACACACCTGAATTCATTATACATGGTCCTGTTGAAGTGGTCTCTTAGGAAGAACGACCAGAACCGGAAGAGCGTGTTCATCTCTTGAGACTGGCCGATGCCGAGCTTCTTGCGTTCTAAAACACAATACATTCTGTTATTGTTACATGATCATTTTTACCTTCAAACTATAGCCCCTATATTATGTACGAAGCACAGAGTGCTTCGAAAACACAGCAGTCGGTTGTTGTCTCTGACAGCAGTTGTTAGCTCAACGTTAGAGGCTACTGTAGCACTTGGGAGGAGTAAGACACAACACTGCGAGAGAGAGAAGAAAATGTGATATAGCGTACTGATCTAACGACTGCTAATAATGATAACAACCAGCAGCCTGATTACGATTCTCGCGACAGGTTTGCAACAGGCGTAAATTTCGCGATTGTCGCTGTCAAATGTCATTTTCGTATTAGTTAACAGCAACGTAACAATTGCTGTCGCGTCGCTGTCGCTACTACAAAATCTATATATATAAAAGAAAGTCGTGTTAGTTACACCATTTAGAACTCAAGAACGGCTAAATCGATTTGTCTGAAAATTGGTGGAGAGGTAGCTTAGAACCAGGAGAAGGACATAGGATACTTTTTATCCTGACATTCCCGCGATAACGGGAACGGGACTCACGCGAGTGAAACCGCGGGGTGCAGCTAGTTTTTCATAATAGGCTTGCGGGACTGACTGGTTCACATACTTCCCAAAGCACGGAGGAGCCTGAGATATTGAATTTTTGCCGTTGCTTAGGTCGCTCAACTATATAAAGACGAGCGCAGCAGCTCCAATTGTATGCATGAGGTAGGTTACCTACCTTTGAAACACTGCGAGTGGTTCTTGTGTGAAGTGGTTCTTCCGCAGCAGATGGTAGTATATATGTGTGAATGAGGTAGGTTAGTTACCTTTGAGACACCTTGAGTGGTACTTGTGGTAGGCCTGCTGCGTGAAGTGGTTCTCCCGCAGCAGGTGGTGGCTCGGGTGGTGGAAGGTGGGCAGCGAGGCGGGCACGGAGCCGCACGACGAGCCCAGCGTGGGGCTCGCGCCCAGGGACGACCTGTCACACACACACCGACTTATACACTACGACCGCACGGCCAGGCGGCTCGCTTAGCGTCTAGAGCCTAGCAAGTCACCTAGCGAATACCTAAACAAGACAAATGGTCTGAACTGGTCGCGACTAGCCGCATTGGCGACTAGCTAGGCGCCAAGCGTTCGATGCTGCCGGTCGCGAACATTCCATGACTTGCTAGGTTCTCTACAACTATCAAACCTCTTGTATGATACCTATTAAATTGTTATTTAGTTACCATTTACTTCGATAATGTAACTATAAATATTATAATTATTAGAACCTCAGGTCTAAATAGCATTACCTTAAAATTCTAATAATAATAAACAGAAAACGTGTTGTTTAAAAAGTGAAAAGCTATAAATGTATGACTGACCCGGTGCTGTGCGTCCGGGGTCTATGCTCGCGCACGTCCATGATCCACCCGACGTGATGCTCCACCGGTGGGTTGAGGCTGTGACGTGTCTTGTTCTTTCTGCTGACGCTGCAATGTGGAGAGTACAGTCAGTTAGTGGGTCAGTACAGTGGGTCCTTGCTGGCAGAACCCTGCACACACATGAGTAGGAAAGGACCCCGGGCTCCCGAGAGGGATGTAACCGGGGACATCGATCGGAGGATAATGACTCACATGACATCGGTAGCGTGCGGGTCCTTGCTGGCAGCATAGAAGCGCGCCGTGCGCCGCACTCGCTTCTGTACCCGGCCGGAGCCGACGCCGCCCTCTTGTGTTGCCTCCAACTGATTGCAAAATTACACAATTTAATACGATATAAAAACGTGAAAGGGCGCGATTTCGCTACAAGTTTATTTGATACGTGCACTGCTAATGGTGCTGGCAGATGTGTGGAGTTGCTTTTTAAACAATGTTATTTCTCTATTGATGATTTTCTTAATATTAATTCATAATTCGTGAATAAGGATAATCCCATTGGAGTTACAGTATCAAGTTGAAATCGTAACACTTTTGAATTATTAGTTTTATTTTTATGTTTGATATGTTTTATAATTCACTTGGTAGATGTATTATTACATAGTGGTTTTTTTTAAATATTTTATACTTAAAACTGACATGTAACGAATATTATCAACAAATATATCGTTAGTGGAAAGGCTACTGCGTCTTCTTCTTCTTCTTCTTAGTTATTGGCTTCTGCTTGCCACAAGGCTGCAATTGAGCCAAAAATGGTGAGGTGAATAATATAAGTCCAAGTTCGACGAATTATTGTACAGTAAAGAGGCCTCAAGATTGATCTTGTAGAGTACAGTGGAGATATAGGGATTCCACTTTAAAAATAACTGGTCTTGGGTTGGCTACTGATTGGTGTCGGTTGATATTTTTTGACAATCAATGACAAAAGAAAACTTTAATTTTTCCAAAATAAGTCATTAGGGGGTTTAGCGAAATAGCCTTTTCACTGAGAATAATAATGAATATGTACTGACTCTGGGCGGCGGCGGCGGCGGCGGCTCGGCGGGGTTGGCGTGTCGCTCGGTCGGCACCGTCGCTTCGAACTGCTCCCGGGATATCACCGACACCGTACGATACTGAGTCTGGCTGCCGTACGACTGCGGATATACACATACATGTTAACCATCTCTATCGATACCCACTGGATTTGTTACTTTCTAACACTCCATTGATCCATTGATACAATAATATAACTAACTAGTTGCATCTCGCAGTAACACCAGTGTAAGTCCCGATCCCGGGAAATATCGGGATTATAAGTAGCCTATATTACTCCCCGATAACGTAGCTTTCTATTCCTGAAAGTACTTTTGAAATCGGTCCAGTTATTTTGCATTACAAACAAACAAACATGGTAACATTTTTTAGATAATTTATTGATGAAATATTTTACAAAGAGAATGCATTATGACAAATTCACCCCTGACAGGATTCGAACCTGCAATCCTACTAATATTACGTGAAAGTGTGTGGATGTTTTGATGTTTGTTACGCAATCACGCAAAAACTACTGAACCGATTGTGATGAAACTTGAAATATACGTAGTTGGATACCGGGAATACATAGGCTACATTATATCCCGATATTCCCGCAGGAAGGGGACTTATGCGGGTGAAACGCGGGGCGCAGCTAGTTAAGTAATAAACATTTGAAATATTTAACTTACTGATGGATAATCGTTGTCATTCCATAAGTCTTCTTCGTAGCGTCTTAGTCCGTCTGTAATGACCTGAAATTATCAAATATATGTAAATACATTGAATAAGGGTTTAGTTTCGTGGCATGTCTAGTAAATAGATAAATTAAGGTTTCTTTTGTTTTCGCGACTTTGTATTGAAATAAAACTCATTTTCCGGTTTTGGACGCTTTATTATTTGCAACGCCGATCTGACATTTTGGACTTTACAGACTCCTTCTTCAAGGTAGATAGGACGAGGTCAAGTTTTTACCTTGAGGACGTTTGGAGGCAAGAGGTGGTGTGTACCTGCAACGGGCAGATCTGCCTGTTGTCGGTGTCTCGTCGGTAATCAAATAAGCTTATCTCAGAAAGAAATTTGCTTGGGTGATTCAGAATTTCTTGCTAGTAACGCCACCTAGTAGGCGTTGTGGACTACAGTCCAGCTACAGAAGTAGTCGTCTGTAAAGGATCCGAAACATCGAAACGGCATTGCAATAATGCTGATAATAAAAACGAGGCGATTAAAACCGCAAAATGGGTTTTATTTCAAGATACTTTGTATTTCTTTTTGTTTTTATTGCTCAAGGTATTTTAAACTTAGAAATACTTTTAGCAAGGAAATATATTTCCAAAAAATCCCCATAACAGAATTCGAACCTGTGTCCTTTCGCTAACCAGGCGACTGCCTAACCTAACCACTGAGCTACACAGGAATCACGTCATGTCATCCTGTCATGGGGGATTTTTTGGAAATATATTTGTAAGATACTTTGTGTTTATTTATCTCCTGGTACCTGGTCAAGGTCCTGCGTGATCTTGGTGCGCGTGGTGTAGTCCCCCTGGCGGTCGTGGCCGTCATGTTTGGCGACGCGCGCACATTGCGTCACCACCAGCAGTCGCCCGATGTCTTTGTCGGTGAACTCCACGTCCGACTCCTCGTCAGACCTGAGGAACAAATGACACTAACTTTATTTAATATACGATTTTAAACTTACATGGTTATTTTTACTACTAAAATTACTTATTACTAAGTATAGTAATCTCGACAGGGAAAATGGGTTTTAGTTTTCGAAAGCCGGTAGTTAAATTATGCAAACCCACGATGGACTCTACAAAAAGTTTGCGAACAGATCCCGTGAGTGTGGTCTGTCGAATGCAGGACCGAGTAAATAATGAAGTTAGTGACAATAGTAGGGGACCGATAACCAGACGTTCAACAACTGACACGAGTTAGGTGTCCTAGGTGGTATATGGACGCCTCTAACTGTCGTCACCTACCCGCATTCTCCAGTCTCGGGAACAAGCTGGTTGAAATTACCAGCGAAATATCGAGTTCCGAAATAATAATTACTCAACATGGTAAATACCCCGTTAATAAGTAATTTTAGTAGAAAGTTTATTTATATGGAAAACAACAACTGTTGTAAAAACCATACTTATTTATTTCGAAAATCAACAGATATTACAACTTAACGATAACTGAACCGATGAAAAGCCAAAACTACGGGTCTAGTGCGAAATAAGCACTAAAAAATGATTGTAGATTCGTTCTTCAAATGCGAAATAAGACACATAAAAACTGCAATAACAAAAATGTTGTACAGCCCACGTAAAGTAGATAGGAAGTTAGTTAACAATATAACTTAGAATCTGACAGGAGCCCTTTAGGGCTCCTGTCAGATTGAACCCAGCTCAGTCTTCATTTTTTAAAATGAAGACTGAGCTGCCTCTCGCTGACCTAACCATTCATAAGGAACAGATCTCATTTCGGTTAGTTAACACACAGCAACACCAAGCGTCATAGAAGGTATTGTTTCGTGGTGAAGGTGGTCCAGCTCCTCATACAGCTGGAAGTGAGTGCATCTTCTCAAACAAATCTACAGGCAGGAACAAGGTACTCACCAGGCATCAGTGAAGGTGTTGTGTCGTGGTGGAGGCAGGTCCAGCTCCTCATCCAGCTGGAAGTGAAGCTCCTCCCGCAACTCTCCTTCCACCGGTTCCGCAACGTCGGGCGCGGTACGCTCGCGGGAACCAGCTTTGGTTCGCCGCTTCACCTGGACATAAAATAAATATTGCATGATACACAGCGCAATCTCGCCCCAAGCTAACCTTAGGTCACCCCAGCCGAGTGTCACCGAACCCGTCAATTACAATATATTGTTTTTTTTAATCAGATATAGGCATGCGCTTGAATATAGTTCGCCTAATGGAAAGCAACATGACAATCTACGAATCTACAATCATTTAGGTTTGTGTATCTATTACTAAAGTTTTAGTAGTTGGCGACTCGACGCTTTATAATGTTGTCATCCAGATTTTTGTTCCCATATATAATATGTGTACAAATTATACGTAATAAACAACATACCTCAGTCCAGACATCCGGCACGGTATCGCTGGAGAAAGGGCGCGCACCTTCGATGCCTTCCGTGGAGCTCTCTGGGTTCACATCTTCTGTAACAAATATATTCATCACTTAAACTTAAGCCCATAGAACTTGACTGGACTCGAAGAGACTAGAAGGAGAAAGGCCGCTTGATAGTCAAGCTTTTTTTCTCAGTTTTGACGGCCGAGTTACTTATGTTAGAAAGTTAAGACTGTTCGGAAGCGCTTGGCGTCTAGCTAGTCGCTTGGCATGCATCGAAGTACGGTCCGTGTGGGCGGTAGCTAACATTCTAGAACGATTGTTTTAGTAAGGACCTTGTTAGGTTCTAGGCGCTGAGCAAGCCGCCTGCCTGTGCGTACGTAGCCTTATTTAGGGATCTCTAAGCTGTAAACAGTATAACGGAACCTACCTATTCTCCTCGCTTGGGGCACAAACTCGGGCACATCAGGGTTGAGTAGATCGTGTGGGGGCACGCCCGGCCCACGCCCTGGCCGGAACATTCTGGGGATACACAACACATTATATACACAATGTAACAACAAAACAGATTGTAGCAATTATAATATAGGGTGGTATCTGTATCCTTCAGCCACACACGTCCCTGTTGCTCCTTTACAGTAGTTTGCTCAGCTGATTAGGCAAGCCCAGCTTGTGGACATTGTTACAACCGGCACTATGATCACCATAGTTCCCCCAGTAGCCTATCCACTACCATTACATCACTATAGCCTATGTTGTTTTCGTTCATAGTTTAGATTTCTCAATAGTTCTATCTGATCCTGTCCGATCCAGCTTGGTGTCCACAATTGGCACAGTTGCACAAACTATTTTATTTTTATAAATAATAATAAATAAATCCGGTAAACAACATACAGCGCCATCTAGCCCCATGGTAAGCTACTAAGCTTGTGCTATGGTGACTAGACAACGGATATACTACTTATATATTTTTTGTTTTTTAAATACATACACATTATACATAGAAAGACACCCACAGAAATACATAAATATTGCACGACCTTACACACAGCGCATTCTAGCCTCAAATTAAGCAGGCGTGTTGTGTACTATGGGTACTAGATATACTACATAATATACTTTTTTTTGCAAATACATACATTTTATTATGAATTATGGATACATGAAAAACACCCAGAACAGAAACAAATATTTATTTTTAAGCATAAATACTTGCACCCGGCGGAAATCGGATCCGCAACCTTCTGCATTAGACCACCGAGGCCGTCAAATGTATGTATAATATGATTATTTTGTCAACGTCCAGTATAAACAGGTCTGTTACCTCGGCGTGGGCGGCGGCGGCACGGCTCGCAGTAGACTGGACACGGGCGCTACGAGAGGGCCGCCCATCGTGGCCAGCGGGAAGATACCGACCATCTGCTTCTTGCGTCTACAACGATACAATGTTATTGTGAGTCCAGAACGTCACACTGCGGGGTCACGTCACAATAACAATACTTTACATTACCTTAATGGTGGGAAATATAACAAAGACGTTCGAATTTTGTAAATTTTGCGAGTAAATTTCCGAACAGGGCATCTTCCATCGTAATCGGCATCGAAATCCCGCTGTGCAAAAGTATAACCTGCGCGTTTCAAATGATAGCGTTAATTTGTATGCATTTGAAGGCAACGCGCGTCGTCTAGTTTAACTGTCATTGAAACCGGCCGCTCAAGAGACTTCGCGTTCAATAACAGTTGAACTCGACGGTGCTGGCTTCAAATGCATGCAAATCAACTCTGTCGATTTCACCGCGCAAATTATTCCTTGGATTTCGATGCCGTTTACGATGGAAGTTGCGCGGTAACTGCACAGTTTAATATTGGAACGTTTTAAATTTGGCTGACATAAAAAGCTGCATTATCATCAGGCGGTCTTTCTCCTTCCAGTCGCTAATAGACACCATCAAGGGAAAGCGAAGCTTTTTTATGTTAGCTCATATGGCTGAGGCAGAGCGAGAACGGGAGTTACGCGGGAGAAACCGCGGGGCGCAGCTAGTTAGTAATATATGTATTTACCGTTTCTCCCCCGGTTTCTCGTCATTTCCCTCGTGTAACGGCGGATCCTCGTTAGAGTCCGTACTAGAGACTGTATCCGTCTCTTTCACTCCCACTGTCTCTTTAGAGTCTTGGCGGTTGTTGTCCTCTTCTTTCGGCGCTGGTTTCTGTTGGTAAACACATTACATTTTATTAGCAATGTCGTGTCTAATAGTATTACTGTCTTGTTTCAAGAACAATACTTACGTTATCTTTCTCAATAAGTTCCGCTTTCGGCTCACTGGCCTTAGGAGCCTCGACCTTAGCCTCTGGTGCCTCGGCCTTGGGAGCCTCGGCCTTGGTCTCTGTTGCCTCGGTCTCGGTCTGAACGGTCTCTCGTACGGGTTCTATGCTGGGGGCGTCGTGTCTAACTGTGTCTGTCTCTTGTTTCTCGTCTGCTTTCTCTGTCGCTGCTGCATCTGTCAAGAAATTGTGAACCCTCGGTTACAGTCAGACACTCAACATTTTATTTTTATTCTAAATACTGGGCGTTTATTACCGCAAACATGCCTAAGTTGTAGTAGATGTTAAAATACAGAAGCTAAAATTCGACGAACGGTCACTAACGCCGGTAGACTAATTGGTCAAGTCACTACAGCCGATGATTTAAAATGCGTCGACCGTGCGTTGTTTTTTTAGGATGTTTTTTTTAAATAGTAGTCAGACACTCTCTTAAAATATAATTTCAGGACTTTTTGCTTGACGGAACGTTCAAATTCCATAAATTTTCATGGACCGTTAATTTTAGCATTAGTTACTTTCAAAATATACCTAAAAGTAGACACTATTTTATAAAAATGAAACATCATTGTTTCTACATTTTGTATCAATTAAACAACCTGTATTATTACATCATAGACAACATTGCTGATCGAGATTTAGTCTTAGAAACAAATTTACTATGGCAAGTCAAAGGAAAAGCTTATATTTAACCATTTAAATTTTGCTTAGAAATAAAACATCCTATATTGCTGTATTAAACATCATGTACAGTGTTTTAACGTACCTTTAGCTCCCTTCTCAACGGGAGCATCTTGAGCGTTCTCCTTAGGTTTCTCGTCCGTTTGAGGTTTGTCGTCTGTTTTAGGTTTGTCGTTGTCATCAGATATGTCTAGGATCGGCCATTTTGTCGGCTCGAACGCCGTTCTCACCTGTTGTACAATAGATATAATACTGATTATTGTATGAGCTTACGTAGGCTACAGACGTATAGATCAACTGACAGTTATCTGTACAGATAAATCGTCCATGCGTAGGCAAAACTAAAAACTGCTCAGTAAAATTTTGTAATGACAAACTAATCGAAATATCGTTATGTTATATAAAGCTGTCAGTTAAAATGTCAGATAATCTAAACGTATGTAGCCTGCTTTATTTAATTTGTACACCAAAGGTCATGAATTTATAATGCAAATCATCAGTCATTGTCATCATCATTTCAGCCCGTATCCGTCCACTGCCTCACATAGGCTTCCACCATACGACATTACAAATAGCGATCGCGAGCTACCGCCATCTAACAACTCCCCGCGACCGCTACAATGTCGTCGGTCCATCTAGTACATGGGCTTTCCAACACTCCGTTTCGCACTGTATCGTGGTCGCCACTCGAGGACTTTTACTCCCTAGCGGTTATCTGCCCTTCGAGTTATGGATGATCTATATTAGACCGTCACGGGCCCGAGCTTCGTTATCCATTGCTCGGCAAGCAGTCGATAGGTCTGTTGCAACCGAGTGGCGGCCCAGCAACAGATAACGAAGCTCAGACCCGGCACGGCTGGGAAACGGTCTAATATAAATCATCCCTTATATGGCCTGCCCATTACCACTTAAGTCTACTAATTTTGACAGTGATCGTGGGCAGTACAATATACATGGCTCGCTGTAGGACGGTACAATAATCATGCATACCTTGAAGCCGGCGATGAGCTGCAGCTTGTCGGAGTCCTTGATGGAGTCAAGCACGAGTTGAACGTCAGCCGTGAGCGAGCGCACGCGGTGGAAGGAAGCGATCAGTGTGACGGGGATAGTGCCGTCGGCGTCCATCTTGCGGCGGAGGAAGAAGTCGCGGGCGAGGTTGTCCGGGCTGAAGTAGTACTCGCTGTGGGAACAAGTACTTCGTGTTAGTTTCATCCATCAACAATGGGAGTTTTATACAGCCTCAGTCTAACACTAAAAAACAAATTCAAATGCAATAGTAGTTTCCATAAAATAACAGGGATTACAATTTGTTAAAGTCGTTACAATTAATATCTTATCTATGTATAAAATGAAATTATAATAAAACTTTAGTGTGTAATATTCAAATGCATGTTTCCATAAAATAACAGGGAATTCAATTTGGTAAAGTCGTTAAAACTACCATCTTATCTACTTATAAAATAAAAATATAATAAACTGTGGTATGTAATATTTTACGATATTAGAATGGACAACGGCATCATCGCGAATTTGTCGCCTCACTCCCGATTCGCATGCCAATGTGATCGGCGCACTCGCGTGTGTGTGTGTGGGTGTACAAGACTCACATCTGTTTCTTGATGAGGTCTTTGAGCGTGGCCTGGTCGAGGCCGAGGCCGTAGGGCGCGCCGGCCGAGCCGTAGTAGAAGGCCTGCGCCAGCGGCGGTGCCAGCGGCACCTGCTGCAGCGGCGCGTACGGCACCATCACTGCTGGCAGCGTCGGCGCGCGCAACTGTGGACATACAACCACATTATGCATCAGTATCAGTATAATCATCTCAGCCTGTTTCCGTCTTCTGCTAAACATACGCCTGCCCCATACGACGCCGCAAATAGCGATCGCAAGCTTTCTAACACTACGTTTCGCATTGCATCGTGGTCGCCAGTCGAGGACTTTTACTCCGCAGCGGTTATCTGTCTTTCGAGTTATGTGGCCAGCAAATTGTCACTTAAGTCTACAAATTTGGTAGCTATGTCGGTGACTTTGGTTCTCCTACGGATTTCCGTATATCAGTATCTTTATTTGCCATAAACATAAGTATACATAAGATAGTTACAATAAGAAGTTCCATTACGTTCTACCTGGAAAAGGTATGTAAATATTGTAACCCAACTTGTTTCAACAATTGTCGTAGTTGATTTTTGAAGAATAACTTTAAAAAAATATGCACGCAATAGGACTTCAACCTGCACCCCTTCCGAAGAGATGCAGTGCATAATTTGGTCATGGCAAGACAGGCACCAGTAGCGTAATTGGTTAGCGCATAGACTCGGAATGTCAGAGATGCAGGTTCAAGTCCTGTCGGATGCAAATTTTCGATGTCCTTCTCTAAGGACGTACTAAGAAGTAAAGTAAGAATTTCATTAGCGCGATGTAGGTTTTTTCACAACCCAAGCGCCATCTAGTTGATGATGCCTGAGAATGTAATGTTACACGAAGCATAATGGTGGACGTGTCGTCGACTATTTTCTACAAACGCGCGGAAAGACTTCGTTAGCGCGATTCAGGTAGGTGCGCTACATCTAGTTACCTGCGACATATCGTGTGGCACAAAGTCGTGTACGCGGTACATGTGCGGTGTGGGTAGCGAGGGCAGCGCGGAGGCGGGGCGGGGCACGGGGCGGCGCGTGCCGCGACCGCGGGACAAACCGCGCGCGCGTCCTCCGCGACGACTGTCCTCGCCGTTCAGAGAGAGCGTATCTGGAATAGAAATCATTAAACATTCATTCTATTGCTTTAACCATTTGTTAGCATCATAACAGCCACAGAAAGACCAATCCAAAACATAGACTGATGGCAGATATATTTTAAAGGAAAAAAAACATCCACAAAAACAAAAACGCACGATCGACGCCGAGCGGGATTCGTAAAAACAAGACATCGCAACTCAATCCGGGAGTACGGACTTCACCAATTATTTCTACCGGCGTCGGTGATGCATACGTACTTCGAATCTTTGCTTTTGTATTTTACCATCAACTACAATTATTAATTAGACACGTTTGCGGCTACACTTACCGTTCTCTTGTCGCATCGAATGCGGAGGGCCATGCTTGCTCGGCCTAGCTGCTTTCACGTCTATATCCAGTGGTACCCATTTGTGTTTCGCTGATTTACTACCGCCCTTTGCACCTGAAAACATACAATTATTAATACTGTAAGGGTACTCTTTACTTCCAATCACGGCTTTGCCTATATTAGGCTTAAAATTATATTAATTAATAACATTTCTGTTTTTTTTTTTAATTAGGTAACAAGTTTTCATATTTACCAATACCACTCCTGTTAAAGCTGGCTGCGAACGTTAAAATATCTACCAAAATTAACTGGACAGTTCATGAACGACCAGCAAAGTTAACAGACAGTGTATGGAATAGCCAGCTCGTGTCAAGAAGTAATTTTACATGAAATTGACAGATGAGGCAGCTAGAAGAAAACCTATTTTGTTCCTTCGTTAACTTTTGGTTAGATTTACATTATTTTTTAGATAATGTTAAGTTGTTAAAAGGGTAGTCCTTGATTTTTTTTGCTTTTTCCGTTCAGATCATTAAGTCATATGGACAAGTACTAGAGAAGACGGCCCAACCTAATTTTTTGCAACACATGTTAGAGCTCTTAGAATAAAATTATTTCTAGGAGTAAAAGCAATATAATAAAAATTTAAAAAAGGAAACCCACTTTGATCCTTACCCGAAGACTTGGTCTTCTCATGCTTATCGTAGTGTTTCTCGTTAAGCTGGTGGTTGTGAGTCTCCACCGGCTTCGGAGGCTCCTCGGGTGGAACACGTTCTTGGTCCTGGAATATGAGATGGGGAGCAATTAGCAGTGTAACATACATCAGAAGTGGGATTGCCTGAAGAATTACTAGTGTTTGGAATATCAGAAGCTGGATTTTCTAATGATTTAGAAATGTTTTATATTTCTTTTTTGTTTTTATTGCTCAAGGCATTTTAAACATAGAAATAATTTTAGCAAGGAAATATATTTCCAAAAAATCCCCATGACACGCAGGTGTCATGGGAGACGCATGAAAGGACGCAGGTTCGAATCCTGTCATGGGGATTTTTTGGAAATATATTTCCTTGCTAAAAATATTTCTATGTTAGAAATGTTTGATAAGAAAATTTAATATCATCGCCTAAGCAAAGTTCAAGCCAACACCAGTTGTAAGATTGAAGTTTGCTAAAATAGAAAAGAGTACGGTGCAAGAGTCTAATTTTAGAGGCAAAGATTCGTTTGGGAGTCAATCGGTTTGACATCCAGTTCAGCCTGACCAGACATAATCTATATGAACGAACGAACCGGCCTCAAGGACCTGTTCTGGCTATTCAATCACACCTGCCTGACCTGTCTGAAAAGATTGGACCTTCAGTTTGGATTTTCATATTATGAAGGCTTATAAACTCACCGCATTTCCATTATGATGTGAGGAATCGCCCTCGTGAGGTGATGGTGTCGAATGGCACCTCGCAGCCGTCGTCGCAGCTCCGAGCGTAGGCCAATCGCCTATGTCGGTGAAGTCAGACGCCTGGAACAAAAACAGTACTTAAGTAAAAGGCGGTAAGGTGCTTTGTTGCGGCGTGAGTGTTCGAACATTATATATCAGCAATTGGTGAGAATGATGTATTTTGAAACGGGTACAGATGAAACAAGCGAGAGCAAGCAAAGGGAAACGAGTTGGAATTACTAATCGTTAACAATTCCTTTCGTTTTGCCTTCATTGTGACGTCCATACTGATTCTTTACTTTCGTGCTCATTTTTTAGCACCTTGATTTAAGATTGGGAAGCCACTTGTTTTCTGTAGTAGCTATATCGGTCTACGGATCGTAACACGCTTGGCGATGCAACTTAGACCGGTGGGTAGTGACAAGCCGCAGCCGAAGCCTACGTCCAATAAATCGGGCCCAGTGACCTTTCCACGCAGTAACTTCACTTATACTGGATTTACAGCTAACCAAAGTACTAATTCAACAACGTTTCATGTTGTTTGACATTTCCGCATAAAAACTGATATTTACTGTAGAAACCTTGGCCGATTACTGCATACTCGTAAACAATTTACGATAATCATAAACGTAAGTGGCATTATGGTTATGAGTATTCATGTTTCAAGAATTTCAAACCCTGGACTTGAGGAATAACTCCTATGATATGAAATTCTTAGATAGCACCATGCCTTGCATTGATTTAAAAACATGAAATGCCTGTTCCCTAAATCTTGGGGTATGACCCATACCCAAAGATTTAGGGAACAGGTATTTTTGGTATAACAGGTATGAAATTCTGTCAGTATTTGAGCGACATAAGAAAGAGCTGCGTGTCACGGATTGACGCGAAAAGACAGCGTCAGGAACTCCTGCATCTGAGACAGTCTTCACATCCGAGATATTGCAGATAAATTGTAAGAATGTCGCTTAGGGTGGTATGCGGTTGTTCCCCACGACATGACAATCGGGAACATCGGTCGGATGATGAAGATTGCAAATGAGGTAGGTATTCTCAATCACAACAAATTTTTAACAGTTCCTCTTGAAACGGAAGGCCATGATTATAGACTCATAATATTACCTGACCATCATTCTCGACCTTCGCCCAGCTCCGTCTGGCCCTCGACTTCCTCTTAACGGCCACCCCGGCCGTCATACTACCGCCTGTCACTTTGACACTCACGCTGACAGCTCAGCGCGACATTTTTTATAGTCTCGTGCGATCCGCAAACACTAACGATTTTTGATGATGAGTTTCGTGGACAGGTCTCTGTTTTTTTTACGTTATCACAGCTTTTTAGTAGTTCTATTAGGTCGGAAATATAATTAAATTGCATTGTGATGAACATAACGTTTAAATTCTTTAAAAAGCACATAATACTAGATCACACCAAACGCGTGGCAAGAGTTACCTACATTGTACGCGCCTAAAGCCCGTCACAAAGGCAATAAATAGAGCAGAAGCATTTATATGCTTCTCCTTTATAGCCTGGCCACACGTATGCAAGTACGTTACACAAGATCTTAAGGTGCGGGAGCACACGCATGGCGATTTGACTGTCGATTGTGTGACTCTGGACAATCAGGTAGAATCCCGAACCATAGGTTCGCAGACTGATGATCTGTCTATAACTGATGGTTTAGATTAGTTCTTGTAGTTGGGGACGTATATCATAAACATGATAGAATAGTGAGCATCTTTTACTCCGATCGATTCAATGTAATAGAGAGTAGAAGTAGAGAAGAGTCTGGTGTAACCCAGCTTATAATCAGGTGAGATAGCGGTCAAATGCCTATTAAAATGTTACAAAAAGACAATAAAAAAAGGAAGATCTACATAATCGTTCCGGATCTAAGTATTGACATGTTTAGCGTTATGACATTTCAAAATTCAAGTTTGATTTGAACGAAATCGAATGGATTCCGTGATAATAATCAAAATTCTACAACGTCCTTCGAACGTATCGATAAATTATGTTATAGATCGCATACAGGTTGTGATTGTTGAAACAAACACTTCGGAAAGCTGATAGATGGGACTCTGGGAAACAGGGAGTTGAAAGCGCACTGCAAAAAGATGCCCAAGCTCGCTTGAACTTTGACAACAATGTCATTTGATATAAACTCGAGTTACGCTCAACTAAACACTCAACTCAAGTTACACTACGTGCCTCTGTTGGAAAGAAACGAAGAGATGCAGTCCTCAATTTTAAATCGACGAAACGAGCACCTGTGATCAAATTTTTCAAGAAGTTGATAAGGAATGTCAGAGATGCAAGTTCAAGTCCTTTCAAGTGCAATTTTTTTATAGCATTTCTTTAAAAAATAAAGTCAAGTTTTATATGTACATTGTACATCGTCCTTCCTTCAAACTTACGACAAAATGTTTTTTTTTTCGTCCATTATGGACAAGGGTAAGAAGCAGAGCTCTATCGGAATTGATTCTTATAAATCTGTGTAAATTATTCATCCGAAGCATACAGGTTGTGTGTGCTAATTATAAAAATGTGACATTTACAACTTATTAAGGAAATCGTGGGACCTGTTTCTGATATTAAAATTTAAAACAGATTTAAATGTGAAATGGTTTCGTTTTCGTTTCGATCTCTTTTTTTTTTGTTGCCATGTTAAAATAATTGATCATAAATACACCGATGCAGTCTTGCGAGTATAGCAAAGCCTGTCGTGGTCACAACTCGGATGGGTGACCGACTATGTGTGTGGAAACAACATGGTCTCTCAATCTCACGTGATACAGTCAGTCCCGGTTGTTATCTCTAACATCAGTCGTTAGAGCAACGTTAGACGGTTGACGGGCGACCTGACAACTCTTAACACTAGCGCCCTTAAATATAATTAATTGATTAACTAACAAAGATCTATGTATTGTTTGTTTTTTACTTCGACATGAAGTTTCAAAGTTGATAGACAGAGACAAAAGTTACATAACTTAGTCAACTGCTATCATAGTTTATAATAAAGGGGGTAGGTGAGACACAAAACTGTACAAAAAGACAATAATCTCATCATCACAATAGTTCGGTTCGGTATTCCAAGAGAAACTATCGCAACCCACAACCCTTATAGAATTACACGGTTGTCCGTCTGCAAATCCCTTTTTCTAAGAACCAGGGACCTTTTACCCTACCGCGCACCTTCCGTCGTAACCGGCATTGAAATCCCACTACGTCAAAGAATAACCTGCGCGGTATAACGACAGCGTTGATTTGCATCCATTTAAAACCGGCGCCGTCGAGTTGAACTGTCATTGAAAGCGAGGTCTCTTGAGCTGCCTATTTCTAAGACAGTTGAACTCGACGACGCGACGTTGGCTTCAAATGCATGCAAATCAACGCTGTGTTTTGAACCGCGCCGGTTATTCCATTGCGCAGAGCGGATTTCAATGCCGACGGTAGATGCGCGGTAGGGTCCTAGTTAGAGAGAGATATACAACTTTCTCTTTTTGAGAGAAGCTAAAAAAAAATCGGCATATAAAGAAATTCATTAGGTTTCTATGAAACTAGTAACAAAAGATAAGTTTTGCAAAGAAATTAAATAAATTTTACATATAAATGAGGTAAAGACTTAAATACACTTACTTGCAATTTAAATTATATTACGTTTTGATAAGATAAATTCAATTAATGGGTACAGAAAACGGTACGAGTGTAAAAAACCACAGATAACGGCACCTATACTTATTGACAATAGAATTATTATCTCGGTTATATATTATTTTACAATACCTAGTGTAAAATGTAGTAGTCAGGTAGCTAATTTCTTTTAACCATTTTCTAAGAGTACATATTTTCAAAGCGCCTTTAGTGTCTTCTAATGATAACATTCAAACACCAAAAAACAACCGAATTGATAACGTCCTATTTTGAAGTCGCGTAGATAAATAAAAATAAATAAATAAATTCTGTGACCAACACACAGCGCCATCTAGCCCCATGATAAGCTACTAAGCTTGTGTTACGGTGCCTAGACAACGGATATATGTACCTACCACTCATATTTATTTTTCTTTTGTAAATACATACATATTATATATAGAAATACACCCAGACCAGGTACATATATTTATTTTTTAAGCATAAATATTTGCACCTAGCGGGAATCGAACCCGCAACCTTCTGCATTGCAGTCAAGCGTTCGCCCGCCACGCCACAGAGGTCGTCAAATACCTCGACCGGCTAAATAAATGTCGAATCGAGACCAAACGCAATACAATGTATTTTCCTTGCGGAGTAGTTTTTGCGTGAAAGAGTAACAAAGTCACATACATACAAACAAACTTTTATTAGTAAGAAGTAAGATATTTACGCGTTGACTTAGGAACCTTCCTCCGTTGTTTCGTCGGTTAAAAATTGCTTTGTCCTAACTGACTGACAGATAAATCAACATAATTGTTGTGTGTTCAGTTTTCAGATGTAGGCATTCGATAACAAAGAATCCTATCCTACTAATATTATAAAGCTGAAAGTTTGTGAGTATGTGTGTATATGTGTGTTTGTTACTCAATCACGTAAAAACCGCTGAACCGATTGCGATGAAACTTGGAATATAGGTAGCTGGATATCTGTAATAACACATAGGCACTTTTTATCCCGATATTCCCGTGGGAACGGAACTTACGCGGGTCAAACCGCGGGGCGCAGCTAGTTTATGATTACACGGGATCAAGGATGCTAGTAAAACCGCAGGCCAAAACTAGTATTATATTAGACCATATTTTTACCTAATGCAGATTGCCGACCTGCCCATTTACGTGATTTACCGACCTGAAAGCCATTCCACTAAGCAAGTTCAAAAGCTTCGTATGAACGGAGGGAGGTTTTTCTCTAGCAAGCCAACCCTCCAGATTCACTGCTATATATTTTATTGTATGTAGGTACATTATCGGTTCAGTGGTTTTTGCGTGAAGAAGTATCAAACACACAAACTTTCACATTCATAAAGTAGGATAAGCTACTCCAGCCTAGAGGCATAGCTATTAAATCAGTTCCCTGCGAAAGGCCTACTCTAAGCGAAAACATCTCAGTTACAAAAGCAAGGAAAACTACTTAAAAACACATATATACCCTACATATATAACATGTATAACCTAAATTCATTCTAAATGCCACCCATATCATTATGTGCATATACGCGCTCAATACGATATGATATGACATAACCTAAAAGAGCTAAAACCGCGCCGCGTGGTGACCACGTTGCGCGGGCGCCGGTTCCACGTCTTAAATCGTAACCTGAATGGACACCAACTTAATAGTACATACGGATCATTGACGAACTACGTTAAAGAACAGTACGATCTGAAGCATACACGTTGACGCTAGCGCCACTGCAAGCTGCAAGTTAAGTTTGTGTTTAGATACCGTTGCCACGAATGTATAACGACTTACTGATTTTAATTGAACTACTGTTTGTTCGAGGTGTTTCGACGTATCTGCGTAGACACTAGCGCCGCGCTTGATTGTCTAGTTAAGTTTGTTAACGAATACCGTTCACAAACCAAGGCCGCTCCGATCGTCTATCTATCTTACAATGTTATAAGTTATGATAATGTGTTAAGTATATAATATGTAGTAGCAAAAATAAAAGTAATACAAATGCCTTTCGTGTCTGTCTGTACATTCATTTGGACTTTAGTATGTATTGGTCTGAAACGAATTGGACGTAGCAAGCATGTGCCGTGTACCCGTAGAAATAGGGTTACGGGACTTACGGTTTACCCCATCTCTTCCCGTGGGCGTGGCAAAAGGCGACCAAGGGATCTAGGAGAGACTAGCAAACTTTGAGTTCTCTCCGCGCGGTGGCGGATAAACTTATTGGTCCCTAAGAGGGTTGATGTCAGCCAGGCGGCAGGTCGTAAAAATATTGACAAAACTATTTGCAGTGGTACACCAGTAAAATAATAAAAAAGATGACACATGACTTATTGGTCACGAGTGAAGGTAGAAAGACAGCAGTGTAACGAGGTCCCGACCAGTCTTCCTAAGTGGCTGTGTGCAACGGCTTACGTGTTACGGATTAAAATAAATGTGCACGAGACACACACACAATGCAATCTAGCCCGAAACTGGGCACTAGGCACTAGGTGCGTACTATGGGTACTAGACAAAGTATACTATTTTATACAATACGCATACTTTTTTTTGTAAATATATCGACGCTTAAAAGGTAATAGGGGATAAGCGACACTTTGGTCCAAAACGACTTTTAAATGCAGTCTTACTTGAAATTTTCCGCTCTATCGAATGCGCTCACTCCCGTGGCTCTACGTTGATCTTTTTGTCGCTTGAATCCAAGCACTTTTAAATGTCATTTTGGTATTACCGACCGTATTTTAGGCCTTTTTTACTATAAAGGTGCTTGTACCATCGTAAAAATAGCACTATTTTTGACTTGTAGTCGGTAATGTCTCTTTACTTTTTACCGATGTAGAGATTCGGGGTGCTTATGTTTCGCTACCATAAACACGTGTTTGAAAAGTTAGAACTTATACCTCTTTACCTTTGTCATCAAAAGTATTAAGCATCGGTTATACCTTACTACCATTCATAAGTTTACAATGTAGTTGCCGCTTATACATAACTACCAAAATCGAATTTAGTATGACCTGTCACTTATACCTTACTACCACTTGCAACGTTACAACACCGTCGACGTTTATCCACTATTACTAAAATATAATTTAATATTGAAGTGTCGGTTATATCCTACTACCAATTACTATTATAATACAACACTGTCGCTATTGCTATACTACCTCGAAATGATCATTCGCTAATTGGTAATTACGCAAACATGCATGCGTGTCCACTCCTTTTCTGAAGTACCTTTTAAGAAGATACGCCTGAGTAGGTACATTATGTTATTTCTAAAACTTTATTTTTGTAACTCTGTAACTACTTTTTATAATTGTCTTTAGGTCATCATCATCATCATATCACCTGTAGGACATCCACTGTTGAACATAGGCCTCCCCTATCGATTTTCAACCAAGGCGGTTGAATGCAACCTGCATCCACCACTGGCTCGCGGTCTTAACCAGGTCATTCGTCCATCGCGTCGGTGGACGTCCTACGCTTCGTGTTCCGGTCCGTGGTCTCCACTCGAGAAATTTTCAGCCCCATCGGCCATCCGTTCTCCGCGCTATTTTACCTACCCATTGCCACTTCAGCCAGCTAATCTGTTGGACTATGTCGGTGACCCTTGTTTCTCCACGTATCTCCTCAATTCTGATTCGATCCCGTAGAGAAATACCAAGCATAGCCCTCTCCATTGCACGTTGAACGACTTTGAGCCTGTACATAAGGCCTATCTATGGTGAAACACCACGTCTCAGATCCGTATGTCATCACTGGTAACACACACAAATTGAAGACATTTTTCTTGGGGCACTGAATTATTTTGGACGAAAAGATGTTGGAAGTTTCCCGAACGCTGCCCATCCGAATTAGATTCGACGATTGACCTCTTTCTCGTCTTCCTCTTTCTTGTCTAGCTAGATAGGTCCAGCAACATGGTCATTTCACATGACTTTCGTCTTGTCCATGTTCATCCTAAGGTCTACCCTTTAGGAGACTCGATTAAGGCCTTCTAGCATATTGCCGAGCTCTTCCATCGTCTTTGCCATGACTACAATATCGTCGGCAAACCGAAGACAAGTGATGTATTCGCCGTTAATGTTGATGCCAAGTCCTTTCCAGTCTATGAGCTTGAAGGCGTCTTCCAGAGCGGCCGTAAACAGTTTCGGAGATATGACATCTCCTTGTCTGACGCGTCTCTTTACGGGAATAGCCTTCGAAGTCTGTTCCTGTACTCGGATTGTCATGATGGCGTTTTTATACAAGCACTTCAATACTTCGATGTGTCAATAGTCAATTAGGCATCGCTGGAGAGATTCGAGCACAGCCCATGTCTCGATCAAATCAAAGGCTTCTCATAGTCCACAAACGCTTAGCAAAGTGGCAAGTTATACTCTTCGGTCCTCTGTATAACTTACCGAAGCGTATGGATATGGTCTATGACACTGTAGCCTTTTCGGAACCCGGCTTGTTCGGGCGGCTGGACGTCATCAAGCCTGCGCTCAAGACGATTCGCGATGACCCTTGAAAACAACTTATAAACATGGCTCAAAAGCCAGATGGGTCTTTAGTTCTTTAATAAGGTGTTGTCACCTTTCTTAAATAACAAAACCACCACGCTTTTGTTCCATTCTTCTGGCGTTGTACCATCAAGCAAGACGGCATTGAAGAGTTTCTGAAGGACTTTAAGTACCTGTGATCCATGCGCTCCATTCAGAAGCTCTGTTTTTATCTGTTTTTATTCTAATCTCGTACAGACCAATGTCCGGGATATCCTCGGTGTAGTGTCGGGTCATTTTGACTCGCGGGTCTCTAGCTAAACTGCTAGCAGGTTTAGCGAACGAATCGTATAGCTATCCATAGAACCTTTCGATTTTTTTATTTATTTTGTTTATTTATTTACACACAACAAAAATTGAACATAACACACCCTAATTGAGAGTCGAACCTTCGTATAATTTTCAATTATTAAGGTGTTTTCGACTGTAGCCACCCATATAGATCAAAAGATCTGTGCTTGGGTTAACCACCGTAAAACGACATTTTCCCTCAACACTTCGGCTTTAGTGGAGGCTACGCTGCCGTCATCTTTCTTCAGCTTCGTCATCTGGCTTAGCCCAATAGACATATCCCTTGCGAACACTTTGGAGCCCTTGTTCCACTCGATCGTATCCTTAATACGCAAGGCATTAAGAAACCGATATCGTGACGCAAGGATTTCCAAATTCGTCTATTGAGCCGCCTATGTGAGTCCACATCATCGGGAGACTGCAGTCGCAGTGATCTCCGCTCAGCCATGAGGTTAAGGGTGTGATCAGAGAGTTTCTGAGGCCTATTTGTACGGCGGGTCTTAAAGTACTTAGACCCCGCCGTAGGGACAGTTTCTACAAACTTGCTATTTATATCGTTCACCAATGCAACATCAGCTAGGCAGTCGAAGCGGTTGGAAAGCTCAAGTTGAAAGCTTTTGGATATGGGCACTAGTAGGACGGAGCGTGGACTTTATCAACCGAGACCGTTCAAGTCTAACGTTCATATTCAATGTGCTGCTGGTTTTCACTCTGTGGATCACAGATAAATCATTGAATAATTATCCGTTTCTTGTTGGTCATGATGAAGTCAATCTCATTTTTCGTGGAACCATCGGGACTCATCCAGGTCCATTTCCTGTGAGGCGGCTTCTGGAAGAACGAGTTCATCATAAAGAGTCCCACCTTCTCCAGAAAATGGGCCAGCCTGTGTCCGTATGGTTGCGCTGCTCATAACCAAATTGCCCTACTGTCAACTCATCATCGCTTCTCTTACCCAGGTTTGAGTTTGAAATCCCCCATAACAACAGTGAAGTGAGTTTTAACGATATGGTAACCCTATCATCATGTCCTCATACATGGTCTCAACTTCCTCATCTGAGTGTGTCGAGGTCGGTGCATATACCTGAACAACTTTAAGGGAATATCTTTTGGATATTCGAAGTGTTAGGTATGCGACCCTGCTCGACACACTTTCGATGGTAATAATGTTGCCAACGAGGGATTTGTCAACGAGAAACCCTATCCCATTTTGGGATTTTAGGTCTCCTTCCCGGTAGAAGAGCAGGTTGCCGGACTTTAAGATTATCGTATCCCCTCTCTCTCGCCGGACTTTCGATAAACCTAAAATGTTTCATTTTAACCTACTCATTTCTTTTTCCAGCTCATCTATCTTTTCGCCTTCCCTCAAAGTGCGGATGTTGTGTGTTGCCAGGGCTAGTGGTCTCGGTTGGGGGTGATAGCGCGGCGTCTGCCGGAGATTGTTAGCACCCCTAGTCCAGCCTTTACCGTGGCCACTACCGTAGTCAGGAATAGCGAGTCCGCCGGGGACTCAGAGCCGGTTTTTTGTCTGCATCATTATAAAGGGGGTTGCCAGTACTCGCCACGCTTGGCAGGCGGGTTGGCGAGCGCAGTAAATGATGCGATGTAATACGCCGGAAGACACTGCTGCCAATCTTCTAGTGTTTGTCCCTCAGACGAGTCCTACGTCTCCCACGGCATTCTAAAGCCGGTACCCGCGGCATTTCTTAAGCCGGTATCCGTGCATTTAGGTACTTTTTTTTTTAAATATTAGTAAAAACGTACTTTTGTTTTTATTAACTAACTTTAATAATTAGGTAACACCTATAACACCTGCTTCTCCATCCTTGGATTTTTCCAAGTACGGAGGGAGTGTCGGCGGCGCTATATAGGACAGTAGGTGTATCTGGGTTAGGTGTAATTTTAAGGAAGAATAATGTTGCTTGTGAGTCTAGTGTTTTTAAGACTTAACGTTTAACCCACATTACCATATGCCCTGATAATGTCGTATGTAAGATATCCTTCTTTTCCTCTTGGTATAGAAATTTTGATGTGTGGATGTACCACATTACCTTATTAATTAAGCCACTTACAGTGTCGTTAATGTCTAACTTCCTTAAAATGTTTTTGCTAAGCACTGTAGTTTGTCCTTTATTACCCTGTGGCATAATAATGCGAATAGTCTCGTATCCTTCTTTACCCATTTAAGCTACTCTACAGTCATGTGACTTATGCCCTGTTACCTTATCGTATGTGGATATCAAATGATACTAAGGCTTCTGTACTCTTTGATTTTTTCTCGGTAGATGTAACTTATGCCTTATTACCTCAAATGAAAATCAAGACCATTTGATTTAAGCGCCATCAAACCAGGTAATACAATGGTTAATCAAATAAAAGAAAATGCCAATTAATGCTTGTCTTTTTCTAGATTTCAAAACTGTTTCCATCTTACAGATATAACAATTAATTTAAAAGTTATGGCCATTTTTCTGAAATTTAAAACTTTAAACTGCTCTCCTGAACAATTTGGTTTTTGTCGCTTAGCCCCTATTACCTTTTAAGCGTCGATATGTATAGGTACATAAGATTACGTCGGTGCAGTGGTGGTGAGGATGACATCTGCAGACTGGTGTTAAATATAAATTGATATAGGTTGATAGTTTTACGATTTACATAAATTATGAGCAGGATATACATATTCGAATAGACACTGTCGCAGACAAAATTCAATGACGTCTAGATAGGTAGAAAAATAGGCAATAATAATTATCAAGGCAATATCACTGAACATTTTAAAAGAAAATTAGACGTCATGAGGGCACAGACAAACGTACATCGCAGTCAAAAGCATAACCCTCCTTTTGTCGCTTTGTCGAAGTCGGATAATTTATATGTACCTCTTAGCACAGATTCTGTACATAATATACTTTTTAAAGAATAGAACCTACCTGAATTGGAGTACTAAAGCGCTAAATTTCGAGGCAATATCATTTCAGTCATTTATCATTTTTTTAAATACGTAGTTTTTTGACATAACATAAAATAATAATAAGAAATAAAAATTTCTTTATAGGATACCTTTGTGCTTCAATTTAGTAAGTACAAATGTGCAAGTAAAGCAACGCATGGCGGTCGTTACAGTACAATGTATCTTCTACTATACTAGACCCCAAAAATCCTAGATTACCTAGATGATGGGTAAGGGACGATTTATTTGACCGTCACGAGTGCCGGCCAGGTCCGAAGTTCACTATCCATTGCTCGGCCGTCACTCAGTTGCAACATACCGATCGACGGATCGCCGAGCAATGGACAACGAAGCTCAGACCGGTGACGGTCTAATATAAATCTTCCCTAATAGAACAACGACGTTCAAAGTTTGAGTTATCTTCTTAAAAGTGTGTGAGTAAATTTCCGACCAGTTTGACTTTGGAACGTATAAATCTCGACCGTCAGGGACCACCCTAAAAAAGCTTTACTATCAGGCGAATAATAGGCATGACAGATCAGGCATAGATAATAAGTCCAGCACATAAATTATCTATCCAGTGGACGACTGACAACAGTGGAAATTGATAGAAACTTTGCAGTACCTTGCTGCTTTGACGTTACGTGGTTACCATCGATTACCTCAATGTACTACAAAGTTCCTGTAAATTTCCATTGTGGTCAGTCGTCCACAGGATAGATAATACAGTTGTTGTTCTATAATAATAAACAGAGTAAAAATCGGTATAACACACGATGTGAACGCTATAAAAAACCTAGTTTGCAATCATTTTGACATTATAAACAAGTTATGCAATCGACCTTGGACCGTAACTAGGTACCTATACAAACTACATACGATATCGGTTCACGTATTTACGCCTCTCTTTCATATTTACGAGAAATATTGTTTTACTTCTAATATTTTAACACGAAATAATATTTATATTTTATTATTTCCCAGATCGTAACCGCGTGATTTCCTTCGGAGTACAGCTGTCGCGACCATTGCAACATGGGTGAAATATCTAGTGAGAGAATTAACCCAGATACAATAAACTGTTCTTTATAAGGACACCGACACTCCGCAAATACACCTGGATAAATCCAGGTATGTGATAATAACTGGATAAATCCAGGTGTGTAGGGAGTGTCTCCACCAGGTGCATGTCTCCCACATACCAGGATAAATCCAGGTATGTTGGGAGTATCTCCACCAGGTGCATTCCTCCCACACACCTGGATAAATCCAGGTATGTGGAGACAAGCTGCAGCACTCGTATTGTATCTGGGTTAAAAAGTAAAAAAATCACGCTCTTAACACCTGGGAAAATATGAGATCCAATCATGTTAGTTTAAAAAGAAATATTTTGTAGTAAAAATCGATAAGTATAAGTCCGATAAGTAAATTACTTGGATACCGGTAATGATCTCGTAGTTCAGTTTTTAGAACGCTCGCCCGGCAAATGAGCAGCATGACTTCGAATGGAGATTTAGAAACATATATTTCTCCTTGAATTTCTTTCAAAGTTATCATTTAAATAGGTTTATTTCTAAAGAAATGACTTGAACCTGCATCTCTGACATTCCGTGTCCTGTCGGGTCCAAAATTTTCGAAAGCTTTTCTCTAAAGTTATAACTGTGTATTTCCGCAATTAGCCCTGCAACTGTGATTTGTAACCTGTGACCTGTAATTTTAAGCCATGGGTTTCGTCACGATGTTTTCCTTTACAGTAAGAGCGATGTTAATAGCGCACATATTTTTTTCTTAAAGAAAAAGAGATTGGTGCGCGACCGCGACGTGAAACCACGACCTTCAGAATGAAAGTCGGGGTATCTACCACTAGACCAACATCGCTCTAAAGCTTTTCTCTAATAATAGTTAACCAAATGAAGGAAACAATTCAAAACAAAATCAAGTTAAAAGGTTTTGTCGTGTCGGTGATATGATACCACATTATTACATTGATAGATATAGAAGAAAGATAACACCAAAATAGATATGTCACACGGTCACACCCCTTATACTAATACTAAAACTTAGTTGACCTGGACACATTCAAGGTTACCCCAGTATGTGTAAAACAGATCTACAAAGTTTTAAAATGTAACGTGCTAAATCTTAGATCAAAAAGCACTTTAAAAAAAACTAAAAAACTATTCAATTATTTCTCACTTTGGTTCTGGTTGAGTTATAATATGTAGTAGGTAATTGAGCAGAAATACATTATGTACACAATTTATGTGACAAAATAATGTACCTACTAAAGTAATTGCAGCTGCGGTTTGCAGCCTTTAGTATTTAAATGAAAAATGTGTAACTCTTATACCGATATTATGAGTAGCCACAGAGGGGATATTCGTAAAAAACATATTGTTTTCACTGAATAAGGCTTAACGTTTATATCACACTAGCTGCGTCTCGCGGTTTCATCTGTATAAGTCTTGATTCTGTGGGAGTTTTTCAAAATCCTTTCTTAATGGATGCCTACATTATATGAAGGATCAGCGTTTTGGGCTGTCCGTTAATGAATAATTATAATAATAAATGAAATATGTGACCAAGACACAGCGCCATCTAGCCCCATGGTAAGCTGCTAAGCTTGTGTTACGGTGACTAGACAAAGGATATACTACTTATATTTATTTTTCTTATGTAAATGCATACATATTATACATAGAAATACACCCAGACCAGATACAAATATTTTTTTTAACCATAAATATTTGCACTTAGCGGGAATCGAACCCCCAACTTTCTGGATTGCAGCCAAGCGTACGCCCGACGCGCCACAGAGGTCGTCGTTGATCAATCAGTCAATCAGTTAGTCGCCTCCTAGTTCACTCACATGAATGCATTGGAAAACATTGAGGAGCTCATTGGCCTAGCTGCATCGACTGATCTTGGTTTGCTAATTATAAGTTAACTAGACAGTTTCAAATAAAAATGCGGAGAATATTCAAGAAATAGGTGTGTATCAGTATGGCGAGTGTACAAATGCAAACCATAATGAATCTAATATGGCTCGAATCTACCTTAATTCTACCTAATTCTACCAATAAAGAAATTAATAGTACCTCTTTGTACGCATAGAACACTCAATAAATATGTGAGCCGCCAATCAAACGTCAGAATGGCGGGTGTATTTCTATTTCTCACCGAGAAATAAATAATCTATATTTAGATGCATGCCAAATAAATCTACCTAATTAGTACCTTACTGTAACACAAGTAGTAGTCGAATCCAGGCAAAGGCTTAAGAGAAATTTGAAAATACAATTTCACAATTTTACATTCCTGCAAAGTTACATCAGATTGCGTCTAAGTCTAACCCAAACAATACAAATAAAAGCCACGTGTTTGGCGCTTAATTTAAAGAGACTTAAGACTAAACAAAGTGTCCCCGGGCAGTGTTTACTTTCTGAAATGTCGACAATGTCCCCGTGTTGTGATAACAATAACTCGATCTTGTACGGTAAACTCGCTCCACTCCCATTGTTCCACCGGACAATGTTCTACGAAAAGATATGAGAGAAACTATTTCGTTTAACGTAAACTTAAACGTTCTAAATCACAATAAAATTCTTCTTTTTTATTTGGGATTGACAGGTATAGCCGCCATCAAATTTCAGATGTGTAAACGAGGACGTAAGATGCGAAACATTAGAGTAAAAAAAGAAACATTTGGTTATAATTTAAAAAATATTGTGTTGAGCATATTTAAGAAATAGTAACCTTAGTTATTATATCAACAACTAGCTGCGCCCGATGCCGCTAACTATGCTAAATAGAGGTTAATTTCACATAATTCTCAAAATCACCAGTTTTTATATATTTTTTCTAAAGTTATGTAGGACTGATCAGAACAAAACTTAGTGCTTTTTCCCATATGACAGTTAGAATTTTTTTTTCGTGTGACGGGTTATTACCTAAATCATTTTTTAACAATCATTTTTTCACGTTTAGGAGATAAAGCCACATTTATTCTATTTCTAGATTTTCATATTTTTATTGTATGTAGTGTGTACCATGAATAGCGTGTTATTTGCACATTTATCGTAGCAAATTGACTATGGTGGACTGTTAATATCTCGCCAGATGGTTAGTTGGCGCCAGCCCTAGGTTGGGTCCTTTTTGTATAACAATAATGGTTTTTTCATGACATCTTTTTGAAAACAGGGGATTTCTACTACAATTTCATACTCTCTGATACCGCGCCCCGCGGTTTCATTAGCGTGAGTCCCAATCCAGACGATATATCGGGTTAAAAGCCATTGCGATAATAAAGATCTGCAACAATCTGCATACCAAGTTTCGATGTACCAAAAATTCGAATTTCGTTGTTTTACAACCCACCATCTACGTAACCTAAGTAAAATGGATTTCGTTCCGTGCAACGACTAAATACCATTTAGCGTAGGACTCAGATTGTCTGTGCATGCTTGGATCGAAGCCAAATACTTCTACATTTAGTTTCTATGCAGTTTTATAAAATAGCTCAATTTAGACTTTTTTCTTTGAATACTGGCTCCTCAAGCCTTATGCGTGTAGCCAGTGTCTAGTCTAATTTCAGAAACCGGACTCTGAATAGAAATATAGGTCTAAATATACGATTTAGATTTTCTATTTGAATTATGGTTTCGAACGGCTTTTGAATACGGAAAAATGTTACTTTATATGAACTGACGAAATGGCCCACACTACACAGGATGCCGAAGATCGTGCGAAGTAGAGACGTAAAAGTAGGAAAACGGATCCCGGGCTCCCGAAAGGGAAGTAACCGGGAACATCGTGAGCGATAATGATGATGAACTGATGACCCGACATAATATTAACATTTAAGTCGTCAAAATCCATCAACTCAGGGGCGATAGTAAAATGGTGATTACTTCATCGTCGGCAATCATTATCATGACCCCAAATTTAAAAAAAAAATACTTCGTATTCAAAATTCGTAGAACTAAGTCTGTAGAATATGTTCCATTCGTATCATTTTAAAAATAGTAGTTCTTCCGTATGATTATTCGTAGATAAATATATAGATACACTAAGAGATAAAGAGATACTGAAGATGGATAGATAGATAGATAACGTATACTCGTACTTGTTCGTAATTCTACTTATAATGTACGTACTTTTCTGTGAATTCAAGAACTTTTTACTTAGTCAGTAGGTAATAGAAGTTTAGTTTATGTTGAACTCTAATAATATTGTTTGTATTAATGGAACCGGCATAGTCAATCGATGGCTAAGGTCGGTTTCTAATTTCCTAATTTCTTTTTAAATTAATAATAAAAAATAAAATAAAATAAAAAATAGTTTTGAAGGTCGGTGCAACCCATAGGTGCAACCTCGCCGATGACAAGCATGCGCTTGTCATATTGATATTGTAGATAAATCTTTAGATTGCTATTAACATAATAATGTTAACCCCACTTAACTCTATAGACTTGTACCCATATTATCTATGTGTTGACGTCTGACAACAGTAGAAAATGACAGGCACTATGCAGTACACTGCTGCTTTGAGGTGATCACCGGTAATAACCACGTTACGTCAAAGCAGCATTATACTGCATAGCGCCTGTCAATTTCCACTATTGTCAGACATCCACTGGATAGATAATATGGTTTCTGCTGTGGTATCATCTAATTAGCATCCACCGCTACTAGTGGCTAACTTGCTAAAAACAGGACAGCCGAGTTTTATACGTTCCACAGCTAAACTGTTCGGAAATTTACTGACACACATTTAAAATAGTTGACTCAAAATGCGAACGTCGCTGTTCTATTACCTACCATCTAGGTAATCATGTGATTACTATTACTTTCAGACGTTAGGCAGTAAGATGCCACGGGAGCCTACTCCGGATTGTCCCATAGGCACGGGCTTCCCTTAAAAACGCATGCTCCAGATTGCCGCATTGTACAACGCGGCAGACCAACTATAAACCGCGGAAAAAATGATTAATTCATGACCAAAAAAATGTCATCGTCATCACATAACTATAAATGACATAACATAATACTTATAACAAAAATTATGTTTCTTCGCCTTTCTAGAGCATAAGGAAGTTTTTGGGTCTAGCGAAAGTTGACTTTGCATAATTATTCTATTTAAAAAAAAAACAACTTGAACTCGTTTTGTTATTTTTTGAAAGAAGAGGTGCATTTTTATTCATCCTAGATGCCTAGCTAACACTATCAACTTCTATTCTTTTTTTTTTTTAAATATCGAGCTAATAGGACACAGAACACTATTGGTCGGAGATACGGGATATTATCACTAACATTCAGACTTAGGTTTACTGGCAAGAGACCGCTATCAGCAGCAAGATCACTTTTTGTGCCACTTTAGGATTAAGTTTTGACTGCTCTCTATGTATATCACTGTAAACAGGTAGACATAAAACATTTCATAAGACAATCAATGACAGAGTAAACATATTATCATGGCGAAATCGCCATGATATTTCGTAATAATATAATTCACTATGAGTGTTATTAACAGAAACAAAATCAAACTAAGGAAAAAGTAGCTTCGTCCCGCGGTTTTACCCGCGTAATTCCCGATCCCGTGGGAATATATGGGTTACTTCTTGATAATATAGCTTTCTATTGGTGAATTTTTTTTTACAGTACTTTCGGAGACTATTTATTACCAACAAATAAAATTTCTTGTTTTATAATATTTGTATGGATAAAGATCAGCATCAGAAGAACAAGAAGAAAATAATTTAATTTCTATATACTGAGAATCTGCTTTTACTGGTACCTACTTTCTTAGGAGACTCTTCATTTTTTTTAAATTTAAGTTTCTGTATATATTTTTTTAAATTCGTAGGTTTCAATAACACTTCCTTTGGCAGTCGTGTAAAAAGGAACTTATCACACTGACATAGCTTTGAGTAAGAATAGTAATTTTAAAAGTGTGCTAAAAGTATTGGTGTATCTTCTACGGTAGTTTATGTTTTTTATATCTTTGTCTATTGCCAGGTTTGGTCAATTTGGTCATTGCAACAGAACCAAATTAAAACGATGACCTTTCTAGTATACTAATATCTTACTAATATTATAAACGCAAAGGTTGTATGTATGAATGTATGTGACTTTGTTACTCTTTCACGCAAAAACTACTGAACCGATTGCGATTAAAACTTGGAATATAGGTAGCTGGATACTGAGAATGACACATACTTTTTATTCCGATATTCCCGAGGAAACGAGACTTACTCGGGTGAAATCGCGGGGCGGGGCTAGTGTATTATAAAGAGGAAATATTTAGTTGTTTGTTTGTAATAAATAGCGAAACTACTGGACCGATTTCAAAACTTCATTCACTAATTGAAAGCTATATTATCGAGGAGTAACATAGGCTACTTTTGTTCCCGATATTCCCACGGAATCAGGACTTACGTGAATGAAACCGAAGAACGCAGCTAATAAGGACACATCCTTTAAGACTTGTTTGTCTGTTTGTGAGGCCAGTGGTTTAGGCTATGCCTTGCAATATTATAGCCCAGTCAGTCAGTCAGTCAGTCAGTCTGGACTTTGAATTTTATAATGTTTAGATGTATTAAAGTCTATGTTTACGCTATGCCAAGTTAAAAACAAACTCATAGTTAAATTGTTTGGTCAAATGCCAAACACGTATCTATTTATAAGACTATAGACTACAGGCAGGGCTACCAACCTTATAAAATTATTGTTACGTTGGCAGTTCTGTCTATTATTGATATTAAGATTGTATGATTGTGATGTAGCGAGTTCGGTTCCCGCAGTGGAATAAACATTACCTACATATTTGTTTTGATTTACTCCTGTCGGGTGCAAATTTTAGGAAAGCATTTTTTTAAACATCTACCACATGCCTAATCCACAAGTTTTTGAATAATTTTGTCTGCATACATGTATCCCACTAATTTAAAAAACGAACGAATTTAGATGTTTGTGTGTCACGGAAAAATGGCTGCACGGACTTGGCTGAAATTCGGCATACAGATAGTTTATAACCTGGATTAACACATAAGTTACCATAAAACCTGGTAGTTTTACTAATTTTCCTATCAGGGGCCCGAGAAAGGTCGCGTCGACTTCCATAAGTTTCAAAGTGAAACTGTTCGGAAATTTACTCAGACACCTTTGCATGTGAGTAGACTGAAATGCTATACAAAATATAACGGCTACTCAAGTAACTGCGCAGCTTCTAAATTCAAAATTAGTAGGTAAGTTAGGGGAATTTGATAGCAACCCACAAATAATTAGGTAATCTGTGGTTTAGGGCAGTGATGTGAGACAATTATCTTACTAATATTTTAAACGCGAAAGTTTGTATGTATGTATGTGAGTTTGTTTGTTACTCTTGTACGCAAGAACTACTGAACCGATTGCGATGAAACTTGGAATATAGGTAGCTGGGGACCTGGATTAAAACATAGGCTACATTTTATCCCGATATTCCCGCGGGAACGGGACTTAGCGAGTAAAACCGCGGAGCGCAGCTAGTGTTACATGAAACAACCAGTATTAAATGCACCGTTTTTTTTCGATTTTTCAAGGCTACAAAAGGTCATGGTAAATTAAAGATTATGAGTATATTAAGACCTACTATTATTGTTCTGACAGCAATGTTAAACTACAAAAAAAAAACAAAATTCAAATCATACACACATAGAGCTGGACCCGTCTCTATTAGAGACTAGAAGGAGAAATGCCGCCTGATAGTCAAGCTTTTTAATGTCGGTCGAGTTTCATACGTTCCACAGTTAAACTGTTCGGAAATTTACTCACGCACTTTTGAAATAGATGATTCAAAATTCGAACGTCGTTGTTCTATTACCCACCTTCTAAGTATTTCAACTACAAAAACCAATCAATAATCAAATCATACATAGTTACATCTACCCAATACTCATAGACATTTTGATCCCAAGCCTCAGTAACTACGAATCGAGATAAAATGATAACGATTTAATATTTTACTTAACATTTAATCATACGGATCAGAACCTGCCATAACCTTCCTTTCACTTCACTCAAAAAGGTTCCATGTCTGTTTTATACATCAGTATTTAAAAATCCCAATACAGACAGATTTACTTTCGCACTTTAAATGTTAGTAAGGATCATAGAATAGTTTATTGGTCCAGTTCAACTATATAATATAGTACTAAATAAGCGACAATTCACGTGATCATTGCAAAAAAAAAAACTAAGAGTTTCTTGTCTGGTCGCGTTTTCCGAAAACACGGTGTAGTTTGCTCACGTTTCAAAACGATGTGATATTCCGCGCTACCATGCTCGTTTGTCGTTGCTATGTCGTCCTTTTGTCGTTCAAAATTAAGTAAATTTTAAATAAAAAAATACCCTGACTACTTTTAAAAACCACAGACAATTTATAAAAATCTTTTTATTTTTTTAAAGTTCGTTTTTTTCTTTTTTTTAATTATTTGATGTGTTTTTAATTTTGTTTTTTCTTAGCTGAACGACAACGCGACGACTTATAAGACATTATGGTAGGGCCCATTATCTTAATGAATTGGAATAAATAAAGTTTAAACCAAGAATTAAAATAACCCTTTCCGTGAAGCCGGGTAAAAACAAAAAGCATTTGTTTATGGTTATGGACTTTTCAGTCACAGTCTAAAAAATCACTAAAATGTCCTTGTATCATAGTATAAATTATATAAGTATTCTAACAACAACCGAACAACGTTGTATTTCCCGAACAATTTCACTTTGAAACTGATGTAGCTCGGCCGTCTAAGCGGAGTTTGAAATGCTTCATTGTCAAGCGACCATTAACCTTTATTTTATTTTTGTCTTGTACATACAATACATAAAGAATTAATCATTTAATCATTAAAAAACAAAAGATGGACAGCCGAGTGATTGATTATAAACAGATTTTTTACTCGTGACGTATGAAATCCTAAAAAAAAGGCGGGTACCCTTTCCTGCAAAACTTTTCTAACTCTATCGCCGACAGTTTTTTTCTGATATTCATTCGGTGATTTAGAGAAAAAACATAATGATTGGCACTTGTATTAGTAAATACACACTAACATCACATTTTACTAATATTTTAAACGAAAAAGAATGGTATGTATGTGGGTTTTTGTTACTCTTTCACGCAAAAACTACTGAACTAATTGCAATGAAACTTCGAATATAGGTAGCTGGAAAACTTTTATACCGATAATCCCGCAGGAATAGGACTTATGCGGGTGATACCGCGGGGCGCAGCTAGTATCTAATACAAATAAAGAGAATACGTAACCGATCTTGATAATATTTAGTATGAGGGTAGTTACGAATCATCGGTAGAAATTTAACTAATGTTTATTCCTATATTCCCACAGGAACGGGACTTAACCATAGGAAATCAATAAAACGAAAATTTTCTGTTAATTTTCGCTGTTTGTTCAACAATAATACAACAAAGTATTTTCGCACTTCACTTCGGTCTCAAAATCATAAAAATCATTTCTTAGTTTTTTTTAAGAATTTAAACCTACCTAGTGCGAAACTCTAAATAACATAGTAAGTTTATTATGGCTAAGTTAAAATAAAAAAAGTTAAATTCAAATTTAGAATGACTGTCGTAATGCTGGAGGCTTAAAATGCTGCATTAGTTATTTGGTGACAATGTCTACCGGGTTTCGGAGGACTAAATAGCAACCAACCCCAAAGGCAAAAAAAATTAACACGTATCTTATAATTATAATAGGCTAGAAGGCAAAGGGTCGCAAGTGAAGCATTTCAAACTCGGCTTACACAGCCGACCTGCATCAGTTTCAAAGTCAAATTGTTCGGGAAATTACTCACACCTTTAAAAAAGTCGAAACAAAATCCAATCGTTGATGTTAAATATATTCACTATCTGCGATAATCTAAGCTTTAACGATTAGTTTCGCTTAAAATTTACTGTTTAAAACTTTATAAATCATGATATAACAACTTAAAAGGATATAATCGTGCATATATTTTTTTAAATACATACCGGAGGGTCGAGGATCTTCCAATTCCGCATGGTCACCGGCGGCAGACTGAGGTGACATTCGACTTTAAAATTTATTTGAAATGTTTTTAAAACTACCCTCCATTTAATAATATTACTATGAAATATTTTGTAACACAAATGTCACCGCACTCTGTCTGTGACTATGGGCAGCTAAAAGGTCCTTACTTATGAGATTTTGTTTACAATACAAACAAACAAACACGATTAAATCCGATTTTACCATTTTAAATAATTAAACGCCACTCAAAAATACGTATACAATACTAAATATATTTATTCCAAGAAAAAATAAGCAGATCTTATGGTCATAACTTCAAAATTAACTAAATTTGAATTAAGAAGCCGCTAAATTATTTTAGCCCTCGAATTTTGAGTAGCGCTTAAATTTTCGACCGAATATTACTTTGACCTAAGATAATATTATTTAGAAATATTTTAATGACAAAAAGCTTTTAATCAATACTTTATACAAAAACTCAAGGCAAAAATATTTGGAATAAGACGTTTCATTTTAATTTAAAAAAAAATTGTAAAGAAAATTATTATTAGTTCATTTCAAATTGAAAAACCTTATCCGAACCGAATTATGTTAATCACAATATAAATGCAGCGATAACACCGTACAATGGCTGATAAAGAAAAAAAACACTTCTCCAATCAATTTGAAAAAAAAAACCCAGAAACCAATCGAAACTCAATAAAAACACATACACTATCCACAAACTGTCACTGTTATAAAATAGAAATGGTATGTTCTAAATTTGAAAATATAATAATAAAGCGCGGTACGTCCGCGGCTCGCGCGTATTCTCGGTTAACTGGCATAGTGATGTGAAATATACGATTACCGATTAATGTACTTGTTTTGAATCGAGTTTTCCGATTCGATCATTATTGTTGACAGGTGTGGAGGCGGGTCAAATATTAATGATTGAACTAACTAGTGGAACATAGAAATATACAGCTGATGCTTTTAGGTGCCTAGTCACCGGTCTTTTAGATAAGCGTGTTTCATCTTCGACTCATGTCTAGACAGCGGACCAACGTAGGTCCCAAAAAATAATTAAGACATGCCAGCAGACTGACAGAAAGACATAAAAAAAAGCACTAGGGTTCTTTTTTACTTCTTGAGGTACGGCATCTTAAATATAACAAATACAAGTGCAAGTGGGCATTTGAAGGATGTGTTATTTTGAAAGGGAGGTAATGTGTGTACAAAAGCCCAGACGGGGTCCGCGACCTTAAGAATGGAAGTGGCGCTATCTCCCATAAGACCCCAGCCTGACAAACTTTTAGTCGTTTCGTATTTCATTACTGGCGAGGACAATATTATAGTCCAGACCAGGGATTCCCAAAGTTATCGATATGGCCCCTTTGGGGTCTTAGATCTCCCAGGGGTCGACTCAAATGAAAAATGATTTGGGAGGGCAACAAGCTGTAAATATCAACTAGACCTATTAACCACAAGTCCATATTTAAAACCTTCTAGATACTATGTTTATGTTGTGCTACAAGTACCAACCAAAATAGCTTTAACGTCGTTTAAAAAATCAACGGAGTTTTGAGACATACGCGAATAAAACCATGGGGCAATGTTGCTTGCTAATATTTGTACTGGGGGATAAATTCCTATATATCGATACCTCGGGGCTCAAAGGGCGTAAGCGCCAAAACTCAACTTTACAGGAGAGCCAAAAAACAAAAATAAAAAAACTATTTTTAACATAACTTTTTTGATTTTTGGCGTAAATGAACCATTCAAAGACCAAAAGTCTTATTTTTATTTGGTGCAGAACACTGTCAAATAATAATTCTTAATACATTTAATAGTAACGAAATAGCATTCCTATACGCCCCGGAAAATGGAATGTTTGGGGCGTTTACACCCTAAAAATCAATGAGTGTGTGATGATCGTTGGTTGTAACAGTCAAATTGCCAACTAATTCTATTGATTTGTTTACATTTTCTTTGTTTTTCTTAGCTAATGTCTTCTTTTCTCTCTTGTTTTATATTTGATTGCAATTTATATGGCCTTTACTAACTTATCTCACATTATTTATCAACTCATATGACTTATTATACAAATAATTATAATTGTTGTAATTTTTTGTCGTACAATTCAATAACTTATCTTACTTATTCATTATAAATGTATGGTGTATAGGGTGCACTAAGGTATTTGGGCCCAAGCC
Organism: Idaea dimidiata; assembly: GCA_949358125.1. Lineage (NCBI taxonomy): Eukaryota > Metazoa > Arthropoda > Insecta > Lepidoptera > Geometridae > Idaea > Idaea dimidiata. The sequence continues at coordinate 7,898,671 of OX442332.1, forward strand.
AACCTCACCTACTAGCTTGGTGCACCTGTTGAAGAACGGACGAGGCTCTGGCGCAGACTTTCCCTTCAGGGTTGGGAGATCAGACGTCAATCGCTCCCGTAAGAGTAAAAAAATTACCAAATCTTTATGGAGAGTACAACTAAGAAAGGTTGCAAGAGTTTTTCACGACTCCTGTGGGATGTAGACGAGGGCTACCGTGGTACGAGTGGGCACGGCCAAAGAAACGAGCCCCTACACATAAGAAACTTCCTTTTGCAACGTGAATCATAGGCACGCTAACCAGATGCGCAAAGGAGCCAGCCAGCCGACGTACTTGGCAGGCGGAAGGTGGCCGTGGAGTTCCTTCACTCCGAAATCTGCTGCTTCCTATCCATCGGGATAGGAAGCAGCAGATTCCGGCCCATTGGGAATGGTTTACAAGGAAATCTACATGGGTGAACCATTTCGGCGCCGAATTAGATGGTGGATGCTTGATGAAGCCAAGTCCCGGATGCACTCCTAGCAGTCGATAACAAATGTGCTAATGCATAAGGCAAATCGCTACAGAACCACTGAGCGGATTCAGATATCTATCACTAATTCATTGCGGGCGGTGCTGAGTATGTCTAAGGGAGGACGCGAGCGTGACAAAGAAACATGGTAGTGGAACGATATAGTCCAGAAGAGATTAGGGTGAAGAAATCCCTCTTGAAAAAGTGGCAAGCGTCCAACTCTCCCGAAGATCGCAACGCATACAGGACTGGCAAACGCGCCACAAAGAGAGCAGTAGCCAGATCCAGACGCGACTACTACAGCCATTGTAAGACAAGTGTCTGTCTGGAGATGTCTGAGGAGCAGAACAGAAGCTTTTTATACGTTCTGGTATCAAAGCGGCGCTGGATATATCCAAGTGCCGCTGTGTAAAAGATCCTGATCGTAACCTGCTATGCGAGGACCTGGCGGTAAAGAAGAGATGGCGCTTTTATTTCCACGAGCTGCCAAATAAGCAATATAAAGAGGTGCAGCCAACGGAACTCCCTCAGAATCAAGGACATGTGCCACTAATTATGCCTGAAGAGATCCGCAAGGCTCTTCGACGCATGAAGGATGGTCAAGCTGTCGGCACCGATGGAGTATATCCCTATCGAAGTATGGAAGGCGGTAATGCGCCTTTGCATTTTATGTTCCTGGACTTGCAGAAGGTCTTCGACAGTCTTCCTTGCGTGATGATCTAGTGGGCGCCGCGGCCCAAAGGGGTGTCAGAAACTTATATTGAACCGAAACTCCGATTCTGTGTGTGGTGTAAACTGCCGTTGGTGACACTAAATCTTACGATCCGTCCTGACTTCGTTCCTGTTTAGCGTAATACTGGACAAATTCATTGTCCGTAGTTATTCGGAACGCACACGAGCAGCCCCCGTGGATGCTAATGTATGCTGATGGTATTGCTATAGCGGATTCGGACAGGTGAGGGCTTGGAAGACGCGTAAATGCATAGAAAGTCGCTTGAGATCAGAGGTTTGCAGCAAAATGTAGAGAAGACTGAATATTTGGCTAGCAATACCACAGATCTCACACCTGTCTGCATGTTATATGGTCAATCGGACAGACCAGTTTAAATACTTGGGGTCTCTGTATCATCCGTCTGGCGTTGTCTTGACTTCCCAACCCTCTTCCATAGCATCATAGCTATCTAGATTGAATGCTCAAAGGGCGCATTGAAACAATAAATAGTGAATTGTTAGACGTAATGAGTCACCTTATTTTAGAGTAACAAAAATGTCGAGCGTATTGGCCAAGTTAATTCTATAAAAATGAAAATACTCGGGCTTAAGCACCATACCGTTACTAGGCCTGTTGTTTACTACCCTCATATTTATTGTTGAAAATCGAGTGATTGCTTTTACGCCCGAAAACAACACAAACTAAAAATATTTTTGATGAAAAATGTTAGGCGTAAAAACCTTTGTATTATCTATGATGTCGTTTACTACCCTCGCGTTTAGGATCATCAACAGTGGTTGCTGTTACGACACAAAAACTCAAAATATCTGTTTTACTTTCCTAAAAAAATAGGGGTGTAAACGCCATTTTTTGGCGAATTGGAAGATTTTAAATATACAGATTGATAGAGAATGAAAAAATAAGTAGAACTGCATTTAAAAGTCATTTTGGCCAAAATGGCGCTTACGCCCTTTGAGCCCCGAGGTATCGATATGTATAGTCCAAATTTTCATTTCAACATTTTTACAATCGCAAATAATACGCTCAAAATGAAACTAAAACAACTGCAACTTGCAACTGAACTGCTATCGAAACTTTTTTGATCTAACAATTTGAAACGGTATTTTACATAAAAAAATGATAACCAACAAATATTACATAATATTTTTGACAAAACATTAAATTTGAAATTGAATGTTGCTAGCTTTTGAATGATATTGAAATGAAGTTTAAATTAAATACGTGAATTGCTCATTTGTGCTCATCATTTTATCTATATAAGTGTTCATATAAATTCTATCACCATGCGACTGTCACTGCGTTATCTTATAAATTATCACTTGCAAGTTGGTTATCAATGAATACATAACTCCACTTATATCTCACAAACTGTTATTTAATATGAGTTTACAAAATCCAAGCGCAGAATACACAGCAAATGTGTGTATTCTGCGCTTAGATACCCTTCCCAAATTGAGCGATTTCTCTTCGTGTAGTTCATACATTAGAATGAATGTTTAATCTCCGCTAATTTGGCTCACAATCGTTATTTTAATTTGAAGTCATAGTTAAGTTTTAAACAGGTAGCTGAAAAATGGAAACAATCTATGGAAATTGCGCTAAAATAATAATTTATTCTCAAAGTGAACAGTAGACAAAATAAGTTTGGGAACCCCTGGTCTACACTAATGTTATAAACCCGCGTGCATATAATGCGTTAATAAGCTGAAATAACAACCCAATATTGCATTAAACTGAACTGTTGGAACACTTTTTTTTATCTGTGGTAATGTTGTTATTTTCATTAAAAAATCGAATTCGATGTTATTTGATATTCGAATTTCGAACATCTCGGTAAAACAAAATAAGTAACTAAAAAATAAAATCTACCTTTTTTTATTCACTTATGTATCATCATTTTTTTGACTCTATGATTCATGTCATCCTACTAATATTATGAATGTGAAAGTGTGTGTGTGTTTGGATGTTTGTTACTCAATCACGCAAACACTACTGAACCGATTGCGATGAAACTTGGAATATAAGTAGTTGGATACCGGGAATAACACATAGGCTACATTTTATCCCGATATTTCTCGGGGAAACGGGGAACTCGCGGGAACGGGACTTACGCGGGTGAAACCGCGGGGCGCAGCTAGTTGGGTATAATTTTTGTATCATAATGAAACAAGGATATTTGAAAAGAGCCACGTGTTCAATAGTTACCTTTTCGATCATTCGATTTGTATCAAATTTGAGTTTATGTATTTTCCCCTCACTATTATCGAATACGAAACTAAACGAATAATAAAACGCGACACGTAGCCCGAACTAGCGACAAACTTGTTTTTACGTAGCAAAATAGTGACCATACTTTAGAGATTCTTAACTGCGTAAATTTTGCAGCTTACTTAATTATCCGTCTAGCCTTGCCATAGATTAAGGAATATAAATTAAGGAGCTTATAGCCGCGAAACTCAAGATTGCAATCAGTCGACTACAAACAAAATTGTTCAGCAATTTTTATTTAAAACAAAAAACATGGCCACCTTACACACCATTAAACTAAACTATCGTCACTTTTTGTAAATCACCGTGAAAAATAAACCTTAGATTCATGACAATAAAGTATACAATTTCCGCATTTCTCGGTTAGAAAACTATAAAACTGAGTTAAAAATATCTTTAATTAGTTATAGAATATATAAATAAAATATGCGTTTTGTCAACACCAGCTAGAACAAGTCGTATCGTCAAACGAACTCGATATATAGGCCGGCGTAGCCACTAGAGCCGCAAAAAATAGTGGACTTAGGCTATGTCCGCATAGGTATACTCGCTATAGTGTTATTCTTCGTTTCAGCTCACAGTAAGGTTGAAATAAACTGGCATGATAAAGAGCAATCCATCTTACCTTCTGATTGATCTTCGCGTTCTTCGGTGCCTTCACTACAGCCGGCTTCGGCACCGGTACAGGTTCTGCTGAAAAACGTAACATACATTAACCGAAATTTAAATTGGCTAGCAAAATGGGCTAGCAAAAAACATCTTGTCAAATTTTATAGCAGACCAGCTTAGCTGTTTAGTAAGTATTGTCAAACATATCGATTGAAACTGAAACTATGACCTTTGCGTCATTTTTGCAATCATCGATATACAAATGGACAGTCACAGTCGCTGTTTAAATTGCAATGGCAATTTGTACTGAATGATGTGAAAAATTACGTGAATTCAACAATTTGAACTGTTTTAATTGAGATTTTTTAGCAACAGAGTTACGGCATTCAGGCCGCTGGAATCCACTTCTCCTTACCTGGTGGTGGTAGCTGGGCCCTGCCCTGCTGCTGCGGCTGCAATGGCGACCGCTTCTCTTCCAACGCCGGCGGCGCCGGTGGTGGAACACCTGTGCTCCCCCCTCGGACCTGGACAAATATTGAAACATATGTTATAATAAAACTCATTTTACGGTTTTAATCGCGTTGTTTTAATTATCAGCATTGTTTCAATGCCGATCTGACGTTTCGGAGCCTATTACAGACTCCTTTTTAAAGTAGACTACGTCTTCTTTTCGAAGTAGTAGAAAGCAAAACAAAACAGAAGAAAAAAAACATGTTACACTCAAAATTTACTCTTAATCTATATTAATCCATTTTGGTTCCTAGGTCCATATTTAGTCCTACTGCTGGAGAAATGCTAAGCATTGGGAATTTGGACAAAATAATCCACCAACCTTGTCCAATGCGGGTTGGTGGATGCTCAGTAAGGTCTGAGCTCCGAAGTCGAAACGTTGAGCGGGAAAATACTGAAACGCTACTTAAAATTTGAGAGCAACTTAATAATTTAAACCAGTCCTAAACTCAAAAACTCGCATGTATAGAGAGTGTCCGAAATACTGTTGCAGGGATTCTTCTAAATACCACGGCTCAAGTCTTGTCAAATGAAAAATAAATAAAGGTATGTAGGTAAACGACGTGGTAATATAAAACCTATGAACAAAACACAAAACCTGCACGTGTATTTTCCCTGAAGCTATAGGTGCCCTGAATTCTAAGAAATTCATATAAAGGCACAATTTAAACACAAGCGGACGGGGCGTGAAATTGTCAAAGTACTTACCTACAAGGAAAACCTATTGACTACCACTACTCTAGTAGCGTCGCGCGGCCCTATTAATTATTTATTATGTTAAGCAACGCCTGGCACAGTCATTACTCGGCTGGGTGACCGACAATACTCAGTCTCACTCTTCACGTGAAGCAGTCGGACCCGGTTGTTATCTCTTACAGCAGTCGTTAGGACAACTTTAGAGGACCTAGGGTGATCTGACTTAATTATTCTATACTAATATTATAAAGCTGAAGAGTTTGATTGTTTGTTTGAACGCACTAATCTCAGGAACTGCTGGTCCGATTTAAAAATTATTTTTGTGTTTGATAGTCTATTTATCGAGGAAGGTTATAGGCTACTTTTGATTTATTGTTTTGCTTAAACCGATTTGAATTAAATTTGGTACAGGGATAGTTTAGTGGTTGAAATAAGATATAGGGTACTTTGAATAATCACACGGGTTAAGCAACGCTTGGTATCACATACGTGATGCGTCACATACGTTACGGGATAGAACAACAAATACTACAGCAACAACACAACTTATTCTACAACTTGGGGGTATTCAAGTCACGAGTACAGGTATCTGCTAGGTAAGCGTGTAACATCTTAGACCACATCGTCGCTTTCCATCAGGTGAGATAGTGGTCAAACGCTTACCTAACAATTATAAAAAAAAAACTAAAAATAGAATAAATATTTCGTAAATTTGTTTTTATTGCTCAAGGCATATTTACTAGAAATATTTTAAAGGAAAAATTCATCTTCAAAAATTCACTTGCAGCGAGAGGAGGCGGGGGCTCTCATACAAAAAAACGTGATTGTTTTGTGGTAAACCCTTCGTGCGCGAGTCCGACTCTGACTTAGCCGATTTTTTTGTTTGCAGGTTTACTGGATTGACTTAGCACAATGGCTCCGAGACCGTGTACGAGTATACGCTGAACCTGTTTCGCAAATAAATGATAATGTCATACAGGATAAAGCGTTAAGAAACAAGCGATTTCAAGCTTCAAGCAAAGTCCGTACTGTACTATGCGACTCAGGGCTGATTTTTCAAATCCCTTGATAGAGATCTGACTTATAAAATGTAACCACCACCAAATAAAAAACGTCACTATGATATTTAAAATAGAATAAATCTGAAGACTTTTAAATTTGGTCCAAACTTATTCGATAGATATATCTTTAACCCATGGAATGAAAAATCTGGCCTAAAATAAAAATAAAATAATTTTCAGTTCCTAATTTATACATTTGAAAGTGACAGCTCTTTGTTTTTTTTTTCCTTTGATAATTGACAATTTTAAGATTACATTTTTGATCTAAGATTCTAAAAAAATATAGCTGGTCTTAATATTATATTAGGCTTACTAATATTATAAACGCGAAAGTTTGCAAGTATGTTTATATGTCTGTGACTTTGTTACTCTATCACGGAAAAACTACTGAACCGATTGCGATGAAACTTGGACTATAGGTAGCTGGAGACCTGGACATTTATTTTTTTATCCCGATAATACCTCGGAAACTGGATTTACGCGGGAGATACCGCGGGGCGCAGCTAGTTAATCATAAAACAAGAAAAATAATATAGATTTACGAATCGCTAAGATCCAATGACTTAGGCCTCGCCTTACTTGTGCTACCAAAACATTGATTACCGCATCCACCCACTTCGAACATCCATCAAAGCGTGCTGTCTCCTTTTATCAATATTTATTGGAAAGAGATACCTAGTTCATTTTATTTTTAAGTGTTTCCTACTCTTTGAAGCTTGATTTTTGAAGAAATGCTTTCCAAAAACTTCAATTCGTGTCCTGTTTACCAAACCACCAGGGCACCTGTGGCGTAATTGGTAAGCGCTGATCACGGAATGTTCAAGTCCTACCAGGTGCACATTTTTAGAAAGCATTTCTTCAAAAAAAAGATAAATTATTTTAAAAGACATTTATTTTTTAAAAAATTAATAAGTCCGAGCATTTTATAGAATTCTAGTTGCGTCCCGTGGTTTCACTCCCGTAAGTCCAGATCCCGTAGGAATATTGAGATCAAAAGTACCCTATGTTATGTTACTCCTCGATAATATAGCTTTCTATCGATAAAGGTGTTTTTGAAATCGGTCCAGTACTTTTGAAATGATTGCGTTGAAATTCGGTATGCAGATAGCAGGAGACTTGGAATAACACATAGCCTACATTTCGTCCCGTTTTTACAACGGGATCTGGACTTACGCGAGTGATCCGCGTGGTGTTGCAAGTATGTACAATAAAATAAATTATCGAACAGTCCTGATAAAGCGTACGTAATGATAGATAAATAAATACATCATAATATTTAAACTGATAAAATGAATAAGTCGTTAACTGATAATAAGTAAAGTAAAATACAGTTACAGACTTATTAAAGACTAGCTGTTACCCGCGACTTCGTCTGCGTAGAAATACTGCATAGCACACTTTTCCGTTCATTCCTCGGGTTCTATTAATTGGATTTCGATATAAAGTATACCCCGAGGTTCCTTGAAAATAGAACTGTTCAATATTGAAAACAGATTTCAATCGGATTAGTAGTTTTTATTTGTATAATGAACAAACCGACAGACAGACAGACATGAAATATAAAAAAAAAGTTTTCCTCCTTTTTAAGTCCTCTAGACAACTTTTTTTTTAATTTACTTCCAAGTACAGACTTTTTGTCCTGTCTTCCTTTATTATAAGTATAGAATAGATAGATAGATATATGGATAGAAGATCAGTGGCCCCTCGTGTCACTAACTTGCTAAGCATAACCAATGAAAATCCTAGTTCTAATCATTGATTTTAACCTCAACAGTAGATATAACATCAGAACTAAGACAATTGTAAACAGCCACTACGGTATCTACAGCCCAGAACTTTTTATCCTATTGACTAATAACAGTGATTTTTATTCATATAATAGGGACCATAAACCTTAGCATTTGATATAAATTTCAACTCGCTAGGTCGACAGACCGACAGACGGACAAGCAAGTGATCTTGTAAGAATTCAATTTTTGGCACAAGAGCTGATATGCGTGCAAATGGCCTCACTACACGGGAAGCCGAAGATCATGCAAAATGGAAACGCAAAAGTAAGAAAGCGTACCCCGGGCTTCCAAGAGGGATGTAACCGGGAACATCGTGAGGATGATGATGATTCCATTTTTGGCACGTGCGTCTATTGAACAGCCTAAAGTAAGCCTCAAGCAACATCAAATACAATCGACAGATAAACAGGTTTGATTTGAGTCACACGACAAAAACTGAGTTCAGTTAAAGTAACTATTGCCAACAAAAAAAACGGTTACACTTTTGAGTACCTACTCTTCTATTTGAAAAGAAACTACCAACCTATCATTATTAAACACTAGCTGCGTCCCGCAGTGTTACCCGCGTATTCCCGATAACGTAGGTATATCGGGATCAAAACCAGAATTTATCTTACTTCTCGATAGCGTAGCTTTCTATTGGTGTAAGAATTTTTGAAATCGGTCCAGTAGTTTCAGAGCCTATTCATTACAAAGAAACATATATACACCAATAAAAAATTCCCTTTTATAACATTTTAATACCTATTTGGAGTTTCCACCTGTTGTTCATCTTAGACAACTCATTAAATAAGTTAGGTCATTTAGTAAGTGCACCATTCATTCATTCATATGCCAATTTACCATAACATGAGTGAGATAAGTGATCTTACGGCAAAAGTTCAAAAGCTGACCGTGTAGTAGTTATATGTATGTGTTGTCAAAAATACATAGAAGTATCCCCGTGTTTAACTTGAGTATCTTCTTATTGGGACCACTTCACCCCTAGAGAATATTAATATTATGTAGTTTATTCGTCCCAATGTCTAAGCTACTGTTGGGCCCAGTTGACTACTATCAAATTAGGAAGGGTACAAGTGCTCCCTGGTCCTAGTTTCGAGGTGGACGACTTCACCCCTAACCCGTGCTCCCCCGAGCCTAAAGCAACAGCTAACTAAAGTGACATGTCATCCGTGATACCAGTTTTAAATTAACGTCACTTTAATGAAACTGGGGGGCTAAGTAAAAGCCGTAAAACTGCTCACTCTCTGCAGCTACACGTTGCGGTCCAAAAATGCAAGATGTCTGCCGTTTTTTGCAACTATACATCGAGGCCATTGACTCTCTAAAGTATAAAGTCTGACTGATCTGATAGAAAGTTCTCGATTATGTAATATTGAGGTATATGTATAGTATACCAATGCCTGCGGTTTTACATGCTTAACCTGACAATTATATTGATACTCTACGCCCCGCGGTTTGACCCGCGTAAGTCTTTTTACTCCGATATTCCCGCGGGAATATCGGAGTAAAAAGTAGTTAAATAAATTACGTAACGTAAACTGAGACGGCTTCTGTGGCGCGGCGGACGTATGGCAGACTGCGTCGCAGAAGGTTGCGGGTTCGATTCCCGCCGGGTCAAATATTTCCGCTGACCATAATAAATGTTTGTTTCTGGTTCAGGGTGTTTTCTATGTATCATAATATGTATTTTTTATTTATATTTATTTACAAAAAAGTAGTAAGTAGATAGCGCTGTGTGTAATGTCGAGCAATATTATTTATTTATTTCAATCACGTTAGTTGTGTTATTTCCCGCGATTTCTTCTCACCCAGCCTGACCCCATGCGGAAATTATTAAAAAAAATGTTTATTGCTCATGGCATTTTACTATAAACATAAACAGGGAGGAAGCGTAATCGTTAATTGAACGACCGTGTCACGTGGGTTTCCGTGTGGCGCAGTGGGTAGCGCACTCTCGCCCGGCAAGTGAGGGGCACAGATTCGAACACGAGAGTGTATTTGATAATGTATTTCTCCTTGTAAAATATTTCTAATAAATAGTATCCTAATTATTTATCTATTGTTACCCGCATCTGGCACGAAGACGGTATAATAATATGCGTTTGGGGTGAGATACGTGTTTTGGATTGTCACGATTTTTCTTAAAAACGGCTGAACCAATTTTGATACGGTTTGTAATAACTTTTTTTAATGAATTATTTATTGATGTACGTTACATTTTTACACCTATCTTACTACATTTATGTCGCAAAGAGATCTCTGATGTAGCATACACATTGCACACCTAGAAGGACAGCTAGAGGAAACATTCTCATAGTTTGATTTCAATAATTACAAGAAGAAGCGATTAAGACATAATATGAAAATTAAAGTGAATGTTAACCGGATGCCCGCGAATTCACAAGTTTCTTAACACGCTACCGCGAACATCAAATTTCATAACTTACAGATATTTAACAAAAAAAGGTCATTCCAAAATTTATGTACTCTGTAGGATTTCAACCCCCTATTTACATATTTTAATCTAATAATCTTTTCAATATCACACGATTTGTTAACATCGATCATGTTACAATGATCATGGTCGCGGGGGGATAAATAATAATACGAGATTAAGACCCTGTAAAATGTAAGACTATATATTTCAATCTATACTAATATTATAGAGAGGTAACGTTGGTAACAATGTATTGGGATAATCTACGAAACTACTGCACCCATTTCATTTTTTTTCACCAACAGGAAACTACATTATCTAGGCGTAAGATAGGCTTAACCCGATATTCCAAGGGGAGCGCGATTTGACTTACGAAAGTCAAATCGCGGGACGCAGCTATAACATCATAAACTGTTTACAAGCCTGTCTCCTAAATGGTACTTAAAAGCTTTTACTTGATTTCAACACAGTGCCGTGATGTGCAAAGTTCTGATATTTAGATAAGTTCCAGTGACTTACGACAAAACGTAACATTATTAATACTTCGATGTTGAACTGGTCATTTCCACGATATTGTTTCCAATCCGGTCCGGACATCCGGTACGACATACTATTTTACCATAGACAGTTTTAAAGTAGGTCCATGTCAATAATATTATAATTAATTTATTCCTATCTTTTATGATTACGCAGAACAGAACTTGTCTGCCTAATCCACAATGTTTCGACATAATCAAAAATGTTTCTAAATGTCGATTAGGTATCTATCTCAAAAGAAGGCGACCTCTACGACGCGACGGTGTTATCCGGTCACAGTGACGCAAAAGGTTGCGGGTTCGACAGCTATCTTCCTAGGTGAGACGCTACGTCTAAGACCACCACCGCTGTAGGCGTCTCATCTTAAACTGACGTGTATGAAAGTCGTATTCACAAACGACCCTAAGCGTGGCTTAATGCTTTGCTCTTATGGGTGATAGATAATCGGCGTCCTCAAAAATGAGATAAAAGCCAAAAAGCCGTGGGAATGTCGAGATCAATAGTAGCCTATGTTACTCCTCGATAATGTAACATTCTATTGGTGAAAGATTTCGACTTAATTGTTCCAGCAGTTTTGAAGCCTACTCATTACAAACAAATAAATGATTCCTTTATGATATTAGTATTGATGTTCTACGCAATAATTTAGCTGTGTGTAATTCTATAATAGCTGTTGTTAATTGTTCCAGGCTAGCAACGTTTATCGATACAGAATAAAACGTAATTAAACTAATAATTCACAGTTAACTCTAGCAACAACAAAACAAGTTTTAATAATATAAAGTCGTCGCTGTGTGGAGAATCGATTGAATGCAACTATTTGAATTAGTATTAGGTTTATTAACCGACCTCGAAAATAAGGAGGGTCTCTTATCATCATCTCTCGCGATGTTCCCGGTTACATCCCTCTCGAGAACCCGGGGTCCGCTTTCCTACTTATGCGTCTCCACTTCGCATGATCTTCGGCATCCCGTGTAAGGCCATTTGCACGCTTATCAGTCCTCTAAACGTCAAGCCAGCATTTCTCGGGTCTGCCGTGTCCGGACGGAGCGCCATGTCGCCTCCTCCGCCTCAGCTATGGCGCGCCATTGATCCCCTTTTAACTAGATAGTTTTTTTAAACGTATAGGGGCCAGCGTTAGACCACTATTAACACCTGAAGGTAAATGCAGTCTAAGATGAAGCACGCAGACTTAAACGGTTTTCGTAAGATGCACGTACCATAGCGTAAGCGACATTCTTGCAATGTTTCGTTTGTTTTTTTTTTATACTTAATAGGCCAGCATTTGACCTCAACTCACCTGATGGGAAGCGAGGATGAGGTCGACGATGAAGCATGCTTACCAAGAAGGTACCTATTCACTCTGGATTTGAAGACCCCAAGGTTATAGGTTTGGGGAAACAGTGAAGCTGGCAGAGAATTCCACTTATTGGTATCAATATGGATGCTCTCTATTCGGCTGTAGTTTTGGATTGCGTGGTATGCGGATGGAGTTGCTTGGTTGAAATTGTCGAGTAACGAAATATAGTGTAATAAATTAACCATCTAAATTCGGCACAGACTAACGTTAGAATTGTTTGCTTTCCTAAGTGTTTTACATAGTACGAAAAGTATGCATTTTTTAAAGTCTAAGAGTTTATACTCGTAGTAACCCTTCTGTTAATAAAAACCTTCGTCAGCAGCCTATCCATAAAGTGGAATCTACCGAACAACAGAAAACCAGTAACAAAACCGAAACAGTAACATTGCGTATAAACGAGCAGTTTAAAATAAGCATTTGGATATAATCCAAATGATTGAGTTGCGTTGGATAAAGAAAGAAATAACCGTGTGACGGATCACGTGTGTTTGGTCAACATAATCATTAGTTGTAAAGGATTAGGCTCGGATATTATGAACTACCGATAACGTGGCCGTACCAGTAAGTAAATATAAAAAATACATTAAAATCGCTTCATCCGTTCGTAAGCGACGATGCCACAGACAGACAAACAGATGCACAGATACAGTTGTTTCATCTCACGAGCGCGGGTTTGTCATAGTTGTAGGTGCATGCGTAAAGACGAGCTAATTTGTATGTGGTGTGCTGTGCTTTCGCTCTGACAACATACAACACGCATAGATAATAAAGCCACGCACCCAATTAAGCTAAACCCGCGTTCGTAAGATGAAAGAACTGTACTTAAAACTCATAGCACGCCGTCCTTTTTTTCGGTGGTGGTTAAAAAGACTATGCAATTTCATTCCAGACATGCCATATTAAACTTGAGGTACTAGGTACACACATATATATTAATTTTTAAGAGAAAAGATTTATTGGTTTATTTGTACTGAATGGGCTAGAAAACTATTGGACATAATTAAAAAAAAATCTTTCGCCAATAGAAAGCTGCATTGTCGAAGAGTAACATAGGTTACCTTTTCCCCCGATATTCCCACAGGATTGTTAGTTATGCGAGTGAAACCGCTAGACACAGCTATACTTATGAAGTTTGACAAGTTAAGTATATAGGGACGTGATTTTGCAATAACTTTTGACATCATTTTAGGTGATTATCATAGTAGTGATAAAAACACTTACAAAAATAATTTGAAGTTTTAAAAACAATGTTACTCTGAAACAATGAAGTGGACACCAAGCCGGCGATTATCCCTGTCTGCACTATAACATGCAGCCAAGGACAACCACCGGATCGGATAGAACTATTAACAAACCTACGGATGAAGAGAACATAGGGTTACTTACTTATAGTGATGTATGTGATGGTGGTGATCGACTACTGGGGTATGCGTTTTAATTATTATCAGTTTAACGAATTATAAGTTACCGTGTATGTTTGAGTTCCTGTGGTACAGCTATGAAGGTAGTAGAACGCATATTTTCAGAACTTGGAAAGCATTTTTAACGAAACGCATTTTTGCAAAGAGAACGCATTAGTCAGTAAACAAAACAGGGAGAATAGCATAGTTGTTTGTCACGTGTGGCGCAATGGTAGCGAGCAATCGAGAAGCACAGAAAAAACATCGAGAAGATTTTTTGATGATGCGTACTCCTTGTAAAATATTTCTAGTAAAATGCCTTGAGGAATAAACTTAAGAATCATTTTAAACGAATTTTAAATATTATTATAAACTAAGCTAGTTATAAATACAATTGTTATAAAACTACTGGGAACACAAAGTTTTGGAAAGGTATTTATTGAACTGTTTACACACGTGTCTATACTACGTAAGTGAACTGCTGTGCAACTGTGCAAATATTTGTACAGTTAAATGTGTAGAGAAATTTGATCAGTGTCAAGGTCATTTTTATCTGTTAGACAATTGCACGATTCCAGGTCAAGTTCAAGTGTACCTTCCTATTTCTACTACAATGTTCCAGTATACATAATATTGATTTGTGAATCATAGTAAATATCTTGATTACCTAGAACTAGATCTAGATGGTGGGTTAAAGAATAACGACGTTAAAATTTTAAATCAACTTTTTTAAAGGTTTGTGAGTTTTCTAAAGGTGTATAATTAAATTCCTAACTATAAGTGCCTGATTAAACTTCCGAACAAGACACCTACAGAACCCACCTAGATGGCGCCACTAGTATGAAGTCCTGAATCGCACTATCAACTTTCTGAGATACGCTCATATAAAACTACCGACGCTATATCGTCGGCCTACCGGGCAAAACCACGAACTAGCAACAAGCATACACGTAACCTTGCGCTAACGTTCCAACCTTCCAAACTCCAAGTCCCAAAACAATATGATTTGCATTAAAACAAGCATTAACCAAAATAGCCGCCTGACCATCCGGGACCTTCATACGTCACGGAGGCGTTGACATTAAATGACGTATTCGTTTGGAGGAACGCCAGCGAGTACTGATGTGAGGCAATGGATGAATTATGGTGGAGTTTCTGCAACGTAACGCCGAACGAAAACAACTTTTTATTTATTTCATTTTTATGGTGAGTTGTAGAAACAACACTTTCAAGATTGCTTTTTTAAAGCGTTGAACCGTCGTGACTGATCTAATAAATAAGTCACGAATGAAAAGTATTTGAATACCTAATAAGATTCAAGGGTTTTTGATGAGAAGAAATCACAAGAATCTCATAGGGTTTTTTTTGTAAGCTAAGCGATGCGAACGAAGCTGGAAAACTACACCTGTAGGGGCACCATGAGCTTCCTTCTTAAATAAAGCTTTCTTCAAACTTGAATATCAACTAGGGCGGTAACATATAGCAGTTGTAATAGATAGTAAAATAAAGAAGAAGAAAAATTCAACGTCAATGGTCAAGACGCAACTCCTGGATTGATTTGAGATGCGTTGTTAGTTCGAATCCCCTCAGGGTTTGTGGATGTGTTTTTCTTTTAAAATATTTCGGTTCCATAGGTCGGTTTATAAAAATGCTGCAACAATGATATAAGGGGATCATCAGTTCAAACACCACTTTCCAATGGAAAAATAAAGCATAGGATATTTTAATCAATATTGATACACTGTTCATGGATTGCTTTTCTATAACCTATACCTAACCTATGTACGCAAGTAGGTGTTTACTTATTAACAGAATTAACCTTCAAACTTCGGGGTGTCATAGTAAAGTGCCAGGTCATGTTCTTTTTAAATTACTTAAACTGACACATTTTTTAAACTGACTTATAAATGTGAAAACGCATTAGGGGCTTGCATAGAACTATTTATAAATATTTAGCTAAATTAATTTAAAAATAATCTACGGAAACTAAAACATTGCACTACATTTTCATAAGTAGAAGGTTGCCATTATATCGTCACACTTTGACAGATGCATAATACCATTTGACAGAATGCATCATCATTTAAAAATACATTTAGCTAAATCAATTAAAAAAATATTTACCGAAACTAGAACATTGCACTCTCTTATTAATATTGTCTGTATGTGACTTTGTTACTCTTTCACGCAAAATCTATTAAACCGATTACGATGAAACTTGAAATGTATGTAACTGGAGATCTAGAATAACACATAAGCTACGTTTTTATAAAGACATTCCCGTGGGATCGGGACTTACGCGCGGGTACTTTGGTAATCATTCCGTTATTGAATAAAACCCGAGTAAAACCCGGTAAATATTGTGTTTTATTTCTTAATCACATTTTAGGCCATAAGGTCGCTCATTGTACCACACTAGTTTTACGGTTTTTGTTTAATAAAAGTTTTTGGTTCAATAAAGTATTATTTATTCATTCATTCATTTTAGAGCTTGTATAATGAATGGCTGTAAGCCGTAAGCCGGCCTATTTATTTACACCCGTACATTTTAAGTAAGCCCATAGCACCTACCCCCTTACCTCTACTTACTATAGGCTATTTAGTGTTATTTTCTGATATTCAGGTAGAAAATTCAGATCATTTTATAGGTTTACGTTTCACCTAATGCTTGTTAAGCTTATCAGACCGCAAGGTCGCGTCGTTTAGAACGATCAATTAATTTATGTCAGCTTTAAGGAAGTGTAAACGTTTGGTTCACTCATTTTCGTACCACCTAGTGCAATTCATCTATCGTGAGAAATAGTCAACTAAAAAGGACCGTACCTACCGTTTTATGTTTTTAGCCATATATAAGCGGTTTCATCTGCGTTTATCCTGATTCCGTGGGAATATCGGGATCGACCAGCCTATGGAAGTCCTCAATAATATAGCTTTCTATCAGTGAAAGAATTATTAAAATCGGTACCTGCAGTTTAACCTGTGGTAGTCCCGTTCCCGTGGGATTTTCCAAATAACCCTTTCTAAGTGAATATATACACCACAACGAACACACCCTCAAAATACCATGTATCTAGGGTTACCAGATGAAAAACTAAAGTCCGGAGAAAAGCCTGAATAGGAACCCATTAAAAAGGTAACTTCACGTACCTACCTATGAAGTATGATAAAACTGATATTTTATGAAAACTCTATACGTAAGTCGTTCCCGTGGGATTTTCCAAATAACCCTTTCTAAGTGGATATATACACCACAACGAACACACCCTCAAAATACCATGTATCTAGGGTTACCAGATGAAAAACTAAAGTCCGGTGAAAAGCCTGAATAGGAACCCATTAAAAAGGTAACTTCACGTACCTACCTATGAAGTATGATAAAACTGATATTTTATGACAACTCTATACGTAAGTCCTGAGATGTACATCCGGCTGCAATCCTGAGAAAAGTCCATAAATCCTGAGATCTCAGGACAAATCTGGAGATATTTAAATATCTAGGAGAAAATTGAACTCTTCATTGATACTCGTATATCAGTCGTTCAGTCATTCAAAGGCAATCTATCAATCAGTCAGGATTTTGAATTTTATATGTTTAGATGTAGGGTTTCGAAATGTGTTGCTATGGGGCGCCTTCGCCCGGCCGCGGCAGATTGAGATGACTTAAGAAATGCTTGACGTATTTACAGGGTTGATAAAATAATAAATAATTTATTATATTTCGTAATTTGTTTTTATTGCTCGAGACATATTTACTAGAAATATATTAAGGGAAAAATTCATCTTCAAAAATACACTCGTAGCGAGATTTGAACTCGCGTCCCTGGATCAATACTCCAGTGCCTCAACCATTCGGCCACACGAATTCCCTATATATTGTATAATTTATTTCCTAAATATTGTGAATAGAATACAGGGCTGATATGATACAAGATAGTGCAAAGTAGAGACGCAAAAGTAGAAAAGTGGACCTCTACCTTTTGAGAGGGATGTAGCCGGGAACATCGTGATGATGATGTTGAGATGTAGGCCAAAGAATCAAAGATGTTACAGGGTTATCCTATCGATCAAACAGTAGATCAGTGCGATCAAAATTCTAGTGGTTCTACTACTCGGATCAACACTTGGTTTTGAATAGTCTCGTCTATGACTAGGCACTAAGAATTTAGATTACAATTACACGACAATCACAAATCAAAAACGTACTAATTACCTACTTAATTAAATTAATCTTGAATAAAAAACACGACCTTGAGATCCAACCACATGTAAATCCAAACGGTCTGATAACAATTTTCTTAGCGGTAATCTTATCAAACTGTCGCGAAACCAGCGTAAATTTAGCGCATTTTTTTCTGATAACCATATTACACGTTGGAGCCACGTTGGAAATTATCAATACGGCTACTGTTTCGTTGGAGTATTGTATGGGGGGGGAGGCACTAAAGACAATTGACTGCTCATACCGCGAATTTTTCTACAAAACATAACTCACCGTTGCAGAGGGTGAGGCAATATTTAAACATTGTGATTGGCCGTTCTTGCGCGAGAGTGCTACTAAAAAGACATACTATTTCGTGAGGAGAATACTTATAGAGCATTCAACTGGTTTTATCGTCTTTGGGAGGCTCGGACTAATATCGCACCTGCACTCTGCACAACTGCATCGCTACTAACGTACAACTGCATCGCTACTAACGTGCAACAGCATCGCTACTAACGTGCAACTGCAATGCTACTAACGTGCAAATGAGTAAAATAAATAAAATTAATGATTTACATAGAATAATGCGTGTGTTAGACCCTGTTTTGCACTAAGGGGGATATAATCTTGTATTATCGATTAAGTATTAGGATTAAATTCTATCTGTTGAACTCCACAATAAAAACCCAGAATCTTATCAACGTAGTACCATGATTATGAAACGCCTGTTATCACCGTGATAAACACGGCCAAAGCAAATTGGACCTTACATTTATCACAATAAAAAGAGGATTTGAAACAGTAAACCTCCATAGGAAAGACATTTGACGATTATTCAGACAAGAATTTTGTTCTCATTTTAGTTTTCTACTCTTTTTGGACTAAGATACCAATATTTTATTGCAGTGAAACTTGGTACCTATCTATAGTATAGATAGCTGAAGATCAGGATTAATACATAGGCTACTATACTTTAATCCGATATTCCCACGGAATCGGGACTTGCGGAATGCAGTTAGTAGTTTAACAAAATCGTGTTCTCTGCGAACGGCCGACCACCAGCTTGACACCAACCTTTCTCGCAGGTAAAAGTGCGTGAGACAAAAGTAATTCGCCTAGACGTCTAAAACAATTCCCATTCGGATTACATTTAAACAGAATCGAACTCCAAGTACGAGCTACGTACGTAACCAACAACTAAAGGCTACGTTGCAGGCAGGTGTTTACAAACCACGTTATAAGTCGTCAAAGTTTTCACCAAAAGGTCCTACCTATTTAAGGTTATAGAGATGTTTTATAAGACGTTGATTTAGAGTTGAAAATTGCGCGAAAATTATAACCTATTTAGTCACGTGGCTTGTCAAAAGCACAGACGCGTAATTAGGGATATTCGACCGTCACCCGGCCGAGCTTCGTTGTCCATTGCTCGGCGAGTAGTCGATCGGTCTGTCTGTTGCAATGCAACCGAGTGGCGGCCGAGCAACAGACAACGAAGCTCGAATATCGGGATAAAAAGTTATTCCAGGTCCCAAGCTATCTACATACCGAGTTTCATGGTATTCGATTCAGCGGTTTTTACGTGATTCAGTAACAAACACACTTACTCACCACAAACTTTCAGCTTTATAGTATTAGAAGGATTTGAATTAGGTTCCTAGCTATTAACATTACATGTTTTACCACAATCGGTTCAGTAAATTTTACGTAAATAGGTAAAAATTCTAATAGGTACAAAACAAAAACTAGTGAGCGTTTGCTGATCAATAAGCATAAATTTATCATGCTTAGCTTTTCTAAAAGATACCTGCACCGGTATCATTAATCCAGTGGACGACTGACAACAGTGGAATTTGACAGGCACTCTGCAGTACATTGCTGCTTTGACGTAACTTGGTTACTTACCATTGATTACCTCAAACCACCAAATGTACTGCAAGACCCTGTCAATTTCCACTGTTGTCAGTCGTCCACTAGATAGATAATACGGGTGCTGATCATCACTTATGGTGACCATACATTAAAGAGTTCGTAAACGTTTTTCTCAGTAGCTGCACTGGCCTACGTATCGGAATAGTGGCGTATCCAGGATTCAATTGAAAACGTATAATGTGACAGAAAATAAATAATACTCAAGTTTATAAAACACAGTAGAATAACAAAAAGACCTTGTGGCTGTTTAGTATCAATAATAAGCATTGTGATAAAAGGGGGTCTGGGTAAGTTTGGCCTCTTTTACCAACTTTATACATATTTACTAAGTTTATAAAATGTTTATGCAATTTAAAGGATGATTTATGCGTAACTTTAACTGCGTAAGCAGCAGAACCAAGTCTTTGGACAAAGCTTCCCATTGAAGCTTAGTGTCTTAAGTTACACCCTGAAAGACAACCTTATCTACTATTTCGATTTTCTCGTTATCAATTTTAACAATGTTTTTAACTTGTTTTACATTTGGCAGTATGAAGCTAATACATTTAGTTTTAGATCCATTTAGTACAAAATTATTTACATTAAACTAATATACTGATCTAGAGAGTGTATTGTTCACGTCGTCAATGTTTGATTGTCGTCTTTTAACTTTAAATACCAATGAGCTATCATCTGCGAACAGCACTACCCCATGATTTTCCTTTACGAGAAAAGGCAAGTCTTTGATATATACCAGAAATAAAGAAGGTCCCAATATGGATCCTTGAGAAACTCCCAAAGTTACAGGTGACCTAGAGGAATGTTAACCCTTAATGTCAATACTATCGCTTAGGAAAAAAGAGAGAAGATCCAGTGCGGTGTCCCCGATACCGTAGTGACGTAGCTAAATGATCAAAGTATTATCATATCACATACAATGGAACACACGGCTCTGATATACAATTACATAGGTACATAATATACAAAAAGCCTAGCGGACCCCGGCTCACGAGAGGGATGCAATCGGGAACATCGCTCGGATGATGATGATAATATACAAAAAGAGTAAAATAATAAGTCAGCCAAAACAAGCCTGCTCCCAACTTTCACGATACAAAGCTGATAGGCATATAATCAAACATAAAAAAACCCACAGCTTAAAATCACGCACAAAGGTCCAATAGTAGGGCTAATTGCAGAAACAAACAGTTAAAACTTTAACTTTAACTATAGGCATAATTATCTATATAAGTAAATTAATGTTCAAGGTATACACATCTAAATATATATAACTCAAAGGTGACTTACTGACTGACTGACATAGTGATCTATCAACGCACAGCCCAAACCACTGGATGGATCGGGCTGAAATTTGGCATGCAGGTAGATGTTATGACGTAGGCATCCGCTAAGAAAGGATTTTGATCAATTCTACCCTCAAGGGTATAAGATAGGGGATGAAAGTTTGTTACTAATAATACTACTTAATGCGAGCAAAGCCACAGGCAAAAGCTAGTTGATAAAAAAGAATTGTTGGTTGAAAGGGTGGTTTTGTTGAATATGTTTATTATTTAGTAACAACTTGCCTCTGTGTGGTATAGGTAGTAATAGGCACCATTTTGGATGAAAGCTTCCAGCGGCTTGACTTTTTTTCTAAACTTTCAATAATAATTACCATAATACATTGACATATTATGAGGTGTCTTAAAATCTTAACACAATGGTCCAATGATGTACGTTCCATACATATGTACCTATAGGTAGGAACGTTAACAAATTATATAATATTACTATAGTTTCTCCCATATAAGTCCTAATCCCAAGGGAATATTGGGCTCAAAAGTAGCCAATGTTTACTCCTTGATAATTCAGCTTTTTATTAGTGAAATTTTTTTTTCAGGAGGTTCAGAGCCTATTCATTACAAACAAACAAATCTTTTCTCCTTACAATATTTTAGTACTATTAGTATAGCATCACACCTTCATGAATCACTCTATCTATTGGTGAAATCCACATGAAAAAAATCATTCGGGTTTGAGTTTATTGCATACAGACTGACAATGAAGGACTTTGTTTTTTATAATATGTAGTAAAGGTTGATCACAAATTACGTAGGTTCTCTGTAGTTATTTCAGTGTTCATAATAGTCAATGTGTTCTAGCTGGATTGGCTGAAATGTGTAGCTCTGCAATAGAATAGGGCTATAGTTATCCCATATCTTCCTGTGGAAGTCGTAAAAGGTGACTAAGGGATCTGTGATCTGAGACTAACAAACCTTAAGTTCCCCCGTGAGGAGTGAGGTCCCAATGAGGGTTGGTGGTAAGCAAGTAGCGGGAAGTTAAATATTGCTTTAGAATATAATCTATTTGCAAGTGGTATGGTCAGTGATGGATGACTTCCCTACTGTGCCCACCACAAATGACTTGGTGTTTTAGTGGTCACTGGGTTCCCTAGAGAAATGCAACTTGAAATATTGCTCAGAAGACAAAAAGAAGAGAATGTGATCTAGCTTGAAGGGTAATTAATCTGTCTGTTGGTTGCTCAATTAGAGTGAATTATGTGAAAAATATTTCACAATATATACCCATATATTATGAAGTATTTTTGAAATCTGTTGCAGGTACTATTTTAAATGACACGTCTCATTTTGAAGCAATATACTATTATATTTGATTCAAACTGATTTTATTGATTGGTAGATTTGCCAATCTATCCATAAATAGATCAGAGAGCCAACTTAGGACGACAAGTCGTAACTGATGTCTTGTGGCCAACAAATCATAAGTAAATATGTTTCTTCTAGATTCTGGGTAATGAACAAAACTACAAAAACAGTTGCATCACTGCATGCAATGATTGCAGTTAACAGTATTGTGCCTTATTCTAATGTTATTGATATAGTGTGTCTCAGAGAGGTGTTGGTCTAATGGTAGATACCCCGACTTTCATTCCCAAGGTCGTGGTTTCAAATCCCACACTATCAATGTATATGTGCGCTCTTAACATCGCTTTTACGATGAAGAAAAACATCGTGAGAAAACCCATGGCTTAAAATAACGCACAGAGGCCTAATAGTAGGGCTAATTGCGGAAACACACAAGTTAAAACTTTGACTTTACAGTGTGTCTCACACTCACAGGGTTTTTTTAAATAATTGAAAATGGTTGTTATATGAGGAGCTATATACTAAGCTCCCACAGTGTAAAGAGACCACAACTAATTATTATGCGATTGACATAGGTTGTGTAATGTTTACAATATTCTTGGTGTCAATCTAAATAGTAATAGATGAGCCAATCTAGCACAAAAATGAACCCAGCTTTGTTTACAAACTAATATTGTAATATTGTTTGTTTACATACCTGCCAAGGGTTGACTTTGGGGATGGGTGCTTCGACAAACTTCTTGGGCTGATCCTCAGAGGACTGTTGTTGAGGATCTTGTGAAGCTTGTGATTCTGTATGCGGCGCAGGCACCTTGTGGGGCTTCGGTGGAGCGCGGCGCTCGCGCTCCCGCCTGCCCTTGGCGGGGCGGCGGCCGTGCGCTATCACCGGCACGAAGCCCTCCTCCTCCTCGTCGAGTGGCGAGGCGAGGCGCGGCGGCGCACCGTCCGATGCCTCCCCCGGCCCGGGCCCGGCCTCTATGTTTTCCTTGTTGCTCTCGCTGCCGCGGAAGTTCAGCACTGACGCGTACGAGGGCCCCGCGCCCTCGGCGGACACGCGAGCGGCCATGCCGCCGCCGCGCTCCTCGTTATGTAAGCTCGGGCGCGCGCTCCGCGCCGACAGACGATCACGAGCGCGCCTCCATGCCCCTCAACACGACTGCATGCTCGCGGGGTTAACCCACAAATCGCAGAACTTTCCTGATTCAATTGACCGATTGCACCGCACTGAAGGTCGAATTCCTAAACTAAATGCTAGCGAAATTGTTATGGGCAGACGGGGTAACCGACAGAAATATGCACGAACTTATTCAGGCACACCGGACTGACCCTGGATGGACCGTATTTACATCGAAAAAATGCACTTCCGTCGTCTCGTACCAACTTTTACGGCTCACTGAATGATCCACACACAATGTATCTATTGATATTCTGTACCAATCACACTGAAAAATGCTTTAAAGGCAAGAAAATCACTTTGGAACCATATTTTGTTCACAATCACACATGTGGTCGGACGCCCAAAAAGGGATTTTTCCGCAACACACACGGAACTTGCAGAAGGCTGTGACTTCTAATTTTACACGACGACATTTCGTCAATAGATGGCGTTGAAACATAATTTCAAAAGAATACGTTCATAGTTTTTGAATCAGAGTTTTTGATTTTTTATTACTAAAACCAGGAAATACCGTTAATTGGTAAACAAAAACCTAAAATACGTCGTAAAAGGTCATCAACTGGGTTAATTATGTGGTTTGTTGTATTTTATCGCGTCATCTTAAACATTATTCGGTAAATTAAATAACAAAATATTTTCAGTAATTTTGAACGCGTCGAAAAATAAATCACATTGCGTGCTTGCCATATGAAAAAATATATTTTGCTTTTAACCCTATCAGTCCCACTTTTTTGAAAACTTCGCTCGCTGCCTGGGTGCCACAAAGCAGCAGGAATGTAGCCAGTGTCAAGTTTTTTTTTTTTTAAGTTTAATGGCTTTATGTGATCACAAATTCTGCCAATGACACGTAGTGAAGAAAGTACAAAAGATTTTAGGATCTTTTCTCGATTATACTTTTATTTTATTTATTTTAAATTTTCTTGTTGAGACGACTACGCAAACTAGCTACAAATACTAAACAAACACAAACACATTGTTAAACTAACTACAAGACTATACAGGATTAGATAAAAATAATAAACTTTATGTAACTAAGTTATATTAATTTATACAAGTTATTTGCATTTTGTATCAAAACAGTCGAGTCATCGTATTAAAAGTCAATTTAAGGAAGTTATTGTAAATGGTAACTCTTTAAAGTTACGATTCACGCGAGCTTTGGGGACAACGCAAAAGTTCATGTTATGCACCGATGTTCACTTTCGATACACTTGTACCTTCACAAAACTAAATTGATTAATATGCCCCCGAAATTAAACAATTTACACGTATTTTAACTAGATTTCACAAAAATGGAAATTTAGCAACACATCTCCTCAACGCGTTCCCGCCAAAACTCCTTACTAAAGCATCCTTTTGCTAATCGAGCGAACATGGTATAACTGGAGCATGGCGTTGTTTGACGATGGTAATACTAATAGTTTTATCAACGCCATCTAGTTTTAGATTACCAAATCGTATTATGTATTTTTCTTGGTTGTACATTATTGGCTTCCGTTTTCTTCCGTCACACTGAACCCCGGATATATACAGGGTTTAATTATATTACCTAACTCTATGCACTGAACTCAAACCTAATAATTTTCCTAACAAAATGGCATTTTACTATGATACTAGCTACGCCCCGCGGTTTCACCTGCGTAAGATTTATCAAAATCGGTTTAGCTTTTTTTTTCTCATAAGAACTTTCTCGTGATATAAGCAAACTCAACAAAAAAAATTAGTGAAATCAGTCCAGCCGTTGACGCGTGATGCTGTGACCAATTGTGACCAATGAGTCTAATAAAGTATCTCTGGCTGTGACCAAGGGAAGTAAAGATTCATTTCTAAACATAAAGATTAGTATGGTGTCGCTGTAGATTTAAAGCGCCCCTCCTGGGCGGTCGTGGAACTAAAATTAGTGCGTTCCGTTATTCTAATCGAAAATATTATCGATAATTTCAAAAATATTATAAATATGACCAATAATTTTACTCACCAGCAGCGCCCCGCGTCCGCGGGGCGCTGTTCACCCGCGTAAGCTTCGGTCCCGGTGGTGTGGTGTTGGTCTAGTGGTAGATACCCCGACTTTCATTCCGAAGGTCGTGGTTTCAAATCCAGGCCGCGCACCAATGTGTTTTTCTTTAAGAAACATTTATGTGCGCTCTTAACATCGCTCTTACGATGAAGGAAAACATCGTGAGAAAACCCACGGCATAAAATCACGCACAAAGGCCCAATAGTAGGGCTAATTGCGGAAATAGACAAGTTAAAACTTCAACTTTAAGTCTCGGTCCCGCGAGAATATCGGAATAAACATTTGCTTATGTGATAATGATAATCCAGGATATTATAATTTTTGGCCGACCACAATTATTCTTTACCTGTTTGATTATCGAGTGTTCTCAAGTCAAAGTTAACACTCGTAAACCATACGAAACGAAATATTATCGTAGATTGATCGATACCTCTGATGGATACAGTCTCATCTCTAATATTAGTTCTATAGACGCTCACCTTCACATTTCCATAGATACCAGCGCCAAGAAGGCGCAAATGAAATCGGCACTAGAATCAGTGATGGAAAGTCTATTTATTTATATATTTATATTATAAATAATGTTTTATTAGTATTTACGGCATGCGACATTTATTTATCTAAGCATGCATATAGGCACCATCAGGATTTGTTGGACAGTACATTCCTAAATAGTTTCGGCAGTTTCTACAGTGATGGTAGACGTCTTTACAAGATTTGAGTACATAGGGTAAGGGGGCACAAATCCAACAACATAACAAACAGAGAATAAAAGCGCACATATGGGTGCAAATCGTCACCTTACTCGTGATTACAGTCATTCCTGCAACCCCACACTCGGGGCACACCACTGGAGTAGGCGTGAAACCAAAATGGTACACTCTTGCTGGAGCAGGCTGAGCTATAGGCTCCACGTAAATATCGAAAGCAGTTGCGTAATTAGGCGGAGGCGTGTGACGAACAAACGATGGTGATGGGATGAATGTCCCCATGAGCCTCGGGCGTCTTCTAGCTGCCATTTGCCGCAGCACAAAGGAGTACGACGGTGGAGCATTTCCCAAAGAATCTGGGGGTGTTACATCTTCATAGTTCTTAAGAATAGCATTAGTTTGCAATAAACCAACAAAGTTTAACGACTTTTCGTTTAACTTTGATAGAGCTTGAAAGAATAAGGGAGGTGGGCGGTTTATTTCTATCACTGACTGTCGAGACGGTAAACTACTGTTAAGATAAAAAGGACGAGGCTGGGACGTAATGGTTGTGACTTGCGAAGCTTGTATCATGAGCGGTCTTCCTTGAATAGAGTGGATAGATATAGGATTTCCCGTTTCTGGAATTACATTGGAGAGTTTCAGTTGAAAATTGGTAACTTTTTCATTTTCTTCTTTTACTTCGTTTTGATCTGTTTTTTCGACGTTGCTGCACTGTGGAAAGTTTTCCTCGTCCATTCTTTAATGTAATTTAATAGTTTTGTATTAATTTCTGTATTTAAACTGCGAGTTATGACGAAAAATAATAATAAAGGCCAATGTCGGTCCATTGCCTTGTCGATTTCTAATGTGGAACCTTTTATGGAACGTTTGTGTGGAACTACTTATCTGTCTTTTTTTACACGACTGCCGAGGAAGGGTTACGTTATCTGTTTGAATACACTTTGCAATTTTTATTGTTTTGTTTAAAAGTAGTCGATAATAATGTGTTATAGAATCAGTATAGAATAAATAAATATGTAAGTATCAAAACAAAAAACATGCAGAACTGTTTTATTCAACATGAAATCACATAAAATGACATTAGATGAGTGAGAATGACAGCAGAAATCAATGAGTCCATTATAGTTTTACATATCTCTGGCAGAAATAGAGTTTTTTTATTCCTCATTGCTTAAAACCTACTTAGTGTCTATCAATAAGTTACTTTATGGTGTCTATATTTTACATTGATTTTCTTTGAAAATCCAAATACCCATTTTATTTTGTTTGAAACAAAACTTTAAACCTAAGAAACAATGTAATTTTGAATAATAAAAGAACTTTAATTTCTTTGTCTTTGCGGATTTTAATTAACTCGTCTAGTTCGTTCTCTAAGATTGAAAAGTATATCATTTGATTTAATAAATGTATTTTTTTCAACTGGCAATGGCCGAGTTAATTTGTCAAAGAAATTATCTCACTTCCGGTCTTTTTACTCCTCCGTGGCATGGCGGACGGTTTCCACCGCCGCTAATAGTGTGTTTTTGGAGGAATTTCTTCGCTAATAAAGCGAAATGGTAAGTGTGAAATCTAATAAATGTGTCTTGTTGATAAAATAGGATACAGTGCCGCATAAATATCAAGTGAAAGTGATAAAGTTTGTTGAAAATGTGTTGATATCCCAGACACGTGTTTGTTCGGGATGTAGTTTTATTTTCAAGGAATTGAAAGGTTTCCGTAAGTTTTTATCACACTATGACACTAAGGACTTCGTAATTCCTTTTGTCCTTATGGTTTGTATAGAGTTTTGGCCCCAAAGAAAAGTAATTTTAGTGTTTCGGTGGTACGGAACTGAATTAGGTTTAGGGTAAAAAATAGTGTTTACTTTATTTTAGAGGGCTAAATATTGGTTTACCGGCGTTTAGAAAGATACTATGGGGTCACCCGTGATATGGACATGCAATTTTACGTGGAATTTATTCCAAAAATGTGCCTCGGATCTATAAAACCTTTTGAGGTTATGAAATCTAGAAAATGGAGCTTGCGCTAATAGCCTCTATCATGGGCTGTTTCTGAATTAGGTACATCATTTACAACCTTATAATACGTGTGCAAACACTAACAAATTAACTATGATAACAATCCTGTACAACATTTGTTATTTTTTCTATATTTATTTAGAAACCTTTGTGATTTGGTACATGTCACCTATAATGACAAAGAATTTATGCGGAGAGGACTATAGTCATTGCTTATTGTAGTTTACTATATTGATTACTATGTAGGATACTGTAAGTAGAATTACAGTATCCTACATAGTAATCAATATAGTAAAAGTAGTTTTAGTGTTAAGATATCTACTACAGATGTTTTTTTTATATCCAAATAGTTAGGCCTCTAACTAAGGATAGATAGATAGATGAATACATTGTCTAGAAACCATTGCACACAAAATATTTACAATTTACATACTCTAATATCTTGGGTTATTTGCACTAAATGTCCACATTGAGTGTGCCTGCGTGACGCTCAGTGTCACTGCGGAGTTAGTGCTACAGCAACGTGTCGGCTGGCGTTCCGGACTGGCCCTGTGGCCAGGACGGGTGCAAGCTTGATACTACATTTAAAACATAGAACATCAACATTCAAATTTTTCAAACATTCATTTTTTGTAAAGGTATGTAAATAAATTTCCAAACTTCGGAATGTATTGAGCTCTGCCCTTAAGGCTGACATTAAAAAGCTTCTTCTAGTCTCTAATAGAGACCAGTCCATTTCTATACACACATCTTTACAAACAATGAATTCATATTGAAACATTGTTGTTAGAATACCCACACCATCTAGGTAAAGTTTACAGATTTAAATTATATTTTCAGAGTCTATCAGTTGCCCGGCCACTTGTGTCGGTGTACTCGGAGAAGAGTGAGACCATCAAGGATGCCTCGCTCCCTCTGCCTTTCGTGTTCAAGGCCCCCATCAGGCCGGACCTGGTCAACAGCGTCCATGTGTCGATGTCTAAGAACGCGCGCCAGCCCTACTGCGTGAGCAAAGAGGCCGGTTAGTACTATTCTAACATAATATTATTATTAGATTTTTGGGTCTAGATTGCGTTGAACACATATTATTACACCAGCGGGGCAACGGCTGGTGTGATCTATTTGATAAAACGTCAGGGTAATTTTAAATTTATTAATTTAATTTAAAATATTATAATTTACCACTTATTTCGGCGGTGGAAATGCAGGGCGCAGCTGGTATTCATATACTTGAAAATGGAATTTAAAAATCGTAGTTTTGTTTTTGAAAAAATCTCGAGTTCCTCTGTGCTTTGGAAGCGATGTAAAGCCGTTGGTCCCATTTGCTATCTCTACTAATATTATAAATATTTATTTGTTTGTAATGAAATGAATAAGCTCTGACACTACAGAACCCATTTCAAATATTCTCTTTTCAATAGAATGCGGCATTATCGGAGGAGTAACATAGGCTACCTTTGATCTCGTTAATCCCACGGGATCGGGTCCTACGCGGGTGTAACCGCGGGTTGCAGTTATCTCTGATAAATATTGTTGGGTCCAGTTATGAGCCCTTGGGGCGAATGGACAACTCACACTATGTGAGGCCACATCACGACACGAAAAGAAGGGTAAAACGGATTTAAAAGTTTGAGGAAAAAACCTGATCAAAAATTGAGTACTCTAAGAAACGTATTTGTTTTAGGTCATCAAACTAGCGCGGAGTCATGGGGTACCGGACGAGCTGTCGCCCGTATTCCGCGTGTCCGAGGCGGCGGTACCCATAGGTAAGTCGAGCTGAAGTATACTACTAGTTTCAAGCTCTTAATCAATGAAATATGATGAAATAAACTAGAAGAATTGCATAAATACCGCTCTTTAAATCAAGGTAGTCTCAGCACACAACTCGCATTTGCACTATGATTTAACATAACAATTATTAATACTCTATTATGAAATCAATGAAAAATGGTTTGTCCTGACTGACTGCCTGATGGATCAACGCACAGCCTAAACCGCTGATAGTCACACACAAACATCAGCCCGTTAATTTTGTCCCACTGCAGGGCAAACACCTCCTCTTTAGAGGGGTTAGGCATTAAGATGCCAAGGGAGACTACTCCGGATTGACGAATGTCCCATGTCTTTGGACCGTAGTGAGTCCTAGGACATGTCGGTGTCCGCACGATGTCCTACACCGTAAGAGCGATGTTATTAGCGCACACTTAAAGAAAAAGACATTGGTGCGCGGTCGGCTTGGTGTCGAACCCATGACTCTTAGAATGAAAATCGGGGTATCTACCACTAGACCAACACGGCCCTTCGTACCACCGCTGATAGAGCTGAAATTTGGAGAGTGTTGTATGATGTAAGCATTAGTTCACCGGTGAAAGAAACCGCGTATGTTTATAAATAATGTGGAAATAGTTTATTTATAAACTATCCATCCCCCTACGCCTTACTGTCGCATGCTCAATATGCGTCAAGTCACGATAGTTCGGGGTAAAGAAATACAAGCCCAAAGGAAACATCGCAGCGTTATACACTCTGCTGGTGTGTCGACATGTGGCATACATTTAGCTTACTTAACCACTTACACGATGCCGAATCCATTTCGTTATTTAATACTAATATTATAAACGCGAAAGTTTGTGACTTTGTAACTTCACGCAAAAACTACTGAACCAATTGTGATTAAACTTGGAATATAGGTAGCTGGATACCGGGTATAACACACAGGCTACATGATCCCGATATTCCCGCCAGATCGGGACATATGTGACTTTAACAGCAAGGTGCAGCTACTTTTTTTTAATAATATTTGAAAACATAGCGTTTATGCGATTTAGAACTTCAGGTAACGCCATCTATGGCCTAACTAACTGAATGTTCTCTCTAGATCGGGTCAAGGTGCTTTCGGTAACATGTGCCGTGGTGGTCGCATGTTCGCGCCGACGAAGCCATGGCGGCGCTGGCATCGCCGCGTGAACCTACGCCAGCGTCGTGCCGCCGTTGCGGCGGCTGTCGCTGCTGCTGGGGTCCCTGCTCTCGTACAGGCTAGAGGTGAGTCAATGGTACATACACTTTTGGATGATCAGCAATAGCTGGTTTACCATGTTGATGATTGTATTAGCATTGCTGTTCCGATTTCTGTGGTGTTGTTTGTTGATTTTATTCTAAACATTGACATAAACATGACATATGACATTGTATCAGTTTTAGAATATATATTTTTATGCACTAAATGTCCACACTGAGTGTGCCTGTGAGACACTCAGTGTCACTGCGGAGTTAGTGCAACAGCGACGTGTCGGCTGGCGTTCCGGACCGGCCCCGTGGCCGGGACGGGTGCAAGCTTGATACTACATTCTTATTATGGTCACAGTCACAATTGACTTGTAAAAATGACGTTTTTACCGCTCCGTATCTCAAAACAAAAGGAACCCCTATACACTTGCTTTTCTGTCTGTCACCATCTCAGGAACTGCGTAACTCCCGTCGAGTTCAACTAGACGTCGTTTTGGGAATACGATGCTGTCGATAACGGGGTTGAAAAAAGCTACCGCGCAAGGAGCGAGCAGAAATAGTCGACATTAAAGCCATAGACAAATTGTAATCGCTCCTTGCGCGGTAGCTTTTTTCAACCTCGTTATCGACAGCATCGTATTCCTAAAACGACGTCGTTGTCGAGTTGATATCGACAGGAGTTCACCCATTTGAACTTTGCAAGATGAAATGTATACCAGATACTGAGGTCTATTGCTCCTTATTAGGTGTTTAAAAATCAAACTCTACACTGTTTTGAAAACAGGGTAAAAAATTAGGTTAAAAAGGTAAAGTCCATTTGACTAAAATTGTCTTTTTATTAAAAACAGGACATATCATTGAGAAAATCCCGGAGTTGCCTCTAGTGGTATCAGACAAGGTACAGGAGATCAACAAGACG
Organism: Idaea dimidiata; assembly: GCA_949358125.1. NCBI lineage: Eukaryota > Metazoa > Arthropoda > Insecta > Lepidoptera > Geometridae > Idaea > Idaea dimidiata. The sequence continues at coordinate 7,931,191 of OX442332.1, forward strand.
AAACAGGCTGTCATCTTCCTCAGACGTCTGAAGGCCTGGTCTGACGTCCTCAAGGTAACACTTACTTTATTAAAAATCTTTAAACTATTACTAACAGCTGCATAAACTATGTATCATTTGTCTTTTACTGTAACATGGAGATTCAAATTCAGGTTTCAGATTCAGGTTAGCCCCTGTTATCCTTCCTTCCTAATATTATAAATCCGAAAGTGTATTTGTTTGTTTCCTCTTCACAGTCAAAGGGTCTGACCGATTTAAATGAAAATTTGCATAGGGATAGTTTAAGTGATGGAGAGTATACATTTGCTTAGTTTGTCTCGTCAGATTAAGAACGGATTTAATTTTATTATTAATATTCTGTTATTAAAATCAAGACGAAAATTAATTCCAAACCCAACAGTCATATTAGACTGATATCTAATATGATATAGGCTTTGCGATACATATTCTATTATTATTATACTTTAAAGGTTCATACCTCAAACACGTTTTTGCGTTTATAAGATTACCCACCAAAAGCACGATAGCACGTCGCAAAGTGTGTTTCTAGCACTCAATTGACCATAGACGTGGGCCATCCATACTTATATTTTGAAGAAAGATTTATTCATTTGTTTGTAATAAATAAATAGACTCCGAAACTACTGGACTGATTTCAAAATTTTACCAATATAAAGCTACATTATCGAGGAGTAACACAGGCTACTTTTATCACGATATTGCCACGGGTTAGGTTGGGTTGGCATTGGGTGAAACCAGGGCTCTGCTAGTATTCTTATAAATCCATTTGTAAACTGAGAACCGTGTCTTGTGGTACAGGTGTACAAATCGCAGCGGCTCCGCGCCGGCAAGGGCAAGATGCGCAACCGTCGTCGCATTCAGCGCAAGGGGCCCCTCATTGTGTACAACAAAGACCAGGGCCTCACCAAGGCCTTCCGGAACATCCCCGGTATTGAGATGTTAAACGTCAACAAACTTAACCTGCTCAAGTTGGCTCCTGGAGGACATGTTGGCAGGTTCATCATCTGGACGCAGTCGGCTTTCGATCGCCTTGGTATGTTAACTTTTGAAATCTTAAAGTATATTATGTTTATTTTACCCTGTGTCGTTTTGTAGTTAGTGGTTATTTTGGTAGTCGCCTCAATAAGAAAACGAAAGAGTTTTCAAAAAATATGCATCCAACAAGACTTGAACCTGCATCTCTGTCATTCTGAGTCAATTCGCTAACAATTACGCTGCAGGTGGACAGTTTGCATCTCTTCGTTTTTGCGACTGAGGCACGTGCTAGCGATATCTACCGGCAACCTATTGCAGGATACTCTATTTACATAGAAATAAGTGCAATGTTGAAATGGAGCTTCTAATTACCTTGCATGGATTCTTGGGTTTTTTTATTCTAAAAATCAAAGATCCACACAGGTGTTTGCTGGCGCCACAGAAGTCGTCAGATGAATTAAGGTGAATGTAATTTGTCCACAGATTCCCTATTCGGTTCTTGGAAGACACCTTCGAAAGAGAAGAAGAACTTCAACCTTCCTCAACCCAAGATGGCCAACACCGATCTCAGCCGTCTTCTTAAGTCTGATGAGATCCGCAAGGTTCTTAGGGCTCCCAAGTAAGTTTACACTACTCTTTTCGTGTTACATTTACCCTTGTTGAGACAATTGATCAAAATCTTTACTACAATTTATGATAAATGCAAAAATTACAATTTATGATAATTGCATTTGATGTTGGAACTATGTCAGAATCGAATTATTGACGCTGAAACAATGCCAGAATTGAATTATTGACGTTAAAGCAGTGTCAGAATCCAATTATTGATGTTGAAACAATGTCAAAATGAAATTGATGGTATTAATAGTTTTCCCACAACTAACCTCATTAGGGATCTGTTATGTCCCTAAATGAGGGTAGTTGAGAGAAAACTCAATCTGGTGATATATTTATGTATATTCTATTTACTTTTTTAATGCTAGTAACTAGGCTGTCTCAAATACATACTTATAAATGATGATATTTCTCTATCAGAGCATTGGGTTATGAAACACAATGATTACCATAAACACGTTGACAATATTCTGACCGTACTTTCAAAAACATCCCTGCAATAACCCCTTAACAAATTCCTAAATTTTATCTTATTTTTAATCTTTTAGCAAACGAGTGGTCCGTTCCACAAGGAAATTAAACCCGTTGACCAACACCAAGGCCATGTTGAGACTGAACCCATACTCGGCTGTTCTGAGGAGGAAGGCAGTTTTGGACCAACAGAGGAGGAGCAATGTGAAAGCGCTGGCGCTTGCTGAGAAACGGGGCGTGAGTATTTATGCTGTGATATAAGAATATATCCATCCATTTCCCATAAAAAGATCTTGTCATTTTAATGATGTCCCTGGTTTCATCCCTCTCAAGAACCCACAGTTCGCTAAACTCCCAAATCACAGTAAGTAAGTCATTATTGACTATGGTCATCTATATGGTCACTATGGTAGTCATCATTGACTATGGTCAATGATGACTTACTTACTGTGATAGTATATAGCTATAGCTGTGCTAGTAGGTATGCCTACTGCAAATAGATTTGGCAATATTTTTACGGTAGTTTACCCGCCACCGCGCGGGGAGAACTCAAGGTTTGCTAGTCTCCCCTAGATCCCTTAGTCGCCTTTAACACGACACCCACGGAAAGAGATGGGGTTAACCCTTCTCTACTAAGGAGCTACACGGCAAATTATCTCATAATTAGTGTGGCCTTTAAAGTAAAATTAATATGTGTTAGTTACCCCCCCTATGTCCCCCTATGTTTTAGTTACAAAATTAATAATAGTAATAACTAATAACATCAATATTTTTAATAAATAAATCCTACTAATATTAAAAAGCTGAAAGTCGATGTGTATGTTTGTACATGTGTGTTGTTACTCAATCACGTAAAAACCGCTGAACCGATTGCGATGAAACTTGGATATAAGTAGCTGGATACCGGGAATAACACATATGCTATAATCAATAAATTCAATTTTTGCTTGTCACGGGCATAACTCAGTTTTTTTTAAATTCAGTAATCTAAATATTCTTAAATAAATAAATACATGACATTACACATAGCGCAATCTAGCGCCAAACCTAAGCACTAGGCTTGTACTATGTGTATTAGATAACGGACATACTACATATTATATACCTTTTTTTGTAAATATATACATATTATATACCTTTTTTTTGTAAATACATACATATTATACATAGAAATACACCCAGACCGGATACAAATATTTATTTTTAAGCATAAATATTTACAGAGGCCATCTCCCCCCCACTAAGCGATCGTCTTCTCCCCGAAGATTCTCCCGAAATATGATGATACTCTATATCAGAGCATTGGGTTATGAATCACCATGATTACCCTAAACACGTTGACAATTTACTGACGTAACCCCCCCACCCAACTCACACTCCAAAAATACCCCCAATCTAAACCCAAAACTTCAAATATTCCAGATCAAACTGCCCGAGAGTGACCCCGCTGTTAAGGCGTTGAAACTGAAAGAGAAGAGAGGAAAGGCCATCAAAGCGGCTTTGGCTAAGAAGCCCAAGAAACCGGTCGCTAAGAAAACTCCCCCGCCTGCGCCTAAGAAGAAAACTCCTAAAGAAGGTGTAAAGAAAGCTAAAGTTGCCGCTAAACCGGCGGCTAAGTAGGGGGTTATATAAGAATAAAAATTATATACTAAACTGTTTTGTTTTATTTTTGCATTAGTACATAGTACTCGCAAGTTTTAACTAAGGGGAATGTATGCCTTTATGCAAGCTTCTAAAGCCAGGCAAATAGCGGACTTACGCGGGTGAAACCGCGGGGCGCAGCTAGTAAGTAAGCATGATAAGTGACGTTTGTCTCTGTCAACTTTGAAACTTCATGTGACAGTAAAAGACAAACAATGCATAGTTATGCAGCGCTTTAATTGGAGTTTATAAATAAGGGGGTGTAGAATGTCTACTTTTTATCTATGCCTTAAGTCCATACACAAAGTTATTGTATTGAAAACTCTGGACTATACCTCAGTAAACAGTCTACCTACTGTGACTACCATCACACCAAAGAGTAATATAATTGCATCACACTCTGTGATACTAGGGTGTATGTACCTATCAGTATACCTATACTACTTTTATTGTGGTTACCTATAGTTACTATTAATTATTCTGTGGTATGGAAATGAATAACCAACTCATAACAGTTGATGACGTCACAAGACGTTCTACGTCACATAATCATGACGTGACGCCATTAACCGAATAACGACTGTCCTTCATTTTTGACAAGCTATTAACTTTATTTTTTGACATTGACATCGAAGGTCGCATTACTTATTATTTGTAACATATTTTCACTTCCTTTCCAAATACTCTAAAATGTTTGGAAAAAAGGAAAGCAAAACAAAAGATCTACTAGCGTCATGACGCCCATAGCGGAAATGCGTATCGAAACTGCGCAATCGACATTTTCTCCATTGCGTTATTTTAATGCACCATCAATCAGTTCTTATCCAGTAGTGTTAACGTCTATGCAGTGTTGATAAAAAAATATCGTAATCTATAGTTCTTCGTAAAAATCGTAGGACTTATTTCGTGGTGCAGTCCTAATCGGTTTCTTTTGTCTATGGTTTGTAGGAAATAATAGCTCACTCTAGATGTAAATGGACTTGTAAATCATTAACTACATAATTTAAATTATACCAGCAGTTACGATTATTAAATAAATTCTGCTTGTTAGGTTCTTGAAATCAACAAAATAATTAAAAATGATGGCTGTGGCTGTGTGCCAGAGGAATTTTGGACGAAAGCCGTGACGAGTAAAGAAATGTCTATGGTACATTTTGTTACTGGCCACAAAGTATCTGTTGCGATTAATTTTTAATCGATACTAAAATCGATTTTGATTTAAAAAATATTTATTATTTTGTTAATATTTGCCAAATAAAGGTTTTTAAAAGTAATTAAGTATGTTTTAATGATTATTTTATCATTATAAACATAATAACCTTTATTATGACATTAAAATGTTTAAATTATTAATTTTCAAATAAGTTAAATAAAATCGAGTTCAAAGAATCGATTCCAACACCGAGCATCCCTAATGTGATGTTGCCAGTATCTTTTTGCCGCCCAAAATTACATCACCATTTCATGGCACGCGTTTGACGCATTTGTTAAAATTCGACTTTTCGTGACAGCACGTCAATTTCGACATTTGATTGATAATTTTGTGGGGATCCATCAAAATTAGTTTGTTTGAAAGATAGTTTACGCGCTAAATGTGATTTTATTATAATTTGGACCGATAACAAGGATGTGAAAGGGCGGAATCCATTTTTGGTTAGTAGCCCGTGCAGCCATTATGACGGACCAGAAGTGCGTTGTGGAAGGCTGCGATTTGGAATATGATGTGGTCTGCAGCTTTTCGTTCTACAAGTAAGTCTAATTTACCAATTTCCTGGCCTCTAGAACCCTTTACGTTCACCCCCCAGCTAGGCTTGGCTTGCCCCTGGCCAGCCTAGGGCTGTGACCTCGATAGCTGGTTGTTTAGGTTCAATAGCTAAATTTGTAAATAAGCCTACTACAAACACCCCTACTTCCTTTCAATACAGTTGTAGATACCTAAACTTTAATTTTACTTGTGACTGACATAATTATGGACATAACAGTACTTTGTTTTAAAAATAGTAACCAAGCAATACTTCTTGGTGCATAGCTTATTGGAAGCTAAATTATTTTTGCATGAATTAGATGTCTGTGTATTAGGATACTTTTTTTCATTCCTATTTTATTATAAGAAAATTAGCCCTATGGTTAGAGTCGATTCCAATCCCTTGTCAATATCTGGATAAAAAGTAACCTAAGTTAGTTACTATGTGTCTTCATTGTAAGGGGTTCTGTACCTCAAAAAGTAAAACCCTTAAAACCCCCATCATTTGTGTGTGTCTATTTTGTTTCTTCGCTTATCTGTCTGTTTCTAAGCTTCATCAAAACATGTTCAGTAGGTTTTCTAGCTTTATAATTGGGCCATAGTATGTGATTTACGTAAGACATTAGTATAAGTTAAGTTGTGATTTAGAACCACAATCCTCAGAATGAAAGTTGGGTTAGGTTAGGTTAGGTCTATCTATCACTAATCAACCCACTCAGTTTTGCTACCTTGTTTAGATGTTTGCTAGACGACCTCTGTGACTCTGTAAGATGTGAATATTAGAAGGGACTTTATGTGTACCTACTCTATTGCATAAAAATGTCAAAACAAATTTGTAATTTATAGGGTATAAATTCAAAATCAAAGTTGCATGAAATATAAGTACACATACAAACAATGCAATATAACATGTCATGTTAGGACTAGTATATTATTTTGTTCAGCTATATTCTGCCATTTGGGCATATAAATGTGATGTTCTTCAAAATAGAGAAAAATACATAGGTTTGTCCGATTCAAATATATCCATGAAACAGTCAGTGCCTGTAATTAAGCTGATGACATCTCGTCCACAGTGCCAACACGTCTACCGACAACGAGAACAAACGACAAACATGGATTGATGGAGCCATGCAAGATGAGAGTGAATGTCTCTGGCGTCATGTCAGCCTGCAGCTCTGTGGGTAAGTTCATTATAACTATTTATCTATTTCATGAAATCGTACAAAACAAGGATACAAATCGACGACCTCTGTGGCGTGTCAGGCGAACGCTTGGCTGCAATGCAGAAGGTTGCGGGTTCGATTCCCGCTGGCTGCATATATTTATGCTTAAAAATAAATATTTGTATCTGGTCTGGGCGTATTTGTATGTATAATATGTATGTATTTACAAAAGAAAAATAAATATAAGTAGTATATCCGTTGTCTAGTCACCGTAACACAAGCTTAGCAGCTTACCACGGGGCTAGATGGCGCTATGTGTTCGTCACAGGATTTATTTATTTATTTAAATCAACTTGCATCCTCACCGATGACTGTGATGACTGCAGAAACAGTTCAGTGTAGCTTTTCTTTTTAGTCTCTTACATACAGATGTAAGAGACTCTTACATACAGAGTAAGAGACTTTTACATACAGATGTGAGAGACTAAAAAGAAAAGCTCCGCAAGACCTACTTTAATGACCCGAAACAAACTTTACAAATGGGTGTCTCGGTGGAGTCTTGCCATGCAAGCCACCTCTCATAGATATAATATGTAACCTCTTCACTGAGTGTCTCAGAAAAGACAGATTACAAAAAGGCAAAAAAAAAATGCTACACAGTTAGATAGATAGATAGATTAACACTTTATTTGCACAACCAACAACAATTAAAATCAGTTTACATTATAATCAGTTAGTTATCAGTTTTAAAACTAATAAGATGTAGGCTTAATAACCATTGATGTCGTTAAGCAAGGTTTTCTTTACAATCTCATTATAGCTGTTACTTTGGCTCAGGTTGAACTAATAGTGAACCCAGCAGTTTTACCTGCATAAGCCATAATCCTGTAAAAAATGCCTTATTCCAGGGTGTGTAAATGTGATGGGTGGAATAAATGTGTTATTCTAGGGGCTCATCGAGTTCATTGCGTTGATTTGCATACATATTGAAGACGACGACGCGCAGTACAGTTCAGTTGCGTTGCCTGCACCGTCGAGTTCAATGCGACGTCCCTTGAGCTGTCGCATTCAATGACAGCTGAACTCGACGGCAACTGTACTGTAATGCGCGTCGTCGCCTTCAAATGCATGCAAAACAACGCAATGGTTCTCGCGGCGCAGGTTTTGAGGTTATTCCTTTGCGCAGAATGTATCCCAAACCGACGTCGAGTTGAACTCGACGGAGCTTGCGCGGTCGACTGGCAGGTCTCCCAGATACCTATGAATATTCTAAGTTTCATCACAATCGGCTTAGCGTTTTGTACATACATGATTGAGTAACATACATGCATACCCACTAACTTTCAGCTTTATTAGATTAGTAGGATATTTGTAGTGATTTAATTGTTTTTGCGTGAAGGAGTAACTGACCCTGAAATTGACACTAACTATGTACACTCATTCTGTCTATGTAGGTACCACTTTGAGCTGGACAACCAAGGTCTATGGATCGACTCGCCGATGTTACCTGAGCTTCTCACGCTGCAGGACAAGGCCGCGAAGAGACAACCTACTGCTGAGGATGTGAAATGTGAGTTATATCTATCTATCTCTACTAATACCATACATCTGTACCATATATCTAAAACTTACCTGGTTTGGCCATTTTTAAGGCCCAATGCCTCGAAAAGGTAAAAAAAGACCTTATAAGTTTAATTTACTGTTTAAACTACATTTAAAACTAGTGGCGCCCCGCGGTTTCACCCGCGAAAGTGAAAAACGAGTTATCACGCGGGCGGCCGAGCGGTTCTAGAGCGGTTGCACATTTTCGATCATTACTCGGGTTCTACTAATTTCGATGCAAAGTATACCACGACGATCCTCGAAAATAGGAAACCAGATTTCAATCGGATTAGTAGTTTTTAATTGTATAAGGAACAGACAGAGGAACAGCAGACAGACATGAATTTTAAAAATTATATAATTTTGTTCCACTGCTTATCCTAACTCCCCTAGACCACTTTTTTAAAATTTACTTCCAAGTACAGACTTTTTGTCCTCTCTTTCTTTATTATAAGTATAGATGTATAGAAACTACAGAATTTACGTTGATGGCGGGTGTAGCCCGATTACGCCGAGGCTAAGGCTTATTAAATGCACAACTTTCTACTAAGAAACGGTGTTGGTCTACCACTAGGTAGATAGCTAGTGGTATTCATTCCGCAGGTGGTTTAGAATCTCGGCTAACCGGCAATTTCTTTTTATTTAAGAAAAAAATATGGGCGCTTGCTGTGTTGTTGTTGTGCGATTTTATAATCCCTCGTGAGCAAACCCACATCGTAAAGTCACGCCAAAAACCCAGTTTTAGGGCTGATTGCGGAAACACACAGTAAAAACTTTAACTAATTACTATTGACTAAAATATGAAATAAAAAGCTTGCCTTCTTGAACTGTCGGTTGTTGTTCCAGTGGCTGAAACAATTCAAATGGACCACAACTACAGCGCCACGCCGACGAAGGAAGCACCAGAAGTGATATCCAGGCTTAACGTTAGACAACTCGTCGACACACTTGGATACTTGTAAGATATACTCACTTTTACAGCTGAATACATAGAAACGCTATTTAAAATTTGAGACGTACTTAAATAATTGTGCAGCTTCTGAATTTAAAATTAATATGAGAGTATTTGAGTCAACGTTGAAAAAGCCAACTGTAAAGTTTGCGAAAGCTCGGTCGTTTAAAAGTAATGAACAAAACGCGATAAACCCGGTAAATAAAGTGTTTTAGTATGCAAAATCGCGAAAACCATACCTTGAAGAAAGTTTACCTTGAGTATTTGAGTTTAAGAGCTGTTCAATTGTATAAGTAGAACTCACATGATGAGTAGTGTTTCTGAATTTAATAAAAAAAAAGTAATCTTCAAATCTAGACTTTTATAACCATACCATATGAATGAATGAAATGAACTAACTATATTTGTTGACTTTGAATTCGGAAATCAGCTAGAAGCACTGAATTAAAATCGCAAACACGTGTTTCACTTCTATGGTTTTCAGCAGTAAAAGGCTTAACTTAGCTGAATTAAAATCGAAAATACTTCTGTGGTTTTCAACAGTAAAAGGTTTAACTTTTGTTTCAAATGGCAGGTCTCTAAAGAATCTGCAACGCAAGCAGCTGTGGGTCGTCAAAGTGGAGACTGACAAGGCTGAGGCCTCCATCACGCAGTCTGAGCAGGTCATCACTAAGATGCACTCCGACCCTACCAGGACTATAGAGGTAAATACAAATATTTCAAAAGAAAAATACATCCGCAAAAAAACAACGCGCGGTCGACGCTAAGCTGGAGTCGAAGTAACAACGCATCTCAATCTCAACTCAATCTGGGAGTAGCGACTTGACCAATTAGTCTACCATCGTCTGTGACTCAATCTTTGCTTCTGTATTTTACCATCCACAGGCATGTTTCCGGGACTTCTATGAACGCCCAGTGCAGGCTTAAGCACTTAAATCCTATTAATATTATAAAGCTGAATGTTTGTGAGTATGTGTGTATATGTGTGTTTGTTACTCAATCAAGCAAAAACTACTGAACCGATTGCGATGAAACTTGGAATATAGACAGCTGGATACCGGGAATAATACACAGGTTACTTTTTATAATATATAAGAAAAAAAAAAAAAAAAAACTTTTTATAACAATATTCCCGCGGTCACGGGACTTCAGCCAGTGAAACCGCGGGGCGCAGCTAGTTAAAAATAAAATAGAATATTATACACAGTTAAATGTTAAAGCTGTCGGGAATATCGGAATAAAAAGAAGCTTATAGCCTTCTCCAAGGTCCCATCGTGGTCCCATCTATCTTTGTCGAAATTCATCAAAATCGGTTCATTGGTTTAGACGTGAAAGTGTAACAGACAGAAAAAGAGACAAAGTATCGTATTTATAATTTTAATAAGAATGTGTATTACAGAAAGACCTTAAGGTCTTTATCCTTTCTTCTCCTAGTCTACAAAATGTAACGGGTAAGCCCTTTTAAGCGGAAAGGGGGTTGTTCTAGACGTCTAGGGGAACAACTTTTGTTCTACGGCTTTTGGAAATTCGAAGTACTTTTTGAAAATTTTAAGTGTAAAGTTTACTTGAAGATCAGCTGTTTCTTAGAGTTCGAGGTTATTGACCTTATGTTGTTCTTTCATTTAGTCGGTCTACTACAATCAAACCTTCAATTACCTTTATTTTCAAAAACAGCTGTTTGTCCAGTGAAAAATAATCTCAACATTTTCAAAAAAAAAAGTTGGAATTTTCAAATGTCGTAGAACAAAAGGTGTCCGCCTAGACGTCTAGAACAATCCCCTTTCGGATTAAAAGCGCTTACCCGTTACATCTTGTATAATGGAGACCAGTCCAGTTCTATGGCTACTGGTTGCTACCGCTGAGACGTAATTTAGATCCAACTACGGTAACCGTCAATAATTACGTGTATACGTTCAACACACTTGTGTTAAAAAACGTATACACATTTAAAAAGAAAATAAATGTAAATTTAGAAGATCGAAAAATTTATGTCTTTGAAATTTGGTTGGGTTCGAAGTTGTTCGGCAGATATCTTTTATCTATAGAGTGAAAAATCAGGCCTTAACTAAATTAATTAGTTATAAAGTTTTAAGTAGATTTTCTGTAATTTCTTCTATGGTTTTCGCGATTTTGCATAACAACCTTAAAACCTTGAACCTTGAAAAAGCCAGCTGTAAAGTTGGCGAAAGCTCGGTTCGTTTAAAAATAATGAATAAAACGCGATTAAACCCGGTAAATAAAGTGTTTTAGTTTTTGCTGTATTCGGGCGTAACTGTGGTACAATTAGAGTCACTCGCTGAGCAAGTGTGTTGAAAATATTCATATCCAGTGTGTACAATTGTATGTTTGTTCACAGATAATACCATCTCAGTCGACATCGACGGAGCAACCTTCCAATTCGGAGAGTCTCGCCTTCATGGAGGAGAACATCCCGGAGAACTTCATATATGAAATAGCAGAGGAACAGGTACGTTCACCATTACGACGTAGCTGGGGTGCGGGTTCAATTCCCTCTGTGCAATTGAAATTAAACTCATTTTCCGGTTCTAATCCCGTTGTTTTTATTATCAGCTTAGTTCCAATGCCGATCCGACGTTTCGAAAACTACAGACTCCATCCTCGAGGTAGACAGGACAAAGTCGTTGTTCCTCAGGTGTCTACTTCGAGGGTGGAGTAACAATGCTAATGATAAAAACAACGTGATTAAAATTGTAAAATTAGTTTTATTTCAAATTTGATTTGACAGAATCAAATTTGAAATAAATCCTGCTAATGTTATTAAGCTGTAAGTTTGTGAGTAAATGTGATGTGTGTTTGTTACTCTATCACCCAAAAACTACTGAACCGATTGCGATGAAACTTTGAAAATAGGTGTAGATATACTGGGAATAACACATAGGTTACTTTTTATCCCGATATTCCCGCGGGAACGGAACTTACGCGGGTAAAATCGCGGGGCGCAGCTGGTAATAAAATATGAGTGAGTAGCGTAGCTCTAGGCAGTAGGCCTAGGCATACAACAGTGCTGATACTGAACTATACTATTTGTTGTTGACAGGAGATCTCAATGGACGAGGTGAAAGAGATCCCCGCAGCCGAGAACCAGGAGTGGGTCGTGAACATTGTCCCCGATGAATCCAAGAACAAGTACGCGTACATCAAACATTGCAGCACTGGTAAGATATCCTAGGATATACAGATATTATTGAATAACAGGGTAATTAACTAATTACTATGTTTAAATTAGATTTTTACGAAGCTTGATATTTCACCAGTAATTGCAACTGACTGGTGCACGAAACAATCTTAGTGCTCGTTACCAAGACTATTGAAACATTTTCGAAACGTGTTGGTCGAAGGACTATGTCAAAAGAAAGTTACTATGTTATTTTTCTTCTGTTTTCGCGACCTAGTATTAAGAAAAAACGAATTTACTTTTTATTGTCAGCATTGTTGTAATGACGATCCGACGTTTCGGGGCTTATTACAGACTCTTTCTTTTTCGCCTCCTTTTTTGAGTCTACCTTGAAAAAGAAACTTTAAAAGGCTTCGAAACGTCGGATCGACAATGTTTAATTGCATTTTATTTGAAGTGACTGAGTGTTGAATGTGTTCGTCAGGCAAGAAGAAACGTCACTTCACTGCGGACATGAACGAGATAACCCTCCAGGGCGACTTCGAGAACTACTACATACTGCCTGACGTCGACCCTTCAGTCGGAGTCGAGATCACCACGAGCTACGAGCCTGAGAACTATATCGTCGAGGAATATGAGCATTTAGTGCTCGACGAACGTCCTAAGAAACGTCCCAAACAGGTAATGTCACGCTTATGTTACCATTTCTTTATGACCTTGCTGCAATGTCATCTTAAAATTTGATGTTATGATTGTTTCATTGTCAACATTCGACGAAGACATTGTTTTGAATGATAATAGCAATATTATAATAGTGTTATTTTTTTTTTTTTCAAAGTAATAAAATTTCATACTTTGATGGACTTTTTTTGACGCGTTAGTGGAACGTCGTCATGAAATTTTATTTTTACAAAACCTAGTTTTATTGCGTGTTTAATTTCGGCGGCATGTTATCAATTTAGTTACGCGAAGTTCAACGAGTGAAGTGAAAATAAAAATACCAGTGTCAAATACTAAATTAGCAAGTTAAAACAAATGTTCCATGGGGTTGGAGAAAAATCGTCGCCATTTTTTCTGCAGCCTTCACGCATTGAAAATTATTTCAAACGATTACAGTATAATAGTGGTAGTTCAGTATTAGTACGAGAAACTGGTCCTATAAATTGTCCTATATTGCTGACAGAGAGCCATTACTAAGAAAATGAAAAATTCATATTTTGATTTTTTCAATGTCAACATTCACTACAAGGCATCTACAAGGAGACATCATTGTTTTGAATGATAAAGTCAAAATTTAAAGACATTGTTGTTTCAATGTCAAGGTTTCTGTTTGTGTACAGTTTCAAAATCTTAGATCAAAATGTAAACAAAACTGTCAATATCGAAAGAAAAATTAAATAAGAGGACTCACTTTCAAACAAATGTAATGTCTTTTGTTTACATTTTTGATCTAAGATTCGGAGACAGTTATTATTATATATCTAAATTCTAGTTTTAACATTTCAAAAAATAAACCAAACCCTTTCCATCACAGGATTCCGAGAAAAAGAAGCGAAAAAAGGCGGCAGCGATAAAGGAAGAACCCAAGGAGTTAGCGCTCACTGAGCCCGAAGACTGGGAGATAGGTGAGTCCAAGCTTCCTTACTAGTTTACCTAGGTGGTAGGTTATAGAACAAACAGATTAAATCTGTGTCAGTAAATTTCCGAACAGTTAAACTGTGGAACTATTGAATCTCGGCTATCCGGGCCGACATAAATAAAAGCTTAACTATCAGGCGGCCATTCTCCTTCTAGTCTCTAATAGAGACCAGTCTAGATCTATGGAGTTAAGTGGGGTTGACATTATTATGTTATTTTATTTTATATGTTGATTTTATGATTAATTCAAAAATAAATCAGGAAATCAGAACTTCACCCGCGTAATTCTCGATCCCGAAGGAAAATCAGGATGTGTAATAATTAAAACTTTATCTGCTACAAAAAACCGCACCAAAATCCGTTGAGTAGTTTTAAAGATAAATATATTGTTCGACATTACACACATCGCAATCTAGCCCCAAACTAAGCACTAGGCTTGTATGTACTTCTGGATATACTACATATAATACTTTTTTTTGTAAATGTACGTATTTACGTGTTACTTTTTTACTATTTATTATTATAATATGATACATATAATACACCCAGAACCAGAAACAAACATTTATGGTCAGCAGAAATATTTGTTCCCGGCGGGAATCGAACCCGCAACCTTCTGCGTTGCAGTCCGGGCATCGCCCGCCGCGCCATAGATCCAAGCAAACATACAGACAGCAGAAAGCGACCTTTTGTCTTATACAATGTAATGTGACGACCTCTGTGGCGCGTCGGGCGAACGCTTGGCTGCAATACAGAAGGTTGCGGAATCGATTCCCGCTGGGTGCAAATATTTATGCTTAAAATAAATATTGTATTTGGTCTGGGCGTATTTCTATGTATAATATGTATGTATTTACAAAAGGAAAATAAATATAAGTAGTATATCCATTGTCTAGTCATCGTAACACAAGTTTAGCAGCTTACCACGGGGCTAGATGGCGCTGTGTGTTCGTCACAGGATTTATTTATTTATTTATTGTTAATGTATCTTGCAGATAATTCGATAGTGTACGAAGAAAGCGACGACTACGATGACAAGAAAGCTGCTGCGAGAGTTAGAAGAAAAAATAAGAAGTATTTGGGATACGATTTTGTTACGTAAGATGAACCGTTATAGTCTTTGAGTATACACAAGCAAGCTATAGAGCGCTGGTGTGCGAGAGTATGAACTGTAAACACCGGTATAAACAGTCGAAAATGACAAAAACGATGTCATCAGTCACCTAGGGTTACCGGAATTGACTGTTTCTCTCGTTAGAATTTATTCTAGTATTAATTATGGTGAAATGTTCAGTGTTGCAGTGTAAAAATGATTCGCGGATCACTATTCAACCTCAACATTAATCATTCATATTATTTACTCAAGAAATAAATACTACAAAGATAATTAACAATATAAATATAATAAATAATCTAAGGTGAATGACCATTGAGTCCAAAAGTGCCCATCACACTGGCGGCATTACTCCGTTGAATCGCCAAACCTCAACATTTGAATATCTATGTATAAACCATCTGCTTACACTTTGCGCTGTAGGCAAATACCCATAGGCGCGCTCTACAGTTTGCTTATGTATACTCTAAGGTTTTAGTTGTCCCGTCGGTGTCTGTGGTACTACTTAGTACAGATACACATGCAACTAAATGGGCACAAAGAAGTTATAAAACTAGAACCAGAATCCGCTACATTGAGCACTGTTAGAAAGGGACAGTATGCTTCATTGTAGCGTTCTGTCCCTTTCTAATAGAGTGTTCAGAATGGGACAGCATGTTCAATTAGCGGAACATTTTTAATATTCTACGTGAGGATTCTCGTTCTAGTAATATCACTTCTTTGAATAAGCATGCTTATTTAGTGGCATGCTCATTACCTGTTTACATTTTGTCTAAAGAATCATAGTTTTTTCTTCTGTTTTCGCTACTTTGTATTGAAATAACACATTACGGTTTTTATCGCGTTATTTTAATGTCATGCCGATCCAACGTTTCCTTGAAAAGAGCTGTAATAGGCTCCGAAACGTCGAATCGGCATTGCAACAATGATAATATTTTAACAACTTGATTAAAACCGTAAAAAAACCCTTGGTTTTCATAAGCAAGCCTGTCGAGCAATCAATGAAATTAATCTATCTCGCTCTGTAGTCTATCTATCTCTGTTTTACCTATTATCAAACAGTGTTTTGTATATTTTTGTTCGTGCCTGTCACCTACCCTCCTTGGGACCATTGAAGTACATTATGTACGTAATCCCGTGATTTTTACTTTTAAAATTTTCTCACCTCGACGTTCCAACCATGTTACAATGAGGGGATGGGCCCTCGCGACCAAGACCCGGGAAGGTATGAAATTATCAGTTCCAATCGTGTTAGTTAAAATTTAAAAAGTTTATAAATACATTATGTACATAAACATATTTATACTAACACACAAACACTTTTAAAGCCCGCTATAATGTTTATTTTTACCATAAAACTGTATTTTCTTTTACATTTTTTTAATAATGGACACCGACTGCAATATTAAGGAAAAGTTTGCTTTATGTATTGTTTTTTTTTTAATAATTATAAATTCCTATACATAGCTTGGTGGTTGACAAGGGTCGTTTTGAATTTTAATAACTATAACCTATTTCGTAAATTTGTTTTTATTGCTCAAGGCATATTTACTAGAAATATTTTTTAAAGGAAAAATTCATCTTCAAAAATTCACTTGCGGCGAGATTTGAACTCGCGTCCCTGGATCAATATTCCAGTGCCTATACCGTTCGGCCACGCAAGTGTGGAACTTGCGTGGCCGAGCGGTATAGCCTATAACCTGTATCACAGTACATAGAAAGGCTGGGGCCTGGGGCACAGCAGTATGGAAACTAGCTACAAATGCTCGAAAACGGCTCACTCACACAAACATGCGCGTCGGCGAAGCGGGTTTCGCGTAGATGTCAGTACCAAAGAATTTATATTACTTTATAACTAGAATGTGAACGAATAACTAATAAGTGGTGCGGGGGAAAGAGACAAAACTACCTGCATTAGAAAGAATTAGAAAAGGACAGAGCTCCTGCATTAATCATATTGTTCCTTTTTAATTACACTATTAGAAAGGGACAGCAGCTCTAGACAACATTGTTATCGATTAACGAAATCGCAATCGACAGATTTTTTTTGTATGAAATTTACTCATTTGTTCGGACCCCTTTTTCTGTGCTTTTTAGTTCCGCATTCCAGTAATACAACTTTTTTGGTCAGTACTGCGTCCCGCGTCACGACGAGTGTGTGTAGTTTCCATAGGGAGCGCACACGGGAGAGGGAGCAGCCTCTATGTACTGTGCCTGTAAATTTGCCTTCTATACATATTATAAAGCAAAGTCTTCTGGCACATCTATACAGATGCCAGTCAGTCTGTCTGTAACCGATAAACTCAAAAAGTACTGAACATATGTTCATGCTGTTCACCAATCAATACTTACGAGTGATTCAAAAAGAAGACTGATGGCCGAATACAGAAACGCTACTCAAAATTTGAGTTCTACTTAAACAATTAAGCAGCTCTCAAATTCAATGATTCACAATCCCATACTAATTTTCACATTAAATACAGCTCAATTATTTAAATACCAATCAAGTTTTAAATGGCATTTTTGTATTCGGCTTTTAAATACCTGTGTAATCTATACTTATAATAAAGGAAGAGAGGACAAAAAGTCTGCACTTGGAAGTAAATTAAAAAAAGTTATATAAATTTTAAATTCATGTCTGTTTGTCTGTTTCTCTGTTTGTTCCTTATACAATTAAAAAGTACTAATCCGATTGAAATCTGGTTTTCAATATTGGATAGTTCTATTTTCGAAGAACCTCGTGGTATACCTTACATCTAAATCCAATTAGAAGAACCCGAATAATGAACGAAAAAGTCGGCTATGCACTATTTCTACGCAGACGAAGTCGCGGGTAACAGCTTGTAATATAATATATCAATGTTCGATTCCATACATTTTTGTATATTACTATTCCTGGTCAAAATAAATTTCAGTTTTGCACAAAAATAATTCAAGACTATCCTTGTCAGTCTGTATGTAGTTTCATTTTATATATAGGTAATAAATAAGGTGAATGTAGGTACTATATTATACATTACTAAATAAATTATGTCTAAACCTAGTGCGAGTTTGTTCATAGCAAACGTTAATTTCGTTTTTTAATTGTAGACTACAATTTGACACTTCTTACTGAAGAGAAAATGTCAAATACAAGGAACTAAAACGTCAGATTATAGTCTGTAATTATGAAACGTATACGTGTTTGCGTAAAGCGGAAAATTGTGTAATAAGTTGAAAAAAGCGCCTATAAAGCAGGCTACAGACCTTTAGATTTAACTGCGCAGTTTTAACTGTACAGTTTTTTCTCATAATGTTTCGATAAGATTGTAAGTTCAAACTGGTACAGAAGGCTTACTTTTTATTACGTTTTTTTTTTATTTAGGATGGATTAATTTAGGTTTAATACAATGACAGATTCTCTTTCATTTAGTAGAAGTAGTCCTGCAGTCATTGAGTTACAATTACCACTAGAGTCACGAACTGAAAAAAAAATGTCCGCGCCAAAATTTGGCACACGCTTCTGGTGTGCCGAGTTTTTGTTTAGTTGTAAGGCGACCGCATTCAAGCGACTTTAAACGTTATGCAAGTAGGGATAAAGTCTAAATTCAAGCAAATTTTAATGTCATATTGAACTATATAATTTTAAATGTAGAACGGCGCTCGGAATTTTCTTGAGTGTTGTCAGTTAGACACTGTAAGTCTTTGGTAATTATATTGTCGATGCCTGCAGTTCTTAGTTTTGTCTAAACACATACGATTTACAGATCAACTGTACAGTTAAAGCTAAAGATCTGTAGCCTACTTAACGGGCGTAATTAGCTCCAACTTATTACAGATAAGTTTACGCAAACGTAATAATTTGCGTGAACTCACACTACGGAAACTGGTTTAACGCCATCTAGTGACGCAGCAACGTAACTACGTACACAAAATGGCCTTAAATCAAAACTATTGTTATTCTGTGGGAACCCAAGAAGTCAAGTGACTTAAAAGCGTGAAGTCAGTGGCTTGAATTGAAAGCCGGGGTTACTGTTCTCAGGCTACGTCTGCACAGCAGCGCCTAGAGCCTAGTGAATACCTAACTAAAACGAACGTTCTACAACGTTCGCGACCGTTCGTTTTCTAGGTCTAGGCGCTAAGCGAGCCACCTGCCTGTGCGGACGTGTGCGTAGCCTCATGGTCACTTTCTTCCTATAACGCAGTCTTAATTGCCTTTTACTGAACCTTAGTGTGATTTTTTCGTAAAAAACGCGAACGTGATGGAGTTAACGCGTATTTTGTATGGAAATTGAAAAAGCGCCCCTAGCGGACGGATATCGAAGTTACCAGTTACCATACAAAATACGCGCTCACTTAACCATCACGTTCGCGTTTTTTTTACGAATAAACTTACACTAAGTGTACAGAATATGTATGGATTAGTTGCTATGAAAGAGATTTTCCGATGAACTATTTCTGTAACGCCACTTTAGATGGCAGTAGGATACGGAAGCAGTCGGTCTCGGTTGTTGTCTGACCGCAGGCGTTAGCTCAACGTTAGAGGGCTTGAGCAGGCTTCAGCCGTTTGTTTACATAATCTGACAGTTTGGGCTGACAATCTAATCGAGTTAGAAAAGACTCAGATAATCTAAAGGTATGTAGCCTGCTTTAGGGCGACCTGGCTACTGTACCACTAGGCGAGAGTGAGCACAGCACTGGGTGGGAAGTGGTCATGAACAGATTATACTAGGCTACAGACTTAGATTAAGTGACAGTTTTATCCAACGATATTTCGATTAGATTTTCAGTTCAAATTTCAACTGTACTTTTTAGTTTTGCCTACACACGTACGATTTGTCTGTACCCCTACCATGAGTTGCTACGTAAATACGTACACTGCTGTACTGTACAGTTAAACTGTCAATGAAATCTAAACGTGATGATGATAACAATAGCAGTAATAGCAGTATAAAATAAATAGCAGTAGCCTGCTTTACATACTATTTTTATCATCATTAGGTAGCAAATCCATACATTTCTGTAGACTTGTTATAATACATATTTAGTTTAAAAAAAAGAAATTAAATAAAATTAAGTTTAAATTTAAGACGGTATGTTCTATAAATCAGTCGTTTTTCTCTCTTTAAAACCAAAAATTGAGTAGTTGGCAAAAAAATCAATGAAGTTTGAATTAAAATCTGACAAAAGGAGTTTGTTTTTTTGTAAAGAGAACCATGATACGCGTTTTTTTTATTAGAAATAATATGTATATTAGGTATTAATATAATGAATAAAGGCTTGATCTGTTTTATATGACATTTTTATTTGCATACCATACATAAAGTCTAAAGGATGAATACCGTTTTTTTTTCGGGTTCGAGTTTCGTTGTCCATTGCTCGGCGAGCAGTCGATCGGTCTGCAACAGAGTGGCGGCCGAGCAACAGACAACGAAGCTCGAAGGCACGGCCGGATGACGGTCTAGCATAAATCGTCCTTAATTCTCCGCCCGGCCGCGGCAAATTGGGAAGACAGACCCAAGGAATGGAAAAAATGGGCTTTCTACACGGGTCACGGGACGCTGAACATCGTGAGAAGCGGCGACGCTAAAGCAGGAAAGCGGGCCCGGGCTCCCTAGAGGGGTTAATCGAGCAGCTTTGTGGGGATGATGATGCTGACAGTCTAATTCCAAATTAGTTTGTGACAGTTATTATCAGTCACGATTTTCACGCAAGCGTAGTTTGTTATTCCAATACGTTCGAAATTCCAATATCATAATAATATCGAATTTGATTACCTAATTATCCTACTAATCATACTAATATTATAAACGCGAAAGTTTGTATGTATGTGAGGTTGTTACTCTTTCACGCAAAAACTACTGAACCGATTGCGATGAAACTTAGAATATAGGTAGCTGGGGACCTGATTAACACATAGGCTACTTTTTATCCCGATATTCCCGCGGGAACGGGACTTACGCGGGTGAAACCGCGGGGCGCAGCTAGTATTATAAATGTGAAAGTGTGTGTTTGGATGTTTGTTACTCAATCACGCAAAAACCAGGAACAGGTTGCGATGAAACTTGGAATATAGGTAGCTGAATACCAAGAATCAAGAATCAAGAAAATTTATTGAATAACTGTGTACATTAAGGTGACATTAAATATTAGGGGTTAAAGTATGAAATTGCCGATTTGTACTGAAAATCTTAATTGTTTATTTTTAAAAATTTTAACAAATTTATTTAATCAAAATAGTTGCCATTATTATCTATACATTGCTGCCATCTAATGGGAAGGTTATTAATGCCTTTGCGATAGAACTCCGACGATCTAGACTGCACAAACTGTGTGAAAGCATTTTGTACTGCCTCCTGGGAAGAAAACTTCTTGTCACGTAGATAATTGTCCAAATCACGAAAAAAATGGTAGTCCGTTGGAGCAAGGTCTGGTGAATACGGAGGATGACGAATGGTTTCTAAGTGCAGTTCCTGAAGGGTCAAAATGGTTTCTCGTGCTGTGTGAGGTCTCGCGTTGTCGTGGAGCAATAATGGTAAAGATCGATTCATGAGTCGGGGCTGTATTACTGCTAGTTTTGTCAACATGGTTCGGAGTTCGGCACAATAGACATCTGCCGTAATTGCTTGACCAGATCGAAGAAAACTATAGTGAATAACACCATGCTGAGACCACCAAACAGTTACCATTACCTTTTTATTGGTAAGTTTTGCTTTAGGACACTGTTGTGGCATTTGACCTGGGGTCAGCCATTGCATTTTTCTTTTCCGGTTATCATAAAGAATCCACTTTTCATCACATGTTACAATTCGATCCAATATTCCTTCATTTCTGTACCGGTTCAACAAGGCAACACAAGTTTCAACACGCATTTCTTTCTGCAGATCAGTCAAATCATGAGGCACCCATTTTTCGTATTTTTTTATTTTATTGATTTGACGCAAGTGAGTCAATAAAGTGGGTAAGGTAACGTTAAACCATGCCGCTAATTCCTGGGTAGTTTGACTAGGATCGGCTTCCACTATCTCTCTTAATTCATCGTTATTCACCTGTGTGGGCGGTCTTGCTCGTGGCTCGTTCTTTAAGTCGAAATTTCCATCACGAAAGCGTTTAAACCAAAATCGCACGGTGCGTTCATTAGTAGACCCCTCTCCAAACGCAGCATTGATATTGCGGGCTGTTTCTGCCGCGTTAGTTCCGCGTCGGAACTCGTATTCAAAAATCACTCGAATTTTCGCAGTATCCATCTTTCTTGTCTAAATTGAATAACAAAAACAATTGAAAGCTTACTTCGTCAAAAAAACGGTCCCGCTTGATGATAGAGAGACCCCAGTCTGTCCTTTTTAACCGACTTCAAAAAAAGGAGGAGGTTATCAATTCGTCTGTATGTATAATACTATTATTTTTTTTGTATGTTCACCGATTACTCGAAGACGGCTTGACCGATTAAGATGATTCTTTTTTTAATGGATAGATAGAAGCTCCAAGATGGTCCCATAAAATAAATTTGATGTGGACCTGATGAGGGTCTTCGGAGTGATGAACGGAAATGCTCCTCAGAACGCATTAATCAATCCAATTGTTTATCGATTACTCGAAGATGGCTTGACCGATTGAGATAATTCTTTTTTTAATGGAAAGGTGGGAGCTCCGAGATGGTTCCATTAAAATTTGATGATGATCTGATGAGGATCTTCGAAGTGAGGACCGGGAATGCTCCTTGAAACGCTGTATTCAATTCAATTGTTCATCGATTACACGAAGATGGCTTGACCGATTAATATAGTTTTTTTTTTAATGGAAAGGTGGAAGCTCCGAAGTGGTCCCATAAAAGTTTGGTAAGGATCTGATGAGTATCTTCGGAATGATGGACAGGATAGCATTCCAGAATTCAATAAATTACTCATTTTTGGACTTCTTCCAAAAAGAATAGACCCCTAAAGAACTAAGTACAGATTGATTGGGCACCTGAAACCACCTTCTCATCAGCAAACTCCTCAATAATTAAAATAACGGTAACAATGTTATTGATTTTTAGGTAGGTAGGTATACATACTAAAAAGGGTAAAATAAAAAAATAATTCAAAAATTAAAAAGCCGACTTCAAAACAGAAACAAAAAATAATTTAAAAAACAACCAAAAAGAAAGACCAAAATAACCTGTACATAGGTACAGTGCCACCGACTCATTAATCTGTTTTATCATCTGAAGTCGTCAAAAATCAGTTTTACTGGTTGGTTCCATATTGTACTTAGTTTGGCTGCCCGACTTCAGATGGTAAAACAGATTAATTAGTTGGTGGCACTGTACCTATGTACAGGTTATTTTGGTCTTTTTTATCAATTCTTTTCTTTTGGTTGTTTTTTAATTTTTTTTGTTTCTGTTTTGAAGTCGGTTTTTTATATTTATTTTTTAATTCTCTTACCTCTTTTGACTATGTTACAATAGTATTGGTCGCGAGGGGACTAGAGCAGAGGCGCGGGCGGGACGTCTCGTCTTCTATTTGTACCTGACTAGCTGCGCCCTGCGGTTTCATCCGCTCAAGTCTTGTTTCCGCGGAAATATCGGGATGAAAAATTAATTCCATTGTATTAATTCCAGGTCTACCTACCACCAGGACCAGCTCTCCTATATTTCAAGTTTCATAGCAATCGGTTCAGTAGTTTTAGCGTGAAAAAGTAACCAAGTCACATACAGACATACACACAAACTTTCTTGTTTATATTATTAGTAAGAAGTAAGTACCTAAGAAGTAAGATGTTACTGATATCTAAGTAACTGGTATAAATAATATTACTATTATGTTGTCTACTGGACGACTTCCGTAGCCAGTGTTATTTTCAAAGCTATCTACATCACAAATCACATCGCGTTCGATCTGATCGCGATGAAAGAAGTTTTGAGTGAAGAGTAATATACATATCTTCATATGCAAACTTTCGCGTTGGTAATACGCGCGCAGGTTCTTGCCAGCTCGCTACACGTAATGGCAAAGATCCTGGAAGGTTGAGACAGAAAGCTGTTCCCGGACTCCCAAAAGAGATGCAATTGGGAATATCACTCAGATGATGTTATGTGTTATGTTACAAACTCATGTGAACATCAAACAACGCCATCTAGCCCCAAGGTAAGCTACTACTATGCTTGTATTTATTTTCTTTGTACATTTCTTAGCCAGAGAGGCCATCAACCTGATGATTACAAAATTTCGTGTTAGTAGGATTGGAGGAAACAAAATCCACACTATATATAATATTTATTTTACAAGATACTATTCTACAATTTTTCTCTCTGGCAACCCTAAAAGCTTCCTTACAGCAGTACCATATTTCTCTAAAGTTGCACCTTTTTCACCTTCATTAAATACCTCAGAAACTGCCATTTTATACTCTGTGCCATGAGCTATTTGACTTTCATCAAATTTTTCATACTCCTCATCTGATAATTTTACATTTTCTCTTTTTGTACGATAAAACCAGTTAATTAAGGCCTTCTTTGAAGCATTTGTATCCCAATTGTAATATTCCATGTCATCTTCAGACTTTTCCGCTTCCCATTCTTCAATAGTGTAAGATTCGTGGTAGCAAGCAGTGAGTAAGTAGTTCACATAATCTAAGTTCTGCATCCTTACTGGGCATCGATCTGCCGTTAAAGTTACCAAATCAGTCTGTTTATCGTACCGATCACCCACTAACCGTAAAAACTTGTCTTTGGCTCGATCTGTGAGGTTTAACGTAGAAAGTTTGATTCTTAACGTCACAATACGGGCTAAAGGGTTCCGTATCGACGGGCTAGCATGACAATAGTCTGAAGTGATGATTTCGATGGGGTAATGATTCTCGATGGCCTCCTCAGAGTTTAATAGCTTCGGCCATTCAGTGCAAAAGGCCTTTAATGCTTCGCAT
Source organism: Idaea dimidiata (assembly GCA_949358125.1). Classification (NCBI taxonomy): domain Eukaryota; kingdom Metazoa; phylum Arthropoda; class Insecta; order Lepidoptera; family Geometridae; genus Idaea; species Idaea dimidiata. Next base: position 7,956,151 of record OX442332.1, read on the forward strand.
TGGCTTTTTATAACTGGAGGGGTGAGATGTAGAAAGTTGGGTATTTTCATCAATTCGGCATTTGCTTTTTTTCCTGGAGGTGCTTGGCCTTTAGGGACGTAGCCTTGTCGAAGTGGGAGAGGCACTGATGATGGATGAAAAGTCTTGGGACCAGGCCAGACATTGCCCCAATTCTGAAAAAATAAATAAAGATACCTATTCAGACTAGTTTAGGGGCCAATTTATATTTTAGAAAAATACTGCTATTTGTGAGCCCAGTACAGAGACAGGAGGTTGACAGTTTCAATATGTCCCATGAAGAGTATTAAAGAAGATAGGCGTTTTTCCTTAGAGCTCAGACCTAGGGGGTAGAGGTACAATGATGAAATTTTAAAGGCATTCCTAAAACACACGATAAAAGATTATTCAACTGATTTACGTGACTAAAGCCACGGTGTTAGTATTTTCGTTTATTTTCCGCTAGATTAAAATATTTTGTATAAGTTTTACACAAGAACAGCACAAGAAAATCCTGTGTGAGTCTGATTTTTACTTTGGAACAAAAAATATTTGTATGATTGTTTATTACATACCTATAGAATATAATATAGATTACGTTTCCGTCTCTGGATGTTATTTATCACGGTATACATATATAGATCCCCTAACAACAAATTCGTTCGACAAAATCACTTAGTATAAGTAGAGAATAAAATTCATTATTATTCTACAGCTCTAATTCAATATTTTGATCTTTAGTAAATGATATCTACCTGGTCTGTGGCCATTCTATCAGCTCTATCTGGCTGTATATCAGTTCGCTTCGCCACTTTCCTCTGTTGTCGGATTCGAGACTTCTTAATATCAAGAACGCGAAATTCTTCATCTTCCTCTATATTTTGGACCGGATTACCCGCTGCAGTAGAGTTCCAACGCCATAATTGCACGTTATACGCGCTGGTTAAGCTTTTACCACGACAATGTTTCATAAAAACACTCATTTTAGAAAAAAGATGTAGAATAGTTTCTCTATTTTTCCATATTTTTGAGGTTATTCTAAATTGTAGGCGGTGATCGGGCACAGATGATCATGAATGAACCGTTTTTTTTTCTACTGTTGTAGCCATAGACTAAAGTAACGTAACGTAGAGGTATTTAGTGATTTCCAATTCCAACCACAATGGTTGTAGAGTAGTTGTAGCATAGAGTGAGCATAGTGAATAAAAATGTCTACCCTACCCGCAGACGCGAAGCATTACCACATGACCCAACCAAATTGGAAATGTTCATATTAATTTCTTCCATGGTTTTCGCGATTTTGCATAATAAAACACTTTATTTATCACATCTCAGTCAACCTTGAAAAAGCCAACTGTAAAGTTGGCGAAAGCTCGGGTCAAATAATGAATAAAAACGCGATAAAACCGGATAAATAAAGTGTTTTATTATGCAAAATCGCGAAAACCATGGAAGAAATTATGTTGACCGGTACGGTCCGGAAACAGCAAATAAAATACGTCGTTTGGAAGGCTGCATGACGAGGCGCGCGCGACATCTCATTTCGCTTAATTTTCTGAAGAGGTGCCGTGATAACAACATCATTCCGGTATGTGTGAGGATAACACCTAGAAGGCATATACCGGGGGGCGGCAGCATTCTAGAAACGGCAAGTAAAAAGTTACTAGTTCACATCTCAGTCAACCTTGAAAAAGCCAACGGTAAAGTTGGCGAAAGCTCGGGTCAAATAATGAATAAAAACGCGATAAAACCGGATAAATAAAGTGTTTTATAATGTTCATATTGTTATGCGTCTCCATAAGAATTAGCGACATTTTTGTTTGAGGTGACGTATCATTTGTTTCCTATTTTATCTTGGCATCTTCCGCTAATGGATTTTAACCTCTCGTTTACCAAAGAGATTTCAATCTCTCCGACTAGGTGTACTATTCTGTGGCTTTGTCTGTGCCTCCCATTCATTCACTCACTCGCCTCCATTCTGTTGTCGCTTTTGTCATTCAAAGTTTTCGTTGAATCTTAATTTGTGAGTAGTGTCGTGATTTCCAAATGTTTTTACAGTGTTTTTGATCTAGCAACATGTCTGAAGGTAGAAAGAAAAACAGAAAAAGTAAGCTGGAAGTACGAGAAGATTGTGATTACGAGCAACAACAGTCAGAACCAGATTTGCAGGTACTCTCACCAACTACCTCCATTTTGTGTTGTCCAGTAACTATTGTTTTCGTGTGAATTTTCGGAAAAATGTATTCTAGTGGCCCAATTACATCTTATACTAGTAATGTCTTTACATTTCGGCCTAATTGCTGTTGGACCTTTCTCGTAAACTTTATAAAACTGTAAACTTATTTGCGTAAGGTTGCGCACGCATTCCAAATTCGAAACGTGGGCGATAGGTACTCTGAACAAAATATCTCGCAGATTTTATTATCGCACCGCTTGTTCTTCCAGTTTGAACATACCTACATATTAAAAATTCATGACAAAATCTAAGTTTTAAATTCTGAATCACAGCTGTTTGACAAATTATCTTACGTTTCTCTTACAAAATAAAAAATAGTCCATTCAAATTGGTAGGTAGTAGAGTAGGTACCTACCATACTCACTCCAAACTTTGAAATCGTAATTTTCTGTTACGATATGTTACTAAGTACCTAGTTAAATTACGCTTCTGCATATAATCAAGTTGTTGTAAAATGATGTTCAATAGAAAAACAATAATAAACAAAATGTATAAACAACTTTATTTAGTATATACAATACAATCAGCCAACAGAAGTGGATATTTATCTCATTACTTACAGTCCTACACAAAGTTTTACTTTACCTATTTGTTAAAAGAGTTAAAAGTTTTTATTGTGTGATTCCGCAATAAGCCCTATACTGAACCTTTGTGCGTGACTTTAATTAAGCCGTAGGTTTCCTCACAATACTTTCCTTCACCGTAAGAGCGATGTTACCTATTTGTAATTATTATTGCTATTAAAACATATACAAAACTTACATAAGGTAACCTACCTTTTTTTTTTCAGAGATATCTGCAACTCTTAAATGCAGATCATGACTACTTTACACCTCCGTCTCTGCCTGACCCTGAAATTGTCAAACCGATAGAACTGGCTGTCAAAATCGAAGTTGAAGAATTTGATTCAAACACCCCATACACAGAAACAAGCTCTACAGGTCACGATGATGATAACATCTACTTTAACAACTTTTTAAATATTACCAAACAGTTAGTTAACAAAGGATACTGTCGAAGACTTACTTATTCAATTGAAAAGATATTACAATCGGCTGAATATGCAGTCTCTATTGCACCGAGCAAACCAAATAAAGTCTTGAACACATGCTTGAGGAATCTACTCGGTTCATACATAGTTAGAACTGAGGAAAAATCCGACCCATATGAAATGTTAATAAATTCAGCCTTACAAGAATGGCCGACATGGTACAAACAGTCCAATACTAGAGACACACCTTTATTTTATCAATGTCACATATGCAATATGGCTTGGTGGTACTTACAACCATTAAAAGACCATTTAAAAACCCATGAACTATCAAAATTGATGATCTCATTCACTGCCGATGGCAACATATCCAGCATTGTTGCATCTGATTACAAAGCTCCAACAATACAGTTTATTCCTGTTGAAGGAAACTGCCATCGATGTGGAGAAAATTATGAGTACCATGTTAAAAATCATTGCAATTACAAATGCTCGTTCTGCTTTAGAGTTTACCCTACTTGTGGGTTTCACAAACTACATGAAGGAAAATGCATGTATCGAAACAAATCTGGGCAGAAGTTCTGTGTTATCTGTCACCAACATATCCGAGATACACAGATAAAGGAGCACTTTCTAAACATACATGTTGTCCGCTCCGATTTAATTGTCTCAATGTCTAATAAGATATGTGTAGCCTGTGATCAAGTTTACCATTGCTTTTCGGTCCATATTTGCACGAAAAGCGGGTACAATGCATCCTGTAATTCATGCTGTAGAAAATTCGCGACAAAAAAACTCGGAGAGTTACATGAGCAGCTAAATCTGAGTAATATATTCTGTGAATTATGTGGCACTGTGTTGACAAAGAAATGTAAAGAAATGGAACATATGTTTGGACACACAGATCTATTTAAAATGGCATTTAAGTGTGTTTATTGCAATGAAATATTTGTGGATGAAGAGTCAGTAAAGTTGCATAGGATTTTTAAACATCGAGTAAAGCCGATACGAAAAAGCATGTTGTTAACTGTAAGTACTTTATAGGTATATTTAGATTTAAAAAATTACTAATAGTAAATTACAAGTAAACTAGCTTGGATCCCCAAAGATGGGAGGTTCAAGTCCTGTTGGGTGCAAATTTTTGTAAAGCATTTGTTTAAAAAAGAGTCCTCAAAGTGTAAGAAACCCTTTAAAATACTCATCAAAAAGAAAAAGGAAAAAACTATGTCATAATGCCAACTACATACAAGATGTAGCGGGTAAGCCCTTTTAAGCCGGGTTTGTTTTGGGCTTCTAGGCGAACAACTTTTGTTCTAATATAATAAATAATTAATATTGCACGATATTACATACAGCGCTATCTAGCCCCAAACTAAGCACTAGGCTTGTACCATGGGTACTGGACAACGGATATACTCCATATAATACTTTTTTTGTAAATACATAAATATGATATATTATAGAGAACATCCAGAACCAGATACAAACACACAAACACAATGGTCAGTAGAAATATCTGTTTCCGCCGGGAATCGAACCCGCAACCTTCTGCGTTGCAGTCCGAGCTTCGCTCACCGCGCCACAGAGGCCGATTATTGTTTGCATACATTTGCACAATGATGATTTTTAGATGTAATATTAATAAGATTAAGAGTCTGCGCAGACATAGAGCGGTCAGGAGTTCTGAGTTTGGAGTTCTGCGCTCGGCGTTCATTAGAATGTACCGAGTCTATAACAACAACGCACACAGTGGGCGGTCAAATCGCAGAGGTCAAAGCGGAACGCCGCGTTCTAAGAGTTCTATTGCCGCCTAGACAGAGAACGCCGGAACTCCGCGATGTCTGCATGAGGTTGCAATCACGGAAAAATTAATTGAATTGGTGTTGAATTGGAGATAGGAGTTTATTATACGTTTTAACTGATGGAGATTATAAAATCCGCTACAAAAAACCCGAAGCTTGGCTTGAAATTGGCACAGAAATGGGATTGTTGTTTTTCGATATGCCAGGTTTTATAATGTTATACAATTTATTAAAACTATTAATCGTGAATTTAGGTTTAAGTAAATCCTGAAAAATACTACTAAATTCGCCTTATTTTTCTCGCATTTTGTTAATTGGGTGCACCCAATACTTACTTTTCTTTTTAGAAGCAGCTAAGCTTCACAACAACCCGGTTCTCGAACTCTATTTATATATGTTATAGCGTCCCCACCGTTCCCACCTTACGGTATACCAGCAGGGGCCGCTATACCCGAGCGAACACCCCTAAGGGCGACGTCAGGGATCGAGTTTAAGACGGATCTAGTCCCCAATGCTAGACTGGTTCTCATAAAGGAGAGTAGCCTCGTGCCCTAGGACACTACCTGGTTGTCCAGACAGGTACCGGAGCAATAAGGCCGCTCACCACCCGCGCCTCAAAGAGGAGCTAACGACAACCTCGCTGGGGCCGGCAGAGAAGCCACCTCCCACATCTCCAGTGTGGTACCGGAGCTGTTGAGGCACGCTCACTTCCCAGCACACATCCGTGTGCCTACCAAAGTGACCTACATCCTGGTGAGGACCGGACACATCTAGCCTAGTGTCCTACGCATTAAGGCATAGCGCAGCCGGGGATGCGGTCCCAACGGTCCGACTTTCGAAGGTCCGAAGGACACAGCTAAAGGCCACCCCTTGGCCTCGCGCACTCGTCCACGACGTGCAAAGCGCTCGTCGCGTATGAGGGCAGCCCCCGGTGACAAGCATACCGGGGAGACGCAAACATTGCCACCCTCTGCGACTGCAACCACAACCCCCACGAGTCCGACCTCAATGTTGGACGGCGTCCCCTACTAAGCCACCGATAGATGCAGCCTTTCTGGGACGCCGGGCAGGTCCAACCCCATGGTAACCTAGTCGCAGGGGGGGACCCGTAGTTCCCCCCCCGACCCGACTGGCTCGGCTACTGCCAGCCGGGGAACTCTTAATTCTTAATTAAATTAATAATTCTTCGGACGATGAACTTTCTAGTGATATGTTGCATGTGCAAAGACCAAAACGAAACAAGAACTCAATTTGGACGCCGCCGCTTGTGTGCGTTGAAACTCTTGGGCGGTCAACTGTCACTAGAATTCAGAACTCTGACCTCTCTATGTGTGCGCAGACTCTAATACTTAGGTATTTTTTAATACATTTCAGTTACCGATCCCAGAAAGATGCCTTCGTGATGACGCAATCGAAATAATAGACTATACACATACAAAAACACAAGAAATATTACCTCAACTCGAAATACCATCTAAAGAAGGAGATGTAGTTGTAAAAACAGAAGTACAATCGGATAATGAAGACAAAGATGACTGGGCAATTGAAAATGATGTGCAAACCAACATTGAGGAAGAACTAGTGAAAGATTGGGCTCAGGAAAATGATATCCAACCTTTGAATAACGACAAAATTGAAACAGCAAAAAATGTCCAACCCAAAAAGCATATTGTAGTTAAAAAATACGAAGTAAAAACTAGAAAAACTCTAAAAAAACAACGTCATACAATAAGAGAATCAAAGACGACTTTTAAAGCTAAGGAAAAACAGAAGAAACGAACTCAAGACATTTTCAATAAACTAAATGTGACATTCGATAGTGTAGCTCTTGAAATTGATGCTATAAAGATTGAAAGGGACGATGATTCCTTAAATGGGGAGAGACAAAATGGAGAAAATTCAACGGAAATTGATAAAATTGGAGAAAATGCAACTAAAGTCGATGGAAACCTACAACAAACAAAAAAAACTAAAAAGTCTAGAAAATCAAAAAGGAACCCTAAAAGTCTATTAAAAAAAAACCAAAAAGAGAGTAATCCTGATTTAACAAACACAGAAGACAAAAATGTATGTAACGTATTCAAAGTAACGCCTAAATTTCAAAATGTAAAAATCAAAACAGAACCTTGTGACGATATAGACATTGAAGAGCATTTAGTCGGACATGCTATTACACACTCAGCCACTACTTCCACTACAAACAACCTACAACCAATTGTGACAGTAAAAGAGGAAGTGTTTGCACAGTTTGAACGTGAAAACATGATAAAATCCGAACCCGACGACAACGATGACTATGACTTTTCAATCAACTACTCCGATTTAAAAGTGGAATACAGAGATGAGTTGAACTCATCCACTGAGCTGGAATATCCCGACGAATCTCTATACCCGTGCTCCAAATGTGACTTGTTGATGTATTCTGTGAAGAACTACCTCGATCATTTAGTGACGAACCATTCCTTGCCTGAAGAAACATGCCCGTGCTGTGGAGATAATATCGAAAAAACAGTACCTTTAGTTGCACATTTCAATCGACATGTTAAAAATAGTTTCGTGCGGATTCGGTGCTTGAGATCTGAGAATGTAACGAATATGTTATCGAATTTCAAGTGTAAACATAGGTGAGTGTAACCAGTTGTCCCATAGTCCCTCGCGTAAGTACCAATCCCGTGGTAATTACGAAAATACCTTATCGAATGCCTACGTCATAAGGTGGAGCGGGCTAATCGCGTCCGTAGTGATTATATTCTCTTTGATCGCGTCGGTCGCTAATGAAATTAAATGACTATAACCCCTTTCTATAAGCTCTTGGGCAGTGACATCCAGAGCGGATAAATAAAGAAAGATCGTATTAAATCTGCTCTTTATAAGCTTAAAGAAAGTGAGTACTGTATTATAATTTGATTTATTTAGCCACTGACGTGGATGCCCTGCTCAAACTTATGTAAAACACATTTACACACAGCTCTCTATTATCAACGGTTTAGACTGTGCATTGTTCCATCAGTCAGGACACAGCATTTAATAGATATAGATTGATATTGCGAGATGTTTGCACACAGCATCCTTTTAACTAGACAGCAGATATACTTCATAATAATTTTATGTAATACTAGTTGCGCCCCGCGGTTTCCCCGCGTAAGTTCCGTTCCCGCGGGAATATCGTGATAAAATGTAGCCTATGTGTTATTCCCGGTATCCAACTACTTATTCCAAGTTTCATCGCCATCGGTTCAGTCGTTTTTGCGTGATTTAGTAACAAACATCCAAACACACACACTTTCACTTTTATAATATTAGGGGTTAAAGTATGAAATTGCCGATTTGTACTGAAAATCTTAATTGTTTATTTTTTAAATTTTTAACAAATTTATTTAATCAAAATAGTTGCCATTATTATCTATACATTGCTGCCATCTAATGGGAAGGTTATTAATGCCTTTGCGATAGAACTCCGACGATCTAGACTGCACAAACTGTGTGAAAGCATTTTGTACTGCCTCCTGGGAAGAAAACTTCTTGTCACGTAGTAGATAATTGTCCAAATCACGAAAAAAATGGTAGTCCGTTGGAGCAAGGTCTGGTGAATACGGAGGATGACGAATGGTTTCTAAGTGCAGTTCCTGAAGGGTCAAAATGGTTTCTCGTGCTGTGTGAGGTCTCGCGTTGTCGTGGAGCAATAATGGTGAAGATCGATTCATGAGTCGGGGCTGTTTTACTGCTAGTTTTGTCAACATGGTTCGGAGTTCGGCACAATAGACATCTGCCATAATTGCTTGACCAGATCGAAAAAAACTATAGTGAATAACACCATGCTGAGACCACCAAACAGTTACCATTACCTTTTTATTGGTAAGTTTTGCTTTAGGACACTGTTGTGGCATTTGACCTGGGGTCAGCCATTGCATTTTTCTTTTCCGGTTATCATAAAGAATCCACTTTTCATCACATGTTACAATTCGATCCAATATTCCTTCATTTCTGTACCGGATCAACAAGGCAACACAAGTTTCAACACGCGTTTCTTTCTGCAGATCAGTCAAATCATGAGGCACCCATTTTTCGTATTTTTTTATTTTATTGATTTGACGCAAGTGAGTCAATATAGTGGGTAAGGTAACGTTAAACCATGCCGCTAATTCCTGGGTAGTTTGACTAGGATCGGCTTCCACTATCTCTCTTAATTCATCGTTATTCACCTGTGTGGGCGGTCTTCCTCGTGGCTCGTTCTTTAAGTCGAAATTTCCATCACGAAAGCGTTTAAACCAAAATCGCACGGTGCGTTCATTAGTAGACCCCTCTCCAAACGCAGCATTGATATTGCGGGCTGTTTCTGCCGCGTTAGTTCCGCGTCGGAACTCGTATTCAAAAATCACTCGAATTTTCGCAGTATCCATCTTTCTTGTCTAAATTGAATAACAAAAACAATTGAAAGTCGATATTCAAATGTTTCACATTTTTTAAAACAAGGACATCACAGAATCCATTTGAAAAAAGTTTCATTCGAAAACCTCAAACTATGAAGATTCTATGTCAATTCAAAGAACCTATTGCAATAAAACGGCAATTTCATACTTTAACCCCTATTATTAGTAGGAAGTAGGATATCCAGGCGGGAATCGAACCCGCAACCCTTGCAAGCAGGTGTAATTATATTTTCAGTTGCCGAGTGTGCCATATGACTGTGCATAAAAATGAGTTCTTCAGTCATTGGGAGAAGCATGCATATCAGGACAATTTGAAATTTGAGCCGCGGTCGATAGAGTCTCCTAACGTAGCCGCTACCAACCCTGAGCGGAAACTGTCACAAGATGTATTGACTGCCACTCTAAGTAAGTTTCAAGTTTCTTTATTTCTGAATCATAAGTAATAGTTACAGATAGTAACATTAGTTTAGTTTCATCATGACACCCGTTTGGGCATTGCAATTAGTTATAAGGATTAGAACAATGTTTTACAATAATATTAGGTAAGTACCTTAATGAACGTGTATTAGACCCTATTTATTTGGTAATTATGACCCCATCCCATCAGTGTTCATTTTCAACTGAATTTAAAATCTGAATACAACATCTCTACTCTATGGGCCCTACCGTGATGTCTTAAAGTCGTCGCGTTGTCGTTAAGCTAAAAAAATAAAAAATAAAAAACACATCAAATAGTTAAAAAAAAAAGAACGAAAAACAAACTTTAAAAAAAAATATTACAATTGTCTGTGGTTTTTAAAAAATAGTCGGGGTATTTTTTATTTAAAATTTACTTTATTTTTTTGAACGACAAAAGGACGATATAGCAACGACAAACGAGCATGCTAGCGCGGTATATTTTCTATGTGGTCTTGACAGATAGACGGCCGGACGGATAGGCTCCTTTGTTACATTTTACGGAATCCTAAAAGTATAGGTGAGATGTTGACAGTGTGAATGTATCAGACCAGCTGGTGTCGTCGACCGACCGGCGCGAGTGCTGCGTGTGCGCACGCGTGTTCTCCCGCAAGGCGGACACCAAGCGGCATCTCATCGAGCATCTGTTGGGGGACGCACACGTCGCCAGGGAACATACCAAGTTAGTGACAACAGTGAACAATACAATTTGTGTTTTATAAATAATTGTTCTTTATTTTCTTGATATTTTACTCATTTTAAATATACCGACGACCTCTGTGGCGCTTCGGGCGAACGCTTGGCTGCAATGCAGAAGGTTGCGGGTTCGATTCCCGCTGGGTGCAGGTAATTATTCTGTAAAATAAATATTTGTTTGTGGACTGGGTGTTTTCTATGTATCATACATAATGTATTTACAAAAAAAAGGTATAATATGTAGTATATTCGATGTCTAGTAGCCATAGTACGCGCCTAATACTTAGTTGTAGGGCTAGGTTGCGCTGTGTAACATCGTGCAATATTTATTTATGTTTTTATTATCAGGTCGCTTCGGTGCCAGCAATGTTCTGAAGACTTCCACAAGCCTGAGCATTACAAGTTTCATATGAGAGAACATGGAGGTAAGGGTACTTACGACGTAGCTAACCGGGTTCCCGGTGCTTTTCTAAAACGGTCCAGTCGTTTCAGAACCTTTTAATTACTAACTGCGTGTCACGATTTCACCCGTGTCGGTCCCGATCTCGTGGAATTATCTGGACCAAAAAGACTATATAAATGCGTGTTATAAAAAACCCAATCCCGCGGGAATATCGGGATCAAAAGTAGCCTATGTTATTTCTTGATAATGTAGAGTTCTATTTTTAAAAGAATTTTCGAAATCGGTCAAGTAGTGGTTTAGATATTATGCAGAAGAACACAGAACAATGTATTTATTTATTTGCTCCAGGTCTGACGATATACCGCTGCGAAATCTGTCAGAAGACGTTCAGCGACTCGAGTAACTTCACAAAACACTCCAAGATTCACAACCTGAAGGTGCTCATATGTGACGTCTGCAATAAGAAGTTCAACGCCAAGACCAGTCTAGAGAGACACATTAGTCAGGTATTACAATCTAGCAGTTACACTACTTAACATTTAATTTCTACTCAAACAATTAGCTAGAAATATTTTACAAGGAAAATTGTATAAAAATTATTTTTATATCGAAGTATTTGTAGCAGAATGTCTTAAACATAAGAAATATTAATTAATTAGCTCTCAAACTCCGATACCAATTTAAAATTTAGAAATTGATTAATTATTTGAGTAAACCTTAAATTTTAGTGTCGTTTTTTCATTCATTTATTTCATCAAAATAAGTTAGTATTATGCTTTTACCATTATGCCGTTTTAATTTCATTAAATAGTCTGAATATTCACTAAAATACCCTAAGTTCGCTAAAACGCTCTGCATTTCCACTAAAGTACCCTATATATCCACCAAAATGTTTCATATTTCCACTAAAGTACCCTACATTTCACTAAAATGGTCCATATTTCCCTATATTCCACTAAAATACTCAATATTTCCACTAAAATACCCTTTTTTACTAAAATGCCCTATATTTCCACTGAAATGCCCTATGTTTTACAAAAATGCCCTATATTTCCACTAAAATGGCCTATGTTTTACTAAAATGTCTTATATTCCTACTAAAATGTCCTATACTAATCCTATATTTCTACCTAAACCACTCGAAGGTCCACAAGGGGCGACGTCGACGTTAATAAGAAGTTTAATGCAAACTCCAGTCTAGAGAAACACAGGTAGGTACCTGCAAGAAAATTATAGTGTTTTTATTTAAATCAAATCAAATATTTATTTATTAATATGAAACTTACTAAACATTCCAAATTACATAAGAAATCGGTTCTACACTACTAGCATACGCTTGTATTGCAGTAACCGAGATACTAATATAATAATAATAGATGCCAATAATTGAGAGACGGTTGAAATGGACCTGAATCGTAGTCGACTGGATATTTCTAGTAAAATAACTAATATATTTTCAACAAAATGCCCTATGTTTTACTAAACTATCCTCTATCTTAAATGTCCTATACTTTCAGCAAATATCCCAAAAATAACTACCCTAATTTACACCATCATCAAAATACTACTCACTATCACGAAATCTCCCTCATTCCCACCAAAAGACACAACATTTCCACCAAAAGACTCCTCATTACTACCAAAAAACCCAACTTTCCCACCAAAAGACCAACATTTCCACCAAAAGACCAAACATTTCCCGCTAAAAGACCCAACACAACCAGTAAACCACAGTGTTGTCCACAGATACACATCAACTCCAAATCCTACGCATGCGACAAATGCCAAAAGCAATTCTACACACCTTCGGACATGAAGCGCCATGTTCGTTCTCGCCACGGTGCAAAGGAGAGATTTAAGTGTCTAATCTGCTGCATCAACTTTAAAAGTTTAAAAGACAAATGGGACCACGAATGGACTATCCACAACCTTAGGAAGTACCAGGCTGATTGTCCCATTTGTAAGACTAGTTATAGGAAGTTTTCCGATGTCAAAAGCCATTGTCGGAATGAGCACAACTTGCATGTGTCTTTCAAGCATTTTTGCGGGGATAGTTCTAGATTTAAGTTGGATGATTCTGATGAGATTTGTATGATTTATGAGAATTTTAAGTAAGCATTGCAGTTTTTTTTTTTTTCAAGAAATGCTTTCACAAATTCTGCACCCGACTTAAGCAGGCGACAGACCGTTAGATTTAACTGCGCAGCTTTAACTGTACAGATAAATCGTCCGTGTGTAGGCAAAACTAAAAACTGCACAATTAGTTTAAACCGACAATTGAATCGATATATCGTTATATTAAACTGTACAGTTAAAACTGCTCAGTTAAATCTAAAGGTAACCTGCTTTTGAAATCTGTTGTTATGTATCTCTACAGCAGATTTGTTGCTGGTTCAAATATTGTCGGGTGCAGATTTATGGAAACATTTTTTTTTAATTTTCCGAGTGTAGGAAACACTAAAACTAAAACACGGAAATCTATGTACGTATTTTCAACCCCCTAACGGAAAGAGGAAGGTTATTTTAAGTCTGACGAGTCTGTGTGTTGTCTGTGACATCGTAGCATGACGCTATTTTGATTATTCTTCATTATTTCAAAATTTCAGCCTGACTGAATGGAAAAGTTTCCTTTTCACCTGTGCCCTGATCCTCGAATTTAAAAATACTAAAATTTTATTTCAACGTCATTACAATTGCAATGTACTGTTTGCAATTGTGATGAAACTAGGACTTTTGTTTTTGACGCGTTAGTGGAACGTTGTCCTGAATTTTTATTTTTGCTAAACCTAGTTTTTTGCGTGTAAATTGTTTAATTTCGGCGGCATGTTATCAATTTAGTTACGCGAAGTTCAACGAGTGTAGTGCAAATAAAAATACCAGTGCCAAACACGAAACTAGCACGTTACAAACAAATGTTCCATGGGGTTGGAGAAAAATCGTAGCCATTTTTTCTGCGGCCTTCACGCATTCAAAATTATTTCAAACGATTACAGTATATTAGTGGTAGTATACAATTAGTACGTGAAACTGGCTAAATTGTCCTTTATTGCTGGCAGTAAGCCATAACTAAGAAAATGAATGAGATTAAACTATAACAATAACTAGCCAACTAGACTGCAATGAAAAATACCTAAAATAATCAGGTATTCATTTGAAAATGCATGGAAACGGTATTCTGAAATTTTCCATTAAAATCTAATGTTGTTCGGCAAATATCAAATTTGAAATTTAATAAGTAATTACTGTTATAATGAAATTGAAATGATATTTTGGATAATTTTGTTACCCGAACAGCCATCAGGAAAACAGGATTTTGTATATTTTATTATACTGTATTTTATATAGAACCTATATACATTTAATTGCATGTGTTAATATTTTTCCACTTTTTGACTTTGCACGATTTAGGCATATTACCGGGATCATATATTTTTGATTTCTATAGAAAATCTGCTAGTTGATTGCGTAGGAATGCGTAAGAATTGTTGCAAATGTCATTTGAATTTAAAAATTGAAATACATCACAGAGGTAGAAGAGAGTAAAGGTAGCAGAGTAAATATTAGGTATCCAAATGCGTGCAATAACACTAAATTAAACGTTACTTACTCACACAGACACAAAATACAGGGCCGCAATACGGTTGCAATATTCAATATTTTTAAATAAAAAACCTCTGTGACATGGCTAATGTTTACTTGCTACTTCGTATTCAACCTCTGTGATGAATTTCAATTGTCAAATTCAAATGACATTGGCAAACGGATTCTGGGAGTTTTGGCGGGAACACGTTGAGGAGATGTGTTGCTAATTTTTCATTTTTGTAAAACCTAGTTCAAAAGCGTGCAAATTGTTTAATTTTGGGGGAATATTAATCAATTTAGTTTCGTGAAGGTGTACAAGTGGAATGAAAGTGAAAATCGGTGCAAAACATGGGCTATAGCGTTGTCACCAAAGCTCCGTGAACAATCTTTGTAAATGGCCGCCGTGTTTACAAATGATTCCCTAGACTTGACTTTAACTATGACGACTTGACTGTTTCGATGCAAATAACCTGCATAATATATTAATAATACTTGATACTGGCTAATTGCCTAATGGCCTTAATCGGCTTACCACCGATAAGAAATAAATAAATAAACGAATTCTGATTCTTACACAATCAGCTAGCTGTTCAATTTTGAAACTTCGCTCGAAACGTCGAATGCGTTAGTGCTGTTCAGTCCATATAATGTTATAAATGTATGTATATTTGTTCCTATGTGGTGTTCCAGAGGCCTATCGGATGGACCGATTTTGATGATTATTATTCTTAAATCTTATGTTATATAATTAAATAAGCATAATAATTGCCTATTGG
This sequence comes from Idaea dimidiata, assembly GCA_949358125.1. Classification (NCBI taxonomy): domain Eukaryota; kingdom Metazoa; phylum Arthropoda; class Insecta; order Lepidoptera; family Geometridae; genus Idaea; species Idaea dimidiata. Next base: position 7,971,520 of record OX442332.1, read on the forward strand.
TTCTATTTGTATTGTATTAACAACGGTATTTTCCCCACGAATCTCGCGAAAATTATTTGATGTTTGACGCCTTCACACGAAATAAAACTACTTAACCGATTGCGATGGAATTTTGTGCACAGTTGATAACTCACGCAAAAGCGAACAATCGTTTATATTATCACCCGCCTTAGTCTAAAAAGTAGCCTTTATGTTACTCTATAATTCTAGCTATTAATGTGTTATTATCGCAATCGGTTCAGTAGGTTTGACGTAACGGACAAACAAATATACACGTCTCTATGTGTCACATTTTAGAACATAATTTCATTTAATAATACTAGCTCCGCTCGCGGTTTCAGCTGCGTAAGTCCAGTTCCCGCGGGTATATCGGGATACAAAGTAGCCTATATGTTATTCCGGGTCTCCAGCTACCTATATTCCAAGTTTCATCGCAATCAGTTACAAAGTCACATGCCTAGAAACAAACATTCGCGTTTATAATTTTAATAGGATTAGTTATTTTATTATTAGTTATGAAGGATAAGAATAAGAATAGGTTAGTATAATCTGAAATAAGTATAGGATGAAATGTTGACATTTTTTTTGTATATTAATGTTGAAATTGTGTATCAGTTGAATAAAATTATTTTCTACATAAAATGTTGTTTTACTATTTGACAGGGAATCGCACGTACCAAAATAATGTGTACGTGTGGTAGATCAAGTTAGTCGAGACATAATGCCCGGGCAATAATATGAATATTGATAATCTACAGTCTAGTGATATCTACTACTTCTACTAGTGATTAATTATCATCAAAACTTTAATATTAAATATATCATATTGTAAGGGCATTATGAATATTCCTGCGTGATCGTTGGGTAAACCATATGTATCTGATATTTGTTTAAAGTAGGAATCGTACCCGCATCTTTGGGTATCGAAGGCAGACACTTGTCCCAAACGGTACGAAGGTTTCTTGTATTACATCAATTTTTACTGCTGGTTTTCATTTTATTTTTCAATAAAAATGTTTGGAAACGCTCGAATTGCATTAAAATCGTAAAAAATTTATAGGTTTTACGCGTGAATACATTGAGCTAACAGCTATGCGCGCTGTATGTCTGTTATTTAGTTATTCAATATGTATCTCAAGTGTTTTCGGGCTTTTGAGTGACATAATCCCAGAAATAGTAAATGATAGTAAGTATTTTTGTGCGAAAACCCGCGTAGATTCATCTTCTTGCTTGTAGGTGCAAAACTAAATCTCTTTTAGGGTTCCGTACTTAATTACTGAGACTCCACTGCTCGTCCGTCTGTCCACAAGCTTTATCTCAAGAACCATTAGAGTCAAGATGGCGGGACTAACTCTCCAATATTAAAACTTTTTATTGTCAGATTTAGTACCAAATTGGTACTATTTGGTACCTCAGTTAAAAAAATTGGTACCTCTTTATTTTAGAAGATACTTAACAAAAACCCTGGTCCCGCCATCTTGACGTCAAGATGGCGGGACCATTTTTAAATAAAGTTATTATCTATCTATCAATATGTAGATCTATTGATAGATAGATAATAACTTTATTTGTACGTAACATAAAACAATACAGCAAAACACAAATATTTACATTACATTATAGTAATGACAAAGCTTAAAATGTACATTGCAAAAATGGGCCGTCTTATCGCTGAAAGCGATTTCCTCCAGGCAACCTGTGGATGGACAAGATCTGTTTTACTACTTACGTTGTAGGTATGTATTAATGTGTGGCAAAAAATCACTTGCATGAGCAACTCCGTTCTTATAAAGGCATGTTAAGCAGTTGGTCTAGGTTGCTATCTCTGATAGCTAGCAGTCGTTAGGTAAGTTAAAAGGCCTAAGGGCGACCTGACAACTCTAGCACTAGGTGAGACACAATTATACGAAAAGGAGAAAACTTATTAATGCGTTTTATTGTTTGTAGCCCTAACTTCTCCTAAACAGTACATGCTATGGCCGAACGCGACGGTGCCTTTTTATGTGAACCCCGAACATTTTGGTGAGTCGTTTAATTTATAATAGATTTTACATTTGATCTGTAACCCAACCGCGTAACTCGACTGAATCGAGTTACGCGATTGAGTGAGTTGAGGAGTTCAACTCGAACGTCCTTTTGGGAATAAAGCTACCGCGCAAGGAGCGAGCAGAAGTTGTCTATGGCTTTAACGTCGACAATTTCTCATCGCTCCTTGCTCCGTAGCTTTTTTCAACTTTGTTATCCACAGCATCGTATTTCCAAAATGACATCTAATTGAACTCGACGGGAGTTACGCGGTAGGGCAACTCCCGTCGAGTTACCCTACCGCGCAAATCATGTTTTGAGATCTTTAGAGGTCTCTTCCTCAGACGCGATTAAAACCGAAAATGAATTTATTTTCAATGGAATTTTTATGATGTTGCGTGTAGTGTTATTTTTTGGACAAGTCCCATTGTTGAACAAATGAACATTCTATAAAACAGCGTGTTTCGAGGACGGCTTAAATCACCGTCTTCGAAACACGCTGTATTATGTTTCACCCGCGTACGTCTCGATCCCATTTAAGAATATTGGGATTGAAAGTCGCCTGTGTTACTCTTCGATAATGTAACTTTCTTTTTTTTTATCACCAATGTGACAGAATTTAAAAAATCTGTCTATTATATTTTCAGAGCTTATTCATTAGCATTAAACAAACTAAAAAACACAAATCAATATTTCTCTCTACTTGCTGCGCCGCTCGGTTTCACTCGCGTAAGCCTCGATCCCGCGGGAATATCAGGATGTGTTATACATATAAACTTTCCTATTGAGTCACTCTATCCTCTGAAAAAAAAACACATCTAAATCCGTTGCGTAGTTTGAAAGATACATACAAACAAACAGACATACAGCGGGAAGCGCCTTTGTTAAACTATTTCATGATATCTATAAAATAAAATGATATATCATCGCACAGCATAAACCGTAAACAGTAGAGTGTGATCTTTATATGATGTAGGCATCCGATAAGAAAGGGTTTGTTTAAATCCCACGGGGATCGGAAGTCACGCGGGTGAAACCACGGGATCCAGTTTCTCAGTATTAGTATATAGAATTTCTTTTGTTCATGCTTTAGACCACGAGCAGTCGTTGAAGGTGTACCAAGCGCTATCAATGTTCGCGTTCAAGACTTGCTTGAAGTTCGCTCCGGTGATGGCGATGCCGGCCTCCACCGAGCACGTGCTTGTCTTCATCAACCCGAGCGGCGTCAAGCGATGCGTCTTCGACATGTCCAAACACTCCTTCTATGAGCCTCATGTAACTACAACACATGTGTCATTTCTGGGTTCCGTACCTACCCAAAGGGTAAAAAACGAGAAACCCATACTCCGCTGTCTGTCTGTCTGTCTTTCACCAGGCTGTATCTCATAAACCGTGATGGCACCGTCGAGTTGAGCTGTCATTGAAAGCGAGGTCTCTTGAACTGCCGGTTTCAATCATTGGCGCGGGCGTCGTCGTCGCCTTCAAATGCAAGCAAGTTAGCGCTATGGTTTGAACCGCGCAGGTTATTCCTTTGCGCAGTGGGATTTCAGAAGACAGAAGATGCGCGGTTGGGCCGCAGGATCTTATCTCATGAATCGTGTTAGCTAGACAGTTAAAATTATCTCCGAAGTTTCCAGATATTGTTAGACCTCTTGCTTAGGTAGACCAGTAAGCAAGAGGTCAGTATAATAAAGCGACGTAAATTAGAACACGACAACTGAATTTGAGCCACTCATAGAGCCTCTATAAAGTCTTTAGATTTTGAGGTCAACAAGAAACCCTTATAGTTCGTCATGTCCGTCTGTCCGCGGCTTAGCTTAGAGACGATTAGTACTTGCATGGAAGCTGTAATTTTGCGTGAGTATACATATTGACCACGGCAAGAAAATCGTACAATAATAATAAAAAATACCTTTTTTTGGGTACCTCCCCCACAGGTAACATTGGGGAAGATCTTTTTTTCTTGTTTACCACATCGTAAAGGGTATCGTTAGATAGCTCTTTTAAAATCAGTTGATATGGGTTTTTTCAGTTTGGATTCCGTTTTTGAAATATTAAGCTCTATAATTTTTAGAGTTACCTATGTGTTTGTACCCCCCTCTAACAACCAAATGATTATTCTTGAATACGTCATAATATGTACTTATTTACAATTGCAGTAAATATAGTTTGAAGTAAATGAAGTTTAAAGGAAAACTATCACAGCTGAGCCGTCTTTTTTTTATAATCTCATGATCTTTGGGTACAATAAACCATTAATCTATCTATCTTTAATTTCATTGTGGTTTCCACCAGGTGGTAACCCTCGGCTACGAATGCCTAAAAACTCCGAATTTGGAAATGATGATAATGAAATCGCTGGGTTTTCCCTTCGAACACAACCGGGAAGATCGGGATACACAGATAGACATCATGACGGAAAACATCGACCCGGGTGAGTGAACTACTGGCTTCATTGAACGAACGTACAGTTAACTTTTACTATTTCTATTAAAACTCGGGTCTCGATCGCGTTTGTACACTTTTATAAATTTAAAATATAAGTTTTTAGTTACCCCTAGAAATAGTGATGAGAAATCCTGTGAGTTTAAAAAGTTCGTACTTACCTACAGTTAACTGCCGTAAGTACCTACGCTAAATTCTCGAATTTCTATCGGATCAAAGTTAACACGAATTATGGGTAATTTTGTTCAACTGTTGAAATATAGCAAACTTACATGATTTTTAAAGAAATGTTTTCCATAAATTAGGACCCAATAGGACTTATCAGTCTTCCAAGTGTTTCCTACACTTTAACATATTAAAAATAAAATTAAGAAAAATACATGTACAAAAATTCTATCACGGTGAGGTTTGAACTCGCGTCTCAGGGCCAGTAACTCATCGTCTTCACGGACTAGACCACGCGAGTACCTAAGCGAATTTTTGAAGACGTATTTTTCCTTTAAAATATTTCTAGAAGTACCTACTATAAAAATGAAATTACGAATTATGTTCCAACTAAATTATTAGCCCAGAGATCGGACGAATTTGCTCCTCAGTTGAGTTTGTTTGCAGAAATTGGTTTATTTAAGTGTAGATATAAAACAATGTTCAAAGTTTACTGAAAAAATAACCTTGTGCTTCATTTTTACAAATAATAAAATGAGCAACCTCAATAACCAATTTGCAGGTGCCTTTAGTGATATCAGAGAGAGAGAGAGAGAGATAGTGATCTGAAGAAACCTAGGAGAAAATAAGTCAGAGGGAGCGATTATTCCCAGCAGTCCCCCCTAACCCTATAATAGTATGTCAAATCGTTTCATGCCAAATACAACGATTTGACACACACCACACACCACTAAGTGACAATTGCTGTCTTGTGGCATGCATTCGTGCCACTAGGTGTTAGGCCAGTAGGTGGGCTGTCACAAGTCACTGCAATACGTAGAATTATCTTACTTCATACTTAATATTATAAACGCGAAAGTTTGTATGTATGTATGTGACTTTGTTACTCTTTCACGCAAAAACTACTGAACCGATTGCGATGATGACTTGGAATATAGGTAGCTGGATACCGGGAATAACACATAGGCTACTTTTTATCCCGATATTCCCGCGGAATTGGGACTTACGCGGGTGAAACCGCGGGGCGCAGCTAGTAATCTATATTTTACTAAGATAAAATATTTTTTATCAATCTAAGTACAAGGATATATACAAGGATAGGTAGGTAATGCTGAGGTAATTATGTGATAACAAAAATAAATACTGATAAACAAATATTAATGATAAGAATTACATTTATTTACACTGATTCTGGAATAATACAGTGCACCATATGCTATTGCTGAAGAAAGTCCTTTCAACGAGCATTAAAACGAAAGTTGTGACAGTGAAGTGATTCCAATTTCAAAACTAAAACAAAATGGCGATCAAAAATCAAGAATTCAAGCTTTACGACAATATTTTCATTGAAACGAATCTATCGTCGGACGATTACGATGCTGTAATACTAATTTTGTATCCTGTTGAATTAAACGTTCCTAATCCGAGACAAATCGGTAGCTTTCTAGATAAGATCAGCAAGATAGATAAACATATCCATAAAGCAGCTACCGTTTGGAACTGTGATTACGTTTCTGGAGGAAGACTTGTACTATCTCCTACAGGAAAAATTACTCCGTATCATGATGCTAGAGTGGTCAAAAAAGCTGCATATAAAGGCATGACAAGAGCCCTGGAAGCTGGCGCTAAAAAACCTTTATTAGTCGTTCAAAATACGGTAGTTTTCCCAGACGGACAATTAGTAGCCATTTTAGGAGCTTTCGAAGCTTTATACGTACCTTTGCAAGTGAGAGACCGCCAAGAAACTAAGAACTTTATCAAAATCGGTTTCCATGCCGATGAAAAACTCTCCGAAGACTTCGAAAAAGTGGTCAGAAATGCTATAGCTTTAGAAAAAGCAAGAATTTTTACTAGGGACATAGGAGGTGGTGATCCTGAAAGGATGGCACCTCAGAAAATTGTCGAATATGTAAAAGAATCATTTCAAGGCGATAGTAATATAACTATTAATGTCATAGATGATGAGTTGATCATAGGTAAGGATTACCCGCTTTTGGCTGCAGTCGCTAGAGCTTCAAATCCTATACGTCACAAACCAAGAGTGGTGGAAATTGAATATAAACCTTCAGATGCAGCTAGAGTGACCGAAACTCTATTCTTAGTGGGTAAAGGAGTGACCTATGACACTGGTGGCGCCGATATCAAAATACAAGGTAAAATGGCTGGCATGTCACGTGACAAATGCGGTGCAGCAGCTGTTGCCGGCTTTCTCAAAGCTTGTTCAATTCTTAAACCACCCCATTTGAAAGTTATAGGAGTGCTCTGCCTTTGTAGAAACAGTATCGGATCAAACTCGTATGTTGCTGATGAATTACTACTGTCTAGTAGTGGTAAAACTGTGCGCGTTACCAATACAGATGCAGAAGGTAGACTTGCGATGGCTGATGCTTTATATAAAGCGGGGCAAAAGGCTGTCAATGAGCTGAATTCCCATATTTATACTGTAGCAACTTTAACTGGGCATGCTAGAGCGTGCTACGGTAATTATACCGCGGCTTTAGACAATCATAGTGCAAAAGCTACTAACCATTCAAGCAGGCTGCAATTTAGTGGTTCTCGATTAGGTGAAGGAATCGAAGTTTCTACTATAAAACCAGAAGATTTAACGATTAATAATGGGAAATGCAAAGGTGATGACTTGGTGCAATATGATACGGACGCTAAAGCTCGTAACCATCAGTTGGCGGCAGGGTTTCTTATCAAAGTAGGAGGGTTAGAAGATAAAAATGTAAAATATACTCATTTAGATATCGCAGGAGCTGCTGGTATGCCTCCGGAAGAACCTACTGCTAATCCTGTACTTTCATTGTGTCATATTCATAAGGTTTTAATTTAAAAATAATGTAAATAGTGTATTCATTCCTTTTAATGGATCATTCACACGTTGTCGATATCCAAACCACTTGTTGAAGTCTCCTAGCATCGCATGAATAGTTGTTTTTTTGAAGCTTTGTCCGCCCGCGTGAACCTATGTTTTATAAATATTTGTGCCCTATAAACATCGGTCTTACGGTGACTTAAACCATCGTGAGGAAGTCGACACATGCCCTAGGACTCACCACATTCAACCAATCCGGAGTAAGCTCCCGTGGCGTCTTACTGCCCAACCCTTCTAAGAGGACGCCCTTGCCTCAAAGTGGGCTTACTGACCTGGCTTGAAAATCGGCACCATGTGCATTGTCATAGAGTTGACCAAATAATGATGTTTGGATGATGATGATGCAAAAATCTATTATAAATTTAGTTCCGGCAGAAAGAGAGAGCAAAAGAATAGATAAAAAGAAAAAATGTTTTATAGTAGTTTACAGACCTATACCCAGTTTTTTGGTGAAGGAGATTTTAGTTAAGTAAAAACTTATTAATAAATTAATAATGAATAAAAACGCGATAAAACCGAATAAATAAAGTGTTTTATTAAAAACTTATTAGTTAGTATAAATTATGTTACTTTATTTAGTCGTTGTGCAATGTTCTTATCTAAATTACTCTTTATCTTTTGAATAAACACTTGTTTTTTTGATAAATATGATTTATTATTCTTTGTTTACCTTATAGACATTAATTTCTAGAAGAGCAAAATCGTACCTACTTATTTGTAACGATTTTGTATGTATAACGAATAAAAGAATAGAAAAACATTTATTGACAACAAATACACACATAAGTACATACAAACAATGGGACACAATTTTTACATAGATAATAATAGTATAAAACAAAACAAAGATCAACCAAGCAAGCAAGAGCCAGCCAAGCAAGAGTCGGAATCGCACGCCGAGGGTTCCGTCTTCATTTTATACCTGAAACGTCTCAAAAACGCCTCCGCATCGTTAGGTTTTTTCTCTAACGGTTTATAAATTTTTGGAAAAGTTTCGCTAGAGTTCATAAAGTGTTAGGAATTTCTTCCAAAATAACCAACAGTCACTGAACCGTTTTCGAGAATTACGTAGCAATGGATAAGACAATTAAAACCCTGTGTCTCAGGCCAACGGGCAAGGAATCTGAAAATAGAAAAATCTCTTCCGGAAGCCTTCAGCGACCCAGGATTGCTGGCTTTTTGGGATTGTCTGGGATGGTTGGAGTAAAGTTTAGGGGACTAAAAGGTCACGTACCATGGCCCAATTTTGAGGATAAGTGCGGGAAAGCCCAGTGAAACTGAAGTAAACTATAAATCCTGTGTCTCAGGTTATTTGGACATGTACACAAGAGACATCAACACCCCCTCTGAGTTCCGCTTGTTGCCGTACGACCACAACAGCCTTATGCATTTCGGTTATAGAGATTTCAGCATTAACGGACACCGGACCTTTGTTTTCTTAGTAAGTTACTCATTATAGATTTTATTCTATATTTATATTCTAGTATTTTAGTTTTTGTGTCTTTGTATTGAAATAAAACTCATTTTACGGTTTTAATCGCGTTGGATCCGTCGTTTCGGAACCTATTTTAGACTCTAATTTCAAGGTAGACTGGAGAAGGAGTCTGAGATAAGCTCCAACAATACTGATAATAAAAGCAACACGATTAAAATTGGAAAATGAGACGTATTTCAAGTTACTTATTATTCTACTTAATGCTTTTGAAGACCTCTGTGGTGCGTCGACCAATTACCCGGCTGCAACTCAGAAAGTTGCGGGTTAGATTTCCGTCGGGACAAGTATTTATGCTTAGTTTTTATTGTGTGGTCTGGGAGATTAAAAAAAATAAGTTTTTTATCCGTTACCTATCTAATCATCATAACGCAAGCTTATAACAGTTTACCATGGGGCTAGATGACGCTATTCGCATCGCACAGTCGAGAATAAACTATGTTTTTTTCCACACACCTACACAGTAGGTATTTTTTAAATTCAACTCATACTGTTATTTCTGAAGAGTTGGTGGTGAAGAGTTGCACGTACATAGTAAAAGGACCCGTACTTAATATCTAAAAGTGAGCAAATTAATGGCAAATTACCACATTTTGGTCACTCCGAAGATCCTCATCATATTATCACCAAAAATTTTCGAGGCTGGTTTGAGTTCGGTGAATAAAATTGAAAAATAGGTATTTACTAAGTACTTACATCTTATCTTAATTTACCTACTTCATTTTAGAATCCAGAAACAGAGCAAAATCGAATCGGCTTAACCGCAGTAGACATTCGAAAGTTTGATTTAGTTTACGGAACTGAGTGCTTACAACGAGATCGGCAAGACCAGGTGGAACTATGTCGGTTCTACCCTGATGGTAGTAGTATCAATTATGCCAGGAGAAAACGAGAGACAGAGCCAAAAGCCGACGTAAAGAGCGACGACGATGACTTACATCTCGCCACTAAAAACCTTAGAGTCAACCCAAATATTACCCCCCCGCCAGAAGTTGTAGAAGTCACTAAAACATTAAAGGCATTGGGCATCGAAAAAGAAGTGCAAAGCATAGTAGAAAGCGTGTTCAAAGTATCAAAAAAAGCTTTAGCAAACGCTAGAGTCAAATACTGCAAAGTAGAAGAAAAAGCAAACGTAAGAACCCAAGACGAAAATGATAAAGATGCAGATATATTAGGGTTAGCTAATTTAATATCAGACTATGCTAAAGGCATGGTCGATAAAGCGACTGCAAATGTTACCCAATTCTGTGAGGACTCTGAATCTATGACTGCTTATTTGCGAGTCGGATGTAGTTGGCACGCCACTGATCCGAGATGTACGGGCCGATTTAGGCCGACTAAGGTCGGACCAGTACGATACTCTACCCAACACAGACCTGTATTACCACAATCGACAAAGAATTGGCCTTTGAAACATAGCAACAATTACGTATCAATATTGAGGGGTGAAAACGGCACTAATGTTCAATCCGAAGGCGATGAACAAGAAAATGTAACATTACAAAATCGCGGAGTGACTGAAGGAGGAGTGCCGAGGATTAAGAAGTCGATGCGAAGACATAGGTAAGGGATGTGGCTTATCCAATAAATTGGTTTTCTTAATTACGTCTTTGTTTGTGAGCCTATTTTTTTGTACAAATAATAAATAATAATACAATCGCACTTACCAATTCAGCGGATTTGTCGCTTGATCTAGCGACTTTTCATCTCCTACAGCAGCTCAAATTTTGTGTCTAGCGACAAAAAATCTGGCGACTTTTCTAGCGACTTTTACTGCCGTATCTATTGATGAGTGTCTGTTTATAATCAAAGAGACGATACTAGTAATTAGTTGTCTTTAAAAAAATTTTGTATATTATTGACCGATCACAAATATTTTGAGCGACAATATACTATATACAAGATGTAACGGGTAAGCCCCTTTAATCCGAAAGGGGGTTGTTCTAGACGTTTAGGCGAACAACTTTTGTTCTACGACTTTTGATAATTCAAAGTACTTTTCGAAAAATTTAGGTGTAAAGTTTACTTGAAAATCAGCTGTTTCTTAGAGTTCGAGGTCATTGACCTTATGTTGTTCTTTCATTTAGTTTGGTCTACTACAATCAAACCTTCAATTACCTTTATTTTCAAAAACAGCTGTTTTTCCAGTGAAACATAATCACAAAATTTTCAAAAAAAAAGTTTGAATTTTGAAAAGTCGTAGAACAAAAGGTGTTCGCCTAGACGTCTAGAACAACCCCCTTTCGGATTAAAAGGGCTTACCTGTTACATCTTGTATAATACGAAATATCGAAATGTTAACACAAATTTTCGAATGATACATGATTGGCATGAGGGACGTGCATTACCTATTGTAGGTATACTATTATAAGTACAAATATTATTTTATTATTTGTATATAGTTATTTTTTTATTATTTGTATTATCTATTCTATTCTTTCGAAACTACGATGGTAAGAATTATAGAATGATAAGCAAGGCAGTTATATAAACTTTTATAAAAACCTAAAGGTACCTGGGTAAGTAAGTAAGAAATATTGGAATTGATAGAATTGAGTGAGAAACTTTTGTTTTAGGCAATCTGAAAACACAGCTGAAGATGTTTGGTAAGTATTAAAGTTTTTTTTTAAATTATAGACTACGTTCTGACATTTTGGTTCGTCGTACCTACTTATTTTAACTTTTTTTCTTCAGAAAAATGTGTTCTTCTTCTTCTATTCGTTTCGCTTCCTAACATGTCGTCAATTTTTACTGGCATCTCAGATTTGCACCAAACTTAAATCAGCTTACTAGACTGGCTTGGTAGAGTAAACAAGAAATAAGGATCGTGTAAAGCATTCAAACCCGTAAAAGAGACAAAAGATGCAAAAATAAGATTTTAAAGTTAAAGTTTCACATCCTTGCTAGTCCTTCCAGGTTTTACCAATCAGACGTCATTTGAGACAGAATCCCAAAAGTTTGACTTCGCCATATAAGCTTTCTTAATCACCCTCTTTTCGTGTAGTAGTGTGGCTCAACTAGTGATATAATTTCTAAGGCACCTTCTAACTTGTCCTCGCAACTGCTATCGCGATACAACAATTTTAACTTTAAAATTATATTTGGCTGAGATGTCTCTTTCAGGAGTATCGTTAAGGACGGCTATAGAGAAGACCGAGCAAGGACAAAACCCACCCGTCCACATAGGCAACACGATATATACAGTGAGGAAGATAAAGACTACGCAGATGATAATGATAAAAAAGATAAAGAAATTAAACAATCTGACGAAACTGATTATGCATTTAGTGAACAAAGAAATATTCATCCAAAAAAAGGAATAAAAAACATTGATTCTGATGTGGAAGGGTATCTTCACAAAAAACTAAAAGATAAGAACGAAAAATCAAACTATAAAGATCAAAATAAACAAACTAAACATAAAACAAAACATAATAAACCGAAAATAAAAGAGTATGATACTGAATCTGACGAAGACAGGAAAGTTGAAGAACTGAATTCTCAAGAATATGCAGCTAAAATTATTCCGAAAAAGAAATTGAAATCTAAAAAGTATTCAGGAACCGCGTCTGAAACTCCTCACGCTGATGTCAGTAATCAAAATAATAAATATCAGGTAATAATAAATGATCGATGAAAGTAACTTGCTGTTACGGTACCTCCCGTAAAACCAGGTACCTAACTTTTATCCAATTTGATAGTGCTTCTCTTTGATAGTCTAGATTTTTTATCATATTTAATAGTAATCTTGATTTAAGAATAACCATGTTGCAATTTAGTTTTAAATAACTACATAGTCTATTCTATACTGATATTATAAAGAGGAAAGATTTATTTGTTTGTAATGAACAGGCTCCGAAATTACTGGACCGATTTTAAATTATATTCATTCACTAATAGAAAGCTACTAGGAGTAACATAAGATCCTTTTGGTCCTGATATTCTTACGGGATGGGAACTTACGCGAGTGAAACCGCGGGACGCAGTCAGTGTTACAATAACATTTGAAAATAACCATTGCCAATATAACAAATAACCATTGGTGTCTAAAAGCCAGTTTAGTTCTCATTTATACTGGACGGCCAGTGTCGTTACGCCGACAATAAGCCTATAGATGTTTCACATCAAAAACGATAAGAAGAGATATAATAAAGTAAAGGCGATAATCGGAAACTAAATAAAATTATCAATCTCCTAAACAGCTGATTTTCGAGTACTAAACAAAATCCTTAGTTTTTCACGTAACAGTAACAACTATTGAGATTGTTTGTTAACTTTGGGATAAAGTATTTATCATTAACATTAATTATTAGCAACACCTAATGATTAATGTTAGGCAATAATAATAATAATTGTTTTAAGGTTAAAAAACAGCTAAATGATAAAGAAAAGCATAAAAAACGTCATAAAAAGACAGACATGGATGAAAAAAAAGTCAAAACAGAATCAGAAGAAAGGAAAGATGGTAAAAGAAACCATCAGATCGAGATGGAAGAAGATGGATCAATCGAAATAGTACAAAATAAACCAAAAGAAAAGGCACGAAAGGAACCAAAAGAAGTGATACGAAAAGAACCAAAAGACATGATACGAAATGAACAAAAAAAAGTAGCTCGAAAAGAACCAAAAAAAAAAGTAGCACCAAAGGATTCAATAGAAATGATACGAGAGGAACCAAACGAAATGTCAGAAAACGAATCAATAGAAATGATACGAAAAGAACCAAAAGAAATGGCTCGAGAAGAATCAGTAGAATTGGATTCAAAAGAAAAACTTGAGAAGAAACAAAAGAATTATAGTGAAGACGAATCAGATAAGAGAGACAAGAAAATACAGATAAATGAAGAACATTATGATCGTTTGCCTGGTAAACGGTAAGAATAATTCTTAATGCGATTATGATTAGTGATCTTATAAGGGTACTTTGTTTTGCATTTTTAGTACGGAACTCTAAAAAAACTAGAAACCTACTAAGTTATTTAAAACCATTTAAAATTAACCATTCTATTTTAGACGAGCGTTGATATACATTATCTTAGCTGATGGTAGTGATGATATTATGGTCTAAAATGTACTACACCCATCTACCCGACCCGTCTTCCTTGGTGGGTGGAATCCGACCCGTCTTCCTTAGTGGGTTGAATCCGACACGCCTTCCTTAGTAAGTGGAATCCGACCCGTCTGCGTTAATGGGTGGAATCCGACCCGTCTTCCTTACTGGGTGCACCGGTCTAAGTATCCGAACACGTCCTGCAGTCCGCTTGGCGCTACGTCTTAGGCTGGTGGGTATGACAAGTCGCGGCCGAACCCTTCCACGCATTTTGTTTGTATGTTTTAAGGGTAAAATTACCTAAGACTACAGTCTGTCTGTCTGGCTGTATCTCATGAACCGTGGTGGTAGCTAGCTACACAGTTGAAAGAAGACCGTTCAAAACGGACCAGCTAAGTTCCACAGATACCAAATTTGGCACTTCAAACAACTTTTAATACGAAATTGTTTCATTCCAAAAAGAACATGGATTATTCAATAGATTTACGTGATCTTAAGCCACTATGTTAGTATTTTCGTTTTATTTCCGCTAAATAAAAAGAGATTGTATATTAAAGTTTCACGGTCAGGAGCAACAAACCTAAAAATGGCGGCTCAATCTCTCCTAACTTAAGAGAATAGTGTAGTGCTCCTAATATACTAATACCGTGGCTTTAGATCACGTAAATCAGTTGAATAATTCATATCTTGTGTTTTAGGAATGCCTTTAAAATTTCATTAATGTAACTCTATAGGTCTGAGCTCTGAGGAAAAACGCCGATCTTCTTTTCACAAATGATGATTTCTGTTTATTGTATTGTATTTGATTGCCGTATTTGGCATTTTTGTCAAAAAACGGCATTTCCCATTTTTGGGATAATGATATGCAACTCTTGTATTCTAGCGAGCACGAAACATTTGAAAAGGAGAAGAGATCCGACAACGGTCCGCTTCCTGCCACTGTTCCGCTTACGAAGGAAAATAAAGAGTTTTATAGTGACCGGAAGTGGCGCGGGGGTATCATCCCATACGTCATCAAACCCATACACGGATGTAAGAGCTGTTGCTAATCCAGATTAATTTAGCTACGTCCGCACAGCCAAGCGGCTTGCTGATCACGCAGAGCCTAGCGAGTCAACTAGCTAGGCCCTAGTTAAAACGAACGATTTACTAGAATATTCCCGACCGGCTGCGCTGAGCGCTTGGCGCGTAGCTAGTCGCGTGGCGCGCGCTCAGTGCGGCCAGTCGCGAACATTCTAGACAGTTCGTTTTAGTTATGTACTCGCTAGACGCTAGGCTCTAGGCGCTAAGCAAACCGCCAGCCTGTGCTGACGTTGCCTAAGGCAGTCGTTACACCAATACGTGTAGATGATACGCGTATTTATTATTGAAACGGGTGTATTTATAAAAACGTACATTTTCAATATTCAATGACCTGGAACACATCACTACTTTATATTCCGATATTCCCGCGGGAACGGGACTTCCCCGAGTCAAACCGAGGGGCACAGTTAGTTATTAAATCACGGTGTATTTTTATTTTTCACCATGTTTTAACAACCATGTTAGTTTAATAGTTTAAAATCGTATAACGTACACTTTACCAAAAGACGACCTACAAGACATCCGCAGTCGCATAGAAGAAGTGAACGCCATCTTGAAAGAACGCACGTGCACTCGGCTGAAGGAGATCTCGGAATACGAGGCGACGAAGGCCGGCGATTACATCTACATTGATGACAGTCCGGACTATGTTACCGGCCGAGTGGGCGGGAAACAGGCGAGTAAACCAGGGTAACTAGAGTAATAGTAGCGAGTAATGAGGAGGAGCCGAGTAAGTTCGCGATCTTGTAAACCGCGTAAATACACCTACTTATAGTTCATACTTCTATCATCCCTTTTATACTAGGAGTTCGCCCGAACTGAGACCTCACGACCCCCTATCTCCCCAACCCCCCTACCGATCCGGATAATCTTCGAACTCATTAATTCTATTGACCTAAACTACGCACATACCAAAATTCATGAAGATCGGAGCTACGATACTCAAGTTATCGTCGAGCAAACATACAAAGATACAGGCGCCAGGTCCGTCTACACTGGACCTCACTCGCTTTGCTCGTTCGGTCAATTACCTAGCTAGAGACGGTAGGTTAGTTATTAAATGTATAGATTATTATTTTTTATCAGTTGTGAATCGATTTGGTCATTTGGAAAGTAGCCAGTGTCAAGAATTATTAATTGTGCAAGTTTTATATAATTTGCATCAAAACAGTCAAGTCGTCGTCGTAGTAAAATTCAAGTAAAGGAAGTCATTGTAAATGGTGGCTCTTTACAATGACGGTTCACGCGAGCTTTGGAGACAACGCTAAAGTCCATGTTTTCGACCGATTTTCACTTTTATTCATTACACTTGTACAACCCTCATGAAATTAAATTGATTAGGTAATATGCCCCCAAAATTAAACAACTTAGAGGCATTTGAACTAGGTTTCACAAAAATGAAAATTTAGCAACACATCTCCTTAACGCGTTCTTGTCAATACTTAAAAAATGAATAGATTAACGACATTCGAATTTCGATTCATCTATTTTAAAGTTGTGTGAGACTGTGAGAGTTTGTTTATCTTTGGAACGTATGAAACTCGGAACGCTCGGCCGACATAATATAAAAACTTCACTATCAGGCAGTATCAGGCGGACTTTCTCCTTTACTTTCTAATAAATTCAGTTCTATTAGAGAAACCTTTTTCGCGGTAAATAGTTATTTATTTATTAGTTGCCTAATATGGTTACCTACTATCTATTCTCATAGGCTAAGTAAGTAGGCATTTTGATTTGTGTAAAACCAGATGTTTCGAGAACTTTTGAATGAATGAATGAATGAATGAATAAATTCTTTATTATACACACCAAATACAAATACATACAAAGAAAACAAACAAAACTTAAAAATAGGTGGCACAATGGGCGGCCTTATCGCTTAAAGCGATCTCTTCCAGGCAACCTTTGGATGGACCAGAAGTCAACGAAGTCAGAAGTCAGAGGACTTTTCTGCGCCTCATTCAAATATGGGGTGACAAAATTGTTTTTTTAAGGTATTATAATAAAATTTAATTAGAAATATCTAAATCTACTTCATGTTCCCTCCACTTTTGTATTTCGTTCGCAAATGTTTTTGTTTACGTCTATCACGTGACAAGAAGCCATCCTTGTTTTCATGTTCATGTGACGAGTGAGCTAGATAGCAAGGGAGTTCACTGCTTAGTGCGCAAAGGACAGATACAGTGTGACGTCAATTGCAGGGTATTGACCGAGGGCTGTGAGGTGGCCAGGTAATGAAAAAACTGCCATATTTGGAAAATAAATTATGTTTTACTGGCATTTTCTTCATTGATTATCTTTTCATGGAGTCCGACTTGTAATAAACGTTCTGTCTGTAAGGTGGCCTGTCTGAATAAACGTTTTTTCTTTCTTTCTTTCTAATAATACCAGATATTTTATGTAAAATATCTATAGGGGAAGGTAAACGTCATTACCGGCGCGTGATACTGTGGCTGTGGCGACGCATCGCCACGCTATAATTATGAATACAATTTCGATGTTTCACATCTGCCATAAAATATGTCCCGTGACGCCTCACATTTTTTGTTAAAAATATAAAACATAAATAATAAACATCGTAATTTTTAAACTCTTTTAAAACAGCAAAAGATCATAGACTATAATTAAGATCTATGTTATTTGAATTATTTATCGTCTTTTTGCTATAATTATTTATTATATACAAGATGTAACGGGCAAGTCCTTTTAATCCGAAAGGGGGTTGTTCTAGACGTCTAGGCAAACACCTTTTGTTCTACGACTTTTGAAAATTCGAACTTTTTTTTTGAAAATTTTGAGATTTTGTTTCATAGAAAAAACAGCTGTTTTTGAAAATAAAGGTAAAGGTAGACCAAGCTAAATGAAAGGACAACATAATGTCAATGACCTCGAACTGTAAGAAACAGCTGATCTTCAAGTAAACTTTACACTTAAAATTTTTGAAAAGTATTCGAATTTCCAAAAGTCATAGAACAAAAGTTGTTCGCCTAGACGTCTACAACAACCCCCTTTCGGCTTAATAGGGCTTACCCGTTACATCTTGTATATTATAATAAAATATTTTTTTTAACGAAATATAAAACTCATCACAATTATTTTATATTCGAAATTAAAAAACAAAAATTTAAATACGGTATAAGTTACGGTGCTTTTTGCATTCAATCACCTGGCCACCCAGTTCTAGAAAAGTTTACTGGCACCGATCTCTGATTGGTCAGAAGGTTCCAGAGCTTGAAACTTCTCGAATCTCATTGGCCGACTGGTATATAAGCGTTGCAGCGGGCGGGAAGCGTTCATTTGTTTGAAACTTTAAGAATATGCAAGATGGCGGCAATCGGCATAGACTTGGGTACAACGTCCATGTGCGTCGCTTTTTGGAAAAACGGCATCGTAGAAGTGATTGCAAATGAGCAGGGCGATAGAACTACTCCATCTGTAGTCGCTTTCACGGAATCCGAGCGTTTGATCGGCGAATCGGCAAGAAATCAAGCTTGTATGAATCCAATGAACACAATTTTTGGGAGTAAACGCTTAATTGGACGCCGCTACGACGATATATGTCTTCAAATGGATCTGCGACATTTTCCATACAAAATAGCGCAAGACAACGGTAAGCCAGTAATTGTAGTTCAGTATAAAGGTGAGAGGAAACAGTTTGCCCCAGAGGAAATAAGTGCTATGCTAATTTTCAGGATGAAGGAGATTGCTGAGGCTTTTTTAGGGATAAAGGTAGAAGCTGCTGTGATTACAGTACCAGCGACCTTCAATGATTCTCAACGTCACGCTACAAAAGTCGCAGGTATAGTTGCTGGGTTAAAAGTTCTAAGGATTACCAACGAACCGACTGCTGCCGCTTTGGCTTATGGGTTGGATCAAAAATTGAACTGCAATGTCTTGATTTACGACTTAGGCGGAGGAACTTTCGACGTCTCTGTGCTAACTGTCGTCGATTCAGTTTATGAAGTCAGATCTACAAGTGGTAACACTCGTTTGGGTGGCGAAGATTTTGACAACAGAATGGTCGCATTTTTCGTTGAAGATTTCAAGAAACGTTACCATATGGATATCACCGCAAGTCCAAGATCTTTACGACGTTTGAAAGCAGCATCTGAACGGGCTAAGCGATTTTTGACGGCAAATTCCGAAACGATAGTGACCATTGATTCTCTGTTTAGTGGCATCGATTATTCTGGAAACATTTCTAGAGCGTTATTCGAAGAATTGTGTTCGGATTTGTTTAAAGACACGTTGACTCTTGTCCAGCAAGTGCTATTAGATGCCAAGTTACATAAATCGGCGATAAACCAAGTAGTTCTCGTTGGAGGTAGTACGAGAATACCGAAAATTAGAAGTCTACTGAAAGATTTTTTTGGGAATGTTCCTTTGATTGCTTCGAGAAATCCTGAGGAAGTCGTCGCCTCCGGTGCAGCTATTCAAGCAGCTATATTAATGGGAGAACAACAAGAAAACTACGAAAATCTTTTACTTATCGATGTGGTGCCATTATCATTAGGTGTAGAAACTTCTAGAGGAGTAATGCTGAAAGTTATCGAGCGAAACACAGCTATTCCTTGCTCTAGGTCGAAAGATTTGACCACATTGGAAGACAATCAAATGAGTATGACTATTGAAATCTTCGAAGGCGAACGAAGTCTGACTAGAGACAACAATTTACTTGGAGTTTTTGATCTGAATGGCATACCCCCAGCCCCAAGGGGCGTTGCAAAAGTTGACGTGACTTTTGAAGTGGACGTCAATGGTATATTGAGCGTAACAGCTCAAGATCGAATCACGGGAAGTTCTGAACGAGTAACTATTAAAAACGAGGAAAGATCGAAACCGAGTGATATTGTACGAATGCTAGCTGAAGCTCAAATATTTTGTAATGACGATAGAGAACACAGGCTCAGATTAGAAGTAAGAAACCAACTAGAAACTTACGTATATAGTGCTAAGCATGTTATAAATACTCAATCTCAAATACTCAGTCCTAGAGAAAGAGCTATAGTTCTCGAACAATGTGACAAAGCGGTACACTGGCTGGATATTAATGGAGATCAGACACGAGAAGTTTTGGAGAAAAAAATGAAAGACTTGACGCAAAAGTTGTCGCCCATTTTGAGAAAACTACAAAAGCCGTGGAATGAAGCAAAAAAATCCAGAATGGAGAGTTATAATGTAGATAAAGATGGAGACACGACGACTATAGAAGAATTATTTACAATGTAGTAAGTGAGTAATGATTTTTTATAGAATATTCTATTAATTGGTTTTCTAATCAGGAAGCCATTGAATCCTGGCCTCGGCGGGCGTCGTGCGAGATGATTGAAGTATGTTTATTTGTCATTATTATTATTATTTACATTTGTATAATTTGGATTTTTTCGAAATAGTTTAACAGTACCTATTAAGATTTATTTAAAGTCATACTCAAACCTACTGCCCATTTATTATTTTTAAAAGTTTAGTGTCGTAGTAAATTGCTCAAATCTTTCAGTAGTTTTATTTTCATCATTTTGTAAAAACCTATTTTTCATAAATTTACCTAAAGAAACATCCACACTGAACGGTGCGAACAATTAAAATACAATTACAAAATACAAATGCTAATTTAAATGATAAAAATAAATTTGCTGCTTTTCCAACAGAGATGTTCTATGCAGCTATGCTGCGAAAATGTGAAATCTACGCTACAAAAATACGCTAAGCTATGTGCACCAATGAATATGATTCGTGGATATCAAACGAATCCATAGCATCGTAGTATAGCACATCTCTGGTGGAAAAGCAAGCGTGAATTTATCGTGAAATGCAAGCACGCACCGCCCGTGCCTGCGAACTAACAACTCTAAGGACTTTTTCAATTTTTTTCAACGTTTTGTCTGAAACCTATCTAAGTTTTTACAGAAGAAGTTCACAGAATTAGTTTAGGGTTGATGTTTGAATGAATGAATGAATGAATGAATGAATGAATGTCATTTATTTGCACGAAATATGGTCACAACAGTTGTTATAAGAGAATAAAGTTCAACATATTTCACCAGCACTTAACTTGGCATGCAAATATTAATAATAAAATGAATTTAATTTATAAATCTTAATGTCAACATAATAAAATAAAACTGTATAGAATTATTTGAGTTAAATGATTACAATGTCAATTATAAGAAAAGCGAATAATGGTACAATTTGAAATAATAAAAAATAAAAATAAAGTAAACAATGTCAAGTGAAATTAAAATTAAGAAAATGTCAAGATAGAAATTGAACTAGGTATTTTAAATTATTAGGTCAATATAATGGAACACTATCATTTAATTACATTTTTATCATTTAAAAATTCCTCAATCGAATAATAAGGCTTGTCGATGAGATAATTGTTGACAGCACGCTTAAACTCCCCAGGAGACTCAATCTTCCTTAATGACAGTGGGATTCTGTTGTATATTGTGGGAGCCATACTAAACACACTAATACTCATCAATCGAGTCTTTCGCACAATAGTCCGAAGATCTCCTTTGTTCCTTCCATTTTCATTAAATTTTTGAAATAAATGCAAATTTTCTTTAACAAATTGTACTACTTCACTGATGTAAATGGAAGGGAAAGTAAGTATTTTTAATTTTTTGAAATATTCTCTACATGATTCCATTCTACCTAACTGACATATTGCCCGTATATATCGCTTTTGGGCAATTAATGGTTTCTTTTTGTCAGTGGAATTACCCCAAAATATTACTCCAAATCTAAGTATTGACGCTACATGACCGTGGTATGCTGCTAATAGAGCTTTTAAGTTTACGATTTTTTTTAACTTGTATACGATATACGTATATACTTAAATACGAGAACTGATAAATTATTTTACATACAATGTCAATGTGATCTTTCCATGTCAATTTGTTATCAATAGTCAAACCTAAAAACCGTGTAGAGTCAATTTCATTAATTTTAATGTCATTATAATTTATATTAAGAGTCAAGTTATTTTGCCTTTGTCTAAAATTCATTAATACAGTTTTGTCAATATTTATTTTTAAATTATGTGTATTTAACCAATCGATTAGAGAATTTAATGTCTGATTAATTATATTAGATAGGTTAATTTTGTTTTCATTTATAAATAATACTGTGCTGTCATCTGCAAACAGGGTCATATTTGCTGCTTTATCTGCAAAGTCATTAATATATATATTAAATAATAAAGAACCCAATACACTACCTTGCGGAACACCATTTCTTATCATTCTTATGTCCGATTTATAAGTGACTTCCGATTGTGAAAGTGAACAGACCTTATTAATGTGAGTTATTTGAGTACGGTTATCTAAATATGATTTTATAAGGTCATATGCATTCCCTCTCACACCATATTGTTGTAATTTATGGAGAAGAACCTCATGGTTAACATGATCAAACGCTTTGCTCATGTCCATGTAGAGAGCTACAGCAGGTTTCCTACTATCCATATTTTTAATTACTTTGTATAAAAAGTCATATATTGCCATATTAATTGTTTTGTTTTTCCTAAAACCATATTGGTTCTTTGCAAAAATATTATGGCTTTCAAAGTAGTTATTTATCCTCTCATAGATTACCTTTTCAAATATCTTGGATATTACTGGTAATAATGCTATGGGTCTGTAATTCCCCAGATATTGTTTATTACCTTTTTTATACAGTGGCAAAATTATGGCATTTTTTAAATGTATAGGAAATACTCCTTGTTGTATACTTAAGTTTATGATATGACATAGCACCGGTGATATCTTTATCGCTACATCTTTTATGATTTTTGTTGTTATGCCGTCCCAACCTACACTTTCCGTATTTTTAATGATAATATAATTTTGTAAATGTCAAAAGGGGTAGTTGGTGTCAGATAAATAGAATTAGAATTGCTATATTTAATAGATGTTTTAATGTCAATTTTGTTTTTAGTATTTACCATGTCAATAAAATAATTATTAAAAGAATTTGCAATCAGTTTAGGGTCAGTTATAATATTACCATCAATGTCAATTTTCGTTACGCTTTCCTTTGGGTAATTGGTTTTGTTTTTATTTAGTATTTGCCACGTTGCTTTGGATTTGTTTTTAGATGTATTGATATAAAAATTATTTTGCGATTTTTGCGTTAAACAAATTATTTTTCTATATTTTTTTGAGTAGTCCTTAAAGTTCTTTTTATTTACTGCATATGGATGTTTCCTGTATTTCCATACTAAATTTCTCTTTATTTTAGAACATAATTGAATGCCTTTAGAAACCCATCTTGGCTTATTTTGATTATATATTTTATATTTTATTATAGGAAAACATAAATTCTAGAATAATATAAAATCATTATGAAATAAATTAAATGCATTATTAGTGTCATTAGATTCATATACGTCATGAAATTGAATATTTTTCATACAGTCTATAAATTTTTGTCTATTTTCATCACAGTAGTCACGTTTAAATATGTACCAAAATTCCATACATCATGTTTTTTTTACTTTTATTTTAATTAGTTGAGCAGTGTGGTCTGATACCGCTAACTCAACCAGCTCGCCCTTAATACCTCTAATATTGTGGCAAACATTATCAAGGCAAGTTCCACTGCTAGACCGAGTCACTTCCTTAAATTCGAATTTAAAATTGTTTTGTATTACCAAATTTTCAAATTTTTCTGTCGTTGCGTCTTTTTCTAATATATTTATATTAAAATCACCACATATAACAATTTTGTGATGTTGTTTTTTGCGAAGTACAAAATTAAATATATTCTTCATAGTTTTTATAAACTTTTCTATGTATTCTTTGCCTTTTTTACATTTACGATATACGCATATAATACATAATTTATGTTCTTGAATTTCAACAGCCGAGCATTCTATTATATCATGTTCTGACATATCTTCTATTTCTTTAATACCATTTGATAAATGAATATTTCGAACCATTATACACGACCCCCCTCGTCTTTGTTGTCTACAGTAGAATGAAATCAGAGTAAAGTTAGCTATGTTGAGATCCACTAAATCATCATGCAGCATGTTGTGTTCCGTAATGCACACAATATCAACAGTCTTACCATGATCATTCAAGTTGTTTAAGCACACTGTCAGCTGATCTGATTTACTTATTAGCCCATCAATATTCTGATGTATAATGCATATGCTATCATACACGAAAAAATTACTATTTGTCGACGTGTTGCTGTTATGTATTTGTTCATTATCATCAGCTTCATTAATATCATGTCCATTATCATTAGCAATTAAGTTGTCAATTGTGTTAGTAGTAGTTACATAGTCAGTTTGAGTGTACTTATCCACACATTTAGTTTGATTCTTATTGTTTTTGTTTTTAATATAAGTATAAAAATTATTTAGATATGTCAAACGTAAAATTTCTTTTAAAAAGAATCGCGACAAGTATGTAGTGAAATATCTCCTGTTTGGCCGAAAACGACTATAATTCATGTCAATGTATGATACATAGTTATATTTACCACAAAATATCTTTAGATCATGATTAATTTTTTTCTCATTTAAACATTTGTTATAAGGAACTTCCGTAGTTATAACATTAGTAAATTTCAAAGACCTCAGCAGAATATTAAAATTGATTGTAAATTCTAAGGGATTACATTCGTTGGTTCCACATAGTACTATTACATAATCTTCTTTTGTAAACTGAGAAAGCTCAGAAACACAATAGTTCATAATATTATCAATCGTTGTACCTGGTTTAATCATTGATGTTACAAAATAGTCGGTGCCTAATAAATTTTGTAGGGTTTGTCGGACGTTTCTACCTTGGTCATCTCCTAGAATTAAAACTTTCTTTTTTTTCTTCTCGTTCTCGTCTTTATTTATATTATCTGTGCTTGTGCTAGTTTCACGTGTATCTTGATTCGCATCTTTGTTTGCAACATTTTCATTTACATTTATGTCATCTGGGTGTGTATCATTTTTATTTAGGTCATTATTTGTTATATTCGTATTAATGTCATTTTTATTTTCTATTGTATTTTTATTATCTCTAATTATATTCTCTTCTATACATTCCTCTATTTGAGATTGTGTATCTGTTTCGTTTTGTTGTGATTGTACATAGCTCTCGTTATGTTTAGGCCTTTTACGTTTCCGTTTGCTTATCTTTGATAGAGGACTTTCAAATCCGGCCTCTGCTTTATAATGTTCTATTATTTTCTTGAATTCTTCTATCTCCTTTTTTAATTCTTTATTTTGTAGGCTTAAATTGTCAATTTTTTGGTTTGCAGATTGTAATTTTTCTTTCAATAGATTTATTTCGGTTGATAATACGCTTTTTATTTTTAAGGAGCAGTTTAAATCTTGTTCTGGGGAGTCCAGTACACTGTGCGAAGTACTCTCAAACAGTGAATTCTCTGATAAATCGCTCATAGATGCTACTTTTGCTACTTTTGAATCTCCAGATCAAATAAACCTGTAAAGTCTGTTAAGTTATCAACCCTTAGTTTAATATTCTTGCCTACTTTTTTAAAATAAATAGACTCGTATTTTCCCTAGATTTTCGGGAGCGTCGAACTATTGGAAGGCGGACAACACCGCCAGCACACCGCCATGATGGTAATGGCGATGCTCGGCTTCTACTTCGAAGTCTCACGACATGACAGAGACAAATATATTCGAGTCCATATGAGGCATGTGAGGCCTGGTTCGTATTACATTTATTAAACTATTTCTATTTGCCAATAGATTTTTATTACAAGTTATATGAGCGTGTGTGGGTACTTTAATAAATTCATAGCTCGAATCCGCGGATTCGCACCACTATCACAAAAAATCAAGTGAGTTGTAGCGGCGCCCCACAATATTTATTTTATCTGTTCACGGTATTTTTGTTCTAGCGGCAACAAACATCTGGTATCTAGCAACAATTATTTGGTATCTAGCTATCACGGTTCATGATATACAGCGTGACAGACAGACGGACGTTGACGGTGTTGGATGTCCAATAAATAAATAATATTCCACTGAATTAGGTAGTTATTTATTTGGACACCCAACACCTAGGTACTACTTATGAATACGACGACATAAGAAACATAGACCCAATAACAGGCAGGTCTTAGTAAAACGGAACCCTAAACTAATATAATTGGACAGATAAGCTGCACCACTTCGAGATGATACGTTCCGACGCTACGCTAGCCGTCCCCTATGACTACCAGAGCGCCACGCATCCCTCCTGGCAGTTCTGGCGTCAGTACGGCAGGAGCGGCATCTCTACCGTCGCTACTTATAAAGAAACGGTAATTTTACGGCTGGCAACACTAAAAGTGCCGGACAAAAAAACTCCGATTCAGAATCATCTTAATAGACAATTGAAAACAAAACAACACTTTTTTTCAATGTGCGCCTGCTGCTGCTGTCTTTGTCGATGTTTGGTCGGAGCTAAAGTCCAGAACACGAAATATGTGGGTTAGACTAAACGAATACCTGCACGTGCACACATCGAAACAAAATGTGATTCATGCATAAATTTCTTTACATGAGCGCTGTAGGGGTGGTCTTAAGCATGCCACTAGGTAGCATGTCTATCTGCACCTTTACCCTTATATTCATATAATTAATTTGAAAATTCCAGGATCCCGACGGTACATTGATGAAAAGTTTAGGACAAAATACGAAACTACTATCCGAAACGGACATTGTAAAAATAAACAGCGTTTACGGAGTTCGCTGTTTCTTAAGATCATCACACAAGAACCGTGGGAAGAAAGAAATATGGCAGAGGGAAAGAGTGTATGAATCGCAGTATTCTGATTAAAGTTTAATATAGCCTTACTTTTGTTTTATTTTCTTAAATAATGGATTCCTTGTCTTTGTATCGATTTAAAAATAAAACGAGTTATTATAAGTTTGGCGAAGCAATAGCAATAATAATGCTTATTTAGTAGCATGCTCATTACCTAGATAGCTAATAAGTAGGTAAGCCCTTTAGGTTTATCTGGACAACTGTCCCAAAAAGACCACTTCCCAAATAGCCAACCCACCAACTATATTTCCCAATTCACTTCCCTGGTGGTAGCATGCCACCATGACACTAATAATCAAAATGAAATGTCGATGTGTGCATGAATTTCTTTATCTGGGTCCTGTAGGTGTAGTCGTAAGGATACCAGTAGGTGGCATATCTATCTGGGCCTAAAATGCATTAACGCAAGTTTACGAAAAAAATATAACTAGGTAGTAGGTATTAGTTCTGAAAACGATAGTTCTACAGTAAACTGTGGCATAGTAATTTTGTGAAAACGGGCTTTGACAAGTCATAATTATGTGTCTTTCGTACATTTTCCTACAACTTATAGAGGTATGTGACGAGAGAGAGGTGTTGATCTTGTGGAAGGTAAAATTAATGTGCGCTCTTAACATCGCTCTACGGTGAAGGAAAACATCGTGAAGAAATCCACTGCTTAAAGTTTAAGTCACGCAAAAAGGCTTAGTTTTAGGCCTAGTTGTGGAAACACACAGTAAAAATTTTAGGTAACAGTTATAGTATTTAGTAGTGTGTGACCGACCAGTTTGAAAGTTGGGCGGCTGGCGACCTAGTGCGGAGAGATATCAAGTAGCCCCCCTTTGTGCATTGATATAATCAAACAAATGAAGATACGTTACGGTCTAACATTTCCTATTCGATAATTTTTTTTATCGAGCATTTTCTAGTTTCATCAAGATCGGTGAAAAACTACGTACATTGTAGGTACTACCAAAAGCTTTTATCAGAATTCAAGTAGAGACGTTACGTCGAAAGTCCATAATGATTATTATTACTCACTATTTACATTCCATTTATTCCATAAAAGCATCACGTTTTGTAAGACTAATATCGCTTTTACTAATAATATCATAAACCTGAATGTTCTCTGTATATTTCCGTCGTCTTATAACGCATTTTTCTGTGTAAATCATTACGTTGACCGCTGAAAAAAAAACTGGATTTAGTAACCTAATACTGATAACATTATAATTTTTAAACCGACAGACCGACCACACCTGTGGAGTGTGAACCACACATCGAAAACAATTCGTGTACACTGTACACCCAGTAAACGGATATTTAAGCTGTAAATACCAGAGAAAAGAGAGTCGCCTTCGGCTCCAGTAATTCTGTTATAGTAATGATAAAAAACATGCCACTAAATAAGCATAAGAATATTACTATTTCCACGCGAAATAAGCATTCACACGCGCAGCAGGTAGCATGTCGATGTGTGCATGAATGTCTTTATATAGGCGTATGCAGGTGGAATGTCTATTTGGACCGTTAATTCTATTACACATCGAAAAAAAATTACGATGTGTGATTTATGTACGTATCTATAGGTGTAAGTAAGTTGTAAGTAGACTGTTGGTTGGGCCCAACAAATCGAGCAGTAAAATTCTATTAATATGATAAAGCTGAAAGTTTCTGAGTATATTGTGTGTTTGTTACTCAGTCAATTTTTTTTTAAGTTCAATGGCTTTATGTGATTTAAATTCTACCAATAACACGTAAGTAGTAAAAAAAGTACAAAAGATTTTAGGTTACCTGGCCGTTCTACAGCAGCAAAAACTGATCTTTCTATTTTATGTTCTTCCTTCCAATGGAAAAACATTTTTTTTATAACTGCCATTACAAGAGCTATCAAAAATATACTTAACCCAAATAAAATAGTGTACAAAGCCATTTATTATATTGAAAAATTAATAAAAACAATAAAAAACACAAGTTGGCTAAACCATAATAATCAGGGGAGGCCAGCTCTTTAACAGACGCATGCCAACACGAGCATAAAATGAGGGTGGGATGTTTTGAACTGAGATAAAGCTCTACAAAAGAGCAAGACAGCAAAGATTATGCTTCAACTTACTTCATTTAATATTTCGTCTATGGTTGGAACTGAAACATTTTCAAACAATATGGCGTTTTTTGAATTTTCAGAAACTTTTCATTGTGTTGTTTTGTTTTGAGTTTTTGCTAGAATTTAATATTGCAGAGTAGTGGTACTATGAAAAAGAGACTCAATTAAGATAATATTTTCGATGTTTATATTGTGAGAAAGAGACTCCGTTGCGAAATTGACGATTTTTGTTATAAGTGTGGTATTCGTGCAGAAAGAAGACTCTTCGGTGACTTTTCACCGATTTCCCGAGCCTTCTGTAAATAACTCTTTGTAGTAAGTATCCTTTGCTCCCTGTACACAGAAGAATACCTCTATAAAAATTTCAAGTTTTAAAACATGTGTTTTTATTTTAGGGCTAAAGTATGGTCTACATTTTGTTACCCTGATGAACATTGGTCTTCTGTTCCATCATGGATCAGGTTACACAAACAACACAAAATTCTGTGTGGTGGACATTTTGAAAATTCATCTTACACCAGTGATGATAGGAAGAGATTGATAAGTTTGCCATACCTACTGAGGCTCGACACATATTAGTCGAGTTACGAAGTAAGGAGCTTCATTCGTCAACAGCACCACCAACACCAAAAATACAAGTGAGTTGTAACTACGTACATAATATAACTACCTACTTACTTCATGGTCCTATTTCTTTACTAAGTATAGTAAATTTGATCTAATTCTATATGGATACTAGATGCGCCCCGCGGTTTCACCCGCGTAAGTCCCGTTTCAGTTCCCGCGGGATTAAAAGTATTCTATGTCCTTCTCCTGGTTCTAAGCTACCTCCCCACCAATTTTCAGACAAATCGATTCAGCCGTTCTTGAGTTATAAATGGTGTAACTAACACGACTTTCTTTTATATATATAGATAAATATATCAAACTAGCCGTGCCCCTCGGTATTACTCAGAATTGGAATCAAAAGTAGGTATGTCCTTCTCCAAGGTCCATCTATCTCAATACCAAAATTCACCAAAATCGGTTCAGCAGTTTAGGCATGAAAACAACACACAAAATTACTTTCACATTTATGATATTAGTGGAATATTCATAAAAAGATGGTCGGCCACAACAACTCATACAAAATGTGCCTATGTGTTTCAGATCGTTCCTGTTGCTAGCACTTCACAAGGTTTAATGTCATTAGAACAGCCCAATAAAAATATCCCAGTAACCCAAATCAAGGTATTTGGAATTTATTTATTTGTTTATCCTAATTTCTTCTATGGTTTTCGCGATTTTGCCTAATAAAACACTTTATTTATCCGGTTTTATCACGTTTTTATTCATTATTTGAACCGAGCTTTCGCCAACTTTACAGTTGGCTTTTTCAAGGTTGACTGAGATGTAATTTGTCTATTTTTAACATTCTTAAAAGTTACAGTAAACTACCGCCTCATAATTATTGCAATAAAAACGTTCCAGTGTACGCAGACTATAGAGTTATTGTAATAGTTTTCAATTTAAATTATAATTATTTTTATCCTTAACTAGCTCAAAAAAAGCGAAAGCTCGGTTTAAATAATGAATAAAAACGCGATAAAACAGGATAAATAAAGTGTTTTATTTTGTTTATCCTATTTATGATATTAGTAGAATATTCATAAAAAGATTGTTGGCCACAACAATTCAGGGATGATTTATATTATATTGTCACCGAGCCGAGACGGGCCGATTTTTGTATGAAAATAGCACAGACAACTTCCCAAAACGACAACTTCCTTAAACGACAACTTCTGAAAACGACATCTTCCGAAAATGACAACAATGTCTAATTTTTAGGGGTTGGCATACTAATGCCGTTTTTGTCAAATGCTTTGGTACAAAAATGCCGATTTTCAAACATTTTTGTTGTGTTAAAATGACTTAGAAATTTTCTAGTAAAAAAACTGACCTGTAACTCCAAATGAGTTTGGTTATTGACAATAGACCCTTTCTTAGCGTAAGTGATAGAGGCTAGGCTTGAACTACGGGATATTTTTGTAGAGATTATATAGTATTAATCTATTTCAGACGAATTACAGCAAGAGGCTATTGCCACTGCGGCTGTGGTTTCTATACATAAGACTCGTTAGTTGACCGAAAACGAAGCAAACCCTTACTTACAAACGTACCACAACAAGCCTACATGGAACATGCTTCGATCTAAATAAATAATTTCATCACCGAGACTATATTTTATTTATTTCCAGCATTAGTTTGGTTTATAAGTAATTATAATATTATACTTATACCAAACTCGTGGTGCAATCAAACTTGAAAACTCAGTCATCGAACATTTGACGCATAGAGTCCACAAGTAATATTGATTGTGTTATCCAACCCATTCATACTGTGCTATGATTCAAATGTTCAATCACTAATTGCCGCACTCAGATACGTTTTATGGTTACTTACAACTATCACTAAATAAAGAATTCTAAAATCTTTACGGTAATGATAGTTTAACCAATAAACGTCTCTGAGTGCGGAAGTAATACTAGCATTTAAATTTCCCTAGCGTTTCCCGCGCGATCGTAGTTCATGTGGGCGGGAACTGCAGCGCTAGGGGGCGCTGTGTTCGCATATCGAAAGTATGAACCTATAGTTCTTCTCCGCTAGGAGTAATAGTGTTCTGTGATAATAATATACAATGGCATGTCATTGTGTTACATTTTGTGTCAATAGAAAAAAAAAACTTTTCAACAAAAAAAAAAACAGAACCTTTTTTGAATTTAAAAAGTTAATGTTTGGCGCGAACAGGATTACGCTCTGCTATAAATAAATTGAGTATTATATATTTTTTATGATTTTATGTAAAAATTTATTTATTATGGATTAAGCTGTGTGAATTATTAATATGCGATATTAGAAAATGAATTTCGAAGATTACGGTGAGTGTTTTAGTGAAGACTGCAACTAGTTAGTATTGGAGTTCGTACGTTGCAGACCTACTTACTTCTTATGAGAATTATTTGTTTACGTTTAATGCTATAGTTCGCACATAATTTGGTTTAGAACATGACCTATCAATAAAAATAGGTAGGTACAATACAATGAAGTGTCTATCTGAATCTCAACACTTACATTAGCGCTCCAAAATTTTTTTCCTACGTCCATAACCCCGATGGCCTATAGCTCTTATTTTATATAGACTAGCCAAGCATCGAAGTTTAAATTTAATTTTTTATTCTTTAATACTTATGTACAATTTCTTTTAACATAGGTACCTTAGTAAGTTTTTATTTAACAGGTAAGTCGGTGGTAGGTACTTTAGGAATATAGGTGAGGTCATTTTGCCTTTTTTGATGTTGGTTTTAAAATATTCAATTAACTTTCGTCATCCCTCACACAGTTACATCTAGTCCTATGGTAAGCAGCAGGTTCTTTATTAGTCGCGTACCTATATCTATACATTTATTTTTTGTTACTACCACTATCATATACTTACCTGTTATCCTGTTTTGTATTCGCTACGACCTATATATTACCTAAGTTCAGCTTTCTCCTAGTTTTAAATAAAGAATTTGTGAATATTTTTTGTTCACCTATTTTACGTTTTTGGAAGCCATTCTAAAGAAATGTTTTAACTAACAATGTTCTTCGTTTCGAAGTGACATTAAAGCCGACTACAGAGCATTAGATATTTGTAGGTACAGATAAATCGTACGTGTGTAGGCAAAACTAAGAAATGTACCTACAGTTGAAGTTTGAACGTGTGAACTGACAATGTAATCGAAATGTCATTAGATAAAACTGCGCAGTTAAATGTAAAGGTCTGTAGCCTGCTTAAAATGTTAATTGTGTTATCTATCTATATTGTTTCAGCCAATCACATAACCCAAAAGTTAAAACTAGCTGTGGCTATAGCTATAATACGAAGCACTCCTGATGGTCTATCAACCCACGAATATATCAATCAACTAAAATCTAATATTGTACAAGAAAAGGACCTTGAACTAGACTGTAGTGTCTGTAGCGACGATTTCGATAATTCTCAGTATAATCAGATATTAAATAATAACAATATACAGAATATTGACAGTGAATCGGTCAGTAAAAATCCAAGTTTATGTAATAACCATAATAAAAATGAGATATCAATTATACATAATGTCAATATAAGTCATAGTAATAACGATGATGATAACTCGATAAATAGTAGCAAAAATAATAATAACAATACAGATTTGGTCATAGACTGTATTATAGATAATGACATTGATAATACAGCTCTAATAAAGGATACGCAACATGCAAATATTACGACAAATGAAGAACATGATACAAATTTAAATAGAAATGAGAGGAAAAGGGATGATGTTGAAATAGAAAAAGAAAATGACATATTTTATAATGATGAAAGTATATCTCTCATGGATACAAACTACAGCGATTTGATCGAAGAAGTATTACAATTACATGAAAGTCCAACAATTTTGAATGATTTTTGTGATAATTACTTTGAAAATACGGAAAGCGTTACTAATTTCAATAATAATAAAGATACAAGTACTATAAATAAACCAGAGGTAATAATAATGTAATTTGCTAGTCTAATTTTGTCATTAGGACCCACTTGCCCTCTTTGTTTGATATATAGCCATACACAGCCACTAGGGACCTGCAACAGGCTTCATTTAGGTGATGAGATTGCTACGTGGACCATCTCATCGTTATTTAACATCTGGTGAGACCGCGAAAACAGTTGTGGAAGGCTCAACAAAATATCGATTTTAAAATAACGATCAAGTAGCCTATGTTAAGTACTCCTCGATATTGTAGCTTTCTTTATGTGAAATCGGTCCCGTAGTTTCGGAGTATATTTATTACAAACAAACAATCAAAAAAATCTTAATAATATTAGTGTATTGTATAGACAATAATTGCTACCATTTTCCAGACTTGGAACCAACATTTCAAAAAAGGACATTGTTTAATAAACTTTTTTGTTTTTTGAGTGATAGAACAATAAACATTCACACAGTGCACACACTGAGATAAACTTTGAAATGAAAAATTAAAATAATGGTAATAAAACACTTTATTTATCCGGTTTTATCGCGTACTGGCTACAGAGAAGCGGTATGTACCCAGGATGCTTCGGGAAGCTATTGAAATTCAGAAACACCCTAATAATTTCAATAGGGAAGATGGCTGGAAAGTGCCACCTGTCTGGGACCCTGTACTTCATTTGATTAAGTCCCAGGCCCAGCCAACAACAGCTGCAAGACCACAAGATACCGTTAGCCATTTTTGTAGGACTTAGTAATTTTTGTTATTTAGATTTGTTAATTCTTAGTTTGATGTAAAAATTGTTTTTAAATTTCTGAGCAAAAGAGAACCCCCATGAGTTTCTTCGTGGCTTCTTCTCATGTGAGGGCGCGTTCCGAAGCCATGGTAGTTTTTTGAGCTAGTTAGGGATAAAAATAATTATAATTTAAATTGAAAACTATTACAATAACTCTATAGTCTGCGTACACTGAAACGTTTTTTATTGCAAATAAATATGAGGCGGTAGTTTACTGTAACTTTTTAGAATGTTAAAAATAGACAAATTACATCTCAGTCAACCTTGAAAAAGCCAACTGTAAAGTTGGCGAAAGCTCGGGTCAAATAATGAATAAAAACGCGATAAAACCGGATAAATAAAGTCGTGAAAACCATAGAAGAAATTATTTTGAAATAATGGTTTTTATAATTTTCTTAAGTTTTATAATCATTTTTTTTAATTTCAGATGTTAAGTCAAAGTATTTTAAATACTATTCAAACAGTAGATGGCACACAAAATTGGGAGTGTAATAATGATGAAATGTATTATGACAGTAATAAAGACACGACAACGGATAAAACTGCTAACAGCAATGAAAACTTACCTAATGGTAACAAAAAAGTAAATGACGACGACAGAAGTTTAAAATTAATTGATAATAATACGAAAAGCAGTAACCTAAAACATGATATTAATATTGAACACGAATGCAGTCCAAAAAGAAGTAAAAATATGCATCCAGACTTAAAATTAGAATTGGAGAATCCAATTTCAGATCCACATTCAAGAATAAAAATCAACATTTGTAAATACTTACAGAATAACAATAATATCGCCAATAAAGCTAAAATCAATGAGAACGTTCTTATAAAAGAAACGGTTGGTTTGGAAACAGAAACAAACAAAAAAATAGACCAATTTAACACTGAGTGCACTCAATACAGTGAAAGTCAACCGCTTTTGCTCGTAGATCAGAAATACATTTACGAAAAGTCTAAACCCATACCTAGAATTGTAATCCATCAAAACGTAAGCACAGAACTAATTAAAAAAGGAATCAATAAATCGCCTAATGAAACAAATATCAATAACAATGATATAAATCAGGATATGACACATACAAATCCAAATACACAGGGTACAGATCTACAATTTCCAAATAACAGAACAAATACCTCAAAAATCGTAGAAAATGATACAGAATTTAATTTCGAAACAGAAATCGTTCATTTTTCTGAAAAAAATTGCGAGGCACGTTTTGATGATTCGAATAAGAGCATAAATAATACTAAATTGGATCCCATATTAATTGAAAATAACCAAAATGACGGAAGCAAAGAAATACAACAAACAACAACAGATTATTTCCGCGATGAACCAACAAACAACATTAATACAATGGAATATCCTCCAGACTTACAAAACAATAATAACAGAAATATAAATGATAATTACAATGAAACAACAACTCAGTCAATCAATTCAACAGAAAATAACCTACCAATAGAAAACTCGATCGAAAACGTAGAAGAAGATGAAATAGCTAACCTAAATCGCAATTCCGAGTCTGACTTAACCGATTCTGATGTAGATCGAACGGAAGAACTGATACCATTCAAAGTTATGGAGGAATTGAATAAAATTAAAGTGTATTTGAATAGAATCGATAGATCTTATGAAAGTTCTAGTGATACTGGTTATAAATCTGATTCGCTATCCAGGCATTCTATGAAAAGTAGGTATAACGCAATTTTACTTTGATTTTACCACAGTTTACTAGTAATAGTTAATAGTAGTCATTACATGGATGGGTGACCGATAATCTTATTAATATTATAAACGCGAAAGTTTGTATGTAAGTATGTATGCATGTGAGGTTGTTACTCTTTCACACAAAAACTACTGAACCGATTGCGATGAAACTTGGAATATAGGTAGCTTGGGATCTGAATTAACACATAGGCTACTTTTTATCCCGATATTCCCGCGGGAACGGGACTCACGCGGGTGAAACCGCGGGGCGCAGCTAGTTATGTGGCAAAAAATCACTTTCTCGAGCTCCTCCGTGCTTCGGAAGGCATGTTAATCTCTTCTATTAACTTTTATTACCTTAAAATTTACCAAGTGTTTTTTTACTGATACTCAAGTAAAAAAAAGATTGTTATTGGGACTAATCCGTATATATTACTTAACTCTATGGGACTAATACACCTCTAGAGAATATTAATATGTAGTTTAATCGTCCCAATTAAACGTCTCAACTACCGTTGGGATCAGTTGACTATTATCAAATTCGAAAAGGGTCCCTGGTTTCGAGGTGGAAGACTTCCCCCCTAACCCATGTTAAGCAGGTGGTCCAGGTTGTTATCTCTGATAGCAGTCATTAGATCAAGTTAGAGGCCTTAGGGAGACTTGAAAACTCGAACAAAAAGCGGAATAACTACTCGACCATACGCACTTTTTGTTAATAAGGCTATTATAGTTTAGGATATCCCTCTGAAAGCCCATTAAAATGGTTCACCCTGTTTGTGTAGAATCGTGTGTCGTGTTATTGAACAAATATGATTTCAGTGTCACAATCAAATACATGGGTAAATCAATCGGCACGGAGTTTACTTCTGTACATTACAAGTTGTCCATTAATTTCGACGACAAAGGAGATGACACGAGAAATATCTGTGGTAAGAGATAAAACACCTTAACCATGAACTAATTAATAAATACTTAGGTTTAACTTTTATCTCTTTAAGTAGGTACGTATGGAAAAATGGAAAAATATATTGCTTTTTCTTTTCAACTTTCCTTATGTTAATGTTCATTTTAATTATAATGTATTTTGAATCAGTCGAAACTTCACTGGATTAAGTTTTTTTTTAAGTAAAGATGTTTTCCAAATAAATAAAAATAAAATAGATAAGCATAGAAATAGTACAGTATTAACTAGAAAGCTTACTTCGACAAAAAAAAACTGTCCCGCTTGATGTTAAAGAGATCCCAGTCTGTCTTTTTTCCACTTTACTGTCCGTCGGTTAGTTAGATAAGGACAGACTGGATCCAACTGGGTTCAACAGGACCGTTTCGATATATCAAAGCAAAAACTACCTTAACCTTAGAGAACATGATTGAAATTGGCATTTCAAAATTTGTCAAGTACACAGTCTTCTAGGAGCGAAGACGATGTAACATGTCTCTGGTGGTAAGTCGTTTGTTACCTTTGTTAGTAAAAGCTATCTTTTTATCTTTTTAGTATTGTATATAAAAATATTTTCAAGGTGAAATATATTTAAAATCAGAAACATGTTACATTGTCGGTTCATTCCAAGAAGACCGATCGACAATTTTGAAATATCAATTTGAATCATGTTCCCTAACTTTAAGGTAGTTTTTGCTTTGATATATCAAAACGGTCCTGTTGAAGATGCATGCACACTCTATGTTCTTGTCTAACTAATCTACGAACACTAAAGTACAAAAAGGACAGATGGGGGTTGACTTTACTTACTCTAACATCAAGCAGGACCGTTACTTCGACGAAATGCGCTTTCTTATTATGTTTCTTTTCTATCCCGTGACGGGTTTAGGACCCGCTTGAGGCACGTAGCGACATCTATCAGCAACATATTGCATGTAACCGGTTTGCATTTCTTTATAAATTTACATAAAATAAATATGACATTCACATGACTAGTCACCTAGTCAGCTTCCAATAGCTTGATTTATTTTT
The DNA here is from genome assembly GCA_949358125.1 of Idaea dimidiata. NCBI lineage: Eukaryota > Metazoa > Arthropoda > Insecta > Lepidoptera > Geometridae > Idaea > Idaea dimidiata. The sequence continues at coordinate 8,009,557 of OX442332.1, forward strand.
AAAGTGTCTCGTACATTTATCATTTGGATGACTGAATATCAAGTTCAAATTTCTGAAAAGCATTTCTTAAAAAAATCATTCATCCAAGGCAAGCGTAGGAAACACTTTCGAAATAAAACAAAATTGTGTCAATTTCAAAATAAAAAAGTTTAATACCTACCTATCCAACAACTTTTAGGTACTATCAGAGTTGATACAAAAACTCCAGGATGACGATACGTACATGTCGATTGTTGAAGACGTTTTAGCGACTGTTGACTCGCTCTTGCACTCCATATTGGACGCTAATTTTGATAAAGATCAGGTATCTGCTTTCATTTATTTATACCCACAGAAACATTTATTTTACCTCCACTAGGCGAAAGTATTAGAAGCATGCTAAATTTAATACCGTATCATCACTCACAAAAACAAAATAATGTTTCGAAGTAATGTTAATCTATTTGTTCTCTGACAACCATATTATAAGCCTAGCTTAGTTTAGTAAATTATGCGTTATCCCCCTTACTTATAAAAGCTAATAAATGGGCTGCATAACTATGCATCTTTTGTCTTTTACTATCACATGCAGTTTCAAAGTTGACAGACAGAGGCAAACGTCACATAACTTAGTCATGTGTAAATAATATTTTATAAGCAAGGGAGTTAATGTATAAGCATATAGATGGCTAGATGGCGCTGTGTGCAAAGTCCTATTATATTTATTTATTGTTTCCATACAGATGACAATACAAGACCGAACAAGCCAACGAATATTTCTACTAAACAAATCTATACACATACAAAAATACACAATACAGAAAATAACACACATACTAGAAGACTTACATACAAAGTTGTATGAAACTGAAACATATGAAGCGGTTGACATACAGAAATTTGAAAATCTCTGCCACATATTTCATATACTGCAAATAATTCTACAAAGATATTTTAAAAATCAAGAAAATTTAAAGAAAAAACAGGATAACAGTCAAAAAAGTCAATTAGACAGTCAGAAAAGTCAATATTTCAGTCAGAAAAATCAATTTGACTGTCAGTATAGTCTGTTTACCAGTCAGAATACTCAATTAGACAATCAGAAAAGTCAAAAAAGCCAAATTAGCAGTCAGAACAGTCAATTCAGCAGCCAGAAAAGTAAATTAAGCAGCCAGAACAGTCAATTTAGCAGCCAAAACAGTCAATTTAGCAGTCAAAATTCACAAGTAGTGTTAAGAAAGATTGACATTACTGACATTTGGAGGAAAAAATGGAATCCGAATTTCAGGGAAGAAAAAAATGAAGAGAATTTGGAGAGTAAATGCGCCTTAACCGATTGTAGTAACGTTTTAAATAAGCTGATAGTTAGTTGTATGGATGGATATAAATTAGTTGCTTATTCTGCTTTGAAATGTTTTAATTTAATGCAGTCCTATTAAATAAATATGCTGAAATCAATATTTTTGTGTATTTTTTACCTGAAGAGAGGTACTACCAGAGTAGGTATCTGAATTATTAGCCATCAAGGCCCTGATTCCCATATTAAAATTGAGCAAAATTTTATTTCCATATATACACTCAAAGTGCAACTGGACTGTAATCGAAATATGTAGTCAAGTCGAGGGAGTCATTGTAAATGGCGACTATTTATAATAATTTATCACACGAGGTTTGGATAATGACCATGTTTTGCACCGGTTTTTGTATTTGGTATTTGAATTAGGTTTCACGAAAATTAAAATTTAGCAACACATCTCATCGTCAAACTTGAAATTGACTGCAATGAAAATGAAGTATTGAAAATTTTAAAACGCAAATTGGCCATCTGTTTCACTAATACCTAGTTAACTAGAATGTTATAAGTACTTACCTAGCATTTTTACGCTAAGTTTATGTTATGCTATTACCTGTAATTTCGGAGCCTATTCATTACAAACAAACAAGTAAATAAATATTTTCTCTCTATATTATTTGTATAAATATGACACATCACTGATAAAAATTTGAAATATCTTCTTGTTGTTTATCCTTTTCGCAAACAGTTTTCAAATGCCGTTTCAATTTGCTTGTGCTCTGAAAGGAGAGGACAAAGAAAGACATAAGAAATTAATTGAGATAGACTTTTGACACATTGAGATATTAAGATTTTAAACTTTTACATGGTTGTTTTCACTACTAAAATTACTTAATAACGGGGTGTTTACCATGTTTAATAATTATTTCGCGGAGCTCGATATTTCGTCATTTCAACCAGCTTGTACCTACACGAGACTAGCGAATGCGGGTAGGTGATGACAGTTAGAGGCGTCCATATCGGACTACCTGCTTTCTGACACGAGTTGAACGTCTGGTTATCGGTCCCCTACTATTGTCACTAACTTCATTATTTACTCGGTCCTGCATTCGATAGACCACACTCACGCATTAAATATTAAAAATGGTAAATACCCCGTTATTAAGTAATTTTAGTACATTGAGATAATGTTATGTACTAGTTATTAGAGGTCATATCTCTAACATATTCGATGTTCCGTTACACGAAAAAAATCGCTGACAATAATGTTAAGTCTATTGTAAAAATTAAATGACAATACCTTCTGATACCCTATCTACTGTTTGAGATCAATAGTCGAACAAAAGGAACATTTCCTAAATTACAAAATAGAGTAGGTACCCAGCTAAGAACATTTATTATTTTTTTCCAAATTGTACGAGATGTAATTCTATTTTGAAAACCAAATTGTACAATGAAATATAATTCTATTTTTAACCGACTTCAAAAGGTTCTCAATTCGTCGCGTATGTATATTTTTTTTAAAACCGTACGGGCTGGTTTTACCCAGTTTCTTAGAACAAATTTACCTGTTTCATAAACACTTATCACACCTCCTTATTTATAAACGATAATTAATGCGCTGCATAACTATGCATCGTCTGTTTGTGCGCGAATTACGCAAAACTTCTAAATCGATTTCAATGAAATTTGGTATGGAAGTAGCTTAAGACCTGGATTGAAAAATAGGATACTTTTTATCCGGGTATTCTGGTTGGATTTCCGGATCAGTCACACGAACGAAGTCGCGGTCACAGCTAGTTATAAATAAGGGTGTTTAACTGTGGATCAATAGGTACCGACCCGCACAGATTTGTCAGTACCGGAAACCTGTTTCTTTATGTAACCACCCTAAGGTTGTAGCGGCTGGTAAACAATGTCCTAGAGTGGCGTACCTTGAAATGTTCCCCACAGGCGTGACATAGAGGCGTTTGCTGCGGCTCCTGCAGTTTGTGTGTCAACATGTGCCTTACTAACGCCTGGAATATAGAAACATTAGCAAATTAGACCTCTCTATTTACCTCTGACGGTCTCTGTAGCGCAGAGGGCGACGCCGATTGGGGGTTCGATTCCCACCGGGAACAAATATTTCTGCTGACCATAAATGTTTGTTTCCAGTTCTGGGGGTATTCTATGTATCATATGTATGTATTTACAAAAAAAGTAGTAAGTAGTTAATATGTAGTATATCCTTTGTTTCTAGTACACATAGTACAAGCTTAGTGCTTAGTTTGGGACTAGATAGCGCTGTGTTTAGATTTTACTAATAGCTTATCTGATTTAACGACTGCTATCAGAGATAAAAACCGGGACCAGCTGCTTAACGTGCCTTTCAAAGCACGTTAAGCAGGAGCTCGAGAAATTGATTTTTGCCACACAAATTTTCGGTCAACCGTCCAAGTAATGACCGCGCCAAGCGTTGCTTAACCCGCACGACCTTTAAAAAACGGCAGGTGCATTTAGGAAAACGAGCTCCACAATAACAGTAGACCGCACGTTTACAAATCGATGCGTCGATCTAAGGCTGTGAATTGTCAAAAATCTCGCGCACAGGCCATCCGTTTGAGCCGTGCTTTCTTGACACCTCAAGTCGACGTCGTCTGCTTGAACTTGCGCGGTAGGTCTGCTGTTTCTACTATGACTATACCTTTCTAGTGGAGTATCTAGCGACTAAGCAGACGTCGCAGCTGAGATGTCTGCTCCTCGAGTGTACACTGCTAATGTGAGAGTGGAGCGAACGAAGCGACGGACACGTCTTACCGCAAGTTGAGCACTTGTATCTATAAAAAAAATCAATAAAATCACATCTATGCTAATAATAGGGGTTAAAGTATGAAATTGCCGTTTTATTGCAATAGGTTCTTTGAATTGACATAGAATCTTCATGGTTTGAGGTTTTCGAATGAAACTTTTTTCAAATGGTTTCTGTGATATTCTTTTTTTAAAAAATGTGAAACATTTGAATATCGACTTTCAATTGTTTTTGTTATTCAATTTAGACAAGAAAGATGGATACTGCGAAAATTCGAGTGATTTTTGAATACGAGTTCCGACGCGGAACTAACGCGGCAGAAACAGCCCAATATCAATGCTGCGTTTGGAGAGGGGTCTACTAATGAACGCACCGTGCGATTTTGGTTTAAACGCTTTCGTGATGGAAATTTCGACTTAAAGAACGAGCCACGAGGAAGACCGCCCACACAGGTGAATAACGATGCATTAAGAGAGATAGTGGAAGCCGATCCTAGTCAAACTACCCAGGAATTAGCGGCATGGTTTAACGTTACCTTACCCACTTTATTGACTCACTTGCGTCAAATCAATAAAATAAAAAAATACGAAAAATGGGTGCCTCATGATTTGACTGATCTGCAGAAAGAAACGCGTGTTGAAACTTGTGTTGCCTTGTTGAACCGGTACAGAAATGAAGGAATATTGGATCGAATTGTAACATGTGATGAAAAGTTGATTCTTTATGATAACCGGAAAAGAAAAATGCAATGGCTGACCCCAGGTCAAATGCCACAACAGTGTCCTAAAGCAAAACTTACCAATAAAAAGGTAATGGTAACTGTTTGGTGGTCTCAGCATGGTGTTATTGACTATAGTTTTCTTCGATCTGGTCAAGCAATTACGGCAGATGTCTATTGTGCCGAACTCCGAACCATGTTGACAAAACTAGCAGTAAAACAGCCCCGACTCATGAATCGATCTTCACCATTATTGCTCCACGACAACGCGAGACCTCACATAGCACGAGAAACCATTTTGACCCTTCAGGAACTGCACTTAGAAACCATTCGTCATCCTCCGTATTCACCAGATCTTGCTCCAACGGACTACCATTTTTTTCGTGATTTGGACAATTATCTACGTGACAAGAAGTTTTCTTCCCAGGAGGCAGTACAAAATGCTTTCACACAGTTTGTGCAGTCTAGATCGTCGGAGTTCTATCGCAAAGGCATTAATAACCTTCCCATTAGATGGCAGCAATGTATAGATAATAATAGCAACTATTTTGATTAAATAAATTTGTTAAAAATTTAAAAAATAAACAATTAAGATTTTCAGTACAAATCGGCAATTTCATACTTTAACCCCTAATATTATAAAGAGTGTTACGCAAGTTAACTCTAAGTAATACACACAATCATATTCAGACCTTCTGATTCTGTATGGAGCTCACCAGTTTGGGTCGTACCCAAAAAGGCGGAAGTTTCCGGAAACGATAAGTGGCGTCTTGTGATTGACTTCAGGAGCCCTGGTATGAGTTTTGATAGTTTATCGTCTCGATGAAACTGGCAGTTTACTTCATACATTTTCCATCAGCGCCCCTAGCGGTAACTATTATGAACTAAAATAATGTATGGAAGTAAACTGCTAGTTTCATCGAGACGATAAACTATCAAAACTCATACTAAGGGCTCTAGAAAGTTGACGAGAAAACGATTGATGATAAGTACCCGATCCCCAATATCGTACTACCGTATTTGACAAACGTGGTAGGTACCAATATTTCACAAATCTAGACTTGGCTTCTGGATTCTATCAAGTGGAAATGGATCCAGAAGACATACACAAAACTGCATTTGAGGGAGAGGATGGCCACTATGCATTTTAAAGAGTACAAATAGGACTTAAAAATTCTCCAACAACTTAACAGCGTGTAATGGACAATGTTCTTAAGGATCTACAGAACGAAAAGTGCCTGGTTTATTTAGATGACATAATCATTTTCAGTACCTCCCTTCAGAAGTATAATACGAGTATGATTAACCTGGAAAGTCTTGACAAATTACGGTAATCTAACTTAAAAATTCAGATGGATAAGTTTGAATTTCCGATTAGAGACCGAGTTCTTAGGACACGTCATTTCGCTTGCCGAAATGATCCTTGGTATTAAGGCAAACACACTGTTTTTCAGAAGAGTGACTTTAAACTTGGAGGCATATCTGAGCTTCTAATAATACTAGGAGTTTGCCCAGAACTGAGACCTCACGACCCCCTATCTCCCCAACTCCCCTACCGATCCCGGTCATCTTCAAACTCATAAATTCTATCTAAACTACGCGCATTCCAAAATTCATGAAGATCGGAGCTACGATACTCAAGTTATCGTCGAACAAACATACAAAGATACAAGCGGCAGGCCTGTCTACACTGGACCTCACTCGCCTCGCTCGTTCTGTCAACTTGATTAACCTCACTATTACTAACCATGAAAACAAAAGGTCTCAAACAACTTACTCAGTCTCATTATGCGCCACAGCTCTCCTCCAATGCGACAATAAACTTTTCCTAGTTTTGTAGGAAGTCTTACAGGCTCTGCAGTAGTGAATCTCGCTCGGTTCAGATTTGTGTGCCTTTTTATGTTGATTCAACGTGTAGGGGCTACTGAACGCAGAGTTACAAATATCACAGGTGAATTTCCGGTTTATGTGTGTACTAAAAATACATTAAATATAGGGTAATCTTTTTAAACTAACGCCATTATAAATAAATAAATAATAAATAAATCCTGTGACGAACACACAGCGCCATCTAGCCCCGTGGTAACCTGCTAAGCTTGTGTTACGGTGACTAGACAACGGATATACTACTTATATTTATTTTTCTTTTGTAAATACATACATATTATACATAGAAATACACCCAGACCAAATACAAATATTTATTTTAAGCATAACTATTTGCACCCAGCGGGAATCGAACCCGCAACCTTCTGTATTGCAGCCAAGCGTTCGCCCGACGCGCCACAGAGGTCGTCAAACTATGAGTTTCCGTCATTAGCCTCTCTTGAGCTGGAATATTTATTTATTTCTACTTACATCATGTGAGTCCTTAAAGCCGCCTGGTTGTTATAAGTCTTGCCACAGACGTTACAAGATAGAGTTCTAGTCTTTGAATAATGGAACCTTTTTAGATGTTGTTGGAAATGACTCGCTCCTCTGAAAGTAAAAAAAAAAAAACTAAAGAATCATAGATAAAACACCTTTAGTACACTATTTGCTTCCCAAGTCCCAAGAAATGTTGGCTTGACGTCTAGAGAGATGATATGCGTGCAAATGGCCTCACTACACGGAATGCCGAAGATCGTACGAAGTGGAGACGCATACATAGGAAAGCGGTCCTCGGGCTCCCGAGAGGGATGCAACCGGGAACATCGCTCGTATGATGATAACGTCGAGACGTACTTACTGGAAGGTGTTCCCGCAGAGATGGCAGGCGAGAGCTTCCGTCTCGGTCCCCCTGCAGGCGGCGAGGTGCGTCTGTCTCTGTCTGGCGCGCACAAGCTGGCCGCAGTACCTACAGCGGTACCTCTCGGCGTGGTTGGCGAGGTGGGACCTCAGTACCGCCGGGTTGGCGAAGCGAAGCCTGCACACGTTGCACCGGTATTCACCGTTCGACTGGCACAAACAGATCGATAACAGCCTCCGAAACTACTTAACCGATTTAAAAAAATATTTTGCTAATAGCTAAAAGCTACATTATCGAGGAGTGATATAGGCCACTTTTGATCCCGATATTACTTCGGGATTGGGACTTACGCGGGATACAGCCTGTTTCTATTAGTGAAAGAATTTTTGAAATCAATCCAGTAGTTTTGGAGCTTATTAATTACAAACAAACAAATAAATAAGAAATTGCTCTTTATAACTTTAGATTTTTCTTCTGTTTTCGCGATGTTGAATTGAAATATAACTCATTTTCCTGTTTTAATTGCGTTATTTTTATTATATCTAGCATTTTTGCAATGACGTTCCTGTGTTACGGGCCCTTTACAGACATCGTCCTCAGGTAGACTCAGAAGAGCAACGGCATTGCAACAAATTAATAAAAACAACGGTGTTGGGCTAGTGGTAAATACCCCGACTTACATTCCGAAGGTCGTGGATTCGAATCCCGGTCGAGCACCAATGTCTTTTTCTTTAAGAAAAAATTATGTGTGCTATTAACATCGCTAGTACGGTGAAGGAAAACATCGTGAGGTAGAAAGGACATCGTGAAGGAAAACCCATGGCTTAAAATCACGCACAAACCCCAATAGTAGGGCTAATTGAGGAAACATACACTTAAAACTTTAATTAACTTTCAAATAAAAACAACGCGATTATAACCGGAACATGAGTTTTATTTAAATACAAAGTCGCGAAAACAAGGAAAACTAAATATTTATAACTAGCTGCGCTAAGCGGTTTCACCCGCGTAAGTCCCGTTCCCGTGGGAACATCGGGATAAAATGTAGCCTATGTGTTATTCCAGGTATCCAACTACTTATATTCCAAGTTTCATCGTAATCGGTTCAGTAGTTTTTGCGTGATTGAGTAACAAACATCGAAACACACACACTTTCACATTTATAATATTAGTAGGATATTTCATTATGTTTAGCATCGTCAGCCATCTCCGTTGGAAACACACAGCCTAATGTTCACCTCTTCGTGTCTCATCATGTGCGCCTGGTAAGACTCCTTCAAAAGGAACCCCATCGCACAGCTGTTACATTTGAACACGGCTTCCAAGTACTTCTTACTCTGTCTGTTCGTCTGCAACTCTCTCTTTTGCTCTTCTGGAAAGGTATATACAGGGTTCTAGAATAATAATTTTAAAAAAAGTCCGAATTTCCATAATATAAGACAACAAAAGTGTGGCGGCCACAGAACCTACTAGATAGTGTTACCTAATATATGAAGACTTTTAGTAGATCTCAAATTTTAACTCGCCTCAAATTTTGATTGGCGGAGTTTGAGCTAAGCAAGTTGCAAAGATCGCGTTATAAATACCAAAATTGTCTTAAGTTAAAGTTTTTGCTTAGCTCAAGGTTAGGTAAGTCTGAGCTAAGACAAAGTACGGACTACAGATTTTAGCCTAGGTCAGTGATAGAAGTCAGTGCATAAGAATTTTCATGGTCAGTCACAGACTTGGTCAAATTGTATGGCACTGACTTCTGTCACTCACCCAATGTACTTGAGCTCTTATTTCACTCAAATGCAACTACCCCGCGAGCCAAATGCAGTTGGTGTCAATTACCTTTTAATATTTATGTAAGAAAAAAAAAACAAACCTATGCTTAGAACAATCCTCTTAAACTCATTCTTCTTTGTTTTTCTGACAACTTTATCTGTTTCTATTATTATTTCTTCTATTGAATTATTATCAGTGTTTATTTTGTCTGTTATTTCTATTTCATTGTCTTCTTCTTCTTCTTTTATTACAGTACTAACTACTAATTCATTGTCCTCGTGGCTTTTGCTGTCAATGTCCGCATATTCATTATTGTCTATTTGACTATTGTTACTATTTTGACTATCGCCACTATTTTGACTATCGTCGTCATACAAATCGTCATTATTTATTGCATTTGCCTCATTGTTGTCGCGTTTTGGATTTATTTCATTGCTTTGATGTTCTTTTTCAGTAACAGGTTCGATTTGAGGTAATTTACAGAATAATTCATTTTCACTTACAATTATTTCTGTAGTTATATCGTAAGTCTGGCTGCTGGCATCTGCGTGTCTAGCTTCAATAGTGTTGTGGCTATTTTCCCCTAATTTACGATTATTATCACCTAAATTACGACTAGCCCCGCCAAAATGGCGACTGGTTCCTATTAATTTCTGGCTATTTTCATCAGAATTACGGTTTTCTTCACCGATATTACTACTGGTAGTAAATTTATCGCTATTATCACCATAATTTTGACTACAATTAGTATATTTATGGCTATTATCACCAAAAGTATTACTAGGTTCAGTAAAATTATCATTATAATCATCAACAGTCATATGATGGCTTGCTTGCTTGCTGCTGGCTTCAGTCATATGATGGCTATTATAACCGAAACATTGATTGGGGTCACTGAATATATAGCAATTTTCATCATATTTGTGGCGATTTTCTCTAAAATTGTGGCCGATTTCGCCACATTTATTATTATCGTCACTAAATTTATTGTTTTCACTATATTTATGACTATTTTCACAAAAAGTCTGGCCGCTTTCATTAAATTTATAACAATTGTCACTTAACTTATGATTATTTTCACCATATTTTTGGTTAACATCACTAAACCTATTACTATTTTCACCAAAACTCACACCAACAGCGTGTTTAACTTCATTTATTTGTAAACTATCATTAAAAAGGTTATCATTATTGATATTAATCATATATTCATTTGAATAATGTTCTATTTCATTGTGGTTGTTAATTTTCTGGTCTCGATGGAGTTGTACATATTTGTCTTCACTATCTGATTGGGAATTATCGTTTGTGTTTCCAAAATGGAAGCTGGAGTTTATATGTTGGATGCAAATGTCTTCCGGACACAATATTGCAACTTGAGTGTCGCTTTTTTGAAGGTTTATTGTACCCTTTTCACTGGAAAAATAAATCTTTACTTAGCATTGTTTTACTAATCTGTATAATTAATGTATGTATATAAAAGATTCCGAATGATACACACTTCATACAATGATTGGTTGCTAGAACGGAACTACAAATAGGTAAGCAGGGTAGGGCTTTTTTCAGGTAACTATTTTTTAAATGTAAAATCCGCAAAAATCATGAAGGAATTACCGAACTCAGCGTTAACTTACCTTACATATCTTTATAATGCGGTGCTTTGGAGAGAATTTGTCCCTCCGCAGTGGAAAGTTGCTGAAATCATTATGATCCTAAAGCCGGGTAAAAAAGCCGATCAAAGCCAATCTTACCATCCCATAAGCCTACTTCGGATTGCCTCTAAGATCCTAGAACGATTATTCCTCAGTAGACTAATGGCTGAAGTCTCAAAATCCAACATAATTCCTGACCATCAATTCGGTTTTCCTCGAGGGCACGGAACTGTCGAGCAGGTTCATAGACTAGTTAACAAAATTACCGCCTTTGAAAATAAAAAATTCTGCTCGGCAGCATTCCTGGACATATCTCAAGCCTTTGATCGCGTTTGGCACGAAGGACTTCTTTTCAAAATTAAAATGGCCCTTCCGGTAAACTATTTCAAGTTCCTGCGATCATACCTCACGAATCGATTCTTCTTTGTGAAACATGGGAATGACAAAACGACACTTAGAGAAATCCATGCGGGTGTACCTCAGGGAAGCGTACTGGGACCAGTCCTGTATCTCATATACACCGCCGACCTGCCAAACTGTGGCGACGTACTGACTGGTACATTTGCAGATGATACAGCCATTTTGGCAGTTCACTCCGATCCTACGACAGCATCTGCCAAACTCCAAAATAGCCTGAATAACATCTCCACTTGGCTCAAAGACTGGCGTATCAAAGCCAACGAAACTTAGTCGGTACATGTGACTTTCACAATGAGACATGACACCTGTCCACCGGTGTCGCTGAACGGAATTCGAATTCCTCAAGAGAAGCATGTGCGATATCTTGGAGTATACTTGGACCGCCGCCTAACTTGGCAGAAGCACATATTTACCAAAAGGATTGCTCTGAGCCTACAATTCAGAACCATGCAGTGGTTAATGCACAGAAAGTCCCAACTGTCGCTTGAGAATAAACTCCTTATCTACAAATGCATAGTAAAACCAATCTGGGCCTATGGCATTCAACTGTGGGGCACAGCATCCAACTCCAATTTGGAAATTCTACAACGCTTCCAATCGAAGATGCTACGAATGATAGCCGCTGCTCCTTGGTACATGACAAATGATAGGCTACACCATGATCTGGCGGTACCTACAGTTAAGGATGAAGTAAAAAACTTCTTAAAATCATACAAAACAAGGATATCCAATCACCCAAATCAACTTGCATCCTCACTAATAATAATAATAATAAGCCCGCAGGGCACCTTGAGGCGAGGTGCCGGGGAGTAGCGACCCCGTGGGTTCCCAAGTGCTCCAGGGGGAAGTCACCGTTCCTCACCTCCGGCTTGCCTTAGTTGGCTGGTCGGAGTGAACACTGACGAGGAAGCGGTCCCCCGCCTTTGGCTTGCCTTCACCGGCCGGTCAGAGTGGAGTCGGGAGAGCAGAAATGCTCGGAGGATGGACACCTCACGTCAGTGATGAGTTGGCCCGCTCACTGGCATACCAGTGATGACTTAAAATCCAGGGAGGTATATCCATCCTTCAGCCACTCACGTCCCTGTTGCTCCCTTGCTGTAATTTGCTCAGCTGATTAGGGTAGCCCAGTTTGTGAGTTGGCGAGTCTCCGTCTGCCATTTTTACGTGTTTATTAAACATTGTTACGGCAGGCGCCATAATCACCATAGTTCCCCCAGTAGCCAATCCACTACCATCACGTCACTATAGCCCATTTTGTTTTCATCCGTAGATTTGTCAATAGTTCTATCCGATCCGGTGGTTGTCCTTTGCTACATTTTATAGTGCAGACTGGGATAATCGTCGGCTTGGTGTCCACTTCATTGTTTGCGAGTAAAATTGTTATTGAAAAGGGCCTCTACGTGTTGGCTTCGGCTCCACGCACGCCTTCCAAAGGTCCGGGACTCCATAGCCCCGTGATACTGGACGAATAATAATAATAATAGTCATTTATTTCAGGCAGTTCACCCATATCAACATACATATACATCATACATACAAAAAATAGTAACAAATAAAAATAATAAGTACCTATCCAAATTATTACATAATACTAATTAAAAAATAGGATTCAATATAGATATTATATTGCATACATCATGTATGTTTGTCTACTTGCGATTGGCGTTTCGCTGCACAGCAAGCCAGTGGGCAAAAATAGGACTGGTCATATCATCACAAACGGCCTTTAGAATAGCGTTCTTGGTGTCGCGCAGCTTAGACCAAAACGTGTTGACACGTGACCGGATGACTGCAAAGAAGTCAGGAAGTCTTGCTTCCGCGAACATGCCCGACGCGCTGCAGTATCTAGGCTTTTTCATGAGAATACGGTATGCATCATTGTACTGTATTCTCATGATACTGTATGCCTTCCGCGTATACTTGAACCACAGGTGGCAAGTATACAAGTTTTGACAAAAAGCACGATAAAGTGACTTTTTAACTTCCTCATCACACCTGTAGAACCTGCGCGCAAGCATGTTCACTCGGACGCAGAGGGCTCTTCTCTCGCGTTCAATGTCATCATTGTCACTGAGGTCCTGCGTTAGAAAGTGACCAAGGTACCTGAAACGATCCACAAGCCGAAGCCGAGCTCCGTCAAGAAACACAGGCTGTACTCTCTCCGGACCCCCCCCAGACCTGAAGACCATCATCTCCGTCTTCAGAGCGTTGTACTTTAGACCGTGAGCATGAGCATAATGCATAATGACTGGAGACTCTGTATTTAGAAGGCTAAAAAGGAAAGCTCCACAAGACCTACTCTCATAACCCGAAACAAACCATACAAATGGGTGTCTCGATGGAGTCAGGCCATGCAAGCCACTTCTCATGCACATGCGTAACCTCTTCGCTGAATGTCTCAGAAAAGACAGATTGCAAGATGAAAGGAGATAAAAAAAAAAAAAAAAAAAAAAAAAACTGCATTTGACCTACAAGATGGTAAGTGACAATATCTAGACTTGAAATAGCTCATAATCTTGTGACTTGAGGACTAACAGATTGTAGGTCAAGACCAGGTACAATAACTGCACTAGATTGAGTTTCCTAAGTCCCTGATCTGCAGAGCTATACTCTAGAGAAACTTAATGGCTTAGCCTACCTCATTGGTATTGTATTACCATGTGAGTTAAGCAACGCCTGGTGCAGTCATACCTTGGATGTGTAACAAATCTTTTACAAAAATAAATGAATCTGTATCTTATAATTTTACCTGAACAATACAGGATATTCTAAACTTCTTTTCAGACAAATAGACTTGAAGAGACACATTTTGTTTAGAAAATGGCAGCATATGAAGCAGAGGTGGGAGTCGGGGCATAGCTGTGGACAACAAAACTACTAGAATTACTAATACATGGGTACATACATACATATTATAGTACATACATATCAAAAGTTCTCCTGTGACAACATTTAAACCCATAGAAGTGGACTGGTCTTAGAGACCTAGAAGGAGAAAGGTTGCCTGATTGTGATTTTTTTTTTACTCGGCTCTGTCTGCCAAGTTTCATATTATTCACACTTTCACCATACACAAAACATATCTCAACAATTGAATGTTGTTGTTCTATTACATACCATCTAGTAGGTAATCTAAGGATCAAACCCATTTTCCTCACTTGCCACAAATTCACACCCTTGGTTATGCATGGGATTGTCCTTTGAACCCTGCCATTGGAGGATTTTTGATGATATTAATATTATATTATTTACTAGTAGAATGTCTTGAACTTGCACCTGATGTTTTATCTTGATAACCACTGTGACCTATCGGGCAAATACCTAACTGCAATGCAGAAGGTAGTGGATAGTGCCCACCGAAGACAAATATTTATGCTTAGATTAATAAATATTCAAAACCACTTCTTATGTATGCGCCAAAAACACAATATTTTTTACATACTTCTTTTGTAAATTCAAATTATCAACAAATAAATGAACAAAATTTTGAAAGGAATTTCTTTAGAACGATAGCGAGAATTAATTAAAATCTTATTATTAAAGGAAAGCTTACTTGCATAAAAAATGTAAGAATACTTACATTCATACCAATCACTTCTCTATATTTTTCTCGCGTATCCTCGTTAGTATCAGCGTTGACTGTGCTGTGGCACACGAAACACAAAAACGAAGACATTTTATTGACGTTACTAGTTTGGGTAATTTTTATAAATATTTGTGTTTTTAAGTTACTAAATATAAATAAATAAATAACATAACAAACAAACGCCACAAAACAAACATGGATAAAAGATGAAATTGACAATTGATTGACAGTTATTATTTGTTATCGCATGTGAACTGAGGCCATTTGGAAATTAGCCAGTGTTAAGGATTATCAATATGAAAGTTATTTGCATCGAAGCGGTCAAGTCGTCATACTAGGCAAACATTTGTGAACACAGTAGCCATTTACAAAGGTTGTTCACGGAGCTTTGGAGACAACGCTAAAGTCCATGTTTTGCACCGATTTTCACTTTCATTGCACTTGTACACCTTAACGAAACTAAATTGTTTAATATGCCCCCAAAACTAAACAATTTGCACGCATTTGAACTAGGTTTCACAAAAATGAAAATTTAGCACCACATCTCCACAACGCGTTCCCGCCATAACTCTCCATTTTCGTGGTTGGCAATGGCAACTAGTATTGACCGAACGAGCGAAGCGAGTGAGGTCCAGTGTAGACGGGCCTGGCGCTTGTGTCTTTGTATGCTTGTTCGACGATAACTTGAGTATCGTAGCTCCGATCTTCATGAATTTTGGTATGCGCGTAGTTTAGGTCAATAGAATTTATGAGTTCGAAGATGAGCCGGATCGGTAGGGGGTCGTGAGGTCTCAGTTCAGTAATGTTACGTTTACTTGTTTAGTACAACGTGCAAACCTGCGCGCCAGCATATTACACCGGACAGACAACGCCCTGCGCTCCCTCTCGATGTCTTCGTTGTCACACAGATCCTCGGTCACCCAGTGACCCAGATACTTAAATGAACTTACCTTGTTAAACGCGCGCCGCACAGAGTTACATGTGGAACATGAGAGTAGCTTTTGTTCCCTGCCTTAAACACCATGAACTCACTCTTCTTCGCGTTGTATCTGAGCCCATGGGCTTCCGCATACGACTCACAGATGCACAGGAGTTTCCGAAGCGCACCAATCGATGGGCTCAGCAGCAACAATTTTGGTATGCGCGTAGTTTAGGTCAATAGAATTTACAAGTTCGAAGATGAGTCGGATCGGTAGGGGGGTTGGGGAGATAGGGGGTCGTGAGGTCTCAGTTCGGGGCGAACTCCTTCCTAGTTGACCGAACGAGCGAAACGAGTGAGGTCCAGTGTAGACGGGCCTGGCGCTTGTATCTTTTTTCGACGATAACTTGAGTATCTAGCTCTGATCTTCATGAATTTTGGTATGCGCGTAGTTTAGGTCAATAGAATTTACGAGTTCGAAGATGAGCCGGATCGGTAGCGGGGGTCGTGAGGTCTCAGTTCGGGGCGAACTCCTAGTTTTAAAGGTGGTTATGGTCTAACTGTTTCCGCCGATCTTATAAGTATAGTAGGTGGTACTACAACCCGTGGTAGCCCGTGGGTGCGTGCGGTTATGTCACAGGCGTCACAGGACATTACAGCAGCTCGCCGGTGTCGTAGGTAATATTGCGGAAGTTTCGGCAGTTCGCAATTTAAAAATTTTTCTTCAAAGTTGCTCAACTAATTTTCTTTTGTTGCCCAATCAAGGCTCAGGACTTGTTTTTTACACGACTGCCAAAGGAAGTGTTATGTTTTATTACTAACTAGCTGCGCCCCGCAGTTTCACCCGCGTAAGTCCCGTTCCCGTTTCAGTTCCCGCGGGATTAAAAGTATTCTATGTCCTTCTCCTGGTTCTAAGCTACCTCCCCACCAATTTTCAGACAAATCGATTTAGCCGTTCTTGAGTTATAAATGGTGTAACTAACACGACTTTCTTTTATATATATAGATACTAGCTGCGCCCCGCGGTTTCACCCGCGCAAGTTGCGAACCCGCGTTGTTCGAACACCTACCTACCGCAATGCAATAATCCACCCTTAAACGGTCGCCCATTGAACTTCCCTAGTCGTCCGTTTAAGTGTAGAGTTTTGCACTGCGGTAGGTAGGTGAAGTAAGGTAAAGTTTGTATTTCATCAGTAGGTGACGATAACGATGACGATGGATGACGATCAATGACGATGGATGACAATCAATGACGATGACGATGATGATGATGCCACTCTACATCACTTACCCTACTCCTGTGTCGATTTTCATTCATTGAATTGTTATCACCCGCGTAAGTCCCGATCTTCGGGATCAAAAGTATCCTATGTTACTCTCCATCATTTAAACTATCCCTATGCAAATTTTCATCCAATGAATAGTTATCACCCGCGTAAATCCCGATCCCGCGGGATTTTCGGGATCAAAAGTATCCTATATTACTCTCCATCATTTAAACTATCCCTATGCAAATTTTCATCTAATAAATAGTTATCACTTGCATAAGTCCCGATGCCGCGGAATTTCGGGATCAAATACCGCGGGATTTACGGGATCATAAGTATCCTATGTTACTCTCCATCATTTAAACTATCCCTATTCAAATTTTCATGTAATAAATAGTTATCACCCGCGTAAGTCCTGATCCCGCAGGATTTTCGGGATCAAAAGTATCCTATATTACTCTCCATCATTTAAACCATCCCTATGCAAATTTTCATCTAATAAATAATTATCACCCGCGTAAGTCCCGTTCCCGTTCCCACGGGGATTAAAAGTATCCTATGTCCTTCTCCTGGTTCTAAGCTACCTCCCTACCAATTTTCAGCCAAATCGGTTCAGCCGTTCTTGAGTTATAAATGGTGTAACTAACACGACTTTCTTTTATATATATAGATAGAATATAGATATCTATTGTTGTGGAAGTTTCTAAACTAACCATGTGTTTTGGTCATCACTTTTAAACTACGTCCATGCTTTTTAACTTCGTAAGTTGCTCAAGAAACAAATCGCAACGACCAAACTTTATCCGAACTACCGTGATGGTACGTGTAGTTGTTTGAGATGAGGATTTGGGTTTTGCGTATTTGGCGTTTGACTAAGTAGGTACTTACTGACTGTGTTACTTACCTCAATAGTAATAGATAATACTAATATTGTTATTAATATCTTAAAAAAAAGTCACGTACGTACCTAACACAATACAAATAAATGAAATTTCACAATAACACACATTTACTCAATCAA
This sequence comes from Idaea dimidiata, assembly GCA_949358125.1. Lineage (NCBI taxonomy): Eukaryota > Metazoa > Arthropoda > Insecta > Lepidoptera > Geometridae > Idaea > Idaea dimidiata. The sequence continues at coordinate 8,027,700 of OX442332.1, forward strand.
AAATTGCCCAAAACATCTTATCAATATCAATGAAAACCGCGTTCTAAAGTCACGTACATTAGGTCTATATTGCTCTGAGCTGTGTGTTGCAACAGAGTGATAAGTTTTGGTTAAATTAGGTCGTCTAGGGTCGAAGGAACAAAGTGTCCTAAGGATCGTCGACATGAAAACTGTTCTGATTGTAGTCGTTGCTTTGTGCCAGGTGAGAGTAAATTCAACTACCTATAAGAGTACCTATCAACTATTATAAAGCTGAAAGTTTGTGAGTATGTGTGTTTGTTACTCAATCACGTAAAAACCGCTGTCCTGAAATAACACATAGGCTACTTTTAATCCCGATAATCCCGCGGGACTGGGACTTACGCAGGTGAAACCGCGGGTCGCAGCTAGTAATATTATAAACGCAAAAGTTTGTATGTAAATTTATGTGACTTTGTGAAACTTGGAATATAGGTAGCTGGAGACCTTTGACTATAAACAACACGTGACCAGGAATAACACATACTACTTTATATCCCGATATTCCCGCGGAAACGGGCCTTACGCGGGTAAAACCGCGGGGCGCAGTTAGTATTATTACAATATTTATTTATATGTAGCTACGTGACATTAGTGGTCCCGTGTAAGTCCCGACTCCGTGGGAATGACGGAATCAAAAGTAGTCTATGTTATTATGGTAATAATGTTCGCTTTCGAAAATATACACACCTGTAGCTTTCTATGCTTGTCTCAAGAGTGTGATTTTTAACTTTAAACCCTCCTTTTTGCAGTACGCGAGCGCGCAATATGCGTACTCCCTACCAGCGGCCCCTTGTGCCTGCAGTCCGGCCCCTGCACCCCTGATCCTGCCTGCCCCTTGCTCCGCTCCTGCGCCACTTATCCTACCTGCCCCTGCCTCATATACTCTGCCTGCACCCTGCGCGGCCCCTGCCCCATATACTATGCCTGCACCCTGCGCGGCCCCTGCCCCACTAATACTCCCTGCACCTTGCGCAGCCCCTGCCATCTCTCCCTGCGCAGCGCTATCCGCCGCGGCCCCTGCCTTACCCACGCTGGCCCCTGTACTAGCTAACTCTCTCTCGTCATCAATTGCGGCGACGTTGCCGCCCCTCCTCGAGGCTGCGTTGCCTACGGTGCTGACGTCTGCTCTGAGCGCGGCCGGTCCGCTGCTCGGTGCGGCGTTGCCATGTGGATGCCCCGCGCTGGCGCCACCACCGACCTACGCTGCGCCACTGTCTCTCTCACCATCTTGCTTGTTATTTTAGATGAATAAAACTGTTTTGAGGATTGAAATGTTTTATTTAATTGTCCGAGCGAACTTTTAGAGAATGTTGTACGAAGAAATAGCTCAAGTGCGAGTCGGATTCGCGCAGGAAAAGTCCGTACCATTTCACAATTGGGTACCGAACTCTAAAATAAACACTGGACCAAGCGCAATCCCAGAACACAACTTTTTAGTGGGTATTTATCATTATAACAGTCTAGCTATCACGAGTTCATGACTCATGCATGAGATACAGCCTGTTGACAGGCAATAATAGCGTCCGATTTTTACTCTTTGAGTACGGAACCCTAAAAACTTAAATTTAGGGGGGACTCCTATACAACAAACGTGATTTTTAAAATAGAAACACAACGTTACTGCGATATACTTTTACCACTGGCGCCATCTAGTGGTAGAGTGATAGACTGGTGCCAGTGGTACTAGTGATAGAGTGATATACCAGTGGTAAAATAAATGTTAACGTTCGCGTTGCGTTTACGAATTGGTTGGTCCAGCATTAATTTTATGGTTCCGTCCCCTATTGTGTTAATAGCGCCAGTCCTTGGCCGTTTTTTTTAAATAAATAACTAAATAAGCCATGGGTTTACTACATTTATATTAATATGATACATTTCATTAATTTACATTTCAACATCAGTTTACGTCTGAACATCCGTGTAACCTATTAATATGCCTTTTCAAATCCCTCTTAATTTTATACCTCGCGTCGCAAATGTGACACGAAAAAGGTTTCTCGCTACTATGAGACGCTAGATGCCTCAACAAATTGCTGTTCACACGGCATCTGTAACTGCATTTATCACACGCGTATGGTTTTTCATTTGTATGCACTCTCATATGCTTCACCAAACTACTTTCTAAAGAGCATTTGTAAAGACATATATCACATGCAAAAGGCTTTTCTCCAGTATGTATCATCATATGTCTTTTCAATAGCAAACTATTCTTCCATTTTGATCCGCAAATATCGCATAAAAACTTCTTTAAGCACACATTTGTATGTATCTGTAATTCGGTTTCGTTTTGGAAAAGTTTATTGCATCTTGTACAAGTTTTTCTATCGAAAACGTGCTTCATTTTTATATGTTTTTTTAGGTAATATTTGCATTTGAATGCTAGCTTGCATTCTGGGCATATGTAAGGTTTATAACCAGTATGTATAAAGATATGTCTTTCTAGCTCGCTTTTCTTAGCAGCTGCAAAACCGCAGTCGTTACAAATGCATTTTTGTCCTGGCTTCTTTCGAAAAGGTTTTGATGCATGTTTTATTTTTAAATGAGTGCGTAATTGATTCTTTTTCTCACATTTAAAACTGCATTTGTTACACGAATGTGTTTTATGTCTGTAAATTTTATTATGTACAGTTTTCATATGATTTTTTAGATTAGTTTCGCTTTTATGTTTTGTTTTGCATTCGGGGCAATTATAAGGTTTACTGGTGCTATGTGTAAGGAGGTGCCTTTTTAGATTATTAGCAAAATCTGTTTTGTAATCACACAAATTACATATATGTGATTTTGCATCCCTATGTCTTTTCAGGTGTGACTTCAAATGATTAATTCTTAAGAATTGTTTGTTACAATGATCGCAACTGATTTTTTTCAAATGGACTTTTATGTGGTTTAACAATTGGATCTTATTAGAGCATTTATAATCACAGTTATCACACGATATTTTCTCATTGTGTTGTTTTAAATGTTCATTCAAATCATATCTGTCTTGGAATTCTGTTGCACATTCCGTACATGATTTTTCACCTTCATGCTTCCATATATGGCTTTTTAATTGGTGTCTACTTATACATTTAAAATCACACATCAAGCATTGAAACAATTTTTCTGAACTTCTATGAATATCAATTCTATGTTGAACCACACTAAGCTTTGTATCTCCTTTAAAACCACACAAATCACAGTCAAATTGTCTTCCAGCTATATGTCTTTTCATATGTCTTCTCATTTCTACTTTTGTACCGATATATTCGCAAAAAACACATTTAATTTCATCATTATGTCTCAGTAAATGCTTGTTGAGTTGTGATTTCTTTAAACATGTGAAATTACAAGAACTACAAGATAAAAGTTTGACTTTAATATTTAGTTGTTTGTGGAATTTCTTTATATGCTTATTTAAATTTGTTATATTATCAATTTTCTCTTTACAAACAGGACATGCTACAGAAGTTCCTGAACTATGAACTCTAGTTTTATGTTGATTTATATATCTCAATGAAAAACTTTGATAATTACACAAATCACAAGACAATGGTTTTTCTTTCTCAACTGTTATAATAGTTTCCTTCTCTGGTTTACTTAATTTTCTATAGGTTTTTAATTCTTTTTTGTTGGAAAGTAAATTGATTTTTACATTATTATTGTCTTTTTGGTGTGTTTTACTTTTGTTCTTTGAAAAATCATTATGTATTTTAGTTTTTACAATTTTATTATTAATATCTCCTTCAGCACGACTTTTAGGACTATTACAAACTAAAATCTGAATATTGGTGTCTCCGTTTTGACTATTGTAGTCTCCAATTGGACTATTAGAGTCTTCAATCCGACTATTAGCTTCAATATGACTATTAATATCTTCAAGTTCCATTTTGAGATCATTCAATTGTTCTGCTTTATCGAAATTAGGTGATTCTTTAAATATATCTTCGGATTTTCTGTCTGTTTCCATGTTTTCTAAATATGTACTAATATTGTCATCGACGTTATCTGTAAATAGAAACAGTTATTAATCTATATTTACAGCTTTATTGTATAGGTAGTCTTCGATATATATAATATTCAATGTATTGACTGACTGACTGAACTATATATCAACGCAGAGCCTGAAACGCTGGGGGGCCTAGGGTAGGAAAGAGGGTTTCAATTTTGAATGACATGTTTAATCGCATTTATTTTTTTTTTTTCTGTAAACTGCTGCATGGCGATCTGTCTGTTTGACAATAGTCCAATAAATTGGCTGAGTATTATAATGTCGTTTATTTATTTGAGAGACTTGTCCAGTGAGTTGTCTCTTATTCGTTGTCTGCGAATCTTACTGCTAGTCCTTGTATGCTATGGCGTTTCAGCCGGGAGAATGTTAGGCTCCCTGGGCCTTGTAATTGAGCAGCAAGATCGTTTTCGTGTCTGGTTAGCCTTCTCTGGTAGGCTCTGCTATATGGTTCTATCTCTTGCTTTACAGTTTTGATTTTTATGTCCATATACATGTATTTCTTGCTAACGTGTCGATGTTCGCGTTAATCGCATTAATCAAAATAGACATGAAAATATACAGTAGGGGCGGGATAACCTTAATACTATCCCAATTCCATTCTATTCCTGTTTCTTGTAGGATACGCGGGTGAAGTTACGGGCAGAAGCTGATGTTATTATATGTATCACCATGCAAACCAACTGCGGTATTTTTTTTCAATTTTACTGTATATTTACTAAATTCATAACAAATCAAATTTTCCTTACCTACACAGAAACTCAGAGCTTCACTTTTAACATCTCTTTTGTCACTCAAGTCAGTAACATGTATGTAAGTATGTATGTCCACAGCGGTTCTAGTGAGTGAATGTAGAAGCGTCATCGGGACCCACTGAAAACAAAAAGATTCGAGATTTACACACAAAAAGTTCCGTACCATTATCACCATTGGGTACCGAACCCTAATATTAAGGACCAGTGGGTCTGTTCTTCTAAATAATTACAAACCAATTTATTACAATACGATTAGAGTGACATAGTAGAACCTACTGTGGTAGAACTGTTCTTGTTGCCATGGCAACAGTATACAAACAAACAGTACCTATCCATGTGCGAAGAGGTTCGTTCGAGGATCACGTTTGTTGTTTGGCAGCCCCTCTTAAATATTTGTTTTTAGTATTTGTTATGGTAGTGGCAACAGAAATACATCACCTGTGATAATTTTAACTGTCTAGCCATCACGGCTTATGAAATACAGCCTGGTGACAGACAGACTGACAGTGAAGTCTCGGTAGTACCAACACATAGCGCCATCTAGCCCCATGATAAGCTGCTAAGCTTGTACTACGGTGACTAGACAGCGGTTGTACTACTTATATTTATTTTTCTTTTGTAAATAGGTATACACTTATTACACATAAAAATACATCGAAACCAGATACAAATATTTATTTTTAAGCATAAATATTTGCTCCCAGCGGGAATCGAACCCGCACCCTTCTGCATTGCAGTCAAGCGTTCGCTCGAGACGCGCCACAGCTTAGAGGTCGTCAAAATATAGTTTAAATGTGTGTTAATCATCAATAATTAGTAAGAGGGTGTGATTTCCACTAAAACCATTCCCTTTGAGGGTGTGCCCTCTAATAACAAAGAAATCACAAGATAGTCTTGGGGGTTTAAGTTTACATCTGTGTTGCCATTCCGCCACTGCTCCAGCACGGTGTTAGCTCGACGTGCCATCTTGGTAAACTTGCAACATTTCTGTAACATCGCAACACAGTAGCTGCACAGCGTCTCCGGCCCTCCATTGTTCAACTGAAAATTTATGCCCCTATAGAGAATTTTAATATGTAGTTTGATCATCCCAATGTTTAAACTACCGTTGGGCCAGTTAACTATTATCAAATTCCAAGGAAAAAGTAGGAATCAAGAGGGACGAGGCAGTGGTCATGTCCTTCTCCATGCCATAAGACTCCATAATATATCGGCTCATGGTCTAAAGACCGATCGCAGATAGCAAAATAAAAAATAATAATAATAATAAAAAAAAAAAAAAAAAGTAGTCCCTGGTCCCAGTTTCGAGGTAGACAACTTCACCCCTAACCCATTTGCTTCTAGTAGCTGCTGCGAGACTGCTTTTGTGAAATTGACTGAATAATTCATCACAATAGTTATTGTGCTCTTCACCTTGTTCAGGGTGAAGAGTGAGAAGCTATTGCTGACATTTTACTGAAAACACGTTTAATTAGTAGCTGGCATGACTAAATTCCTCTATTTCTTGACCTATTTCCTGTAAAGTTTCCAAGTTTGCCGCCAGGTGGGGCGAGTGACGCGAATTTCCGCTGAGAACCGCTGAGAGCGGCATCGACATTTTCTTGTCATTGCGTTGTTGAACATCGCGCTGTCAACACGTTGACTATACTTTGTTCTAATTAGTGAGGTATTTCTGTTGCAGATTTATTTTACTAGATTGAACTTAGAAGCTGGCAGACACAGGAGGAGAAGAATAGACAGCACACTGGAGGAGGAGACAGCAAAACGTCGCCGAAGTCATCGAGATCTTCTTCGTCGAGTAGTTCTTACGGTACCGATATTTCGAAGAGCTTCAGCAGCTGCTTCCGAAAATCGGACGGTTCTGAATCCCGTGCACCGTAACTTCGAAAAGAGTTTCAGCAACTCCTACCGAAAATCGACGATTCTGAATCGCGTGCACCGTAATTTCGAGAAGAGTTACAGCAGCTCATACCGAAAAATCGTGTGCACTTCGAAAAGTAATGTTGTAGAAAATAAGAAAGTAAAAAAGTCATGTAAGTCTGAATATGTTTTCCAATTCATTATAATTGTTCTAATTCTCTATTACCTCTGATATACATCTGAGAAATGAGATTTTTCCGTTACTACTTACCTACCCTACAATTTGGTTAACAAATTTTTTTCTGTGGATTATGATCCCAACAACTGAAAAATGAGATTTTTCCATTACTACCTTTTTTTTTTTTTTTTTTTTCGTGGGAAAATCTGATTAAGACCATCAGGCGCTCTCGGGGGAGAGCGGCCCGGTGAGTGGAGGTCCCCCCTGGTCTAGATGGTGTTTGCCAGGGGTATATCCACTAAAAACCCACGGTGTCCCTCACGCCGCAATTGTCGGGGTCAACGGGACCTGATAATACTACCGTTGACCCCGACGGCGGTTGGTCGCGGTCGGCCCCCTCTCACAAACACTTCCAGACACCCTTTTTTAATAAAAAGGGTGGGAAGTGTGATACCCTCTCCGAGAGGCGCGGACACGCCGCCGTCTCGGGGCCCCTAAAGCCGGTGGTGAATCCCCCCCGAGATCACCACCAAGGGCCGAGGTGATTGGCAGCCAGGCCCCGGCAAATACCACGATGGCCCGGCACCCTCTTGTAATTTTTTATAGTGGTTGTTTTCCACGCGGCCCATCCTTCCGGAAAGGGCCCCCGGGCCCGCTGACGCGGGCTTACGGTTGGCAGCCAGGCCCCGGCAAATACCACGACGGCCCGGCACCCTCTCGTAATTTTTTATAGTGGTTTTCTTCCACGCGGCCCCTCCTTGCGGAAAGGGCCCCCGGGCCCGCTGACGCGAGCTTACGGTTGGCAGCCAGGCCCCGGCAAATACCACGACGGCCCGGCACCCTCTCGTAATTTTTTATAGTGGTTTTCTTCCACGCGGCCTCTCCTTGCGGAAAGGGCCCCCGGGCCCGCTGACGCGGGCTTACGGTTGGCAGCCAGGCCCCGGCAAATACCACGACGGCCCGGCACCCTCTCGTAATTTTTTATAGTGGTTTTCTTCCACGCGGCCTCTCCTTAAGGAAAGGGCCCCCGGGCCCGCTGACGCGGGCTTACGGGTTAGAAGCCGGGCAAGCCCGGCTTCCCACCTCGTGCGCCTCTTGGCTTCACTGCCCCTCTTGCAGCTACTGAGCCCTCCCACCACGACAAGGTGGACGCACATCGGAAGGGTTCCATTACTACCTACCTACCCTACCTACAACTAAAATAAGATTTTTCTTTAAAGTTGCTAACCTAGAACGGATAAAAGTAAGAACTAAGAATATTCATCATATTCTTTTTGTGTAGTGGTGTAGCTCACCTTGTCTTAGAGTTTTAAATGTCCCCTCTAAGGCCTGTGACTTGGCCTGGGACGGTTCCTACCTGAGATAACAACGTTGACGCATACCGAGGCACGAAGGAGCTCGAGAGGGTGATTTCTTTTGCCACAAAATATCTCGTCACCTATCCAAGTAGTAACCGCGCCTGGCCTTGCTCAGGCCGCCCGGCCGTTTGGGATCGGCAGGTTGAGCTAGGCTTAAGTTGAGAATATTCGTAGGGACATTTTTTTTTTATAATGCCGGATAAAAATGCAGCATTTCATTCCTTAGATTGATGTAGAGTTACAGGGTTTCTATGAAACTGATATATAAACGAAAATTTCCGCCCGATAAAATTTGTTTTATCTCAAATTAAACTCCTATTTTCATGTTTGAAATAAAATGCTATATTTATTTTTATCCACTCGACACTAGTTTACTAGTAGCTGTTTAGCTAATACCTTCAACTTTTAAACCACACGGCTATTACATTACTAAATATTTTGTAAGATTAAATATTATTTAAAGTCTTGTATCCATTTCTTTCGAAAATCTATTTTTAAATATATTTATCGGAACCTTCAAAGTCCGGGCAAAGTTCAATAGTCTTGAAAAGTTCCATTCCGGAGTAGAATCTCAGTTGAAAATAGCAGTGTTTTTAGTAGTACATACACCTGTCATAAGCACAGTTCTATGTGAATGTAAATAAGAATTATTGCAAAAATTCGCAGAAGCCAAAATAACAAAGAACGTACGTAGATTTTATTTTTAGGATTTAGGTTATATTGAGGGTACCTACAAGAAAAATACTGAGATTTCGAGACGAGCTTCAGCAGCTTCGATCGAATCATAGTACCGGTAGGTACCTACAAGAAAAATACTGAAGTTTCGAGACGAGCTTCAGCTTCGATCGAATTACAGTATTTACTGCAGAGGAAAATACAGATTTCGATGGTTTCAGCAACCGCTTCAGCAGCTTTAATCGAATCACAGTACCGGTACCTACAAGAAAAATACTGAAGTTTCGAGACGAGCTTTAGCTTCGATCGAATTACAGTATTTACTGCAGAGGAAAATACAGATTTCGATGGTTTCAGCAGCTTTAATCGAATCACAGTACCGGTACCTACAAGAAAAATACTGAAGTTTCGAGACGAGCTTTAGCTTCGATCGAATTACAGTATTTACTGCAGAGGAAAATACAGATTTCGATGGTTTCAGCAACCGCTTCAGCAGCTTTAATCGAAATAAAAACCAAAATTACCGACATGTGAAAAGACTGTAAGTGTAGTTTTCTTTATTCATCTTCCTTCTGGACGGTGTTTATTTTTATAACAGCAGCCCCAACTGCGTTCTAGTTACCGTTGGGAGCACTGCTGTGTGGGAATGACAGCTACAAATAACCTGTCATTTTAACCTACATGAAAAGCATATCAGGGCTTACATTAGAGTCAATAAGTTTATATTTATTCTCTGATTCAAAAAGCGAACGCACAAAGTTTGTTCTTCTTGTTCATTTATGTGAATCAAGTTAAAAATTTTTTAACTTGATTCACATAAATGCGCAGAGTATTCCAGAGCACTATCACGACGATACAGGGTAACCTAGTTTGGGGGTCAATGCTATATATTGAAACTGTATCATATTTCTGTTTGGAAATAAATAAACTTATTATTATTATTATTATTATTAAGTTAAAAATTTTTTAACTTGATTCACATAAATGCGCAGAGTATTCCAGAGCACTATCACGACTTGTTAACTTCTTTTAATAATAAGCACATTCACGCAATCCTAATTTCAGAGTCCTTCCTTAAAGGTTTTCACTCCAGTGCGGCTTACTCCTTGCCCGGATATGTACTTATTCGAAATGACCGCACAGGCGCGCGGTGTGGTGGTGTTGCTATTTATCTAAAATCTCACATACCGTACTCTGTAATTAGCACATCTTGCCAACCGCCGCCGGTAAACGCTGGGGAGCACCTTTTTATTGAAGTGACCTTATCTCGAACCAAAATTCTTCTAGGTGTCTATTATAGCCCTGACATGAATGTCAATTATTTCGCCTCTTTTGAAAAACTTATTTTGGATCTTACACCATCTTACAATCACACAATTCTAATGGGCGATTTTAATACATGCCTCCTCAAACAAGATTACCGTACTAAGAAACTAATGAATCTAGCTCACGACATTAATTTCTCTATTTTGCCCCTAAATTCGACTCATCACAAACCTAATTGTAATCCTTCCCTTTTAGATCTCATGCTAGTTTCTTCTCCTAATAATGTAGCTAAGCACGGACAGTGTTCGGCGGATGCCTTCTCACATCATGACTTGATTTATTTATCCTATAAGACCCGTCCGCCGAAGCCCAAGCCCCAATTTCTCATGTGTCGTAATTTTGGTGGTATGGACTTGGATGCGCTCCGTAGTGATGCCCGGGTTATTGATTGGACTGATGTAATTGATTCACAAAACGTGGACGACCAGGTAGTGGCTTTCAACAAGACAATAATCAGGCTTTACGACCAACATGCTCCGTTACACAGAGTCAAGATTAAACACCTTCCTACACCTTGGCTTACGGACGAAATTCGTTCATTGATACACAAAAAAACGGTAGCCAAGGGTAAATGGAAGCGAAACCCCTGTGTTGAAAATGAGAGTAGGTACCATAAAATTCGCAATCGCTGCAACAGAGTGTGTAGGGATGCGTTACGCCGGCATATCTTTAAGTCTATTGAAAATGAAAATCCGTCGAAAGTCTGGAAATTTCTTAGATCGTTGGGAGTTGGTAAAACGCGCTCAAATTGTCAAATTTCTAAAGACGTTAACCTAAATGACCTCAATAAACACTTTTCTTGTGCCTCTTATTTCGATAATTTAGCTAAATCTAATACACTTACAAATCTTTCCTCTAAACAACTTCCCAACGTTTCTCCCTTTTCTTTCTCTCAATTCTCCGACGTTGACGTTAAGAGAAGCATTAAGTCTATTTCTTCAAGCGCAGTGGGTAACGATAACATCAGCCGAAATATGATCATGCCAATTGTTGATGAGATTGTTCATATTATCAGTTTTATTTTCAATACCTCTATTTCCAAAAACTCTTTCCCGACGCTATGGAAAGAAGCCCAGATAATTCCTCTCCCTAAAAAACCTAATCCTTCATCTTTCTCTGAGTATCGTCCTATATCTATTCTTCCTTTCTTGTCTAAGGTATTGGAGCGCCTTGTTCACCAAGAGCTGAGCGTCTACCTGTCTAATAACCTCTTAATGAACCCCTTTCAGTCTGGCTTCCGACCTGGGCATAGTACTACAACAGCTTTGATAAATATTCTGGATGACGTACGGCGTGGGATGGATGATCGTAAACTTACTGTGCTTACTCTCCTTGATTTTAGTAACGCGTTCAATAACGTTGACTTCGACGTTCTCCTTGGAATTCTTCGCTCTCTTAACATTTGTCGGTCGGCGATTGATTGGTTTCACAGTTACCTGTATGGACGCCGGCAACGTATTCGTATTGAAGACAATTGCTCTTCTTGGAATCCAATATCTGCCGGTGTTCCTCAGGGCGGCGTGCTATCTCCACTTCTTTTCGCTGTGTATATCAATACAATTTCTAGTAACCTCGCTTCCTCCTACCACCTGTATGCAGATGATTTGCAAATTTACTCCCAAGCAGCCCTTCCTCAGCTTGATTTTGCAATACAAACTACTAATGAGGACCTTGTTAAAATCAGTGATTGGAGCAAAGCCTATGGCATTAAAGTAAATCCTCTAAAAACCCAAGCAATCATTTTGGGTAGCTCTAGGCTAACGTGTAAAATAAATCGAGATCAGCTGCCTCAGATAGTTCTTGATGGCATATTGGTACCTTACAGCGATGTGGTTAGAAACCTTGGCATCACTATAGATTTCAATCTAACTTGGGACCCGCAGCTTTCTGGGTTGAGTCAGAGGATGTTCGCGTCCAATGCTTCGCTCCGAAGGTTGCGGAATTTCCTTCCAATTGCCACCAAAATTATGTTGGCCCAATCTCTTATGCTTTCCGTTCTCGACTACGCAGATGAGTGCTTTCTTGGCCTGACTGAGGACCAGCTTGACAAACTTGAGCGGCTGCAAAATCTTGCAATTCGCTTCATTTTCGGCCTGCGCAAGTTTGATCATGTGTCTGAATACCGGAGTCGGCTCAGGTGGCTACCCATTCGTCTGCGTAGAGACTCTCATATTCTATCTCTTCTCTACAGAATTCTTTTTTTACCTAACTCTCCTCTCTATCTGAAATCTCGTTTCAATTTTCTTCACCCTCCCTCTCAATCTGTCCGTTCTTCCAAGGCCCTTCTTCTCGCTGTTCCTAGCCGCTCTTCTACGTTTTTCAGTAACTCTTTCACTGCTCGTAGTGTACAACTCTGGAACGCGCTGCCAGATACCATTCGGCAGTCCAAGTCGTTGGCAGTGTTTAAGTTGAGTCTCTATAATCACTATCTCGCTATCGCGGAAGCAAATCAAGTGCATAACTATTATAATAATTTGTAGTTCATGTATGTTTATGTCACTGTCATAAAGATTATTAGTATGATTTAATATTACATTTATATTATTAATTTGTAGATATGTGTTTAATATTATTATTTTTATTATTTTGTATCATATTTTTATTTATAACATTTATTATCTGTCCTTTTTATCTATTATAGCTTATATTTTATAGTATATATCTTTTATAGTATACACCTTACCCATCCCCTTCCTTAAATCTTGTCCATTCATTGGTTGCCTGGAAGAGATCGCCCTTAGGCGATAAGGCCGCCCATTGTACCACACTAGTTTTTAAGTTTCTTTTTTTTGTGTTTGTAATATTTATTAATTTATGTTTCTGGTGCAATAAAGTATGTATTCATTCATTCATTCATTCTGTCACTGATTTTGCTTACGGCATCCATTATGCCCCGACTGATTTCTAGCATAGATAAATAATTACTTATTAATTGTCTTTGTTTCTAGTTACGGTTGGGAGCACTGCTAGACCCGTTTGTCAATCGGGAGTATGGGAATGACAGCTAAAAATAACCTGTCATTTTAACAGCACCTCATGGATTATTAGAGTCAATAAGTTTCTAATTATTCTCTGATTTAAAAAGCGAACGCACAAAGTTCGTTCCGTCACTGATTTTGCTTACGAGTTGTTTTGACGTCTGGGTCAATTCAACTGCATTCTCGTTGCCGGGAAAATCGCAGAGACTACAGTAATACGTTCCAGAAATTTGGTCTAACAACAATCATAGTTCTGTTTAGATTTGAACAACCTCGCGTGGTACTGCAGTACGTGATGTTGGACTTCAGAGATGAGCTGCCCAATATTATAGCGCCTTCAGCAGGCGGTGGCTCTAGCAACACGGGTGAATCTGTTTTCTTTTGTCTTACTCATCTTTTTTTTACTCATTCTTCGTGACGTCTGATGTCTGAGACGGTCCTGCCGAATATCATAACGCCTTCAGCAAGCGGTGGCTGTACGAACATCAGTAAACATTTTTATTTTTTTCCCCATCGAGTTCGTCATTCATGATTAGAGTTCGTCATTCACCTACTCGGCTATTTAGCTGCAGCATCTGAACGCACCTCGGTGCTTTAAAGCTTTTCGATCTCGAGAGCAGAGCCATCTGCGGGCCCTGTGAGATTTTGAGCCTTAACGAGACGCTCTGATCAACAACGACTTACTTAAGACTTCCTTTAGGTTCCTGATGGAGGTTTGTCTGATTGTCAATGGCGGTTTATCTTCATTAGTTGGACAACCGCCTAAGTATCACTTCTTTTGAGAGAATGACTAAGTTTTTTAAGCCTGCTTGAACTTGTTGGGTAAAATACGAAATCTTTGTTATTTGAAACCCGAAATAATAGATCTGGCTAAATTCTTAGCAGATTTGACCTAAACCGATGTGTTCGTGGGATTTTGGGCACCAATCACTTGCAGAAATCAAATCAGTTTTTTTTTTTTTGTACGATAGATACTAATCTCTGTCGCACTGGACCCTAAAGATTAGATAACTTGAAATTTTCTGGTGGTCATTTATGAAAAAATAGCTCCTCTTCTTTGGAAACGCTAGTTTATCGGGAAAAAGTTACCCGAATTTTACATTCGGTAAACTCCAAATTCCCGAATGTAAAATATTTTACATTACATTCCAGAGTTAGACGAAACAGAATTGTTTTTGTACGTCTCAGGAGAACAAAAAAGAAGGGGGGGGGCAACATAACAACTTAACGTTACGAAACGCCTGAAAATCCTGTTGCCGAATTGCACGACGATTGTCGATGTCTTACAGGTAAACTGTTTTGTCGACAATATGGATACCTAGATTTGCAGGTGTTTCAAATCGAATTACATTAGGATTTCAATATTGTTTTGTCTAATATAACCTTTTAACACACAGGAAGACGATTGCGATAGTCTTGTCACGGTGAATAACGAGTATCATGGGTTAGTAGACAATTCTGTGCGAATTTTTCAGATGTGTTTACACAAGTAATTATAGAAAAGGTGCTTAAATGATATTATTGGTCATTGGGTAAGATTTAATAAGAATGATTTTGCAGCTATACACGACACCGCAAGAAGTTCTGAGATGTTCCACGATGACTTGATTAAATTGGTAATGTAATGTTCCAATATTTATTTGTCAATTGAGAATTGAACACAGACTAATACTTTTATTAATTTGTTATTATTTAATTAATTTTGAATCGTAAAATATTCTTCTTATTTGTCCAGATGCCTTCTAAAGGCATTAATTGTTCCTCTCGTTTAATTCGATGCGAAGACGTATTATCAGTTCTCATCAAATCGAAATCTATTTTCAATGTTAAAATATTATAACATTGTCTATTCTTTACAATAAATGCTATTGTAGTGGGTCTTACTGGTAAATTAATAATACTTTTTATCTTTATATGTAACAATCGTCTTGGTTTGCTATTTATGTTAAAATGTTTATACTATATATTATGACATATAATTAGGTATTGGATTACCCAAGTACGGGCAGGTACTACAAAGTAGTTTACCTAAATTCCGCTTACAAAAACTTCGATATGACATTAAAAAAAATTAATTTTTGCTGCCTACATTTCAGCTTTTATTCAAGTTTGTTTGCCTCTTAAAATACCTACCAGGTGATACCAGACACTTCTCACTCTTCACCCTGAACAAGGTGAAGAGCACAATGAAACGGTTTTACCTTTCCAATAAAACCAGCATTGTGCTCCGAGCCTTGTTCAGGGTGATTTCAATTGCTACCTGGTGAGAATCAATGACAAGAAAATGTCGATGCCGCTCTCAGCGGTTCTCAGCGGAAATTCGCGTCACTCGCCCCACCTGGCGGCAAACTTGGAAACTTTACAGGAAATAGGTCAAGAAATAGAGGAATTTAGTCATGCCAGCTACTAATTAAACGTGTTTTCAGTAAAATGTCAGCAATAGCTTCTCACTCTTCACCCTGAACAAGGCTCGGAGCACAATGCTGGTTTTATTGGAAAGGTAAAACCGTTTCATTTTATTATTTTATTTGTATTTCGATACGAAAAATAATATACCCCACACCAGTAGTAATTTAAATTATTACACTGAGTCTTATTATCAGTGTAATAAATAATAGTGATTTGTGAAATTAATATTGTTTATTAGTATATTCTTACATAATAGTACACAGATGATTATCTGAATTAAACCATTTTAAAAACATCAATGACCCCCAATGAGTTTGGATAATCAGCACTCTAATAATGTAATTTGTATTGCACTTAAATCAGTTATTATGCGAGTTACTAACATTGCACTAAAGGTGAAGGAAAACATTGTGAGCAAACCGACTGCATAACTGTGCATTGTTTGTCTTTTACTGTCACATGACGTTTCAAAGTTTACAAGTCACTCAACTTAGTCATGTGTAAATAATATTATAATATATAATAAATAAGGGTGTTATTCATATCTCCATGCTTATAAATATAATTGTAAAATTAACTTATGGTCCGATGGTGGAGGCCTGGAGACTTGTAAAGCGGGTTGTCAAAACCTTTGTGCAGGCTCCAGTCTCCCTAATTTGTCTTTTTATGTTACACCTTTTACTATAAGTACTTAAAGAAATATTTTCTTAGTTTTAAATTGTGGGGAAGCCAATAAAGTATTATTAGTTTGCTCCAGATGTCTTGCAAAAAATGTTATGATGTTACACACAGCCCCAAATTGAAACTGAGCACTAGGCTATAGGTAGTAGACAATGGATATCCAATATATTATACTGTTCCCAAGCACAACACCAAAAGCGTGAATTAAAAGTTGTTTGCACTGTATAAAGGCACTACTCATAGGTAGCACCGAAACCATCTTTGGATCATCTAAAAACTTAACAACTAGATGAAAGGGCAGTTTACCTTAACGTCAGTGAGTAATTCGTAAAATGCATGTAAAGACAACGAGGCAGGGGCTACTCGCTGGAGTTGTATGTCGCCGGTGAGACACACTCGGCAGATACGGGGGCGAATAGGTTGTGACATCTTCAATCAAAACTATTATATATATACGTCTTGTTCTATTATTTCATAAGTAACATCAACAATAAACACCCAAGATCATAAGATATATGAAACAAATGGGTGTCTAAACTCAATTCTCTGAAATAATAAAAACAATAAAAAAACACTATAGACTGGTAAATAAAGGTAGGTACAGCTTTTTTAAATATTTTTCCGACTTTTTTTCCCCAAAAGAAGGGTTAGGCAAAACAGTATTTTGATATTCTTTCTACCTAGGTACGGGGCCTTTTCAGGGTGCAGTGTACGTACACTTCAGTTGACCGATTAATTAAGATTGACTTCAGTGCCCATCACTATAAACGTCATTGCTCGATCACGTTTAGTCTGTGGCTGTAGCTCACGTCAAACAAAATCGGTGAAAAGGACGATTTTCATGTCTTGCGAAGCAACAATAAGCGACGTTACGTTAAAAACCCACATTTAAATTGTAATAATACTTCATTAATTAGAGCAATAAACTAGTGTTCGTTGGAGAACAGTATCAATTGTAATTTGAACGTAAATGCCGCACGATTACGAAAATTTGTTTGTCTACCGAACCGTTCCTTTACAAAACCAATAAAAGACGTTTTTTCATGCTGTTTGCAAGAGAATCGACAAAGTTTACGCTTTATTATTCAATAAATTAGTCTAACACGCGGTAAGATGGTGATCGAGAGTGTTTTGTGCTACAAAAACCGAAAAACATTTTGATGAGCGAATTGGCAATCGACTGTAAGTACTTTTTTCTTGAGAACTATTTGAAAAATTCCTAATAGAATGCGAAATTTATCAACAATCAAAAATATGTTGTTGTTTCCATAAAACTGTTGTTTTTTTGTTCATATCTATGGATAAAAAAATGTTATCTTCTGTGTCTTTCGTAAATCGAGCATCAGTACATGAGCCGATAATTATTTTTTTAATTCAATTACCTACATAAAAGTGTGGACTAGGTCATTGTATTATTTTACCGGTCGTGAACAAGAACTAGTAAATGCCTTATTAAAAGTAATGGAGAGAAGATGTGTATATTTCTCCTTTCATCTTAAAATTTAAATGGAGCTGTGGACTATGCTATGAGCCCTAGTTTGTATGATTTTATTATAAGACAAATGCATGTTGAAATTTCTGTCGGCGAAACGACTATTTGGAGTTTTTACAATCGAAAAAACACAGTTGGAATTATGATGTAGGTTCAACTTTGGTTGACACAAGTGGAGTAAGTTCACTAAGAACATAAATATAAAGTATTTACTTGTATTTATTATTATTCACTCCGTTTATTGTCACTTATGATTAGATAGAGAATAATATCAGATACTTATTCCATACCTGTTTTACTTACTCATAGTATTGGTCAAGGAGTGCTAGGTACACCCTGTGGTTTCACCTATGTTAATATGTATATGCCTCAACGGTTTCACAGGGTGCCATAATTGGACCTTTCTAAGTAATGT
The DNA here is from genome assembly GCA_949358125.1 of Idaea dimidiata. Classification (NCBI taxonomy): domain Eukaryota; kingdom Metazoa; phylum Arthropoda; class Insecta; order Lepidoptera; family Geometridae; genus Idaea; species Idaea dimidiata. The sequence goes on from OX442332.1 coordinate 8,045,833, forward strand.
TATGGTGCGGTTTACCTTCATGGTTAGAGCGATGTTAATTTCGTGGAGCAATGAAGAGTCTGCTCACACTCTGCCATCTTCAAAAAATTTGACCAAATGCGAGTTGGACTCTCGCAAGAAGAGTTCCATAACTTATTACGTGTTTGTTTTAGAGAGCCCCACTTATACAAGATGTAACAGGTAAGCCCTTTTAATCCGAAAGGGGGTTGTTCTAGACGTCTAGGCGAACACCTTTTGTTCTACGACTTTTGAAAATTCGAACTTTTTTTTTGAAAATTTTGAGATTATGTTTCACTGGAAAAACAGCTGTTTTTGAAAATAAAGGTAATTGAAGGTTTGATTTTAGTAGACCAAACTAAATGAATGAACAACATAAGGTCAATGACCTCGAACTCTAAGAAACAGCTGATTTTCAAGTAAACTTTACACCTAAATTTTTCGAAAAGTACTTCGAATTTTCAAAAGTCGTAGAACAAAAGGTGTTCGCCTAAACGTCTAGAACAACCCCCTTTCGGATTAAAAGGGCTTACCTGTTACATCTTGTATATTTGTTTTATTCCGTTTTTAATACTTATAAAAAATAATTTGAACGGTCTAGCTATAACGATTCTAATGAGAGACAGCCTGGAGACAGACAGACGACGGACAGTGGAGTCTTAGTAAAAGGGTCCTATTTTTATAGTCATACTCATACAAGAATGATAAAGACATCAAAGTCTTTGAAACTCACTCTTATTTTAAACTTTAAACCCAGTCTAAACATGTAAATCAAATAAAACTCTTTCAATGATATAAACACGACATTGATGTAGGATATCAAAGACGATACTTTGATTTCGCCTATTTTATGGCATAGTAAAGAAGTGTAGACTCAGTTTATTTGATTACTAGTTGTACCCCGTGGTTTCACCTGGGTTAAAAGTCCACCAATAGTCAATTTGCTCCGATACATTTGCAAATAGAATAGGGCTTCTCCATCTCTTCCAATTAATGTCGTAAAAAGCAACTAAGGTTGACTTGCGCTGATTTTACTTAGCCCCAGGTTAGTGAGCTAGCCCAGTACAAACTCTTGTGATTGGTTGTGCACTGACATTTGTGTCAGTGCAAGACCAATCACAAGAGTAAGCACGTTATCTATTTAGTTAGCCTTGAGTAAGTGTAGCAGTGCAAGTCAACCTAAAACATTTAGAGGATACCAGTGAACATGGAGTTCTCCTCGCGCGGTGGCGGGTATGCTTTGTCCCATGGAGGGTTAGTGTCAGGCAGTCGGCCAGCTGTAAAAATATTGCTCTTAAATCTCTTTGCAGTTGGTGTGGTCAATGATATTATTAAACTTACCGTCCAGTAGGTAAGTTTAATATAGCTTTGGGCTCTCGAAAGGCTGGGTACATAAATAAATACTGCACGACGTTGCACAACATGACACAGTAGCGCAATCTAGCCCCAAACGAAGCACTAGGCTTGTACTATGGGTACTAGACAACGGATATACTACATATTATTCTTTTTTTTCGTAAATACATACATATTATACATATATACATATATAGACACCCAGACCAGATACAAATATTTATTTTTTAAGCATAAATTTTAAAAACCCCGTTCGCCCGACGCGCCACAGAGGCCGTCTGTATAAATATTTAAAATATTAAATAGATAAATATTTTAGTTTTAAGTAATCAAAAATACTATGTCAAGGGCAAAAAACGGCCGAATACTCAAATATTCACTATTCAGGCGAGGTCGTACTGAAAACGGACAAGACAAATGTTGATATAGGGGCGATTTTACATGTTATAGTGCAGCCACATAATCGCGCGTACGGCGTGGCGAGGGGGCAGAGACGGTTTATACATACTACTCGCTACTACTATATTAAGAACGGTGTTAGTCTAGTGGTAGATACCCCGACTTTCATTGCGAAGGTCGTGGTTTCAAATCCCGGCGCGCACCAATGTGTTTTTCTTTAAGAAAAACTTATGTGCGCTATTAACATCGCTCTTACGATGAAGGAAAACATCGTGAGAAAACCCACAGCTCAAAAACACGCGCAAAGGCCCCAATAGTTGGGCTAATTGCGGAAACACACAAGTTAAAACTTTAACTTTACTACTATACTAATCTACATTCATGAAGTGTAATATTACATATACTTACTTTTAATCCCGATATACCCACGGGATCGGGACATTGGCGGGTGAAACTGCGGGACGTAGTTAGTCCGCAATACAACGAGAGCTACGCGAGCGAGGAACGTAGTTTGGCCGCACCATTATGAGAACTTTTGATTGAATCGAACGTGCTATATCGTATCAAAATGGTGTCCAAACAATAGGGGTAGGTCTCATCCTAACTTTCGACTACTCACTTAACCTAAAAGGTCTAATGGTTTTCACGATTTTGCATAATAAAACACTTTATTTGCCGGATGTGATCGCGTTTTTTCATGATTTTCAAAACGGTCTCAAAAAAGGTCTCGTCAGATAAGTGGATTATGTGTTAATTTGAGATTTCCAGCTATCTGCACACGAAGTTATATCGCAATCGATTCTGTAGTTTTGCGTGAAGAAACATACTCGTTTGCTTACTTAACTTAGACATTTATTATATTAGTTTGTCGTTAGGTCAACGTTAGATACCTTGCCGGCACAGTAGACAGAAGGAACGGTATAGAAACTCCTTAGAAATGGTCGAAACGATTCCTTCCGTCTACTGTGCCCACATAACACTATTATTCCTAGCGGAGTGTCTGACTGTGCCTTAGGACGACCAGCCCCCATATCATCTATCCAATGGACGTCTGACAACAGTGGAAAATGACAGTGATCACCGGTAATAACCACGTTACGTCAAAGCAGCAATGTACTGCATAGTGCCTCTCAATTTCTGCTGTTGTCGGACATCCACTGGATAGATAATATGAGTGCTGACTACTTTAGCACTAGTTAAGGGAGAATGAGACATGACACTGTGCGGGAATGAGAAAGAGAATTTGTTTATCGTCTTCAAAAAAAGAACTGTAACATCCGCTATCTATCAACGTTTCGAAGTGATAATAATAAACGATAAGAAGTTTCCTTTCCGATAAATTTGTCATACCTACTTAGCTGGTGTCAACAATATAGTGATTGATTATTATATTTTAGGTTCTTGTTATAAACTAGCTTCGGACTCGGTTTCACTCTCGTTGGGAATGGTGCGGATTTTTTTTTAACGGATTTCAAAAAAGGAGAAGTTTCTCCGTTGGTCAGAGGAAACCTTACAAGATAACTTTTTTGCCAATCCGTCCCGCGGTTTCACCCGCACAAGTCCCGATCCCGTGGAAATATGGGATCATGAGGATCAAAAGTTACTCCTTGATAATAAACGTATCTTTCGATTGGTATTTTTTTTTTAAATCGTTTAATTAGTTACGGTGGCTATATACAAACAAACAATTAAATCCTTCCTCTTTATTACATCTTACTTCTTTCCTGTGCTTCTTACTTATATGAAAAAATGCGATAGTTTGTATGTATGTATGTTTTATCGTAATCGGTTCGGTAGTTTTTGCGTGAAAAAGTAACAAACCGATCGATGAAACTTGGAATAAAGGAAGATGGAATAACACATAGGCTATTTTTTATGCTTCCCGCGTTCCGTGCAGCAACCACTAAGGTAGATGGGTCGGATCTTGTCCGACTGACATCTTCCTTCTTCTAGATGAGCGTGTTACATCTTGACCTTATCATCGCTTACCATCAGGTGAGATAGTGGTCAAACGCGTGTGTAAAAAGAAACACCCTATTCAATCAGAAATGGTTCTATCCACATACTTCTCATCTGAGCGATGTTCCTGGTTGCATCCCTTTCGACAGCCCGGGGCCGCTGAAAGACTAAATTACTTGAAGTCGGTACAGTAGGTAAGTCATTATTGACCATTACTCACTGGGACCAAGAAGTTTATCCGCCTCCGCTCGGGGAACTCAAGGTTTGCTAGTCTCTCCTAGATCCGTTTGTCGTCTTTTATGACGGAGATGGGATGATGGGATGGAGATGAGAGATGGGGTAACCCTATTCCATGCCGAGGCTACTCGGTCAAAAGGTCAATTCACATTGTAACAAAGAAATTAGAAACTGGCCCGCATTGCGCTTATTAGATACAATTAGTAAACGTTCTAATTGACCGACACGTGAAGAAAGGAGGGTGTTGTATTAAGCGCGTATGAGTCCTATAACTTGCTAGATCTATCTACCGTTCCTGAGAAAATTGGTGGTACAGACAGACGGACAAGCAAATGATCTTGTTAGGGATGCTTTTTACTTTATTCAGATACTAGCTGCGCCCCGCGGTTTCACCCGCGTAAGTCCCGTTCCCGCGGCAATATCGGGATAAAACGCTTGAAACTTGGAATATAGGTATCCAGCTACCTATGTTCCAAGTTTCATCGCAATCAGTTCAGCGGTTTTTACGTGATTGAGTAAGAAACACATACACACATACTTACAAACTTCCAGCTTTATAATATTAGTAGGATAGTAGGATTTATAAGGGTTCCTTTTCTATACTTCTATACTAAAATTATAAAGAGGATAAAATAATTTGTTTATTTGTTTGAAATGAATAGATTCCTAAACCGATTTCAATAAATCTTTCACCAATAGAAAGTTACATTATCGAGGAGTAACAAAGGGCACTTTTAATTCCGATATTCCAACGGGATCGTGAATTACGCGGGTGAGACCGCGGGACGCAGCTATATTTCAATGACTACCTGCGTCTCATCTTTACTAGCTCATAATAACTGTGGAATATTCAATTGTGTGTTTTAAGTTTTATTTTTGTATTTTACAGGAAAAATCCAATATTTTCCTTCACACCATACTTCCCATTACATTCCTATTTATCCTTAAACCTATAATAAAATGTATATATTTTTATAATCACATCATTCCATACAACAATTTAACTTATAGTCCCTATCTTTGATATTAAAAAAGCAATAATAATTAATTTTATGTATATAAAGCAATAATTGTGACGTTAATATTGTAATCTTTAACACTAAAACTCTATTTATTGTGTTGGTCATTGTAAATTCTAAAACAACTAATTTAACAAGCATGACATTTACCCTCAAAATTATTCACAAATTATTGTTATAGATACCTAATGCAATTGTAAAGATTTACAACCCATAACGTAACTCTATAAATGAAAAAAGATTGTGAAATTAATAAAACTGACTATATTTTACAATTATTGTAAACTGTGAAACTACTATTGTAAAACGTTACGTAATCTTTACACATCCTAACGTCATCTATACTAACCCTAACGTCATCTATACTAACCCTAACGTCATCTATTCTAACCCTAACGTCATCTATTCTAACCCTAACATCATCTATACGAACCCTAACGTAATCTCTACAAGCCCTAACGCCCCTGTGCCCTTAAAACCGCAAGCTGTCTTTAGAGCGTAGATGCCGTAACACCCGTTTCCCCTTCCCCCCACGATGTGGTGAACCCTTCAACATGAGCTCCTCCCCCGCAGTGGAACCTTCGTCCCCCTCCACGACACCGTCATCGCCGGCTTTGAGACCTGATCCCGTTGCCTTTCACACCTCTACGCCTAATTATATTGGGAGGGTAAGTTGTTTTTATACTATATACTAAAAGTACAGATGCACATAAATATGCATGCTTATTAGCAAGCCACTAAAGAGCACAATAAGGTACAGATACACATGCCACCAAATAAGCATACTAATAATACCAGTTTTTAAAACCAATGAGCGAACGAGTGTATTGGTGTATCATTTCGTAGAGTCTATACATTTCAAGAAATAATGAACGAGAGCATGCTCCAGTCTGACCTCACCCTTAGGTGTGAGTAGTGAACTCTGATGCGATCCATGTTTAGTTTAGTACCCGGTCCGCCGAGAATCCATTCCCAAAGCGCTAGTGTGAGTGACAAGACACTTATGCCTTATTGCCTCACTTTTCCTTAGACGCAAAGAAACAAAGAGCAGTCCATAATTTCAACTCGACGAGATGAGCACCTGTGGATTGGTAAAGGCGTTGACATGGAAGGTCAGAGATGCCAGTTCAAGTCAAACCGGGTGCAAGTTTTTGGAAAGCATTTCTTCTAGAGTAATAATATAAAGAGAAAATATTTATGTGTTTGCTTGTAATGAATAGGCTCCGAAACTTCTAAACCGATTTCAAAAATTCTTTCGCCAATAGAAAGCTACAATATCGAGGAGTAACATAGGCTATTTTTGATCTCAATATTCCCATGAGTTACGCGGGTGAAACGGGACGCAGTTAGTTAAAAAATAAAGTCACTTATGTATGTTTAACCATGACATTTTTAGAAACATCACCACCAGCCTCTCAACGTGGTTCTACCAGCGACAGCGCCAGCCACACCTCCTAATTACAGTTAGTATAATTTTATTGAAATTGAGCTTATTTCAAAATATCTTTAAATAAATTACATGAAAAATTCACTCGCGGCTCATGGCGCTTTTAACTTTTTTTGAATAGCCGCTGCCTCTGCGATGATTATGTTGGTCGATTGGAGCGTTCCCACAGGTCTATGTTGGAGATTTTCTCGGACCAGTAAATACCGAGAATACGGTTGACAAAGACTCGGAGCCGGTGCGAGATGTCCTTTGTAACTTATCACATCTCTCATCCGTACAGTTACACGGTTTTCACGTTGGACCGGAATGTTTTTGTGTATTTGTCTATGTAATTTGTGTGTAAACGCGAGTAAACCCGGTAAATATTGTGTTTTCTTATTATGTTTATCGTTTGTAGTTATACTGAAACAGTTCTTGTTAGAAATGTTTCAACAGTTACCCTATTGCTTGTACCCCCACAGCGGACACGGCCGTGACCCCGCCCCCGCGGTCCCCCGGCGCGACCCCCGCCTCCGGAGACGCCGTGTCGCATCCACCAGACGGCACCTCCTCCGACAAGGTACATCACCATACCACCAGCCATAAATATTAACCCGCCATATTTGTTTCAGAATTTTAAATCAAAATCTCAAACATAGAAAAAATATATAATAAGGCTAGGCGTGCTTTGTTTGGCCATGCGCAGTGTAGTGTTTCGTAGTTTCCAAAATAAGGTTCTGGAAAAGTCTACACTGACCAAAGACATGTCACATCGTCGTCTTCTCTCCTTGAAGATTGTGCACTTGACAACTTTTGAAATATCAATTTCAATCATGTTCTCTAAGGTTAAGGTAGTTTTTGCTTTGATATATCAAAACGGTCCTGTTGAACACAGTTGGTTCCAGTCTGTCCTTATCTAACCAACAGACGAACACTAAAGTGAAAAAGAACTGACTGGGATCTCTCTAACATAAAGCAGGACCGTTTTTTTTTAAACCAACTAAGCTTTCTAGTTACGAAGTTGTACTATTTCTATGACATTGACACATATAGTACGTTTTTTTTTTAAATTTCAGACTATAATCTCACTAATAACTCTTAAATTGTCTTTAATTTATTTGACATATTATGTAGTAAATGAATGACATTACAAATGCCTAACAAACTAACTAATATTGACATTATTATGAATAATTCTCCTGATTTATATTCTTAGTTTTGGCGGGAATGCGTTGAAGAGATGTGTTGCTAAATTTTCATTTTTGTGAAACTTAGTACAAATACGTGTGAATTGTTTAATTTCGGGGGTTTTAATCAATTTAGTTTCGTGAAGGTGTACAAGTGAAAATAAAAGTGAAAATCGGTGCAAAACATGGACTTCAGCTTAGTGTTCTCTCCAAAGCTCCGTGAACAAACATTGTAAAAAATGGCCCCCTTTTTACAATGATTACCCTCGACTTGACTTTAACTATGACGACTTGACTGTTTCGTTCGATGCAAATAACCTGCAAATATTGATAATACTTGACACTGGCAAATGTCCGAAAGGAAAAAGCCATTTTAATGAAGAAGATTTATATTCTTACCTTATAATTTGACTGTATACCTTATTTATGTTATTTATATATGTTATTATATATGTTATTTATATATATATTATTATATTATATTTTTAATTACTTATTAAATTGCACTAATGTTATTAGAGTAACTACCTACTGATATTGATCATTCAATTACTGTGTTAAATTATTATGTTATCTAGTATTTATGCAAGAAATCAAGCATCCGAACGGCTTTATTAATTTACCTGTATAAATCTTTTTTGTTCCTGACACTTCACAATACAGACAATAGTCTAGTGTGAGGGTCACAGACAAATGTGTAATAGGATAGTTTTAATTGGTAAATAAAATATTTTTCATGTAAGGAAGAAATTTTCCCCGTTTTTAGATATTTTGAAATGTAACTTAAAGTTACACACATAAAACTACCGGCATCATGCCTGAATCGGTCAAAATTATGGGGTTTTTCAAAGAGGTATTTGAGTATGGAGAGTCACGTGTCAAATAGCCCCCTTCCCATTTTATTTACGTTACATAAATGGATATATTAATGTTAGGCATATTATATGTAATATCTACTAATACCTATTATGGTGGGCCTAGAGGACATTATATTTATTTTTATAACACCTACTGTAATTTACCTAGTGCAAGCAGTTGTGAATAAATGACTTGAATTGAATAATTTCCGTGTAATAATGTTTATCTGTTTGCATTCCGCAGTCCTCGGAGACGGCAGTGAGCAGCGTGCGGCCCACCACCGCTCTGTCGCGCAAGGAGAGCTATAAAGCACAGCGCCAACACTACAGGTTAGTAGAGTTACTGATCACACATTATTGTTAGCTACCGAATAAATATCTCATGTATATATCTTACTAATATTATAAACGCGAAAGTTTGTATGTAAGTATGTATGTATGTATGTGAGTGAGGTTGTTACTCTTTCACACAAAAACTACTGAACCGATTGCGATGTAACTTGGAATATGGGTAGCTGGGTACCTGGATTAACACATAGGCTACTTTGTATCCCGATATTCCCGCGGAAACGGGACTTACGCGGGTGAAACCGCGGGGCGCAGCTAGTCTTATATACATCGGTTCCAAACCTTCGGAATGAATTATTTTCGAATCTGTAGGGAAACTAGCGGATTGAGCGGATTAGTTTGTTTTAAGCAGATTGAGTTGAGATGCGTTGTTGGTTCGAATCCCGCTCAGCGTCGTCGTCTGTACGTTGTGTTTTTGTAGATGTATTTTCCCTATAAAATATTTTTGTACTTACTGTTTTAGACGGGAGAAAAAGCGCGCTGCAACTGCTTTGCTCCACTCTATAGAAGATCCATCGGTTGTTGTTCTAGCTGACTGGCTGAAGGTATGTCATAGCACTCAAATTCCTGAATTACTTCTCATCCCCACGATGTTTCCGGTTGCATCCCACTACGGAGCTCGGGGTCCCTAAAACCCCGAGTCGGCGCTAAGTAAGTCGGCGTAAGTCATCATTGACTGTCCTGTGCCTCCTGCAAACAGATTTGGTAGTATTTTTACGGTCGGCCAGCCGCCTGCCTGACACTCATCCTCTTAGGGACCAAGAAGTGTACCCGCCACCGCGCGGACAGAACTCGAGATTTGCTAGTCTCCCTTAAATCCCTTAGTTGCCTTTTACGATACCCACGGTAAAAGATGGGGTAACCCTATTCTATGCCGGGGCTACACGGCTACAGCCAATTCTCGTATTACAATTGTCTAAAATGTTTGTGTAAAGTACGACCAATGCCGATACGAAGTGCCGCCGGGTCACGTTATTTTGTAATATTTTTAACCGTTAGTGTGCCGTTTCCTTATTTGAGACAAACTTTCGCACGCGATTCAAACCGTTATATCTTCTGTACTAAGGGGTATTATTGTGTGGTTATGGTATTGTTTGTCTAATCTTGCTGCTACTTAAGAGTATGTTGTTGTTTCTATGTTTTTCAGGTTAGAGGATCTTTGAAATCATGGACGAAATTGTGGTGCGTGCTAAAACCTGGACTCCTGCTGCTTTACAAGACTCCTAAAGCAAAGGTAAGAAGTGAACACGCTGCACAAAACAGGGCATATTTGAATGAAATAAAATAGAAAGAAAAAGAACTAGGAAAAATACAGTTAGTATATAATAAAAATCTTTAAAAATGAAATTAAGTCGTAATTCGGCCCCGTAAATTCCGATCCCGATCCTGATTCCCGGAATTTCAGGATCAAAACATAACACTTCCTTTGGCAGTCGTGTTAAAATGGCCTATGTTACTTCTTGAAAATGTAGAATAGAAGAATAGAAAAACATTTATTGACAACAAACAGACACATAAGTACATACAAACAATAGGACACAATTTTTACATATAGATCTTCTTACTTCTTACTAATATTATAAACGTGAAAGTTTGTATGCATGTAAGTATGTATGTATGTATGTGAGTTTGTTACTCAATCACGCAAAAACTACTGAACCGATTGCAATGAAACTTGGAATATAGGTAGCTGGATACCGGAAATAACACATAGGCTACTTTTTATCCCGATGTTCCCGCGGGAACGGGACTTACGCGGGTGAAACCGCGGGGCGCAGCTAGTAATATATTAAATGAAACAGAGATCATTTAAACCGACGACCTCTGTGGCGCGTCGGGCGAACGCTTGGCTGCAATGCAGAAGGTTGCGGGTTCGATTCCCGCCGGGTGCAAATATTTATGCTTAAAAATTAAAAATAAATATTTGTATCTGGTCTGGGTGTATTTCTATGTTTAATATGTATGTATTTACAAAAGAAAAATAAATAAGTAGTATATCCAATGTCTAGTCACCGTAACACAAGCTTAGCAGCTTACCATGGGGCTAGATGGCGCTGTGTGTTGGTCACAGAATTTATTTATTGAAAAGAAAAAAAAATAGCATGAAAGAAATTCAAGGTCCAAGCAATGTAGCTTTCCATAGGCGATAGTATTTGAAATCGGTCTAGTAGTTTCTGAGCTAATTCGTTAAAAACCAATTAATTAAATGTATCTTTTTATTTTACAGAGCAGTCACTGGGTAGGCACCGTGCTGCTAACATCGTGTCAGGTCATCGAGCGACCGTCCAAGAAAGACGGCTTCTGTTTCAAACTGTACCACCCCTTGGAGCAGAGCATCTGGGCGCCTAGGGGACCACATAACGAGACTATTGGTCAGTTATTAAACTAACAATGTACAGGCTACCCGGCTAGGGTAACGACTTTTTTAAAAATCTAAATAAGTACCAAAATTGACAATGCAACACGGATGAGCATTTTCGCTATCTCTTTTAGTAAAAAAATATGTTTTAAAATGTTTCAAAATGGCATTTCAATATAATTACATTAAACCTAATAAATTTGTCAATTTTTCGATATTTCTTTATCATCTCGTATTCATCAAGAATACCATTTGCCAACTAGTTATAGTTTCATTTGAAGTGTATTATATATTTGCAAACGTTTTAATGATATTTTGGATAATTCAAATACAGGAACCCTACCCTTGCAGGCCGGTCGAAGGGCCTAGAGCCTAGCAAATAACCTAACTAAAAAGAGCGCCTAGCTAGCCGGCTAGCGCTCGGTGCAGCCACTCGCGGACATTACAGATCTTTCGTTTTAGTTTTGTCCTCGCTAGGCTCTAGGCGCCAAACAAGCCTCCTACCTATGCGGACGTAGTCTAAATGCCTCCCTCTGTATCCCCCCCAGGCGCAGTAGTACAACCACTGCCGACAGCCCACCTGATATTCCGCGCGCCGTCCCAGTCCGCCGGCCACTGCTGGCTGGACGGACTCGAGCTCGCGCTGCGCTGCAGCAATGCCATGCTCAGGTCAGTGCTAGTTACATCGACACTTCAATGAACACCTAACACTTACATGAACGAACATCTAACAGGTAACTAGGTGTATTCTCACACGAAGAATTATAGAATAAGAGCCTGTGAGACTTTGTGCATAAGAGGTAAGAACGGATAGAGTTGGGGTTACAGTGGCTTTGGGGTTTTTCTGTATGTATAAAACTTCACCATGAAATAATAAAAATAGAATATTAAAATCACGCCATTCATTGCCAGACACTTAACATCGTGGCAGCCCCTTGACGGACACCCTTAATATTACGTAAAAAATAACGAAGGTCAGGGGTTCACGGGGTCTTGCTCTATTAGATGAACACTTTAATGAACAGCTAGTTACTTATGTATCGTGCGTGTCATAGGTGATCCTCTCACACGGAGTGTTGTACGAACACTTAAATGAACACCTAACACTTGTGTGTTAGGTCTCACACGAAGGGTTGTCGGAACACTTTAATGAACAGCTACTCGTGTGTCGTGTAGGTGTTCTCTGACGCGGCCCTCGCAGACCGTAGCCGCGCAGGCGCCCGCCACAGAGACCGACCTCTCACACGAAGAGTTGGAGAAACACTTCAATGAACACGGTAAGTGTTACACTTAAACCATCCCGTGGTTACAAATGTGCAATGTGTTTCGAGGAATTATGTAAGCTTACTATACATAACTATAGCAGGCCATAAATAGCACGCACTATAAGTTGTATTGTGTTTCAGTGTAAAAGACATACAGTTATACATACATACTTATAGATACAGTTCAATATATATGTTTTGCGGTACGGAACCCCAAAAAATTTAACTTGAAAGTTAATGACCTCTAAGAAACAGCTGATTTTTTAAGTTAATTACTAATAATTAACTTAAAAAATCAGCTGTTTCTTAGAGGTCATTAACGAACGAGTCTAAACTCGTTCTGATTATGTCACTCTTCGAAACACATTGTATACATAAGTACATGTATTATCTATAGGTACTAAAAAGGGCTTTGTTTTATTCGTCGATTTTTGTAATCAAGCGGTTTCTGAAGAATATTCCAGATGCTTACAATTTGTACTACTATTTCGAAATTGGTAACTAACCCTCTGATTTTATTTCTTCTATTCTGCACTGTGTGTCTTACGGCATAACTATTATGCTATAATTTATTTTCTACGCTAAAATGATTGATGCTAAATGCTATATTGTACTTTGATTGCTAAATTGTACGATTAATGCTAAAATTGTACGATTGGTGCAAATGTGTACGATTAATGCTAAATTATACGATTAACACTAAATTGTTCGACTAATACTAAATTGTACAATTATTCTAAACTATACGATTAATTCAAACGATGTTCACTAAACAATACGATAGGTATGAAATCTGATCCGTCTTCATGTAGTTCACCATTGATGTCTGTATCTGATTATTCGCCTCGAAATCGAAAAGTCGCTTCGTTCGATCGGAAAGTCGCTTCGCTAGATCGAAAAACCACTTGTACTGATCGAAAAACAAGTATGTTTGAACAAGGCACTTCTTCTAAACGTGAAGTCGCTTCATTCGATCGCAAAGTCGCTTCGCTAGATCGAAAAGTCACTTACGCTAAACCTAAAAAGACCTCGAAATGGACGCAATTTGTTGAATCTTTAGAATTGATGAGAGACCACGACTCGTCCGAAACCGCTTCCGAAACGGAATCTAAAGAACTAAGAAAAGAAGGATTTTTGGATTTTCTACTTAAAAAAGATGGATCTTCTGTCAAAACGACACCGGAACCTAAATTTTCGAAATCTAAAACTACGATTTCGAAGTCCAAAAGTGTGGCATCGAGCCCCAAATCGACTTTGGATTTAAAAAGATCGCCAATTTTGAGATGTTTTGAGCTACCGAAGTTTAAAGAGAAGGCTGCATCCCAGAATGTGTTTGAAGAAAACTTGATTAGATTTGTGGCATCTTTTCCGAAGCGACGTAGTTCGACGCCTACCACTAAAAATTTGACTCAAACACGTATTAGTGATTTGAGGGAATCAGGTAATAAAATTAAATAATATACGTTTTTAGAATAATAGTAAAAGTGGTATGAAATTTATTATTGTCAGGCGTTCCATTGCCGTTTTGCTGCCTTCTACGTTATATTGTCACTCACCATTTGGTTAAATATTAGCGAAATATTTTATTTACTCTAAATAAATCAATCGATTAAAATTTATTTATTCAAAAAGACATTCACATTATTATTTTGAATCGTCAGAATCGTCGACCTCCAGTGAGAAGAAGATACAAGAATACTCATAGGGTTTTAAAAACGAGTCTGATGTTGTTAGGCAGGTAGTGTGTTTGTGGATGTGATTGTGTTTTTTGACAATTTAAAACGAACATGGTAATCTTATTGAATAAATATGTTCTGATTGGATTTAAAGTGATTGTGTCAATGATATTTTCACTAAAACCCCTATGCACATTACTTGAACAATAAATATTGTTGATTCAACTTCAGGTGTAAAAACAGATTCGGAGAATGACGATGTTTTCTTAAAAACAAAGTTACCTAAGCGCCCGCGTCTGGTTCAGGGATCAGAAGTTATATGCAATACTCCGGACAATATTGTAATTACTAAAACAGCGCCATCTGTTGAGAGGTTTTGGAAATACACTTCTTCTTCCACTGACGACGTCGATTTGGATTATCGGTGAGCATAGAAATAGTACAGTAATTACTAGAAAGTTTACTTCGTCAAAAAATCGGTCCTACTTGATGATAGAGAGACCCTAGTCTGTCCTTTTTTCACTTTAGTGTTCGTCGGTTAGTTAGATAAGGACAGACTGGGACCAACTGGGTTCAACAGTACCGTTTTGATATATCAAAGCAAAAACTACCTTATCCTTAGAGAACATGATTGAAATTAAAATTTCAAAAGTTGTCATGTGCACAGTCTTCTAGGAGCGTCGACAACAATATGTATCATGTCTCTGCCAGTAAGCGATTCACCAATATTGTTAAAAAAAATACTTTGACAGAAGAATTGAATTTGACAGAAAAAATAAAAACCGGCCAAGTACGAGTCGGACTCGCGCACGAAACGGTTCCGTACTATTATCACAATCGGGTACTTAACCCTACACTCCAATCAAGCTAAATTCGTTCAGTTTATCACTAGATGGCGCCAGTGGTAAAAATAAATCGCTGTAACGTTGCGTACCCTTTAGGTACAGAAACCTAAAAAATGTGTGCTATAAAAATATTTTCAGTCGAAAATCCAAATTTACTCAAATCTTCTTATTGTGTTACTGAGTGTTAGATTTAAATACACGTAAATACGATTTCAATTTCAACTCTATACCTCTGCTTTCTCGAAATAAAGGGTCCGACTTGATACACGAATGGACAACAAAGTGGCTTTTTGCTTTTACCTTTTGAGGTATGGAATCCTAAAAAAAACTTGTGATTTTAGCTATACCCCACCATATCACCGTTCGCCTATACCCGACAAGTATTCTCTAATCGACTACGAGAAGTTACCATCTTTAGCGTTTGAGACGAGTAGATCAGTGAGAAGGGATGACAGGTTCACTTCTCAAAATGTATACGTGGCTGGGAAAATTGTTAGGACCGGTAAGATCGACAAACTCAGGCTGAGTTTGTAAGAAAAACCGTGTAGATGCCGTGTACCTTATACACGGTTCGTTGGTCATTTTAGAATTATCTTTTCTGGTATTCTTGAAGCGAAAAAAATATTTGAAAATATTTTTTGAAAGAAACTCATTTTACGCTTTTAATCGCTGTGTTCTTATTATCAGCATTATTACAATGCTGATCTGACTTTTCGAAGCTTTTTCAGCGTCCCTTTTTTAAGGTAGACTGCGCGGTTGAAATCGTAAAATAATGATTTTTATTTCAAAACAAAGTCGCGAAAACGGATGAAAAATCTAGATTGGATTTAGTATATTTAGTATAAATATAATTATATATTTAATTTAGTATATATATATTTATACCTCATTGATTTATCACGTGATTTTTTATTGCGGCTAGAATATTAAAAGGCGTAAAATGACTGGCGAACCATGCAGAAGCTACGCGGCATCTAAACGGTTTAGGCATGATTTATATTAGACCGTGACCCGGCCGTGCCGGGTCCGAGCTTCGTTGTCCGTTGCTCGGCGGCCACTCGGTTGTAACAGACCGGTCGACTGCTCGCCGAGCAATGGCAGACGAAGCTCGGGCACGGCACAGCCCGGTGACCGTCTAATATAAATCATCCCTTATTCTTACAGAATCGCTGCCCAGGCTGAGTTTGTGTATTAAAGTACTATTCGTTTAGTTACAGACAGTCGGTAACAGTCGATAGTCGACATCTCATCTAACGTTTGGACAAATTTTGAAATACTATGATATGCCTTCTGTCCGTGATTAAAGCCAATTTGTATTTTTTTATAAATACGTACATTGGATTTGTTTGTTTGTATATTATACTAGCTGAGCTCCTCGGTTTCACCCGCGTAAGTCCCGTTCCCGCGGGAACATCTGGATAAAAAGTAGCCTATGTTATTCCCGGTATCCAGCTACCTATATTTCAAGTTTTATCGCAATCGATTCAGTAGTTTTTGCGTGAAAGAGTAACAAACTCACATACATACATACAAACTTTCGCGTTTATAATATTAGTAAGAAGTAAGATATAAAATCCAGTAAGTAATTTGCAAACGGGTTGCTTGAAAATCGGCATCTTCTGAATGTTGCCAAATTGAATGTGGTTTAAAAACCACCTTTTTTGCTAGTTATTAATTGTTTGTGTAGCAATATTAAGTGCTAGCTACACCGAGAGATATTTTTGTTTTAAGTTTGTGTCGAAATTGTATTTAAATATTATTGGGATTGCCATCATTAAGGTGAAACATTGATAAACTAAAAAGCTAGCTAGCTCTAGTTGCGGCTTCGCCAAGACAGTATTTTACGTTCAATTTAATTTAACCTAATCAGTAATTAGCGATTTAATTCGTATATTGCTAATTACTGATTAGATTAAACTGTATTACTCGTACTAATAAGAAGTGCAGATTACTACGAAGCAATACAGGAAAAACCAATGTTCAAATATATCTCGTTTCGTTGTAAAATGAAATTCTTATTAACCAGGTGATTTTTTGTGATTACTAATTGTGTGAACACAACTTACAAAATGAAGTAAAAAAAAAGAATAAAAAAATACACCAAAATATGGTTTCGATATATTGACATCCAAATCTACGAATTCCTCGATTTGTCATCTTAATATTAAACACGATTTTCTATTTAGAATTTGACAAAGCTTCACCTTTAGTTTAAAAACTCGATAACACTCAAGTCTAGTATGTAATAATTGAAAACAAACAAACAGTACAAGTGTTCGGTCTTATAAAACGCTTCACATATTTTTTCCTCGTACAATAATTAGTATGAATCGAACTGCGCGCGAGGTCGGACGCGTTGATAACGCTTATCAACTCTTATCAGCTTTATCAGTGATAGTGTGCTTTTGTGATGATCGTGTTCTAAAAACAATTGTGTCTGTTTTCTTAACTTACGCAGTTATTGTTATCCCAAACTAGTTTTAAATAAGATGTGACGAAAAAATTATACCGACAAAACAGGTTATAAGATTCATTCCTAAATCAGAGCATAAATATTTAAAATGGACGGCAAAAAATTAGTAATTTAATCTATAAATTATAACAAACTGAGGGATCAACGCACTGCCTAAACCGCACTGATAGTAGATAAATGCAATTCAAAGAGCGTGTTTTTATGGGATGTTGGTGTCCGATATGAAAAGGTTTTTCGAAATCTTTACGGGATCGAGACTTACAAGCACTTCTTCTTCTCTTCTTCTCCGGCAAGTTCCGAATTTACAACTCTGAATGCCGGGCCTCTGTGCCATCCGCTGCGTGCGAATAACAAATTATAAAATAAGTTATGTTGATAAATAAATACGGTGCAGGAAAACATCGTAAGGAAAATGAAAAAGTTCTAGAAAAAAAATAAGTAGATAAAAGTAACAAAAAAATAAACTAATAAACAAATCAAATCCAATAATAATCTCTGTTTACCCTGAGGAAGGAGTCCGCAAAGTCTCCGAAACGTAGAAACGGCATCAATTTTTTTTATTGTTGCACAATGCTGCGCGAAAAGCAAAGCTGAAATATGAGTTTTATTTTTTAAATAAAATAAAATAAAAAATTCTTTGACTAAGAACTGATTTTTCAAATCCCTAGATAGAGATAACTGACAAATACAATGTAACACCACCGAATAAAAAACGTCACTAAAGAAAAAATATTTGGAGGGTTTTTAAATTTAGTTGGGTTTGAACTTATTAGTAATCTTTCGTCCCGACTGACTCTTATCCGTCACGCTTAGCTTAATTAAACCAAAGGACGATCGTAGTCTAAAGATCTATTCTCAATCCTTTCTTATGCGGTTTAAACCGCTGGACATACTACTACCTTGTTCTGTTTTTTTTTGTTTTATTTATACTATATCCTACGACCATAGAACTGGACTAGTCTCTATTAGAGACTAGAAGGAGAAAGGTAGTGATAGCGATGATAGTTAAGCATTTTTATGTCGGCGCTGACGGCTGATTTACATGCATTGGTTTCTGAAGTCTGTTTGTCAGTGGTTTATCCGAACAGCGGAGTGACAGTGACGGCTAGTCACAAGCATAGAAAAACGGAGACAGATAACTGGAGTTTATCTCAAGGATATCTTTATTCCGGGAGTTTTGGCGGGAACGCGGTTAGGAGATGTGTTGCTAAATTTTCATTTTTCTAAACCTAGTTCAAATGCGTGTAAATTGTTTAATTTCGGGGGCATATTAATCAGATTAGTTTCGTGAAAGTGCACAAGTTTAAATGAAAGTTCAAATCGGTGTAAAACATGGACTTTAGCGTTGTCTCGAAAGCTTCGTGAACAAACGTTGTAAAAAATGGCCCCCGTTTTACAATGATTCCCTCGACTTGACTTTAACTATGACGACTTGACTGTTTCGATGCAATGCAAATAACTTCTATATATTAAAAATACTTGACACTGGCAAATGTCCAAATGGAATAAGCCATATAAACGAAGAAGAAGAAGTATCTTTATTCCGGGATGGACAAACTGTTGATACCTTTAATATTTAATGTTTTCATTTTCTTGATTCTTGATTTTTGATATTGAATCAATAGGTAGTGACAGTTTATGTCAGATGTTCAGAAACTGGGCATTACACACCTTTAAAAAAGTTGACTTAAAATTCGAACGTGGTTGTTCTATTACCCACTAGCTAGGTAATCTAAGCCTACCACTGCACTGTTCAATAATTTTGATAACATGTCATTGACCTGACAGCAGGTAGATACGTATGATTTTTGTGCATTGTTTGCTCAGTGGCCGAATATTTGATAAATAAAAAACTCGTTAAAAAATACGCA
The DNA here is from genome assembly GCA_949358125.1 of Idaea dimidiata. Taxonomy (NCBI): domain Eukaryota; kingdom Metazoa; phylum Arthropoda; class Insecta; order Lepidoptera; family Geometridae; genus Idaea; species Idaea dimidiata. Next base: position 8,065,107 of record OX442332.1, read on the forward strand.
TAGAAACAACAAAAAAACCAAAAAGAAAAAAACAAGCCCAGTAATTTGAAATTACGCTAAGTAATAATAGTTTTGTAATCGATACACACAGAACACATAATAAATGAGTAAAAAATTACTCACAGTCGGGACCCATTCATTTTACCAATCTAATTTTTCCAATAGGTCCCGTTCTGTGTGTATCGATTACAAAACTATTATTACTTAGCGTAATTTCAAATTACTGGGCTTGTTTTTTTCTTTTTGGTTTTTTTGTTGTTTCTATGCGTATTTTTTAAACGAGTTTTTTACGCAGTCGGATTTTTTGTTTTTTTATAAATTATTTTTTTTATTTTACGCTTTTTAGCTATTTTTATTTATTGATGGTAGGTCAAATCAAAATCAAATCAAATATTTATTTATTAACTATGACACTTATTACACATTTCTCAAATTACATATATCAGACATCGATTCTACACTAAGCACAAGCTTGTAGGTAAGTCTTGTAATCTATTCATTTCATTAGGTAGGGGGTTATAATGTACTAGCTGCGCCCCGCGGTTTCACCCGCGTAAGTTCCGTTCCCGCGGGAATAAAAAGTAGCCTATGTGTTAATCCAGGTCCCCCAGCTACCTATATTCCAAGTTTCATCGCAATCGGTTCAGTATTTTTTGCGTGAAAGAGTAACAACCTCACATGCATACATACATACAAACTTTCGCGTTTATAATATTAGTAAGATTCTGTTAGGGTTTAGTTATTTATTGTTTAAATTTATTATTATTCTTTTAACGTTTTTATTTACCTAAGTGTTATTAGGCTTTTATTCAGTAGGTAGGTAGGTATACAATTTATGTAAATATTGTTTTAGTATAAGTATATCAATAAATTCCTGTCACCTGTACCATCACGGCTTATACTTTGATAGTTCCAAGCGTAACTACGTAACAAAAATAAAAACTTGTTCGTTAGTAATAAAAAAAAACAAAAAACCCGACTGCGTAAAAAAACTCGATTTACAAATATGTAAAGAAACAACAAAAAAAAACTAAAAAGAAAAAAACAAGCCCAGTAATTTGAAATTATGCTAAGTAATACTGAATAATCATTCAAATAGTTTTGTAATCGATACACACAGAATACATAATAAATGAGTAAAAAATTACTCATAGTCGGGACCCATTCATTTTACCTATCTAATTTTTCCAATGGGTCCCGACTGTGAGTTATTTTTTACTCATTTATTATGTGTTCTGTGTGTATCGATTACAAAACTATTTGAATGATTATTCAGTATTACTTAGCATAATTTCAAATTACTGGGCTTGTTTTTTTCTTTTTAGTTTTTTTTTGTTGTTTCTTTACATATTTGTAAATCGAGTTTTTTTACGCAGTCGGGTTTTTTGTTTTTTTTAATTTAATTTTTTTATTTGCCGCTTTTTAGTTATTTTCATTTATTGACGGTAAGTCTCGTAATCTATTCATTTCATTAAGGGAGTTAATACCATGTTGATTATTCAGTAGATAACTAATATTATAATTAAGTAGGAAGGTACTTATGTTCCTACTTTATTTATTTATATATTCTATTTCAGTTAGGTTTTAGGTATTTATTGTTTAAATTTATTATTATTCTTTTAACGTTTTTACCACCTAAGTACCTAAATGTTATTAGGCTTTTATTCAGTTGGTAGGTACAATTTATGTAAATATTTTTTTAGTTTATTTCAATAAATTTCTGTCACCTGTACCATCACGGCTTATAGTTTGTTAGTTCTAAGCGTTACTACGTAACAAAAATAAAAACTTGTTCGTTAGTAGTAAAAAGCAAGAATACCTAATTGGTAATTAACTTTAAACTGTTATATTTTCCAAACTGTTATTTAAAATGAAAAATGGTAACAGAAACCTAACATTGATTTTTAAATACCTATTCAACGATACCCATCTTGACATACTTTGACGATTTTGGATTTTTAATTTTGACAATATGGCGTCTGGTTGTGACAAAAGTTGATTTGGATTACTGGCATGTCTTTAGTCACACTCGCCAGATTAAGACGAATCGATTGACGTAAGAAACATCAAAATCGGTCCACGCGTTTGGCCTCTAGAACGCCACATAGAAACATCCATACATACATACATACATACATACATACATACATACATACATACATACATACTTACATACATACATACATAGACTTATAAACACATTACCCTCCTTTGCGTCGCGCAGTCGGGTAAAAAGCAAGAATACCTAATTGTAAATTAACTTTAAACCGTTATATTTCCTAAACGGTTCTTTAAACTGAAAAATGGTGAAAGAAACCTAAACCTATTTTTAAAAACCTATTCAACGATACCCATCTTGACATACTTTGACGATTTTGGATTTTTTAATTTTGACAATATGGCGTCTGGTGGTGACATATGTTACTTTGGATTACTGTCATGTCTTTAGTCACACTCGCCAAATTAAGACGAATCGATTGACGTAAGAATCATCAAAATCGGTCCACGCGTTTGGCCTCTAGAACGCCACATAGAAACATCCATACATACATACATACATACATACTTACATACATACACCCTTGTTTGCAAAGACGTCCTTTAGAGGACTACATATTTCTAGGAACAATCCGAGGACGCTCTGAAATAATGTCTTAATGGCCTCGTACGATATTTTTGATAAGATATAAACCGTTATAATTCGAAATTTAATTTGATGAGCCTACTTGTATAGTGCTATCACAACTTTTTTCCCGCCAATTTTTTATTAACAGTGTGAGGACGTCAAATACACTGCTCATTCTTCAAACCGCATCCTTTCGAGGACGTTTGTGTGAGCCTTCCGAGGACCTATCCACCCGACTAGACATGACAATCTGAGGACTCATTTTTACACATTCTTTTTATACTTGTGTACAATGCGAGGACCTTGTGTTAGATTTTTCAGTAACGATCTGAGGACCTTTTTTCGAGTAAAACGTGTACAAAACGAGGACCTCTACCTAAGCACTTGTCGTATTTAGCAGAAGTTACCATTCACAACTGGACTAGTTGGGTAAAAATTGTTCTTGCGCAGACTTTATTGTTCAACAGACGAAGAGCGGGAGAGGTAGAAAAAATTCAGGTGAAAAATTACTTATCGAAAATGAATCCGAAAGATGTAGACAAAAAATGCTTTTTGACAGCAAATAGCAACTGACAGCGGTGGATGCTTATTACATGATATCACAGCAGGGAAGTACTGATGATACCAGGCGCGGTAGCGCCTGGCTTCAACAGTACTTCAATGATTTTTGCACTCCAGTAGGTAGGTGAAGTAAGGTAAAGTTTGTATGTCAGTAAGTGACGATGACGAAAGATGACGATGGATGACAATCAATGACGATGGATGACGAAGACGCGAACGTTCGAACACCTACCTACCGCAATGCAAAAATCCACACTTAAACGGACGACCAGCTGTGGTATCATGTAATTAGCATCCACCGTTACTAGTGGCTAAGTTGCAGTACATTGCTGCTTTGACGTAACGTGGTTGTTACTGGTGATTACTTCAAACAGCAATGTACAATACAAAATATGCTTTTTGACAGCAAATAGCAACTGACAGCGGTGGATGCTAATTACATGATACCACAATTACAAGATACTACAACAACGACGTTCAAAGTTTTAGTCATCATTTCGAAAGGTATGTAAGTTAATTTCCAAAGCAGTTGAACTTTGAACCGTTTAAAACTCGGTCGTCTGGGCCGACATAAAGGCTTCACTATCAGGCGGCCTTTCTTCTTCTAGTGTCTAAGGAGATCGGGCCCGACCGCGCATCTTCCGTCGTAATCGGCATCGAAATCCGACTGCGCAAATGTATACCTAACCTGCGCGGCGAGAACCATAGCGTTAATTTGCATGCATTTGAAGGCGACGCCGTCGAGTTCAACTGTCATTGAAACCGGCAGCTCAGGAGACCTCGCATTCAATGACAGCTCAACTCGTCGGTGCCGGCTTCGAAATACTTCGAATGCATGCAAATCAACGCTGTCGTTTTCCCCGCGCAGGTTATTCCTTTGCGCAGTGGGATATCGATGCCGATTACGACGGAAGATGTGCAGTAACTTCGCTGTTATTGATGATGCTAATTACATGATACCACAGCAGGGAAGTACTGATGATACCAGGCGCGGCAGCGCCTGGCTTCAACAGTACTTCAATGATTTTTGCGCTCCAGTAGGTAGGTGAAGTAAGGTAAAGTTTGTATGTCAGTAAGTGACATTGACGAAGGATGACGATGGATGACAATCAATGACGATGGATGACGAAGACGCGAACGTTCGAACACCTACCTACCGCAATGCAAAAATCCACAGTTAAACGGACGACCAGGGAAGTACTGATGATGCCAGGCGCGGTAGCGCCTGGCTTCAACAGTGCTTCAATGATTTTTGCACCGCAGTAGGTAGGTGAAGTAAGGTAAAGTTTGTATGTCAGTAAGTGACGATGACGATGACGAAGGATGACGATGACGATGGATGACGATGACAATGATGATGATGGCACTCTACATCACATACCCTACCCCTGTGTCGATTTTCATTCATGAATAGTTATTACCCGCGTAAGTCCCGATCCTGCGAGATTTTTAAGATCAAAAGTATCTTAATTATGTTACTATCATCATTTAAACTATCCCTAAGCAAGTTTTCATCCAATAAATAGTTATCACCCGCGTAAGTCCCGATCCCGCAGGATTTTCGGGATTAAAAGTATCCTATGTTACTCTCCATCGTTTAAACTATCCCTATGCAAATTTTCATCCAAATCGGTCGAGCCGTTTGACCGTGAAGAAGGATCAAACAAACAAATAAACAAACACAAATTGTATAAAACCAACCTATTTATCCATAACAACACTTATAGGTACTAATAATACACGTTGTCTGGGAAAGATACCAAACCGAGGTCAGGTGTGTTCAAATCACACATTAGTCCTCGAATAATATTACAAAATTTTAGTCGTATGTAAGGAAAGTGTGTAAAAATCGATGGTGGCGCCGCGTAGCGGTCACACACTGTCGGAGTGTAGATATGAATTCTATTGATCAAACCGAGGTTTGAGTGACTTTTTCTTATTATTTATACAGAAAGGTTCAAAATCGTTCGTATAATACGATGCAATGGATAAGTCAATCCGAGGACCACCTAAAATGTCCTCGGTTTGAAAATGTCCTCGGAAGTTCCTCGTGTATTCAGGTGCATGTCCTCGGATAGTACTTAAAACAAACACATACATACATACATAGACTGATAAACACATTACCCTCCTTTGCGTCGCGCAGTCGGGTAAAAATAGCATCTAAATAAGCCTATGTTACTACATGTAGGATATTCGTATTAAAAAAACGTGACATGCGCACGATTATTTACCATTATTGCAAAAAAGGCATAAAACACGTTGCAACTTCCCTTAAATATTTGTTAATTTTTGTTATTAGTATTTGTTGTTATAGCGACATCAATCATCCATCTGTGAAAATTTCAACTGTCTAGCGATCACAGTTCTCGAGATACAGCCTGACAGAGATAGACAGACAGACGGACGGACAGCGAAGTCTCAGTAATAGAGACCCGTTTTTACCCTTTGGGTACGTAACCCTAAAAATTATCATGTCTGTACTAATATTACAAAGAGGAAAGATTTATTTATTTGTTTGTTTGTTTGTAATGAATAGGCTCTGAAACTACAGGACCGAAATTAAAAATTCTTTTACCAATAAAAAGCTACATTATCGTGGAGGAATATAGGATCATGATCCCGATTATTCATACGGTATCAGGACTAACGAGTGTGAATCCGCGGGGCGCATCTAGTGTCTAATAATAATGAAAGGTAGCTAACGGTGAATGACGCACTCATGCTCAGTGACTTTCGTATATACAAGGTAAATGTTTAAGGATAATTATTAATACGGAAAATAGTTGCCAACTATTTCGTAATAATATTATGTATCATCCAATTTTGACCTCTACACTAAATCTAAACTAATATAATATTACTAGCTGCGCCCCGCGGTTTCAATCGCGTAAGTCCCGTTCCCGCGGGAATTTCGGGATAAAAAGAAACCTATGTGTTATTCCCGGTATCCAGCTACCTATATTCTAAGTTTCATCCAAATCCGTTTTTGCGTGATTGAGTCACAAACATCCAAACACACACTTTCACATTTATAATATTATTAGTAAGATAAAGAGTAAATATATATTCGTTTGCTTGTTTGTAACGAATACACTCCGAAACTACTGAACTCATTTCGAAAATTCTTTCACCAATAGAAAGCTAAATTATCGAGGAATAACATAGGCTATTTACGATCCCGATATTCCTGCGGGATCTGGACTTATGCCGATGAAACCGCGGGACGTTGGATTTATAATTTTATAGTACGTAAAGTTAACCAAACAACAAAATACCTATTTAGGAAGCGAATTGACGTCAATTACCTTTGTTATTTTTAACTGTTGCTAAGACTGTGTAAGTGGAATCACTTGAAATGTTTATTGGCTATTTTTTGAGTCTGTGCCGACGAAGAAGGTTGCGGGTTCTATTTCCGCCGGGAACAACTATTTATGTTGCTTAAATAGGCTACATACAGATGTAACGATATTACAATCAAAGAATTTATATTACTAGATTAAGAATAACAACAAGGGATACCTTGTTGTCCCTTTCTAATAATACTATTAGAAAAGGACAGTATGCCCAATGTAGCATTCTGTCTCTCTCTAATAGTTATTAGAAAGCATGCTCAACGTATCGAAATACTTTTTAGTTCGGCGAGAGCATTCCAGTTCTAGTAATATAACTTCTTTGATTCAATCTTCAACTGTAGACCTAAAAAGACCGCTTTACCAATTCTGCTAGCAATATTGCATTTTGACACATTCACGATAAATGTGCACCTGGTTCTCACCGCTTTGTTCTATGACAGGTGCACGGTTATTAATCTGTCAAAAAGCAATATTGCTAGCAGAATTGCTATAAGGATCTTTTTAGGTCTACTGTGTAGTTTTTAGTTTTATCGATACTCGTAAGATTTATCTGTTCAGTTGCTTGTACTGTAAAGAAGCTTTAATAGGAGAAATTATGAATTCTAAAAAAAATGTAGAGGTTTGGTAATCGAAACTATTTACCAATACAAAGCTACATTATCAAAGAGTAACATAGGCTTGTTTAGATCCCGATATTCCCACGGGATCGGGACTAAGGGATGATTTATATTAGACCGTTTCCCGGCCGTGCCGTGTCCGAGCTTCGTTGTCTGTTGCTCGGTCGCCACTCGGTTGCAACAGACCAATCGACTGCTCGCCGAGCAATGAACAACGAAGCTCGGCCGGGTGACGGGTCTAATATAAATCATCTCTTACGCGGGTAAGACCGCAGGACGCAGATATTCATGATAATTTTGTCCGAACTTTTATAATATTTGCTCGAGACAGGATTTCCTTTTAATATATAATACTTATCTAAGATTTAAAATCTTATGTCATTATAATTAGATTAGAAGTGTCTAGATTGAAGTCTGTAGGTTTAGGTATAATTAACTTTTAAAGCCTCGATTAACTGATAATGAGTTAAGACGCTGTTATACATTGATTAATTATATTTCATTAGCTGCGCCCCGCGGTTTCATCCGCGTAAGTCCCTTTCTCGTGGGAATATCAGTATATATTATGCATATATACCTATCCATTAAATCACTCTATCTGCTAAAAAATCGCATCCAAATCCGATGCGTAGTTTTAAAGACATACACCCGTTAAACAGGGAGGGAGAAGCGACTTTTATTTATTTATTTATTTTGTACATAAGGAAACATTCACAATATAACAGTCATAATTAGATACATATACAAAGGTGAGTCTAACCCTGCTTAGAGTTTTTTATACTATGTAATGAATACGCATATAAGTTACGATACAATACGGTGCCGTGTACCCCCGGCGTAAAATAGGGTTACCCCATCTCTTCCCGTGGCTGGGTGTAGTAAAAGGCGACTAAGGGATCTAGGGGATAAGCAAACCTTGGTTCTTACCGCACTGTACCTAGGAGGGTTGGTGTCAGGTAGAGGCCCGACCGTAAAAATATTGGCAAATCTATTTGAAGAGTAGTATGGTCAATGTATACTTACTAATTTACCCCCTTATTTATAAACGCTAATAATGCGTTGCATAACGATGCATCGTTTGTCTTTTACTATCACATGAAGTTTCAAAGTTGACAGACTGAGACAAACATCACATTCATAACTTAGTCATGTGTAAATAATATTTTATAAATAAGGGTGTTAGTGTTTTAGCGAATCCCGGACTCCCGAGAGGGATGCAACCGGGAACATCGCTCAGATGAGAGTAATTGAAACTTACAGATGGCTCTGTGTGAAGTTTCTAATGATACTTGTCTCCAAAACTACCTACAGTTAGCGGCTAAATTATATCATATGACAAACATGTGGTTTTGTTTATTTTGTTGGTACTAACTCGGTGTAAGATAAGATGACATCATGCAGTACCACGGATGTACAAAGCAGAAGAGATGCGGTTCATTACGATTTCTGACATTAAAAGACCATCTGATACTAATATTAAAAAGAAGAAAGATTTATTTAAGCGTTTGTAATGAATAACCTATTCATTACAAACGATCAAATAAATCTTTGCTCTATAAAATGTCAGTATTTAGACAAGAGCTCAAACCGCTGCCCCTGGAGTCATGAAGCTAGTGTCATATAAAACGTATAAACTAGGGTAGTATAGTTAGGAATCGTTTTTGTTGCAATTTATTAATATTTTCATAGATACTAAAACCGAGAATAAATTAAATTAAGACGGCGATAGATGATAATTGTCGGTCCTTGTCCGATTGCATAGAAATGAGCGAGATGGAATTGCATAAAAAATCTATAATTTTTCGTAAAATCAATCATTAACGATGATTAAAATAATATTTTTTGATATGCGATGAGGAGGTTCTAGGTATTGTATTTTCTAATATTATGATGCCTATAAGAAAATATAGCGGTTAAGGATTTAGAAAAAAAAATGTTTTATTTTGTAAACAGGGGTAACTTTGCCTGTATAATAGTGGTATTTATAATTATTTTTGTTGTTTTTGAAATAAAGGGGGCACTTCTTGTATCATGTACAATAACATAAATATTGCTTAAGGATGTATTGATACCGGTTATGAAGAAGAATGTTCAATCGGAAGGGATTTCAGCTCGATTCACATCATCAGTCGCGTCCCTAAGTTTGAAGCAAGACCGAGGAGGTGTACTTTATGTCATATTTGGTGCTAGCGAAGAACACAGCTATCGAATGTTGAACGTTCAATTTGTTACTAAATACACTGAAAAGTCTGCCTTGCTTTAGAAACAAGTATTTGATTGTATGTATTAATATTGAATTCATACATCGCACTGACAGGCACTGACCTTTCGTGCAAGGCCAAAGGCATTTGTGTTATATAATATGTTGCACTGGCTCTATCCCCGTATTATGTAACTCGATGCATTTAAAATTTCCACACGGCCGTAAATTTGAGTTCTATTTAAGCAATTAAGCAGCTCTCAAACTCATGATTTCCCATACCAAAATGCGTTCCAGATACGTGTGCATACGGCTAAGGGCGCTATTCAATTCTCCACAAAGGACAATGACCAAAAAACAACCAGAGTCGATTAAAAAAACACATGAAAATGAAAATGAAACAATAAAATGAAAAATAGTTTATTTCTTTAACTTAGTAAATACATAACAATATTAAGGTTGGAACCTTCTATTAAGTGTACAAAGACACTTGTATCAGAAGTATTCCGCTCTTCCATACAACAATAAACGCTTAGAAATAAAACTAAAAATCAACTTTACTATAAATGAGATACAGTTACATAATACATAAATAATAAAACGAAAGATATACACATCAAACACAAAATAACACTGTAAAAATATATTATAGTTTATGGTTATCTAACTTTCTATCACTAGTAAATTTTCTGTCTGTTCATATGTTAGAGGTCATAGCCATTCATGTACCAGCTTTTTACACATATACTAGTTGATAGTTGATATAATATAAGATAAAAAATGTGAGTGAAATCAATTTCACAATATATTGAAACCGCTAATGTCAGCGTGTGCCTAAGTTCAGGTCTCAAGTTAATTTAGGTATTAACTCTCAATATACCTGGTGTATTAAATGTGCGATTAGTATTTTAATTTCCTCACAGTCGAAATGAAAATACAGTGTTTAACTCGGGTGAATGTCACGCATTTCACCCTCAAACTATTGACGCTCGAACGAACATTGTTTTATACACTTAAATGAAACTATTTCGGCAGGAAAACTCAACTAAGGCGCAAAATATCATTGTATTAACTTTCTTTCGTCTGACGTCTGGTCTATAAACAGTCTTAATTGTACATTACCTACACGTGTAAAACCGCGGTACGGTCGAGTACAATGATTCAAGTTACAATCTTATCTTTTTAGACAATCTTTTATACTACAAAACAAACATACAGAACAAATATTTCAACATATCTAGATAGATAGACAGACAATGCCAAAAAGTCTACGTTTAAGTAAACGATGATTGTAGATACATAGCTAAGTTATTCAATGTTCATTTAATGGTTTTTTCCACTTTGAAACTTCATGTCGCTGTAAACCAAATACTGTCAGGAAACTGAAAATCAATTTTCGAATTTCCAATAGTCGTAGAATAAAAGTTGAATGTCTGGAAGTAATCATTTTTATATTACCGTTCCCGAAATAGATTGTGTTAGCAAAAGTACAGATTAGTTGATAACCTTTACCCACAATAAAAGTTTTGGCGGAAACGCGTCGAGGAGATGTGCCGCTTAATTTTAATGTTTGTGAAACCTAGTTCAAATGCGTGTAAATTGTTTAATTTCGGGGGCATGTTAATCAATTGAGTTTCGTGAAGGAGTAAAAGTGTAATGAAAGTGAAACCCGTGCAAAACATGGACTTTAGCGTTGTATCTAAACGTCGTGTAAGTCATTGTAAATAGCCGCCATTTACAATGACTCTCTCGACTTGACTCCGTAAGACTATGACGCAGAGACGCGAGTTCATATCTCAACGCGAGTGAATTTTTGAAGATGAATTTTCCTTTAAATTATTTTTAGAACATGAGACTACTTGACAGTTTTTGTAACAGGCAAATAATTTGCAAATATTGTTATAATTGACGCTGGCTTCTTTTCAAACGGCCATAATCGATTCATTACCCATAAAAAAATAATTAGACACACTATCTACGAGTACTAGGTAAACTGTGCCGTTACCAATAGAATAGGTATTCTTTCTATATTAGAATCGCAACAGATGTTTTGAACTGACAGCTAACCGGACTGTGATACACGTTACCTACTTGTCAGACTGTTATTGAATTAATATTTGCTAAGATATTTAAGAATATTTGGATGTAGACTTTTCTATAGACAAAAGCTTAATTATTTTCGAGACATTATGTATGCTACTACTAGCTTCGACCCGCGGTATCACCCACCGTAGTCCTGAGCCCGCCAGAATATCAGGTGATAATGTAGCCTTTATTTTAACCAGATCTCCAGCAATCTGCATACAATTTTATGGCAATCGGCTCAGTAGTTTTTACGTGAACGAGTAACAAACATACTCGTTTTTTTCCTTACACACAGACGTTGACATTTATAATATTTGTAGGGTTATTTTATTATTACAAATGTGAATACGTCTGGTCGATCGAACATTTAACGAATTTGGATAAAATCTTGCACACAGCTAGATAAGATTTCATAGGCATAGAATAGTAACAGTACCTAACTAGAAAGCTTGCTTCGTCAATGAAATGGTACGCTTGATGTTAGAGAGACCCCTGTCTGTCCTTTTCTCACTTTAGTGTTCGTCCGTTATATAGGGACAGACTCGATCCAACTGGGTTCAACAGGATCGTTTTTATATATCAAAGCGAAAACTACCTTAACCTTAGAGAACATGATTGAAATTGATATTTTAAAAGTAGTCAAGTGCACAGTCTTCTAGGAGCGAAGACGATGATGTAACATGTTTCTGGTCATAAGGGCACTTTTTATCCTCTAACCTCTTCATGCCTCTAATATGTTTTTTTCTTTTAAATAAATCGGTTTAGTACATGTTACTTAAATACGAAATATAAAAATATCGTGCATAATGCAGCCGAATACCTACAGAAACGCCACTTAAAACTTGAGGACCACTTTAATGATTGAGCAGCTACTAAATTTAATCCTTTTTTTTGCTTTTTGTGTATAAAAACAGTTTCACACCCTCATCTTATTTTTGGATATTTCTATTTTCGTTAAATTAAATATCTTTAATAAAAATTGTTATGTCTGTCTGTCTGTTCGTAGTAAATGTTCAGTTTAAAGTTGTAAGTCAGAATTGCGAAATCAAAGAATTTTCTATTTTTTTTTACTTATTTACTTAAGTACGTAATTAGTGATCTCAAACTTGCTTTAAACTGATTAAGTGCAGCTTGCATGCGACTATGCTTAAACGTATTTAGCTAAATACACTAAATACCCTTTATATTGATGATTGCATTTTTTTCTGGAAAGAACATTCTTTTATTTTCAAAAGTAAGTGAAACTGCATACTTAAATACATAAGTGTTTTTACATATTGTACTGCTAGAACAGCACCGTAACAACTTAAAATATGATCAATTTGAGATAATCCGACAGAAAAAAACATTTGAAATAACTAGAAAAAGATCGAGGAAAAATTGCATTCGAATTTCTTTTAACTAAATATTAATTTTTATTATAGTTTCTTTTAACAATTAAATCATATTTAAATAAAGTTCATCCAATTAAAATAAATTATTTTTCTATTGTTCATTGGATAAAATTAAAACCTAAATAAACTCTTCATAATAGAAGCAAGTAAAAAGCAAAAAGAAGGCTGTGCAAAATACTTATAATAAAAACAACATAAAAGTGAAATAATTATAAAAACAATGTGATAAAAAAAGAAGCATAGAATGGTTCCTACACAAAGCCTACATTGAAATAAAGCAATGGAAGTGGATACAGACATCATACTATCGTCAAAAATGAAAGATATAAACAAACCGCGTCGACGATCCAGCATATTTTCCTTATTAAAACGCCACAAGAAGCTAACAAGGCAGTTTTCGGAACCGGCTCCGTTTTCTTGCGTGCCCGTCGATCGGAAGTATTCAGTCGATTCGGCCATCTTGTCCGATTTCAATAAAGTCGAAAATGGCGGTTTTAAAGTTACGTTACATAGCTGTAGGAGCGACGACGTGTTTTCTAGTAATGGAGGTTAGTATTTTGTCTTCAGAACGGTATATTCCTAAGGCTAATTTCGCTGAAGCAGGCGGCTTGCTTAGCGCCCAGAGCCTAGCGATTCACCTATCGAGGCCCTAAGGCTACGTCTGCACAAACAGGTGGCTGCCTCAGCGCCTGAAGGCTATCTAGTCACCTTACTAAAACGGACGGTCTGGAATGTTCGCGACCGGCCTAGACCGGCCTTTAACTAAATATATTAAGGGATGCAAGTGACGCAAGTCACAAGTCGTCACTAGGACGCAAGTGTGTCAGGCTGACAGACCAATCCAGTAAACTATATTATGATGTATACACTGGGTTGGTTAGCAAATTCAGAGCTACTTGTCTAAGCTATACTGAGCTGTAAGACACATATTGTTAAAAGCTGATAAAATATACGCACAGGAACGGCTAGTGTCAAAAACAGTGGTATTTTCGAAATTCATTAAAAATAAACGAACTATAACCGTAGACAAGTTAGCAATATTGTTAATATCTATTAAATCTCTAACGCGACGCCCTTTATTGCATAATATGTAGTATGTATTCGCTAGCCCTGTGTCTTGTAGCTAAAGACAATAAAGCCAATTGACTGCTCGTACTACTTTTCTACAAAACACAACTCACCATTGCCGGTGAGGTAATAATCAAACTTTGTGGTCATTGTGCTATACCTGTCTATACTTAGACTCTTTGTAATTAACCATTGTGTTTATCTGTCTAACTCTTTGTGATTGACCGTTCTTGAACGAGAGTGGTACGTACTATTGTGTGAGGGGGGAACCATTATGAGCAGACAACTGGTTTTATCGTCTTTGCTTGTAGCCCAATGTAAGCTATGAGAGAAATGCTAAGCTAGTCGCACACTCACAGAACTAGCCGGTGCGGCGTCAGACACCGACAGCGACGGTTCACGCGGCGCCATGACACCTCGCACACCGATGCCTAAGGAAGACATCAGAGCCAGAATCGATGACAACTACGTCGAGGACTCTAATAGAGATGTCGGGGTCGTAAGTATCTACATACACGATTTGTTATTATATCTCTTAAATCTGCGAATAGTGAACTTCTTTCGCACTTCGCAAGCAGTGAAAGTTTAACTGATACTTTTATCTAACGATATTTCGATTAGACTGGTATGTCAGTTCAAACTTTAAATGTGCAACAGTTTTTACTTCTACTTACACACGAACGATTTACCTGTACAATTAAACTGTCAGTTAATCTAAACGTCTGTAGCCTGCTTTAGGCCCCTTAGAGGGCGAAATTCTACTATCTCAGCATCCCAAAAACCGACAAAAAGATATCCTACCTATATCAAAACTAAAGTCAAGCGATCCCATTGATTTTAAGACCATTTTTGTGAGTAGGGCCAAATGCGTCGATCCCCATACAACTAGACCAGTCTCTTTTAGAGACTAGAAAGAAAAAAGTCAGAGTGAAAAAGTTAGAGTTATTAATTCGGTTTTGGATAAATTCGAAATGATCCCATTTGATAAATTAGTATATCAGATTAAATTAAGATTAAAATCATTAATCAATCAATTATATACTCTTGTTCTCCTACTGATCTTAAGTCCCTAGACCACTTTTTTTTTTCAATTTACTTCCAAGTACAGACTGTTTGTCCTCTCTTCCGTTATTATAAGTATAGATTAACCCCACTACCCCTTACAATATGTTCGTACCAGGCTGGTGAATTAGTAGAGGAGGTGGGTGAAGAGAACAAGTCCCTGCTGTGGTTCCTGTTGAAACAAGTCCGACCGGGCATGGACTTGAGCAAGGTCGTGCTGCCGACCTTCATACTGGAGCCGCGGTCGTTCCTGGACAAGCTGGCTGATAGTTACTACCACGCTGATATATTAGCTAGGTGAGTATCTGTCTATAAAGAATTCTTCTGCTTATGATATAATATGATATTTATTTATTAATATGAATCTTACTAAACATTTATCAAATAAAATTAGAAATCGACTCTACACTAAGCACAAGCTTGTATTGCAGGAACTGAGATACTAATATAGTACTCTTTGCATGTAGTGGTGGGTCTCATTTAGTGTTAGAGTTTTCAGGTTTAAAGCCTAACGACTGCTATCAGAGATTATAACTGGAACCAACTGCTTAACGTGTCTTCCGAAGCACGGAGGAGCTCGAGAAAGTGATATTTGTCACACAAATTATCGGTCACCCATACAAGTAGTGACCGCGCCAGTCGTTGTTAAACTTAGATATTATGTACTACCTGCTTCTCCTTCTCTTCACTTTCTCTGCTGCAGTTTCTCCCGCGTAAACCTTGATCCCGATTAATTCAGTAACTTTATACATCAACGTTTAAGTTCATTCCGGTAGATCTTTTTTTACAGACTTGTTTGTGTTAGCCTAATGAATAATCCATGTTTGTGACCTCAAGCGCCGAACGCAATCGAAAAATCCGCGATTTCTTTTTGCTATTTTTCAAAATTTTCTAAAATAATCTTAAAGGTCTAGGCTAAAGTAGATTAAATTTGCTACAATATAGGACTGAAGTTGTCTCTGAAATTGTCCAATAATATTTGAAATCAAGCCTTTCAATGTTTAACATATTTTTTGAACTTTGCAACTTTACAAATTGATTCCAGTGCTCAGACGCAAGAGGACCCGTACCAAAGATTCAAGTTGGTCCTACGTTGGTACCTGTCCGGGCTCTATAGGAAGCCCAAAGGTCTGAAGAAGCCCTACAACCCCGTACTAGGCGAGACCTTCAGATGCTGCTGGAAGCATCGGGAGCAAGACAGCTATACCTACTATGTGGCAGAGCAGGTGAGATGAGAACGTACTATATTTACTAGTTGTGGAAATACTACAGGTTGATTGGAAGATCGCTTTTAGTGGTAAAGCCGCTCATTGTACCATTATTCTTATCATTTAGTCTTATAAAAGCGAAAGTTTGTAAATTTGTTACTCTTTCACGCAAAAACTACTAAACCGCTTGCGATGAAACTTGGAATATAGGTAGCTGGATACCGGGAATAACAAATAGGCTACTTTTTATCCCGATAACCTTGCGAGAACGGGACTAACGCGTCTTAACATCTTCTTCAGGGTAGACCAAACCAAGATGCCTGCAAAGGCAACAAACCGTTCCTACAAACGGCATTGCAACAATGCTGTTAATAAAAACAAAGAGAGAAAACCGAAAACTTGAGTTTTATTTCAATACAAAGTCGCGAAACCAGAAGAAAACGATCCAGTTTTGATTTTAGTATTATTTGTTACTGTAATATTCCATTTTTGAGTAAATCTTAATGTTATTCTGGTACAATAAAGTGTTATCTAATCTGAACGGAGTCCTACTACTGAGACTTCTCTGTCTGTCCGTCCGTCTGTCAACAGGCTGTATCTCATGAACCGTCATAGCTAGATGACATTTTTACAGATGATGAACTTCTATAACCACTGTAACAACAACTGCTAAAAACAAAATAAAATAAATACTCCTCACAACAAACGTAATTTTGAACGCAGCGTTACCGCAACTGGCGTCAGTTGCGAGGATTTCGCTCGTTCGTTATTTTAGGGCTCCGCACCCAATTGGGTATGTAAATAAAAAAAAATATCTTGTATATATTTTTATATGAAAGGATATGTTATTTCGAGAAACTAATTTAGTTCTTTTGTAATTTAGATCGGTAGTTACTTTTATATAATTTTTTGAAAGATTGTGTTGATGACGTCGTATGGTTACAAATTGTATGACACCCCCAATAATGTGCGATCTGTTAATTGAAGTCCAGGGACTCCTTTTAACACCCCGTACAAAAAAGTATAATCGCCGGTAATAACCACGTTAAGTCAAAGCAGCTATGCAATGCAAAGTGCCTGTCAATTTTTACTGTTGTCTTACATCCACCGGATAGATAATATGGGGAACAGATAATGTACCACCTGAAATCAAATCAAATCAAAATGTTTTTATTTCGGATAAAATAATACATCCATATTAGTAAGAAATCTTAAGAGCTAGTGTTAGTAGGTAATTAACTATGCTTAAAAATTGAATTGATAACTCACATGACCGGCGTGTGGACTCACCCAATGTCATGTCGTAAAATATAGGGTCGTGCTATATCTGGTTGTATATTAATGGTCGCTGCAACCATCTGACGTCACATCCTCGTCAATGGTTTTTTCGATATTTTTTTGTAATCTTTTACTATTTCGAGCTCAAAATAAGAAAATATAGCATCTTACCGAAATATCTCCATATGTTTTTTTTTATTTTCACACTTTAAAAAAATCTTACATACCCAATTGTGAAAATTGTACGGAACCAAGAGCGAGTACGACTCGCACTTGACCAGTTATCTTACATAAAATCTCAATGGCGATATACTTGTTTGTAGGTATCGCACCACCCGCCTATTTCAGCATTTTACGTCTCAAACAGAATGGAGGGCTACGTCATCGAAGGGAGTCTGCTTGCCAGGTCCAAGTTTTACGGTAATATACTACTACTCGTACTATTTATTTATATCCCATCTTACTTAATATTATAAATGCGAAAGTTTGTATGAATGTTCCCACCGATGAAGGGGGTGGATGCACACACTGACATGTTCCGTACAGTATTACGTATGATCGACCTTGGATCGACCGATGGCGGTGACAGACTGGCGGTCGAATCATCGTTCTAGGCCCCGCAACCACCGTTTGCATGGAACATTTTTTCAAAGGATTGCTCCTTCCATATTATGTATATTCAAGTTCGTTGATAAACTGATTGTAATTGTTGTTGGTTGTGCAAATAAAGTTTTAATCTATCTATCTATTTATCATCGAATTTTTAAGGGACTAATTATACATTTGCGATTTTTTTTGTAAATTTCAGGTAATTCAACGTCAGCTATACTGCAGGGCTGCGCGCGGCTCCACCTGCTGTCGTGGGGAGAGACGTACGTCACCACCGCGCCCTACGCTCATTGCAAGGGGCTGGTCATCGGGACGCTGAGCATGGAGCTGGGGGGCAAGGTGACGCGCGTGCTACGGCTTACACCTACCTTACTCAACTACACTCACACTCCAAATAGTTTATTTCAATAACTAGCTGCTACCCGCGACTTCGTCTGCGTAGAAATAGTGCATAGCAGCCTTCTTCGTTAATTACTCGGGTTCAACTAATTGTATTTCGTAAAGTGTACCACGAGGTTCCTCGAAAATAGAACTATCCAATATTGAAAACCGGATTTTAATAGGATTAGTAGTTTATAATTGTAGAAATATGAATTAAAAAAATATATAGTAGTGGGCTAGCTCACTATCCCGGGGCTTAGTATAGCAGCGCAAGTGGACCTTAGTCAACTTGCGAAAAAGGTTTTTGCCGAAAATTGTAAATACCAAAACTTTACCTAATATTTAGGGTTTCGAAGTCATATGAGAAACCGGTACCTTTACTAACTCCATACCATAGCGAGACACCTGATTCAAGACACCTGAGTCACAGTACATAGAAAGGCTGGGGCCTGGGGCACAACAGTATCGAAACAATCTACGAAATCTCGAAAACGGCCCACTCACACAAACATGCGCGTCGACGAGGAATTTTTGAAGATGTATTTTTTTTTCTTAGTATTATTTTATGCAAGGAGATATATATTTAAACAAAAATCCTATAACAGGATTCAAACCTGTGTCTCTTCGCAAACCAGGCGAGTGCTCTAACCACTGAGCTACATGGAATCACGTGTCATGTTATAATTTTGGACCATATCTCTCCTTGCTAATTGTTTACCTACTGAAATTGGAATCCTGTCATAGGAAATTTTTGAAAATATATCAAAAATGTTTCTAAGTTTAAACATGCCTTAAGCAATAAAACACAAAAAAAATTGTATTTTTTTTTAAATATTTCTAGTATCAATTTAATTCGTCATTCAAATTGTACCAAAAGGTTGCTGTAAACTATAGTCTTATCTAATGTTTGTATCTTTTTTGTCCCCAGGTCCAGATAATATGCGAAGATACGGGGTACCATGCTGATGTTGAATTTAAGTTAAGAGTAAGTTTTTCATTTTTCTAAGCATGTAAGGGATATGATGGGCCCCTTTCCGCATCCGAAACTACCCAAACCCCGTTGATTACATAATCATAATGTCTTATCGGTTATGAACTGATTATGGTAGTTTGGAAAATAGCCAGTATCAAGTAATATTTTAGAATATTTCCATCATAAAAACAGTCACATGTCGTCGTATGAATTTAGATTGTAAATGGCGGCTACTGAGAATGATTTTTTACACGAAGTTTGGAAACAACGCGAAAATCATATTTGGCAGTAGTTTTCATTTCACACTTGTACTCGTTTAACGGAACTAAATTAATTAATATTTCCAGCTGTGGTATCATCTAATTAGCATCCACCGCTAGTAGTTGCTAAGTTGCAGTACATTACTGCTTTGACGTAACGTGTGTGTTACCGGTAATTACTTCATAGCAGCAATGTAGAATACGAAATATGTTTTTTGACAGTAAATAGCATCTAGTGGCGGTAGATGCTAATTAGATGATACCACAGCTGGTAATTTAAGTAAAGAGGGTGCATGGTTTGTTCCAGTCGTTCCTAGGTGGCGCTGACCAGACGAACGCCATCTCGGGGCGGATCAAGCGCGGGAAGGATGTGGTGGCCACGCTCGAGGGGTACTGGGACGGACGGATCGACATCCGGGACAAGAAGACCGGGGTGAGGGCATATATTTCTAACTAGCTGCGTCCCGCGGTTTCACCCGCGGAAGAGAAAACGCGTTGTCAGTTGTAAAAGGCGCGGGCGGCCGAGCGGTTCTCGAGCGGTTCCACTTATTCATTACTCGGGTTCTGAATTGGATTTGGATGCAAAGTATACCATGACCTTCCTCGAAAATAGAACTATCCAATATTGAAAACCAGATTTCAATCGGATCAGTAGTTTTTAATTGTATAAGGAACAGACAGACAGCCATCAATAAAAAAAATATAATTTTGTTCTACTACTTATTCTAAGTCTCCTAGACCACTTTTTTTTTAATTTACTTCCAAGTACAGACTTTTTGTCCTTTCTTCTATTATTATAAGTATAGATATAGAAGATATAGATATTATAAAGAGGAAAGATTTATTGCTTTGTCTGTAATGAATAGGCTCCTAAATTAATGGACCTCCTTTTTTTACCTTGTTAGGATATTAATCACGGCAATCTGTCTTTACGACAAAAAGCCCTGCCTGTGTCTTTTCTTAGGTTTCATGTGGTCATTTCAGAGTCCATTGACTCTTCGTTCTCCTGGACCGACTTCAAAAATTCTTTCAACAATAGAATGCTACGTTATCGAGGAGTAACATTTTACTCCCGATATTCCCACGGGATCGGGACTTATGCGGGTCAAACATGTTCCGCAGTCCGCTTGGCGCTACTACTTAGGCCGGTGGTCGGTAACAAGCCGCGGCCAAAGCTTCTCACCAAGGAACCTCCGAACCGGGATACCGTAGCCATATTCTATTAGACCCGGGTTACTGGGTCCAAAATATTTATTGAGTATTTCTTTAAAATGGTCGTCGTTAAAACATCGTGAGGAAACTGACATGTCCTAGGACTCACCACGGTGAGAAGACATGGGACATTCGCCAATCCGGAGTAGGGTCCCGTAGCGTTTTACTGCCTAACCGCTCCAAGAGAACTCTTGCCCTGCAGTGGGACTAGTTAAGTGGGTGATCCTGGAGAGTAGTTTTTTTTCGTTGGGATTTATTTAGTAGTGAACTTCACAAAATTGTTTTTGGGAACGGTCAAAGAATACATCGAGATGTTTCGCCTTGAACCGCAACGTATCCTCGGCTATGGCTCACTGAGTACAGTTGAGAATAGAATAGAATAAAAAAACATTTCTTGGCAACAAACACACACATAGGTACATTCCAACAATAGGACACCATTTTTACATATATATAATATAAAACAAAACAAAGATCATTTAAAAGAAAGAAAAATAACATGAAAGAAATACAAGGTCTGGAATGTGAGCAGTGTGCCTGCTGCTAACGAGGATCTGCCTCGGTTCCCTCGCTACGCTCGGGATTTTACTCTACAATCCTTCGCTACTCTCTGGATTCAAAAAATGTATACAATC
The DNA here is from genome assembly GCA_949358125.1 of Idaea dimidiata. NCBI lineage: Eukaryota > Metazoa > Arthropoda > Insecta > Lepidoptera > Geometridae > Idaea > Idaea dimidiata. The sequence goes on from OX442332.1 coordinate 8,086,632, forward strand.
TACTATTATTTATTACATTATGAACGTTTCCAGGAGGAATCGAACCTATTGGACGTGGCGGTATTGAAGGAGCAGCGTCTCCCTCGGTTCCTCATGAGGCTGGAGCAGCAGCAGGACTTCGAGTCGCAAAAACTGTGGATCAAGGTGTCTGAAGCCATCGCCAATGATGACCAGGTAAGCGAGCATCCTGGGTGGCTAACAACAGAACATATTACATTTACATGAATGTTCCTTTTACATGAAATTTAATTTGTGGGTGACGACGTAAGCAAAGAAAGTTTGTTTAGTTTTAGATTTAGTTCAAAAATTGTGGCAATACATACTTTTTTTTTTATCAGAATGTAAACTATAAAACATTGTACAAATATTGTACTGTAAAACAATATTAGCAAAGGACGAACGGAGAAGTTGCCGACTAAGCGAATACTGAACTCAGTGCCACAGCAGCCAGGTCTTTTTATATTTGCGGTACGCATCGCGCATTGAATAGTTTCGTTTTCACGGAATATCGACTTCTCAATTCAAAACTTGAATCGCCGAGTTTCAAAAACAAGTGGTGCTCCACTACTTCAAAAAGGAACAATATTGTAAAGTCTATTTTCTTGTCTGGTCGTATACAGATAGCTGCTACTGAACAGAAGACAATAATAGAAGAGGCTCAGCGAAATCGCGCCAGAAGCCAAGAAACTCCGTGGGTCCCGAAGTTTTTCCACAAGGATCTGAACTGCGTCGCGCCTGAAGGTAACACGTTATGTCGCGCCTGAAGGTAACACGATATGTCGCGCCTGAAGGTAACACGATATGTCGCCCCTGAAGGTAACACGTTATGTCGCGCCTGAAGGTAACACGATATGTCGCCCCTGAAGGTAACACGATATGTCGCCCCTGAAGGTAACACGATATGTCGCCCCTGAAGGTAACACGTTATGTCGCGCCTGAAGGTAACACGTTATGTCGCGCCTGAAGGTAACACGATATGTCGCGCCTGAAGGTAACACGATACTTCTTTGGTCCCGGGATTTTTTACAAGAATGTGAACTCCTAAATTTAAATTTTGTGATGTATGTATTTTGATGTTAAATTGTTTCTGTCTTTCAGGAATTGTCGATCAAGGTTGGAAATACAATCATTTGAACACGAGGTAATTTTTCATTATTATTTATTCTTATAAAGAGTTTCATTTACGATTAAACTTCCATTCACAATCATTCATATTATTTCGTTTTCTAGCCCGTGGCGTAGCGAGGAAGTGCTGGAATATGAGGAGGAGTTTGTGATCCAGAGCGCGGGAGCGGGGCCGGGGGCGGCGCCAGGCCGCCTCGTGGCCGCGCTCGGCGCCGCCCCGCGTCCGCCGCGACTGTCCGACTCCGACACGCACACCGACACGCAAACCGCAAGGAAGACCTCTAATACGTGAGTGAGGGGGGGGGGGTATTTTAGGGGAACACGTGAGTGGGGGGATTTTAGGGGTGATTTGGGAGTTTGAGGGGGTTTGGAGTGTCTTGGGGTGTTTAGAAGTGTTCTTGGGAAGTTTGGGAGCGTTCTGGTGAGTTTTAGTCGTGTTTTGGGAAAGTGGACTGTGGACTCTTTTGGGAAATTTTCGAAGAGTTTTGAGGGTATTTGGTTTTTGTAGGATTGCACTGGAATGTTTTTTAGAGTTTTGAATATGTTTAGGGAGTTTGGAAGATTATGGAAACTTTGGGAGTGTTTTGGGGTTAGTTTAGGAGTATTTTTTTATTTCGGGAGAAATGTTTTGAGAGATTTAAGATTGTTTTAAGAGTTAAGTTATTATTCAAGAGAATTGTCGTTATCGGAGCGTATTTTGTTTATTTCATATTTATCTATTTATTTAGCAAATGCAATTATATCTGACTAGGCTGGAAGGGTGATGTGGTTGCTAGGCAAAACCACTCAACCTAAATGTCCCAGGCTCTACAGCGTTATACAAAACATGGATTATAAATTGCTTGCGCAGTATAAGTCGCCCAAAATCGAGACGAAAAGGGCCAATTAAGAATATTATTCAGTTAGTAATTCGTTTTTTTTCCAGGCGTACTTTAAAAAACGCCCTCCAATCAATAGACTCGGCTTTACGGGAACAGACGTTAGCCATCGAACGGTTGAACAGGAACGTGGAAGCCATGACGACGGGCCAGAGTTCGTTCCGGCCTCAGAACATCGGGCGGATACCTCCCGCCACTCACTCCTGGGACCTCTTCGGAGGATTCGTACTAGCTTTAGTGTTACAAGCACTACTCAACTGGCTTTTCTACCATAAAGACTGAAATTTTTGTCAATATATATATAAATATATACATTTTTCTCGTATGAAATTTGTCAAATTCTAATTCTCTTGAAATTGTCTTCGCTTTGAGGGTCGTTGAGAAATGACTCTAGTGGATGTTTTCGCGGAATATTGTCAAAGAAATTATGTAATTAAAACCGTATTTAGTAACCTGGTGAGTGATAAAAATTTAAGCCAGACTGGTACAAGCCCTCCTTAGAGCAAAATTACACGCTCGTTCTGACATTTTGAAAATTATCCATTTAAAACGAGCAAATTTTATTCATGTTCCTTTTTATATGGCTGATCAAAATAATTTAATTATTATTAATATTGTAATAGTTTTTAAACAGCGCCATCTAGCTCCGAAACTAAATAACCATTAGGAAGAAATGATTTCAACAAGAAATCTATCATCAAAGATTCTTTCGTGACGTAGTTGGTAGCGCTTTCGCCCGACGATACGACGATTTGCGATGGGTTCGTACCCCACCGCAGGAGGATGTTTTAGATGATAATATTTGTAATAAAATCCCTTGAGCCGTAAAAATAACAAATATTAACTAAAATTCTTGTACATTAACCCCCTTACTTATAAACGCTAATTAATGCGCTGCATAACTATGCATCGTTTGTCTTTTACTGTCACATGAAGTTTCAAAGTTGATAGACAGAGACAAACGTCACATAACTAAGTGTGTAAATAATATTTTATAAGTAAGGGAGTAAAAAAGTAAGCTGGAAATCATAATTTCCGAATCTACCGAGGCGACGAGATCGCGTGGTCTAATAATAGGACACTCGCATGGTAAAATACGACTATACTACAGCTAAAAAAGTTTTATACAAAACGGTTTATCCGTTTCGGAGCTATATGGAGCCTCAGTTTCTGTCTGGAAACGTTAGAAGGATTATATTGCCATTATTTAAACTAAATGTGATTATTTCTTAGATATTTTTTGACCAAATTGTAATTTAATTAAGGGGGTTCGTTTTTTTATCTCTAAATTCGAGGCTGATGTATGTGCTAGTAAACTGGTACATTGGCTTGTTTGCTTGTGACTCGCTTACTGACATGCCAGTTATGTAGTAATCAAAGTATTTCTCCACTGGATAGATTTTTGAATGTCGTGTCAGAGACAAACGTCACATAACTTAGTCATGTGTAAATAATATTTTATAAATAAGGGAATTATAGTCTGTATTAGAGACCAGTCCAGTTCTATGGGAAATGGGTTTATTGAGTAGCACTCACCTCTCGACTTTACAAGGCCTTCTTCCGCCGATCTTATGTAGTCGTGTCCGGTTAAGCAACGCCTGTCGCGTACACCACTCGGATGGGTGACCGACAATGTGTGCGGCAACAACATGACATCTCATTCCTTGCGTGAAGCAGTCATTTGGTGATTAAAAAAACGAACCCAAAAATCTTATAAAGACATTATTTTTAAATTACGGTGACCAGTTAAAAGATGAAATCATTTTCTAGTACACCTATTTGATTTAGATAAATACTACTTGCCTCCGACGGTTTTACTCGCATAAGCCTCGATACCGTGGAGTTATCGAGATAAAATTTGCCTATATGGTAATCCAGGACACCAGTTATCTGCATACTAAGTTTCAATACTATCGGTTCAATTGTTTTTGCGTGAAAGAGTAACAAACATTACATTTCACTAATAACGAACTTTTTCATAAACTTTTTTAAGTTCACACGATTTGTTAATATAGATAGTTACATTTAAACATTTTAAACTCACACGATTTGAACTCATAATTATTTTTCCCGGGTCTTATTCGCGTATTATTATCCTCTCGCGACCAAGATCATTGTAACATAATCGAAACGTGGAGGTAAGAGAATTTAATAGCTAATATTTAATAATACGCGAATAAGCTTGGGAAAATAATTATAGTTACATTTTACAATCAACGATCCAACGATCGTGACCAAGATCATTGTAACATGATCGAAACGTCGAAGTAAGATAATAAAAAATAATACGCAATTAATAGCCGAATACTGAAACGCTACTCAACATTTGAGAACTAATTAAACAAAGAAGCCGCTCTCAAACTCCAAAATTACCATACTGATTTTAAATTTAGAAACTGCTCAATAATTTAAGAACCTCTCAAATTTTTAAATGACGATTCTGTATTCGGCTGTAAGACCCGGTAAAATGTACTTTCTCGTCTGATTTGAAAAACACTTGTGTATGTTTGTTACCCTTTCTCGCCAAAAGTACTGAACCGATTGCAGTTAAACTCTATACGTAGATAGCCTAAATACTTGTTTAACACATGATCCCGTTATTCCCGCGGGAACGGGACTTTAGCGAGTATAACCGCAGGTCGCAGGTATATCTTAAGAATTATTTAGTTTTATTTCTCGATTACTAATTTTGTGTTTAAATTTTTTGGGTACTTTAATAATTAAAACCCTACATTGTAATATTTTTAAGAGTTCCTTGTTTTGTCTCGTTAACATGTTATTTGAAACCGTGTCGAAACATCGAGTTAAATAAATACTAGTGAAAGAAAACATGGTAAAAACGCCGCATTAAATAATTATAGTAAATATACCTTTTTTCTACTTTAAGGTAAAAATTAAAATTAATCATCCCAGTATTCGTAGAAGGTTCCTAAAAATGTTTTATTGAGCATCGTCTGTCTCTTTTGCACTTAGAGACGCAAAATACGTTTTAACAGAACAACGTTTACGAATACAGGGGTTATTCTTCCAAAATTATGAAAATTAATTATAATAAAAGAGCAAAAGTCCTATAAATTGCTTTTTAGGCATTTAAAAAGCCGTGTAGTGTAATTCTCTTCTATTACATTTACGTCAGTAAAAAAAGGCTCGAATTTTCATGCAATCCTTTTTTACTAGCTCAGTGGGATTGCTCGGCACATGGCACCGTGTGATAGGTAGATAAATGATTTATTGTACCAAAGCTTATATTACCTAAATATTACATCTAGTATGGCACAATGAATGCCTTATCGCCTAAGGGCCGATCTCTTCCAGGAAAGCCATAAATGAAGAAAATACTGTTTTTATACGCCCCCGTTACGAAGTAATTTATAGGGCTTTTTTAAATTAAAAGAACAAATATTTTTTCAATTTCAACGTGTATGTAATATAAAAGTAGTTTTAATGATATTGCCAGTGTAAAAGATGATATATTTATATACTTAATTGATTATTGCCAGCTCTAAGCCAAAATTTAAATCTAGACGGAATCTCGGAAGTTTTGAAAAATATAACTTTTGTGATGAATTCCTTCAGGTTTATTTTTTAAATGTTGTTTTTTTTTCTTTTTGAATAACATATTGTGTTTTGAAAAGTTTTAGTTGTAGAATTGTGGAAATTTTGTCGGGATTGTATATAAATAAAGTATTTTTCGTAGTATATCCGTAGTACTCCATAATACAAGGCTAGCTGCTAGTTTCAGCCTAGTTTGGGATGTGTGCAATTTTTTGCAATATTTATATTTATTTATTGTGCATATCTCTAATATTTATAAATTATCCATTTCGGCTATATTGCGACAGACGTGGTCAAATAGGGAATTCACCTAAGGACGTAAATAACTATTTTTGCCTTAAAAGCCGGTACACAATATGTTTTTCAAAAAATAAAAAAAGCATAGCCAAATTGTATAAACTAAATTATTGTAGCTAAGCACGCCGATCCGCGGTTTACTAATATACGATATTTAAAAATAAAACAGCTTTTTCTTCTGTTTTCTGTTCAATTGAAATGAAACTCATTTTACGGTTTTAATCGCGTTGCTTTTATTTTTTTGAACGTAATATAAACAACGCGATGATAACCAGTAAATGAATGAAAAAAAAAACAGTAATGCGCCACGAAAAAGGTCTACTCGATATTGTAATTCTATTCTTGTTAATAGGACTTGATTCGTGACGTAGAATAATTTTGAGATACCTATTGTTTTTTTAAATCGCTTCATTTTTTTTCCATCGAATTTGATAAGATTTGTATAGCTGTACAAAAGTCTATAGATTTATTATGATATTTATTAAGTATGATTATTGATTATATGTATACAAATTAAATTAATTAAGTAAATTGTATGTATACATGTAACTATGATATATTTCGTTGGAACGATGAATTTTAGCGCGAACAACTTTTCTTTGTACTATCCGGGCAAGTGTTACTGTAGAGGTGCCTTGTTCTAACTAAACGGTGGCGATTTTTTGATTATTTTCATTCGCAGGACATAAATAAAAAATATACATCTTGCTTAGAGGTAAAATACCTTGAAATTAGCTTTTGTAGCCAAGAATAATTAGTAAAGGCGCATCTAAAATTACTACTAGGCTTGTACTATGGGTATTAAACAACGGATAGTCTTCAAATGGAGCGTATACATCTTACCTAACGAAATATATTGTAGTACAACAGAGGCCCGCGGTTTCACCTGCGTAACTCTCGATCCCGTGGGAATATCAGGATAAAAAGTAGCCTGTGTTTTAATCCAGTTTTAACGTGAAGAAGCAACAAACATAACATTCACCTTTATAATATTATTAAATTACCTTTAAAAAGGTCGCCGCGGATCAAAGGGAGAGATGGTTAACCTATAGTACAGTTTTCACTCGCTGCACACATAAATCGATAAAAAGCATATCGATAGCAACACTGCGCAGCATTGCGCTCGCCCATAAGACTCATGTGGGAGAAAAACACAGACCAAAACCTGCATTGTTCCCACGTTTTACGACATGAATTACGTGCAGCCAGTGAAAAGTTGTACTATAATGAGCTATTTATGTTGAATTAAAAATTGCGTTTTTTTTTCATCAGTCTGTAGACAAAAATCGATTCGGAAATTTCCAATTTGACATATTTACAGCACACTTTATTTTTATATTTTATATATATTTACACACACAACAAATTCGTCGACATTCATTTCAATGTATCCCGGCCGAAGGTAGAGCCATCTCAGGTTAGCTTCGTCTCCCTATAGCATTGCCACTATTTTAATATTTTTCGGTTGCCATTTTTATTGTAGGTGTGTACTGAATTGTTTGTAGTTACCTTTTAATTTATAATTAAAAAAAAGTTGATTGTGTATCGAGGTCTTAGGGATGATTTGTATTAACCCATCAGAGATTTATTGTATGAGAAAAGCATGAACGCGGCACGGCCGTCGCGTTTTCTTCATACAAACAAGCGACGCGCGACGGCTTGCGCTCGTGGGGCGGTAATATAAATCATCCCATCAACGTGCCGGTTTTATGCGGTCCGGAACGCAACTTGGCTTTTCTTTTTTTTTTTTTTCAAAAAAGGTAACTGCTGGATACAATTTGGAGCTCGGGTCGCACTGGGGAATAAATAGTGTTTTTAAATTTGTGCATTGTTTTTGCGATATATTGATGTCAATAACCCGTGTCTAAAATTAGATTTTCAGCTGTAGACTACGATCTGACGTTTCTGTTCTTTGTATTTCACATTTTGTCTTCAGAAAGATGTATTTAACCACTTTTATAGCAATCATGTTATACTATATTGTTTAATTTTTACTTACGTTAATCATAACTTGTAAGGTGCTACACACATGCTACTAAATAAACATGCTTATTTATCGGTATACGTATGCCTAAAAAGCATACTACTTTTACTTCATTTTCATAAGCAAGCCTGACTTAACGCGTCCAAACCGCCCAGCAAGTAGCATGCGACTAGATCGCACGACGACGTTCGATTTTTGAGCATGCCACCTACTGGCAACGGCTTGATACAAACACATCCCATTAAGTAGCATTTGCTATCTAGTGGCATGCTTTGGTGCCACTAAGTGGCATGTGTATCTGTCTGTACCTTTATTTTGTATCAGATAAAAATACTGTTAATTTCGCACGCTTTTTTCCACCACTTATATAAAAACATCGTTTCCTTTATAAACATCTGCGCATCTATTTTTCCACTAGTCTAGACTTGTATCTTGTGGAATGACCACAAATTACATGGAACTGTATACAAGTTGTATGTATGTAAAGTTATATAGCCATGTTAACCTACCTACATAATGGTAAAACGATCCTGTTTATATCACTCTTGTTACAGTCTATCGAAAAAGTGTAAGACCAATTTTATTTGCATTAGTAAGTTTGGCATAGAAGTGGCGTCTTCATTATATTCTACTCATATTAATTGACAAGCTGTAACAACAGAATTATTCACCGCGCGGTTTTTACTTAGTGCGGCCTCAGCCTTACCATGTAGATATTAAAAATATAGGATTTTACTGTATTTTTCTCCCTAATTTAATTGAATTAATAATACAAAATATATAATTTATATAAATTAATTACGATTGTCATCGCATGTACGTAGATTAAAGATAAATTAGATTGTTGATATTTTTGTTGTTTTTTCCAGTGAATAAATAAATAAATATATTATTTTGAATATTTGTGTTTTTTGTTCATATACTATATTCAATTGATCGATCATGAAACATCGAATATGGAACACGCAAGCTGACGACTAACGTTCGGTTTATAAAGACTGTTACTACTGCTATAGAGTAGTAAAACCTTTTGCGGGGATATTGCACACTTTCCGGGGTCTCTTATTTGTTGGAAAGGTTTATTATAGGTATTATAATAAGTAATCATGTGTCTTTCCTACACATAAGTTAAAGGAAAAACACATGGTTTGTGAAAGCCAGTTTTCAAAAAACAATGCAAGTGCATACTACGAGTATATTAGGTACTTCTTTATTATGGCATAACAACTGGGGTCATCTCTGACAGCAACGTGATGTTTGGAAAGTATTTCTTTAAAAATCATATTTGTTTTGGTTTAGGGCCTTGCTAGCACGGAACACTATTACTCCTTGCTAGACTCTAGACGTTAAGCCAGCCGGGCTGGTCTGTGCGCGTAACCTATTCAGGGGCCCTGTGAATCTGTCTATACCTATCTTTAAAATACTTTACGTGTGTAAAGTATTTTAAAGATAGGTATAGACAAATAAAGTAACTTTGTAGAGCAGTAGGTGTCTACTGCTCTACAGACTCGTCCCCAGTGGGGACGACAAGATGGGGACGACCGGGAATCAATCGCATAAAGTAATTTAAATTTGGAACTAAGGTTCTGGTAGCATACGGCCATTTCGAACTGGCCACCTAGACATTAACACATAAAAAAAATAAAAACTGGGCTATTTTTTTCTATTTTCATGGACGGAAGGGTAAAGCAAAAAGTTTTGGTTAGTATACAGCCCCAACTTTTTTTTTCATCAGCTAAGGCCGATGTGTGGTTTCGTCATTTTGATGTAACATTGTTAAATTTAATTAATATAGAGCTGTCAATATATTTCATATACGTTGCATTAATCTATTTTTATGTTGTTAGTTAAATGCTTATTTTTGTAGCCCTTTTATTGTTTCGCAGTAGATGTGTAAAGTAAAGTATTCACCTCGGTACTAAAGTCTGTCTTTATCTTGGGCGCTTGAATCCCACGCTTCACTCAGGACTCTAGGTACATAACTCCTGAGCTCAATATGACGCCCGCTATATAAGACAGGACTTTAGTACCTCGGTGCATAAACTACTATTGTCCTGACTGGACCAACGCAGTCTAATCCACTGATAGTAGAGGCCTAGAAAGTAGATAATATGAGAAGTGGATTTATTGCGAACTTGTTTTTTTGCTTTAGGTAGGCATGGGACAGATGGACCCGAATTTGGTGTGTTCCTATGACTAGCTGCGCCCCGCGGTTTTACCCGCGTAAGTCCCGTTCCCGCGGGAATATCGGGATAAAATGTAGCCTCTATTTTATTCTCGGTATCCAACTACTTTCATTTCAAGTTTCATCGTAATCGGTCCAGTAGTTTTTGCGTGGTTGAGTAAAAAACATCCAAACACACACACTTTCATATTTATAATATCAGTAGGAAGTAGGATGTAGCCAAGCAATATTAAAGGGTTTTTAGAAATACCCATGGGATCAAGACTGAAGCAGGCTACAGACGTTTAGATTATCTGATACCTAGTTTATCTGCTCATATAAATTTAGGCAAAACTAAAAACTGCACACACTGCACAGTAGAAGTATGAACTGAAAATCTAATCAAAATATTGTTAGATAAAACAGTCAGATAATCTTAACATCTGTAGCTTGCTCCACCCAGTCCATCTTAAAATAAAACAAAACCAAATTAAATTAAATTATAACTTTACTTAATAACAATCTACGGAGGTTGTACAATTATCAACTCTTATGCTTAGTCCTTATCGCGGTAGTGTTTGATGTTGACAAGCACCCACGCCGGGACCGCACTCCAGCCGACCACCATCAGTGTTCCTAGGAAGATCATCTCCTGGAAAATACAGGCAATATTTTAATACTATATGACTTTAGATTAGGTATTTAGATGGTGGGTATTCTAACAACAGCACCACATTATAAAATTCATTTTCTCTTTTTTTTGTGTTGTTTTAAAATAATATACATCCAAGTCTACAAGTAAAGAGTCTGCAAAAGCTCCCAAACGTAGGAAAGGCATTGCAACGATACTGACAACAAAACAGCGAGATTAAAACAGGAAAATGAGCCTCACTTCAATTGAAATCAAAATTGATTCATCTTTTGTATTGTATGCGAGTAATTCAAATTCATCATTATCAGGTGACCTCTCTAATGGACCAGTTCAGTTCTATGTGGAAGAAATTCAGTGGATTCAGTTAAGTAGCTTAGTATGACCATCTGCCAGCAATATAAGGCAAGAAATTACAGGTACCTACCTATATCTAATGAGGTTTCATCTGCTAAGAAAGGATAAATTCAAATGAGATTAGAAGTTTTACAAAAGAAATAGGAGGCCACACAAGTATAATAATGCTGGCAAGGTGTTGCAGTGCCTAGTAATCTAGCTCTACATTAAGCAATGGGCTTGTATTATAGGTATCTATCAGACATAGATTAAGTTATCATGGGTATCTCCTGATTCAAAAAATAGTTTATAGCGGGAATCGCACCTACAACTTCTACACCGAATACAGTACTCACTGACCATTGGTCATGTTAATCAGGTTGAGAAAAGATTAACTGATAGGAAAGATAACCTATTTTGATGGCGAAATTACGTAATTTGCAGTTCGATTTTCCGTTGAAATTAGCAAAATATGCGCTTTATATCTTTTTAAGATATCTAAAATAGCTTAGATTATGACTAAAAGTTCTCTTAACCTGATCTAAACAGCGTAATAACGTAAAAATGATAATGAATGAGATAAAAAACTCACACCAGTGGAAACCCTGGTCCTAGGTGGAACGGCAATGCCACTCATGTTTCTCTGTTGAACGGCATTCTTCAGGACCTGAGGGTTGGCCCTGAGGAGAGACCTGATAGCCAGCATTTTGTATTACACAAGAATTTCTTTTCAAAAAAACCCTCGAAGTTCGAAAGAAATGTTGACGATAAATCAATAATGGCGGATTAGGAAGGTGTTATTTTGACAAGTGACACTGACAGTATTTTTTGTTTTAGTCGATTATTTTCCGATTTTTGAAGATAATTGATTTTATATATTTATTTCTTATCGGTTGTGAACCGATTTTGGCCATTTGGAAATTAGCCAGTGTCCAATATTATTAATATGTATGCAAGTTATTTGCATCGAAACAGTCAAGGGAATCATTTGTGAACACGACGGCCATTTACCAAGATTGTTCACGAAGCTTTGGAGACGACGCTGAAGTCCATGTTTTGCACCGATTTTCACTTTTATTGCACTTGTACACCTTCACGAAACTATATTGATTAATATCTGAATATGCCCCCGAAATTAAATAATTTGCACGCATTTGAACTAGGTTTCACAAAAATTCAAAAAAGAAAAAACACATCTTCTCAACGCGTTCCCGCCAAAACCCCTTATCACTTCTCACTCAAGAACTATTTGCTGGGGTATCACACTAAAGATGTGAGAGGTGGCTGGCTTCTCTACCAATTGTCGCAAACTTATCCCTGGGGTGCGAGTGGTGGAGGGTGGTATAGGTGCTAGGCAAACCTACTCCACCTAACAACGTCCCGGGCACTACATCGCCATAAAATAGCATGGGTTAAAAGTTGCTGGCGCTGTGTATGCATTATCTAAAATTAGATGAAAAGGCCAATATTATCAATGAGTCTATTAAAGTAATATTATAGATGTATGAGAGCATTTAATGCTCTCATACATACATGCACTATCCGACGACACCTAGCACTGGCTAATTCCTAAATGGCAATAGTTAAAGACCGCGAAGAAAATAAATAAAACCAAAATAAAAAGTATTTACTTACTTACTTTTTATTTATGAATATAAGTATCAAAATACAAAAAAATGTATAATATCAATTAATTTTAATTTATTTACTTTATCTTTTAAAGGAGCCTTTACAATATTTTTGTTTAAAACAAAACATTAAGTATTTGTTAGTAAATTATTGGAAAACACGTTTTTAAGAAATTATTTGTAAATTATCTCATAAGAGGTTAGTCTTTGAAATCAAGTGTAATAATTAGTAATTTTAGTGGATGTAAAACTGTAAGAAGATGTGTTCATCGCACTAAATATCTTCAAATATCTCCAAGTAAAGGTTCAACTTCAAGGACTGGCCTCTTAAGAAAATAGCTTTAAAAAATATGTCCCGAAGATGGGACTATTTAGTTTGGCGCTACGACTTAGCCAGGCTTCGTCTGCGAGTTATTTCCGCAAAATAGGTTCACATTCCTTTTCCAACCAATCATAGTCGTCCAAAAGCCCGCGTTTTCTTAGGACAGGCCCTAAAGTATCGAAAACTCGCTTGTGGTATGCATTTATGTAGTTTAACTGAAAAAAAAAACAAACCTTAGCTCTTGAAAATTAAGCAGTGATTTTCTGTACCTCAAAAGGTAAAATAACTCTTGAACCCATATATTAATAGATAGTTTTTTTTTTAATTAGTTTAATTTTGTCCCATTGCATTGCCCCATGCAAACAATGCACTTAAAATTTAATAACTTGCAACTGGACTGCAATCCAAACATGACTGAACAATGTATAGAAAACGGTAGGTTCTCCAAGAAAATTTAAATTGACAAAATAATATGAATTGATTTTTTACATAACTCAAATTTGATTTCCTATCCATAAATACATTATTAAAATCATAATTTTATTACACGAAACAGGCCATCAGTTAACTCTATCATCATTAGTTTTTCACCCGCGTAAGTTTTCCAGGTTTCCAACAATCTATATTCGAGTTTTATCGCGAACGGTTTTTACGTGAAGTAACATCAATGACCGGATATAAGCATTTAAGTATTCCTTACGCTTCAAAATGACACCACGTAAATAGGCCGTGATGATTAAAAAGTGTGCCGCGACACGAATATGTCACTTCAGTTGTACTTGGATCTTGTCATTCAAAGAACCAACCACCTTAGAGAACAGCGTATTGCCGCCGCGCGCCGGGCCGTCCTCGTTGTCAACACACAATTGGCAAAAATATAAACAAAGGTTCAATTGCTTAGCTTATAGCGTGGTGTGTAGTTTGTGTTTGCATACTTCGTATTTGAGTAAGTTTTGGCGCTATTATTTGAGGTGAGTTAGTATGGAAAGGCTTCTTCCATGCTTATACCCGTTGACTGAGTCAAATACATACATACCTACAAACTTTTAGCTTTATAATATTAATAGGAAGAAGGATGCTCGCGTACTATAAAGTAACTTACCTCAAATTCGTCTAGCAGCTGCAAATCTAGACTTAGCTTCTGGTTGGGCACTAGAGTTATAGTGTTGAAGCCTAACACGCCGCGACCATCGTAGTCACCGACTAAGTATTTAGCCTGGAACAGTTTACTCACTTTTAGTCAGTCTTAAAGTTTTAGTCAGGTTTTTAGTCATAGGTTAATAATTTGGTCAGGTTAAATAAAGTCAGTCAGGTTATTGGTCTGATTTAAATTAATTAGTCAGGGTTTTAGGCGCATATAAATAATTTGGTCAGGTTGAAATAAGTTACCCACTGCTTTTAATAAAGTGAAAATCTGTAAGTCGGACTTAAATAAGTCAGAACGGGGTTTTAGTCACGTTAAATTATTTGGTCAATTTGAGAAAAGTTATGTAATGGTCAGTTTTATATAATTAGATAGAAGAACTTACCTTAGGATGATCAGTTTCATTGGTGACAAGTATAGTTTCAACCAAGTCCTCGTGCCTTATACCGAAACTACCTACTTTGTAGTATCCGGGCTCTGAAATATAATCATTTAAACTTTAATGATTTTTTTTAGATTTTTATAACAGAGAAATACATCATCAACATTTCTCCCATGACAGGATTTGAACATGTGCCCTTCGCTTGCCAGCCGAATGCGCTAACCACTGCGCCATACGGGAACCCATGTGACACGATGCATTTCTCCTTGCAAAATATTTAATTTATACATGATCCTCTTAAATAGTACAATGATTTTATTCAACTTTTTTTTAACAATGAATACATGATAATGAAAGAACTATTATCTAAAATTACTTAACGATATAATATCATTATTATTCTAAGAATTTTGGGGTTTAGATCGCGTTAATTTAAAATGTCGAAACTTCGCCTACATCTGGGTCACATTTGACCCGGGGGTGGGTCACACGTGACCCGTGACTCACCGTTGCTAAGTATCTGGCCCGGTTTGAGTCCAGGGTCGTGCGGGTAGGGTCGCCACGAGACCCCGGCGGGCCCCTCGTGCACGTTCAGGTAATGCCCCACTCCGTGCCCCGTGCCGTGCGCGTAGTCTAGCCCCACGTCCCAGAGGGATTTGCGCGCGAAACTGTCGAGGACATTCCCCTGGGAAAAACAAGAGTCTCTTGAAATACATTTTATATACCCATTTTTACGGCCTTTGTGGTGCGGCGGGCGAAGGTCCGACTGCATTGCAGAAGGTTGCAAGTTCGTTTCCCGCCGTATTTATACTTAAAAATTAAATATTTGTTTCTGGCCTGGGTGTGTTCTGTATCAATGTATGTCTAAAAAAAAGTATAACATAATATGTAAAATATCCGTTGTCTAGTTCTTACAATACAAGCTTAATGCTTGATTTAGGGCTAGATTGCGCTGTGTTTAATGTTGTGCAATATTTATTTATTTGTTAAAATATTTATTTATTTGTATGGTTTTGTATTCGATATGCGGTATTATGGATTTAAAATTAGCTGTTGAGTTAGGGTCGTTTAAAAGTTAACATTTAGGGGTCGTTATCGACCTCCTGGGCATGTATGGGTTGATAACGACCTCTGGTCAAAATTATACTTTATAGGTAAGTAAAAATAACCTGGCAAGATTAATACTTTTTGGACAACCGCTAAAGTGTGGAATTTTTTACAGCACAATGAAAATATTCCGTCACCTATTCGACAATATAAGTCGAAAATAACATTTAAATTACATCTCAAGACGTATTTATTGACTAACTCCCTTATTTATAAAATATTATTTACACATGACTAAGTTATGTGACGTTTACCTTTGTCTGTCAACTTTGAAACTTCATGTGACAGTTAAAGACAAATGATGCAAGTTATGCAGCGCATTAATTAGCGTTTATAAGTAAGGGGGTAAGCAGAAATTTGGTGTACCTAAGCACTTTGTATGCCAACTTTAGTAATTCAAGCTACCTAGTCACGCCCGTCCCTAATCTAGTCGTATTATTTTTATTAAATATTTATTTCTACTTTTTTATTTTATTTTTGTTTTGGCAATTGGTTTCATTGCACTGTGCAAAATTCCACACTTACGTCATCTACTGAAAGTAAGTCAAAGAATAATAGTTAGCTCCGAAAATACAGAAACCCAGCCTTGGCTGCTCAGGTATACGTATCAGAAGACCTCACCTTAACTCCTTTAGGGAACAGTGCCGTGGCCAAGCTAATTTGACCTTTAAGAACACGCGTGAAGGCTGATTTTTGCTCAGCAGTCGGTGTTCCCATGTGGCGGGTTCTAGTGATATCGGTGGTGCCATCTCTGGAACAAAATAAACGGTCAAGTGCGAGTTGAGCTCGTGCGTTGAGGGTTCCATACTCTTGTATGACTATAATGTGGGTCTGTAATTGAGATCAGAAATAAAAACCCTTCTATTTAGAGATGCGCCGAGTACTCGTTTACTACTCGGTGTACTCGGCTGTTTTTTACTACTCATACTCGGCCGAATAACTCGGATCATAGGACGAGTTTCGGTTAAAATAAAGAATTAGAATAAGAAGCAAAATAAAACGAAACTAAGGATATTATTTAGATTCTGAATAATTTCCTTGATTTCCTTCTAAATTTTAGAAGTATCAAAGAAATTTAGTACAAAATTAAATGTAATAATAATAGCCTTTTATTCGGATTTCTACATTTTTCATGTTCTAATAAAATTCATAATGTGTATTAAATTCAATTATTTTCTCTGTTACTCAATTGCTGTTTGCCACCCGTTTGCTCTTTGGCAAAGGCCTCTCCTAAACATCTCCAAAGAATTCTGTCCCTTGCTGGTCTGGAGCATGTGTTGCCTGCCGTCGCCTTGATCTCATCCGCCCAGCGTCTGTACGGTCTCCCTTGTTTCCTCTTTTTGTGGGTTGGATGCCAATAATTATCTATTTGACTCCATTTGTTACCTCCTATGATAATGTGCCCTGCCCATTTCCATTTAAGCTTCCTTACTGTTAGTGTCATATTACACTAACAGTAAAAAATGAAATGTACCAATTTGAAAAGAAAGTTTTGATAAAAATTTTTGAAGGCAAGTTTTAATGAAGGAATACAAGGCTTCTGCACGTTCACGTAGTCACGATAGTCCTCACCAAGCAAGACGCTTGCAAGTAGCAAGTCACAATTTGTTTTCGCGGTCAGGAGCATTTGTAAGGAACTGAGTAACTCGGCCGAGTACTCGACTCGGCAAATATTAAACCGAGTAATGTTCGGTACTCGGAGACTCGGTAAAACTAGTACTCGGCGCATCTCTATAATACAATATATGGATCTCAGATCTCAGATTTATGTTTCTAACTTTATAAAGGCTAACTTAAGTTTAGAAAGACGAACAAAGTGATCTTATAAGGTTTCCTTTTTTACCTTTTGAGGTACGAAACCCTAAAAACGAAGCTAAAATGGTAAATAAATTAAAAAAATAATATTTACATTTTACCGTGTTTCGATCATGTTACAATGATTGAAATGTCGAGGAAAATAAATAATAATACGAGATTAAAACCCGGTAAAATGTAAATATGTTAACAACTCGTGTGAATTTAAAAAGTTTAAAATTTCCCTCTTTACTCGGGCTGTAATGTATGATGGCCCCATTTTCTGTATGTTACCTGTATTGGCCCCCCGAGTCTAGAAGGAACATATCTCCGCGAGTTAGGGCCCTCTGGGGTCCCTCTTTACTCGGGCTGTAATGTATGATGGCCCCATTTTCTGTATGTTACCTGTATTGGCCCCCCGAGTCTAGAAGGAACATATCTCCGCGAGTTAGGGCCCTCTGGGGTCCCTCTTTACTCGGGCTGTAATGTATGATGGCCCCATTTTCTGTATGTTACCTGTATTGGCCCCCCGAGTCTAGAAGGAACATATCTCCGCGAGTTAGGGCCCTCTGGGGTCCCTCTTTACTCGGGCTGTAATGTATGATGGCCCCATTTTCTGTATGTTACCTGTATTGGCCCCCCGAGTCTAGAAGGAACATATCTCCGCGAGTTAGGGCCCTCTGGGGTCCCTCTTTACTCGGGCTGTAATGTATGATGGCCCCATTTTCTGTATGTTACCTGTATTGGCCCCCCGAGTCTAGAAGGAACATATCTCCGCGAGTTAGGGCCCTCTGGGGTCCCTCTTTACTCGGGCTGTAATGTATGATGGCCCCATTTTCTGTATGTTACCTGTATTGGCCCCCCGAGTCTAGAAGGAACATATCTCCGCGAGTTAGGGCCCTCTGGGGTCCCTCTTTACTCGGGCTGTAATGTATGATGGCCCCATTTTCTGTATGTTACCTGTATTGGCCCCCCGAGTCTAGAAGGAACATATCTCCGCGAGTTAGGGCCCTCTGGGGTCCCTCTTTACTCGGGCTGTAATGTATGATGGCCCCATTTTCTGTATGTTACCTGTATTGGCCCCCCGAGTCTAGAAGGAACATATCTCCGCGAGTTAGGGCCCTCTGGGGTCCCTCTTTACTCGGGCTGTAATGTATGATGGCCCCATTTTCTGTATGTTACCTGTATTGGCCCCCCGAGTCTAGAAGGAACATATCTCCGCGAGTTAGGGCCCTCTGGGGTCCCTCTTTACTCGGGCTGTAATGTATGATGGCCCCATTTTCTGTATGTTACCTGTATTGGCCCCCGGAGTCTAGAAGGAACATATCTCCGCGAGTTAGGGCCCTCTGGGGTCCCTCTTTACTCGGGCTGTAATGTATGATGGCCCCATTTTCTGTATGTTACCTGTATTGGCCCCCCGAGTCTAGAAGGAACATATCTCCGCGAGTTAGGGCCCTCTGGGGTCCCTCTTTACTCGGGCTGTAATGTATGATGGCCCCATTTTCTGTATGTTACCTGTATTGGCCCCCCGAGTCTAGAAGGAACATATCTCCGCGAGTTAGGGCCCTCTGGGGTCCCTCTTTACTCGGGCTGTAATGTATGATGGCCCCATTTTCTGTATGTTACCTGTATTGGCCCCCCGAGTCTAGAAGGAACATATCTCCGCGAGTTAGGGCCCTCTGGGGTCCCTCTTTACTCGGGCTGTAATGTATGATGGCCCCATTTTCTGTATGTTACCTGTATTGGCCCCCGGAGTCTAGAAGGAACATATCTCCGCGAGTTAGGGCCCTCTGGGGTCCCTCTTTACTCGGGCTGTAATGTATGATGGCCCCATTTTCTGTATGTTACCTGTATTGGCCCCCCGAGTCTAGAAGGAACATATCTCCGCGAGTTAGGGCCCTCTGGGGTCCCTCTTTACTCGGGCTGTAATGTATGATGGCCCCATTTTCTGTATGTTACCTGTATTGGCCCCCCGAGTCTAGAAGGAACATATCTCCGCGAGTTAGGGCCCTCTGGGGTCCCTCTTTACTCGGGCTGTAATGTATGAGGCCCCATTTTCTGTATGTTACCTGTATTGGCCCCCCGAGTCTAGAAGGAACATATCTCCGCGAGTTAGGGCCCTCTGGGGTCCCTCTTTACTCGGGCTGTAATGTATGATGGCCCCATTTTCTGTATGTTACCTGTATTGGCCCCCCGAGTCTAGAAGGAACATATCTCCGCGAGTTAGGGCCCTCTGGGGTCCCTCTTTACTAGGGCTGTAATGTATGATGGCCCCATTTTCTGTATGTTACCTGTATTGGCCCCCCGAGTCTAGAAGGAACATATCTCCGCGAGTTAGGGCCCTCTGGGGTCCCTCTTTACTCGGGCTGTAATGTATGATGGCCCCATTTTCTGTATGTTACCTGTATTGGCCCCCCGAGTCTAGAAGGAACATATCTCCGCGAGTTAGGGCCCTCTGGGGTCCCTCTTTACTCGGGCTGTAATGTATGATGGCCCCATTTTCTGTATGTTACCTGTATTGGCCCCCCGAGTCTAGAAGGAACATATCTCCGCGAGTTAGGGCCCTCTGGGGTCCCTCTTTACTCGGGCTGTAATGTATGATGGCCCCATTTTCTGTATGTTACCTGTATTGGCCCCCCGAGTCTAGAAGGAACATATCTCCGCGAGTTAGGGCCCTCTGGGGTCCCTCTTTACTCGGGCTGTAATGTATGATGGCCCCATTTTCTGTATGTTACCTGTATTGGCCCCCCGAGTCTAGAAGGAACATATCTCCGCGAGTTAGGGCCCTCTGGGGTCCCTCTTTACTCGGGCTGTAATGTATGATGGCCCCATTTTCTGTATGTTACCTGTATTGGCCCCCCGAGTCTAGAAGGAACATATCTCCGCGAGTTAGGGCCCTCTGGGGTCCCTCTTTACTCGGGCTGTAATGTATGATGGCCCCATTTTCTGTATGTTACCTGTATTGGCCCCCCGAGTCTAGAAGGAACATATCTCCGCGAGTTAGGGCCCTCTGGGGTCCCTCTTTACTCGGGCTGTAATGTATGATGGCCCCATTTTCTGTATGTTACCTGTATTGGCCCCCCGAGTCTAGAAGGAACATATCTCCGCGAGTTAGGGCCCTCTGGGGTCCCTCTTTACTCGGGCTGTAATGTATGATGGCCCCATTTTCGCCGGCTCCCGATATTGTCTCGAAAGAGGGTCCCATAAAGTCTTGTTCGTCTCTGGAAAAACAAATGATTTAAATAAAATATTTAAAGCGATTTCACCCGCTTAATTCCCAATCCAGCGGGAATATCGGGAAAAAAGGTGGCCTATATGTGTTATTTCCGGTATCCAGCTAGCTAAATTCCAAGTCTCATAGCAATCGGTTCCGTAGTTTTATTAACTTTCGCGTTTATAATATTAGTAAAGTAGTGGAAAATATCCTATCTATCTATCTATATGCCAAATTAACCTAGTTCAAATGTGTGTAAATTGTTTGATTTCGGAGGCATATTAATCAATTTAGTTTCGTGAAGGTGTACAAGTGTAGTGAAAGTAAAAATCGGTGCTAAACATGGACTTTAGCGTTGTCGCCAAAGCTCCGTGAACAATCATTGTAAATGGCCACCATTTACCATGACTTCCTTGACTTGAATTTTACTACGACGACGGCTTGACTGTTTTGATGCAAATTGTAAATAACTTGCAAAATTAATACTTAACACTGGCTAATTTTCAAATGGCCATAATCGGTTCACAACCGATAATTTATCGCACTCGACACTCGTCTATTATAAATTTATAAAAATCTTCGGTTGATCGATAATTCCGAAAATCCATCATTGGTCAATCATCATCATCTTACATCATTGCAAGGACAGGCGTGTATTTTTGTTGTATTTAGTCTTGTATATGTGAAAACATGTAATTAGTTTTTAGTTATCTTTTTAGTTTTATAAGCTGTCATGTATAACTGTATGTTTTCCTGTTAAATAAAAATAAATAAATAAGTTACCTCCGGAAGTCCAGTAGCCGTGCAGCTACCTCCACCTCAGTGGGTGTCCCGTCGTTCTCTATCTGTTTGTGAAGCCACCGGAAGAGACGGACTACCGCTATTCCGTCTCGGATGTGACATTTCCGGAAACCCTACAGACCAAGTCATGGGCTTAGAAATATGACATATATTTTCAGTGAGTGGCACAAGTTCGAATCCTGTCATGGGATTTTTTGAAAATTATCTTCTTGCAAAAAAAAAAGTTTAAATATGCCTTGAGCAATAAAAACAGGAAATCCCAAGTCATGGGGTATAAAAAAAAAGATTATTTAATTATTTTAGTGCAGTTTTAACTACCGCTAAAAATCATAAAATTTGTAACCATAATTTTAAACATTTAGTCCCTTACTTATAAAATATTATTTACACATGACTAAGTTATGTGATGTTTGTTTCTGTCTGTCAACTTTAAAACTTCATGTGACAGTAAAAGACAATCAATGCACAGTTATGCAGCGCATTAATTAGCGTTTATAAGTAAGGAGATTAATTTCGAATTTACCTCTAATTCGACTTCATTTTTTATTTGTTTAGCGAGTGCTACAGGCGAGACTTCTGATATCAAGTTGAGGGGTGTTTCCAAGAAGTCGCTTCCCGAAGCTGCCCTGTGGATGGCTTCGCTAGATTCACTCGAAAGCCACACCGAATGTTTGCCTCCACTTTCTGACAGCGACCTCTGTTGGCAAAAACAAATTCAAAATATTTTAAATCAATACTAGCTGCGCCCCGCCACCCTGAAGGTGTCCATTACGAACCATGAACGCTCAGACATGGAAGAACTTGGAGGAGGCCTATGTCAACGGTCAAGCTGAGAACCCATAAAATAATTAATTATTTATTTATTTCAAAAACAACTACAGCTATTTTACAGGATCCCCCAATGCAACAGGAGTAGGTAAAAAGCATAAAATAAAATTGTTTAATTAAAAAAATATGGTTAAATTGTTTGATTATAAAATAAGTACTAATGTTCAGCAATAAAGGCTATCTTTAGCTGCGCCCCGCAGTTTCAATCGCGAAGTTTTGTTCCCGTGGAAATATCGATCTGATATACAATATAAGGGAATAACGAGATAAAAAGTAGTCTATGTGTTATTACCGGTATCTCGTGGTATCTTACTAATATTATAAACGCGAAAGTTTGTATGTATGTGAGGTTGTTACTCTTTCACGCAAAAACTACTGAACCGATTGCAATGAAACTTGGAATATAGGTAGCTGGGGACCTGGATTAACACATAGGCTACTTTTTATCCCGATATTCCCGCGGGAACGGAACTTACGCGGGTGAAACCGCGGGGCGCAGCTAGTATTAGTATATAGTACATTAGTAGGGTAACTTACTGCAGTTTCCTCTAAATGTGGTACAACAGCTTCATATGGCAACCCTTCGATCTCGACTCCCTCGTCGAGCAAATGTTGCTTGACGTCGTCGGGTAATCTCCCATCTCCCCAGAATAATTTTACCGACTTCTGGGAGATTATTAAGTAGGAGTAGAACACTGGATTGTATTCGATATCGCTCCCTCTGACGTTCAAAGTATCTACAAACAAAATAAATAAATATTACAGAAAGTTGCATACAGCGCCATCTAGCGCCAAACTCAGCCAGCCATTATTGTAGTAACCATTAATTAGTTACAGCGCGCTGTTACACTACCGAACTAGGCTGTTATGGAATTGTGTTAGTTATTGGCGGCCTTATAGCTTAAGGCGACTTCTCCCAGGCCACCTTATAGGTGAAAAAGATAGTATACTCAACTCACAAGCAACTTCGTCCAAAGCAGTTATAACGAGCAGTGCCGCCTTTTTCTCCAGCATTTGCTTTCTCAGTTCTTTCACCTTGTCGCCGGCCGGTTTACCTAGAAATAAGTAGATAATAAATAAATAAATAATAAATATTGCACGACATTACACACAGCGCAATCTAGCCCCAAATTAAGCTCTGGGCTTGTACTATGGGTACTAGACAACGGATATACTACATATTATACTTTTTTCGTAAATACACACTATACAATATACATAGAAAGACACCCAGACCAGATACAAACAAATATTTATTTTTAAGCATAAATATTTGCACCCGGCGGGAATCGAACCCGCAGCTTTTGCATTGCAGTCAGGCGTTCGCCCGACGCGCCACAGGCCGTCTAAATCAGTATTACAGATAAATCAGTATTACAGTTTTGGGCCCAGTTTTATTGTCAACTGAGGTGTAAAGTTGGGCCCACTTTAGATAGTGGTGTGTGTTGTTCACAGAATTTATTTATTACTTGTTGCGCCCCGCGGTTTCACCCGTGTAAAAGAGCACATCTAAGAGATTTTTTGACGCAAATGAATTTTTATTCCATTAATGAATATTTGACTAAGAATTACGTTACGTTTATTTTGACATTGCTCGTTGTGTGTGTGTGTATGACATTATAAATAAGTTGTTTGATTTTTCGATTTACCAATATTTTGTTGACATAATAGCTGACCTGATATAAATAATTAATTCGTTTTTTTTTAACTTTATTTTAATAATATTATGAGCTACTTGGTTTACTAAATTTTTGTGCTCAATCTTATTGCTGGATATGAAGATGTACCATTTTTAATGCAAATAAATAATTTCATTTCATTTCATAAGTCCCGATTTTATTTCATAAGAACCTTCTCCTGATCGTAACGAACACAACGCAAATAGAATTATCGAAATCGGTCCAGCCGATCAAGCGTGATGCCGTGACCACGCGAAATAGTGATTCATTTTTAAGCGAGTGAGGTCCAGTGTAGACAGGCCTGGCGCTTGTATCTTTGTATGTTTGTTCGACGATAACTTGAGTATCGTAGCTCCGATCTTCATGAATATTGGTATGCCCGTAGTTTAGATCAATAGAATTTATAATAAATAAATATAAGTAGTATATCCGTTGTCTAGTCACCGTAACACAAGCTAAGCAGCTTACCACGGGGGTAGATAGCGCTGTGTGTTGGTCACATGACTTATTTATATTTATTATTTATGTGTTCGAAGATGAGCCAGATCAGTATTGGGTTGGGGAGATAGGGGGTCGTGAGATCTCAGTTCGGGGCGAACTACTAGTTTATTTACCTGTGTATTTAACATTCAACGGTACTATCTCATTATGCGGTCTCGATGGAGGCGGTTCATTCAGTTCCCTTCTCACTTGGTCAACCAAATTGTTGGGTACGGCCAAAAGCTGCATGTTGGCTTTTTTCAAAGCTGTCTGAAATTATGAACATTTGATATGAAACTCATTTTCCGGTTTTAATGGCATGAGGAGCTCATTGGCGTAGCAGCAGCTGCTGATCTTGAATGGTCGTGCGGGTTCTCCTCAAGGAAAGGGCCCGGGGGCCCTTTCCTTGAGGAGAGGCCGCGTGGAATAAAACCACTATAAAAAATTACGAGAGGGTGCCGGGCCGTCGTGGTATTTGCCGGGGCCTGGCTGCCAACCGTAAGCCCGCGTCAGCGGGCCCGGGGGCCCTTTCCGCAAGGAGAGGCCGCGTGGAAGAAAACCACTATAAAAAATTACGAGAGGGTGCCGGGCCGTCGTGGTGTTTGCCGGGGCCTGGCTGCCAACCGTAAGCCCGCGTCAGCGGGCCCGGGGGCCTATTCCGCAAGGATGGACCGCGTGGAAAACAACCACTATAAAAAATTACAAGAGGGTGCCGGGCCATCGAGGTATTTGCCGGGGCCTGGCTGCCAATCACCTCGGCCCTTGGTGGTGATCTCGGGGGGGATTCACCACCGGCTTTAGGGGCCCCGAGACGGCGGCGTGTCCGCGCCTCTCGGAGAGGGTATTATATTACACTTATTACACTTCCCACCCTTTTTATTAAAAAAGGGTGTCTGGAAGTGTTTGTGAGAGGGGGCCGACCGCGGCCAACCGCCGTCGGGGTCAACGGTAGTATTATCAGGTCCCGTTGACCCCGACAATTGCGGCGTGAGGGACACCGTGGGTTTTTAGTGGATATACCCCTGGCAAACACCATCTAGACTAGGGGGGACCTCCACTCACCGGGCCGCTCTCCCCCGAGAGCGCCTGATGGTCTTAATCAGATTTTCCCACGAAAAAAAAAAAAAAAAAAAAAAAAAGTTAGAGGCCTTAGGGCGATCTGAAAACTTTAACACTAGGTTAGTCACACCACTACACGAAAAGAAGAAGAACAAGAAGCATTGTTGCAATGACGTTGATACTTTTCGGAGTCTTTACAGACTCCTTCGTCAGGGTAGACTCAAAGGAGTCTTCCAGTCACCAGAATACAGAAGTGAATATAGATAAAGAACGACATTTTTGTGGAGACCTCAGTGGCGCGTCGGGCGAACGCTTAGCTGCAATGCAGAAGGTTGCGGGTTCCATTTCCGCTGGGTGCAAATATTTATGCTTAAAAAATATATTTGTATCTGGTCTGGATGTATTTCTATATATAATATGTGTGTATTTACAAAAGAAAAATAAATATAAATAGTATTTCCGTTGTCTTGTCACCGTAACACAAGCTTAGCTGCTTACCATGGGGCTAGATGGCACTGTGTGTTGGTCACAGGAATTTATTTATTTATTTTTAGAGTTCTGCACCTATGGGTGAAATGGAAACTATTACTAAGTGTTGTGATAAAGGAACGGAACCATTTGTGCGCGATTCCAACTCGTGCGTGGTCGGTATTACCTGTAAAGGCGTCCACTCTTCCCTGGTCATGGTATGAGGATCGACGGCCACTACAGCGCCTTCGCCTAAGTTCGTAGTCAACCATTTTTCCATCGACGGTGTGTCCGGAAGAGCTACAAAATAAAAAATGTGATTCTTTATAATTTCTCCTATGGTATTCGCGATTTTGCATAATAAAATACTTTATTTACCGGGTTAAATCGCGTTTTATTCATGATTTTTAAACGACCGAGCTTTCGCCAACTTCACAGTTGGCTTTTTCAAGGTTGACTGAGATGTAATTCGTCTATTTTAACATTGTTGTTGTGTTTCTTTAGTTTCTATATTTTATTGTTTATTTTGTAAAATAATTATTTATTTATTTTATTTAGTACACAAGGAAACATTCACAATTTAACAGTCATAATAGATATATACAAGGTGTAAAGGATAAACCCTTTTAATCCGAAAGGGGGTTGTTCTAGACGTCTAGGCGAACAACTTTTGTTCTACAACTTGTGGAAATTCGAAGTAGTTTTCGAAAAATTTAAGTTTAAAGTTTACTTGAATATCATCTGTTTCTCCAAGTTCGAGGTCATTGACCTTATCTTGTCCTTTCATTTAGTTTAGTCGACAACAATCGAAACTACAATTACGTTAATTTTTAAAAGCAGCTGTTTTTTCAGTGAACCTTAACCTCAGAATTTTCAAAAAAAGTTCGAATTTTCAAAAGTCGTAGAACAAAAGTTGTTCGCCTAGATGTCTAGAACAACCCCGTTTCGGCTTAAAAGGGCATACCCGTTACATCTTGTATACAGTCAATGTTGATACGTTTTGGAGTCTGTAAAGACTCCGAAACGTATCAACGTCATTGCAACAATGCTTCTTCTTCTTTTCGTGTAGCGGTATGACTCACCTAATGTTAGAGTTTTCAGATCGCCCTAAGGCTTCTAACTTGACCTAACGACGGCTATCAGAGATAAAAACCGGGACCAACCGCTTAACGTGCCTTCAGAAGCAAGGACATAAATAATATATTATGTATATTATACTAAGTGTGATACTTACACTGCTTCATAAGAGTCCATATAGTACAATCGGCTTCGTTTGCAAACTGCGTGTAGTATCTACCGTCCGTCCACACTAAGGCATTAGTGGCGCTGACGACAGCAGTGCCGGCCGACCCGGAGAATGACGACAGGTACTGGCGGCGGGCGTCGCATGATGATATGTACTCAGACTGACAGAAATTAAAATAAAATCATTGAAACTATACACCTAAACTTTAATAAGCTAGAGATAGACGTTAAGATTATCTGTCAGTTTATCTGTACATATAAATCGTACGTGTATGTATAGGCAGAACTAAAAATTTCACAGTTGACTTATGAACTGAAAATCTAATTGAAATAATGTTAGTAAAAAGTTAAAACAGTCAGATAATCTAACCGTCTGTAGCCCGCTTTAGCTCGGCTTGCATAACGGTGACTGTAAGTCAGTTCTCCATGTTCAAATTAACCATCAACTTACATTATGAGCGTCCGCTGTTGGTACAATATAAGCCGCCAGCGGTGTCGGATAATTTGACATCAGCGTACGAAGCGCTGTCAAACGCTGAAGTGTCATTATTGTTTCTGTTAAAAGAAAAACAAAGTAAGAGATGATTTATTTATTTATTTACGAGCTTCGTTGTCCTTTGCTCGGCCGCCACTCGGTTCCAACAGACCGATCGACTGTTCGCCGAGCAATGGACAACGAAGCTCGGACCCGTGACGGTCTAAAAGAAATCATCCCTAAAATGTCATATAGGATACTTTAGCCCACGCACTTATAAACAAAATATTGTCCAATCGACATAAAAGTTCCGTCTCTTTTTCTCGTCATTTGAGAGACAAGTTCGAGATGAAAAAAATGTAAAGTAATGTTGCTAAATTGAATAATAATGTTGTAAACCTACCATTACGTTGTTATCGGATACATTCAGCTAAAAAACAGCCTACCTAGCAGAAATTTCAAGATAAACTGTAGCCCGAGCCAAAGTTAACCTCAGTCGACTGTACGAAAACTTACCTGTTTTGTTTCCCGTATTTCCACAGACATTGGCTAAAGTATGCTGTATCGGCACAAGGCTGAAACAAATATTATATTATACATAATATATGAATAGTAATATATCCTTACTAATATTGTAAACTAGCTGCGCCCCGCGGTTTCACCCGCGCAAGTCGCGATCCCGCGTTGTTCTTACACCTACCTACCGCAATGCAAAAATCCACACTTAAACGGACGACCAAGGAAGTACTGATGATGCCAGGCGCAGCAGCGCCTGGCAAAAAGCGCCTGGCCTGGTAGGTGAAGTAAGGCAAAATTTGTTGATGACGATGGATGACGATCGATGACGATGGTTAATCCGGACTTGATATCCGGATAAAAAGTAGCCTATATGTTAATCGGAGTTTTAAGCTACCTACATACCAAATTTCATTGAAATCGGTCTAGCCGTTTCCGAGATTAGCGCGCACAAACGCACAGACAAACGGACAAAAAGTTAAACATGGAAATGGGATCTGTTACGTTAGTACATACCCCCAAAAATAGTTTTTTCAAAAACAGACACCGCTAAGTTACGATTTTATTATAAGTATAGATATAGATGCAAAATTAACTCTGTTACCGCTGGACCGATTTTAAATGATTGATGAATTTTGGTATAGAGATCAATGAGATCTTAGAGAAGGACATCGGCTAGATTTAATCCCGTAGATCACGCGGGATCAGGACTCACGCGGATAAAACCGTGAGGTTACTGCTATTTGACAAAGAATCAATTATTATTATTCTTTGCTTTACTGCTGGTAATAAATGTCTTCTTCAAACTGCAGTTCTCTTGCGTTTTCACGTTGTATTGTTTGTTAGGTACACATTAACACGTGTTTTAGGTAACAATGGTGGTCATTTAGGGCCGACTTGCGCAGCTACGTTAAACTAATGCTGGAATCTATAGAGCGTGCTTAGGCTTTGCTAAGCAAAAACTTTCTTATGACAATTTTGGTATTTATAAAGCGATCTTCGCAGCTATCCAAAGTTATTGCTTAGATAATTCTAAGTTAGCGTAAGCTCGGTAGGTACATTTGTAAAAATGCCGTTAATACTTACTTACTACTAATACTTAGATAGAACGCGAGTAAAACCCGGTAAATATTGTGTTTTATTATACAAAATCGCGAAACGCTAAGACAAAATTAAATTCTCAGTTTTTCAAATTTAGAATGTAAACCCATCAAAAATAACGACCTAGGCTTCGCTTCTTTGTTCCGACTATGAAGATCTTTTATTTTATTCGTATTACAAAATGAATTTCGACTATAAATTCCAATTCAAAGTTAATGCTTAGCATAAGTTTTGCTTAGCTAAGGTCTGTACCTATGCTCTATAGATTTCAGCCTCAGTAACTCGGATTAGCTAGCATGGATTACTTAGATAAGATGTAGTTGCACCATCCAGTGTTCTACAATACCCACACTTCATACACGGCAAGGGTATCATAATTTCTTCTATGGTTTTCGCGATTTTGCATAATAAAACACTTTATTTATCCGGTTGAATCGCGTTTTTATTCATGGTTTTAAACGAACCGAGCTTTCGTCAACTTTACAGTTGGCCTTGAAAAAGCCGTGAGCTCGGTTCGTTTAAAACCATGAATAAAAACGCGATTCAACCGGATAAATAGAGTGTTTTATTAAGGGTATCCATAAGGTTAAAGTTTTTATAGGTACCAAAGTATACAAGTATATGTAAGTTATCGACGTTATTTGTTACCTACTCCTTCACGCGAAAACTAATGAACCGATTGCGATGAACTTTTCATTCGTTTTCGTGTAACGGTTTTCATAGTATTTACTTCTTTCTACTATGCTAGTACTTACAAATAACAGAATAAAATCACTACCAAACGGCAAACCGCACTTGATCATTGTTTAGTCACTAAAACATCAGTAAAGCTAAAGAGGTACCTATCTAAAGACGTAACATGCAAATTATTTTGGCCAACCGTTGCTGTTTGCACACGAGAACACTTTCGAAATTCATCTGAATTCTGATTGAATGAATGTATAATAAAATACCCATCTATTGGTGCCGCGGCTACACTACTGAATAGGTACTAGCTGCGTCCCTACTGTAGCCCTGCGGTTTCACCCGCGTAAGTCCGGATCCCGCGGGATTATTGGGATAAAAAGGTCAGGTTTCCAGCTACCTATATTCCAAGTTTCATGGTAATCGGTTCAGCGGTTTTTACGTGATTGAGTAACAATCACACATTCACACAAACTTTCAGCTCTATAATATTAGTTGGATGTTGGCTACAGCTTTGGCTTACAAAGTGGGTATGGAGATCATGAAGATACACAGCAAATACCTACCGATGTAGATTAAGTACCTACCTATGATCTTTATTTTTCCTTGCTATTTTTGGATAGTAAAAGTGAAATTTTGGACTAGGCTAGAGACTAAAGTACTCAATCAGGGCTTTGTACCGATACCAAATTCACACAATAATTACCTACCAATTATTAACAATATAAGGACTAGCTGCGTCCCGAGGTTTCACCCGCGTAAGTCCCGATCCCGTGGAAATATCGGGATCAGCGCCTATGTTACCTACCTACTCCTCAATAACGTAGCTTTCTACTGGCGGAAGAATTTTTGAAACAAGTCCAGTAGTTTCAGGGCCTGTTCGTTACAAACAAACAAGCAAATCTTTCCTTTTTTTATTAATATAGAGGTTTAAAATACAAAGTGTGGCCGTGGCATGGAATGGTAGATCTGTGTCAATAGGATTACAATAGATTGGTTGAGGTATAGAATTAATATAGTAGAATAAGAATCGTGGACAGCCGCGGGATGTCGGGTTTTAATATTTTGCATTATTTTTATTTTAACCTTTTTAAAGTAGGTACCTACCTTCTTTAGACTGCCACTAAAATTCGTCGAAATTGTAACCGTAATTTTAATTATTGAGAAGTTTTCTGATGAGAAGGTGGTCTCAGGTGCTTCATCAATTCTGTACCTATAGTCCTCTAGGGGACGATTCCTTTGGTAAAAGCCCAGCATTCTAAAAAAGACGACGACCTTTGTGGCGCGTCGGGCGAACGCTTGGCTGCAATACAGAAGGTTCGATTCCCGCTGGCTGCAAATATTTATGCTTAAAAATAAATATTTGTATCTGGTCTGGTTGTATTTCTATGCATAATATGTATGTATTTACAAAAGAAAATTAAATATAAGTAGTATATCCGTTGTCTAGTCACCGTAACACAAGCTTAGCAGCTTACCACGGGGCTAGATGGCGCTGTGTGTTGGTCACATTCATTTATTTATTTTTGGATGATAATTTGCTCATTATTCCGAAAGTTCTCGTCAGATCATCACCGAAAAAATGGGGCCAATTGGAACTAATTGGTACCTTTGTAATGAAAAAGACCACAAAAGGAGGACCTTAAACGGCGAAGAAACAACATAACATACACAAAAAAAAACATACATCCGAATATCTTCCTCCCTTTGGGGGAAGTCGGTTAAAAAGAATATATAACTTCCTATTGTTATGCGGGAAGTTGTTAAAAACCCTAATTAGGCCCTCGAGTCTCTAAGAAGCTTGTTATAAATGGCATTAGCTTGACCTTTGTTCTTAAAACGAGTAGGTGTAAGAATACCTACCTAATATCAAGGGTTACGAAAAGGTCACCTTACTTCTGGTTGGCTAGGCTTCCCTTTGTCACGTTTCCTTCGACGAAACGAAGCGGAAAATCAACAGTTCTGCTTTCCTATATGAAAATATATAGATAGGCTATTTTATACGTCACTGACGGCACGCCTTGTCGCGTCGCTTGGCTTCTAATTATAGGGTAAGGTAAATGTATCTTTATCAACGAGTATACTAATATTATTAAAGAAGATAAGATTTACCCCTTAATTATAAACTAAACATTGATGACTAACAGATGCATAAACTATGCATCGTTGTCTTTTACTGTGACACGAAGTTGACAGACAGAGACAAATGTTACACACTGTTCCGAAACTACAGCATCGATTAAAAAAATATTCCACCAATAGAAAGCCACATTATCGGGGAGTAACATAGTCTACTTTTGACCCCGATATTTCCACGGGATCGGGACTTACGCTAAAATCGCGGGACGTAGCTAGTGATAAATATCCACCCAAAACTAGAAACAAACATTTAAGGAATTAAATAAACAAATTTTTGATGATGATGTCTTCATGTGATGTCTTTTACTTTTAGCTTTGTTCAGGATAGATTGAACACATACACAGTGACAGTCTATGATGAAGACGACACCTATCAAGGTCTCGAACCGTTGAGCATTGAAAACAAAGAGAAAAATAATAGGCACCACGCGATTAAAACCAAAAAAACCTCTCGAAAACAGAAGAAAAACATATTTTATAGTCAGCGTTAATTATAAATACTTTGTCCTCGTCTAAGAATCGAACCCTTAACCTTCTGTATTGCAGCCGGGGCGGGATTTTCCCAGACACGCCACAGAGGCCGACAAATTTTTAGCCCTGCTAAGGGCTATTCAGAGAGCTTCGGACCGCCACTAGACTAGCATGACAGCACGAGAAACATTTTGTCGAATTGACATAAAGGTTCCGTCTCTTTATCGCCTCGAAAGGGACGAAACCTTTATCACAGAACACAGAGGAAGCAGTATGGAAACACACACATGCATGCACACTTGTCGTGACGCGGCACTCAGTACTGACAACTACGCGAAACGCTCATGTTAGTGTGAGTGAGCCGTTTCCGACCATTTGTAGGTAGTTTCCATACTGCTGTGCCCC
The DNA here is from genome assembly GCA_949358125.1 of Idaea dimidiata. Lineage (NCBI taxonomy): Eukaryota > Metazoa > Arthropoda > Insecta > Lepidoptera > Geometridae > Idaea > Idaea dimidiata. The sequence goes on from OX442332.1 coordinate 8,119,562, forward strand.
AGACCCCAGCCCTTCTATGTACTGTGCCTTTATGTTGATTCGACAAAATGTTTCTCGTACTGCCATGCTAATATAGCTGGTGAGATAGTTAAATCCGGAAGTGTTCCAAATAATATTGAAAAAAAAAACTACAAAAATGGCATTTATACAATACTTAATTTAATAACTTTTTTCACATTTTTTTAATACTAAAGTTAATTTCAAATCACAAAAATATTAGAAACCCAGTTAATTTGCTAATAGGACTGTTGTAGGGACATTTTGTTAGGTTTTATTTTTTTAATTCATTAAACGATTATTTGTTTTCACGGCGGGAATAAAACTCGCACTTTTTGCGTAGCCAGCACGCTTATCAAGAACAAAACATTCAAACTAAAAAAAAAAAATTTCTGTTTCTCAAACCTCGAAAGCGTGTATCTATGCAAAATTCCAATAATGAAGAGACACAGAAAACTACTTTGTTATACATATACATAGTCCAGCTAGCAAACTAACTGGATCCTAACTAATTCAGACTACTCCTATTAAATGTTAAAATAATTCTGTGTTTTATTTGCAAATTATACTTCTACAAATATTATAAGTTGAAAGTTTGTAGGTCTGTGTTTGTTCCTTCATGCAAAAATAGCTAATCTGATTTTGCAAAATAAACCCAGAGAATGTGGAACAACATATAGGGTACTTTTTATCCTGAAATTCCTACAGAATTAGGATCTAGGCGGGGCGTTGCTAGTTATTTTATAACTGAGGCTTTGGTAAAGTGCAGAACACAAATTATGCAGAAAGTCTCAAGCATTCAACAGCCTGTTGTGTTTTTCTAAAACACAGATCTTATAACCGTCTGTGTTCTAAAACGATTGAAACTCATTTCCGATTTTAATCCCGTTGTTTTTTATTATCAGCATTGTTGCAATAACATGCAACATTTCAAGAGGTTTCTGGATTCTTTGAAAAAGGAAAAATGAGTTTTATTTCAATACAAAGTAACAGACACAAGAAAACTCAATGGTTCAACAATTATTGGTGATTTATCATCATATCCCTAATACTCAGTTTTAGCAAATTTATCAAAAACAGTGCACAGGAACCCCAATATTGCAAATAACCTACTGCTTCTGATTCTGTGTGCTCTGCACACAAACAATGTACATACTAGCATCAATCTTGCAGGTAAAGCAATGGGGCTCAGTTAGTCTTATACAATCTATTTACCAATAAGCAGCCAATAAGTACATAAACATAATACATTATTAAAATATTCAACATACTAAAACAAATGTTCCAGAATGTTCACAACTAGCCACACTCAGTGCTTGGTGCCTAGTTAGTCGCTCAGTGGGGCCGGTGGCAAACATTCTAGAACATTTGTTTCAATTAGGGCCACGCTAGGCGGCTCACTAGGCTCTAGGCGTTAAGCCAGCTTCTGGTCTGACATAGCCTTAAAGTTGTGACCTAGGATATGTGGAAATATGAAGGAAAAAATGCACCATCAAAAAAGTTACTGTGATTCTGCTTCTGTTGATGCCTATTGGACCTAGCCCACTTGGCAGTTTGCAGTCCAAAGCATGTGGTTACAATTTGATAAACATTCTACTGAGGTGGCTTCCAGCAGACTGCCCTGGTGTTTTTGTACACATCAATTGGGTAATATAATTGGGACAAAGGCTTGCATAAAGGGTGGGCTTATTGTTTCTCTCTTAACATCTCTCTCTTCCGGGCAACCATTTAATGGGCTATAAGTTATGGAAGGTGAAGAACAGGATGCTTAAAATGAAATGAAAAATAAAGATGGGTTGCTTGGAAAGAGATCACCCATCCAAGAAACAATCACCTTAATAAATAACAAGTCTTTTGAGTTGTAAAACACAGTTTTCTCCATCTCCGACATGCATTATGTCTCCTCTTCTGTTCACTTGAGAATTCTCATCCAGTTTGTTATGTAACACTCTAAATTTTAATAATTCACTAATCTGTAACAACAAAAAAAAACAGATAAGAAATACACTGAAAAAAAATCCTACAATAAAGTTTTTTACTCATTGTGCACACTAGCTTGTAAAATGAGCTAGTAGTGAAGAGTATCTCTATGTCTCCTACTCAATTAAAAAGCTAACCACAATGAAATTTGTTTTAGGACTTTCATTCACTCACGGGGTTAAGGTGAGGATGAAAGTTTGGTAAGGAACTTCATTACGAAGCCATACCAGCTATAGCAAATAGAAAAGTACGCCAGGATTCAAACCAAAAACGCATCTCAACTCAATTTGGGAGTGGCGACTTGACCAATTAATTGACTGGCCTGTGACTCATACATCAAGTCTTTGCTTCTGTATTTTACCAGCCTATAGCTAGTTTATTAGTACACAAACTTACCTCAGCATTCCATCGGAGCTATCGAATTTGAGTTATCACCGTACCCACTAAGGCTGCCTTGAAATTCTATACCACTAATTTGACTATCAGCATTAAAAGAGGCTGCATACGAGTCATTACTTGGCACATGCGTAGATTCGATATTGCCATCTCCAGAATCAGCGGCGCCCGCGTCGGGCTCCGCCCAGTTGATCTTAAATCTCGTCACTCTAGGTTCCGAAGCTAGGATATTACGTACAACTTTGTCAAATTGAGGTTTCGCCGGTGGATTCTCTCGGAGTTCAGGTTCGCTTTCATTGTACTCGTTGTTTATAAAGTACCCGACGCGTACAAACTCCTGTCCTCTGTATGAACACGTTAGGAGGACTACAGTGACGCCTAGAGCGTCGTTTTCTGGAATCCGGGTAACGTCTGGTGGTGGTGCTTGGAACACGAACATGTGCCGTCCTTCCGGTATAGGGCCTACGTATATTGTGTCTAATATTTGATCGTGTTCTTCCGTTTCAGCTGATCCGACGTATATCATCTTCCATTCTAAGTCTTCTTTTAGTTCCTCGATGCATTCGAATGTTAGTTCGAATTGGAATGGGTTCAGAAAGGGACTCGGATTGTCGAGTACAACTACGTTGGTTATGTGAACTTTTGCCATGATTTATTTTGTGTTGCAGCACTTTGTGACCGTAATCAAGCACGGGGATTAATTTGCAACCTTATTTACGGGGTTTTAGAATAAAATCACGATTTAGAATGGATTTATAAACCAAATGGTCGGCGTAAAAATGACAAATGACGTGCTTTTTGGCGGTTGAATAGGTCACGTGATCAAAATAGCCTACGATCCTAACGCTGCGGTGAGCCCTACAGAAACTAAAAGTTTGACAGCACGATGACATAGGTTTAATGTATTCCCTATTTCTGGATAAACTATGCAGTACCTTAACAATAAAGTTACATACGCAAAAGTACCAGCATTATTCTTATCTAGAAAAATAGCGCTCACTTACATTTTCAATGGTTTTCCCACTATTTTCCAAATAACTCACAACAAAACCAAACGTCAAAAACCAAAGAACATAGACAACTAGACCAATGCAATGTTGCTATTTCAACTAAGGAGCGCTGGGATGGGATGTTTACCAAGGCACTTTTTATTAACAGAGCAATCATAATAGTGTAAGATAGATCTTTGATAGATAGACCTACGGAAAACTAAAGCCCAATTCAAATCGCCAAAACACATTGTTTAATGCGTGTATATTGTTTTAGTATAATAAATTTTTCAAGGACCCTAAGTGTAGTGTAGGGTAGTAGTGAACAGCCGTCCCTAATTTTTTAATAGGCAACTTTGAATTTGAATGTCAATTGTCATGTCAAATCGCCAATATGGCGACCGATGGTGATGCTTTGTGTTTGCATTTCGCTTGAATGAGTTTTAATAATTATCTCCTATTTATTCAGTGATAAGAACGTAGGTATTAAAACGTAATAAGATGTCGCAGCTACTGAAAATACTGTGAAGTACAATATAACAATTTGATATAGTGATTTAGTGCTGTAAAAGAAAGTTTCGAAACTTCGCAACAGGTAGGTTTTGATAGCATTCAAAATTGTTTTACGTAAACAAATATTTACTTTTTACTTCGTTACACTACATTAGACGTTACATATAGTTTTAATAATTAGTTACGACAACTTTGTTGACTGTTTAACATTTATACTTGCAAGTTTATAAAAGTTACATCTGCTCTTTTCGAAAAAGGATACAACACATATTTTATGCTTGACTCACCGGTTACCGCTATACATATTAATTAATTAGCCAATTGAACTTGAGTTTTATGTCCTACAGACCTTAGCACACACCCATGTGCAGTCATGTTGCAATTAAATACGGCCGTATTAGTTTTTTCGCATAGTTTTTGTTGTTGTTTATTTTTTTACCTTGACTACTTCGTATGTTACAATAGTCGTTGGCGTGAGGTAAGAGTCCAGGAGAATTGAATACGAAGATTATACAAATCATGTGAGTTTAAAGGTGACCTAAGGAATTAAATTCTGTTTTACCAGTAATTCAAAACCCGGGTTTCAGCCATGATTTCAAATCATAAAAAACTGATACATTAAAAGGTATTTAGTCATGAAAAACATTCAGATGCTTAACTATTTTGAGATAGATAGATAGATTAATGCTTTATTGTACCTAAAATTACAGAGAAATGCAAAGAATTATTAGAGGAAATTACAATATTAAAACAGGAAATAAACTTAACATATTACAATGTATATCAGTGTTAGAAGTGTCCAGTAAATGTGTGTTTACTGCTTCCGCATAACTAAATTGGAGGAAGTAAAGAGGAAAACTAGTCTGTGTCTTATGAAAATCAATTGTAGAAATCCCATAAGGATAGCACAGCTATCCTTTTTGTTTTATTAATTAATTCCATTAATATTAAATTACTCAACCAGTAGTTTACATCTCCTCAGACAAACTTTAAGAAGCTTAAAAATAAAATACATAAAATTCATTTATTTTAGGAAATTGGTACCCAATAGTACTCATACAATAAATTACTAAATTAAATTATTTTATTATCTAACATCACATTTAAATTATGTCAAACTAAATTAAATAAATAACAGCAAATAGTTGGGTGCAATACATGACTTCGAAAAGTGCAACACTGAACAAGCAAGTTTACCCAGTACCGAAGTCATGCGATCCCGAACAACAAAACCTCCAAATTTACCACATTCATAAAATTTATTAGTATTATTAGACTTCGAGTTAGACAATTTATTAGTATTATTACACTGGCCATGGTTCCGAAGAGACTGGAGTGGCAAGTTTCGTTTTTCGTGGAGTGGGTAAATATTACAACTACCCGCAGTCACCGCAAAAGTCATTAGGGTTGTGGCACACTACACAATATAATAATAAAAAATAATACATAATAATAAACAGAATTTGTGTAAGTTTAAAAAGTTTGCAATTTACTAGTAGGTATAAAATGTAAATGGACACCACTTAATTAAATGTCACAATCTATTAAAAAGTAAACAAACTTTCAAAGGCTTAGTTATATTATACACAGGTTGTATTTTCTGTTTTTGCGACTGTATATTGAAATCAATACTCATTTTGCTCTTTAACAACATCATTACAACAATGCTGATAATAAAAACAATGCAATTAAAAAATTTACCGGTTTTAGCTCGCGTTTCATTCAATAACGTCATTATTATCAACAACCAAGCTTTCGCCAATTTCCAGTTAGTTTCAAGGTTGAATTGAAAACCGGTAAATATTGTGTTTTATAAATAATAAAAAATAAATAAATCCAGTGACGAACACACAGCAGCGCCATCTAGCCCCGTGGTAAGCTGCTAAGCTTGTGTTACGGTGACTAGACAATGGATATACTAAAATCGCGAAAACCTTAGACAAAATTATGGAAGTGTTTGCTTTATGTTTTATCCACAGACCATATTATACAAAGAGGACTTGCCTTACCAGGTAGGCCTCATGATACATTTAGACGTAAGGGCCTACTTACAAAACTAATGAATGAATGATTGAATGTCATTTATTTGCTCGAAATATGGTTACAGAGATGTCACTTAAATAATATTCCAACATATTTCACCAGCACTAAACTTGGTACGCAAATGTCGTTTTTAAGATTTTTGAATTTAATTACAAAATTATAAATTTTGAATCTAATTAAAAAATTAAGTACATAGTTATTAGGACTAGGATTTAACGTAGTTAAATTACGGAATTTGACTATGTTTTAAATTTTACTACGTAGTAAAGTCAACATAGGCCGCATCAGTTTTGCTATAGACCTGTAAAAAAAAATGGTTGGACCTAAAATCTCACACTCAACCACAATTTGTTACGCGTTGTTTCATAGAAGAAATAAATAGAGAAATCTGAATACAACACTTCAACTCTGTGTGCTCTGTGGTTTTATCTGTAGTTTGAAAAATCAACCCTAATATAATATTATTATTGTAAATTTGTAACATAGGCCAAAACAGCAGATGGCAACACATAATAACAATTTATTTATTTAATTTCAGGTCTACCATGGCACAACCTAGAGACTCCAGCCCAGTATACTATAGGGAAATACAGAAGAATGCATACTTGAAGCGAGTACCAGAGGAAGCAAGTGGCAGTAAGCTCAAACCATTAGTACTGAAGGTAATGTTGATATCAGTTAATAGGTCTATACTATACGATCCAGTCGTTGGATAAAATAAAAAAATAAATAAATAAATAATTCCTGTGACGAACACACAGCGCCATCTAGCCCCATGGTAAGCTGCTAAGCTTGTGTTACGGTGACTAGACAACGGATATACTACTTATAATTATTTTTCTTTTGTAAATACATACATATTATTCTAATAATTTATCTATGATATTATACATAGAAATACGCCCAGACCAAATACAAATATTTATTTTAAGCATAAATATTTGCACCCAGCGGGAATCGAACCCGCAACCTTCTGTATTGCAGCCAAGCGTCCGCCCGACGCGCCACAGAGGTCGTCAAAACTATTAACTGTGGCGGTCGCGGTGGCAGATATCGCCAACTTGTTTTTTACTTCATAGTTCACCTCTATGTGTTGGCTTCGGCTCCACGCACGCATGATAAATGTTCCGTGTCTTAACTAAAAACCACTGTCTCTAAACAAAAAACCAGAAACTCGCAACAAAAACCAGTGTCTCTCAACGAAAACCACTGTCGCACAACACGAAACCACTGTTTCTCAACTAAAAACCACTGTCTCTCAACTAAAAACCACTGTCTCTCAACAAAAAACCACTGTTTCTCAAGCAGAAATCTCGTTTTCTTCCCAGAAACCTCCCTTAAAACCGCTCTGGACTGTCCTCTGCATTCACAACGGGCGATCACCCTACCTAGAACAATACCGAGACGCCGTGACTGCCCGGGCACACCGGCCAGTGTGGAGACATTGTCTGTCTACTGCTCGGCATGTGACAGCTAGTGTGACGGCAAAAGGGGAGGAATATGATTTCCTGGTGGACACTGACGATGGACCGGTCAGGATGTTGGCTCCGGATTGGTGAGTTTCAAATAAAACTCGTTTTTAATCGCGTTTCTTTTAAACGCTTTTATTTAACTTCACCTTTCCTGTTTTTTGGGTAATCTAATCTTGCAAGTTGAATTTGAACCAGTTTCTTTAAACTTAGAAATTTTGTTGCATTTACGTAGGTATGAAGGACGCTCATTGAGGGAGTGTAACACGCTACCATTTTGTAGGTTTAGTTGTCCCTCGCCCTTAGTAGAGAAATAAATACGTGTTGAATAATTTTCGGAAATAATTTGGGTTTCATTAAATAAATTGATATCAAAATGTTAAAGCTTATGAGGAAAGAATACCCTCTCTCTCTATACAAACATAGACTGTTACCTCACTGGATAAAGATATTAAAGCAAAAATGTTTATGAAATAAAACCTATATCTGCTATGACCATGTCCCAACATTTTTTTTACATTCAAATTTTCCTTACACAATTTTTAATTTAAACAATTTTACAAAATAAATTGGCGATTTTCAAGTAGTGCCGAATTCCTGACGATTTATAACAAAAACTATAAAACCAGAGTATAAGCAGTCAATTTTTTTTATCTTAAAATGAATCCTATTTCGCGTGATCACGAGTCACGGCATACGGCATCACGCTCGAACGATAAAAAAAAGGTAAATATCGCGACTTATACGCGGGTGAAACCGAGGAGCGCAACTAGTTTTCTATAATTCAAAACGACCGTTTATGATCATATTGAATTATTATATCTATTTTGTTGTCATTTGATTTGAAGTACATGTGTTTGTGTCAGGGACTCGATGCAGGACTGGGTGGGCACCCTGCGCAGTAAGCTGGTGGAGCTGCGCGTCGTGCCTCCCACGGAGAACGTGTACTGGCAGCCGCGCGTGACGACCGCGCCGCCGCCCGCGCCGCGCGCCGCCGCCCGCGACCCCACCTCGCCGCTGCCGCCCACACCGCACGCGCCGCCGCAGAGGTACGCTCACAGGGAAATATTGATTGATTGATTGATAATACTTTATCTGATCAACCAGGAAAACATTTCAACACATTTAATAGTAGTTTATGCACCGAGGTACTAAAGCCTTGTCATAAATAGCAGGCGTCATATTGAATCCAAAGCGTACGATGGACTCTAGAGAGTTAACTCCCGAGCGGAGCGAGGGTGTTATAAACTTAAAGTTATGTACCTAGAGTCCTGAGTGAAGCGTGGGATTCAAGCGCCCAAGATAAAGACAGGCTTTATTACCGAGGTGAATACTTTACTTTACACATCTACTGCGAGACAACAAACAAGTTACAAAACTAAGCATTTAAGTAACATCAAACCAATATAATATGCAACGTGTATGAAATACATTTACAGCTCTATATTAATTAAATTTAACAATGTTATCTCAAAGTGACGAAACCAAACATCGGCCTCAGCCAATGAAAAAAAAAGTTGAGGCTTTATATTTACTAAAACTTTTTGCCTTACCCTTCCGTCGAAATAAAAATAGACGAAAAATAGCCCAGTTTTTAGTTTTTTATGTGTTATGTCTAGGTGGCCAGTTCGAAATGGCCGTATGCTACCAGAACCTTAGTTCAAAATTTAAATTACTTTATGCCCTAGGGTTATAATGAACACCTTATGCACCTAGGGAATAAAGACTCGCTTTGCGTTGACCTTTTTGGTCAAATAAAGTAACTTTTTAGAGCAGTAGGTGTGTAAAATAAATTATTAAACTATCCTAAACTGTAAGAGAAAGCGAAAAATGTTTTTACACACCTACTGCTCTACAAAGTTACTTTATTTGACCAAAAAGGTCAACGTAAAGCGACTCTTTATTCCCTAGGTGCATAAAGTGCTTATTATAACCCTAGGGCATAAAGTAATTTAAATTTAGAACTAAGGTTCTGGTAGCATACGACCATTTCGAACTGGCCACCTAGACATAACACATTAAAAAAATAAAAACGGCTAATTTTTTCTATTTTCACGGACGGAAGGGTAAAGCAAAAAGTTTTGGTTAGTATAAAGCCCCAACTTTTTTTTTTCATCAGCTAAGGCCGATGTGTGGTTTCGTCATTTTGATGTAACATTGTTTAATTGAATTAATATAGAGCTGTCAATATATTTAATATACGTTGCATTAATCATTTTTTTTGTTGTTAGTTAAATGCTTATTTTTGTAAGTAGCCCTTTTATTGTCTCGCAGTAGATGTGTAAAGTAGAGTATTCACCTCGGTACTAAAGCCTGTCTTTATCTTGGGCGCTTGATGAATCCCACGCTTCACTCAGGACTCTAGGTACATAACTCCTTCGCTTTGCTCAGGAGTTAAGTTTTTAACACCCTCGCTGCGCTCAGGAGTTAACCCTCTAGAGTCCTTCGTGCGCTTTGGATTCAATATGACGCCCGCTATATAAGACAGGACTTTAGTACCTCGGTGCATAAACTACTATTACTTTATCCTTTTGAAGGCCCGTTTAAGTGGTTCACCCCTGTATATTGAGCCAGTCATTTACTCAGAAAGACGCCACATAAACTCAATAAAGTTTTGATAGACGTCAGTGCCGTCGTCGGTCAACTTATAAATTCTGCCATTTCGTATTGATCAACAATTGACAGCATTATCTAATTGCCACTTTACCTATAAAGCAACGTATACACACATTTAGAATGCAAACACCTGTTATCAATCTTTAACATCATTGCTATATCTTTATTCGGTTTGCACGCTTTATGTCTGATCCGCATAATGTCAAATCTGAAAATTTGAACGCAAAATGTCAGAATTGCAAATTGTCAGAAACGCAGAAAGCCAGATACGCCAAAAGTCAGAAACGCAGAATGCCAGATACTCAAAATGTCAAATACGCATAATGTCATACATTACTTAAAAGTTAGTGAGTGCCAGAAGAAACCATTTAAACACTTTTTAGGTTTAATACACTTTTATTTTTATATAAAACAATCAAATTTAACATGTAGGAAACATGAAAAAAAATTTAGAAAAAAAAACGCTATACTCTGTATGCGCTGCACGCTATATTTAAAAAATAACATTATCATTAAACTGAACGTCAATATTTATTATAATAATTCAACAATTAACTACTAGGGTTTTTTAAGGGCTTACTTTTATATAACTTTAGCCGATTTGGCGGATTTGGCTAATCGCTTTGTGCAATTTTTTTTTAAATAGAGTTTTTCTGTTCCCGCCAAATAACACTCGGTACGACCTTAATCACTTAAATATAATATGCCACCCAGCTCCAGTGTTAACAATGAACAGTGCCTATGCAGTCATGTTTAGGAGAAATAAATATAAATTTTACTAATGACTAACACTACCTCGCGGTTTCACCCGCGTAATTTGCGATTCCATGAGAATTTCGAGATAAAATTATTAGTAGTCTTTCATAAAGGAGTAACAAACACACAAACTTTCACCTCTACATACTCCCACCCTACAGAGTCAAACTAACTATTATCTATTCTGTGGCTGTTCAAGACATCCCGAGACGCGGTATCGCTAGAACTTGTGATAACTAACTTCTACTATTTAATCTAAGGCTTGCTATTTAAACAAGTATCTGGCATTTTGCGTTTCTGACTTTTCGCGTATCTGGCATTATGCGTTTCTGACTTTTAGCGTAACTGACATTCTGCGTTCCTTACTTTTTGCGTATCTGACATTCTGCGATTTCTGACATTATGCGGATCTGACATAAAGCGTGCAAACCCTTTATTCAATCTATGTATCGCGAAACTAACAAGGCTTAAATCGCGGGACGCAACTTTACGCGCAACTATACGCGAGTAAGATCGCGTATTCTTATTTTTAAATTCTCTTACCTCGACGTTTCGACTATGTTATGAGGGGACTGGAGCTGCGGCGGGCGTCATCCTCTTTTGTTATTTGTTACTCTTTTTTTTTAAATACGAGTCTTAATCGAGTAAGTTTCTAAATCTTAAAAAATGTTTATTAATCTTACTGAACCCAAAAATAACATTTTTACAGAGTACCCGGTATCGATCTAACACCAATCACCAGACCTGCCACCGTACCGGAAACTTCCGAAACGGAAGCGGAATCACTTCCACTGACACCGCCAGACCCAGATCCGACTGATAGCATAACTAACTCCGAAAGATCTGTCGTTAGCTCCACTAATAATATTAGTTCAGCCACTGAAAGATACAGCTCTGTAAATAGAAGTACTAGAAACGCTGACCTGACCGAAACAAACGCTGACAGACCCAATACAGAAAGAAATAACCCAAGCAGGCAGAATACGGAAGCTGACAGTCTAAATTCAGAAAGATCTATTGCTGACAGTCAAAATTCAGAAAGACATATTGGTGACATATTAAATTCAGATAGAAATGTAAATACTGACAGGCTTGATGAAGACAGAATAGAAGCAGACAGCCCAAATGCAGAAAGAAAGAATTTAGATAGATCAAATATTGATATTTTACTATCAAACTGGGAAAACTCCTTCGCTTCTTTGCCGAGTACAAGTCAAAAGCCAATCAGTCAATCTGTTGGCCTGCAAACGAAGAAAGTGGCTAAGATATGCGGCCAGAACATTTGTCTAGACGCCTCGATATTTAAAAGAGAACAAGGGGTAGGGAGTGATGATGATAAATACTGTGATAGTGATAGTGATGGTGATTATAAGCAGACATTACTCGTTAGTGATGGAAAGGATGAAGATAATAGGTGAGTTTCGTAATTTATCTTGATTTTCCTTTAAAATAACCCTATCAAGTATCATCTGCTTCCTCCCATTGTCTCAGATTATTTTGATGTTGGCACAGTAGGTAAGTTAGCCAGCATTGACACCACCTACTGCAAATAGATTTGGCAATATTTTTACGTCCAACTCTCCATGGGTGCTTAAAACCCCTAATTACTTGGGGTCGGCACTGTAGGTAAGTAATCATTGACTATACCCTACTACCAATAGATTTGGCAATATTTTTACAGTGGTCCGTCTGCCTAACACCGCCGCTGTCTTAGGGACCAGGTTTACATGGCACTAACTGTCAATACTTATGTAAATTATTTTACTTATTACAGTGATCGTCCAACAAACATAACCGTGATCCAAGTATCAAATAAAGCCCCCCACACTGCAATACCAATAATTAACTCCGAATCAAACGTCTTCAACTTCGAACTGAAAGACCAATCATTTATCAACGTTATAAACACTGAAAGCACCGACACAAACCAATACGGGACCGTATTTGACGAAGACTACGGCCATATAAGCTTAACAACAACTGTCAGTTTGACAGGACCCGTCAAAACTGAAGCAAATAGTGTCAAAACTGAAGCCATATCCGTCAAAAGTGAAGGAAACAGCGTCAGAAATGACGTGAAAAGTGTCAAAGCTGAAGAGGGATTGTACGAAAGACTTTGCTTGGCATCTACTGATGTCAACTCATCCCCGCTGTCTATAAGGAGACTTATAAATCAAGAGAAAGTTAGAAAATCTTCTTTACCCAATTTGGAGAGTGCAAATCCTAATTCAACTTATGAGTATCTGTTTTTAGGACAGAATAGTAACGATTCGAATCATATTACAGCCAATGTGGGTACTGTAGCATCTAGTTCAGGAAATAATATACTAGTTACAAATAATATACCGATTTCAACTAATAATATACCAATTACAAATAATATACCGATTTCAACAACGAATATAACTACTTCATCATCAAATAATACGAACCTAACACTGAAATCAACAAATATGACTAATTTCATCCCGAGAACATCGAATACGTCGAATAGTACAGTTAGAACTACTAATATTCCACATAGAACAATGAATAATACATTAAATACAAATAATATAGCGATTTCAAGTAACAATTTACCAATTTCAACGAGTAATTTACCAATTACAACAAATACAAATAATATAGCAATAACACAGAGTACAGAACAGTCGAGGATCCACACAAATGCTGTGGCTTTGGATGATAGATTGAGATCGAGTGTAGAAAGATCTCATAGTCAAAATGCCTACGACGCGCTACCTAGAAGGGAGGGGCGGACTAATCAAAATGATAATATTGTACCTAACGGAAGAATAGGTAAGAACTTCAGTTTATTAAAAAAAAAAAAAACTGTGAACAGCAAACTAAGCATTAGGCTTGTACTATGAGTAGCTAGTAAACAACGCATATACTACATTTTATAAATATATTTTTAAATAGTTACGTACACTTGATATTTAGACACCAAGACCAGAAACAGATATTTGTATCCGGCGGGAATCGAACCCGCTACCTTCAGCATTGCATTGGGGCCTTCGTCCATTCTGTGAAAATCACACAGCGCTATCTAGCCCAATGGTACGATGACAAGCTAATAAGCTAGTGTTATGATGGAAGACTAGTCAACAGCTAGCTGATTATGTAATTCAATTGCTACCAAATTTCGATTAAAACAATTGAAATTCATTTTTACGATTACAGTCATACAATTTGACAGTTACAGTAGCTAGCTTGAATTGCAATGGCGATTTGTTTGCTACTGAATGACGTGAATACAATAATTTCACTTGTTTCAATCGAGATTTGTTACCAACGGAGTTACGTAATGCTAGCAGATTTCCTACTAATGTAATAAAGGTTCAAGGTAACGCAAAAACTACGGAACCGATTGCGCTAAAACTTGGTACGCAGATAGTTGGAGACTTGGATTAACACTTAGAATTTACAAACTAAGTTGTGTAGACCAAACCCCCTTTCGGCCTAGTTCACCGTTCTCGAACCACGCTATATGATACTAAATTCACTACATTTGTTTTAGAGAAAGAAACGCCTAAACCGATTTGGAAGCGCGGCCTGACCGAGCTATCACTCCTGACGCGCCTGCGCGGCATCGGTCAAGGCAGACGACAGGACAGTCCGACCAGAAATAACGAAAATGACAGGTATAGTTGTAGTATTTCTTATGTTCATACTAGAACAACCACCTTTCGGCTTAAAAGGGCTTACCCGTTACACTTTGTACATTGTTCACAAGGCATTCTACTAAAAATATTTCACAAGAAGAAATACATCAACTTTTGCTTTATTGGCGTTCAAACCGAGCCTTAGGGATGATTTAGATCGTCACGAGCGCCGACCGGGTCCGAGATTCGCTGTCCATTGCTCCGCCGCCACTCGGTTGCAACAGACCGATCGACTGCTCGCCGAGTAATGGATAACGAAGCTCGGCCGGGTGACGGTCTAATATAAATAATCCCTTAGTCGGTAAACAATACAGGTTGAGAAAGCATTTTAATCGTTCATTCATCATGTCACGTGGGACGGTGTGGCGCATTGGTTACCGCACTCACGTGGGTGAAACCGCGGGACGCAGCTATTTTTATATAAGAACAGCTGTGGTATCATGTAATTAGCATCCACCGCTGCCAGTTGCTATTTGCTGTCAAAAAGCATATTTCGAATTTTACATTGCTGTTTGAAGTAATCACCGGTAACAACCACTTTACGTCAAAGCAGCAATGTACTGCAACTTAGCCACTAGTAACGGTGGATGCTAATTACATGATACCACAGCAGATCTACATTGATCCAGACACTGGAGCCAGTGTCGAGGCAATACAGTGCTGGAATGATACTGGAATAGTATTTTTTTTTCAGTGCTGGGTTGCCTCGTCACTGTATCCTGTCACTGGCTCAATACAAATAGAGATCAATGTCCCTAACCGTAGTTTTGGCGGGAACGCGTCGAGGAGATGTGTTGCTAAATTTTCACTTTTGGGAAACCTAGTTCATATGCGTGCAAATTGTGTAATTTCGGGGGCATATTGATCAATTTAGTTTCGTAAACGTGCAATGAAAGGGAAATTGGTGCAAAAGATGTACTTTAGCGTTGTCTCCAATGCTCCGTGAACAATCTTTGTAAATGGCCGCCGTGTTTACAAATGATTCCCTAGACTTTGCTTTGACTATGATGAATTGACTGTTTCGATACAAATAACTTGAATATTAATAATACTTGAAACTGGCAAATGTCCGAATGGAACAGCCATATGAAAGAACTAGCTGCGCCCCGCGGTTTCACCCGCGTAACTTCCTATCCCGTAACGTTAATGATCCCTCACGTATGTCATACCAGGTGTTGCTTAACGATCATTCAAAGTACTATACCTATAATATTTCTACCTCTAAACCAACCCTGTACCAAGTTTATGAATATCGGGTCACCTGCTCTTTTCCACCCATCACGTATGTTGTACCAAGTGTTGCTTAATCCGTACGATCATTCAAAGTACCCTATATATTATTTCTACCCTGTACCAAATTTTATTCATATCGGTTTACGGGTTGTTGAGTTAGAAATAGAAATACACGACTTTATTTTTCAGAGCTGCCGTCCCGCGGTTTCACTTGTGTAAGTCCCGATCCCGAGGGAATATCGGGATCAAAAGTAGCCTATGTCACATCTGGATAATGTAGTTTTCTATTAGTGAAAGAATTTTTGAAATAGGTCTAGAAGTTTCTGAGATGACTTCAAAATATTAATTACCAACATAAAACAAAATATTAAGACTCAAAAGTACAATGAGATATTGCAAAATAATTATTAAAAAGCACTGCAGTTTGGTGACACTACCGTCTCGCATGAAGCCGACCGATTGAGCCGCGCGGCATGATGCCTCACAGAGCTGGCTGGCCACCCTCATCATCGTCGCCCGCTACGTGTATATGTACGCTTGGTACTTATTAATTATTTATTGTGGAGTTATTTTAAAACTGTAATATCTCGTGAGATATTCATTGAAATCAAGTGATGTTAAGGACAATTAGGTTTAAAATTAAATACTTTTAATGAATAACGTATTTATTTGGAAAAGGATTAATATCATATTTACAAAATTACCTTCGGAAACAATGCATTGTTCTACAATAAATTTCACTACTCTAAAAGATGTTATATTGAGTCAACCTTAAGAGTTAGACATATGCTGTCGCGGACTATTTATTAGATCCTATTAAGAGGAAGAATTCTCTCATAAATGGTTTTTATGTAACTTTGACCGTTTACTCAGCGCACGCGACAGAATCTCGGAAAAGGGAGATTTTTTTCCCGTTTCTGCAACATATTTCATGGATGCTCCGCTCCTATCAGTCGTAGCGTGATGTAATATAGCCTATAACCTTCCTCGATAAATGTACTATCAAACACAAAAAGAATTTTTCAAATCGGACCAGCAGTTCCTGAGATTAGCGCGTTCAAACAAACAAACGAACAAACAAACTCTTCAGCTTTATAATATTAGTATAGATAAGAAAACCGGTATTTCCTTCTGTCTCCAAGGCCTGTCGTGCCGACGTCACCGGCCACAGTGGTGCACCGATCCCGACCGGAAGCCCGAGCTGATGGGAGAAGACGCAGCAGTTCCCTCAGTAACGGTGAGATATTTACAATACTATTTTTATTTCAAGTGCTTAAGCCTGCACTGCCCCCATATTATCTATCCAGTTAATGTCGGGCAACAGTGGAAATTGACAAGCATTATGCAGCACATTGCTGTTTTGACGTAACACGGTTATTACCGGTGATGATCTCAAAGCAGCAATGTACTGCATACGTCAGATGTTAACAGATAGATAATATGGGTACTGGGCGTACATAGAACTGGAATTGTCCCAGCTAATGAACATCTATACATCATCTTTGATAATTCAATTTGTCTTGCTACCATAGTTCATCAGATACAGCCTGTAGAGGAAATTAGCCCTTTCTATACGCTTTGTTCTGGTCGTTAGAAGTGTAGCCCTGGCATAGAATATGGTTACCCCATCTCTTCCCGTGGGTGTCGTCAAAGGCGACTGGGATCTAGGGGAGACTAGCAAACCTTGAGTTCTCTCCGCGCGGTGGCGGATAAACTTTTTGGTACCTAGGAGGGTTGATGTCAGCTAAACGCCTGACCGTAAAAATATTGCCAAATCTATTTGCAGTAGGTATAGTCCAGTGATGGGCAAACTACGGCCCGCGGGCCATCTCCGGCCCGCGAATGGCTTAAATCCGGCCCGCGTCAATCAAATTAAAAATCAAGTACTGTGTTGAATAAAAATCTCTTTTGATCCGTAATAAACAATCACATAAGCACAAATGGGAAAATGGAGGTAAATAGTAGCCTATGTATTCTAGGTCTTCAGCTATCTATATTCTAAGTTTTATCGCAAAAGTAGTTTTTGCGTGAAAGAGTAACAACATAACATACAGACACTTGAAAACTTTCGCGTTTATGATGTTAGTAAAAATAGGATAATAAGATTCAAATACTTGGCCCGCCATAGATTATTGGCGCTAATATTAGCACGTGAAGGAAAAAGTTTGCACATCCCTGGTATAGTCAATGATGAGTAATGATGACTTACCTACTGGGCCGATTTTAAATCATTTGGTGATTTAGCGGATTCCGAGGGGAATGCATACTAATATTATCAATAGTTCCGTAACTGACCCTGGAACTGGTCGTGTGCAGGGCAGGCCGGGGCGGGCGGTCTGCAGCCGCTGCGCACGCGACAAGCCGCGCTGCTGCGCACCGAGCAGCGCCGCGGGACGGCACTAGTCGCCACCGTGCGGACCGCAGACCCGCCTGTCTTCGTTGACTACAATAAGCAAGTTTGGTGAGTGCTTATTTATTTATTATTCCTTATAATCGGCCATAAACGGTTCGTAACTGATAAAAAATAATTATATTTTTAGGGTTATCCACACTTCAGGGTTTTGAGTCAAACTCTAAAATATTTTTATTCAATAATGTCTATGATCCTTTTGAGACGTCAGCAAACTACTGTGTTTCCGAACGCGACTTCCAATAAGAAGTCACAAGAAACTCGTGGGTTTTTCTTGTAATGATTATGTTCGCTTATTTAGAACAATACATAGTGGAACTGGAGCAATAATCTGTACTATAATCCGTACTAACATTAACAGTGCGAAACTGACTCTGTTTTCTATCTATACTTATAATCAATTAGGAGAGGACAAAAAGTCTGTACTTGGAAGGAAAAAAAAAAGTGGTCTAGGGGACTTAGGACAAGTAGTAGAACAAAACCATATAATTATTAAAATTCATGTCTGTCTGTCTGTTTCTCTGTCTGTTCCTTATACAATTAAAATCCTAACTAACTACTAATCCGATTGAAATCTGGTTTTCAATATGGGATAGTTCTATTTTCGAGGAACGTCGCGGTATACTTTGCATCGAAATCCAATTAGTAGAATCCGAGTAATAAACGAAAAACGCAACCGCTCGAGAACCGCTCGGCCGCCCGCGCCCGTGACAACGCGTTTTCACTTCCGCGGGTGAAACCGCGGGGCGCAGCTAGTGTTAAAATGAATTTGTAAAAGAAAAATCACATCTATGACCGTTTCTGATATTTTGACAGTTCTTAATAACGTTTAACCCCCTTATTTATAAACGCTAATTAATGCGCTGCACAAATGTGCATCGTTTGTCTTTTACTGTCACATGAAGTTTCAAAGTTGACAGACAGAGACAATCGTCACAACTTAGTTAGTCATGTGTAAATAATATTTTATAAATAATAATAATTATATAACGTTTATTAAAAAGACCTAAGTTTGCACAAATATACAATTAGGTACAATTTTGATTACATCTAAAAACTCGTTTAAATAAGTAAAAGTGCTTGGAGTACTCCTGACCCTCAAACTAGGCAAAGAGCCTGTGCCTTGAGGTATCAGTAGTCCTACCACTAATTACTAGTAAGCAAAAACATAGCCCTAACGGTAATCTAATTAACAGAAAGAAATAAGGGTTTAAAGTTTAAAGATGTTTATAGGAATCGTTTTGCAAGCTGGCCTAAGTATTGCCTGACTGCGTAATGTATTGTGTGTTCCGGTACAGGGTGTGTCGTTGGGGCGGGGGGAGCGGTCGCGCGGGGGACCGCGTGGCGGGCGTGGCGGGGGTCGCGCCGCGCGACGCCGCACACGCGCGCACCTTGCTCGCCAAGGCGGGCCGACACCATGTAACTACTACCACTTGTTCTATTATAAAACATGTAACGGGCTTGCCCTTTTAAGCCGAAAAGGGGTTGTTCTAGACGTCTAGGCGAACACCTTTTGTTTTACGACTTTTCGAAAATTTTAAGTATAAAGTGAAAATCATCTGTTTCTCAAAATTCGAAGTCATTGACGTTATGCTGTCCTTTCATTTAGTTTGGTCTACTACAATCGAAACTTCAATTACCTTTATTTTCAAAAACAGATGTTTTTTTAGTGAAACATAATCTCAAAAATTTCAAAAAAAGTTTGAATTTTCAAATGTCGTACAACAAAAGTTGTTCGCCTAGACGTCTAGAACAATCCCCTTTCGGCTTAAAAGGGCTTACCCGTGACACCTTGTAAACACAAAACTAGCTTTTGCCCGCAGCTTCGCTCGCGTTAAGTAGTATTATTAGTAACAAACTTTCATCCCCTATTTTATCCCCTTGGGGTAGAATTTATCAAAATCCTTTTATTAGCGGATGCCTACGTCATAACATAACATCTACCTGCATGCCAAATTTCAGCCCGATCCGTCCAGTAGTTTGAGCTGTGGTTGATAGATCACTATGTCAGTCAAACAGTCACCTTTGAGTTATATATATTTAGATAACCAATGTAGTTTTTGCTACTGTTTCATGTTTTTGTGTAAATGCAACGCGATTTAGACCCGTAATTTAAAAAGTAATGATTGGCAAAACTTGTATAAGTTTAAAAGTGTATAACATAATTTTACAGGTAGACGTGTTGTTCCACAGAGTGCCTTTAGCAAAAATATATGTTATCAATAAAAAGGACCAAGAAACACTTGGTGAGTATGGTTTTTAGTCGTGGTGTTATTTATTCAATAAAAAAAAGTATTACATGTAAATA
This sequence comes from Idaea dimidiata, assembly GCA_949358125.1. Lineage (NCBI taxonomy): Eukaryota > Metazoa > Arthropoda > Insecta > Lepidoptera > Geometridae > Idaea > Idaea dimidiata. The sequence goes on from OX442332.1 coordinate 8,139,937, forward strand.
ACCGTCGTTGTCTAGTACCCATAGTACTAGCCTAGTACTTAGTTTGTGATTAGATTACGCTGTGTAACGTCGTCCAATATTCATTTAAGTACTAAAAACAAAAATATGAACACTGAACTGGAACTCCAGTGAACGGATAAGCATGGAAGTGTTCCTTACGCTTTAAAATGACACCAAGTAAAAATAATGCGATGAATAAAGTGATGATTAAAAAGTGTTCCGCGACACGAATCTGTCACTCTGGTTGTACTCGGATCGGGTCATTCAAAGAACCAATTACGTTAGAGAACAGCGTATTGCCGCAGCGCGCCGGGCCGTCCTCGTTGTCAACACACAATTGCTGAAAATATAAACAAAGGTCCAATTGCTTAGCTAGCACTAAAACTTACTTGTTTACCTAGTGTTTTGTTTAAGTTTAGTGTTATGAGTAAGTTTTGGCGCTATTATTTAAGGTGAGTTAGTATGGAAAAGCTTCTTCCATGCTTATCCGTTCACTGTGGAACTCCCATTTAATAAACGTGATTCTTTATTCCTGTGGAACGATTCGACCCGCACTTGACTGGTTTGTTTATTGTCGCAGGTATAAAGCTGGATGGGGAGTGTAACATCACTAGCGTGGTGGAGGAAGGTCCGGCGGGCCGTGCCGGCGTCCCCCCGGGGGGCAGGTGGGCCGTCACCGAGGTCAACAACAGGGCACTCAACTTGATCAAGGTACGTATCTCTTCATCCATAAGTTTCCTGTGGTTAAAAACGTTAGTTTTTGTCTAAATCGGGGACGCAACTCCTTTCCGCCGTTTTCGCTATCTCTTATAGTTTATAATATCCCCTTAAAAGCCCATCGAAATGGTTCATTCTATTCATATGTTCATAATCAAACAAATATTAAATATATTTTGTATCTGGTCTACCTATACTTATTTTTCTTTTGTAAATTCATACATATTATACATAGAAATACATCCCTCTATGTATAATAAGTATGTATTTACAAAAGAAAAATAAATATGAGTTGTATATCTGTTGTCTTGTCTAGTCACCGTAACACAAGCTTATCAGCTTACCACGGGGCTAGATGGCGCTGTGTGTTGGTCTGAATTTTACTTATTACTAGCTACGCCCCGCGGTTGTACCCGCGTAAGTCCCGTTCCCGTTCAAATATCGGGATAAAAAAGCCTATGTGTTATTCCCGGTATACAGCTACCTATATTCCAAGTTTCATCGGTTTCGCAATCGGTTCAGTAGTTTTTGCGTGATTGAGTAACAAACATCTAAATATCCAAACATCCAAATATCCAAACACACACACTTTCACATTTATAATATTAGTAGGATAGTAGGATTTATTTAATGGAATAAAGTATTTGAATATAGACTATTGACTATCCGAACGATGTACCCGGTTACTCCCCTCTTGGGGACCCCCGGGAACCCGGGTCCGCTATAGGTATAAATCGGTTAAATCAACTGTTCAACTAAACGCCTAAGCTCTTACAGCCGTTTGATTTAATGGCTCAATCGAACAAGATAGGTCCCTCAATTTAATTTAGGTTTTTGAATGCTAAAGATTTTATTGCGTGTTTCCTCACGATGTGTTGTTTTTATTCACCGTAAGAGCGATGTTATTAGCGCACATATATTTTTCTTACCAATGTCAGCCGGGATTCGAAGCCACGATCTTTGGAAATTAAACTCGGGGTATATATATAAAAAAAAATTATAACTCTTGTTGCAGGGTGGGGAGGAAGAAATGAACCGTCTATGTTATCACGGAAACGAAGCATCACTATTGATACAGCCGACTCCGCTCGTCAAGAAACTGCGAGCCGGACTCAAGGGCCACAAATCTTTACTGGGGTTAAGATAGATATTGGCGCCCTAATTACGTAACTCTGTTCCTAAAAAGTTTCTATTGCAACAATTGAAATTTGTTTTATTTACATTCTTTTTCACTTCATTTAGTAGCAAACAAATTTCCATTGCAATTAAAACTAGCTACTGTTACTGTCAAATTGTACATCCGTAATCGAAAAAATCAACAATTTCAATGGTTTCAATCGAGATTAAAATTTGTTAGCAACAGAGTTAAAGAATCAGCTTGCGGGACTTCATAAAACTAGGGGTTAAAAACGGCAGCTTAGCTGATTCTGCAAGCAATTCAGCTTTCTGACTCGTTTAGAATAAAATGTGTTACTAAATTTACTAAAAAAACTAGTTCAATGCGTGTAAATTGTTTAATTTCGGCTGCACATTAATATAACTAGGAGTTCGCCCCGAACTGAGACCTCACAACCCCCTATCTCCCCCCCCCCCCCCCACCGATCCGGCTCATCTTCGAACTCATAAATTATATTGACCTAAACTACGCGTATACCAAAATTCATGAAGATCGGAGCTACGATACTCAAGTTATCGTCGAACAAACATACAAAGATACAAGCGCCAGGCCTGTCTTCACTGGACCTCACTCGCTTCGCTCGTTTGGTCAAAAAACAGATTGCTTGCAGAATCTTCTGAACTACTTTTCTAACCGCAAGGAAAATGAATTGTTGATTATTTCATGTGTTTTCGTTGGTAGGTACATCGAAAGGGAAGTAACAATCACGTCATGCTAAGCGAACGTCATACAACGCATATTTTACGGAAACTAACAATTGGCGCGTTGATATATTATGTATTAGTTATGGATGTTTCAAACATATCCCATGTTTCTTTTACACCATTGAAATATTAAATTATGATTTTATGGTCTGATTTTTCAAATCCCTAAATAGAGATATTTCACAAATAAAATCTTACACCACCGAATAGAAAACAAGATATTTATGATATTTAAAAAGAAAATAAATTTGAATTTAGAAGATCAAAATATGAAGGCTTTTAAATTTGGTTGGGTTCGAACTTATTCGATAGATGTCTTTTATCTGTAGAATGAGAAATCAGGCCTAAATCTTGTCTAATGAAATGATCAACAACTTTCTTCGTATCCACACTGTCCACGGTGAAGCAAAGATCGTTGGTTCGAACCCCGCCGCAGACAAATAATGAATTAAAAAAAAAACCCATCAGAATTAGTGATGTTTGCAGTCAATTTACAAATTAAAAAACATCAGATTTAGTGATGTTTGCAGTCAATTTATAAACTATTAGATACAAAAAATAAATGATGAATTTTTCGATGTATTTTTCTCAGTGATTTTCGACCAAAATTTTGTAATAAATGTTAAAATTTAAGACTAAATTTAGTTTTATTGTATTTAATTGTATAGTTAGTCGACAAAAGTGCATAGTAGAATCTAAAGGACCCGACACACCACAGCCTGTGGGCTTCGTGTTATAGCCTTAAGGTGGCGATTGGTGTAAAATGAAAAGACTTAGGTAATATTATTTAATTATTTACATGCAAAAATAACCCAAAAATCATCTGTTTTCTACAAATATTACTATCTGACCCGGCGCCACTTTGTATCGCCAACAAAAATACTTGATAATGACAGCACTTGTTTGAAAATGGAATCCAGTTCGTTTGTTACGAAATTTATGACATAAATGTTTTTCAGATTATTTCATCAATTAACTATCGTCACATTTTATCCAATTTATAAAAAACCTTGACAAATTGTATTATTTAAGAATCACTCTATCTATTGGTAAAAATCGCATGAAAATCCATTTAGTAGTTTTTATCGGATACATACAGTTAATATAATCATCGTTTTACGAAAAAGCATTGGTTTCTTCATATATACAATTTTTTTATCGTGCAATTTGACATTGACCGATATATTATTATTACCATCTACTTTGCGTTTTACGCCACCTTAAGACATTTTTTGATAGATCTTTAATCTTGATACTTACACACCAACGAATATATATGGAAGTAGCAATCGTTTGAAAAAATGTTCCACGCAAACGGTGGTTGCGGGGCCTAGAACGATGATTCGACCGCCAGTCTGTCACTAAAGATCGTCCGCCATTGGTCGATCCAAGATCGATCATACGTAATACTGCACGGAGCATGTCAGTGTGTGCATCTGCTGCTGTGTGACCGTAGAACATGTTTTTTTTTTTCGAATTTAATATTGAAGTTAGATAGATATATATTAACACTTTATTTGCACAACCAACAACAATTTAAATCAGTTTATATTATAAATAATAAGTAAGACAAAAAACACAGAAAGCTTAAAAGTAAAAAGTTGTACAAATGGGCGACCTTATCGCCAAAAGCGATTTCTAGCGTTAGATCTCCATTCTTTAATTCCTCGTAGACTTACACAATAATATAGATTTTAAGAGCACAAATTAGTTTTAATTTGAGTGCAATATAATTATAATGCTATATCTTAAACCGCATCGTCATTTCATTGATCAACTGGTCTAAGATATAGCACGTAAAATATCTATTTATTTTGTAAATGGCAACTAACTTCTGCATTTTTATTTATTGTTTTTGATCTCTATGCAAACTATTAATGTTTGATGGGGGAAGGTAGGCAAAATAACAACTTTTGTTCTACAATTTTTAGACGTTCGATATTAACAATATTTTTCGAAAATTTCGAGTTTATTATGAAACCAGCTGTTTTTTATAGTTAAGTTCTTAGATTATCAATTATCATCATAGACTACTTGTGCCCCGCAGTTTCACCCACACAAATTCCTATCCCGTAACGTATGTGACGCATCACGTATGTCATACCAAGCGTTGCTTAACCCGTAGGATCATTTAAAATACCTTATTTATACCCCTATACTAACCCTGTACCAAATTTCATTCCTATCGGTTCCGCCGTTCTTGAGATATAAATACTGTAATACGACTTTCGTTTTTATAGCTGTTTTATATTTGCTTTTTTACTTTCATTTTATTTTCAATCAACATTACAAATTTCGTAAAAATTATTCGTTATTTCCAAAAGTCTTTGTCCGCCTAGACATCTAGAACAACCCCCTTTCGGCTTGTTTTACCGTGCCCGCAATCGGTTCATCATTGTGCGAAATACTGGTTTAATTAAAACCAATCTAGTTTCAAAATTACTGGATTTTGATCTGATTTTGTGATATTCTAAGTTATAACACAAATATTTTTGCTCGCTGCACACCGGTCATAAATCATAGTAAGGTTGACTTACGGTGAGCAATATTGATACCGTTTATCGGTAGCAATAATGCGCAGCACTGCTCCCACGTTTAACGACCCGGTGTGTGCAGCGAGTGAAGAACTTCCTTTAAGCTTGATTTTAATTGTATAAATAATATTGTTATTTACCGTATATACTATACATATCTCACTGAATTGTGATCATTAAACTAAGCAATATTAATTTTTAATCGTTGTTTTATTATCTCTTCTCCCTCCCTCACAGTGTAAGGGACCGTCTCCACGAGCGATAAAATCGCGGCGATTTCTATACAACGCACCGCCTTCATAGAGATTGTATAGAAATAAGTGGCTCGACGATAATATCGCCGCGATTCTAACGCTCGTGGAGACGGTCTCTAAGTGTCTCACTCTCCCCTAGTGCTACATGAAGCCACAAACTGAAAGTAGCTGTACAGGCTCCGCGTACAGAGTGAAAAAAAACCGTGGTTCGAGGAAAAGTACCCTCAATATTGATCATGAATAAAATGTGCTGAAAGGTATTCCTTTATTTAAAAAAATAAGATAAACTACATTAATTTTTTTTTTAAATTACTTACTTGAGCCGGGAATTGAACCCGTGAAATGGCAAGCAAATAGTCTAAAATTAAATTAATAAATAAAACAAAATGTATTTCGGTGCATATTTAATACCTTTAACACAGAACCTTAAACCTAACTTAATATTAACCTTTAAAGCAGGCTACAGACGTTTAGATTAACAGTACAGATTACTGTACAGAGTAATCATACGTATGAAGGCTAACTAAAACTACAGTTAACATTTGAACTGACAATCTAATTTAAATATCGTCCGGAGCCTGCTTAACAACTTTAATGGTCACTCGCTGACCAAAATTAAAGCATAAAACATTTGTTTGGCTTAAACCTCCATATTTATCGCCCTGCGGTTTCACCTGCACACGTTCCAATCCTGTGGGCTTTTCAAAATATACTTTTTTATGGCGTGACTTCCATCATTTGGGGAGCATCTGAAACAAATTCAAAGAAATGAAATTTAGTAATACAGTGAAATATGTTTATTATATTACTCATCCCGCGTAAATCCCGTGAGAATATCGGGATCAAAAGCAGCCTATGTTGCTCCTCGATAATAAACTTTCTATTGGTAAAACAAATTTCATTTTAAATTTTTGTCATGTTTAAAAATTAGTGAAGTATGTAGTTCGATTGATCGAACTTTACAGTCGAACCACGTGTCCTGGAGCGTTTATTACCCTAAATCTATACTAATATTATAAAAAAAAATATTTGAATGTTTGTAATGAATAATAGGCTTCGAAACCACTGAGCCTATTATGATTTAATTTAAGTAATATGTTTAGGTATGTTACGGACCACATATTACAAGATATTTCGATCACATCAGAAGCAACCAACCTCCTGAGCCATCGTTAAACATGAACTCGTCCTGGTACTCCTTGAGGAACTGCTCCGAGCGGTGCTCGTCCAGGAACAGAGAGTACACCTTCTTCACATCCTCCATGCTCACCTGCACAACACAAATACAAATCCTTTATTTACCAACATAGAGATACAGAGTTTAACAGTTTCCAGAAGATTCTACATAAGGCTGAGCCTGAATCGTGAAAAATAAATTTATACAAATCATTTACCGTGGACAATTTGTGAAATTTAGTAATACTGCCTTAGTACTTCCCCACAACACATATACTGCATTAGTATCTCCCCACAACACATATACTGGCTTAGTATTTCTCCATAACACTAATACTGGCTTAGTATCTCCCAACTACACTAATACTGCTTTTGTATCTTCCCCACACCTCCCTTAAACCTGTATGTATGGGGAAAATTGTAGTAAAGTTACCTCGTTAGCTTTCCTCCGCTTGGCGACGAGAGAGGCGGTGGTGATCAACTGTATGGCGTACCGCAAGGAGGTCTCAGTCGCGACACGCGTTAGTACCGTGAGCGCGTCTGCGGACATCTGGCAGTCCTCTTCTTCACACCTGCCGAAAGCGGCACGTCACGTCACGTTCGAAAAAAGCTTTAGAAACAAAGGGAAGTAGTAATTTTGGAACTAAAAAGTTACCTCACGTCACGTCATTGTACAGGTCGCTACGCTAATTAAAGGTTATCTTTTTAATTAAAAAAACGTGAATGTTTGTAATGTTACGTAAGCGAGTATGTTTGTTACTCCTTTACGCCAAAACTATTGACCCGATTGCGATGGAACTGCATGCGAAGACAGCTGGAAGATCTTGAATATATATATTGAACTTTTTACCCATATTCCCGCGGGAAAGGGACTAAGGTAATACTCTATGATTCTTTGACGAAACAACAGAATGAGCAAGTGAATTACGAAGTGGATTCGTAACGCTTCGATGAGGCGGCGCCGCGACTCAGTATAATTATTTTGATATTTCGGAGGTTACAGGTGTCACACTTAGGCTAACATTCGCACAGACCGAAGGCTGGCTTAGCGTAGAGCCTAGCGAGACCCTAAACAAAACGATCGGTTATATTCGCGACCGCACTGAGCGCTTGGCGCCTAGCTTGTCACTCGCTGGGCGCTAGAGACTAAGCCAGCCTGTGCGGACGTATTCTTCCACATTACCTAATGTTGAGTATCTCCCTCAGGTCGTGCTGGTCATAAGGCGCGGTGGGTACTATAATCATGCGGTCCAGCAGGTCCAGCGGTATGCCGTGCGGCGAGCGGTAGTTGGTGCCGCGGATGCGCGTGATGCCGCGGTTGGTGGCCATCATCACGATGGGCGCGGTCTCCTGCTCCAGCGCGCGGTTCAGGAACGAGAAGCATTCGATGTCCAGCATGTGCGCCTAACGGGGATAATACACATTTTAAATTCAACATAGTTACAATTTACCGGGTCTTAAAAGTTAAAAGTTTTAACTTGTGTGTTTCCACAATTAGCCCTACTATTGGGCCTTTGTGCGTGATTTTACGCCGTGGGTTTTCTGACGATGTTTTCGTTCACCGTAAGAGCGATGTTAATAGCGTACATGATTTTTTCTTAAAGAAAAACACATTGGTGTGCGGCCGGGATTTCAAACCACGACCTTCGGAATGAAAGTCGGGATATCTACCCGATATCCGATATCTACCGGGTCTTAATCACGTATTGTTCCGGTAAACTGTAATGTAATTGAGGAGAACTGACTCCTCCACAGCCAATGCAAAATATGATTCTGGGCTTATTTTTTCTATTTAATATTATGTACTTAATTAAATGTAAGTATAGTCACCTCATCAATGAACAGCACTCCAGGAATCATCTCAGCTTTCCCCTCCTCTCGCCACTCCGCTACTTTACTGTTTATCTGTTCTCGTATCTCAGATTTTATTTCACCAGTATCACCTGAAAATGACAAAATAAGTACTTTAAGAATACGTAACGTTATAAGTAGCTTAAAAATAATTTAAGAAAAAAAAAAACACATTCACAAAAACACAACGCACGGTCGACGCTGAGCGAAATTCGATCCAGGAGTAGTGACTTGACTAATTAGTGTACTGGCGTCGCTGACTCATACGTCAAATCTTTGCTTCAGTATTTTACCAACTACTACAAGTTAGGCATGTTTGCGGCATTACATATCTCCTGTAGGAGCTCTATGGTCTAGCTAGGGGATTATCCCTGTAATAGCATCTACAAACACACAACCTGCCCAACAACATCCTACGTGTCGGAACTTACCGGAAAAGAGCGCCAGGAAGCCATGCGTCCTAGAGTTGATGACGTCAACTTCATGTAGTGTCACTGTGTGGACCACCTCCTTTCGTTTCTGTAGCTCCCCTTCGGGACATTGCACGAAACGTGCTTGCTGGCCTGAAAGTGGTATGACATCATTTGGATGATATGTACTAGCACAGATCACATATTACTAAAGCACAGTTACCTCATGTCATACATCGATTCCAGACTCTCGTAATGCGAATTATTTTTGAAGCTATATTAGCGACACCTAGTGGCTACTACAACATACGGTAACTGAGTGTGATAGTTGAAAATTATCAATAGTTCCATTTTCGCGAAAGTACGAATTTGCCCATATCTTTTTATCATGGGGACTCAGAAGCTTGATTTTTAAACACTTAATAGGGACCATGGACCTCAGTAAATTTTAGGTTTACATTTTAACTCTATACCTCTGCATGATCCTGAGATAAAGGGTATTTTTGCCTGAAGAGATCGCTAAGATGGAAGAGATTTTAAATTTTTAAATAAATAAATACAATAAAGTGATAATCAATCAATTTTGTTTGACAGGCGGATAGACAACAATGTGATCTTATAAAAGTAAATTCTATGTATGATATGTATTTACATACAAAAAAAAAGTGTGTATGTAATAAATCCATTGTCTAGTACCCATGGTACAAGCCTAAGTACTTAGTTTGGGGCTAGATTACGTAAAACGTCATTAGTGCCATATTTATTTACCTGTAGCATCATAGTCCCTTGCTCGAGCGAAACTTCTTCCAAGTTTATTAATTTTCCCCGTAGCCTTGTCTATGGTGATGACGTCACCCGCTTGTACCTAAAAATGTAATAAAAAAACTAGGGTTCGGTATTTTTTCAACTTTCATTTGTCTTGGATCAATTATTGCCCTCTGGAAAGTAGTCTGTGTCAAGTATTTTATAAAACTAGCTGCGCCCGCTGTTTCTCCCGCGTAAGTCCCGTCCCGCGGGAATATCGGGATAAAAAGTAGCCTTTGTGTTATTCAAAGTCCCTACATTCCAATTTTCATCCAAAACCGTTCAGCCGTTTTTGCGTGATTGAGTAACAAACACAAATACTCACCTCATATACTTTCAGCTTTATAATATTAGTAGGGTCTACTAGAAATTCGCGTGGCCTAGTTGGTTAAGGCGCAATTGGGCGAGTTTAAACCCTGCCGCGAGTGAATTTTCCATTAATATATTCCTAGGAAATTGATCATGTTTTGAATCTTTGGAGACCACATCCAAAGGTATATGTTGCTAAAGTCTATTAATTTGTTAGTCTGAAAAACATTTTTACTGGACTACTAGGTAGGTAGGTAATAAATAAGCTCACCTTTTCCTTGAGCAAGGCGTCGGCCATCTTGGCTCCCATGTCGTAGTTGGTCTCCATGTCACTCGTCTTCAGCGTGAGACGTCCGACGCGCGCGCCGCCGCCGCCCGCGCACCGCTCCACTACGATCTCGACCACTTCCCCTTCTATTATCTCAGATTCCTCCCTGCAGATTAAGCGTAAATAGTCATAGTAGACAAGGGAGTCAAATAATACTTTTAAGACGAGGGCGCTACTTTGAATAACGAGCGAAGCGAAGGATTCTAACTTAGAATCCTGAGTGCAGCGAGGGATTGAAACTTGGAATATAGGTCCCGATCCCGTCGAAATATCGGAATCAAAACTGGCCTATGAATTATTGAAATCGATTCAGTAGTTCGGAGCCTATTCATTCCACACAAACAAATCTTTCCTTCTTTATAATATTAGCATTGAAATTGCTTCGTCCTCTGACTGATTAACGCAAAGACTGAATTGAATTGACATCCACAGCAAGGATAGCCCACGTCTAAAATGAAGAGCTCCTATGCTTCTAACGACGATGTGTATCCATAGCTAGCTATGAGGGAGGATGTGTATCCTCCCTCACACATCTCAGTCTATTCTACTCACTTGATTCGTATTCCGATAGACTTCCTGATAGCTTGAGTGAGAGCTTCTGTTTTACTCATCTCCAACGAATAGATTTCAGAACCTGTAATAATAAAAACATAATCCATTTTTACTTGTTTGGTGGACACTGTTACGGCAGACGCCATAATAACCACCGTTTTCTCAATAGCTTATCCACTTCAATCACATCACTAATTGACCATGTAGTTTTCATCTGTAGATTTGTCAATATAGTTCTATCCGATCCGGTGCTTGTCCTTGGCTGCATGTTAGGTATAGTGCAGACAGAGATAATCACCAACTTGGTTTACACTTCATAGTTTGCGAGTAGCATTGTTATTGACATGGGCCTCTACACGTGACTTTGGCTTCTCGTGGGTGCACAAAAGGCGATTCAAGGATCTAGGGCACACTAGTAAACCTTAAGTTCTCCTCATGCAGTAGCAGAAAACTTCTTAGTCTCTAGAAGGGTTGGTGCCAAATCTATTTGTAGTAGATAAAGTTGATGAGTGTGCTGATCCCAAGTTATTTGGGGTTTTAGCAAACCCGGAAACATCACTCAGATAAGAAATAGGTATGGAATGTTTTGTTGTGAAAGAAAACATTACAAGGAAACTTTGAACTCACGTCGTATAGTACAATGGGCCAATTATGAGACAACGTATTTCATCATTTAATATACATTTAATCGTGAAAGTCCTGATTCTGAGGTGATATTGAAATTAAGAGTATCCTGTGACTCCTCGATAACCTCCAACCTCCCTTTTTATTGATAAAAGATTTTTTAAATCATTTTAGTAGTTTCTGAGCTCATTACAAAGAACCAAATAAATAATCCTACTAATATTATAGGGGGGAGGTTGGTGTAGGCCTTAGTGGGGTAGGTTCAGCGGCCAGTGAATCTGCACCTAAAAATGCTAAGCAGCCAGTAGCGCACGCCTAGGTGTGCGGAGCTAGGCTATCAGGCGCGCACCAACAAGCACTTCATGCACGTCCACGCCACCGCTGGACTGTTGTCGCGGGCCAGTGGTGGGCCCACTTCTGTGGGTCGTCCCCTCCGGGCAATGCTGCAGTCTAAAACGAGCCCCGCACATACTATCCACCTCGGGACTGCAGTAGCAAAGCATGAAGTGCGCGGGCGAACATCCGGCGCCCTAATAACTGGACCTACTGGCTAGGGGAAGACAACCCCGACAGATGAAATAACCACAATGAAAAAAAAAATAATAATAATTCCAATGAACGCACAACTAAATAGAGACATACCCCAGGAGGGTACCGACGGCGCCGCCGCCGGAGAATCCCTCCCTGAGCAAAGCTCGGGCTGCCCCACGTATTCTGGGGGGGGCAAAGTGGTGCCACCTACGGAACTAACAAAAAACAAAAACCTAACTCAGCAAGTGTTCCACAAGGGACTTTTCGCCAAATGTAATAAAAAAAATACAACAACCGAATCAGTTACTGCAGAAAATAACACTAATCATAATCAAACTGCGCCTCAATCCTATTGGCAACAAGACTGTGTACCTGAATCAAAAAGAAAAAGACAATACACAAGCCCCAAAAATAACCAGGAAAAGCGAACAAAGGGTTCAAATTCATTTGCTATCCCAACCCAAAATAGGTTCTCAGACCTGGAATGTGACATAAGTGATGAAATCACCAACAAAGACAAACCACAACCAACCCCTAAACCTGAACCAATTTTCGTTACTGGAGTGACAAACGTGGTTGATCTACGGAAAATCCTAGAGAACATAACAAAAGAATCCAACAAATTCCAAATGTCCACATTACGCAATGGACACACTGTCAAGGTATTACCATGTGATGTAGACTGCTACAAACTCTTAAGGGATTCCTTAATAAACCAAAATATAAATCACTATACATACCAGTTGAAGCACGAAAAGGCCTACCGGGTGGTACTGAGAGGTCTCCACTCTTCTGAGGACACCAACATGATAAAGGAAGAAATTACCAAAAAGGGACACAATATTAGGAACCTAACAAATGTTATAAGCAAGAAAAATAAGGAGAAGCTACCACTTTTCTTCGTAGAACTAGAACCTAAAGAGAATAATAAAGAAATCTTCCAGATCAAAGCTCTTAATAACACGATAGTCCGATTTGAAGTTCCATACAAAACACAAGACGTCGTCCAATGCAAACGATGCCAACGCTACGGACACACAAAAAATATGTGTTACCGACCATACAGATGCGTAAAATGCGGAGAAGACCATGCAACATCACAATGTAAGAAACTTAAGGATACTCCTGCAACCTGCGCAAATTGCCTTGGCTCTCATCCAGCCAGCTACAAAGGCTGCACAAAATACCAACAATACAAAAGTGACATAATGGGCAAAAAAGCTTCAAACCGACAAGTAAAGCACAGTGAAGTTATCCAGCCACCAAATGGGCCGCCTAGACCACCCACTGCATTCCCAGGCAGTAATAGCCCCAGGTTTTATAAACCCAAGCCAACATATGCAGAAACTGCTGCTAAAAATATTTCCCATCGTCCCGACACTAGTAGTGGCACAATCGAGAACCTCATACGAAGTATGTTTACAAAATTTGAATCAATGCTAGAAAAAATGATCGATAAAATGTTAGACAAAATGATTGATCTCACTGCAAGGTTAATCAAATAAATGACTACATTGAGAATCTGTACTTGGAATGCCAACGGCTTGAATGAAAGAGTTCAAGAACTTAAAACATATATTAACTACAATAAAATTGACATAATGTTGATCTCTGAAACACACCTGACCAGCAGACATCACTTGGTTATACCGAATTACGACGTATACCAAACTAACCACCCGCTGGATAGGACCCACGGAGGTACAGCAGTTGTTATCAAAAAAACAATCAAACATTTTGAGATTGAAAGATACTGCAAGCCTCAACTGCAGGCAACTACCATTGTAACAGAAACAATAAATGGCCCAATTACAATCTCAGCAGCATATTGTCCACCTAGCCGGCGACGTGGAGAGAGTGTTAAAACGGAAGCCTTTACACGCTACCTAAAAACGCTAGGGCCAAAGTTTATCGCAGGGGGCGATTGGAACTCGAAGCACACGGCATCGGGATCCCGACTGATCAATACCAGAGGAAGAGAACTATATAAATCGATAACTGAATTGAATCTCCAGTTCCATTCAACTCAACACCCTACACACTGGCCGTCAGACCGACGAAAAGTACCAGATGTCCTAGATTTTTTCCTGTCAAAAAACATTTCAGACAACTACATTCACACAGAAAATGATGTCGATTTGTCCTCTGACCACACACCGGTGATCTTGACTATCAGCAACCGAGTGATACTTAAAACGGCTCCTCAAAAACTGATCAACAGGAATACTGATTGGGATAAGTTCAGAGAGATCGCCGAAAAGAGTACGAACCTCAGTGGCACCCTAAAAACGCCATCAGACATTGAAGAAGCAGTCGAGAAACTCAATAAGTGTATCCAGGAAGCTGCATGGAATTCTACTCCCAACAACAAACATACTACCCGTAAGGCCAATCAGTACCCAATGATCATAAGAGATAAAATGAAAAGAAAGACGACACCTTCGACGGATATGGCAATCATCCCGAAACCCTGTTGATAAGAACAATTTCAACAGAGCCTCGCGACAGCTGACTGAGATGATTAAAAATCTAGAACAAACTACCCTTGACAGAAACCTGCATCAACTCAAGCCGGACGCGTACACTGATTACTCACTGTGGAAGATAACTAAGACATTCAACAGACCGGTTCAGCATATACCCCCGCTAAAAAAACCAGACGGTGAGTGGGCCAGAAGTGACCAGGATAAAGCTGACCTATTTGCTCAACACCTCGCTCGAGTATTCCACCCCAACACGAGTAGTGCAAACACGAAAAACGAAGCAGACATAAATAAATGCCTGACTTCATGTCACCAGCTGTCGCCACCATTGAAGAGTGTTTCGCCTAAGGAAGTCAAATACCATATCAGAAACCTCAAAAATAACAAAGCGCCGGGCTACGACCTGATCACAGGCAGAATCCTAAAAGAGTTGCCCCATAAAACAATAATGCTTATCACGGCTATATTTAATGCAATTATTAGAACAGGCCACTACCCAGGACAATGGAAAATTGCCCAGATAATTCTTATCGCCAAACCCGGAAAGCCTCATAATGAAGTGGAATCATATAGGCCTATAAGCTTGCTGCCAGTTGTCTCAAAGTTGTTCGAGAAAGTCCTCCTTGAGAGATTAAAACCGTATCTGGGGAACGTGATACCGGATCATCAGTTTGGGTTCCGCGAAGGACACTCAACAGTAGAGCAAGTTCACAGAGCAGTCAACACCATCTCGAGAGCTCTCGAAAATAAACAATTTTGCACGGCCGCATTTTTGGACATCAGCCAGGCTTTCGACAAGGTATGGCATGAAGGGTTACTCTTTAAAATAAAAACAGATTTCCCTCACAACATATATACAATCATCATGTCATACCTCACGGACAGATGCTTTGAGGTAAAATCCGGGGAGTCAACATCAAAACTATACAAAATTCACTCCGGTGTACCACAGGGATCGGTTCTGGGCCCTGTTTTATATCTGATCTTCACTGCTGATCTCCCGACATCCAACTCTACAATAACGGGAACGTTTGCTGATGATACCGTGATTCTGTCCACGGACAGTGACAGAAACCAGGCCTCGATAAATCTGCAAGACAGTTTGAACCAAATGAGTCTTTGGTTCGAAAAATGGCGAATAAAGGTAAATCCACAAAAGTCCACCCAAGTGACGTACACTCTGAGAAAACCAACTTGCCCACCCGTCACATTAAATGGACGGAATTTACCGTGCTCTGATGACGCCAGATATCTAGGAGTGTATCTGGATAGACGAATGACATGGCAGAAGCACATATGGACGAAGAGAAGGCAATTGGATACCAAAGTTAGAAATATGAATTGGCTTTTGGGCTCCAAATCCAAACTCTCCGAAACAAATAAACTCGCCATATACAAAGTGATTCTCAAACCAGTCTGGACGTATGGTATTCAACTGTGGGGTACCGCTGCTGAATCCAACATAAATATACTAGAGCGATTCCAAACCAAAATGCTACGAATGATATTCAAAATACCATGGTACATCAGCAATAAGTATATCTACCTGGACCTAAAAATACCCACCGTGAGAGAGGAGATAAAAGACTACCTTAATAGATATATGTGCAGACTAGCAAATCACCCTAACCAGATGGCAAACAACCTCACAGCTGACGATGATGTAGAGTTCGCGAGACTGAAGAGGCATAGCGTGACTAGCCTACGACACAGATTTGTGTGAACCATAACATGGGACAAATGTTGAGGAAAGGGGTCAATGGATACCCTCTCAAGCACAGGATAAATTACAGTGGAAACGGACAAAAGTGTTGATAATTGCAGACTTGCTGCAGATGGCAACAAGAGAAAATGACATATAAGAAAAAAAAAAAAAAAAAAAAAAAAAAAAAAAAAAAAAAAAAAAAAAAAAAAAACTTATATTATAAATGTGAAACTGTGTGTGTTTGGATGTTTGTTACTTAATCACCCAAAAACTACTGAAATTATTGTGATGAAACTTGGACTATAAGTTGTTGGATACCAGGAATAACACAAAGGCTACATATTATCATATTTTCGCGGGAACGGGACTAACGCAGGTAAAACCGTGAGGCGCAGCTAGTTCTTCTATAAAATACTAGTGTAGATTGAACTATGGATTGTTGGACTAACTTACCAGCCATACTGGTGAAGGGTGTGTCAGGTCCGAGAGCTTGTGCAAGTCCCATAGCAATAGCAGTTTTCCCCGTGCCAGGTTGGCCGGCCAATAACACAGCACGGCCGGCTATTTTACCTGTAATTTTTTATACAAGGTTAAAGCAACGGGGGTAATTAAAAAAGTAGTCTGTTCTGGACTGTAAAGTAGGTACAGTTCACAGGTATGAGTGAAAGATGGAACTGTAACAAGGGCTGTATGTGTCCATTATATCACTTTTGTTATTCATGTCTACAATAAATGTATAATTAAAAAGTTTGTACCTTCTTTGATCATCTGTAAGATAACACCGGCAGCTTTTCTAGCCATTTTCTGTCCAACCATGCCCTGGGACACGGCTCGGGGTTCCAAAGCATCGTCTAAACCCAGGCCTCTTATATGAGAGTGGGCGCCAATACGCTCTATGCGTGTAATAGAACGCACTTCCTGCACTTGCGCTGCTGCAAGGGACTGAAAAATAGAAAGACATCAACGAATTCAGATTTGGCTGAATAGGTTTTAATACCCTGTGCCTTATCTGCAACAGGGTAACAATTAAAAAGTGATGAATGTACTTTATGAATTCCAATTTCGAAAATCGATTTGTAAACAAGGATGGCATTATAATAATTATAAAAAGCAATTTATGACAAAATTGGAAAATAGTGGAATATTTTTAAGTAATTTATAGAGAATGGTCATGTAAAATGTGAAGAATTTGTGGTATAAAACCGCAATTGGAAAAAATAAGGTTATGTTGAGCGCCGACAGTTAGCACGGTAAATAATGTGAGTAGTAACGTGGTCTTATAAAATTAATTACTTACAGCCATTTTTAAAGTTTTTCAATTAGTTTTACACGTTAATGGTGGATAAAATCGACAAAACAATAGCGTGTTTTCCGTCGCTTCGCAACCCAAACAGAGAAATGCACAGATTAAAATATGTTTTTGACAGTTGACAGTGACATATGACAGAAAATTGTGACAAAAGGTCTTATTCTTCTTTTGTATGGGTATATTCCATTTGAAAATCAGCCAGTGTCAAGTATATTTGCACTTTATTTGCATCGAAACAGTCAAGTCGATGTTCAACTTCGGTTTGTTCAACTAGGTTTTTTTTTCTTCGATCATCTTTAAATCAATTATTCTTTTTATTATTGTTACTGCGACGCTTTATTAAATCGACGTAATGTTACTGCGATATTACGTTACATCGAAAAACTATACTGCGAACGATTTTACTGCGAAGAGCTAGCGGTGAAGTCATCCACCTTGAAACTGGGACCAGGGACCAATTATACCCTTTCGAAGTTATACAGTCAATAGGGTCTAAGTAGGTCTAGCATAAGTTATAGAACGTTTTAAGTTTGACAGCTGTCATCCAAAATGAAGATATCGAAGAGCTCTATCACTGCTAAGATATTAGTGGTCTATCGTCAATAGTTTCCGAGATATTGACGTTATAAGTTTGACAGCTGTCATCCAAAATGAAGATATCGAAGAGCTCTATAACTTATGCTAGACCCACTTAGACCCAGTTGATCATTATCAACTTCGAAAGGGTATAATTGGTCCCTGGTCCCAGTTTCACGGTGGACGACTTCACCCCTAGCCCTTCGCAGTATGGTATTTTCGCAGTATAGTTTTTTCGATGTAACGTAACATTGCAGTAACATTACGTCGATTTAATAAAGCTTCGCCGCAGTACAGAGATATCGATGAAAAGTTCTCCAAGAATCAAAATTCGATTGTACGTTTGTCGCAGAGAAATAGGTATCTCAATAGAAACGGGAGTTCATTACTGAATGTAGTGTTACTGAGTTCATTAATGAGCATCTAAATGATACTAACCCTTCGTGTACGAGGTCCACTCGCACTTAGCCGACTTTTTTACCTACTCTAAAGGTAAAATATGTGTGTCGTTGAAAGTAAGGTGATTATTTCCAACCCAGTTATCTGCCGAGCTAGTGCGAAGAGCGTACGTACCTACGTACGTCTAAGTACCTAGGTTACCTAACCTAGTTGAACACCTAGGTATTCTCGTAGGTACCTGTATTTACTAACAAAGGGCTCCCCCACTGCTCTAGTTGCGGGATGCACTGAACACGAGTGAGATTTAACGAAGCCCCTACCAATACAACTCGAAAGTAATTTCATATTTTACTTTTCAATTTTCTTACCACGACGTTTCGATCATGTTACAATGGACTTGGTCAAGGATAGGAAAAGATATAATAATATTACCTAATTAATTAAAATAACTAATTCCAAGAAATTAGACAGATCTCTTATTGTTATTTACATATACTTACCTATAAGAGACTAACGGCCGAACACAGAAATGCTACTCAAAATTTGAGTTGTAGGTACTTAAACAGCTAAGCAGCTCTCAAACCCAAAAAACCCTAATTTGAAATTTAGATGCTCGGTGCTCAATTACCTATTCTATTAGGCACCTCTTAAATTTTAAAGTAGTTTATTTTGTATTTGACCTTAAGAAGGTTAAACTTGCTTGACATGAAACATTTCAAACTCGGCTCTAAAGTCTGGCCGTTCCAAAGTCAAATTATTCGTGAAATTACTCGCACACCTTAAAGTCGAACCAAATTGAAACGATGATAATATAAGAACCAATTATTAATTTAGTCAAAATTAAATAAAACACATTGCCACATGCAAACATATTGTCATCATCTCCGTCTTTATCCGTCCACCAACTCGCATAGGCCTCTCCCATACGACACCACAAATAGCGACCGCCAACGACACCCCGCGACCGCTACAATCGGTCCACCGAATAGTTGGTCGCAACAACACTCCGTTTCAACATGAAAACAAATATTCAAAAATATATATTTGTTGTTTTCTAAATAGCAAAGATTATAACTATAGGTATAAATAACGGTGTAGCTCCAGTATAGAATAATTCGGAAAGATGAGGTAGCCCTCATTATAAGGGCTACCTCATCTTTCCGTGAGATAATTGAAGGGGATAACCCCTCCCCTGGGGGAGAGTAACTTGGATTGTTCGAGCGAGCGGTGGCGGGTTAGCTGCTCAAATATTCTGGAGGGTTGAGTGTTAAGCAAGCGGCAGGTCGTAAATATACTGCCAAATAAATACTAATCAGGGATTTGTGACGTCTCGCCTTCGGCTGGGTACCTACGTACTAATATTATAAAGAGAAAAGATTTAGTTTTTTTTTGTAACGAATAGGCTATCCATAACTACTGACCAATTTATAAAAACTGTTCTACTAATAAGAAGCTACATTATCGAGGAGTACATATAGGCTACCCGATATTCCCGGTTCGGGAGTTACGCGTGTGAAACAGCGGGACGCAGCTAGTTTTATATTTAAATTTTATTCGTACTTAGTTTTCTATAGTTAGATTTACACTATCTGAAAATAATGTAGACGCTTTTTATCTTTAAAGCATCTAAATATTTTTAAGATTTTCACGATCTGAGAAGTAGGTACCTAAGTAGTGGACGCAGAAAATTTTTAAGCAAATAAAATTCATTTCTTTCTAAAATAAACAAGTAGTAAAACGTAAAAAGCGGCCCTGCAAAATAGCAACCACCCCTAGCTTTCATTCTCCATCTCTCTCTTTCAAAGAGCTACCGGTCTCACTCACACGGAGGGCGGAAAATCGATTTTTCCCCACACGATAAGTGACGCTGTGACGGGCCGCTACTTCCCGCTTTTTGCGTGTTTCCGTGAAAATAAATTGTTTGGATTTACAACAATTGTGTGTTTGTAAAAATTCAATGTTAAAAGTAAGTAGTTTCGTTATATATTTGCCTTTTGTGTTGTTTATTAGCCTAGATTTTTGTTTTTGTTCCGTTTTTAAAGATAACGAGGTAGATAAATTGGATGGAAAATTTCTAATTATGCAGATGATCCCATAAACCTTCTATACGATTTTTATCAAATGAATGTGTTAAAAAAGTAAAGGGTTCTTGTTTTTGTTTATTTTTGTTCCGTTATAAAAGATGACGAGATTAATAAACTGCATGGAAAATTTCATAATTAGGCAGATGATCCCATAATACTTAATTCTTTCTATATGATTTTAAATTGAATGTGTTGGATAAAAGGGTTCTTGAAAAAGAATCTAGTAAATACCTAATTACCAACCCATCTAGATACGGTCAAGATATAGGGTACCTAGTGTTTAGACGCTTTCCTTGCCCAGTCTTCATTTAATTAACAACTAGCTGCACCTCGCTATATCACCTGCCCTAAGTCCCGATTCCGCAGGTAGGTATATTGGGATAAAAGGTAAAAAGCCCAGTGTTAATCCAGATCTCTAACTATGTGCGTACCTACCAAGTTTCATTGCAATCGGTTTTTGTTTAAGGAGATACAAACACACTCTAGTACTTACTTAAATAGGTAGGTACTTATTTCCTTATTGGCAGCAAGTCAACGGCTCCTTGGACCTTCTATATTCTCTTTTTAAATTGATTTAACTGTTACTTATAAGTATGTTTCATTTTTATTATTGATCTTTTTTGTTGTGTGTTGTTTTCCTTATTTTTTAGGTTCTTTTTGTCTTTAGGTACTCTTAGCTTATGAGTGTATTGTTGTCAATGTCTTCAATTCTAGTCTATTTTACTTACCTACACTCAAACATTCACTTTTTTCAATATTAGTAGAGTTAAAATCACAAGGGTAGAAAAATACGCATTTTTGGCGTCCGGATGCGTCCGTCTTACGTTGTGTGTTTGTATTTTTTTTTTGGAATTTGTAAATTACATATTATTATCACCCCTGAGCAAAGCAAGCAAAATGTCTGTAAAAGCCTCGAAAGGTCGGGTGCTGACAAAATGCATAAAATAATGTTAACTGTATTTTAATTATAATTATTTTAAATTAACTCGAATAAAACCGGAATAAAAAGCGTCTCTGAGCTAAGCCGCAGACAGACGGACATGTCGAAACTCAGGATTTATTGTTGACTACGAAACTGCTACTACACGGAGTCGAAAATAACCTCCTAGCTGGGTGCCGCGGTTTCACTCGCGTAAACCCGATCCCTTGGGAATATCTGGATCAAAAGTAGCCTAGCTCTTAACCCCCTTACTTATAATAACGCTAATTATTGCGCTGCATAGCTATGCATTGTTTGTCTTTTACTGTCACATGAAGTTTTAAAGTTGATATACAGAGACAAACGTCACGTAACTTAGTCATGTGTAAATAATATTTTATAAGTAAAAGAGTTCCTAAGTTGTGGAAGAAAACACATTAAAAAACGGTTAAGTTGGTAAGTAGTTTAGGAGTCCATCGCGGACAAACAAGTCTAAATCGTCTGAAATTAAATAAACAAGGCACGGTAATCGAGCTTCGTCTGAAATAACTTGCCAGACAGGCAGATTAAAACATTAATCGGTAGGCAGGTACGTAATTGGTCCCGATTCGTTGCCTATTTTGGATACCATTTAGTCCCTTTATAACAAGGCGGGGTATATTCGAAAGATCCGCCGAGTTTCATTATTCTGAGGTTAATTGACTTTTGTACAAGTAGGTGGGTATAGTATTGATCAATTTTCGCCCGAATGCTGTTTAAATTATCTAATACTAATTATTATATTGGAAAGACTGTTTGTTTTTTGTTTGTTATTTATAGGCTACGAAACTACTGAACCGAATTCAAACTTCCTTTCACCATTAGAAAGCTACATTATCGAGGAGTAACATAGGCTCCTTATGATCCCGATATTTCCACGGGATCGGGACTTATGCCGATGAATATTTAATTTTGCTCTCTTCCAATTAGAAAGGAAAAGAGTTATTTTACTCTTCTTTTTTCAATTAAAAGTTGTTGAACGAAAACAAAATTGTCAATTTCCGTGTGACGTGCTTCCTTTTTCAAAGGAAATGGAATAGGAAATGGCATTTTGAAAACAACATTTTGGGGTTCCGGTGCTTAATAACCAGTCCAAATTATCATTTATATACATCTACTACGGAAGTTTTGGCGGGAACGCATTGAGGAGATGTGGTGGTAAATTTTCATTTTTGTGAAACTTAGTTCAAATGCGTGCAAATTATTTAATTTCGGGGGCATATTAATCAATTTAGTTTTGTAAAGGTGTACAAGTACAATGAAAGTGAAAATCGGTGCAAAACATGAACTTTTTAGCGTTGTCTCCAAAGCTCCGTGAACAATCTTTGTAAATGGCCGCCCTGTTTTACAAATGATTCCCTTGACATTTTTTTTTTAAATAATTGCACACAGCGCAATCTAGCACCAAACGACTCGACTCGACAGCTGGTATCGAGATATGAGTCTTGTCTTGACAGACAGACGTACAGACGGACATACAAGAAAGTGATCTAATAGGTGGGCGCACGTTGCATACGTTTTCGTCCGAATTTCAATCGTGCGCGTGTGACAACGTACGAATGTGTACCAACATAATAACAATCCTATCCTTCCAAGTACTTACTATGGAAGCAAGCAAACTGCATACGAATTAGCCGTACGTACCTATGACTAATTCGGCGAACCAATTCGTAATTAATAATTTTCAGAAGCTTTTCTAAGGTTTCCTTTTTACCTTTTGAGGTTCTGAACCCTAGAACTGCTTCCAAAAACCCGGTTCTACCCGCCTAAGTCCCGTTCCTGTGGAAATATTAGGATAAAAAGTTTATGTCCTTCTCCAAGGTCCCATCTATATCTATACCTACCTACCAAAATTTAACAAAACCGGTCCAGCTGTTTAGACGCGAAGGCGCTAGGCGTAACAGACAGATAGATATTATTATAATATTAAGCTGAAAGTTTGTGAGTATGTGTGTTTGTCACTCAATCACGTAAAAACCGCTGAACAGATTGCGATGAAACTTGGAATATAGGTAGCTGGAGACCTGGAATAACACATAGGCTACTTTTTATCCCGATAATCCCGCAGGAACGTGACTTACGCGGGTGAAACCGCAGGCCGCAGCTAGTTAATAATTTTAGTAAGAATACTGTATCGAGATAACAACTTAAGAACCTTCCTTGAATACTGTGCCCGAGTTAAAATTTTAAAAAAGGTCAAAGCAAAAAGGTCTGTTTAAAAGTTCCTACAGTATACAAAAAAGTTTACATAACATGGCTTTCAGGCTGAAACTGCTTTGTTTTTTTTTGCAAGGATTTATAAAACCCCTTAATGGGGCAGGAGGGAAGCGTGCTAAACTAAAAAACTAAGCGAGGGGAAGCTTTTGAACAGGGCAATGCACAATAGGACGTATTAAGGACAGACATAGCTGAGCGGGAACTTGTGGATTTTTAAAATTGCTTTTTACCAAACAAAGTTTAACTCATAGAACTGAACTGGTTTTTATTGGAGACTAGAAGGCGAAAGGCCGCCTCATAGTGTAGCTTTTTTATGTCGGCCCAGACGGCCGAGTTTCATACGTTCCACAGTTGAACTGTTCGAATAATTTACTCACACCTATTTAACTAAGACGACTCAAAATTCGAACATCGTCGTTGTTATATTACCTAAGTAGGTAATTATAACTCTAAGCTAGCCACCATCTAGCTAGATAATGTAAGGTTGGATACCTATAGGTACAATATCAAACAAGTTCTTACCAAAACAGGGACTCAATGACTCAAGGGTAGAAGGGGATTTTATTTGGCTTCAGGTTACCGCGTAACTCCTGTCTATGGCTTTAACGTCGACAATTTCTGCTCGCTCCTTGCGCACTTGCTTTATTCAGCCCCGATATCTACAGCATCGTACCATAGTAGGTAATTATTACTCTAAGATCGTACGTATTCCCAAAACGACGTCGAGTTCAACTCGACGGGAGTTACGCGGTCGCCCTGAAGCCAAATAAAATCCCCTTCTACCTACCCTTGATCCGGTCCTGCGTAATGCAGGTTGCATAATCGCGCATGCACGCACCCTTCCTAACCCCTCGAACTCTTGAATCGGGGTGCGTTAACTAACACAATGTTATGCATCAAAACAGGTGGCTTTCACTGCTTCTTATGGGAGGGAAAATGGTCTTTAGTTCTTTATTTTTCCCGGAGGGTATCGCTTTTGTTTAGTTAGTCTATGGTTTAAAATTTTCTTTTTCTAATTTTTCGGTCTCGTGGGAACTTTTAAAACTTATGATTGTGTTTGTTTTGAATATGTTTTTGATAGGCACAAACGAACTTCTTTTGTTTTCGCGACTTAGTTAGTATTTAACTAAAACTAATTTCTTTAGTATCTTCTTAGGTACTAGTCTGTGAATCATTTTACGGTTTCAATCTCGTTGTTTTACAATCAGCATTGTTGCAATGCCGATCCTACGTTTCGGAGTCTATTTCAGACTCCTTTTTCAAGATGCTAATAATAAAAACAGCTTGATTAAAAAACCGTAAAATGAGTTTTGTTGGATACCTATACCATTTGTATCAGAGCGCACAGACTAAGTAACTAGGTAGCTATGGTTACTTAGTCTGTGCGCACTGATAAGTCGTGGTGGAGATGCGTTACGTACGAATTCCTTTCTCATAATCACAAAACAGGCGATACTCACAAAGGGATTTCTCAACGAGATACGACGAACGTGCAGCGCGCCGCTACCGCGACTAATCAGTGCGTCTATAGCCGTGAGTTAGCAGTTAACTCAAAACCTATAGGGGTCTTGGTTAACTGGGTGGAATGGTCCCAACATGGAAGGACAGATCACCAGTCTGGTGCTTGCGCTGGCGTCCCCTACTAGAAATAATAATAATAGCCTTATTCCAAAGAATGATAAACGTAATGTCTCCTTCTACAGGTAGTTGCCGTAATGCGTTGGTTGGAGTGAGATGGACGGTATTCAGATGGAGCCCATCGGCAAGTATAAAGCGGACAGAAACGGCTCGGCTAAAGGTAATTCTTGCTGTTCTATGTGATACCCTTGCTTTATCTCTATGTATAATCACTGTTTACCTGTTGGTAGTTGACGTCTCATAGCGTTATTACAGTTGCCAAACTTTCTTACACAGTTTTCTTTCTCATAAAAGAAGTTATATCACTAGAACTATAGAATGCTCACGTAGAACTAAAAAAGTGTTCTGCCACATTGATCTTCCTGTACATACAGATTGCTCAATGTAGCATTCTGTCCCTTTCTAATAGTGTTATTAGAAAGGGACAGCATACTCAATGGTAGCGGAACAGTTTTTAGTTCTACGTGAGCATTATATTGGGTCACATAAGTTGTGTTGACAGTGAACTCGGCTTTGACTTCATCAGTTCCAAAGTCAAATTGTTCGGGAAATTTCTCAGACACCTTTAAAGTCGTAACCTTTGGATGTAGTTGTTAGAATCTAAAAATGATAAATGATAATCTATTTAAGCCTTTTGGCTTAGGTACGTTTGGTAGGTACCTATCATCCCCGAAACACGCAGTTTCTATATCGCTATAATAACTTGATATTTTGTCCAGCAGCGGCCTGGCGTAACATGGTGGATCAAGATTTAGACGACGTCGCTTTTTTAGCTGGTAAGAAAAGAAAAGTATTGAGGAAAGATATACATAGAGAGAGATCTTAGGCCGCGCGCACTATGGATACGTTTTCCTTCGAATTTCATTCGTGGGGCAACGTACGAATAGGTACGTACGAACTTCCAAGTACAGCTTTGGAAGCGCGCAAACTGCGTAGGTACGACTAATTCGTATGCAGTCTGCGCGCTTCCATGGTAGGTACTTGGAAGAATGGGATTGTTCGCAGGAACCATGTTCGTGAACTTAGCAGAGCATTGTCCAGCAGATCAAAAAATAATGTGAGTTCTATTCGCATGCAGCCGAGTTCTATAGTTCCTGATACTTTTTAAAAATAGTTCCGGCGTTTAAGCCTTAGAAAAGTCAATTGAAAAAATGCTCTGCTAACTTCGCGGTTTATTTCAGCAGAGCATAATATTATTTGATTTCTATATAAATACGGCATAGTTCCACAGTTCCTGATACTTTTTAGAAGTAGTTCTGGTCTTTTAAATGAATTAAACTCACATTCAAGTCTCAGCAGAGCATACCTGAAAATCCAAGTAACGAAAAATTCTAATGTTGTCAATTTCAATACAAAGTATGGGAGAACCTAGAACTCATTGATTTTGTATAGATCTAGATCAGCACTACCCATTACAACTTGATTTGAGTCCAGAACTCTCATAAAAGTGTCAGCAGAGCATACCTGAAAATCCAAGTAACGAAAAATTATAATGTTGTCAATTTCAATACAAAGTATGGGAGAACCTAGAACTCATTGATTTTGTGTAGATCTAGATCAGTACTTACCGTTACAACTTGATTTAAGTCCAGAACTCCCATAAAAGTGTCAGCAGAGCATACCTGAAAATCCAAATACCGAAAAATTCTAATGTTGTCATTGTAAATTCAAAGTATGGGAGAACTTAGAACTCATTCATTTTGTGTAGACCTAGATGAGCACTACCCATTACAACTTGATTTGAGTCCAGAACTCTCATAAAAGTGTCAGCAGAGCATACCTGAAAATCCAAGTCTCCACAGAGCATAACATGATGTCATCCAAGTAAGCGAAAAATTGTAATGTTGCCATTTTAAGTTGAAAGTATGGGAGAGGGTAGAACTCATGCAATCTTAGTAGTTCTAGATCAGTACTTCCCGTTAAAACTTGATTAAGGTCCAGAACTCCCATAAAAGTGTCAGCAGAGCATACCTGAAAATCCAAGTAACGAAAAATTCTAGTGTTTTAATTTCAAATTCAAAGTACGGGAGAGGCCAGAACTCATTCAATCTTAGTAGTTCTAGATCAGTACTACCCGTTACAACTTGATTTAAGTCTAGAACTCCCATAAAAGTGTCAGCAGAGCATACCTGAAAATCCAACTACCGAAAAATTCTAATGTTGTCAATTTCAATACAAAGTATGGGAGAACCTAGAACTCATTGATTTTGTGTAGATCTAGATCAGCACTACCCATTACAACTTGATTTGAGTCCAGAACTCCCATAAAAGTGTCAGCAGAGCATACCTGAAAATCCATCTACACAAAATCAATGAGTTCTAGGTTCTCCCATACTTTGTATTGAAATTGACAACATTAGAATTTTTCGGTAGCTGGATTTTCAGGTATGCTCTGCTGACACTTTTATGGGAGTTCTGGACTTAAATCAAGTTGTAACGGGTAGTACTGAGCTAGATCTACTAAAAAAGCATGAGTTCTAGCCACTCCCATTCTTTGAATTAGAAATGACGACTTTAGAATTTTTCGTTTACTTGGATGACATCATGTTATGCTCTGCGGAGACTTGGAATTTCAGGTATGCTCTGCTGACACTTTTATGAGAGTTTTGGACTCAAATCAAGTTGTAATGGGTAGTGCTGATCCAGATCTACACAAAATCAATGAGTTCTAGGTTCTCCCATACTTTGTATTGAAATTGACAACATTAGAATTTTTCGGTAGTTGGATTTTCAGGTATGCTCTGCTGACACTTTTATGAGAGTTCTGGACTCAAATCAAGTTGTATTGGGTAGTGCTGATCTAGATCTACACAAAATCAATGAGTTCTAGGTTCTCCCATACTTTGTATTGAAATTGACAACATTAGAATTTTTCGGTAGTTGGATTTTCAGGTATGCTCTGCTGACACTTTTATGAGAGTTCTGGACTCAAATCAAATTGTATTGGGTAGTGCTGATCTAGATCTACACAAAATCAATGAGTTCTAGGTTCTCCCATACTTTGTTTTGAAATTGACAACATTAGAATATTTCGGTAGTTGGATTTTCAGGTATGCTCTGCTGACACTTTTATGGGAGTTCTGGACTCAATTCAAGTTGTAATAAGTAGTGCTGATCTAGATCTACACAAAATCAATGAGTTCTAGGTTCTCCCATACTTTGTATTGAAATTGACAACATTAGAATTTTTCGGTAGTTGGAATTTCAGGTATGCTCTGCTGACACTTTTATGAGAGTTTTGGACTCAAATCAAGTTGTAATGGGTAGTGCTGATCCAGATCTACACAAAATCAATGAGTTCTAGGTTCTCCCATACTTTGTATTGAAATTGACAACATTAGAATTTTTCGGTAGTTGGATTTTCAGGTATGCTCTGCTGACACTTTTATGAGAGTTCTGGACTCAAATCAAGTTGTATTGGGTAGTGCTGATCTAGATCTACACAAAATCAATGAGTTCTAGGTTCTCCCATACTTTGTATTGAAATTGACAACATTAGAATTTTTCGGTAGTTGGATTTTCAGGTATGCTCTGCTGACACTTTTATGAGAGTTCTGGACTCAAATCAAATTGTATTGGGTAGTGCTGATCTAGATCTACACAAAATCAATGAGTTCTAGGTTCTCCCATACTTTGTTTTGAAATTGACAACATTAGAATATTTCGGTAGTTGGATTTTCAGGTATGCTCTGCTGACACTTTTATGGGAGTTCTGGACTCAATTCAAGTTGTAATAAGTAGTGCTGATCTAGATCTACACAAAATCAATGAGTTCTAGGTTCTCCCATACTTTGTATTGAAATTGACAACATTAGAATTTTTCGGTAGTTGGATTTTCAGGTATGCTCTGCTGACACTTTTATGAGAGTTCTGGACTCAAATCAAATTGTAATGGGTAGTGCTAATCTAGACCTACACAAAATCAATGAGTTCTAGGTTCTTCCATACTTTGTATTGAAATTGACAACATTAGAATTTTTCGGTAGTTGGATTTTCAGGTATGCTCTGCTGACACTTTTATGAGAGTTCTGGACTCAAATCAAGGTGTAATGGGTAGTGCTAATCTAGATCTACACAAAATCCATGAGTTCTAGGTTCTCCCATACTTTGTATTGAAATTGACAACATTAGAATTTTTCGG
Source organism: Idaea dimidiata (assembly GCA_949358125.1). NCBI lineage: Eukaryota > Metazoa > Arthropoda > Insecta > Lepidoptera > Geometridae > Idaea > Idaea dimidiata. The sequence continues at coordinate 8,169,418 of OX442332.1, forward strand.
TAGTTGGATTTTCAGGTATGCTCTGCTGACACTTTTATGGGAGTTCTAGACCTGAATCAAGTTGTAACGGGTAGTACTGATCTAGAACTACTAAGATTGAATGAGTTCTGGACTCTCCCTTGCTTTGAATTTGAAATTAAAACACTAGAATTTTTCGTTACTTGGATTTTCAGGTATGCTCTGCTGACACTTTTATGGGAGTTCTAGACTTAAATCAAGTTGTAACGGGTAGTACTGATCTAGAACTACTAAGATTGAATGAGTTCTGGCCTCTCCCGTACTTTGAATTTGAAATTAAACACTAGAATTTTTCGGTAGTTGGATTTTCAGGTATGCTCTGCTGACACTTTTATGAGAGTTCTGGACTCAAATCAAGTTGTAATGGGTAGTGCTAATCTAGATCTACACAAAATCAATGAGTTCTAGGTTCTATTATACTTTGTATTGAAATTGACAACATTTGAATTTTTCGGTAGTTGGATTTTCAGGTATGCTCTGCTGACACTTTTATGAGAGTTCTGGACTCAAATCAAGTTGTAATGGGTAGTGCTAATCTAGATCTACACAAAATCAATGAGTTCTAGGTTCTATTATACTTTGTATTGAAATTGACAACATTTGAATTTTTCGGTAGTTGGATTTTCAGGTATGCTCTGCTGACTCTTTTATGGGAGTTCTGGACTTAAATCAAGTTGTAACGGGTAGTACTGGTCTAGAACTACTAAGATTGAATGAGTTCTGGCCTCTCCCGTACTTTGAATTTGAAATTAAAACACTAGAATTTTTCGTTACTTGGATTTTCAGGTATGCTCTGCTGACACTTTTATGGGAGTTCTAGACTTAAATCAAGTTGTAACGGGTAGTACTGATCTAGAACTACTAAGATTGAATGAGTTCTGGCCTCTCCCGTACTTTGAATTTGAAATTAAACACTAGAATTTTTCGGTAGTTGGATTTTCAGGTATGCTCTGCTGACACTTTTATGAGAGTTCTGGACTCAAATCAAGTTGTAATGGGTAGTGCTAATCTAGATCTACACAAAATCAATGAGTTCTAGGTTCTATTATACTTTGTATTGAAATTGACAACATTTGAATTTTTCGGTAGTTGGATTTTCAGGTATGCTCTGCTGACACTTTTATGAGAGTTCTGGACTCAAATCAAGTTGTAATGGGTAGTGCTAATCTAGATCTACACAAAATCAATGAGTTCTAGGTTCTATTATACTTTGTATTGAAATTGACAACATTTGAATTTTTCGGTAGTTGGATTTTCAGGTATGCTCTGCTGACTCTTTTATGGGAGTTCTGGACTTAAATCAAGTTGTAACGGGTAGTACTGGTCTAGAACTACTAAGATTGAATGAGTTCTGGCCTCTCCCGTACTTTGAATTTGAAATTAAAACACTAGAATTTTTCGTTACTTGGATTTTCAGGTATGCTCTGCTGACACTTTTATGAGAGTTCTGGACTTAAATCAAGTTGTAATGGGTAGTGCTAATCTAGATCTACACAAAATCAATGAGTTCTAGGTTCTCCCATACTTTGTATTGAAATTGACAACATTAGAATTTTTCGTTACTTGGATTTTCAGGTATGCTCTGCTGACACTTTTATGTGAGTTCTGGACTCAAATCGAATTGTAAGGGGTAGAACTGAGCTAGATCTACTAAAAAAGAATGAGTTCTAGCCTCTCCCATACTTTGAATTCGAAATGACGACTTTAGAATTTTTAGTTTACTTGGATGACATCATGTTATGCTCTGCTGAGACTTGAATGTGAGTTTAATTCAGTTAAAAGACCAGAACTATTTCTAAAAAGTATCAGGAACTGTGGAAATATGCCGTATTTATATAGAAATCAAATAATATTATGCTTTGCTGAAATAAACCGCGAAGTTAGCAGAGCATTTTTTCAATTGACTTTTCTAAGGCTTAAACGCCGGAACTATTTTTAAAAAGTATCAGGAACTATAGAACTCGGCTGCATGCGAATAGAACTCACATTATTTTTTGATCTGCTGGACAATGCTCTGCTAAGTTCACGAACATGCAGGAACCTACGTACGAGTATTCGTACTTTACCGCACGAATGGAATTCGAACGAAAACGTATCCAAAATGCGCTTTCACACAGCCTATTAGCACCTGCAGTGTTAACTAAAAATTAAATAATTTTTTTTTTTCTACCGTTTCAGATACGGACAAGGCCCGGGAAGCGCGCGAGTTGCGCGACGCGCCGGTAGCGGTGTGTTCACAACGCCGCGCCCTCTGTCTCACTGTGTTGGTGTTCTCTGCCATCTTTGCCAGCGCCCTAATAGTCGTCTACGCCACGCCCGCACCCTGTGAGTACAACCTAGATCGCGCTAGCGACATTTGTCTCATCTTGCCGTCTGATCGATGTTCCCGGTTGCAGCCCTATCGGGAGGACTAAAGTCATTATTGACCATACCTACTATGCAAATAGATATGACAATATTTTTACGGTCTGTTGCCTGCTTTCCTAGGAAATAAGCAGTTTATCCGCCACCGCGCGGGGGAAATCAAGGTTTGCTACTCTTCCCTAGATCCCACAATTAATTAGCTTTTACGACACCCACGGTAGAAGATAGGGTAACTTAATTAAACTATAAAAAGATGAATAATGCGACAATGTGAATCACATCATCACTGCAAAAAACCCTTGAGTTTCTTGTGTCTTCTTCTCATTGGGGGTTGCATTCCGAAGACATAGTAATTTTTATTCTGTTGTAAGACAATTTAAAATGATCATTGCGGAATATATGTAAAATTATTTAGACTTCTTGAATAGCTATTGAAATGCTTCGTAATTTATTTATATTGCTCAAGGCATAGGCGCGAGTTCAAACCTCGCCGTGAGTGTATCTTTGATGATTTTTGCCTTTTAAAGTTTTCGATTAAAATTTCTGCTAGCTTATTATGTAACTCTGTTGCTAACAAATCTCAATTGAAACAATGGTAATTGTTCATTTTTGCGATTACAGGTAATAATACAATTTGACAGTTCCTAGGTAGTTTTATTTGCAATAGCAATTTGTTTGCTACTGAATGACGTGAATACAACAATTTCGATTATTTCAATCGAGATTTGTTGGCAACAGAGTTACGTGACCAGCTGGTTAACAACTGCTGTAACTCTAAATGTTCGTGTCAGATTGCCCGTGTGCACCGGAGGAGGGTGCAGCAGATGGCCAACCACCAACCGACGCCTCATCAAGCGAAGCGGCTGCCAACAAGTAAGATTTTAGATCATAAATTATCATAGTTTTTTGCCGGGCGAGCGCGCTAACCAATCTTAAGGCCCCTATACACCCTGAACTTAAAATCCCTGTCGAATTCATCGAAAATTGTTGATTATTTTCTGCCGCAGTGTTTTAGAATATTTACGTTTGTAGCGTTTGTAAATGACATTTTTTTTTTTATATTCCTAGTTTCATCGTAATCGGTTCACAGTTTTTTCGTGATTGAGTAACAAACACACATACATACACACATACTCACAAACTGTCAGCTTTATAATATTAGTAGGATCTACGCCAAAATGTAGGTAACAATGTCATTTACAAACGCTACAAACGAAAATATTCTAAAACATTGTGTCAGAAAATAATCAACAATTTTCGATGAATCCGATAGGATAGGGATTTTCAGTTTAGCTCTAATAGGGGCCTTAACCAAGTAGATGATGCACTTCGTTAATTTAATTTTTGATGATGCATTTCTCCTTGTAAAAATATTATAAATGATTTTGTATATATCTAGGGAGCGCATTGCGTCGAACGGTGCCGTGTTCCCATGGCGCGGCGCTCGGCTGCCGACGTTCGTTATACCGAAACACTACAACCTGTGGCTGCATCCCAACTTGACTACGGGAGAACTTAGGGGTAACGTATGCTACTACTACTTATAATATACAGGGGAAAGGAAAGATGGCACCACTGAACTCCGGAGGCGGGTCGAATGTTGTTGGGCGGGTTGTGTGTTTGTGGATGTGATTGTGTTTTTCTTTACAACTCTAACGAATGTATTTTAACAGACGGAGTTACTTTCACACTTTGAATGTTATTAAAAATTATAGCAATAGATTATTGCTTACTAAATATGCGACAATTTGAATCAAATGATCATTGCATGCACCTCCGTGAGTTTATTGTGTCTTCTTTAATTAGAGATCGCGTTCTGAAGACACGGACATTTTTTAAAATAATAGTCAATAGTTCTGCTTGTTATCTCTAAAGTTTAGATATAGCAATAATAGAGTCTAATGCGACCTTACTGTTAGTAATGTCATGCTGAATAATTAAAAATTACTGAATCGCTATTGAAAAAAAATAATTTAAATGTACACATGGTAAGTCCTTGGCTGACTTTACCTACTAAAACATCCTGTTCCTCCCTCTAGGTGAAGTGTCAATAGACCTCAAAGTGGACCGCGACACGTCGTTCGTCGTACTGAACGTGCGTTCTATGAACGTGACCGAACGCGCGTTGTTCCGCTCCGGCGCAGTCGGACCGAAAGTCGCCAAGGTGTTGGAGTATCCGCAAGCAGAGCAGACGTACATCGAGTTTAAGGTAACATACCTTAAACCGTTATTAATAATAAAAAAGGTTATTTTGTGACAGTATGCCTATTTTTGTGACACCCCACTTTTTGACAATCAACGTGACGTATCATGTTTTTTTTTATTTGAACGCATCCAATGATCCTATAAAAATACCATTTATTTCGATGTAAGTTGAGAAACAAAAATGAAAGGTACTTCAAAAATCTTGTTACAAAATATCCTCAGTGTATCACAAAGTATCCCCAATTTACGGTACACTGAAGTTACCGAAGGCCACTTTAGCTGGCTTGCGCAGCTATACGCTCTAACTGTTGTAAGTTAGTAACATACATTTCAATTATTTCAATCGATAAGTATTTGTTAGCAACAGCGTTACATAATCAGGTAGCAGTAACACGTATAACCAACGAATATTTTTCTTTAAAATTCAAGGAGAAACTGCGTCGGAAATACAATTACACGTTGAGTCTCAGATTCATAACTCGCCTCGAGAGAAACGACAAACTACGAGGGTTCTTCCTGACTGGCACGCACAGACAGTAAGTTATATAAAATATCAACCTACTCATATTATAAATGCGAAAGTTTGTAAGTATGTATGTGTGTTTGGATGTATGTGAGTTTGTTAGTCTTTCACGCAATGACTACCGAACCGATTGCGATGAAACTTGGAATTTATATTTCTTACTTTCTTAATTAATTTTTAAAGTGTTTCTAGCACTTGGATGACTATTCTTAGAGAATTGCTTTCCAAACATTTGCACCCGACAGGATTCAAACTTGCATCTCTGACTTTCGAGTCAACGCCCGATGTCGCAACGTACCTCAATCGCAAAAACAAAGATTTACAGGTCTTGATTTCATCACGACAGGACGAGCACCTGTGGCGTGATTGGTAGCGCGTTGACTCGACGCGTTGTCTGGTTCAAATCCTGTGGAGTGCAAATTATTGGATAGTATTTCTTTAAAAACAGTTATTTATTTCGTTTCTAATGACAAATGAATTATCCAAGCCCGTTTTGCATTGTTCTCCAGTCGTTGCGCAGTATCAAGATTCTGGCTGACCCACGCCCGGTCTGTGTTCCCCTGCTTCGACGAGCCACATTTTAGGGCCACATTCAAACTCACCATCGTCAGAGACAGGTAACACACTTCTAATTATATTACTTATTATACTTACTAATATTTTATATAGAAATATAGAGGGAGATTTATTTGTTCGTTTGTTTGTAATGAAGAGGCTACGACACTGCTGAACCGATTTAAAAAAAATCCTTTGTCTGTGAGTGGATTTAAAGGTAGAATATTTTTATTTGTTAATGGTATCAATTATCAGACGTTAGGTGAAAACCGAAATCCATAGTTTACATTGATTTAATGTAAATATTTGTAAGATACTTTCATATATCAAAATCAATATCAACAATTGAGTCAATATCAAATTCCGTTCTCTTTTGTCGATACCAGTATAAGACAATATCAAATTCAAATTCCATAGTTAACATTGATTTAATGTCAATATTTGTAAGATAGTTTTCATTTGTCAATATAATTATCAGACATCGTATCAAAATCCGTATTTCATATTGATTTAATGTTAATAATGGAAAATAATGTTTATTTGTTACAATCAATATCTGAGATCATTATCAACATTTCTAAATTTGAAGAGTTTTAGGTCCTTATCCTACACAAATGTCAATTTTCAGGTTCCACGTATCTCTAACGAATATGCCAATAGTGGCGACTGAAGAGGCAGGATTTTACTTAGGACATCGCCTGGTAAGGTTTTTTCATATTTGTTGTCAATTCACCATAACATAAGCCTAGATACTTAAGTTCGCTACTACACACAAAGTCAGTGATGTTTAATTTGGCAATATCAAACCATAATTGTAGATAACTGAGTGATCTAAGACGTAGCTCATTTAGGCTTCGATATCGTCGTCTGGTACCCATATTTAAATTCTAGTTTTCTAGTTTTAGTCTTTTTGTAAAAGCCGGTAATTTATCGGTCTGACCAGAGGAAATATGTTCAGCAGTGGTATTCTCTAATGTAACAGCCTAGAGCTGTTAGCAGCTTCAGCGTCGAATCAGAGTGAGCGGCCAATAAGAGCGTCGTATTGCTCAGATACGACGATACGACGCTGAAACAGCGTCGAGCTCTAGGCTGTTACATTAGAGAACACTGCTGCATAACAAACCGCCCTACCATGATGTCTTATAAATAATTCGTCGCGAAGTCGCCGCGTTGTCGTTCAACTAAAAAAAACACATCTTCTTCTTTAAAATGGATTTTTCCATTCGGTCAAGTAGGTATTAAAAAACCACATCAATATTAAAAAAAAAAGTTAAAACCTAATTTAAAAAAAGAAGAATATCTTTAATTGTCTGTGGTTTTTAAAAGTAATCGGGGTATTTCATATTTACAATTTATTTCATTTTTTTGAGCGACAAAAGGACGACGAAAGCTACAACAAACGATCATGATAGCGCGGATTAAGTCAGCTACAATTTTGACTATTTCGTTTTTGTCTTCTGTTTGCGCAACTTTGTATTGAAATATATATTTTTTTACATAAATCTAAATAATTTCCAGCTGCAAGACGAGTTCGCGACGTCTCCCCCCATGCCTCCGCACATGATCGCAATGTCCGTCTGTCGACTGCAGCGCAAGGCCGTCGTTTACAACGCGACCGACGAAGAAGAGAGCCCAGAGATCAGCCTCTACAGCGACAGACAAGCCATCCTCAATGACGACATGGAGTAAGTTACTCAGATAAAACATGTTTTTAATATAATCGAAAGAAGCCCTCGACTTACCTAACTGAATAGTAGTTTATGCACCGACGTGTCCTGTCTTATATCTATATCTATACTTATAATAAAATCGTAACTTAGCGGTGTCTGTGTTTGAAAGATATTTTTTTAAAACTATTTTTAGGGGTATGTACCCCTAAAAATAGTTTTAAACAGACCCCATTTCCGTGTTTAACTTTTTGTCTGTTTGTCCGTTTGTCGGTGCGTTTAGCGCTAATCTCGGAAACGGCTGGACCGATTTCAATGAAATTTGGTATGCAGGTAGCTTAAGACTTCGATTAACATATAGGCTACTTTTTATCCGGATATCAAGTCTAGATATCCGGATAAAACATAAAAATTGCGTAATTTCGTTGTTTTTGAATAATCGGCATCCATCGTCATCTATAGTTATCGATCGTCATCCATCGTCATCATCACTTACTGACATACTGCAGTGCAAAAATCCACACTTAAACGGGCGACCAGCGAAGTACTAACTTCAACAGTACTTCAATGGGTGAAACCGCGGGGCGCAGCTAGTATATACATATAGAGGGTGCCCGTTCTGTCGCGATGAAATTATGCAGATGCAAAAATTAAACTTCTATAAAAAGTGTAGGAAACACTTTATTAAATATAAATTAATACAAAACAATTCAATAGATCTCAACTCGTTGAAAATCTACTCAACTTAAAATTTCTTTTTGTTTTAGTCCCCTTCTGGAGTGGGTACAGAAGACCATTCAAATGTTTTCTTACGAACTCAATACTTCGTATCCTCTACCCAAATTTGGTAAGTTATCCATACAAATAGCAGACGGAGGAACAGAAATGGAAGAGGCGATAGATACAGAGAGAGAGAGAAATGAAAAAGAGGAAGTGAGAAGAAGCATCAGTGTTGTTTCTATCCACTTATTGATAGATAGATGTACACTTTATTTGTTTGACAATAACACACATAATTAAGCTGAATACACAGGAAGCTTAAAACTAAAACGTTACACAAATGGACCTTATCGCTAAAAGCGATTTCTTCCAGGTCATAACCTTTCCCAAAAGTTAGGTACCTATCGCTTTTTAAGTCTGTGATAGGCAGACAACTCGTCCATGTATTCCTCCGTCTATGATACTAATCCTACTAATAATTATTATAAATGTCATAGTTTTTATGTAGTATAACGTTTTCATTGGTGTTTCAGACATAGTGGTTGTGGAAGGTGGCAACCCTTATTCGGAAGGGTGGGGGTTGATTACCTTGACTCCGTCGACACTCTCTGATACGAAGACGCTAGCTAGATTGTTGGCTCAGCAGGTTCGTATGATATCCTATTAGGATTTATTGGTGAGAGTTAGTCGAACACAGAAACGCAACTTAAAATTTGAAGGGAACTTAAATAATTGAGCAGCTTCTATATTTAAAATAAGTATGTTTTTTTTTTTTGAGAGCTGCTTAATTGTTAAGGTAGAACTAAAATGTAGAACTAAAACTAAAATGTTTCTATGTTCGGTCGTTAGTGTTGCTGTTCAATAGTTCACTATCGACAGTCTTGGTTGCTTGGTTACTTTTGTAACATAGTCGAAACGTCCACTTAAGAGAATTTAAAAATAACAATATCCGATTAAACCTGGCAAAATTTTAATAACGTGTGTTTCGACGATGACCATTTAAATCGAAAATGTGTTGTTCTAAACGTCTAGGCGAACAACTTTTGTTCCACAACTTTTGGAAATTCGAAGTAGTTATCGAAAATTTCAAGTTTAAAGTTTACTTGAAAATCAGCTGTTTCGTAGAGTTAGAGGTCATTGACCTTAGTTTGTTCTTTCATTCAGTTTGGACAACTACAATCAAAACTTTAATTATCTTTATTTTCAAAAACAGGTATTTTTTCAGTGAAATATTAACTCAAAAATTTCTAAAAAAAAGTTGGATTTCCTAAAATTGTTGATCGAAAGTTGTTCGACTAGACGTCTAGAACACGCTGTATAGTACGGAATTCGAGCTATTAGCTATATTTAGGTGTTTTATTTCCCCAGTGGTTCGGAGGTCTAGTATCGCCTCGCTGGTGGTCGTCGCAATGGCTGATGGACGCTCTGACCTCGGTGCTGGGAGAGAAGGCACCTTCCTTCACCGGCGACGCACAGGAGGGGCAACAAGATGCGCTCTTGTTGGACCATGTTCTACCTGCTTTGAGGTGAGGAACATATACACACGCCCAGCTGGTGGGAATCCCCTTGTAATATGAAGAAAAAGAACATCCTACAGAATCATAAAATTCTTCTATGTTCTATGATACCAATCGAAAGAGTAATTTATAGGAAACAATTTATTTCAAACAACATACCTATTATCGTAAATTAAGGAAACACTAAGAAAAATATTTTTTTTATTAAAAACCTTACTCACCATCTAAAGAAAATAGTTTACTTATGAATTACTCATAAATTGCTAGCGTTCTGCTGTGGTTATTGACAACACGCAACTGGATCTCCGTAAAGCATATTATCATAATATAACGTTTGAAATTGATTTTGTTGAAGTTTAATTGATTTTTTTATTCATTGTATTCATTTCGTATTTTGATGATTGTTATTGATTTATTATATTTATTTATTGTTGTAAATTACGATTACATATAAAAAACATAAATTTGTTTTACCTAGACGACATGATTGTATCAATCAGCAATGAACAATTTTATTTTATTTTATTATTTTATATATTTATTCACATAGGGATAACAAACAGTTATACAATAAGGTATAATTAAAGAAATAAAAAATGTGAGCCGTCACGGGATGCCTGACAGATGCGAAATGTTTGACATTGACATATATGTTTTCATATAGCGTGGCGATACGTCGCCACGGCCTGTATCGCCACGTCGACAATCAGGTTAACCAACACCACACCTATAGATGTTACACATTAAAATGTAAAAATATTCCATTTCAGATTGGATTCAAGTAATTCTGTGAGAGCCGTGGCGACTCCAAGGCTAGATAGAGCTGATATCGAATCTGCTGCGGATGAATTATCTTTACATAAGGTAACGATTGGCACTGCAACAATGGTCAAAAAGTTTCTCATGAAAGAAATGTAAATTCTGGTGAGGTAAACTGGTTATTAATAAACTGGTTGTTTAAAGATAGTACAACTAGTGAGTTTTTCTGTCATCACTTTGCCAAAGTCTTCAGATTTTCACCAAAGTTTTGAGAATTTAATGTAATTTTTCCGGTAAATATTGTGTTTTATTACTATCAATAATTATCGGTGTTTATCTCCAATATACATTCATAATTGTTACCCTACCCTCACTTTAAACAGATGTGACTTATATATTTACGAAATTTTGTTAAGAACCTACTACATTTTTTTGAATGATCAAACCCTAGTAGGACTAGAGGTACTTTTCATTAAGTATAGTATATGTATGAACCTAGATCCACAGACAATAAAACATTCATTCCATTTTTCATATGCAGGGTGCAGCTATAGTGAGCATGGCGATCGAGGCGGCGGGTGAAGCCGCGGGGCGCGCCGCTCTCGCGAGGTTGTTGAAAGATCATCGCTTTGCCAGCGCTGACGCAAGGTTGGTATCTACTTCGGTTTGAATGGTCTTTTGTTACAGTTTTGATTTTAGGGAACCGGAATCCGGAAAATGATTTTCAGTATAATTCAACATATCGCTAAAATAGAAGAAAAATCTAAGATCTAATCAAGAAAATTCTTGGATGATTTTGAAAGGCCTCATTCTATATTTATGATGTTTTTAGCTAAGTTTTAACGTTTTTTTTTTCTTTTAATTTAAACGTAAGCTTTGACGGTTTTCTCACAAAAATGAAAAGTCTCGACCACATCGGCATGTTACTGTCGATGTCGGTTTCCTTCAGTAGACAAAGATCTAGCCGTCCCATTTATATCAGTGGACCTTTTCCTGTCTAACAGGGATTTATGGCGTGCGTTAGAGCGAGACGGCAGCGAGGACTCTGGCCACGCCCACGCGTGGGATGGATGGTGTGAGAAACCGGGATATCCACTTTTGTATGCTACCGTTGTGGGAAATGACGTCGTGTTGAAGCAAGAAAGGTTGGTTACGCTTAAACCGTAGTACGGACTCGAACTTACTGAAAAACTTTGTTAGTGCGATTCAGGTTTTCGATTATCGACATAATATGTAGGACATAGCTCCGAACGAAATGACTTAAACCAACCATCGGGATAAAGTAGTCGTATTTAAAAGTAGATGTTCAGGGCTGGTCCAATCTAAATGAAAATTACATAGTGGACTAGCTTCTGCCCGCAGCTTTGCCCGCGTGTCCTACAGGCAACATGATTAGGATACGATTAGGATTATATCGAAAATTTGTATGTGTTTTGTGAACAAATAAACAAACAAAATTTTTCATGTATATCGATTGTGACTCCAAACGCTCAGAAATCAAATTGGTTATACTCGTACGTAGGTTCGTCATGTCAGCGGAGCCACCGGAACCGGAACCGCCGGTCGTCAGCAGCCTGCTGACGCTGGACCTGCGGGCGGATCTCGACGAGCTGTTCTATGAACCGGGTGAGTTACCACATCGACATTACACTTCGATTTGCGCGATTAAAAATGCGAAAGTAACTGTCTGTTAAAATAAATTTGTTAAAGTTAAGAAAAAAAATACACAATCACATCCACAAACACGCAACCCTTCCAACAACAGCCGACGCGCCCCGGATCCTACGTCAGGAGCTCTGTGGTGCAGTAGTCTAGTATCCGTATTACGCATCTTGCAATACCCTGCAATATTTTCCAGAGAACTTGACCGAAGAGTTCGACTTCAACTCGACGACGACCCCTGCCCCGACGACCACCACCAAACGTGCTACGACGAAGCCCCCGCGGTCGATCGTCAAGTGGACTATCCCGGTCACTTTCACTGTGGGACCTGAGTATGAAGATACCATTTGGAAGAATACCACCGACTCGCATAATGGGACCTGGTGAGATAATTGTGATAAGATATTCCATGTTCCTTTTACACCGTTTATTTTTTTGGTTGGAGAACATTATGAATAATAATTATGAACATGATGAATAATAATGTTCTCGCTTTTGGTGACACCGCAGGACATCACTTATTTAGATTTGGGGGCTAATGAGAATTGAAGGAGTGAAATAATAAGAGTCTTTTATATAATTGTTTAATGTGGTTGGGTATTATTATGAACAGTGGGGTTGTTAAACTCTTTTAGAGTGTTAACAATATGGTTGATGAGGTGAAGAAAAGTTTCGGTCGTGGTTTCTTTAGTGATACAAAAAACAATGATGAACTCGGCCATCAGGGCCGACATAACAAACTTTAGTCGGGCTTTCTCCTGTCAGTCTCTAATAGAGACCAGTCCAATTCTACGGTGGTAGTGTCACTTTAATGGCTTCTTTCAATGAGCAGGTACGACGTCGGCAACGAGACAAAGACAGTGAAAACATCGAGATGGAGTGAAAATGTCACGCATTTGATATGGATGAACGATACTGAGAGTGAGTTACTCATAATTTCATATTTTCCAGTTGTTAATTGTATGATTTTATCTTTTAAATTTTCTTACTTTGATATTTGTTTGTTTCCAGTGACAGTACCAGACCTGGGGCGACATAAGTGGGTGCGATACAATGTGGGGGCTAGAGGGTTGTACCGGGTGGCACCACAGAATCCTACTAATGGAGAGGTTTGTATTTGTTTGTTTGTTTCCAGTGATTGATAGTACGAGACTTGTCTTATCTATCCAGTGAACGACTGACAACCGTGAAAATTGACAGGAACTTTGCAGTACATTGCTGGTTTGAGGTAATCACTGGTTATAATAACGTTAAAGCAAAGCAGAAATGTACTGCCAAGATCCTGTCCTGTGTTTAATTTCCACTGTTGTCAGTCTTCGACTGGATAGATAATAAGGGTCCTGGGTTGACATCTTTGAGTGCGATACAATGTATGGGCCGTACCAGAAACGATGGCGTGATTTATTTTTACCACTGGCGCCATCTAGTGATAAACTGGCTTCAGTGGTAATGATAAATGCAAACGTGCGTCTTTGTTGCGTGCACAGATTGGATCGCTTGGTCCAGTGTTTACTTATAGTTTCGTATTGGAACCAATTGTGATAATAGTACGGAATCCTTCGTGCACGAGTCCGATTCGAAATGTTTTTATTCGTGTGGGATCTGAACAACGTCCTAGCAGCGCACTTTGGGCGCTTTTCGAGTCCCTTAACAAAACTGTTTGTTTCCAGAGTGCAGAAGAGTTAGCATCGAAGGCAGCGTTGCTGTACGAGAGCGGGCTCCCGGCGGAGCGAGCGTTGATGCTTGACGACGGGTTCGTGCTGAGCAGAGCGGGGCGCTTGCCGGCGAGCAGAGCTATCGCTGCTGCTAGTATGTATCTGCATAAGCATAAACACAGGGCCAAAAGCGTTGATCCTAGAAACACGATATTTGGAAAGTGTGTTCTTTGTAAATGGACCAGTTAGAAAGAGTCTTGTCAAAATCCTATGTTATTGAGATTCTGATAGTATTTACATCGTGAGGAAACTGCCATTTCCTAGGACTGTCTGAAGCCATGGGGAATTCGCCAATCCGATGTAGAATCCGACTCTAAGAGGAAGCCCTTGACCAGCAGCAGACAAATTAACAGGCTTATCATTTTGCTTATAGGTCGTCTCCGTTCAGAGCGGCACTGGGCTCCGTGGCGGGTGGTCCTGTCACACCTGTCGTGGTGGAGACAGCTACTGCTGCTGTGGGCCAGCGGGCCGCCGTTGCAGGCCATGCTGGCCACGTTACACGACCACTCGGGTCCGCCGGCCTCCAGTTCACACATGTTAGTATAGACCACATTGCTGCTGTGTGGAGACCAAGCTGGCTATGTTATACGACCACTTCGGTCCGCATGCCTCCTGTTCACACATGTTAGTCATCATCATCATTATCCTCTCGATGTTCTCGGTTGCATCCCTCTTGTGAGCCCGGGGTCCACTTTCCTACTTTAGACTCAAAATTCGAACGTCTTTGTTCTATAACCCACCATCTAGGTAACCTGAGCAGTCCTACTTTAAGAGAGGGAAACTTGTACAGCTGTCTCCTTTCCAGGTGGTTGAGCGGCGCGCTGCTAACAGCTGGCGTGGAGTGGGGGAACAAAGTGGTCACTCAGCAAGCGCTGGACTTGTTTACTGCGTGGTTGGAGAACAATGTCACCATACCGGACGTTTACCAAGAGGTGAGACATAATACATTAAAAATTTCCGTAAAATTTTATTTAAGTATTTTAGTTTAGGTGCTTACTGCACTGTGCGTTTATAGGAATAATTATTAAAGGAAAAATACATTTACAAAAACACAAAGTAAGGTCTTAGGGCGATTTCCTGACGTTAAAAATAATTTAAAAAAACAACCAATGAAAAAAGATTTGATAAAAATGACCAAAATAACCTCTACATAGGTACAGTGCCACCGACTAATTAATCTGTTTTATCATCTGAAGTCGGGCAGCCAAACTAAATACATTATGGAACCAACCAGTAAAACTGCCCGACTTCAGATGATAAAACAGATTAATTAGTCGGTGGCACTGTACCTATGTAGAGGTTATTTTGGTCATTTTTATCAAATCTTTTTTCATTGGTTGTTTTTTTTAATTATTTTTTGTTTCTTTTTGAAGTCGGTTTTTTAATTTTTAAATTAATTTTTTATTTTACCCTTTTTAGTATACCTACCTACCTAAAAATCAACAATATTGTTACCGTAATTTTAAATATTGAGGAGTTTTCTGATGAGAAGGTGGTTTCAGGTGCCCCATCAATCTGTATTTGGTTCTCTAGGGGTCTATTCTTTATGGTAGAAGTCAAAAAATGGGTATTTTATTGAACTCTGGGATGCTATCCTGTCCATCATTCCGAAGATACTCATCAGATCCTTACCAAACTTTCATGGGACCACTTCGCAGCTTCCACCTTTCCATTAAAAAAAGAACTATATCAATCGGTCAACCCATCTTCGTGTAATCGATGAACAATTGAATGGAATACAGCGTTTTGAGGAGCATTCCCGGTCCTCACTTCGAAGATCCTCATCAGATCCTCATTAAATTTTTATGGGACCATCTCGGAGCTCCCACCTTTCTATTAAAAAAAGAATCATTTCAATCGGTCAAGCCATTTTCGAGTAATCGATAAACAACTGGATTTATTAATGCGTTTTAAGAAGCATTTCCGTTCATCACTCCGAAGACCCTCATCAGGTCCACATCAAATTTTTATGGGACCATCTTGGAGCTCCCACCTATCTATTAAAAAAAGAATTATCTTAATCGGTCAAGCCGTCTTCGAGTAATCGGTGAACATACAAAAAAAAAAAAATATTATACATACAGACGAATTGATAACCTCCTCCTTTTTTTTGAAGTCGGTTAAAAAAATGGTCGACGATGAGCGGGATTTATTTTATTTATTTATTTATTATTACAAAGTACCGAGCTATCGCCAACTTTACAGTTAGCTTTTTCAAGGTTGGGTGGCTGGTTGGTTTTTCAAGGTTGAGGTTTCAAGGTTGGTGGTCGTGTCATGTCGTGTTGAATAAGCTTACCGTAAAGTTAGCAAAAGCTCGGTACTTTGCCATTATTAAATAAAACGCGAGTCAAACCCGGTGAATATATAGTTGTATTTATCTCTTGAAAAAATCAATAAAATATGTTCTTTATTATTTTCTCTTTATTCTTTAATGTAGGTACACACCATCTTATCTTACTTCTTACTAATATTTTAAACGCGAAAGTTTGTATGTATGTATGTGAGGTTGTTTGTTACTCTTGTACGCAAGAACTACTGAACCGATTGCGATGAAACTTGGAATATAGGTAGCTGGGGACCTGGATTAACACATAGGCTACTTATTATCCCGATATTCTCGCGGGAACGGGACTTAGCGGGTGAAACCGCGCGGCACAGCTTGTAGAATATACAAACATAGCTTAGCAGAATACATGTAGGTACATAGGCGAGCTGAACCCTAACAAGAGTTCTCTTCCAGCAAACGTTGAGGCATAGAGAATATGTTGTGTTCCAGGCGGCATTTACGGCGGGTGTCCGGTCGGGCGGAGAGCGCGCGTGGCGCGCGGTGTGGGGCGCGCTGCGGGCGTCGTACGTCGCGCCCAAACCCGAGCTCAGCCACGCGGCGCTGCTGGCGGCCCTCGCCAGTCCAAGGGACGACTGGCTCTTCTACAAGTAAGTAGCAACAGAACCCTTAGTATGAATTTTAATAGTTTTTATTATTTCTTATCGGTTGTGAACCGATTATGGCCATTAGGTAATTAGCCAGTGTCATGTATTCTAATTTATTATGCAAGTTATTTGCATCGAAACAGTCAAGTCGTCATAGTTAAAGTCAAGTCTAGGGAATCATTTGTAAACACGGCGGCCATTTACAAACAATCTTCACGGAGCCTTGGAGACAACACTAAGTCAATATTTTGCACCGATTTTCACTTTCATTCCACTTGTACACCTTCACGAAACTAAATTGATTAATATGCCCCCGAAATTAAACAATTTGCACGCATATGAACTAGGTTTCACAAAAATGAAAATTTAGCACCACATCTCCTCAAGGAGTTCCCGCCAAGACTCCATTTTAATAGTTCATCATCTCGATGAAACTGGCAGCTTACTGCCATAAATTACTTTAGTTCATAATAGTTACCGCTAGGGGCGCTGATGGAAAATGTATGAAGTTAACTGCCAGTTTCATCGAGACGATAAACTATCAAAACCCATACTAAGGGCTCAGAATAGAGACGTTTAGGTTAACTGACATTTTGATCCAACGATACGTTTACAATTACATTTCGATTACATTAATTTCAGTTTAAACGTCAACGGTTCAGTTGGAATATAATCCTATCCTATCCTACTAATATTGTAAAGATGAAAGTTTGTATGTGTTTGTGTTCGTTACTCAATCACGTACAAAACCGCTGAACCGATTACCATGAAACTCGGTATGTAGATAGCTAGAGACCTGGAATACCACATAGGCTACTTTTTATCCCGATATTCCCGCGGGACTTACGCGGGTATACTAATATTAGGGGTTAAAGTATGAAATTGCCGATTTGTACTGAAAATCTTAAATGTTTATTTTTTAAATTTTTAACAAATTTATTTAAACAAAATAGTTGCCATTATTATCTATACATTGCTGCCATCTAATGGGAAGGTTATTAATGCCTTTGCGATAATGTTCGTGAACTTAGCAGAGCATTGTCCAGCAGATCAAAAAATAATGTGAGTTCTATTCGCATGCAGCTGAGTTCTATAGTTCCTGATACTTTTTAAAAATAGTTCCGGCGTTTAAGCCTTAGAAAAGTCAATTGAAAAAATGCTCTGCTAACTTCGCGGTTTATTTCAGCAGAGCATAATATTATTTGATTTCTATATAAATACGGCATAGTTCCACAGTTCCTGATACTTTTTAGAAATAGTTCTGGTCTTTTAAATGAATTAAACTCACATTAAAGTCTCAGCAGAGCATAACATGATGTCATCCAAGTAAACGAAAAAATCTAAAGTCGTCATTTCGAATTCAAAGTATGGGAGAGGCTAGAACTCATTCTTTTTTAGTAGATCTAGCTCAGTTCTACCCTTTACAATTCAATTTGAGTCCAGAACTCACATAAAAGTGTCAGCAGAGCATACCTGAAAATCCAAGTAACGAAAAATTCGTATGTTGTTATTTCAAATTCAAACTATGGGAGAGGCTAGAACTCATTGTTTTTGTGTAGATCTAGATCAGCACTACCCGTTACAACTTGATTTAAGTCCAGAACTCCCATAAAAGTGTCAGCAGAGCATACCTGAAAATCCAAGTAACGAAAAATTCTAGTGTTTTAATTTCAAATTCAAAGTACGGGAGAGGCCAGAACTCATTCAATCTTAGTAGTTCTAGATCAGAACTACCCGTTCAACTTGATTTAAGTCTAGAACTCCCATAAAAGTGTCAGCAGAGCATACCTGAAAATCCAACTACCGAAAAATTCTAATGTTGTCAATTTCAATAAAAAGTATGGGCAAACCTAGAACTCATTAATTTTGTGTAGATCTAGATCAGCACTACCCAATACAACTTGATTTGAGTCCAGAACTCTCATAAAAGGGTCAGCAGAGCATACCTGAAATTCCAAGTCTCCGCAGAGCATAACATGATGTCATCCAAGTAAACGATAAATTCTAATGTTGCCATTTTAAGTTCAAAGTATGGGAGAGGGTAGAACTCATGCAATCTTAGTAGTTCTAGATCAGTACTACCCGTTACAACTTGATTTAAGTCCAGAACTCCCATAAAAGTGTCAGCAGAGCATACCTGAAAATCCAAATACCGAAAAAATCTAATGTTGTCATTGTAAATTCAAAGTATGGGAGAGGCTAGAAGTCATTGTTTTAGTGAAAACCTAGATCAGCACTACCCATTACATTTTGATTTGAGTCCAGAACTCTCATAAAAGTGTCAGCAGAGCATACCTGAAAATCCAACTACCGAAAAATTCTAATGTTGTCAATTTCAACACAAAGTATAGGAGAACCTAGAACTCAATTATTTTTTGTAGATCTAGATCAGCACTACCCAATACAACTTGATTTGAGTCTAGAACTCTCATAAAAGTGTCAGCAGAGCATACCTGAAAATCCAAGTAACAAAAAATTCTAATGTTGTCAATTTCAATACAAAGTATGGGAGAACCTAGAACTCATTGATTTTGTGTAGATCTAGATCAGCACTACCCAATACAACTTGATTTGAGTCCAGAACTCTCATAAAAGTGTCAGCAGAGCATACCTGAAAATCCAAGTCTCCGCAGAGCATAACATGATGTCATCCAAGTAAACGAAAAATTCTAATGTTGCCATTTTAAGTTCAAAGTATGGGAGAGGCTAGAACTCATTGTTTTTGTGAAAACCTAGATCAGCACTAACCATTACATTTTGATTTGAGTCCAGAACTCTCATAAAAGTGTCAGCAGAGCATACCTGAAAATCCAAGTCTCCGCAGAGTATAACATGATGTCATCCAAGTAAACGAAAAATTCTAATGTTGCCATTTTAAGTTCAAAGTATCGGAGAGGCTAGAACTCATGCAATCTTAGTAGTTCTAGATCAGTACTACCCGTTAAAACTTGATTTAAGTCCAGAACTCCCATAAAAGTGTCAGCAGAGCATACCTAAAAATCCAACTACCGAAAAATTCTAATGTTGTCAATTTCAACACAAAGTATAGGAGAACCTAGAACTCAATGATTTTTTGTAGATCTAGATCAGCACTACCCAATACAACTTGATTTGAGTCTAGAACTCTCATAAAAGTGTCAGCAGAGCATACCTGAAAATCCAAGTAACAAAAAATTCTAATGTTGTCAATTTCAATACAAAGTATGGGAGAACCTAGAACTCATTGATTTTGTGTAGATCTAGATCAACACTACCCAATACAACTTGATTTGAGTCCAGAACTCTCATAAAAGTGTCAGCAGAGCATACCTGAAAATCCAAGTCTCCGCAGAGCATAACATGATGTCATCCAAGTAAACGAAAAATTCTAATGTTGCCATTTTAAGTTCGAAGTATGGAAGAACCTAGAACTCATTGATTTTGTGTAGATCTAGATCAACACTACCCATTACAACTTGATTTGAGTCCAGAACTCCCATAAAAGTGTCAGCAGAGCATACCTGAAAATCCAACTACCGAAAAATTCTAATGTTGTCAATTTCAAATCCAAAGTACGGGAGAGGCCAGAACTCATTCAATCTTAGTAGTTCTAGATCAGTACTACCCGTTACAACTTGATTTAAGTCCAGAACTCCCATAAAAGTGTCAGCAGAGCATACCTGAAAATCCAACTACCGAAAAATTCTAATGTTGTCAATTTCAATACAAAGTATTGGAGAACCTAGAACTCATTGACTTTGTGTAGATCTAGATTAGCACTACCCATTACAACTTGATTTGAGTCCAGAACTCTTATAAAAGTGTCAGCAGAGCATACCTGAAAATCCAAGTAACGAAAAACTCTAGTGTTTTAATTTCAAATTCAAAATACGGGAGAGGCCAGAACTCATTCAATCTTAGTAGTTCTAGATCAGAACTACCCGTTACAACTTGATTTAAGTCTAGAACTCCCATAAAAGTGTCAGCAGAGCAAACCTGAAAATCCAACTACCGAAAAATTCTAATGTTGTCATTGTAAATTCAAAGTATGGGAGAGGCTAGAACTCATTGTTTTTGTGAAAACCTAGATCAGCACTACCCATTACATTTTGATCATCCAAGTAAACGATAAATTCTAATGTTGCCATTTTAAGTTCAAAGTATGGGAGAGGCTAGAACTCATTGTTTTTGTGAAAACCTAGATCAGCACTACCCATTACATTTTGATTTGAGTCCAGAACTCTCACAAAAGTGTCAGCAGAGCATACCTGAAAATCCAAGTCTCCGCAGAGCATAACATGATGTCATCCAAGTAAACGAAAAATTCTAATGTTGCCATTTTAAGTTCGAAGTATGGAAGAGGCTAGAACTCATGCAATCTTAGTAGTTCTGCATCAGTACTACCCGTTAAAACTTGATTTAAGTCCAGAACTCCCATAAAAGTGTCAGCAGAGCATACCTGAAAATCCAACTACCGAAAAATTCTAATGTTGTCAATTTCAATACAAAGTATGGGAGAACCTAGAACTCATTGATTTTGTGTAGATCTAGATCAACACTACCCATTACAACTTGATTTGAGTCCAGAACTCCCATAAAAGTGCCAGCAGAGCATACCTGAAAATCCAACTACCGAAAAATTCTAATGTTGTCAATTTCAAATCCAAAGTACAGGAGAGGCCAGAACTCATTCAATCTTAGTAGTTCTAGATCAGTACTACCCGTTACAACTTGATTTAAGTCCAGAACTCCCAAAAAAGTGTCAGCAGAGCATACCTGAAAATCCAACTACCGAAAAATTCTAATGTTGTCAATTTCAATACAAAGTATGGGAGAACCTAGAACTCATTGATTTTTTTTAGATCTAGACCAGCACTACCCAATACAACTTGATTTGAGTCTAGAACTCTCATAAAAGTGTCAGCAGAGCATACCTGAAAATCCAAGTAACAAAAAATTCTAATGTTGTCAATTTCAATACAAAGTATGGGAGAACCTAGAACTCATTGATTTTGTGTAGATCTAGATCAGCACTACCTAATACAACTTGATTTGAGTCCAGAACTCTCATAAAAGTGTCAGCAGAGCATACCTGAAAATCCAAGTCTCCGCAGAGCATAACATGATGTCATCCAAGTAAACGAAAAATTCTAATGTTGCCATTTTAAGTTCGAAGTATGGAAGAGGCTAGAACTCATGCAATCTTAGTAGTTCTACATCAGTACTACCCGTTAAAACTTGATTTAAGTCCAGAACTCCCATAAAAGTGTCAGCAGAGCATACCTGAAAATCCAACTACCGAAAAATTCTAATGTTGTCAATTTCAATACAAAGTATGGGAGAACCTAGAACTCATTGATTTTGTGTAGATCTAGATCAACACTATCCATTACAACTTGATTTAGGTCCAGAACTCCCATAAAAGTGTCAGCAGAGCATACCTGAAAATCCAACTACCGAAAAATTCTAATGTTGTCAATTTCAAATCCAAAGTACGGGAGAGGCCAGAACTCATTCAATCTTAGTAGTTCTGCATCAGTACTACCCGTTAAAACTTGATTTAAGTCCAGAACTCCCATAAAAGTGTCAGCAGAGCATACCTGAAAATCCAACTACCGAAAAATTCTAATGTTGTCAATTTCAATACAAAGTATGGGAGAACCTATAACTCATTGATTTTGTGTAGATCTAGATCAACACTACCTACCTATTACAACTTGATTTGAGTCCAGAACTCCCATAAAAGTGTCAGCAGAGCATACCTGAAAATCCAACTACCGAAAAATTCTAATGTTGTCAATTTCAACACAAAGTATAGGAGAACCTAGAACTCATTTATTTTTTGTAGATCTAGATCAGCACTACACAATACAACTTGATTTGAGTCTAGAACTCTCATAAAAGTGTCAGCAGAGCATACCTGAAAATCCAAGTAACAAAAAATTCTAATGTTGTCAATTTCAATACAAAGTATGGGAGAACCTAGAACTCATTGATTTTTTGTAGATCTAGATCAGCACTACCTAATACAACTTGATTTGAGTCTAGAACTCTCATAAAAGTGTCAGCAGAGCATACCTGAAAATCCAAGTAACAAAAAATTCTAATGTTGTCAATTTCAATACAAAGTATGGGAGAACCTAGAACTCATTGATTTTGTGTAGATCTAGATCAGCACTACCCAATACAACTTGATTTGAGTCCAGAACTCTCATAAAAGTGTCAGCAGAGCATACCTGAAAATCCAAGTCTCCGCAGAGTATAACATGATGTCATCCAAGTAAACGAAAAATTCTAATGTTGCCATTTTAAGTTCAAAGTATCGGAGAGGCTAGAACTCATGCAATCTTAGTAGTTCTAGATCAGTACTACCCGTTAAAACTTGATTTAAGTCCAGAACTCCCATAAAAGTGTCAGCAGAGCATACCTGAAATACACGAATTTTTCGGTAGTTGGATTTTCAGGTATGCTCTGCTGACACTTTTATGGGAGTTCTGGACTAAAATCAAGTTTTACCGGGTAGTCTGATCTAGAACTACTAAGATTGCATGAGTTCTACCCTCTCCCATACTTTGAACTTAAAATGGCAACATTAGAATTTATCGTTTACTTGGATGACATCATGTTATGCTCTGCGGAGACTTGGATTTTCAGGTATGCTCTGCTGACACTTTTATGGGAGTTCTGGACTTAAATCAAGTTTTACCGGGTAGTACTGATCTAGAACTACTAAGATTGAATGAGTTCTGGCCTCTCCCGTACTTTGAATTTGAAATTAAAACACTAGAATTTTTCGTTACTTGGATTTTCAGGTATGCTCTGCTGACACTTTTATGAGAGTTCTGGACTCAAATCAAAATGTAATGGGTAGTGCTCATCTAGGTCTACACAAAATTAATGAGTTCTAGGTTCTCCCATACTTTGTATTGAAATTGACAACATTAGAATTTCTCGGTGGTTGGATTTTTAGGTATGCTCTGCTGACACTTTTATGAGAGTTCTGGACTCAAATCAAGTTGTACTGGGTAGTGCTGATCTAGATCTACACAAAATGAATGAGTTCTAGGTTCTCCCATACTTTGTATTGAAATTGACAACATTATAATTTTTCGGTAGTTGGATTTTCAGGTATGCTCTGCTGACACTTTTATGAGAGTTGTAGACTCAAATCAAGTTGTTATGGGTAGTGCTGATCTAGATCTACAAAAAATCAATGAGTTCTAGGTTTTCCCATACTTTGTATTGAAATTGACAACATTAGAATTTTTGGGTAGTTGGATTTTCAGGTACGCTCTGCTGACACTTTTATGGGAGTTCTAGACTTACATCAAAATTTAACGGGTAGTACTGATCTAGAACTACTAAGATTGCATGAGTTCTAGCCTCTCCGATACTTTGAACTTAAAATGGCAACATTAGAATTTTTCGTTTACTTGGATGACATCATGTTATACTCTGCGGAGACTTGGATTTTCAGGTATGCTCTGCTGACACTTTTATGAGAGTTCTGGGCTCAAATCAAAATGTAATGGGTAGTGCTGATCTAGGTTTTCACAAAAACAATGAGTTCTAGCCTCTCCCATACTTTGAATTTACAATGACAACATTAGAATTTTTCGGTATTTGGATTTACAGGTATGCTCTGCTGACACTTTTATGGGAGTTCTGGACTTAAATCAAGTTGTAACGGGTAGTACTGATCTAGAACTACTAAGATTGAATGAGTTCTGGCCTCTCCCGTACTTTGAATTTGAAATTATAACACACGAATTTTTCGGTAGTTGGATTTTCAGGTATGCTCTGCTGACACTTTTATGGGAGTTCTAGACTTAAATCAAGTTGTAACGGGTAGTTCTGATCTAGAACTACTAAGATTGAATGAGTTCTGGCCTCTCCCGTACTTTGAATTTGAAATTAAAACACTAGAATTTTTCGTTACTTGGATTTTCAGGTATGCTCTGCTGACACTTTTATGAGAGTTCTGGACTCAAATCAAGCTGTAATGGGTAGTGCTCATCTAGGTATACACAAAATCAATGAGTTCTAGGTTCTCCCATACTTTGTATTGAAATTGACAACATTAGAATTTTTCGGTAGTTGGATTTTCAGGTATGCTCTGCTGACACTTTTATGGGAGTTCTAGACTTAAATCAAGTTGTAACGGGTAGTTCTGATCTAGAACTACTAAGATTGAATGAGTTCTGGCCTCTCCCGTCCTTTGAATTTGAAATTAAAACACTAGAATTTTTCGTTACTTGGATTTTCAGGTATGCTCTGCTGACACTTTTATGAGAGTTCTGGACTCAAATCAAGCTGTAATAGGTAGTGCTCATCTAGGTCTACACAAAATCAATGAGTTCTAGGTTCTCCCATACTTTGTATTGAAATTGACAACATTAGAATTTCTCGGTAGTTGGATTTTTAGGTATGCTCTGCTGACACTTTTATGAGAGTTCTGGACTCAAATCAAGCTGTAATGGGTAGTGCTCATCTAGGTCTACACAAAATCAATGAGTTCTAGGTTCTCCCATACTTTGTATTGAAATTGACAACATTATAATTTTTCGGTAGTTGGATTTTCAGGTATGCTCTGCTGACACTTTTATGGGAGTTCTGGACTCAAATCAAGTTGTAATAGGTAGGTAGTGTTGATCTAGATCTACACAAAATCAATGAGTTATAGGTTCCCCCATACTTTGTATTGAAATTGACAACATTAGAATTTTTCGGTAGTTGGATTTTCAGGTATGCTCTGCTGACACTTTTATGGGAGTTCTGGACTTAAATCAAGTTTTAACGGGTTGTACTGATGCAGAACTACTAAGATTGAATGAGTTCTGGCCTCTCCCGTACTTTGGATTTGAAATTGACAACATTAGAATTTTTCGGTAGTTGGATTTTCAGGTATGCTCTGCTGACACTTTTATGGGAGTTCTGGACCTAAATCAAGTTGTAATGGATAGTGTTGATCTAGATCTACACAAAATCAATGAGTTCTAGGTTCTCCCATACTGTGTATTGAAATTGACAACATTAGAACTTTTCGGTAGTTGGATTTTCAGGTATGCTCTGCTGACACTTTTATGGGAGTTCTGGACTTAAATCAAGTTGTAACGGGTAGTACTGATCTAGAACTACTTAGATTGAATGAGTTCTGGCCTCTCCTGTACTTTGGATTTGAAATTGACAACATTAGAATTTTTCGGTAGTTGGATTTTCAGGTATGCTCTGCTGACACTTTTATGGGAGTTCTGGACTCAAATCAAGTTGTAATGGGTAGTGTTGATCTAGATCTACACAAAATCAATGAGTTCTAGGTTCTCCCATACTTTGTATTGAAATTGACAACATTAGAATTTTTCGGTAGTTGGATTTTCAGGTATGCTCTGCTGACACTTTTATGGGAGTTCTGGACTTAAATCAAGTTTTAACGGGTAGTACTGATGCAGAACTACTAAGATTGCATGAGTTCTAGCCTCTTCCATACTTCGAACTTAAAATGGCAACATTAGAATTTTTCGTTTACTTGGATGACATAATGTTATGCTCTGCGGAGACTTGGATTTTCAGGTATGCTCTGCTGACACTTTTGTGAGAGTTCTAGACTCAAATCAAAATGTAATGGGTAGTGCTGATCTAGGTTTTCACAAAAACAATGAGTTCTAGCCTCTCCCATACTTTGAACTTAAAATGGCAACATTAGAATTTATCGTTTACTTGGATGACATCATGTTATGCTCTGCGGAGACTTGGATTTTCAGGTATGCTCTGCTGACACTTTTATGAGAGTTCTGGACTCAAATCAAGTTGTATTGGGTAGTGCTGATCTAGATCTACACAAAATCAATGAGTTCTAGGTTCTCCCATACTTTGTATTGAAATTGACAACATTAGAATTTTTTGTTACTTGGATTTTCAGGTATGCTCTGCTGACACTTTTATGAGAGTTCTAGACTCAAATCAAGTTGTATTGGGTAGTGCTGATCTAGATCTACAAAAAATCAATGAGTTCTAGGTTCTCCTATACTTTGTGTTGAAATTGACAACATTAGAATTTTTCGGTAGTTGGATTTTTAGGTATGCTCTGCTAACACTTTTATGGGAGTTCTGGACTTAAATCAAGTTTTAACGGGTAGTACTGATCTAGAACTACTAAGATTGCATGAGTTCTAGCCTCTCCGATACTTTGAACTTAAAATGGCAACATTAGAATTTTTCGTTTACTTGGATGACATCATGTTATACTCTGCGGAGACTTGGATTTTCAGGTATGCTCTGCTGACACTTTTATGAGAGTTCTGGACTCAAATCAAGTTGTATTGGGTAGTGCTGATCTAGATCTACACAAAATCAATGAGTTCTAGGTTCTCCCATACTTTGTATTGAAATTGACAACATTAGAATTTTTTGTTACTTGGATTTTCAGGTATGCTCTGCTGACACTTTTATGAGAGTTCTAGACTCAAATCAAGTTGTATTAGGTAGTGCTGATCTAGATCTACAAAAAATCAATGAGTTCTAGGTTCTCCTATACTTTGTGTTGAAATTGACAACATTAGAATTTTTCGGTAGTTGGATTTTCAGGTATGCTCTGCTGACACTTTTATGGGAGTTCTGGACCTAAATCAAGTTGTAATGGATAGTGTTGATCTAGATCTACACAAAATCAATGAGTTCTAGGTTCTCCCATACTTTGTATTGAAATTGACAACATTAGAATTTTTCGGTAGTTGGATTTTCAGGTATGCTCTGCTGACACTTTTATGGGAGTTCTGGACTTAAATCAAGTTTATCCGGGTAGTACTGATCTAGAACTACTAAGATTGCATGAGTTCTACCCTCTCCCATACTTTGAACTTAAAATGGCAACATTAGAATTTATCGTTTACTTGGATGACATCATGTTATGCTCTGCGGAGACTTGGAATTTCAGGTATGCTCTGCTGACCCTTTTATGAGAGTTCTGGACTCAAATCAAGTTGTATTGGGTAGTGCTGATCTAGATCTACACAAAATCAATGAGTTCTAGGTTTTCCCATACTTTGTATTGAAATTGACAACAATAGAATTTTTCGGTAGTTGGATTTTCAGGTATGCTCTGCTGACACTTTTATGGGAGTTCTGGACTTAAATCAAGTTTTAACGGGTAGTACTGATCTAGAACTACTAAGATTGCATGAGTTCTAGCCTCTCCGATACTTTGAACTTAAAATGGCAACATTAGAATTTTTCGTTTACTTGGATGACATCATGTTATACTCTGCGGAGACTTGGATTTTCAGGTATGCTCTGCTGACACTTTTATGAGAGTTCTGGACTCAAATCAAGTTGTATTGGGTAGTGCTGATCTAGATCTACACAAAATCAATGAGTTCTAGGTTCTCCCATACTTTGTATTGAAATTGACAACATTAGAATTTTTTGTTACTTGGATTTTCAGGTATGCTCTGCTGACACTTTTATGAGAGTTCTAGACTCAAATCAAGTTGTATTAGGTAGTGCTGATCTAGATCTACAAAAAATCAATGAGTTCTAGGTTCTCCCATACTTTGTATTGAAATTGACAACATTAGAATTTTTTGTTACTTGGATTTTCAGGTATGCTCTGCTGACACTTTTATGAGAGTTCTAGACTCAAATCAAGTTGTATTGTGTAGTGCTGATCTAGATCTACAAAAAATCAATGAGTTCTAGGTTCTCCTATACTTTGTGTTGAAATTGACAACATTAGAATTTTTCGGTAGTTGGATTTTCAGGTATGCTCTGCTGACACTTTTATGGGAGTTCTGGACTAAAATCAAGTTTTACCGGGTAGTACTGATCTAGAACTACTAAGATTGCATGAGTTCTACCCTCTCCCATACTTTGAACTTAAAATGGCAACATTAGAATTTATCGTTTACTTGGATGACATCATGTTATGCTCTGCGGAGACTTGGAATTTCAGGTATGCTCTGCTGACCCTTTTATGAGAGTTCTGGACTCAAATCAAGTTGTATTGGGTAGTGCTGATCTAGATCTACACAAAATCAATGAGTTCTAGGTTTTCCCATACTTTGTATTGAAATTGACAACATTATAATTTTTCGGTAGTTGGATTTTCAGGTATGCTCTGCTGACACTTTTATGGGAGTTCTGGACTCAAATCAAGTTGTAATAGGTAGGTAGTGTTGATCTAGATCTACACAAAATCAATGAGTTATAGGTTCTCCCATACTTTGTATTGAAATTGACAACATTAGAATTTTTCGGTAGTTGGATTTTCAGGTATGCTCTGCTGACACTTTTATGGGAGTTCTGGACTTAAATCAAGTTTTAACGGGTAGTACTGATGCAGAACTACTAAGATTGAATGAGTTCTGGCCTCTCCCGTACTTTGGATTTGAAATTGACAACATTAGAATTTTTCGGTAGTTGGATTTTCAGGTATGCTCTGCTGACACTTTTATGGGAGTTCTGGACCTAAATCAAGTTGTAATGGATAGTGTTGATCTAGATCTACACAAAATCAATGAGTTCTAGGTTCTCCCATACTTTGTATTGAAATTGACAACATTAGAATTTTTCGGTAGTTGGATTTTCAGGTATGCTCTGCTGACACTTTTATGGGAGTTCTGGACTTAAATCAAGTTTTAACGGGTAGTACTGATGTAGAACTACTAAGATTGCATGAGTTCTAGCCTCTTCCATACTTCGAACTTAAAATGGCAACATTAGAATTTTTCGTTTACTTGGATGACATCATGTTATGCTCTGCGGAGACTTGGATTTTCAGGTATGCTCTGCTGACACTTTTATGAGAGTTCTGGACTCAAATCAAGTTGTATTAGGTAGTGCTGATCTAGATCTACACAAAATCAATGAGTTCTAGGTTCTCCCATACTTTGTATTGAAATTGACAACATTAGAATTTTTTGTTACTTGGATTTTCAGGTATGCTCTGCTGACACTTTTATGAGAGTTCTAGACTCAAATCAAGTTGTATTGGGTAGTGCTGGTCTAGATCTAAAAAAAATCAATGAGTTCTAGGTTCTCCCATACTTTGTATTGAAATTGACAACATTAGAATTTTTCGGTAGTTGGATTTTCAGGTATGCTCTGCTGACACTTTTATGGGAGTTCTGGACTTAAATCAAGTTGTAACGGGTAGTACTGATCTAGAACTACTAAGATTGAATGAGTTCTGACCTCTCCTGTACTTTGGATTTGAAATTGACAACATTAGAATTTTTCGGTAGTTGGATTTTCAGGTATGCTCTGCTGGCACTTTTATGGGAGTTCTGGACTCAAATCAAGTTGTAATGGGTAGTGTTGATCTAGATCTACACAAAATCAATGAGTTCTAGGTTCTCCCATACTTTGTATTGAAATTGACAACATTAGAATTTTTCGGTAGTTGGATTTTCAGGTATGCTCTGCTGACACTTTTATGGGAGTTCTGGACTTAAATCAAGTTTTAACGGGTAGTACTGATGCAGAACTACTAAGATTGCATGAGTTCTAGCCTCTTCCATACTTCGAACTTAAAATGGCAACATTAGAATTTTTCGTTTACTTGGATGACATCATGTTATGCTCTGCGGAGACTTGGATTTTCAGGTATGCTCTGCTGACACTTTTGTGAGAGTTCTGGACTCAAATCAAAATGTAATGGGTAGTGCTGATCTAGGTTTTCACAAAAACAATGAGTTCTAGCCTCTCCCATACTTTGAACTTAAAATGGCAACATTAGAATTTATCGTTTACTTGGATGACATCATGTTATGCTCTGCGGAGACTTGGATTTTCAGGTATGCTCTGCTGACACTTTTATGAGAGTTCTGGACTCAAATCAAGTTGTATTGGGTAGTGCTGATCTAGATCTACACAAAATCAATGAGTTCTAGGTTCTCCCAAACTTTGTATTGAAATTGACAACATTAGAATTTTTTGTTACTTGGATTTTCAGGTATGCTCTGCTGACACTTTTATGAGAGTTCTAGACTCAAATCAAGTTGTATTGGGTAGTGCTGATCTAGATCTACAAAAAATCAATGAGTTCTATGTTCTCCTATACTTTGTGTTGAAATTGACAACATTAGAATTTTTCGGTAGTTGGATTTTTAGGTATGCTCTGCTAACACTTTTATGGGAGTTCTGGACTTAAATCAAGTTTTAACGGGTAGTACTGATCCAGAACTACTAAGATTGCATGAGTTCTAGCCTCTCCGATACTTTGAACTTAAAATGGCAACATTAGAATTTTTCGTTTACTTGGATGACATCATGTTATACTCTGCGGAGACTTGGATTTTCAGGTATGCTCTGCTGACACTTTTGTGAGAGTTCTGGACTCAAATCAAAATGTAATGGGTAGTGCTGATCTAGGTTTTCACAAAAACAATGAGTTCTAGCCTCTCCCATACTTTGAACTTAAAATGGCAACATTAGAATTTATCGTTTACTTGGATGACATCATGTTATGCTCTGCGGAGACTTGGAATTTCAGGTATGCTCTGCTGACCCTTTTATGAGAGTTCTGGACTCAAATCAAGTTGTATTGGGTAGTGCTGATCTAGATCTACACAAAATCAATGAGTTCTAGGTTTTCCCATACTTTGTATTGAAATTGACAACATTATAATTTTTCGGTAGTTGGATTTTCAGGTATGCTCTGCTGACACTTTTATGGGAGTTCTGGACTCAAATCAAGTTGTAATAGGTAGGTAGTGTTGATCTAGATCTACACAAAATCAATGAGTTATAGGTTCTCCCATACTTTGTATTGAAATTGACAACATTAGAATTTTTCGGTAGTTGGATTTTCAGGTATGCTCTGCTGACACTTTTATGGGAGTTCTGGACTTAAATCAAGTTTTACCGGGTAGTACTGATCTAGAACTACTAAGATTGCATGAGTTCTACCCTCTCCCATACTTTGAACTTAAAATGGCAACATTAGAATTTATCGTTTACTTGGATGACATCATGTTATGCTCTGCGGAGACTTGGAATTTCAGGTATGCTCTGCTGACCCTTTTATGAGAGTTCTGGACTCAAATCAAGTTGTATTGGGTAGTGCTGATCTAGATCTACACAAAATCAATGAGTTCTAGGTTTTCCCATACTTTGTATTGAAATTGACAACATTAGAATTTTTCGGTAGTTGGATTTTCAGGTATGCTCTGCTGACACTTTTATGGGAGTTCTGGACTTAAATCAAGTTTTAACGGGTAGTACTGATCTAGAACTACTAAGATTGCATGAGTTCTAGCCTCTCCGATACTTTGAACTTAAAATGGCAACATTAGAATTTTTCGTTTACTTGGATGACATCATGTTATACTCTGCGGAGACTTGGATTTTCAGGTATGCTCTGCTGACACTTTTATGAGAGTTCTGGACTCAAATAAAGTTGTATTGGGTAGTGCTGATCTAGATCTACACAAAATCAATGAGTTCTAGGTTCTCCCATACTTTGTATTGAAATTGACAACATTAGAATTTTTTGTTACTTGGATTTTCAGGTATGCTCTGCTGACACTTTTATGAGAGTTCTAGACTCAAATCAAGTTGTATTAGGTAGTGCTGATCTAGATCTACAAAAAATCAATGAGTTCTAGGTTCTCCCATACTTTGTATTGAAATTGACAACATTAGAATTTTTTGTTACTTGGATTTTCAGGTATGCTCTGCTGACACTTTTATGAGAGTTCTAGACTCAAATCAAGTTGTATTGGGTAGTGCTGATCTAGATCTACAAAAAATCAATGAGTTCTAGGTTCTCCTATACTTTGTGTTGAAATTGACAACATTAGAATTTTTCGGTAGTTGGATTTTCAGGTATGCTCTGCTGACACTTTTATGAGAGTTCTGGACTCAAATCAAGTTGTATTGGGTAGTGCTGATCTAGATCTACACAAAATCAATGAGTTCTAGGTTCTCCCATACTTTGTATTGAAATTGACAACATTAGAATTTTTTGTTACTTGGATTTTCAGGTATGCTCTGCTGACACTTTTATGAGAGTTCTAGACTCAAATCAAGTTGTATTAGGTAGTGCTGATCTAGATCTACAAAAAATCAATGAGTTCTAGGTTCTCCCATACTTTGTATTGAAATTGACAACATTAGAATTTTTTGTTACTTGGATTTTCAGGTATGCTCTGCTGACACTTTTATGAGAGTTCTAGACTCAAATCAAGTTGTATTGTGTAGTGCTGATCTAGATCTACAAAAAATAAATGAGTTCTAGGTTCTCCTATACTTTGTGTTGAAATTGACAACATTAGAATTTTTCGGTAGTTGGATTTTCAGGTATGCTCTGCTGACACTTTTATGGGAGTTCTGGACTAAAATCAAGTTTTACCGGGTAGTACTGATCTAGAACTACTAAGATTGCATGAGTTCTACCCTCTCCCATACTTTGAACTTAAAATGGCAACATTAGAATTTATCGTTTACTTGGATGACATCATGTTATGCTCTGCGGAGACTTGGAATTTCAGGTATGCTCTGCTGACCCTTTTATGAGAGTTCTGGACTCAAATCAAGTTGTATTGGGTAGTGCTGATCTAGATCTACACAAAATCAATGAGTTCTAGGTTTTTCCATACTTTGTATTGAAATTGACAACATTAGAATTTTTCGGTAGTTGGATTTTCAGGTATGCTCTGCTGACACTTTTATGGGAGTTCTGGACTTAAATCAAGTTTTACCGGGTAGTACTGATCTAGAACTACTAAGATTGCATGAGTTCTACCCTCTCCCATACTTTGAACTTAAAATGGCAACATTAGAATTTTTCGTTTACTTGGATGACATCATGTTATGCTCTGCGGAGACTTGGATTTTCAGGTATGCTCTGCTGACACTTTTATGAGAGTTCTGGACTCAAATCAAGTTGTATTGGGTAGTGCTGATCTAGATCTACACAAAATCAATGAGTTCTAGGTTCTCCCATACTTTGTATTGAAATTGACAACATTAGAATTTTTCGTTACTAGGATTTTCAGGTATGCTCTGCTGACACTTTTATGAGAGTTCTGGACTCAAATCAAGTTGTATTGGGTAGTGCTGATCTAGATCTACACAAAATCAATGAGTTCTAGGTTTTCCCATACTTTGTATTGAAATTGACAACATTAGAATTTTTCGGTAGTTGGATTTTCAGGTATGCTCTGCTATGCTCTGCTGACACTTTTATGGGAGTTCTAGACTAAAATCAAGTTGTAACGGGTAGTTCTGATCTAGAACTACTAAGATTGAATGAGTTCTGGCCTCTCCCGTATTTTGAATTTGAAATTAAAACACTAGAATTTATCGTTACTTGGATTTTCAGGTATGCTCTGCTGACACTTTTATGAGAGTTCTGGACTCAAATCAAGTTGTAATGGGTAGTGCTGATCTAGATCTACACAAAATTAATGAGTTCTAGGTTTTCCCATACTTTGTATTGAAATTGACAACATTAGAATTTTTCGGTAGTTGGATTTTCAGGTATGCTCTGCTGACACTTTTATGGGAGTTCTAGACTTAAATCAAGTTGTACCGGGTAGTTCTGATCTAGAACTACTAAGATTGAATGAGTTCTGGCCTCTCCCGTATTTTGAATTTGAAATTAAAACACTAGAATTTATCGTTACTTGGATTTTCAGGTATGCTCTGCTGACACTTTTATGAGAGTTCTGGACTCAAATCAAGTTGTAATGGGTAGTGCTAATCTAGATCTACACAAAATCAATGAGTTCTAGGTTCTCCCATACTTTGTATTGAAATTGACAACATTAGAATTTTTCGGTAGTTGGATTTTCAGGTATGCTCTGCTGACACTTTTATGGGAGTTCTGGACTTAAATCAAGTTTTAACGGGTAGTACTGATCTAGAACTACTAAGATTGCATGAGTTCTACCCTCTCCCATACTTTGAACTTAAAATGGCAACATTAGAATTTATCGTTTACTTGGATGACATCATGTTATGCTCTGCGGAGACTTGGAATTTCAGGTATGCTCTGCTGACCCTTTTATGAGAGTTCTGGACTCAAATCAAGTTGTATTGGGTAGTGCTGATCTAGATCTACACAAAATCAATGAGTTCTAGGTTTTTCCATACTTTGTATTGAAATTGACAACATTAGAATTTTTCGGTAGTTGGATTTTCAGGTATGCTCTGCTGACACTTTTATGGGAGTTCTGGACTTAAATCAAGTTTTACCGGGTAGTACTGATCTAGAACTACTAAGATTGCATGAGTTCTACCCTCTCCCATACTTTGAACTTAAAATGGCAACATTAGAATTTTTCGTTTACTTGGATGACATCATGTTATGCTCTGCGGAGACTTGGATTTTCAGGTATGCTCTGCTGACACTTTTATGAGAGTTCTGGACTCAAATCAAGTTGTAATGGGTAGTGCTGATCTAGATCTACACAAAATCAATGAGTTCTAGGTTCTCCCATACTTTGTATTGAAATTGACAACATTAGAATTTTTCGTTAGTTGGATTTTCAGGTATGCTCTGCTGACACTTTTATGGGAGTTCTGGACTTAAATCAAGTTGTAACGGGTAGTTCTGATCTAGAACTACTAAGATTGAATGAGTTCTGGCCTCTCCCGTACTTTGAATTTGAAATTAAAACACTAGAATTTTTCGTTTCTTGGATTTTCAGGTATGCTCTGCTGACACTTTTATGGGAGTTCTGGACTTAAATCAAGTTGTAACGGGTAGTGCTGATCTAGATCTACACAAAAACAATGAGTTCTAGCCTCTCCCATAGTTTGAATTTGAAATAACAACATACGAATTTTTCGTTACTTGGATTTTCAGGTATGCTCTGCTGACACTTTTATGTGAGTTCTGGACTCAAATCGAATTGTAAGGGGTAGAACTGAGCTAGATCTACTAAAAAAGAATGAGTTCTAGCCTCTCCCATACTTTGAATTCGAAATGACGACTTTAGATTTTTTCGTTTACTTGGATGACATCATGTTATGCTCTGCTGAGACTTTAATGTGAGTTTAATTCATTTAAAAGACCAGAACTATTTCTAAAAAGTATCAGGAACTGTGGAACTATGCCGTATTTATATAGAAATCAAATAATACTATGCTCTGCTGAAATAAACCGCGAAGTTAGCAGAGCATTTTTTCAATTGACTTTTCTAAGGCTTAAACGCCGGAACTATTTTTAAAAAGTATCAGGAACTATAGAACTCGGCTGCATGCGAATAGAACTCACATTATTTTTTGATCTGCTGGACAATGCTCTGCTAAGTTCACGAACATTTTGCGATAGAACTCCGACGATCTAGACTGCACAAACTGTGTGAAAGCATTTTGTACTGCCTCCTGGGAAGAAAACTTCTTGTCACGTAGATAATTGTCCAAATCACGAAAAAAATGGTAGTCCGTTGGAGCAAGGTCTGGTGAATACGGAGGATGACGAATGGTTTCTAAGTGCAGTTCCTGAAGGGTCAAAATGGTTTCTCGTGCTGTGTGAGGTCTCGCGTTGTCGTGGAGCAATAATGGTGAAGATCGATTCATGAGTCGGGGCTGTTTTACTGCTAGTTTTGTAAACATGGTTCAGAGTTCGGCACAATAGACATCTGCCGTAATTGCTTGACCAGATCGAAGAAAACTATAGTGAATAACACCATGCTGAGACCACCAAACAGTTACCATTACCTTTTTATTGGTAAGTTTTGCTTTAGGACACGGTTGTGGCATTTGACCTGGGGTCAGCCATTGCATTTTTCTTTTCCGGTTATCATAAAGAATCCACTTTTCATCACATGTTACAATTCGATCCAATATTCCTTCATTTCTGTACCGGTTCAACAAGGCAACACAAGTTTCAACACGCGTTTCTTTCTGCAGATCAGTCAAATCATGAGGCACCCATTTTTCGTATTTTTTTATTTTATTGATTTGACGCAAGTGAGTCAATAAAGTGGGTAAGGTAACGTTAAACCATGCCGCTAATTCCTGGGTAGTTTGACTAGGATCGGCTTCCACTATCTCTCTTAATTCATCGTTATTCACCTGTGTGGGCGGTCTTCCTCGTGGCTCGTTCTTTAAGTCGAAATTTCCATCACGAAAGCGTTTAAACCAAAGTGCGTTCATTAGTAGACCCCTCTCCAAACGCAGCATTGATATTGCGGGCTGTTTCTGCCGCGTTAGTTCCGCGTCGGAACTCGTATTCAAAAATCACTCGAATTTTCGCAGTATCCATCTTTCTTGTCTAAATTGAATAACAAAAACAATTGAAAGTCGATATTCAAATGTTTCACATTTTTTAAAAAAAGAACATCACAGAAACCATTTGAAAAAAGTTTCATTCGAAAACCTCAAACCATGAAGATTCTATGTCAATTCAAAGAACCTATTGCAATAAAACGGCAATTTCATACTTTAACCCCTATTATTATTAAAAAAAAAGGATTAATTTATTTGTTTGTAATGAATAGGATCCGAAACTCCTATGCCGATTTTAAAAATTCATGTACATAATCGTTGATAATAGGCTACTATGTTACTCCTCGATAATTTATCGAGAAGTAACACTCTTGATTTCAATTTCCCCATTTTCCATTACATTTTTTTTTTCAGATTTGCATACACAGTTCTATCAGTGGAGTCCCAAAGGAATCGAGAATGGAAGTTATGGGTGACTACTCTATGTGCGAGCGCGTGCAAGTAAGTGGCATTAGCAATCATTTTATAGAATTTCAGAGATAAATCGCTCTAGATTTAGATCTCTAGCGAGTCACCTAGCGAGTACTAACGTGACTTAGCGAGTACCTGGATTGATTAGAGCAGTAATCTGCATTTCAAATTAGTAATACAGTTTTACCTAATTAGCAATTAATTAATACTTGCTGCGCCCCGCGGTTTCACCCGCGTAAGTGCCGTTCCCGCGGGAATATCGGGATAAAATGTAGCCTATGTGTTATTCCCGGTATCCAACTACTTATATTCCAACTTTCATCGCAATCGGTTCAGTAGTTTTTGCGTGATTGAGTAACAAACATCCATACATCTAAACATCCAAACACACACACTTTCACATTTATAATAGTAGTAGAATTAAACGATAAATAATGATTTGGCGCTTATGAGAACTCGAGTAAGCTATCCATAGTAAACTAGTATGAGTTTTAGTTTGTCATTCCTTACTTAATCTTAATAAAACACAATATTTTGTGTTTTATTACGATTAAGTTTAATTTTCCTAGTTTTATTATAAAAAAAGCTATGTATGTTAGTCTAAAGGTATATATTTTTATGGATTTATTAGGCGTCTATCTATATTGCATTATATTGGTTCCTCGGTTACTGTTTCTATCGGTTACCTCGATTCTACACCAAGTACAAGCTTGTATCAGCTTGTACTTGGTGTAGAATCGATGTCTGATATATGTAATTTGAGAAATGTCTAATAAGTGTCATAGTTAATAAATATTTGATTTGATTTGAGTTGAACTCGCATACAGTTCACCGACGGTCCGACGGTAGAGTCGGTTTCTTCAGGGTAGACTAATCGTGAAAATCTAACTCCAAAATGAAGGCAAAAGGACAAACTACCTGCCAAAATATGGTTACCGTATATTTTGTAATTAGTGAAATATATTGACATCCAAGTCTACAATTACCTCGATTCGATTCTAAATTTAATTTCTCTTAAATTTAGAAGGTGTTCAATTATTTAAGTATCCCTTAATTTTTAAGTGCGTTACTGTATTTGGCCGTTAGTTTGCTTTATTTATTTAAGTATTAATTAGAAAGTTCAACAGCTATACATATATAAAACATATTATGACAATTACGATTAAGTGAGGAATGACAAACTAAAAACTCATACTAGTTTACTATGATGTCGTTCGTGTCCGACATCAGAAGTGGGATGCCCCGTATGTTGACGAGGTTGTGGTCGTGTGTACGGTAGATGGCGCGGCGCGAGCGGCGCGTGGAGCGTGCTGCGTCCGGCGCCGGTACTGCCGCCGGCCGCGCTACTCGCCGCCGCCAAGTGTATGCACCAACCGCAGGATTACTACAGGGTAACTAACGTTTTATTCTTATTAACACCGAATACGGTGGCGTGAAATTTAGATATAAAAAAAAACAATAAATATTGCACGATAAATAAATAAATATAAATATTGCACCACATTACACAGCGCTATCTAACCCCAAACTAAGCACTAGGCTTGTACTATGGGTAAATAACAACGGATATTCTATTTTGTAAATACATACATTATTATAAATAGTAAACACCCAGAATTCATCATCATCATCATTTATCATCATAGAACCAGAAACAAACATTTATAGATAGCAGAAATATTTGTTCCCGGGAGGAATCGAATCCGCAACCTTCTGCGTTGCAATCCGAGCTTTGCCCGCTGCGCCAAGATATAATTTTGTTCCGATATGACCACGTGGCGATACAAGTGATGTCATCTAGTACATACAACCATCTACCATTTCGTTTCTCGCTCCTCCACAGTTCAAGGAGATGTTCGGTACGCTACGCGGCGCGAGCGCAGCTCTCGACACGATCGCTCTGAACGTCGCGTGGGTGAGCAAAGCGGACGCAGACCTACAGCTGTACTTCAAAGCGGTCGAGAGACAGAACGATACTCGGGTGTAAGCGGACGTGGGCGCGATTCGATCGATACTCGCGTGTAAGTGAGCGTGGACGTGATTCGAACGATATTCGCGCATAGATAACCGTGGGTATTGTTCGAACGATATTCGCGTGTAAGTGGGCGTGGACGTAGTTCGAACGAAACTACCCGTAAGTGGGCGTGGTTCAAACAATATTCGCGCGTAAGTGAGCGTGGTTCGAACGATATTCGCGCGTATGTCGGCGCCGTCAAACGACACAAGTAATTTTTTTGTTTTAATTATTTAATTTGTCTATGTCCTTTGGAAATATGCGAAAGATTAATTTAAAAATAACTAATAGATTAAGTTTTTTTTTATTGTTTAACTAGCCGTATTCCCGTGTAAGTCCCAAAATTTCTTTTTGGAATTTGGGGACCTATACGGGTGATTATAGGATAGCTGTATACATTATACATACTCTAGTTCGTAGTTTTAAAATGTTTAATTCCAGAACTCCTGCCATCTATGTTTCAAGTTTCATAGCAATCGGTGCAGTAGTTTTTGCGTAACAAACACGAACTTTCGCGTTAAGTATATTACCTATAATTAGTAGGTACCTCCTTCCAGTCAATGCATTTATTTATTTATAAATCAGTATTAAGTGTAAACTAAAAAAAAATAGATATATATCTATTATTATAAATATCACAGTTATAATTTGCGCACAGAATTTTAATTTAATAAACTTTATAGGTAAAAGGATGCTTAACTAAAATCATTGTTTATAAGTGGTATAACATTGCCCAATTGATATAACTGTTTTAAACTTTGCCAGTAAAGGTAGATTGCAATTTTTCTAACTATGCTTAGTCAGATTGGGTTATAATAATAATAGAGATTGTTCTCTAACTTTGCCGGGCAAAAGAAATTGCATTATTGTCGTTTAAAGTCCAATATTTTAAGGTTAGTATTTTGTGTTAAAATTTCCATTATTTTTTATTGTGTTAGTATTTCTATTGGCGCGTCATTGCGCGCATAGCCCTAATGGTGTCCAAACCATTAGGTAAGTATGTACAATCTAATTCCCTTAATTTGTTTTTGAGGTCTAGTTTAGTCAAAAAATAAAGAAAATTGTATCAAAAAGCCGTCTTTTTTAAAAGTGACCAAAAACCTACAAAACTTTTTGGCGTATTTTTGTAGTGGAAAAACGTTTTTATGAAATTTTTCTATTTAGGAATTTGGAATCCGACCATGTATTAGGTGTTTAGAATTATGTCCAATATTAGTAAATTCCTCACGAATGGAGATGATATTTGCGCCATATTACTGAGTATATTACGTAGGTAATACCTAACTGCTATGGCAGTACTATATACTTACGTGAGAGAGTATCGCTCTTGTAAGAAGGATCTAAGAGGGTAACCTAACATCGCTGTTTGCATACATTGTGTACAGCAAAACATTATATAAAGAAAAAATATAAGAAATGCACTATCTAGAATCTAGACTCTAAGGACAATATTGCAAAACGGAATCATAGTGTAAATCTTGTTTTAATACCAGGTTTATGTGATACTAGCTGCGCCCCGCGGTTTCACCCGCGTAAGTCCCGTTCCCGCGGGAATATCGGGATAAAAAGTAGCCTATGTGTTAATCCAGGTTCCCAGCTACCTATATTCCAAGTTTCATCGCAATCGGTTCAGTAGTTTTTGCGTGAAAGAGTAACAACCTCACATACATACAAACTTTCGCGTTTATAATATTAGTAAGATGTATTACTAGGAGCTTTTAGTAAATAGTTGAAATTTAAAAAACATGGTTTAAGCTTGGTTTCGTTACTTATTTAGTGGCGTTTAGAAATTATACAACAAAAAATTAGGCTATATAATTATAAGCAACAGCGTTGCTAGCGTATTCTCTTAATTAATTATTAGTAATACACTATGTGTTTCAGCTAAGTTTAAGGCCCTTACCATGATCTCTTATTGCAGAACCTAAATCGTTCAGCTATAAAAAATAGAATTAAAAGAAACCCAAATAATTAAGAAAAAAAAAACAAGATAAAAAACCAACTGGTTTTTATTATTGTTTGTGGTCTTTTAAAATTTATTTTATTTTTTTGAACCACAAATGGAAGATAAAATAACGAGAAACGATCATGGCAAGGGCCAAAAACATAGAATATTAAAACATCATAAAACAAAATTTGTTCACCAAGACGTCTTAAGAACAACCTTCTCTGAAACACATTTTACTTTTTTTTCTGTACCTAGACTAAATTAGGCAATTTTACTTTACCATTAATCCAAATCTGTTTACGTTTTAAATATTAGAATACTTATTAAGTAGTATAACTTTGCCTGTAAAAATATTACCTGTCGACTGGCGGGGCAAAGTTGTACAGTTATTACCTTTTCAAAACTGTTAACTTTGCCTATAATATTTTGGACTGGCAGCCCGCAAATTTTTCGATTCCGTGAGAAGAAAAGGATATTTGATTTAAAATTTGAAGATATTTTGTTCTTGATGCCATAAACTGTTACCTACGAATTTTAAACGTAGGTATTCATGTAAGTCGTACGTTTTTAGAGTTCCTTAGCTCAACAGATAAAAAAGGATCTTTAAGATCACTTTCCGAAATGCACATTTTGGAAAATCTATTTTTCAAAATTATCTATTTCTGATCTCAATTTAAATTTCCACGGGATCGAAACTTTGCGTCTGGAACCACGTCCGACAGCTAGTATTAGTACCTATTTAATTAAGTTTCATACACACTATCAAGTCAAACTGTCGCTTGTACACACAAAAATTTACAAAACCTATAATGGGTAGGTAATTGTAGTTTAAGACTTTAAGGTGTACCTACTAGGGTAATTGTGAAAGCGGATAATTCCGAATTTATTCAAAA
Organism: Idaea dimidiata; assembly: GCA_949358125.1. Classification (NCBI taxonomy): domain Eukaryota; kingdom Metazoa; phylum Arthropoda; class Insecta; order Lepidoptera; family Geometridae; genus Idaea; species Idaea dimidiata. The sequence goes on from OX442332.1 coordinate 8,211,534, forward strand.
ATTTAATTTATCTCACTTTGTTAAAGGTCTAGGTAATCCGTATTTAGTAGGTACTCTACTTTCAGAATTACCCTAGTGCACCTTAGTTGGTAATACTAACAACCTATACTAATTTACTATTGTAAAATGCTATTCTTTTAATAATATTTTTTTTCTTTAATATAATTATAAAATCGTCACTGAGATCAGAATCAGAAATGAAAGGAAGGTTTGATCGTGTGTACGAGGCATTAAGTGAATGTAATTTAAAGTAAGTAAATAACTCCTTGTATCTTGTAACGTACAACATTTTGTAAAAGCTTTTGTAATAAACTTTCTGAACTCATTGGGGTTTATTTTCTTCTAAATGGCATTTTCTTAAGGGTGTATTTACACACCGTACTAGGTAAATCATCATTGACCATAGGTACCGACTGCAAATAGATTTGGATATATGTTTACGGTCGGCCGCATGTCTTACCTGACAGCAACCCTCCTCGGTACCAAGAAGTGTATCCGCTACCGCGCTGAGAGAACTCGAGGTATGCTAGTCCCCTAGACCACAAAGTCACCTTTTGACACTCCCGGAAAGAGTTGGGGTAACCCTATTCAATGCCAGGGGTACACGGCACATTGGGTCTGCTAAAAAGGCACCTACATAATATGTTTGTTTAAAAGTTATTTTGAATGGATATTAATCCACACGGGATTGAGATAAAATCGTCACTGAGATCAGAATCAGAAATGAAAGGAAGGTTTGATCGTGTGTACGAGGCATTAAGTGAATGTAATTTAAAGTAAGTAAATAACTCCTTGTATCTTGTAACGTACTTACAACATTTTGTAAAAGCTTTTGTAATAAACTTTCTGAACTCATTGGGGTTTATTTTCTTCTAAATGGCATTTTCTTAAGGGTGTATTTACACACCGTACTAGGTAAATCATCATTGACCATAGGTACCGACTGCAAATAGATTTGGATATATGTTTACGGTCGGCCGCATGTCTTACCTGACAGCAACCCTCCTCGGTACCAAGAAGTGTATCCGCTACCGCGCTGAGAGAACTCGAGGTATGCTAGTCCCCTAGACCACAAAGTCACCTTTTGACACTCCCGGAAAGAGTTGGGGTAACCCTATTCAATGCCAGGGGTACACGGCACATTGGGTCTGCTAAAAAGGCACCTACATAATATGTTTGTTTAAAAGTTATTTTGAATGGATATTAATCCACACGGGATTGAGACTTATGCTTCTAGCTAGGTAGCATTTTAAAATAAAAATAACCTTATCAAACAAATTATGAACATAAAGTTAGGTTTGATGCAATTAAAAACTTTAGACTCCTTAATTGGAGCGAAATAACGATTGTTACTGCAGTTCCAGTTAGAGAGTACTCAAACATGCTAGTTTTTATAGTTTTTAACATATTATTTTCTAATTTCGTTTTCATACAATGCCCGTTTCCACCTGTAAGTAAATTAAAGTAAAATGCTGTAGCATACTGGACACATTCTAATTGTAGATATCTGCCTTGGGGGCAACTTTAGTCCTACGAACTACGTAAGTTCGGATCGAAGAACCAACTCACAAGATTTTCATTACACACCACGATATTTTCCTTCACTAAAAGTTTGATTGCGAAAGTCATAGGTTAAAATTGCTGTCGAATAGATATTAATTAAAAATACTCACTGCACTAGATCGGCGATGAAGTGCAAGCTGGCAGCGTTCTATTACCGGCCACGAGGAGAGGGAGGTACCTCGCCAACATCGTTAGGAGACAGGCAGTTGTAAGTATCCACCGTGTGAAACGAAGTAATCGAGACATAGCCCGAACAATCGGCCAACTGCACACGTGAAGCGTCTCGGCTTCCTTGGTTCTGCTTTTACGTCTGGCCAATTTGCTTTTGTCTAAAGATCGTCTGACAGTAGTTATGTATGTTTGTGCCTTCGCCTTTATCTGTGGGTGTGGCATTTTGAAACCGATTTCAATGAAACTTAGATTAAGCCGGTTAAGTGGGACACTGCAAGGCAAGGCCCTCCTCATGGAGTTGGACAGTAAAACGCCACGGAAGTCTTTTACTCCATATTCTTTAATGTGCCATGCCTTCGGATCGTGATGAGTAGAATTACTCACGATATTTTCCTTCAATATACACAAAAGATTTCTTAAAGGAAAAGATTCGATTCGGATTCGAATCCACGACTGCATCGCATCATAGATAAGCTGCGGTTTTAGAGTGAACTGTAAGTGCAATTGCACAGTGATTTAGGCAGTGCGTCATCACATCACTTATCAGGGCAAAAGATTTTTTATTTATATTTTCTATTTTTTTTCTAGGATGGAACGGGCATTAAATTCAATAAAGACGCAGACAGAGTAAGTAAAGATTTTTGTTGCAATAAACGAGTCACCAAACTAATGTAACTTTTTAGTCGGAGCACTTCGAGAGTTTATCTTTCGGTTAAACATAGTAGTAATGCAATAAGAGTTTAAGTTTTCCTCTCAATGCTAAGGAATCCAAACCTATTATAGACTATGGTATCATAAAATCGCCATTCAAGATAAACGCAGAAGCGAAGAAGGTGGACGTGTTATCAGAAGAGACCATTTCTTCTAATAATATATCCACCTTTTTTCCTTTGCGGTAATTTTACCACAGTAACTGTTTTATAACTATCGTCCATAATGTCCATCGTTAAGGTTCAGATCAATATTCTAGATGAACGCAGAAGCGAAGAAGAAAGTAGATGTATTATCAGAAGAGCTACTCCCATACATAATAGCGGAGCAAGAGAGACGCACGACGTTGTACAAGCGCGTCATGACAGCCATACAGAACGGAGAGAAAGGAGTCACTATAGCTGAGATAAGGAATAAACCACCACTCATTATACGGAAAGGTAAGAATAAACAACTATAAAGAATTCCCACCACCGATGAAGAATTAGCTAGAATAGCTCAGAGCAGGGTATGTGATTTACACTGTCACATATTAAGAACTATAGTTGAACTGGAGCAATAAGTTATACTAGTAATCTACTAATTATCCGTACTAACATTACAAGTGCGAAAGTAACTTTGTCTGTTCTCTACTTCATTCTCTACTATAAGTACCCCCCAGTCATTACACTTTTTAAACCTCTTTGTATGTGCTACGTTTTAGACCGTAGCAGAATAGAAAACATCAGTTGTGCCCACAGGTTTAATGTACCGATGTCCCGCCAACCGAGCGCCGAAAGAACCTGACGGTTCCGGTGTGATCCTCTGTGAAGATGATCAGGTAAGTTAATGATACCAGATAAATACAGGATACTAACGGATCAGGATTTCCTGAAATGCAGTCTGTTAGCCAATTTGCGTATTACAATTTGGCTAATTAGGTGACACGATCGATTTCTCCAAATAACCAACAGAAGACAGCCCAAAATCACAGCGATGCAACTAGTACAAAGACTCCAGGAAGACCACCAACTGCTGGATGGACCAAACCTTGCAAAGAAGGTTGCCTTAAGTTGGTCTTCATGGTCGAATAGGTACCGCTAAGTGTTTCAGCACTGCGACGTTGCAAACGAAGTTTCGTGCGGCCTTCACAAGCTCAGGAATATTTACTATGGAGTAACGTACAATATTCTTTGGTGCAGTTGACCGATGAGTACCGTTAAGTAATGAACGATAGATGAGCTATATTATAAAGAAGAAAAACGCTTTGTTATGAAATACCTATACAGCTATTCTTTGAAACAAATCTTAAGTCAGAGACGCGAGTTCAAACTCCGCCGATAGTGATTATTTTTAGATGATAGTACCTAATCTAAAGTCGTTATTTCAGGACGCGTCGCCCATAATGTACGACTCGTGCCTTTCGGCAGAGGATAAAGAACTATACGTGGCTGAGAATAAATACTTCTTTTGTAACCGTAAGTTATCCATTTTATGGCGGCACAAGAGAAGTCCAAATAGAAAACACAAAAACAATTAACAAACCCTAAAGATCTGTACTTACCATATAAAATCAGTTATGTGTTAGTTAGTGATTGTAATAGCAGAAGTTTCTTGGTTAATTGTCGCTGTCTTTTATATATGCCCCGCAGCTTCGGTTTCACTCGCATATTTCCCTTTCCCGATGACATAAAAAATGATTTTTTTCCCGATAATCCAGGGCATTTTTTGCCAGTTTCACACTTTTAATAGTATAAGTACTGTCAGATAGTTTGAAATAAATTTAGCAATGCGTACGAAAGCAATAATCAAAAATGGCGGTGAATTTTATAGGAACTCCATGGGAGTATTCGATGGCAACGTGCTAACCGTGTTTGGCACTGTTTTTTTATTGTCACTACACTGCGTTATCTTTCGCAAAACTAAATTGTTAATATACCATCATAGAATTAAACAACTTACCCGCATTAAAACCAGGTTTCCCGAATATGAAATTTTAGGAACACTAACGCGCGCGTAACATACAAAACCCTATAAGGTCTTTCGAATGAAAAGTATAAAAGTCTTATACTGACAGACTTGGCACTATTCAGATATGTTCCGTTTTCAGGGCACAAGACAGAAGGGCCAGATCTCCCGCGCAACGGCACCACCGTGATTGGCTGCGCTCCTCTCGAACGAACTTCACTTAACTACACCAGCGGGAAGTGCGCGCTGGAAGACACGGACGATGTCGTCGTCCATTATAGATACTATCCTGATCGGGTGAGTGATCTGATTTATCAGCGGGATGGTATACCAACACAATGTTATCACATAATGTATAGAATCATACGTCGAAGGCCCCCGAGACATTTTGCCTTTCATATCTTCCTTGCGTCGGTTCCGCAATGCTGGGTCTGACCCATCAGAATTAACTACTCTCGCACAATGTTGTGCCATCTGTTCCGCCTTACAGCGACATGAATCGACTTCCCTCTCAATATCTTGCCTTTGCCATCAGGCTTATGGGCGATATGACCAAAAAACTCAAAAGTCTTCCTCAGATATATTATTATGGTGAAGAGTTAAATTAATATACGATCTATTTACATCGTAGACGTACAAATACGTGACGGAACTGGATCCCGACCGTGAGGTGTGCGACCACTGGAACCCGTGTCAAATTGGATACATATATAGCCTCCCGTCGCCCGACCAAGCGGTCCCGGCTAACGAATTGTGGCGTAAGTGTATTGAGAATTTGTGATACAGGAACAAGTCCTCCGGATTAGCAGCTCATTGGCCAAACTACACCTGCCAATCTTGAATGGTCGTGGGGGTTAAGCAATGCTTGGTGAGCTCATTACTTGGATGGGTGATCGATAAGTTGTGTGGCAAAAAATCATTTCCTCGAGCTCCTCCGTGTTTCGGAAGGCACGTTTAGCAGTTGGTCCCGGTAGTTATCTCTGTTAGTAGTCCTTAGGTCAAGTTAGAGGCGTTAGCGAACAATAGGTGAGTGAAACACACAGACACGAAATGAAATAGAAGTAAATAGATTCACGCGACATATCGCATGCAACAAAACAACGACTATTTTAAATTTAAGCGTCGCGCTTGTTGTCACAGTTCGTATACCTAAGAAATACTGTAGGTACATAAAATAAAACCGGGGAAGATATTTAATGTACCTTCATATTTATTTTATTTATTTTTTCAGATGATTATCAAGAACGTAAGTATTCTTGTGGTTGGGTGTGATGCGTTAGTCTAGTGGCAGATACCCCGACTTTCATTCTGAGCGAGGGTCGTGGGTTCGAATTGTAGCCAACCGCGCACCGATGTAAAAATGTGCCTTAATAATTTAAACATCTTACGGTGAAGGAAAACTTCGTGAGTAAACCAGCATGTTCTGGGGCTCATGAGGTCCGAAGACACGGGATATTCGCCAATCCGAAGTAGGCTCCCGTGACGTCTTTACTACATAATCCCTCTAAAAAAATGATACTAATTTAAGTCAAGTCTGTGGAAAACGTTAAACCACTGTTTCTTTTCAGATCCTGAAGGTAACAGAATCTATATAATATTATAAATAGGTAACGTTGGTAACATGTATGTGAGTATGTATATTGGGGGTAATCCCCGAAACTACAGGACTGATTTTAAAAATTATTTTACCAAAAGAAAGCTACATTATTCAGAAGTGACATAGGCTACTTTTGTTTTTTATATATACAGGGTTACGAGTAATAAAAAATTGTTAAAGGCCAGTTCAGGGGTCAGGTTACACAACTATTAATTGTCCAAGATCTTTTAGAAATTCGTTGTTTTTTTTTAAAACTATGTTTACTGAAAATTCAGCTGTTTTTGGAAGTAAAGTGAATTCTACAATCTACAGCCCTACAATTAAAATGTTCGTAAAATAATATTAGGTTCCCTTGTTGAATCAATGTATAAATTATCTTTATTTTTCAGAATATGAAAGTGAGTAGAAAGACTGAGATAACGTATATTGTAGACATAACTTATGAATATATAGGGTAAAACATAAATTCTTAAAGATGTACTTGGATATTAATATTATATCTTGCCGCTCTTTGACGAATATTTTTTTTGTTTTTCCCATTAGTAGGCTCTAATGTAAATCTTAATGAGGACAGTGGGAATATCAAATGAGGACAAAAAGCATAATTTTCCTTCTGTTGACTAGTATCAATATTTAATGAGAACACAGGGAATGTACACGTTTCTTGAATTTCAATGTTATACCTCGAATTAGTCTTAGAATTAGAATGAGCGTGCATTTTTTGCGTTGGCTTCCGTGTAAAATTTAATAGGTACAGTAGGAATATTCCATGCAGTTTCTTGAATTTTAATGTTATACACTGCGAATTGGGAAGGTAAGCCTTTATTTTTTCCCGTTGGTTCCAGTTTATTCTTTAATAAAGACAGTGGTAAAGTAGAATTTAAGTATATACATTAATGTATGTAATTCTAATTACACACGTCTCGACATATAGTAATGTGTAACTAGATTGTGTTGTTCAACAATAACCACAATTTACTAATCAAAATCATTATCATTTTATTTTTAGGAGAGGGTAACTATTTTTTAATATGTACAAAGTATTACTTTTTTTTAAACTAATAAATTACTTTTTTATGTGGTCTGTTTAATAAGAAGTACTAAATTAAACTGTGTGTTCTTTTTCATTCCGCAGAGATCGTACCACGTAAGTGAGCTTCATCGAGCAGTAATTATTTATCATTTAACTACCTAAAATATTATCTACAAGAAGTTTATTCAGAGATATTTAAATCTCACAGTTTTTGACTTTACCTGATATTTTAAGCTTTACAAAATTATATTTTTTTATTTTGCAGCTGTGCCAGGTAAGAAGAGAACATGCTATTGTTAATTACCGTACAACTTCAATAAATATTAGACATATGTAGGTATTGTAGACACCTACAGACAGTACTAGACATATGCATATTGTACGTACGATAGTATCATTCTTTACAACAAGAACTTTGTTTGATCACCGTACACCATGTAATGGATCGAATCGGAAACAAAAACCGTTCGAAACAAAAACAAAAGCCAAAGGAATGTTAACATATCAAAAAACAAAAAGGCTTCGTGTTTTGCTTGCAGTGACGAAAGTTTACTTCCGTCACTGCACAAAGATGCCTATTTGAGTCATTACTTATTTAATTACGTACCAGAACAAATAGTTACAAAAATAATATTAAAACTAAAATAAAACTACTTACTTAAATTAAAATTAAACTAATTAATAAACTATTTCTAAATCAGCTAAACCCTTGGTGGAGGGAAAAGTGGCCAAAATGCTGGCTGCATTGCCCCGTTGTATGCAAATACTTATTTTTTGGGCAAAATACAAGCCAGATGCCTTCACCAAAACGATACGATCCCGATACCTATTTTGTATTTACAATTATTATTTAAAAACATCAGACTACGTCAATAGTTGCGTCAAAATAAGAAAAGATTTTACAAATGTCCTGTTTTTCAAATACAAATTTTGTAGTGTAAGCAACCATGTTAGTTTGAAATCGTTAATTTGTCCTTGTTTTGTTCAACTGTCGAATCGAAAGAGGGTTATGTTTTTTTCCGTTGTATTGTATTTATATGGACATACAGGGTTACAGAAAAAGTCGTGCTAGATCCGTTGAGGGCGTGGAGTACCCATCATTTCTGACTTATTTCACTACTAGCTGCGGCCCGCGGTTTCACCCGCGCAAGTCGCGATTCCGCGTTGTTCGAACACCTACCTACCGCAATGCAATAATCCACACTTAAACGGTCGCCCATTGAAGTACTGTTGAAGCCAGGCGCTACCGCGCCTGGCATCATCAGTACTTCCCTGGTCGTCCGTTTAAGTGTGGATTTTTGCACTGCGGTAGGTAGGTGAAGTAAGTTAAAGTTTGTGTTTCGTCAGTAAGTGACGATGACGATGACGAAGGATGACGATGACGATGGATGACGATGATGATGATGCCACTCTACATCACTTATCCTACCACTGTGTCGATTTTCATTCATTGAATGGTTATCACCCGCGGGATTTTCGGGATCAAAAGTATCCTATGTTACTCTCCATCATTTAAACTATCCCTATGCAAATTTTCATCCAAATCGGTCGAACCGTTTGACCGTGAAGAGGGAACAAACAAACAAACAAACAAACAGATTTTCGGATTTATAATATTAGTAGGATAGGAAGTAGGATATCCTATGTTACTCTCCATCATTTAAACTATCCCTATGCAAATTTTCATCTAATAAATATTATCACCCGCGTAAGTCCCGATCCCGCGGGATTTTCGGGATCAAAAGTATCCTATGTTACTCTCCATCATTTAAACTATCCCTATGCAAATTTTCATCTAATAAATATTATCACCCGCGTTAGTCCCGATTCCGCGGGATTTTCGGGATCAAAAGTATCCTATGTTACTCTCCATCATTTAAACTATCCCTATGCAAATTTTCATCCAAATCGGTCGAACCGTTTGACCGTGAAGAGGGAACAAACAAACAAACAAACAAACAAACAAACAGATTTTCGGATTTATAATATTTCATCTAATAAATATTATCACCCGCGTAAGTCCCGATCCCGCGGGATTTTCGGGATCAAAAGTATCCTATGTTACTCTCCATCATTTAAACTATCCCTATGCAAATTTTCATCTAATAAATATTATCACCCGCGTAAGTCCCGATCCCGCGGGATTTTCGGGATCAAAAGTATCCTATGTTACTCTCCATCATTTAAACTATCCCTATGCAAATTTTCATCCAAATCGGTCGAACCGTTTGACCGTGAAGAGGGAACAAACAAACAAACAAACAAACAAACAAACAAACAAACAGATTTTCGGATTTATAATATTAGTAGGATAGGAAGTAGGATATCCTATGTTACTCTCCATCATTTAAACTATCCCTATGCAAATTTTCATCTAATAAATATTATCACCCGCGTAAGTCCCGATCCCGCGGGATTTTCGGGATCAAAAGTATCCTATGTTACTCTCCATCATTTAAACTATCCCTATGCAAATTTTCATCCAAATCGGTCGAACCGTTTGACCGTGAAGAGGGAACAAACAAACAAACAAACAAACAAACAAACAAACAAACAAACAGATTTTCGGATTTATAATATTAGTAGGATAGGAAGTAGGATATCCTATGTTACTCTCCATCATTTAAACTATCCCTATGCAAATTTTCATCTAATAAATATTATCACCCGCGTAAGTCCCGATCCCGCGGGATTTTCGGGATCAAAAGTATCCTATGTTACTCTCCATCATTTAAACTATCCCTATGCAAATTTTCATCCAAATCGGTCGAACCGTTTGACCGTGAAGAGGGAACAAACAAACAAACAAACAAACAGATTTTCGGATTTATAATATTAGTAGGATGAAACACCCTACCCTAAACTTAACCCTTTTTGAGATATTCGACTTTTAATTTTTTCATTGAAAATTGCCGATATTTAAGCTACTAAATTTATTTTTGTTTATTTTGTGTGTCTTATTATTATTATTATTGCATTTTGACATGCGTAATAAGATGCTTAAAGACGTCAATCATTAAAATAGTACATTAGTTAATTGAATAGACCGTAGCAGACAAGTGAAAGTTAAGAAATAAAAAACTAAATTAAAAAGTTTATTTTTCTCTAAGGGATATCTAAAAAAAACTATATGGCAATTGTTCGGCAGATGTTTTTTAAAATATCTACGTTTCATCAGCTATCTAACGAGGTATAATAATCAAGTGTTTTATTCAAATACATTATAAAAAAAATTAGTTTCATAGGCGACAGTGGAGAAGAAAATTTATACTTAGCCCTAAAAAATAAAATAAAACAATAGGTAAGCATGAAATGTTATTTATTAAAGCTTTTCACACAACTTTTTCTTGTTTACAGTTCATGTTCAACATGGCCGCCTCTATTTCTGATACATTGTCGCATTCTTCTACGGAGACCAGTCTTCACTACTCCAGTGGTCAATGTGGTCCTCATTTTGTTAGCTGCATCCACAATCCTTTGTCTTAAGTCTTCCACAGACGAAACTGGATTCGGCTCGCTGTATACTAGACTTTTCATGCACCCCCACACATGAAAATCCATGGGGGTAATGTCCGGACTTCTTGCTGGCCATGGCAACGGCCCACCTCGTCCTATCCATTTGTTTGGATAATTTGTGTCCAGCCAGTCTCTGACACTTCTTCTGAAATGGGCAGGGCAGCCATCGTGTTGGAACCACATGTCCCTGATCAGGTTGAGTGGCAGATCATCCAGCAAATCACTCAAGTCTGCTCTCAGGAAATTTTCGTAGCTTTCCCCATTTAAATTATCCGGGAGAAAGTAAGGTCCAATCAAATGATTGGAGATAATGCCCATCCACACATTCACGCTGAATCTACGTTGGGACCCCTTCACTCTTTTCTTATTGGGATTCCTTAGTTCTTTTGGGGCCCAGTAATGGGCGTTGTGATAGTTAGTTATGCCATCTTTATCAAATTTGGACTCATCCGTCCACAAGATATTTCTTAGAAAATCTGGGTCTTCCACATCAGCATTTAGCATAAATCTGCAAAAGTCCATTCTCCTCGCGGGGTCTCCTTCTTCAATAACGTGTACCGGCGTATAATGGTATGGGTATAGGCCAGCAGTGTGCACGGTAAACCACACTCTCCATTGCGAAAGTCCCAGATCACGGGCAACAATATTAGTGGAAGTAGTCGGATCCGCTCGAAAGCGTTGCACTATCTCATTGTCCTGTTCTTCGTCGTCAATTCGTGGTCTTCCCATGTCTGTATTTCGTCTCAAAACAGAGCCAGTTTCACGAAGTCTTCGATAAACTCTGTCAAAAACGGCCACATCCGGCACTCGACGACCGGGGTAGCGAGTTATGTATTCGTTGCGAGCTTGCGCAGACACACAATTGCAGTATCCGTAACAAATAAGCATATCAGCATATTCTTCAGGTGTGTAGGACGTCATCTTCAACACTTCCGTATCGCAGGTACAAATCAGAGTCCGGTTAACAAGCACAGTAGTCACAAATCAGAAGAAACAGTCCAGAATCACAGCCAAGTCGAGAAAAAGAGCAATACAATGTCACATCTACTATGTACGAAGCACAAAAGCAGACTGACTGACAACCAAAACAATACCCCTTGTTGTATTCACAGCCCTAACCGGTCTCTACACATTTTTTCTTTCATTCGCACCTACATAAATCGTCACTTGTCTCGCTCGCACGGTGCGTCTTAACTTGAAGGACAATAGGCGCGGTACCGTTAGAACTACTACTACTACTGGAGCGTCCCTTTTTTCCACGAAATGTAATACAATCCCTAGATTGTTATACGTCGTTAGATAGCTGATGAAACGTAGATATTTTAAAAAACATCTGCCGAACAATTGCCATATAGTTTTTTTTAGATATCCCTTAGAGAAAAATAAACTTTCTAATTTATTTTTTTATTTCTTAACTTTCACTTGTCTGCTACGGTCTATTCAATTAACTAATGTACTATTTTAATGATTGACGTCTTTAAGCATCTTATTACGCATGTCAAAATGCAATAATAATAATAATAAGACACACAAAATAAACAAAAATAAATTTAGTAGCTTAAATATCGGCAATTTTCAATGAAAAAATTAAAAGTCGAATATCTCAAAAAGGGTTAAGTTTAGGGTAGGGTGTTTCATAGTGAAATAAGTCAGAAATGATGGGTACTCCACGCCCTCAACGGATCTAGCACGACTTTTTCTGTAACCCTGTATAATTGTGGTGGACGCACAATAAAGAATTCATTCATTTTTACTTCATTTTTGTTTAATTTCCGGCAGAGGACAGCAAAAACGAATACGTAACACCCGGTATCAACTACACTACAAGTTACCGCGAAGTCACTCTACCCGAGGGAAGTAAATTTATAGGCATCGGCAAGATACCACCGGAAGGCGAGACAAGGGTACGGTTTTAAACAAAAAAGTAGGGACAGTGGGATATTCCGGGAATTTTCCCACTGTCCCTATTGATGGATCGTTGATTATGGATCATTGATTAATTGATCCCTGCACGGTAAGCCCGTAGATTGGCCCTCAGTGGGGACGCTATAACATATACAAATAGCGCGTAGAAGAGGATGATGCTGTCTCTATTGGTGGGTATTTTTGGTTGAGGCACAGGGGAATAACTCTTTTAACTCTCTTTTTACTTTGTTTTCAATTTCACAACCTAAATTAAGTATGTCAGTTGTTTAAATATTTTCCTCTTATTGTAATTATTTAATTGTGGTGTGTTGCAATAAAGAATAAATCAATCAATAATTATAATTTTTTCGTTGTTTTTACTGCAATCGATGTGCATAAATTGTATTCCCAGATATACGGTTCGCATCGGCCTAAAGTCAAAATATTATGACTTATGGATCAGAATTATAATTATAACTCTACGGAAATTAAACACTTTTAGTAAATCCAGCTAAACTCGACTCATTTTTCACTTTCACTTGCAAGTCAATTATTTATATATTTAAAAAAATATTTGCAGATACGACTCACTAAAATAGACCAGAATGTGGTATGTACCATGACCATTTACTTATTATCATTTAAGTTACGTTCTACTTCCAAAAGCATACCTTTAATAAATATATTTAATCCAAAGTTGTTTACATCCGTAGATTGCCCAATAGTTCTATCCGATTCAGTGGTAGTCCTTGGCTACGTTTTATAGTGCAGACAGGGATATCACTAGCTCGGTATCCATTTCATCGTTTGCGAGTAAAATTGTTATTGAAGAGGGCCTGCGTAGAGTCGAAGCCGACAGCTTCGACGTAGCCATTTTACATAGTTGTTGTCGAAATCGGTGACGGTACCCTTTCAGAATTTTTCGCTATGAGTTACCTGTATATCGTTTCAGAAATAGATCTGAATGCTAGTCTAAATGACCCACCCCGTATATAGATAATTCCCATATACTATTCATTATATTTCTCCGATATACATAAAATTAAATATTTTACTGTTTTAGCTTCCAAATATGGTATGTATTCTTACAAATAATAATGTTAATTTGTGGTATTATTTAATGGGCCGTAGAGCCGTTATGTATTTAGCAAATAAAAATACTGACCTGACAGCAATTACTAGCTGGCCGGCTTATTTCTCAGACCAAGACATTTTGAGAACTTGGTATTTTGAAACAACTTCACATTTTAGGAATTTGACATTCTGTACTGAATCGTTTTTGCCGGTTTCGATTAAAAACATCTCTGTAGACAAAGCTTATGTTCAGAAATCAGGCAAGTTCGTACTTTTAGATTACCTAAGACCTAGATGGTGGGTAATAGAACAACGACGTTCGAATATTTAGTTAACTATATAAAAGGTGTATAAGTTCACTACCAGCACCGCGGTTTCACCCGCGGAAGTGCCGATCCTGTAGGAATAAGTAGGTTATATTTAGCCCTCCTCGATAAAAAACTATTAAACACAAAAGTAATTTTTCAATTCGGACCTTAGTTCTTGAGATTAGCGTGTTCAAACAAACAAACAAACAAACTCTTCAGCTTTATAATATTAAGTACTTATATAGATTTCCGAACAGCTTAATTTTGAAACGTACGAAACTCGGCCGTCAGTGCCGACACAAAAAAGCCTCACTATCAAGCGACCTTTCTTCTTTTAGTCTCTAATAGAGACTAGTCCAGTTCTATAACTATCGGTCTAATGTGATTGAACAGACGAACTTCCACGCGTCGATCAAGCAGAACCTCCGTGGCACTAACACCATCGGGTTCCAGTTGTCATTCACTCCGTTCCACGAATCAGACGCAGGAGAGTACTACGCGGCTTACTCTATCAAGGCTCGACGATCGCACGACACAACCAAGTTCGAAGACAAAATAGTCATTTTACGTAAGTTACACGATGGTTTTTGGGCTTCCGCAGGTACCAAAAGGGTATTAAGTAACGGGAACCTTTTTTTAAGACTCCTGTCGGTCTGTCTATCTGGCACCAAGCTGTATCACAGAAATATAGTGATTTTAAGTAAGTTACACGGTATTTTTGTGACGTGACTTTGAAAAGCGCGACTGCTTAAAAAAGTGGACTAAATAAAAGACTATAAACTAATCATCGAAATATTTTTAGCAAGGAAATATATTTGCAAAAAAAATCCTGTCATGGGGATTTTTTTGGAAATATTATTCCTTGCTAAAAATATTTCTATGTTTAAAATGCCTTGAGCAATAAAAACGAAAAGAAATACTATAGACTAAATTATAAAACTAACTAAATTATAACTGTAACTAATTGATTGTATTAGGCGTTACTTTTCGGAACTCCATATCAAGTATATTAAAAAATAATATTTAGTTTTTAGTCCCGATACCTGACTAGTATCACTACGTATCATGCGGTCTGCCGCGTGCAAAGAACACCTCTCTCCTCCCGCTCCTTGCATGCGGCAAAAATTAGATATTATGTTAGTATTAGTGACACCAATCATCAACCGTGAAATCGACGCGTTTCGGCTTTAAAAAGCCATCATCAGGAACGTAGACTCCGACCGAACTGTGTGGGCGACAAAAATTAGTAACGACGCCGTTCACCCGACGCTGTTGACTCGCCGACAGCTGGAACAAGAGTGAGTGAACAACGCTGCGCCCCCCACTTTTATACTTCGGTGCGATCGTCGTCAGCACCCCCGCCCACACAGTTCGGTCGGAGTCTACGTTCCTGATGATGGCTTTTTAAAGCCGAAACGCGTCGATTTCACGGTTGATGATTGGTGTCACTAATACTAACATAATATCTAATTTTAACATAATATCTAATTTCTGCCGCATGCAAGGAGCGGGAGGAGGGAGGTGTTCTTTGCACGCGGCAGACCGCATGATACGTAGTGATACTAGTCAGGTATCGGGACTAAAAACTAAATATTATTTTTTAATATAGTTAACTGTAACTAAATTACTCGACCCGCTTTTGAGTCTTACGAATCCATTTTTTAGATAAGTCGTCATCCAAAATAAATCCACTGAAACTAGAAGTCGTCCCTGGACAGAAGATGAACGTCACTCGGATACCACTGTCGTGCAAGCGGTGCTCCATGAAGTCTATGCTGTTGAGAGGAGACGATGGTACCGTGGCGAACGTCGATGTCGCCAAGTATAAATACAAAACTTATGGAGACAAGGGGTAAGTTTGAAACAGAGACATGTCACATCGTCGTCTTCGCTCCTAGAAGATTGTGCACTTGACAACTTTTGAAATATCAATTTCAATCATGTTTTCTAAGGTTAAGGTAGTTTTTGCTTTGATATATCAAAACGGTCCTGTTGAACCCAGTTGGAATCCAGTCTGTCCTTATCTAACTAACCGACGAACACTAAAGTGAAAATGGAAAGACTGCGGGATCTCTCAAGACATCAAGCTGGACCGTTTTTTAACGAAATAAGCTTTCTAGTTACTCTGTAGTACTATTTTTATGGTTTGAATAACTACAACAAACCCGGATACTCTCTAGCGAGCTTTAGCTGTAACCTCCTTGATACAATGACGAGGTTCTAGTGTGTATGATGTCTTTGATACGAACTGCATTTGGCGACACTAAATCTTTCCTCTTTAAATTCTCGGAGTCTAAAAAGGATCCGTACTAAGTCCATTCCCGTTCAGCGTAATAATGGACGCAATGTCCGTAATTATCCGGAATGCACACGAGCAGCCCTATAGATGCCCTTGGCTGATGGTATTGCGCTGGCGGATTCGGATAAGGGACGGCTTGGAAAACATGTGAATGCGTGGAAAAAGTCGCTTGAAAGCTGTCGTTGCTAGCGGTCTAGCAATACCTTTCAGCTGTTTCTTTTTCAACTACCAGAATCAGCTGATTTTCGAGTAAGAAAAATGAAAAAAAATGAAAAGTTCTTCACAATAACTACAGGTTTTTATAGCTTAATAGTAGGAAAAGTAAAAATACGTATCTAATGTCTATTGTCTATTCTTAAGTCTATTGGTTATTGCGGAGACTGGAGCCTGCACTAAAGTTTTATAAAAAACCTGTTTTACAGGTCTCCAGGCTTACAGTAAACCTAAATCTCAATATTTTCAAAAACTATTTTCTTATTTAAAAAAATATCAAATATACGCCTGGACGTATAGAACAACGTATAGTTTTGCAGCTGTCCGATAAACCACAACCTGAATATTATTCCAGTCAACGGTACGTGGAGTTTAACATGGAGGAGCTACGTCCAGAAGATTTCGGTGATTTCTACCTTGTTCTGCAAACGGAAGACGGCTCTGACGAGGAGAGCAAAGTTATGACCCTGAGCTGTACGTACCTATATATACCTCTACTTATTAGGTGGTAGCAGCGCCCCGAGGCGTCACTCGCGTACGAACTATGTGCGCTTGTGTTAATCAATATCAAAACATTTTATTTACCGCGGGTTTAATCGCGTTTGAAAAAGCCAACTGTAAAGTTGGCGAAAGCTCGGTTCCTTTAAAAATCATGAATAAAACGCGATTAAACCCGGTAAATAAAGTGTTTTATTATGCAAAATCGCAAAAACCATAGAAGAAATTAATCAATATCTATCAATCGCTATCTACATACCAATAGTTTCAGCTTGTTCAGTATTTTTTACGTGAAGGACCTTAGTCGGTTACTTAGTTATTTTTCACTGTTAGATAAACTTTCTCAATGTTAAATAAATTATCGAACATAAATGATTTAATTATCATCTTCATTGCTAGCTCTGTCACGGTAACAAAAAGATATCTTCTCTTTGAATCCTGATTTGAGGGTCATCATTACTAGGGATTCAAGATTCATTTTTTTTATTTAATTGGATGTATTAGATCACTTGTAATACGTCGAGCGTTCTTACAACTACGACACTAGTGTGGCTTCAAAACGCGTCCTCCGATGAGAAGAAGCCACAAGAAACTCAGGGGTTTTTTTTGTAGTGATCATGTTTTTATTTACAATTGTCAAAATATATATATTTTTTACATTTTTTTTATTGTCTCATATTTAGGGCTATAGTGGAACTGGAGCAATTTACTATATCAATTCACTATATTATCAGTAATGTCACTATAGTAACATAATGGAAAACAAAAGGAATATCTTAATGAATAAAAACCCATATCCATCGAATGTTAATCTTAGTCCTTATTGTTCCAGGTCCGGGTAAATATTTTTTTACGAATTACTACCTACTTATTAACGCAAGTAAAATGAATTTCAGTATTCTAAATTGATAATAACATTTATATTTTGTTTTTCAGAAGATTGTAAGTAAACTGATTGAATTATGGAGAATATTCCTTATGGTTGCACCGGCCTAAGATGGTACAAAACTGAACCTTGAACCGTCCGTATGAAAATGTCTCAGCTATGCCTCAACTGTGCCTGCCTGTGTTCAGTATTTTTTTTTTCCAAAAACGTTTTAACAATTTATTAGTAACTAGCTGCGCCCCGCGGTTTCACCTGCGTAAGTCCCGTTCCTGCGGGAATATCGATACAAATGTGCTATGTGTTTTTTCCAGTATCCAGCTACCTATACTTTAAGTTTCATCGTAATCGGTTTAGTAGTTTGTGCGTAAAAGAGTAACAAAGTCATACGTACATATGCACATACAAACTTCTGCAGTTAGTATATTATTAGTAAGATTTTAAAAGACATTATTATTTTTCAAACTGTGCAAAAGACCTTAATAATAGTGCGCACTGGCAGGCGGCTTAGTTAGCCCTAGAGGATAGTGAGTACCTAACTAAAACGAACGGTCTAAACCAAAGACCAACCAGTAATAAATTATCTATGGTCTAAACGAAGTTTTA
Source organism: Idaea dimidiata (assembly GCA_949358125.1). Classification (NCBI taxonomy): domain Eukaryota; kingdom Metazoa; phylum Arthropoda; class Insecta; order Lepidoptera; family Geometridae; genus Idaea; species Idaea dimidiata. The sequence goes on from OX442332.1 coordinate 8,229,858, forward strand.
ATTAGTGACTCGCTAGCCTATGTACGCGCTAGGCGCTGAGCCAGCCGCCGGTCTGTGCGGACATTAGGGCCGACATAAAAAAGCTTCACAATCAGGCTGTCTTTCTCCTTCTAGTCTCTAATAGAAACCAGTCCAGTTCTATGGTCACTCATTTATCTACTAAATACACTTAACTTTTTGGTGATTCTTATTTATTATACTTAGTTTACACTGCTGGATCATACACTACTTGTAACACTTTCCACTTCCATTTTCAAAGTCACAATTAATTAAATTCTTGCTGATTGTATTATATAAAACAGCTAATCTTAATATAAAAAAATGAATCCCTATTCCGCGTGGTCATGGCATCACGCATGAACGGCTGGACTTTCGATAATTCTTTTTGCGTTGTGTTTGTTATGATCAGGAGAAGGATCTTATGCCAGAAATTTTTAAATTTTCTATAAAGACTTACGCGGGTGAAACCACGGGTCGCAGCTAGTCGTCTATAAATCTTAAAAGTTGATATTTATGTTTACGTCAGTGACGTCACGCCTTAGCCATTGAACTTAAAAGCATAGTTGAGACATTCCAATATGGTCATACTGGGCCCGTATTCTAAAATCCTCACCCATTCAAATCGATTTTCTAATGATCTGTCATATACCTACTTTTTTATCTTTTAGCATCGGGTACGTTTTATTATTTATCATAAAAATAACTTTAAAATCAAATATTAGTTTCTTTTTTTATAATTACAGATAAAATATGTTATAATAATTTCAGGTGTCGGTGAGTCTTTTTAACTTATTTATTATTTATTTATTTGTTTATAGTCAAATAACACGATTCTTAAACCAATTACATTCATTGACTAGGAAAAAGTTTCATTCAGTTTTCTCATAAAAGCTCAAGCACATTGACAATAGGTATCGATCTCCATTTGTCCGCAAACAGATCGCTTTCAGTACTTGCATCCAAGAGAGCGTTAAACGCGTTGAGGCTGCGCAGGATAGGAGACATAGAGTGAGACACCGTGCGAGATGCTGGTAGCGCCAGAAGATGATGTTTGTCACCATGCTTTGGTTTAGAATTAAAGTCGTCTATTAAATTGAATGAAATGACTTGAAAACTCCGCTTGGCGCCTAGCCAGTGCTTGACGTGCACTTAGTGCGGCCAGTCGCAAACAATACAGAACGTTTGTTTTAGTTCGGGCCTCGCTAGGCTCTAGGCGCTAAGCCAGCCTCCGATCTGTGCAGACGTAGCCTATATGATCGTATGTTACAGTGAAAGTGAACAGCGTGTCAGCCTCACTGCAACCAGGCCAGCACTACGACGAGACGGTCACGTTCGAGTGCGCGAAATGCACGGTGGAAGACATCATCTGCAATGGGGAATCGGTGCTGACCAGCGGCCGCGTCACTGTCACGCCTCCTAGCTCCATCAATATCAATTTTCCGAGGTAATATCATAATCACGATAATTGGAAGCCAGAAAGGTCTCGAAACACGTGGCTATACTTCATTATATCTGGTTGTGCATTATTGTTGTATTTTGGAGACATTTTTATTTGATTTCAGTTTCCAAGATGAAAACGCGTGTGTATACATGGGTATCTTTCAGGCGGACGGCAAGAAATATAAGAACGTTATAGCTTCTATCGAAAGTGAGTTCTTGATCCTAACTGAATACTAATATTATAAGTATTGGTAAGTAAAAAGTAAATACCCGAGACAAAGGTTTTTGACAGACAGACGGACGGACGGACGGACAACTTAGAAGGGTAACTTTTGAGGTACGAAATTCTAAAATATTAAACGTTGTTCATCTGGAAGTAAAGAACAACGTACTTTACAACCTGTATAGTTTTTGTTCTTTATTATACGCCTAGCTAGACTCTAGATTTTAAATATCAAATTATACAATTTGTAACGGGTAAGTCCTTTTAATCCGAAAGGGGGTTGTTCTAGACGTCTAGGCGAACAACTTTTGTTCTACGACTTTTGAAAATTCAAACTCTTTTTTTGAAAATTTTGAGATTGTGTTTCACTGAAAAAACAGCTGCTTTTGAAAATAAAGTTAATTGAAGTTTTGATTTTAAACCATCCAACTAAATAAAAGGACAACATAAGGTCAATGACCTCGAACTCTCGGAAACAGCTGATTTTCAAGTAAATAAATAAATCTCAAAATTTTCAAAAAAAAAGTTTGAATTTTCAAAAGTCGTAGAACAAAAGTTGTTCGCCTAGACGTCTAAAACAACCCCCTTTCGGATTAAAAGGACTTACCCGTTACACCTTGTATACACACATATACATTACATAATTTTAATTGAATTATTCGTATTACAGATGCATGTAAGTTAACAACTTTCTAAGAATAAATAATGAAATGTAATTTTTAAATAGGTTTTTTTAAACTAAAGCTTAGAAGAATCTAACAAAAATATCGCGGTCAAAACGTATTTTTACTATTTTGATAATTTACAAAAGAAAACAATAAATACAACAGGTTCTTATTTTTTCAGCCCCCGGTAAGTGTTAAAGTGGCTTTTTTATGATAATATTGTCTAAAATATGTCAAGTTCGTTTTAATTAGGTATTCGCTAGGTGACTCGCTAAGCTCTAGGCGCCAAGCAAGCCGCCTGCTTGTGCGGACGTAGCCTGACAGTTAAAATGATGATTTAATATTATTAGACCGTCACGAGACCGTACAGTTTCGGTGTACATTGCTTGGCCGCCACTCGATTGCAACAGGCCAATCGACTGCTCACCGAGCAAGGACAACAAAGCTCGGACCCGTGACGGTCTAATATAAATCATCCCTTAGTCGGTGGAGCGGTATGTTGGTGTATTTATTTTACCCTTTTTAAAGTGAGTCATGTTTTCAGCAATACAGATACCAGACGTGGCTACTGAGAAAGGGCCTGCCCCCGGGGCGACATATAGAAAAGAAATACCCTACAATTGCGAAGGAGATTGCAGTGTCGAGTCGGTAATAATAATACATTTTCCTTCTGTTTTCGCAATGTTGGATTGAAATTAAACTCATTGTACCGGTTTTAATCTATAATAGGTAGCTCGAAACCTAGATTACTTTTTATCCCGATATTCCCAGGGGAACGGGACTTACGCGGGGAAAACCGCGGTTCGCAGCTAATATTATAGTATAAAGAGGAAAGATTTATTGTTTGTTGTTTTTTTGTACTGAATAAGCTCCAAAACTACTGACCGTTTTCAAAAATTCTTTTGCCAACACAAAGCTACATTATCGAGAAGTCACATAGGCTACTTTTGATCCCGATATTCCCACAAGAGCGGGACGTAATTGGGTGAAACCGCGGCGCGCTGCTAGTGACTATAAATAATATATGAATATTGTATGTCTCCAGATTGGTGTGAACGGTATCAGTATACCAAAGGGACAACCGAATTCAAGACGTTTTGGATTTGGACTTTCAATATCACTAGCATTTTTCACTGTGAGTTTCTTTTGTTTTCTTGGGATTCCGTACCGTACCGTAAAAAAGGTTATGATAAGAAACATGGGTTCATAATTCGGATTTTTAATAATAGCCATCATAATATTATTAAAAAACATTATATTATTAAGAATGATTAATCGCCAGACAAATAATATCTTGGCAACCACTAGCCAGACATCTTTAATGCCTGTGTTGGGAGCATGCCCTGAAAAACTTTCAGCCATTTCAAAATAACGAAGGTTTAGCGTTCACGGGCTCTTGGTCCATAACTGTTATTTACACATGACTAAGTTATGTGACGTTTGTCTCTGTCTGTCAACTTTGAAACTGAATGTGACAGTAAAAGACAAACGATGCATAGTTAAGCAGCGCATTAATTAGCGTTTATAAGTAAGGGGGTTAGTTATCTTGATAATTTTATAAAGTTCTGTTATTTTTCAGGTCGAAGCAAACTTCATAGTGTTAGTGATCCCCAATTTCAGTTTCTTATACGAAGGAGTGTATCAAGCTGTAACACTGACGTCAGTTGGACGCGTCACTAAAACCATATTGACTATACAAGGGTGAGTAAATTGTTTGATTGTATCAAAAGTTGACATTGTTAAGTGGGCATGGTTGTAATAAAGTTATCTGAGCCATGAAATTGATGGCCTCTGTAGCGCAGAAGGCTGCGGGTTCGATTCCCGTCGGGTGCAAATATTTATGCTTAAAATTAATATTTATATCTGGTCTGGGTGTCCTTCTGTGTATAATATGTATGTATTTACAAAAACAAAGTATAATATAATATGTAGTAAGTATATCCGTTGTCTAGTACCCTTAGTACAAGCCTATAGTGCTTAGTTTGGGGCTAGATTGCGATGTGTGTAATGTCATGCAATATTTATATTTGAATATTTTATTAAACGGTCGGTCAACGTAGACGGCGTCTAACGTAGATCAATTTGACTGTCACTTATTTAATTTTACTAAATTTTTTTCAGGAGTGATAAAGGTAAGCATCCACATGTTTGATTTTACGATCAAGGGGGAGGGTATTATTAGGCGTCAGGTTGCCGGACTAATCAATAGTTTTACACCAAACTACGCGATTTGCGCAAGACGGCTGGCACAAACTGGATGCGAGAAGCCGAAAATAGATCTAGGTGGCGTGCAATTGGAGAGGCCTATGTCCAGCAGTGGACTGCAACGGGCTGATGATGATGATGATGATGATGAAACTACGCTCAGTATTTAGTACCTATTTGGTACCTGTTCATGTATTTAGTACCTAGGCACGTGATTTCAAAAATATTTAAGATACAATGTGGACGGCCAATCTGACGTCAGTTTGGCTAAACTTCTTTTGAATTCTCGCCATATTTTCGAGGCTTAGGGCGGTACAAGACAGTTAATTTTTCATTAATTATTGAATAAATTTTAGTGATTGACCGATAATGAAGAGTGTAATTTATAGGTATGCCAAATCGGTTGAAACTTAAACATATACAAATACACTACTTTTTGTTGTAGTCAAAATTACCTATTAGTTTTGATTTTACAGGCATTTAAACATACGATAAATATTGAGTCTCGCTAACAGTCACGTAACGTCATTTACAACGCTTTCCGCTAAATGAAACGTTAGACGACATATACTGTGACATCGTGCTGAGAGCGCGAGCGGACTGGCCGAGTGTGAGATGACGTCACACCCGAAAACGAGTCCGCATCGCATTTTGATTTCTAGAAATCTGAAACGAATTAACGTATCGAAGTAATTCTTTCATATTTTTTACTTTGACAGAGAAAATTGAGAGTAAATAATATTCTAAATTAGTTATTTTTTCACATTGACTGGCTAACTTCACCGAAAATGAACAAAAAGTGAAACGTATAACTAGCGTCATTCATCGTTCACTATGCTGATCCTACGTTGCACCTATGCTGAACCTTTTCTGATCCTATGCTGGTCCAATGCTGATCCTAAGCTGATGCTATTCTGATCCTATGCTGATCCTATCCTGATCCTACATTAAATCTATGCTGAACCTATTCGATCCTATGCTGAACTTATGCTGATCCTATTCTGATCCTATGCTGATCCTATCCTGATCTTACGTTCCACCTATGCTGAACCTTTTCTGATCCTATGCTGAACCATGGTGATCCTATCCTGATCCTACATTGAATCTATGCTGAACCTATTCAATCCTATGCTGAACTTATGCTGATCCTACGTTAAACCTATGCTAATCCTATGCTGATCCTACATTGAATCTATGCTGAACCTATTATGCTAATCCTATGCTGATCCTACATTGAATCTATGCTGAACCTATTCGATCCTATGCTGAACCTATGCTGATCCTATGCTGAACCTACGTTGAACCTATGCTGATCTTATTCTGATCCTATCCTGATCTCATGCCGATCCTGTGTTGAGCCTATGCTGATCCTGTATTCATTCGTGCTGATCCTATCCTGGGACCTTACCACGCCACTGTCGTCGTAACCCTATCCTATCCTGATTGAATTCTGACTCCATGCTGACCCTATCCTGATCATATCCTGATCCCATTCTGATCCTATCCTTCTAATCCAATGCCGATCCTATGCTGAGCCTATCCTGATTCTTTGCTGATCCAGTGCTGACTATATTATGCGGATTCTATCCTCCCGACTAATGCCGATCCTATGCTAAGCCTATGTTTTAAAAACATCACCTTCTGGCGCTACCAGCATCTCGCACGGTGTCTCACTCTATGTCTCCAATTCTGCGCAGCCTCAACGCGTTTAACGCTCTCTTGGATGCAAGTACTGAAAGCGATCTGTTTGCGGACGAATGGAGATCGATATTGTCAGTGTGCTTGAGCTTTTGTGAGAAAACTGAATGAAACTTTTTCCTAGCCAATTAATGTGATTGGTTTCATAATCGTGTTATTTGACTACAAACAAATAAATAAATGTTGATCTTATACTGATCCTATATCTTATGCCGACGCAGTGCTGCCCCTATGCTGATTCTATCCTGATCCTACACCGATCCTATACTGAGCCTATGTTGATCCTATTCTGATCCTATGTAGATCTTGTACTGACCCTATGCTGATCCTAACACAGTACATTTGTATTAGCCTCAATACAAATTTAATTTTTGTCTGTTTGTTTCAATTTTCTTATCCGATTTGTATTTTTTACGATTTATATACGTTTCCCGGGTCAGTTTCAGTTTCGATTGTGGTTCCGGCTTCGGTTTCCTGTAGAGGATTGGATCCAATTTTGTATTAACCTTTTTATTCCCTTAATCGATAGACATAATAATTGATAAACATACAGTAGAGGGCGGTTTCATTCCAATTCTATCCTGATCCAGTATCCTAAAGACATGCGGGCGAAGCCGCAGGCAGAAGCTAGTGGGTAATAAAATAGATCAACGACCGAAGTTCGAATTTTTAGTCAACTTTTTCAAAGATGTGTACTAAGTAAATTTCTAAACGTATGAAACTTGGGCGTCAGAGCCGATATAAGAAAAACTTTACTGTCAAGCGGCCTTTGTCCATAGTCTCTAATAGAGACCAATCCAGTTCTATGGTCCCAATACTTATCTGTCTATTATCTATACTGTAAACTACTTATAATAAAGGAAGAGAGGATACAAGTCTGTACTTGGAAGTAAATTTGAAAAAAAGTGGTCTAGGGGACTTAAGACAAGTAGTAGAACAAAACTATATAATTTTTAAAATTCAGTTCTGTCTGTCTGTTTGTCTGTTTCTTTGTCTGTTCCTTATACAATTAAAAACTACTAATCCGATTAAAATCTGGTTTCCAATATTGTATAGTTCTATTTTCCAGAAAGGTCGTGGTATACTTTGCATCGAAATCCAATTAGTAGAACTCGAGTATTGAACGAAAAAATGCAACCGCTCGAGAACCGCTTGGCCGCCCGCGCCCGTGATAACACGTTTTTCACTTTTGCGGGTGAAACAGCGGGGCGCAGCTAGTTTGTACTATTACGGTGGAGACCTCGGGGTGGGATAAAGACGCAAAAAAAATGAACTATTTAGGGCGTTAAGAGAGAATGAAAGTGATTTAAAGGACGGAAAGGATTTAAAGCACCCTAAGAGTTATTTAAAAAAGTTAGTAAGATTGATTAATGTTATCATTTAAGTCTCATTTATTTTTTTACTAGCCTACTTAAGTCTAGTGTTTAGTTTTAGATTTAATATATTTCATTGTTAATTAATTCAAAACTAGTTTGACCAATAGCGTTTTATTAGCGGCTTTGTAAAGCGAAACACTTTACAAGGCCAATGCATAATCAAAAATTATTCTGGGACAGGATTCGAAATTGTACCTCTCTCTATATTTCTAGTAGAATGACTTGAGCAATAATCTTAAGAAATATTAGGTATTGTATATTTTAGTTTCTGTTGTGGATGTGAAACATCTATAGGCGATGGTAAACCTGATTGTTAGCGTGACGATAAAGGCCGTGGCGACCTGGCGACGCATGCTCGATCTATATGAAAGCAATTTGGATATTTTTTTGATTGTAAATTAACTCTAATTTGTATTGTCTTCGATGCAGGAGGTTCTGGATCTGATGCAGCATCTACAGCTGGATCTGACACAACCACAGCTGGACTTGATGTTTCGACTCTTGAATCCACTAATGATGATAATAACAAGAATGATACAACTACAGTAGGGGGTGATGCCAACACTGATTTACCTGCTTCTGAAGCACCAGGGGATGATGGGAACAGTAGGGCTTCTATTGCACCAGGTTCTGATGGGCAACCTCTTGATCATTCGACTACTGTGTCTGCTGACGGAGCTGCCGCATCATCGGCTAGTACGGCATCCGAAGATGATCAATCGTCTACTTCTGCTACTCCAGGTAAAAAATTTTTGTAACTCAGCTATTAGATTCCTTGTTCTTGTTTTTCCATTACACAAATGGAAAGAGCTAGTCCCTTTTAAAGTCTAATTACTATCATGTTAAATTCAAAATAGATTAAATAAATATTTCACTGTGAGTGAAAACGTCAGCGCGGTTTTTGACTTTCATCGGAAATGCACCTCAGCAGTGAACGATGAATGACGCTATTTGCACGTTTCACTATAAGACCACGAGGGGCACGGTTGATCGTCATCCACATAATAATATGGTAAACGTTCCAATTTCACGTACAAAGCGTCATCACGCCTCCACCTTTCTTGTGGGCTCTGCTAAAAGGGGAAATCTCTGCCTGCTCCGCTGTTTCCCCTAAGTTACAACCTTGGAGTCTTTAAGTCTAGAGTGAATAGGTATCTTCTAGGTAAGCATGCTACATCGTCGACCTCATCGTCGCTTTCCATCAGGTGAGATGAGGTCAAATGCTAGCCTATTACATATAAAAAAACGTTCATTTTATAACACAACGTAATATGAATAAAAATGATCAATCTATAATATCGCCCTTACTATACTAACTCAAAACTGAAAGTGTTAGGTGTTATAATGTGTTTAATAAATTATTTGTTTCTTGTTACAGTACCTCCTTGACCTCAAGACGGAAGAAACACAAAATAAGCCCAAATAAAAACTATTACATATAGTTTGTTTTCTTTCTTAATAAAATTATCGTGTATGAAGTCACTTAAGCAGTCTGTTAAGGAGAGAGACGTGATTTCAGTCGCGGTGGGGTAGTAGTTTAATTATACGAATTGAGCGCTGCCACAGCGCTGCGCACTTGGATGATTTATTAGAGAATAGCACTGCTGAGCATACTGTTAGCATACAACCATTCGTCCAACAAACCTAACATTCTGCTACACGGTACTGTTTTCATAAGCTTGAAGTTAAGTTCCTGGCCTATGTCTATACTACGTCTTAGACTATGTCGTATTCCACTGATAGATCAATAAAAAAAACAGCAGAGCAACGACCATTACGGAAGCCCGCTTGTTCCACAGGGACCACACTATCGATGAGAAGCATCATACAATTATAGACTATTCTCTTCAACAGTTTGTAGACGCAGCGCAGCTAAGAAGACCGAAGGTTCATTAACTCTTCGGACCATCCGCAGGTTTTTGGTGTTACAGGATTGCTATTATCTTTGCTTTTTGAAGTCGTGAGATAACCTATTATGTGTAAAAGTGTCGCAGCCATTTACTGCTCTTCGACCCAGATGCTTTAAGAATTCATTTTACGCGTGTAGTCTTCGAAAAGTTGTTCGCTTTCTTGTGACCAGCAAGGGATGTATAACGATACGATAACCTCGGGGGATTTTCTATTTTAATTTAAGTATTAATTCTTTATTGATTGTGATGTGTTGCAAACATCACAATCAAATGATTTCAATAAAAAAGAAAAATAATTAACTTAAAATTAGGTGGTACAATGGGCGGCCCTATCGCTTAAAGCGATCTCTTTCGGGCAACCTTTGGATAGTCAAGAAGCATAGAAAGAGGAAAGGCTGCTGCTGCTTATTTATTGATTAAATAAGCAGCAGCAGTTTGCTAAAAAGAACATCCGTAAGTAATATAATAAACTGAGTAAATCGCTTGTAGTTTTTAGCACAGGGAGGTATCTTATAGTTACTTTCATATCCGTAAGGAATTAGCCAGAGGTTTTTAATGCCCACTTCCATGAGCACTAGTCGGTGCTGACTTTTTGGAAAGTCTAAAAGAATTTTTCTGGTCGTATATGCGACTAGAAAGCGTGCGTGCGGCATCGCAGGTGGTATACGTAAAGTCTGGATTGTAAGCTCTCTATCTTTAACATTAAATACAAGGTGCAGATTGTTGTTTTCAGCCCATTGTACAAGATTTTCAGCAATTGGATAATTTACGTTTTACTAGTATTGCCAAGTCGTGGGGCGACTAACCCGCGCATAAGCAGGGGTGTGAGTAAGCGTGGATGTTCGTACCGGAGGAATTCAGTAACATGTACACATTGACAATCTATTACTATAGCAGAGGCGAAATCGGCTAACCCACAAAGGTAGGATTCTATGGCGGTCTTATGATAATGCCCCGTTTCCCTAGATCATGTTTACCCCTAGCGTAAGACTCTTGCCAGAGAACAAAGTCTATCATATTTTCAAATAAAATTCTACTAAAATGCTACAGCTGGACCTGACACAGCGACAGCTGGGGATAATGCTTTACCTGGAACTGGTTCTGGCGGTGTCATCGTAATTGTGGTGTCTGACACGAATGATACTACTACATTAGGCGGCGATGAGAACTCTTATTCAACTGCTTCTGTTGCACCAGAGGATGATGGAAATAGTACCGCTACTATTGCAACAGGGTCTGATGGGCAACCTCTTGATGATTCGACAACTGTGTCTGCTGATGGAGCTGAAGCATCATCAGGAAGTACGGCATCCGAGGATGATCAATCTTCCAGTTCTGCTGCTTCAGGTAAGGAATTTCTAATCTCACCTATTCGAAAAGAACTAGTGCATGCTCTCTACCAGTTATTCTCTTACACAAATAGAAAGGGCTAGCATTCCATTAAAAAATCCAATTAATAATAACAGTACATAATAGTATAATAGTATGTACAAATTCAAAATGGATTAAATAATTTTTCTCTGTGAGTGAAGGCGTCAGCGCGGCTTTTGACTTTCATCGGAAATGCACATCAGCAGTGAATCAGTGAATGATAAATGACGATATTTACACATTTCACTTATCGTCCATTTTTGGTGAATCCAGAGGTAAATCAGTAAATTTGAAAAAAAAAATCAATTGTCTATTATCGTCCTTACTATATTTAAGTAACTCAAAACTAAAATGTTATGTGTTATAAAACTTACTAAATATTATAACGCGAAAGTTTGTATGTTAATATGTATGTATGTCTGTGAGGTTGTTACTCTTTCACGCAAAAACTCCGGAACTGATTGCGATGAAACTTGGAATATGGGTAGCTGGATACCGGGAATAACACATAGGCTACTTTTTATCCCGATATTCCCGCGGGAACGGGACTTACGCGGGTACAACCGCGGGGCGCAGCTAGTAAGTTAAAATATAGAATCGATACTACTCAAGGGACCCAGATTTTTATTCTAATTTCGCGACTTTGTATATTGAATTCAAACTCATTTTACTCCTGTGTACCTTGAAAAAGGAGTCTGAGATAGACTCCAAAATGTGGGATCGGCAATGCGACAATGCTGATAAAAACAACGCAATTAAAATCATAACATGAGTTTTATAACGTGGTTAAATTATTATTATGTTTCTTTTGTTATAGTGACTACTTAATACTTAACCTCAAGGACTAAAAAAACACATCAAGAAAAGGAGTGTGGACACAACAAAATATGACTAAACCCAAATAAAAGCTATTATTACTTATTGATTGTTTTCTTCCATAATTAAATTATGTTCTGTCTCTATCTGTTGTCACGCTTTAACATCTAAGCCGGTGAACCGATTTTGATAAATTTTGGTATAAAGATAGATGGGACTTTGGAGAAGGACATACGTCACTCTTTATCCCGATGACTAAAATGTCTGTTGGTTAGGTGTTTCGACATACGCTCTCGATTAAAATAATCCCCCTGTGCGTGGACGATCTTACTCATTCAGTCGAAGATGTAGCACGCTTACTTTGAAGATATTCGCGACTCGGTTATAGTTTCTAACTGCATACGTACTATAAATACCTAAATATTGTACTTCTTACTTAACCTACATTAAATAGAAAATAAAGAATATGACTTTTTTCTTCGGTGCTTTTTCTCCTTTTAAAGCTAAACAAAAAGGCGATGAAGTGTGACAGATGTACGCAAGTTAAAGGTCAAGTGAAATCGGGGCACAACATTATGGCTAATATAAGTGAATTATTCGTTCACACATTTTGGACAGGGAGTCTTTGACGGGTAGACTTACGCCTTTGCGCTTTGCGTTGGCTTTCTTCATACAAAAAAGTACGTATAATCGAGAAAAAAAAGTATGTTACCACCACAGCACGGATACGGCGCGGCGCGGATTAGCATAAATCGACATAAAGGGTGTCGAAAAAAAATGGTTAATACTAATTATCAATTTTTCTTTTCTTCATCAATTTCTGTAGGCTCACTTAATTACCTTACACTAACATTCTTTTTTTCCCCTGAGGTTTGTCGCTAGATAACTCTAAACAGGGTTGGACTCACTTTTGAATTATGTATGAAATTATGAATGATAATTTGTTAATGTTTTATGTGTAAAAAATAAATAAAATGATGAGGTGTACCTACACGAATTTCTTTTATCTGTCCTCTAGTCCTTGTCAGTGTCTTCGTGTATTTTAAGCTCCACGTAAGTCTACAAACGACGAGCTCTCAGTACCGTCACTACGTACCATCTCTCTGCTTTCCCCATTTAGCACAACCCAAGCTAACTGTACGCCAAATACCGCTCATCGAGCCGACAAGCCGGCTGTATCCACGCGACTCGCGAATTACTACGCCGCGCCGCGCCGCCGCCTTTCATCGCGGAAAAAAAATAAACAAAACACTGGCCGGTTTTAAAGAAATAAAAAAAAAATTGTACCCTGACACTAGCCAGTTACAATTTTGAGTACGAAAAGTATTTTCGACGTGCTGTTTTGACGAAATTGTTTCAGTGATGTGCATTGTTTTATTTTGTTATCGATAGTTATTTCGTGGTGTTAAGCTTTTGTTTTTACGAGAGTAATTTTATAGGTAAGTGGTATTTTTAAAGTACCTTATGGGCAAGCGCAGTGCTTCTCATTTTTGCTATTGATAAGAGGTATCAATATTGCTAATATCTCACCGCTCATTAACCTTACCATGATTAATGACGACAGGTGTGCAGTGTAAGTGAGACAGTGAGATATCTACGTGATGCTATCTACGGGATTATAGTTTATTTTATATTATTACTAGCTGCGTTCCGCAGTTTCGTCTGCGTAAGTCCCGATCCCGTGGGAACATCGGGATCAAAAATAGTCTATGTTACTCCTCGCCAATGTAGCTTTTTATTGGTGAAAGAATAATTAAAATCCGTTAAGTAGTTTCGGTGCCTATTTATTACAAACAAACAAATAAACATTTTCTCATTATAATATTTATAATATAAGTTAGTTTAGAAGTATAATATAGAATACGTAGGACAGGTCAGCATTTGACTAATATCACACCATGGGACTAGTGTTGAATTTACGTTGTTGCACGTTAAGTGATTCGTTCGTATACGTTATATAGAAAACTAGCTGCGCCCCGCGGTTTCACCCGCGCAAGTCGCGAACCCGCGTTGTTCGAACACCTACCTACCGCAATGCAAAAATCCACACCTACACGGTCGCCCATTGAAGTACTGTTGAAGCCAGGCGCTGCCGCGCCTGGCATCATCAGTACTTCCCTGGTCGTCCGTTTAAGTGTGGATTTTTACACTGCGGTAGGTAGGTGAAGTAAAGTAAAGTTTGTATTTCATTAGTAAGTGACGATGACAATGACGAAGGATGACGATGACGATGATCATGATGCCACTCTACATCACTTACCCTACCCCTGTGTCGATTTTCATTCATTGAATAGTTATCACCCGCGTAAGTCCCGATCCTGCGGGATTTTCGGGATCAAAAGTATCCTATGTTACTCTCCATCATTCAAACTATCCATATGCAAATTTTCATCCAGTAAATAGTTATCACCCGCGTAAGTCCCGATCTCGCGGGATTTTCGGGATCAAAAGTATCCTATATTACTCTTCATCATTTAAACTATCCCTATGCAAATTTTCATCCAAATCGGTCGAGCCGTTTGACCGTGAAGAGGGAACAAACAAATAAACAGACTTTCGGATTTATAATATTAGTAGGATAGGAAGTAGGATTAAAGATGAACAGCGAGAGACCTACATACATCTTAATGTAGCTCGCTGGTCATTAGTGGTCATCTAGATTCTAGATGAATTCTTTTTAACTTGTTGACATTATTTAGTGTGTGTCATCATAACCGTTTCATAATAATGTCAAAAACTTAAAAGTTACAGAATATGAATGCAATTTTTATGATGTGCATGTAAACATTATTGGTATTTCTTACTTCGTTTGTTTGTTTAGGCCCCAAAACCACTGGGCCGATTTCAAAATTCTCACACTAACGTTACATTATCATTATTGAGGGAGGAGTAACAAAGGCTACTTTTGAACCCGATATTCCCACGGGGTCTGGAATTACGCGGGTGAAACCGCGAAACACAGGTAACACCTAATAAATATTTGTGAAACTTTTCAAGTAGGTAGGTACACAATTTATAGGTAATTTGAAATCATAAAATCGTGTATAAAACGTAAATAAATGCCTCTATAAAGCAATAGATTTGGATTTCTCTGCGTGTTAGTACATTGACAGATACCATTAATTCCAACAATTAGGTAATTTTAGTTTGTTATTATTTTTATTACTTACCTACTATTGTAATTTTTGTTTTAATGCCTAACAGTTCTATTACGGCAGTTTCTTACAAAATATATTTTTAAAGGTTTTTTTTAATTATCTAAATGTAATTGACAAAAAAAGTATTATATAAGTAGATAGAGTAAATAAAGTTTAAATAAGTAGTAAGTTAGTAGATACTCTCGTTATCTAGAGCCCATAGCTTAGTGCTTAGTTTGGGGTTAGATTTTGCTGTGTGTAACATCGTGCAACATTTATTTATATCCAGCTGGTTTTTTTTGTGTGATACAGCCTGGTGACAGACAGGCGGACGGACAGACAGACAGCGGAATCTCAGTAATGGGTTCCGTTTTTAACCTTTCGGTACGGAACCCAAAAACGGCACAATTCAACGCGAGCCATCTCGAATCATTAATTGCTTCAAGGTATTACTTAATATCGACTATATTTCTGCCTACATGTTGAAATCACTATGTTGCAAAGTTTAGCAAAAAGTTTCTATATTACCTACATAGTTTTTTATTTTACTAGCTTAGGCACGCAAAAAATACTAAATTGATTGCGATTAAACTTGGTTTATAGATAGCTGGAGATTTGGATTAATACGTACGCTACTTTTTATCCCGATATTCCTGCGGTATAGTTAGTACTTAAGTACGTAAACGTAAAATACCTATAGGTAATTATTACTCTAAGGTTTTATATTAAACTTATAAAACTAAAATACTAAAACTTAAAACTTATAAGTATTTGTTTAGGTACTCCATTCGCTCACCTAATATAGGTATAAGTATCTAAAACGGGAATTGAATTATGTATTCTTTTGTTTGTAATAGGGTAAAGGTTAAAGACAAAATAGGTGTCGAATTGCGTATTGTAAATGAAAAATATACAGAGTGAAACATTAAAACCGGCCTTAGGGAGATATCCTCAACTATAATAGCCTTTTTAATAAACGTGTAGTAAGGTCGGAGTAGTGACAAACATGCTTTGTCTTTTTCCGTGATAGGAACTTAAAGTTGACAGATAGCAACAAAAAGTTGTAGAAATTAACGACCCTACTACACGTTTATTAATCTTACCTTACTTCGTACTTTCGCACCTAATATTATACACGAAAGTTTGTATGGATGTAAGTATGTGAGTTTGTTACTCAACCACGCAAAAACTACTGAACTGATTGTGATGAAACTTGGAATATAAGTAGCTGAATACCGGGAATAACACATATCATATAGGCTACTTTTAATCCCGATATTCTCGCGGGATCGGGACTTACGCGGGTGAAAACGCGGGCGCAGCTATTTTCTAATAAAACGCATTTTTAGGGTTTCGTAGTCAACAAGAATCCCTTATAATTTCGTCATGTCCGTCCGTCCGTCCGCGGCTTTGCTCAGAGACGGTTAGTACTAAGAAGCTCAAATTTTGCATGAGTATTAATATAATGTTCACGCTAAAAATGTGCTACAAAAAAAAACCTTTTTTTTAGGGTAACTCCCGCCACATGTAACATGGGGGTTGATTTTCTTTCTTGCTTTCCCCATCGTGTGGGGTATCGTTAGATAGTTCTTTTAGAATCATTGTGAGTTTCCAAGAACAATTTTTCATTTTAGGGTTCCGTATTCGAAATATTGAGCTTTAAAGTGTTTTAGAGTTTTAGTTTTTAGAGTTATGTATACCCCCCTCTAGCAGCCAAACGTTTACACTTGGATACGTTATAGTATTCTGGGCTCGTTGCGTAAATGTGACTAAGATTTATATCTCTTAATACTTTTTAAATTATTCAAAGAAGAATTATTTTATACCCTGTGTTTATACCTAAGAAGAATAGGTATACTAGGTCAACGCCCCCGGATTGCGGACTTACACACTAACTAGAGCAAATAAAGTGAGAGAGTTATACATTATTATGGTTGTTATATTACATCAATACATAGGTATACCTATAGGTATCTTTATACAGTTTCCCACACATCTCGATTGTTGGCAGCAGCGACACGCGTTTGGGGTTACCAGGGCATGTATTCTCTAACTCACTCCCCATCAACATCCCCACAGCATTGTTAAATTATTCCACGAAACTGTTCAAGATATGTTGATAATTTTGTAAGAAATAACTAAGTTATTTCATATGTAAGAAATAATTAAGTTATTAAAATTATTTCAATTAAAAAATATATCTATGGTAACAAACGCCCAGGATTGTACTACTAGGTATACTGTGGTCAAGTCAGTGAATAGACTCCTTTTCACAAAAGAAGTCCCCTAGACGAGGTGTGCGAATGGAGCATAATGTACTCAAAGTGTTTTTTATTTTATTTGAATGGAAGTTAAATGAGCTATTTTTAAAATGAATTATGAAATTCGTGTTTGAATCAAAATTATATAATGTAGCTTAAAGAAATACATAGGAAGGGTATTTTGAAGAACTAACTTTAGTTCTGCTTATTACCACGGGACTTCTTTCGTGAAAAGGAGTCTAGCTCCTGAGTTGTATTACTTACAACATTTAACACAGTAACGTTAGTAATATGTGATCTGTAACACATTCAATCTTTAATGGGTGACCGATAATAGGGGTTACCATATCCCCAGCTACCAGAACCTAAATCGTCCAGCCAATAAATTAGATTAAAATTAAAATTCCAGACTTCTTAAAAATTTCAATTATTTATAAGTCGTTTTTTTATTAATTGTTTAAAGTTTTTTTAAGGAACTTCACTTTTAATTTTTAATATAGGTAATTTTTTTAGCTGGACGATTTAGGTCCTGTAATAAGGAGATCATGGTAACCTCCTATGTGTATGGCATAAATCCTATCCTATCCTACTAATATTATAAAGTTGAAAGTGTGTGTGTGTTAGTTACTCAATCACGTAAAAACTGCTAAACCGATTACCATGAAACTTGGAATATAGGTAGCTGGAAACCTGGAATAACATTAAGGCTTTTTAATGTTATTCCAGTTAATGCTTTCAATACTTTTACAATAAATTAATGCTTTCAATACTTTTTATCCCGATAATCCCGCGGGATCGGAACTTACGCGGGTAAAACCGCAGGGCGCAGCATGTATAATCTATGATAAAGGTTCGTGAAGCAGCGGCCCCAGTTGTTGTCTCTGATACCTTTACTGTAATGTGACCGATTCGAAACTGTAGCAGTTAGGCAGCGTTTACCGCTTTCGTTCACAATGACTGCGTCCAAATAGCTACCTAACTGTACCACAGTACTTACAACCTCTCTCTTATCTAACGTTAAACTACGTTCAATTACTCCAACTCAGTCTAATTTTAGGTATTTTGTTGTAACGGGACTTATTCTCACGGTATATTTTGCTTCCCTCCACGTGGTTACCCACGTAGAAATACCGGGATTAAAATACATGTGTTAATTCAGGATATAAAATAAACTACATTTACACACCTAATGCTCTACAAAGTTACTTTATTTGACTAAAAAGGTCAACGTAAAGCGAGTCTTTATTCCCTAGGTGCATAAAGTGAGTGAGTGAAAAACTATTTTTAAGTTTTTAACACCCTCGCTGCGCTCAGGAGTTAACTCTCTAAAGTCCTTCGTACGCTTTGGATTCAATATGACGCCCGCTATATAAGACAGGGCTTTAGTACCTCGGTGCATAAACTACTATTATCAGCCAAATTTTCAGTCAAATTTCAGCCAATCCGTTTTTGCGTGATTGACTCGCAAACATCCAAAAGAATAATTATCCTTTCACTGTTTTAATATTAAGTACTAGCTTCTCAAACCGCCCCCCTACTATATGTTTATCAATTATTATATCTATCAATTAGAGAATAAAAACGTTAATAAAAAATGGATCCCGTCCCTTTTCCGGGGGGATGACCTTCTCTAAACAGGTAACCTCCTCCAGTGGCGGTCGCGGGGAGCCGTTGGATGGAGGTAGCTCGCGATCGCTGTTTGTGGCGTTGTGGCAGTGGATAGTTAAGGGCTGAGATGATGAAACAAGTAACCGAAGCCGGAACCGAAATCGGAAACAGAAAACATAATCGTACAAAAAAATTGGATAAGAATAAAAATATATAATATATATATGCACCAGGATAGGCTCAGGATGGATAGGATCAGGATGGATAGGATCAGCATAGGACTGACCCTACCCTGAGGTAGGGTCAGGATAGGCCCTCCCGATGTGCGTCCACCTTGTCGTGGTGGGAGGGCTCAGTAGCTGCAAGAGGGGCAGTGAAGCCAAGAGGCGCACGAGGTGGGAAGCCGGGCTTGCCCGGCTTCTAACCCGTAAGCCCGCGTCAGCGGGCCCGGGGGCCCTTTCCTTAAGGAGAGGCCGCGTGGAAGAAAACCACTATAAAAAATTACGAGAGGGTGCCGGGCCGTCGTGGTATTTGCCGGGGCCTGGCTGCCAACCGTAAGCCCGCGTCAGCGGGCCCGGGGGCCCTTTCCTTGAGGAGAGGCCGCGTGGAAGAAAACCACTATAAAAAATTACGAGAGGGTGCCGGGCCGTCGTGGTATTTGCCGGGGCCTGGCTGCCAACCGTAAGCCCGCGTCAGCGGGCCCGGGGGCCCTTTCCGCAAGGAGGGGCCGCGTGGAAGAAAACCACTATAAAAAATTACGAGAGGGTGCCGGGCCGTCGTGGTATTTGCCGGGGCCTGGCTGCCAACCGTAAGCCCGCGTCAGCGGGCCCGGGGGCCCTTTCCGCAAGGATGGGCCGCGTGGAAAACAACCACTATAAAAAATTACAAGAGGGTGCCGGGCCATCGTGGTATTTGCCGGGGCCTGGCTGCCAATCACCTCGGCCCTTGGTGGTGATCTCGGGGGGGATTCACCACCGGCTTTAGGGGCCCCGAGACGGCGGCGTGTCCGCGCCTCTCGGAGAGGGTATCATACTTCCCACCCTTTTTATTAAAAAAGGGTGTCTGGAAGTGTTTGTGAGAGGGGGCCGACCGCGGCCAACCGCCGTCGGGGTCAACGGTAGTATTATCAGGTCCCGTTGACCCCGACAATTGCGGCGTGAGGGACACCGTGGGTTTTTAGTGGATATACCCCTGGCAAACACCATCTAGACCAGGGGGGACCTCCACTCACCGGGCCGCTCTCCCCCGAGAGCGCCTGATGGTCTTAATCAGATTTTCCCACGAAAAAAAAAAAAAAAAAAAAAGGGTCAGGATAGGATTCAGGATAGGATCGGGATAGCATCAGGATAGGAACAGACAAAGATCAGAATAGGATCAGGACAGGATCTGGACCCGGATCAGGACAGTATCAGGATAGGTTCAGGATGGGATCAGGATAACTCGAGTTTCAAACAGTCTGTGAATCCTGACCGACCTTTGACCACGATATTTTTCGCAGGTTCTTGTCGTACGTGGTCCACTTTTTATCACCTTATCAGCTTCTTCAAAAATAGTTCGGTTTCATAACGTAGTAATAAAGAATCACAAATAAGTACACGGTTCATTAGGTGCTCATGAGGCCACTTTCAGTGAGCTCATGAGGCATCCAAATATCGAGCTTTTTTGTGCACCCAGCTTTTTCCAAATGCGTCAAAACCGTATTGTGGTTAATTCCCAGTTCTCCAGCTACATCGTAACTACTAATATGCCGATCTTGCTCCACTTTTTCAAAAAGTCATTAATTTTATCATTAATATAAAATAAACTAATTATTCTACTTTCCCGATTTTATATGATCAAAAAATGAAATTGAGTTAATTTTCATCAAAGTAATTTTATTTATGTAAGGCTTTTGTTTTAGTCACGTGAGTATCATTCTTAACTTTTCTCTTTTTTTACTTACAGAAAAAAATGTTCCAATACGAATACGAAAAACGACCGGCAACCGCATCGAGCAGTCGTACGACCACGACCGACTGGAGTAGGTCGTACAACTCGGAGCGCGCGCGGCGCCCGCTGCCGCCCCGGCCGTGTACACCTGTACCGAGCAAGCATACTGTAAGTGCATACGTCGTGCGGCCGCAGCTGTACGACCACTGCAGCCGGTCGTACGACTTAGAGTACCAAACCCTACACTGCGAGTGACAACACAAGCACTTGCCTAAAAATTCTCCCTCACCACGAGCATTTTCATGTAATGTAACACAATATATATTCGACTCACAAGGTGCGCGCTGTAATGTACCTAATGGTCGAATCTGTAACGTTACATTACACGTGAATGCTCGCGGAGAGGGAGCGCCTTAATTTTGATTCTAATTATGGAGCTTCGTCTAAAATCATTTAAGCATTTCTTAGAATTTTACTTCCAAATTTTAGGTATAAGTAACAGTATATCTTCGTTCATTGACCACTCTTGTCTAGCCATGTGCAAAGCCTTAATTATAAACCAGTCAATTAATAGTTGTTAACTATCTAATCACAGTTTAAACCTAGCTTAAAATCACACGTTACCATACAGTCAGTCAGTCACACCTCCATTGATTGTGTAAACTTTAATAGTTAGGTAGGTGCCTGACAGATATAGTTGATGGGTTTGCATAACTTCCCGCTATTGCGTCGGCTGAGGCAATATGGTTATATTCTGTGGCGTTTTAAAAACTACTAGCTGATCCGGCGCCACATCGTATCGCCATAGCTTCTGGCAGCATTACATTAGTGCCCGGTAATTACAGAAAATAGAACCTAGTTCGTTTGTTACGAAATGTACTTATAAGAAGATCCTACTATTCCACTAGTATTTAAAAACACGTGTTTGTATTTCAACGATGTAAAAACTACTGAACCCGATATTCCCACTGGATTGGGACTTACTTGGGAGCAACCCCGAGACGCAACTAGTATTTTAAAAAAGTAATCAAGATGTACAATTTTCCGTAATATTTAAAAGTTTGAAACAGCCCACCTACCTTATTGTTTGGAAAAACAGGTCCCTCTAAAAGTATGGGTGATTGCAAGCGCGTCATGTTTCGCCGTCTGCGCAGCTTTGGTGTTGGCTACAGTTGTCATCACTAAATGGGGCTCCGAAGATAGGTTCACTACGAAGGAGGTCTTCGCAGAACAAGCGGTGAGTGCACTGTACTTTTAGAAAGCGTCTCCTAGATGTCCTAGATGTAGAAGTCCTAAGTGCCTTTGGTAGATAAACCAAACTACCAAAGGCACTTAGGACTTATATTATGTTTGTTTCGTTTGGTGCTTGATAGCGCTGTATGACACGACTTGCAGTAAATATATGACAAATTTTATGTCTTTTTTATTTATTTCAGGAACAGATATACAGTAGCTATCCTGAAAGCGGGAGAATTGAAGAGTCCAATGAAGATGATATACCGCAACCTATTTTAGAAAAGCTATCAATTTTCAAAAACATTGTCGCTAATCGAGACAAAAGCAGAGATTTACTTGCCAAACCTCAAATACATCCAGCCCACGATGCTATCCACCATCCAAATAGAAAAATAGAAAAGAAACATGAGGCTAGATTACCTGAAAAACTAAGTAATATTATAGCCAAAATCTCTCATACAGAAGCTAATGAAAAAATTAAAACTGTACTTATAAATAGTGAAGAATTAAATGATATACAAGAAAACAATCGTAATATAAATGAAATACATGACAATGTAAATGATTTAAATGGTAGACCAAGAAACATAGACACAATTTACAAAAACGCAAGACATATACCTTTGAATGGAGAAAATTTGCTTCCAGAATTCAAGCCGATATTGCCAGATATGCAAGAAATAAAACTACCAGTCAATTATATTGCAAGTTTAAAAAATAAAGACTACGACGAATATTATAACGATGAAAATCTATATGATGATTATTTGCAAAGTAATTCTATGACAAATTATTTGATTGAGAAAGTGCAGGAGTTACATGATTGGATTACAACTGATCCTGATTTTGAGAAAGTTAAAAATCATTCAAAGGTTTTGGGAAAGAAAACGGAGTTCTCCCAACTTTTGAAGGCGCTCAACGAAAGTTTAGTTGAAGGTAAATTTACAGAGTGTAACGTAAATGCAAGTTCTCATGTCCCAGCCCTTAAGTTTGAGTGTATAATATCTTGATATATATGTATCTTTCTTGTCTTGGTAAATACCTACACATTACAAAAAACAACCCTCCAATTTTCATGTCTTTATTAGGACTTAAGAGCGGTTCAAGCGGTTCCAGCGGCTTAGGCTATGTATTTCAACGTAGAGCCCAAACATAAACAGATTATTTCGTAAATTTGTTTTCATTTCTCAAGGCATATTTACTAGAAATATTTTAAAGGAAAAATTCATCTTCAAAAATTCACTTGCGGCAAGATTTGAACTCGCGTCCCTGGATCAATACTCCAGTGCCTAAACCGCTCTGCCACGCAAGTTCAAATAAATTTTTGAAGATTGATTATTCCTTTAAAATATTTCTAATAAACAAATTACTTCATTTTCAATCGGTTTTCAGGTAACGTAAGCATAGTAATGAACAAGCTAAGAGACGTATATTTCGGAGAAAACTACACTCTATCGGACCAAAATAAGAGGATAATTCTCACAAATAGTACGGACATGTTTTCATTTGGTATCCTGACGCTGGATGTCATGCTGCTGCATAATATACAGCTAATGGCTTGGGAAAGTCAGGTATGTAAGCATATATTTTTTCTGTTTTCCCGATTTTGTATTGAAATAATATTTATTTTCCGGTTTCAAAGTATTCGAAGTATACGTTGAATAAGAAATCTGAAATGGCTCCGAAACGTCAAAACGGACCAACGCAACAATGTTGATAATAATAAAAACAACGCGACTAAAACCGGAATATGAGTTTTATTTCAAATTTATAATTTTAATCAGGTAAAATTTAACCAAATTCAAATCACAACCAATTTACATTACGAAAATAGTACCTTTCATGCATTATTAGATAGAAACAATTTTATAAATCAGTCTCGCAGCAGTTAGGTACTGCAAGCAATTTTATCAGAAAGATAAATTGTACCGCTGTACCATGTCTACGCATTTTTTTTTTCTTAAAATGGCTTTAAACGACGATGACGATGACCGTGATAATGACGATGGTGATGGCGATGACGATGACAATGACGATGATAAAGCGGTGCGTAAATGTCCAGGAGTCTGCGCGAGTGAAGATGCTGAAAGACCCGGACGTGTTCGCTTTCCACGCGCTCTTTATGGATCCGAACAGAGTTGAAGCAAAACAGATGGAAGTGGAACAAGGGGGCATTACGAAGTAAGAATACAACTACATAAATTATAAAGAAAAAATACATGTTCATTTCTTTTTAAAATTGAAAATAAAAAAATAATCACTTGCAGAGACTGTACTCGTACCGCTGGGTGAACAATATTCCAATTTTTTTTTTTATATTTTTTCAAAATTCTATTTCTTGTTTTTCTTCATTTTTTTGGGTGATCAATATTCCAATTTATTTATTTTTTCCAATTTTCTTTTTTCTTTTTTTTTTCTTTTAAATATTTCTACAATGATAAAATCGAAATAAATCGATAATATAGAAATATTTACAAATCTTAACGAATCAGAAACGAATCGTATTATGATTATAGAAACCAGGCATAAATTAAAGATCATTTAACAGGCAGTACGCTCTCTTTTGGCTGCCTTCTGGCAACGTATTCAATAAATAAGTGTCGAATCATTCTATAAGCGCGATCCACGATTCGCAGTTCAAACTGTAAGCGAGTGCTGCAATTGTTAGTTTGTTTTCAGCAAGAGGCAGAATCTCCGCCAATCAGAAGACGAGTTCGATCTCGGAAAGAATCTATTTGAGAATGTTCTAGAAGTCGGTATGAGCGCTGCGCGAGCCGCTATACATTTGGGCAGAGCGTACAAGAATACTAGGTAAGGACATTGAGATAATTCCACCTACCATGATCGTTTTTCATTCTTTTATAGATAGTCAGAAAGGGACAGCACGCTACATTGAAACATGCTGTCCCTTTCTTATAGTGTTATTAGAAAGGGACAGCATGCTCAATGTAGCGGAACACTTTTTAGTTCTACGTGAACATTCTATAAATTCTAGTAATACAACTTCTTTGGGGCATACATAACCGTTAATTTATTTTTTATTTTTCAGAAACACAATAAATCAGATCTCAAACCGTGATACGGCCAACATACAAGCCCAGATCTCCCGCAACGTAGATGGCAACACTCAGGCGTTGAACCACCTGCAAAGCTCATACCACAGGAACGGAACCAGTGCTGCCAAGAACGACACTTTCTACACACAACTAGACTGCGTTTGGTTGTTGTATTGTAGGAACTTGGTCGCTACAAGCAAGTTGAATGCGCCTTTCGGTACCATGGCTAGAATTAATGGGTGAGTTTTGTTCACATTTTATTATAATCTCTCGCTCTATTCCTTTCTCTTTCTCTCATTCTCATTTACGAGTAGTTAATGTTCGTAAAGAATATATTGAGAACTATCTGTTTCACCCGCGCAAGACGCGACCCCGCGTTGTTCGGATACCTAAAAACTTTCGCGTTTATAATATTAGTAAAAATAAGTAAAATATTTATAAATTATTATTTACTATTTCAGTATGGCACTGCGTATGTTATCTGGCGAGCTGTCAGCGGACCGCGCTATCGATACAATGCTGTACGAAGCGCTATCCGGTTGGACGGACCTTAGGTGTAACGACATGTTTCCCAGGTGAGGCCTCAGGCTTGATATTTAGGGATTTATGTTGTTCTAACAATTTGTACACACGCCAATAAGTGAAGGGTTCCGCACTATTATCACAAAATAAACACGTTAATACATGAGTCGGAACCCTCGGCGCGCGAGTTCGCTCCACTTGGCCGGTTTTTTTAAATCTACTCTCATTTCAGATGCAGTAAAGTGAACGCAGCAAGCGTTGTCATGGAAACTATTTTACAGCCGCTAAAGAAATCACAATCCAACAACAGAGGCCGGTAGTTTTCTACCACAACAGTAGTTTATTATAACAATTTTCTACCAAAATGGTAGCTTTTCATAAGATGACAACACTAAACACAATTGAGAAACGAAAAAAAAAACAAATGTACGTTGCTTTTTAGGTGTGTTTTGCGTTTTAAAACTCGTAGTCATGTGTCATTTAAACAAGTAAGTTTTAGATGCGCCTTCTTAAAGTTTTTCATCGCTAGAAAAAATGAGGGTACTTAACTTACTTTGAGTTTGAAGCTAAAGCGAGATGTCTAATTATAAAGTAAAAAAGGTAGGTAGGTATATACCTTTTTATTATAATAGCTACCTATGTCAAATTTTAGTGTGGAATTGTTTCACTATTTAGTTAGAAAGAGGCGTTTCCATTTCTCTGCGGTTGTTAGGTACTTTCAGTTTTTTCAGCCATAAACATTTTAATTAGGGGCATCTAAAATTAGTTCTTTATTACACAGTGCTGGATGCATTAAAAATAGGAGTGCTAAAGTTAATCGCTAAACCATCTAAAAAAGTTGATTAAAAAAAGATTCGAATTCAGCAGACAAACCGAATGTAACTGTAAAGTTTACATCGCTACAAGACCTTTATAAAAACACGATGAAAATACTTTTGGATGGTTCTCGTAGCGGGGTGGCCTAAAACGCACTGCTTTGGATAATCCAACTTAATCTCGGGTTTGAGTCCTGTCGAAATCGAATCTTTAAAAAGCATTTTTTTAGTTTGTTTAGAAAAATACACAGTTTATTTAAGCATAGGAAACAATTTAAAAAACAAAATCCAAGCATTTTTTGAAACAATATTTCTTAAGTGTGGCTTAACCACTTGTTTGAAACTTCATAAATTATGTTTTTATGAATAAATAGGTAGTTTAAGTACAAAAATTTGTTTTATAATAAATTGTAAAATGAGGTTTTACACTATTTTTACGACGTTACCTATCCCAGGGCCATATCACACTAGCCTTAGAGTAAATTATTACTCTAAGATATTAGCGCTCTAAAAGCTTTTATTTCTTTAACGTTTGTCTATTGGTAGATCTATACCTATATCATATTTTACGCGTCGTAAATGGCGAACGAAAGGGGTATCTTGGTGGGAGGCTTCGGCCGCGACTTGTTACCACTCACAGGCCTAATTCGTAGCGCCAGCGGACTACAGGTTGTGCTCCGTAAACTGGGCAGTGGGCAGCCACTACGTAAGACGGGCACTACCGACTTCCTTTTTCTATAATATGACATTTTTACACGACTGCCAAAGAAGTTTTATGTTTTTGAATAGTTATATTGTACATTATTATTTTTCTTCATTATTTTAGTGATAGTGGCCAAACGCTCATAGGTAGGTATATATATTTCAAGTAAAAGAAAAGAATTATGTACAAAACATTGCATTTTTTTACAAAATCTGTTAATTCTGTCGCCTTCAACATCGTGTTTAACCTCATTACGATTTAAAGTAGGTAGGTATAATTATACTTCGTTTTTAGGGTTTCGTAGTCAACATGAAACCCTTTAGTTTCGTCATGTCCGTCTGTCTGTCTGTCCGCGGCTTAGCTCAGAGACGGTTGGTATTAATTAACAAGCTGTAACTTTGCATGAGTATTTATATTGTTCACGCCAATAAAGTACTACAATACAAATTTAGAGTAGGTACCTCCCCGACATGTAAAATGGAGATGATTTTTTTTCTGGTTTACGTTATCGTGTGGGGTATCGTCAGAATAGCTCTTTTAAATTCATTGTGAGTTTTCAAAAACTGGTACCGCCCCCCACCCGTCTAAAAACGAAGTGGTTGTTCTTGGACACGTCAT
This sequence comes from Idaea dimidiata, assembly GCA_949358125.1. Classification (NCBI taxonomy): domain Eukaryota; kingdom Metazoa; phylum Arthropoda; class Insecta; order Lepidoptera; family Geometridae; genus Idaea; species Idaea dimidiata. Next base: position 8,257,447 of record OX442332.1, read on the forward strand.
ATACATATTATATTCACGATAGTAGTACATAATTATATTTAAATTTACAAATTTCGTTGGAAATTACATGTATACTAGGTAGGTAGGTGTTGTAACGACTTTTGCAGATTGCAACCCCTGTTATTTTTCTCCGGAAACTCCGAAACCCTACACTGCACGTAGCCCGACAAGGCACGCACTTGCCCAATTGTTTTAATTATAGAACTACGATATTATGACACTTCTTTCTGGAGAAACAATGTTAAATACAAGGAACCATAAAAACGTATTATAAGTGATAGTTAAGTATACGTTTATAGACTGAATAGAAAAAAATAAATTAATACTATATTTTAATTGTTGCGTTTCATTTAGAGCTTGCACGAGAAACATTATACCTATCGAATTAACATCTATCCCGCGGGAATATCAGAACCCGTAGTGTGAGTTTTTTCGTAAAAAAAAAACGCGAACGTGATGGTTAAGTTAACGCGTATTTTGTATGAAAACTTACAAAGCGCCCATATCGAAGTTATCAGTTTCTATACAAATTATGCGTTAACTTAACCATCACGTTCGCGTTTTTTACGAAAAAACTCACACTAAGGGTACAGGATAAAAAGCCTATATCCCTCACAGATATCCCATCCACCCCACACCTCTATATTAAAATTCATCAAGATCGGTACAGCAGTGTAAAGACGTAAAGACAGCCAAAGTAACTTTCGCATTTATAATATTAGTAAGTATAGGCTAGCTAAACTAACATTATAAATGCGAAGTCGCAGATAACCCGCGACTTGCGTCTGCGTAGAAATAGTGCATAGCCAACTTTTTCATTCATTACTCGGGTTCTACTAATTGGATTTCGATGTAAAGTATACCACGAGGTTCCTGAACAATAGAACTATCCAATAATGAAAACCAGATTTCAATCGGATTAGTAGTTTTTCATTGTATAAGGAACAAACAGAGCTACAGACAGGCAGACCATAGCCTACTTTTTCGTTCATTACTCTGGTTCTACTAATTGGATTTCGATGTATGCCCCGAGATTCCTCGAATATAAAACTATCTAATAATGAAAACCAGATTTCAATCGGATTAGTAGTTTTTGATTGTGTAAGGAACAAACAGGCTACAGACAGATATGAATTTTAATAATTATATAATTTTGTTCTACTACTTTTCCCAATTCCCCTAGACAACTTTTTATTTAATTTACTTCCAAGTACAGACTTTTGTCCTCTCTTCCTTTATTATAAGAATATATAGAAGAGTATAGATAGATAGATTAATAGAGATCCCTTAGATCAAGATTTTCATAAAATAAAATTAATATGCACTGAGGTCGACGAAGTAAAGAACAACAAGAATTTTAAATAAATTATATTCATGCCAAATTGTACCTACATTATACGTATTAATCAGTACAAATCATAATTTTAATTCATCTCAATAATAAGACCTAAACATATTGCAAAAATATTATAATTAAGGGCTAGGTATCCATTTCATATCTAAATCACACTCAGGCCACTCTGGCTTTAATATTAAGGGTGCACCAAATAATTTATATTACTAGAACTAGAATGTGAACGAATAGCTAGAAAGTGGTCCGCGGGAAAAGGACAGAGGTACTTTCATCAGAAAGAATTAGAAAGGGACGGAGCTCCCCTGTTTGATCATGCTGTTCCTTTCTAATTACACTATTACAAATGGATTAGAAAGGGACAGAATTCTTCATCGGATCGGATTTTTCTGGGCTTTTAGTTCCACGTGCGCATTCCAGTAATACAACTATCTTGGGGTGCACTAGTCGGGGTGTCACTTACGCGGGAAAACCGCGGGACGCAGCTATAAAAAATAATATTTGGAATTTAAAACCCTTACTCATATAGAAAATAAGTGATATGAATTATCATTATACTTAAAATTTACATTGCTTATCCATGGTTTCTGGAGATTTTAATGACTGTTAACTTTAATGGTAACTTACGTTAATTATGAAATAGCTAAAAGGTTTTGATAAATGGCACAATGAAATGATCAAATAACTTGAACTATGAATTTCATTTTTTTAAGTGCTTCAGCATGCACTGGGTGTTCAAAAATATTTTAAATGAAAAATACATCCATAAAAACACAACGCACGGTCGACGCTGGGCGGGATTCGAACCAGCAACACAACTCAATAAGGGAGTAGCGACTTAACCAATTAGTCCACCGGCGTCGGTGACTCATGTGTTATTGGTCACTTCCACTTCCTTGGTTTAGTACATGTTTTGTAAGTGTGGCAACACTGTAACATGATTATTGAATAATTGATCTACAAAAGTTAACATGGTGACAGCGAAACATATTTTTCTAGAAAGTTCAAACATCCTGAATTTAACTATGGAAGATTTACAACGCCAACTCGAAGCCCAAATGGAACTGATTCAGCAACTACAGTCACAATTGCAAAGTCAATCGCAGCCAGCACCGATTTTCACGGCAACCGCAAACTTCCTGCCCGGCATGACCACGCCGCCACCGCAACCATTTTCTTTTCAAGCAGTGGATTGGCCTAGTTGGATCACCAGATTCGAGCAATATAGGGAAATAACGGGACTTAAACTATGGCCAAGTGAAACTCAAGTCAAATCGTTATTATACATCATGGGAGGCCAAGCTAATAACATTATAACCTCAATGAAACTTAGTGAGTACGACATTCAGTCATACGATATTGTAAAAGGAAAATTTGAATCCTATTATACCGCCTTCGCTCATATACATATATTCGAAGTCAAGAGTCAAGTCGAAGTCAAGTCGTCGACGAAATGATCGACGACTTCATCACAGATCTTCATAACCTAGCAAAAAAATGTGAATTTGGACATCTTGAAGACGAACTCATAAGAGACAGAATAATCGCAGGTATGAGAAACACTGAACTCTCTAAGGCACTTCAAAACTTGGAAGAAGAACCAAAGTTAGAGACCGTAATAAACAGAGTGAGGCGTGCAGTGATGGTGGAAGCCAATATATGAGCCCTTAACTTAGCGCAAGTACCAGAAATCAATCAGGTGAATGAAAGACCAAATAGCAAAAAACCCATTAAACAATCGACAACAAATGACTGTTGCCGAAAATGCGGTCGCACTCCGAAACAGATACTCCGAATGCAAAGTAGCTAAATCTATCTGTAAAGGATGTGGTTTGAAAGGTCACTGATACGCCGAATTTTTGCATCTACATAATATATTTAGTTATTTACCATCTACTAAACTTATGCATGGTTCTGGCATGTTTTTGTAGATGTATTTAGAATATAACTATCTTTATGAAATACTAGATGCGCCCTGCGGTTTCACCCGCATAAGTCCCGATCCCACGAGAATATCGGGATAAACAATCCTGTTTTAATCCAGATCGCCTACTACCTGGATACTGAATTTAATAGTAGTTTTTGCGTGATTGAAACACTTAAAACATACATCTAAACTTTCGCATTTATAATATTAGTGTGATTATAATTATTTGAAAGTGCAACTTTACCCGTGGTTTTACCATCGTTAAAGCAAAGACAGTTAACAGTCGTGCAAAATCTCCAGAATTTAATGGTGCCATCTATCGTGTGCATCAGAATGGCGGGTGTACAAATGCAAATTGTCATGAATCTAATATGGCTCAAATCTACCTTAATTCTACCTAATTCTACCAATAAAGAAATTAATAGTACCTCTCTGTACGCATAGAAAACTCAATAAATATGTGAGCCGCCAATCTGACGTCAGGATGGCGGGTGTATTCCTTGTCTGGGCGAAATATCATTCGTCAATACTTATATTCACTGTCATATAAATCTACCTAATTAGTACCTTACAGAACCGTACGTAATAATCAAATTCAGGCAAAGGCTAGAGAGTAATTTTGAAAATAAAATTTCGAAACTTTAAATTTCTGCAATGTTGGTATTTAGTAATGGCGGGCGTGTCGAGAATCTGGGCTAAAAAAAGATTGTACTTTTTTATAATTATGGCCGTTTAGAAAGTAGCCAGTGTCAAGTATTATGTTATAATCGAATCGAATTATTTAATGTTAGCCATTTGACAACGACATTTTTAAAATAGTAGTATAATTTATACCACTATTACTATAATTTATCAATTTAATTCCTTGAAAGTGTACAAGTGTAATGAAAACCAAACGTGGACTTTCGCGATGTCTCAAACTTCATGTAAAATTCTTTGTTATTAACAGCGTTAATTATTTAACAAAATGAATATTAATTAATTCCACTTACTCCACTTTCAACTACGATAACTTATTACTATTATTATTTGCATGTTTCTATCATGCAAATAATAATATTTGCATTATAGAAACAGCCAAGTTATCGTTATCATTTACGAAATAAAGACTATTGACTTTATAGTCAATAGTCTTTATTTCGTAAATAAAAAATGTACTTGTCAAATGGCTAACATAAGAGTAATTCGATTCAGTTATAACCATCTTGTTATAACATAATACTTGACACTGGCTACTTTCTAAACGGCCATAATTATAAAAAAGTACAATCTTTTTTTAGCCCAGATTCTCGACACGCCCGCCATTACTAAATACCAACATTGCAGAAATTTAAAGTTTCGAAATTTTATTTTCAAAATTACTCTCTAGCCTTTGCCTGAATTTGATTATTACGTACGGTTCTGTAAGGTACTAATTAGGTAGATTTATATGACAGTGAATATAAATATTGACGAATGATATTTCGTCCAGACAAGGAATACACCCGCCATCCTGACGTCAGATTGGCGGCTCACATATTTATTGAGTTTTCTATGCGTACAGAGAGGTACTATTAATTTCTTTATTGGTAGAATTAGGTAGAATTAAGGTAGATTTGAGCCATATTAGATTCATGACAATTTGCATTTGTACACCCGCCATTTTGATGCACACCCATCTATCGATAAATCTTAAAACTATTTCATAAAACAGTATAACTTTAGTTTGGTTAAATCATAAACCATCGTTAAAGTTAACGGTCGTTAATTTTATTTCGGAAAACTAGAATAAGCAATACTACACGTGAACGACTTTTGCATATAATTATTTATTCGAGTTTTCATTCTTAGAATAAATTGAAATACTTTCACTGGTTTTACAATTTTTTCCATATCGTCTACACTTTCGTATTAATAAATATCAACTTACTAAAGAAACGTGTAAACACCGGCCTGATTACGTAACTGTGTTGGTAATAAATTCCGTAGCAAACAAATTGCCATTTCAATTAAAACTAGCGACTGTAACTGTCAAATTACAAACCTATTACCCATAACCCATACTCGTAAAAATCAAAAATTTCAATTGTTTCAATCGAGATTTGTTAGCAATAGAGTTACATAATCAACTAGCAGATCTAAACTTTTATGATAGGGTTCTTACACAGATCGCCGATCGACCGTTGTACACAGGATGCTGTTTTTCAACACCTACTTTGGAGGAAAAGCATGGTTTGAGAAAACAACATCAACAGATGATGAATACGATGATATATGTATAGTAAATTCTCTAACATTTTGGCGATTATATCATCTGTTTACATTGGGAATGCCATACCTTTTCAATAGTATTTTATTATAAAAGGAAGTGCGTTTTCACAAAAGGTTAAACAAAGGGCTACTAAGTACAGACTTAAAAAAAAACATCCTGTATATTTTTTGTCTACTAGCTGATTACGTAACTCAAATACTAACAAATCTCGATTGAACCATTGAAATTTTTGACTTTTGCGATTACGGATAGGTATACAATTTGACAGTTACAGTTGCTAGTTTTAGTTGCAAAGTCAATTTGTTTGCTACTGAATGATGTGAATACAACAAGTTCAAGTTTTAATCGAGATTTGTTAGCAACAGAGTTAACTAATCAGCTAGCTGAATTTTGTATTTTGGCGGCGGGTATCGATCTGACATTATCGCTAAGCGCCGCTGTGTGTTAGGTAGAACCTTTATTCTGAGATCCATCCATGAACTCCTAATTATAGATGTTTGGACACAATTCGGCGCACCGAATGCGTGGCGGTTTAGTTTATTCCCCACCCAACTGCGCGCCGACAAGTGTTCAAACGTGTTTAGTTCAAACAATGTATTTTATGCTTTTTATATTGGTAATGTCTACCCACTTAAAGAGACTTGTGTACTATTAAAGCAGGCTACAGGCATTTAGATGAACTAACAGTCTGTTTGAACAGATAAATCATTCATGTGTAGCAAAACTAAAAACTAGCATAGTTTAAGTTTATGCTAGTTTTTTAAGAAAAAACTTTAAGAAAAAACTGTCAGTTAAACTGACAGATAATCTTAACGTCTGTAGCTTACATAACAGACTTTGAAGAATTTTTTAAGAGGTTTTCAATTAGGTTTTGCTATATTTTTATTTCTATTAACCATTGTTTAGCCACCGTAACACAAGCTTTAGTAACTTAACATGGGAGTAGATTGCGATTGATTAATGTCCACAGAATTTATTTATCTATTTCAGTTGGAATACTGGGGTATTTGACACCAAACGTGATCCCCATTTCAACTGAGCAATTTCTTCGGATCTAGTGGGCCGGACCGTGATACTGAATATTTTTCGGTGAGACCGAATTTTAAGGCAAAAATTGGGCCAAAACTGAATTTAGTCCATCACTAATTTTATAATTTCGGGCCACTTTACAAGGGGCACTTGTGTAATGGACCGAAACATGTTACAGCGTGTTCAGCGAGTGTAATACGTGCAAGGTTAAAACAACTAAATATACCTGTAATAAATTAATTTTACGGATTTAATCGCGTTGTTTTATTTACAGCATAGTGGCAATGCCGTTCCTACATTTCGATGCCCTTGCAGATATCTTCCTCGGGGTAGACTGAAATGTAATTTGTCATTTATCGGTTCTCAACCGATCTTCGGCTTGTAGGGGAAAGCAAAATACTGACTGACAAAATAAATAAATTGGTAAACTTAAAAACGCTTCGCTCGCCCGGTTAATCGCGTATAGCGAATAAGACCTGGAAAATTATTAAAGACTTTTTGACATCTTGAACAAGATTGCTACCTTCCTTTGGATCATATAACGCTCGCTCTTCAGTAAATATAACTTATAAAACTTTTAAATTTACAAGCCAATAAACCCTATACGAAAGTATCAGAAACACTCAAAATATTATGTTATAAATTCCTACTTATTATTAAAGCAAACACAACTTAAGCCATACATTTCATTTAACATGGTTCTTTCAAATTCAGTCGAGCTTTTTAGACATCACGCTCACTGTGACTCTTTCAAAATGCTTATCTGTTTCTAGTTGTTTTCTTCTTTTTAGTTTTCTTTTTTTAAGAAAAAAAAAAAGATTTCTCGCTACTTGGAGAATTTTCTCCATTAAGTAAAGTTTTTTTTTTTAAAGAAGATCTTATTTAAGATAATCTTTTAAAAAAATCATTCTTCTAAAAAAATATGAAAAAATATTTTCTAAGAGGAATCTTAATCCTTAGAATTAACATATTCTTTCTGAAAAGGATTATCTTTTTTAAGAAGCAACTCTTTAGAAGTATGTCGTTTCATCTTATTTCTTAAGATAAGTATTCATTTTTAAGAAGGTTCTTCTTTCTTCGTATCGAACGGACTGTGTCTAACTTCAACATCAGGTCTTAAACTCTTAAACTGCTCAACACCAGCCTCTGTTACTCCAGTATCAGTGAAATCAACAAACTGTAGGTGCGGCGCTGCCGTCGCTAAATGATTCAAACTAGCATCAGTTACGTGCCGGAAACCCGTAACCGTTAAACGTCTTAAATTTGATCTGTCAGGCCTCGCATTACGGTCGTTATTCGCGTGATAAGGAGCGGGAATCGGCCCATTAGGTCCTATTTGAACATAGCTTACGTTTTCGCCGTCAGCGCGTCCAAATCTTTGAATCGCCGAATCAGTTACTAACGCACCATGATCTAAGCGAGATGATAACTGCGATGCGTAAATAAGAGATGATACGTTTCTGCTTAGAGGATGGAAGTTATTCGTACGTAAGTCTACCGGCTCTGCCACGGTACATACAGGTAAAGATAATTGGTACATAGCATGCCGACGTACACCGACATTGACTACTAAAATTCTATGTTTCGGCTCTTGTCTATCGTTAGACGGTCCCGGTTCGTTTGGACCATCTATATTATTGTCATCGGTATTCGATTCTTCATTATTATTCGAACCGTTTTGTAATTCTTCAATGACTACTGGAGGTTGATTTTGTCTAAAGCGAATGTAGCGTTGTTTCTTAGGACTGGTTGATCTAGGAGAAGCGTTCTGACAAGTAGAAGTTGACGGTTCATTGTCATTGTTTTCTGGATCTTTTTGCTTTTTCGACGAGCTAGGGGTACCGTTAGATGCGTTTTGGCGTGCTTTTTTACTTTTAGGCGGTCCGTCATCATCACTGTCGTCATCCGATATGTGGTATTCGTCGTAAAATTTTCTATTGTTTCTAGACGACCTTTTTATTTGGCCGGGTGATTTGTTATCATCTGATTTCCCGCAAGAATTTGACGGTCCTGATTCATCTAGTTTAGCTTTTTTGGGTGTAGGCTCATCATCTTTAGAACTATTAGCTTGATTATCATTTTCATCGCTTTTCTGTTCTGTTCTTTCACAAGAAGGTCCTGCTTCGTTATGAATTTCATCTTCGTTGGCATTAGGTTCGTTTTCGTTACCATTTTCATCTGCATTCATATTATAAACGCGACGGTTGGATGATGGATTAGCTATAATGTAGCCTGTAGGACTTATGTATGGTCTGTTTCTTGTTAGGTACGAGACGTACGCCTGCCTGTATTCGTCAGGGGTGGCCAACGGGGCGTTAGGGGTGTCGGGTAAGAATCTTTGGTACACTTGACTGTATTCATCGGGACCCACAGGTTCCGCTACCATGCGTTCTAGGAAAACATACCTAAAAAGGAAATATTACTATTTTTAATCCCAAGCAAATGTTGAGAAAATTGGTGGTGTTAGACGGACAAGCGTGGGATAAATAAGAGTTTGTTTTTTTTTCTCATTATAGTCAGTATTTATTAATAACAATAAAACAAAATGGCAGCAGTAAGTCTAATTTAGAGACTTTGAGTAATAATAAGGGTAAAGAGGTGTAAATATATTGTACAACTCACGGATTATGATTATTAGCATCGATTGGCGCGTTTGGTATATGTTTCATTTTAGGATTTTGGTCGTCGTTGCATCCTTCAAAGTCAGAAGCTTTGTTCTTGAAGAATTCTGGTTCCTAGAAATTAAATAAAAAACATTATATTGACAAATTATATAAATTGTTACAATATCCCCATCCTGATCCAAAATCCAGATCCATAACCTATTTCCAGATCCTGACAGGAGTTTTGGCAAAACGCATTAAAACACGCAATGTGATGTTGAATATTCATGTTCGTGAAACCTAAAATTCAAGTTAAAATGCGAGTAAATTGTTTAATATTGAGCAAATTAATCAATTTAGTTTCGTGAAAATGAAAACCAGTGCAAAACATGGACTGTAAAACTCATTGTAAATAGCCGCCATTTACAATGACTCTTTCGATTTGGCTTTTAACTACGACGACAATGATGCAAGCAAATAACTTGCAACTTTATACAATACTAGACACTGGCTTCTTTCCAGACGGCCATAATCGGTTCATAGCCGATAAAAAATGAATCCTGACAGACTCTACTTGGCTCGGTCTTGCCTGACAGCGCATCATACGTGCATGGGATAAGGGTTCTTTTTAACGCGCTTTTATTAGCTTCACATGTATGTAAGAAAATCTTGGAATCTTAATTTGACCCACTTCCTGGTCTTCGATTAAGATGAATTTTTTTTCGTCATAGTCAGTATTTATTAATAATAAAAATAAAACAAAATGACAGCAAAATAAGTACCATATTTACACATCTTCCCGGGTCTTAATCTCGAGAGTCCCTTCGAGACCGAGATCATTGTAACATGATCGAAACGTAGAGGTAAGGACAATTAAAAAGTTAAAATCACGCGATTAAGACGCGGGAAAATGTGTAAAATACGAGTTCCGATCGTGTTAGTATAGTATAGAGTAGGTACCAGTTGCTCCCAGTCGCTGAGCTCGCAGTCCCAGTGTAGTTGGCGCGAGTAGTGCGCGTGGTCGGCGCGCGGGTCGCGCGGCGCGGCGCGCGCCAGCGACAGCTGCTCGAGCCGCGGCAACCAGCCCAGCGCAGACACCTCGCTGTCGCCCACCGGACATCCGCTCAGATCTAGCACCTGCACACGAGACCGAATCTCAGCGCGTCTTATCTACGTCTCACCTCGACCCTAACTATTGCTGTTAGAGACGACAGGGGCTGACTGATGCGATAAAACACTTTATTTATCCGGTTGAATCGCGTTTTTATTTATGGTTTTAAACGAACCGAGCTTTCGCCAACCTTGAAAACGTAAAGTCAACCTCGAAAAAGCCAACTGTAGAGTGCAAAATCGCGAAAACCATAGAAGAAATTGGGATGTTTATTATTTAAACTCGGCCGTCTAGGCCGGGTAAAAAAAGATGCACTATCAGACCGCCTAACCCTTGGAAGAATTAACCTGGTCTCTAGTTTCTACTACACTAACCTTGAGTGTTTTGAAGCCGTATCGTGTGGCGAGCGAGGCGTAAGCCACGAACTCTGACAGCTTGGGACAGTCGCGGAGACACAACGTGTGCAGGCGCGGCAGCTTGCTCAATGGCAGCATGCAGGCGGGCTCTACCCACGAGCAGCATGACAGGTCGAGTTCCTGGCGTACAGACAATAGGCACGGCTAGTGTTGCCGTTCGATAGTTTACTATTGATAGGCTATCGGTAGATCTATCAATAGTATCGAGAAGCTATCGATAAGGCAAAACTATCGAAAATTCATTAAAATTAAACAAATAAATATTTTCTCTTTTTGAGCCGACCGTCGTTATGATGGTCAGATGCGATCGAAATTATAAATGACTAGCTGCGCCCCGTGGCTTTACCCGCGTAAATCCCGTTCCTCAGGAAATATTCGGATAAAAAGTAGCCTATGTGTTATTCCCGGTATCCAGCTACCTATATTCCCAGTTTTATTGTAATCGACTCAGTAGTTTTTGCGTGAAAGAGTAACAAAGTCACCAAAGTCATACATACAAACTTTCGCGTTTATTTAACTTTAACAAGGTAACTTTTTCTTAACGAAAAATGTATTAGTACATGGTCGGCCTGGATTCGAACCCACGCCTTCGGAATGAAAGTCGGAGTATCTACCGCTACACCAACACCGCTCTTCCTCTTCTTTGCAAACTCATTGCAAATTCGTGGTGGCAGAACTAGGTGAAGCGGGATCTAACAGTAAAATCCCGCGGGATTTAGACAGAGTCTTACCTCAAGATCAGTGAGATGATCCTGAATTTTGAATAGAAACGACTTCTCTAGGTTAAAACATTTCGACCCGCGGAGTGAAAGCTTCTTCAGATGTTTCGGGAACATACTTATGTTTACCTGAAACCAACGGGCAATTTATACCAAAAAGTAGCAACGTCTCACGGTTTTACATTTAATTTCCAATCCGGTGGGAATATCGGAATACAAACAAATCAATGTTACTCCTCGATAATTTAACTTTCTATTGGTGAGAAGAGAATTTTTGAAATAGGTTTAGTAGTTTCAGTGCCTATTCATTACAAACAAACAAATACATATTTCCACTTTATAATATTAGTATAGTTACGTTGAACATCTAGCTCCAAACTAAGTAACTATGCTTGTACATACTATGGGTACAAGACAACGGATTTACTACTAATATTATAAATGTGAAAGTAAGTTTGCATGTGGGATCAAGGCACCCATTTTGATTTCATGACCTACTCAATTTGACTCCAACCAATCAGAAAGCGCCGCGACCAGAAGCCACATAGCAACAAAATTCCTTTCTATTTTCCTATAAATCCATTTCAGAGAGAATCTTTTATCCCTTAGGCCCTATCTATTTATGCGTGTATTTCTATGTATAAATGTATAAAATATATTTACAAAAGAAAAATAAATATAAGTAGTATATGCGTTGTCTAGTCACAGTAACACAAGCTTAGCAGCTTACCATGGGACTAGATGACGCTGTGTGTTGGTCACAGAATTTATTGATATATTTTTATTTATTTATCTATCTAGATACTTACAGTAGCACAATCAATGATACAGTGGTCCAAGGCCAAGTGCTCTAGCCTAGGACAGATATTCACTAGATGTTTCAAGGCGGCCTGGGTCATTGTGACTCGAGGCCCGCGACAGACCAGGTTGGATGCTCTCTTGGCCTGGTCTGACGGTTCCGTCCAGGGGGTCCCGGAATTGTACCTGGAGAAAAAAACAATACATTCACAAAAACATATCGCACAGTCGACGCTAAGCGAAATTCGAACCAACAACTCAATCCGGGAGTAGCGACTTGACCAATTAGTCTACCTTCGTCGATGACTCATACGACGAATCTTTGCTTTTGTATTTTACTACAACTTAGTCATGTTGAAAATTTATATTGTCCAGCTTTCACGGTTCATGAATACAGCCTGAGGGCCTGATTTCGTAACTCTGTTACTAACTAATCTCGATTGAAACAATTGAAATTGTACTCATATCATTTTTCACGTCATTCAGTAGCAAACAAATGGTCATTGCATATAAAACATGCGACTGTAACTCAAATTGTGTTGATCACTTTAAATACGTCGAATGTTCTTACAACTATGACTCTAGTGTGTCAAATTGTATATCCGTCAGCGCAAAAATCAATAATTTCAATTTATTTCAATTTTTGGCAACATAGTTACATAATCAGCTAGCTTGTGACAGACAGCCGGACAGTTGTTTTAAGTCTTATTAAAAGGGCTCTGTTTTACTTACCTAGGCAGGTTTTGCGAAGTGAGTCGAAACAATCTAGATGGCACGGTTCTGTCGTCGTCGTTAGTATTGGAACCTCTCGTGTCGCTCTCTGAAACTAATACATAATGTATTACTAACTACGCTCCGCGGTGACACCGGCGTAGGTCCCGATCCCGCGGGAATATCGGGATCAAAAGTAACCTATCTTATCCTCATAATGTAGCTTTCTATTGCTGGTGAAAGAATTTTTGAAAATTGATTATTTGTTTATTTATTTTTGCGGTTGTGTAATCAAGCATAAATTTATTACTAACATAGCTTTTTAAGTATATATATACTAACAATCAATGGATCTGTGACATCTGATAAATAAATGAATTTATTTGAATTGAAATCGGTCCAGTAGTTATGGAGTCTATTCATTACAAACTAACAAATAAATCAAATAAACTTTTTAAGTTCACACGATTTCGCTCACTTAGATGAACAGAGTATTATGTCAAAAACGTTGTTTTTTCAGGAGACAAATTTCAAACTATTTATTCGATATTTTATCAGATATTTTATCTGTAATTTTATTATTTTTATTCCGTTTTATGTTTTTGAGAGAAAACTGAAATTATTAAAAGGTGTTACAAGTCCCTGTTCATTAGAAATATCTCAAATTTCTTAATAATTCTGCATTTCTTATCCAAAAGTCGAGATTTTTGAGATGATTTGTTATAACATATCGTTATACCGATATCGTGAGTGTAGTGTGATGCGTGCCTTAAACTGTTTACGAACTAGTGTAACGGAAAATGTGGGTAGTGCGTTTACTCACATACTTTAAAAATTTCTTTACCTACCCACCACCGGACAGTAAACAACGACGGTTATAAATCGAGGACGACACCCGCCGCTCCAGTCCTCTCGAGATCAAGATCATTGTAACATGGTCGAAACGTCGAGGTAAGAAAATTATTAATAGTACGCGGTTAAGACCCGGTAAAATGTAAATAAGTAAACAAATGAATCTTATAAATAATAGTATAGACTATAGATTATCCTCTAAAGCAGGCTACAGAGGTTTAGATAATTTAACATTATAACTGACAGATCAGATTGTTAACGTCTTCTAGGAGTTTTGGCGGGAACTCGTTGAGAAGATGTGGTGCTAAATTTTCTTTTTTGTCAAACCTAGTTCAAATGCGTGCAAATTGTTTAATTTCGGGGGTATACTGATCAATTTAGTTTCGTGAAGGTGTGCAAGTGGAACGAAAGTGAAAATCAGTGCAAAACATGGACATTAGTGTTGTCTTCAAAGCTCCGTGAAAAATCTTTGCCGCCGTGTTTACAAATGATTCCCTAGACTTGGCTTTAACTATGACGACTTGAATGTTTCGATGCAAATAACTTGCATAATATATTAAAATACTTGACACTGGCTTATTACACGACTGCCAAAGGAAGTGTTATGTTTTTTCCTAATGACCATAATCGGTTCATAACCGATTAGAAATAATAATAAACCTCTTCTGTGCAGTTATAGTTTTGCCTACACACGTGAGATTAATCTGTTCAGATAAACTGTCAGTTAATCTAAACGTCTGTAGCCTGCTTAACCAAACAAATTGTAGGAGCCCCGCTGTGGTATCATCTAATAATTAGCATCCACCGCTAGCTACTAGTGGCTAACTTACAGTACATTGCTGCTTTGAAGTAACGTGGTTGTTACCAGTGATTACTTTAAAGCAGCAATGTAGAAAACGAATGTTCGTTGTTCGCTTACCATCTCCGTGGCTGTGGCTGGTGGAAGGCCCGTCTCCGGAGCCACCTTCCTCAGACTTATCGTTGGATCCAACTATGAAACCCAGGCAACTGCAACCATCGAGACCAAGTCAACTTTAGTGAGATTTTTCTACTGTTTTCGCAAAATGTATTAAAATAAAACTCATTTTCCAGTTTTAATCGCGTAGCTTTTATGATGATAAAAGCAACGGTTACACAAGAACGTTTGGTTTTTCCAATATTAGATGAGACGGTAGTTTTACAGTAACTTTTTAGTACAATATGAATGACGAATTACTTTTCAGTCTATCTTGGAAAACGAGTCTGAGATGACACTTTCAATTATCAAAGGAAAAAGTAAACAAAGAGCTGTTACTTTCAAATATCTGTAAATATGAGTTATTTGTTTACATTTTTAATCTAAGATTCTGAAATGATTCGCGGTAGTATATTCGGTTAGTCCTATAGAAAAAAAGCAATTTGAGAGCGTGCGGCTAAATAGACGGTAACATGTTAGGTTTACCCTTTGAGTATACGTAAGCAAGGGTTTACCCTTTTGAGAGCGTGTGGCTAAATAGATGGCAACATGTTAGGTTTACCCTTTGAGTATACGTAAGCAAGGGTTTACCCTTTTGAGAGCATGCGGCTAAATAGACGACATGTTAGGTTTACTCTTTGAGTATACGTAAGCAACGGTTTACACTTTTGAGAGCGTGCGGCTAAATAGATTGGAACATGTTAGGTTTACCCTTTTAATTGTTACCCTAATTATTGTTACCATACCCTTTAGCGTCGTTAGCGTATCCCTCGAGCAGCAAGGCGGTGGTGTTAGCTCGCACGCCGTGTGCGAGGAACCACCGCACTCGGTTCGGTCCGCTGGGAACCGAGCGCGCGTCGACGCGTACCCATAGCGTGCGGTCTAGTATCAGCGTAGCTAGACGAAGGCACGTGCTGTCAAAGACACAGTCATTATAAAGCAGGCTACAAAACGTTTAGTTTAGATTAATTGACAGTTTAACTGTACAGTTACATACATGTACATAAATCGTACTTGTGTAGGCGTAAGCATAACTAAAAACTTTACAGTTGAAGTTTAAACTAATAATTTAATCGAAATAATGTTACATAATTATTTCGATTAAGTTGTCGAAAACATGTTCTATCTATGACCAACTTTTTAAACTAATACGATTGGAACCAACAAACTCGAAGATATATTATGGTAATAGCAATCCTTAAAAAAAAACACGCAAACGGTGATTAAGAAGGCGGGGCCTACAACGATGATTCAATCGCCCGCCAGTCTGTCACTAGCCATTTTGAAACGCAGGGCTCTGCCTAAATAATAAAAAAACTAAGTTTTCAGCTGATAAAAAGTACCTACTGTGTAGTAAAATGGTGTAATAGAAGGAAAGGAAATATTAAAAAATAATATTGAGCTTACTTCTCACACAAAATCACAGTCAAATGAAATAATTTTGTACTTTGGTAAAATAAGGTGGATGTTGCATATGCAACCCGTAGCCAGTTAGTTTTCTGTGCGTAAGAAGTAGAAATTTAGATTTGGTTTTGTTATTTATATTATACTAGCTGAGCCCCGCGGTTTCACCCGCGCAAATCGCGATCCCGCGTTGTTCAAACACCTACCTACCATTTACAATTTACCATTTACAATGCAAAAATCCACACTTCAACAGAAGACCAGGAAAGTAAAGTATAAACATGAAATTAGCTTGCTTATGTATACTCAAAGCATGAAAGTATGTATGTAACTTTGTTACTTTCTTATTCAAATCCTACAGAACCAATTGAGATGAAACATGGAACATTTAGTTTAGTTAGCGGGATAATCCCTCGGGATCGGGACAAAGCAGGTGTAACCTCAGGGGGCAACTAATCCTATTAATATTATAATATGAATGTTTATATGTCTGTGAAAACGATTAAACTTGGTATGCAGTTAGCATAAGACCTCGTATAGCATATGGGCTACTTTTATCCCAATATTCTTGCGGGATCGGGACTTACACGGGTAAAATTCAATTTAAAATATATTTATTCACTAGAGACTTCGCATAGAATTATTGCCTGACCAACTTTTTCGTACATTACATGGCATACTTTACTAATTGGATGTAAAGTATACCACGAGACTCCTCAAAAATAGATCTATCCAATATTGAAAACCAGATTTTAGTAGATTTTAATTGTATAAGGAACAAACAGAGAAACAGACAGACAGACATAAATTTTTAGAATTATATACTTTTGTTCTACTACTTTTCCTAAGTACTCAAGACAACTTTTTTTAAAATTTACTACTAAGTACAGACTTTTTGTCCTCTCTTCCTTTATTATAAGTATAGAATAGATAAGGACAATGTCACCTGATTAGTTTGAACCGTGAGCAAATTACCGTGTCTTCGGAACGCAATCTCCAATGGGAAGAAGACACATGAGACTCATGGGTTTTTTTGTAATGATCATGTAATTCACATTGGCACATATTTAGAACAACAGTAGAACTGGTACAATAATCTATACTGTAATCCTTACTAACATTAAATCACTTACAAGCCTAAAGCCTTCAAGTCCATTGGTGAGCAGTATCTTAAGATGTACAGAAGCACATCGTCCGAGAGTTCCAGTAGCTTGCTGGATCCATTGTCTGGATCCTCCGGTTCATCTGGTGGAGACACTTTCTCTGAACCTTTGACCCCTTCTGAAAAGAAAAAGAGGTACCTGATACACAGTCAATTTTGTTTATTTCATTTAAAGAGCTTATAGTATACAAATACATGATCATTTTGATAGATCAACTTATGACTAACTTTTAAGTGTAATTTGGAAATGCGGCCTCCGATGAAAATAAACCACAGTTCATTGGAGTTTCTGTTCAATGCAAAATGAGGGTTCGAGTCTCACCTTGTGTTCATTTCGTAGTTCTATTTGTCCTTGTCCTTTAAAATATTTTCTTTGATAAGTTTTCATACATAGCTTTGTAATAACAACTTATTAGTGTTTACTTACGTTTTTTATTTGAAATGTGAGAGAATAGAATAGGTACCCTCACACACAAGCACAGATAAACAATAATATACCGCGTTTTGTTAAGCAAATAGTTAGGTAGGTACCTCTACTATAATTTAAATAAGGTTATGGGATCAAAGGAATGTAAACTAGTATTTTTCTGTAAACATACCTTCTTGGACATATCCACTGTCGTCTAGTTCTTGTTTGTCCTCGGAATCGGGGTTTATCGAACCCATTTTTATTACAAAAAAAAACAGTACGCTACTAACTAAATGACTCGCGTATTCCACATAAATGCACCGAACACAAGGATATATCGGGACACAAAGAAACCTTCACAATTAAAGGAATATAAAGCCGCAATAACAAACAAACGTCTTGGAACGATTCCAAAATCCTCAATATCGTCTGCTCCCGAAGCGAAGACACAAGTTTTTTTGATTTGACAGAAAATCGATTCATTTGACAATTAAATTCCTTAGTGTTGGCCAATTCATCGGAAAAATCCGGCATTTTAGTCGAATATTTGGAACATGCTTGTGTCTCGAGATATTATTTTTTAAAACAGGCAACATTTTGATATTGTTTTGTTATTTTATTTCTTATCGGTTGTGAACCGATTATGGCCATTAGGAAATTAGCCAGCCATCAAGTATTAATATTTTATGCAAGTTATTTGCATCGAAACAGTCAAGTCGTAATAGTTAAAGTCAAGTCTAGGGAATCATTTGTAAACACAGTGTCCATTTACGAAGATTGTTCTCGGAGCTATGGAGACAACTCTAAAGTCCATGTTTTGCACCGATTTTCACTTTCATCCCACTTGTACACCTTTACAAAACGAAATTGATTAATATGCCCCCGAAGTTAAACAATTTGTACGTATTTGATTGAACTAGGTTTCACAAAAATGAAAATTTAGCAACACATCTCCTCAACGCATTCCCGCCAAAATTCTTTTGTTTTTTTTTTTCATGACATTGACAGCTGACAACTAACAATTGACACAATTTCATTTCCTTTCTTTTTTGTTGCGTAGTGTTTGAAAAACCACGCGCTACGTAAATATTTTCATTTATTTACTGAAATGGCGAAATCAATTCGTAGTAAATGGAAGCGAAAATGCAGGGCGATCAAACGCGAACGTTACGCCGTGAAAGAACTGGCAAGATTAAAGAAAATGCTCGGTATAAAGGAGGAAGATAAAAAAGAGGTTATGGAGGCTGAAGAACAAGTGATATTTTTGGACGCTGGTGCTTTGAAGAAAGGGAAGAAACAACCTGAACCTGACGAAAAGGAAGAAGAAGATGTGGAAATGAGTTCTGATGAAGAGAAGATCGAAGTCGACGGCAAGGACAACAAGAAACGACTATACAGTACGAAAACGTTGAAAGATCAAAATGGTCGATACCCCGTTTGGTTGTCCAAGCGAAAAATATCGAAAATAAACAAAGCGGCCAAGAAAACACAGAAAAAACGTATAAAAAAAAGGAAACGATAGTGTTTGTGAAGTTATAGATTTAATCTTACTGATTATTTATAAACTAGCAGCGCTCCGCGTTTTCACGGTAACATCGGACAGGATCATAAAGTTGCCTATGTGTTATATTATGTCTTCAGCTAACTAGATTAATTGCAATCACTTTGACAGTTTCAAGAGCAACAAACATCTTTCAATAAGCTTTCACCTTTATAATATTAGTTGGTTATTCTCGTAAGTCCCATAGATTACTTCAATCTATATTATAACTAGACCCCAATGTTAGTGCAATTTGGTAGCTAGACATTTCTAGAGATGAAGTATAAGTAATTTTAGAATATTGCCATTTCAATACTTTCTCTTTACCACAATGTCTTACTAAAACTTATAGTAAAATCTAAACAGAGAAAAAATATCTATACTATAGTTGTGTTTCAAATTTTTTTTGCCTTATCTCTAGAAATTTGGAATTAACATAACTTGTTGCTTGCAAATCTTAATTGAAATTGTCGTATTCACATTGTTCAGTAGCAAACAAAATGGCACAGTATATATGGGGCAGACTGAACATGTTAACCATTTGCCTTCTAAGTTGCAAAATTTAATACTTAGCTGAATTACAATTTAAAAAATTAAAGTTTGTAATATTATCAAAAGGTAAAGTGTCCTTGTTAACCCACTTATTTTAAATTAATAGTTGGGTCCATGAATTTGGTATGTTCTTTTGATATTTCCCACAAAATTCAGATCCTGAAAATATCTACTTACCTACAAGGTAACTTTTTAATAATATTATTATTGTGGTATGTACCTAGTTAAAAATAAGCGAAAATATAAAGCAACAAAACTTGTATCCAATACTTTATTATCTAACCTACCTACCTATTTTCCATTATGGTATTGTTTTTCAGCTCCTTATTCCATACATAGGAACATTCTTTTTGAATTTGGTCTGTTTTATAAGTTTGAAAACTATTAAAGGAATCTGAAGAAGAATAAAAGGAATCTAAACATAAACATAATTTGATGAGGTACTAACATGGAAATTTAAATTCAAATGTAAAATTAGTGTCTGAAAGAGTCAATTAACCTAAGTAGTAAGTTTGAGAATAGACTGATCAAGTCTCAGGTCCAAGCAATCGCTGGCGCGCCAGCGCTGGAATGGCTTTCTTTCCTATTTTTAATAAGTTACTTTTCTGTGAAATTCTGTATAAATAAATGATCGACCACTTTTACTAGTACATCACTATTTTTGTTTCAATAAAAACCGGCAACACCAAAAACGTCAAATCTTGATCTGAAATTAAAAAATGAAATACTGTTCAAATAAAAAATAAACACAAACACTCACGCTAACACACATACTTGTATTTTACCCGAAGAGTGGTTAGTTTGTAAATAATAGTGATTTTACCTATCGGTCAGTGGTAAGGGTAATTCAATGAGTTTAAATATTAAATATTTTTCATAAAAAATACTAAATAACATGACGGAGTCCAGTCATCTTTATTCGATACAAAACGACATATTTTTCGCAATGAAAAAAATACTTCGCAATTTGAAAACCGAGAAAGCTTCTAATAAAACGCAAGATTACTTTGAAAAACACGATACCGACTTGGAGGCCCTTTGGAAAGACTTCGGAGCCAACCACGAGAAGTTAAAAAGTGAAGGGAAAGTTAATAGAGACTTGTATTTCAAGAGTAATATGAACGTAATTGCTGAAGGTTTGTTTTTTGTTATTTATATTTTCTTTGCTACCTACTACTCCGAGTTCCCCTGATTTGCTCTTGCATTCGCGCTTGTTTGTTTTATACATGAAAAGCTTATCAACCTTCCTGTACATGCGCCAAATAGTGTTATAATATTATTAAACCTATAGGTACACAAACATTACATCCTGAAAATTTAAAAAATGAACTTTCCAAAAATGGGTAGGTATACAAATACTAACAAACAACACTTAAATATTAAGTAATTTTTTGTGTTGCTCAAGGCATGTCTACTGCAAACTGTAAATATTTTAATTAAAGGCAAAATCATCTCCAAAAATTCTCTCAAACGTTGCCGCAAGTGAATTTTTTGGAAATGATCTTGTCCTTTAAAATATTTTGTTATAGTAAACAACACTTAGTAAAGAAGGGGAACGGACGACGATGGGACGGGTAGGACGGCTGAGCCCCCAGACCCCCGGGGGCTCACCCGTCCCACGAATTTCAAGGTCATAATCAAATTAAGCAAGTAGAGAGTGCCCATGATTTTAGAATTATCCTTTCTCTATTTATATTAAAATCATATTGTTTTCGGTCTCTCAGACATACATATAGAAAAATCCTGGTATAGGAAGGAGAAACGTAAATGTTTGCAAGTATGTATGTAACAAAGTCACAACTTTCTTGCTCTTTCTTGCAAAAACCACAAAACTCATTCCGATAAAACTCAGAATGAAGATAGCTTTTTTTTTTTTTTTTTTTTTTTCCTGTTTTGATACTGCAATCAGTCTTTGATAGACTATAATCAGTATAGTTGTGCGAGTATAATATGATTTAAGGCGCACTAGCCACTGCCAATGCTTCCTCTAAATTTAGACGACATCCAGCCTTTTCAGTCTGCGTGTCTTATTTGTGAGATCTATCAGCTGGGCAGCAAGGGGATTGGGATGAGCCACAAGGCGTTCAATATGACTCTTTTGGTATTTAGCAATTTCCTCTGTGATTGTTGGCATCTCTAGGTACTCATGAGTTTCGACGTTTCTCGTGAACCACGGAGCTTTGCATATGTTGTGGAGTATAGAGTTTTGCACACGTTGGAGACAAGCTATGTTGCTCTTACTGGCCACTCCCCACAGTTGGATTCCGTAGAGCCAGATCGGCTTAAGGATTGCATTGTATAGAAGGAGTTTGTTGTCTACTGATAGTGTAGAGTTGCGAGACATTAACCATGAAAGGTTTCTGTATCTCAGGTTCACTTGGTCTCGTTTATGCTTGATGTGAGTCTTCCATGTTAGGCGTCTGTCAAGATGAAACCCAAGGTACTTGACACAATCATGCTGCGGGAGTGTGTCGTTTCCTAGCTTCACCTCAGGGCATGTCTGCTTTCTAAGTGTGAAGGTTATGTGGCATGACTTTTGCGCGCTAGCTCTTATCCGCCATTTGCGTTGCCAAGCATGTGTTTCGTCAAGTGCCATTTGGAGTTTAGTACTTGCTGCGCGGTAGTCCTGATCGACGCTTAGGTATGCCACGTCATCTGCGTATGTAGCGATAGTAACGCCATTTGTGACTGGGAGATCTGCGGTAAAGATATTATACAGCACTGGGCCCAACACAGATCCCTGAGGAACTCCTGCTTCTATTCTGCGCATTGAGGATCTGGCATCGCCGTGCCTCACTTGAAATGCTCTGTCAGCAAGGTATGATGCTATGATGGAATAAACAGTGTGAGGCAGGTTATTTTTAATCTTGTACAGAAGTCCTTTGTGCCATACGCGGTCGAAAGCCTGCTGTACGTCCAAGAAGGCAGCTGAACAGTACATTTTGCGTTCAAAACATTGTCTAACGGTATCGTAGACCCGATGAACTTGTTCCGCCGTTGAGTGAGATTTACGGAAGCCAAATTGATGTGCGGGTATCAGCTCGTACTCATCCAAAAACTGCTGTAGGCGAGGCAAGAAGATTCGTTCCCACAGTTTAGATAGTACGGGTGTTAGGCTGATCGGTCTGTAGGACCCTGCCTCCTCAGTTGGTTTTCCTGTTTTGTGCAGCATTATTATTTGTGATATCTTCCACAACCACGGAAAGTGTGACAGTCTGAAAATGCTATTAAACAGGCATGCTAAAAAAGTAACACATTTCCTGGGAAAATGAAGATAGCTAGATGTAGAATAATATGTAGGCTACTCTTTATCCCTTCATACCTCGTGAAACACTAAGCCCTGACAGTGATCAGCTCCGAAAACAAAACATCCTCAAAAATGATCAAATAAAATAATATTTTTCCAAAATTCATTCACTTGCACATCTAAAACAAACCCTTTCATGGCCAGACGGAAAATTTCTTAACATACTGTATACCTGCTACAGGTTTATACAAATCAACAAAAGCAAAGCTGCACCAAATGCACCAATACTACAGGATGACAAGGTTTCCCGCTGGTGGATGTAGGAGTACAGAAACCAACTACAACTCGGAGATAAGTGAAAAACAAGAACCAGACGACATTTGTATGGAGGAAACAAATTCTGAAACTGATGGGGAGATGAGTAAGTTGTACTGTCTCCATGATAAGTCAAAGACTACATTCTAATAGAAATGAACCTCATTTTTCAGTTTTAATTGCATTGTTTTTATTATTTTTAGCATTAATAATTAGTTTGACTTCATGAAAACAGAAGAAAAGTCAAAACCGCTATCCCAGTCAAATTATAAAAACGAATGTTTCTAATTTTTCAATCTGGTAAAAACTACTTAACCAATTGTGATAAAACTTGGTGTGCAGATAGTTGGGCATCAGGAGGCTACTTTTGACCCTATATTTCCGCAATAACAGAAATTACGTTAGTGAAATCGCGGGGCGCTGCTAGTAATGAAATAATGACACTATCACACTAATATTGTAAATGAATCAGTATAGATGTTTGTGTTTCAATCACACAAAATCTACTGAACCGATTGTTATGAAACTAGGTATGCAGACTGTTGGAAATCTGGATTAAAACATAGGCTACTTTTTAACCCTATGTTCGGGAACGCGTGCGAAACCGCGAGGCGCTGCTCGTAATGAAATAATATATGTTTCAGTGAATGAGATGAAGAATGGAGACCAAAACAGTGGTGCCGAGTTCATGAGCGTGGAGTTATTGTTGAATGAGCTGTCTGCTCAGACTACAGAGAAGATTGAACCAGATCTTGAGTAAGACAATTTACTTATAATAGTTTTTCTTCTTTTTCGCAAATTTGTATTCAAATTTAACTCATTTTACGGTTTTAAGCGCGTTATTGTTATTATCAGTCTTGTTGCAATGCCGATCCAACGTTTCAGAGCCTATTTGAGACTTTTTAAAACCGTAAAATGAGCTTTTTTTATTTATACTATTAACTGTTAATATTATTAAGAGGAAACATTTTATTTGTTAACATTGTATAAACAGGATTACGAATCAAAAAACCGTTAGGGTCCAAAAATACTGAATTAATATTTCGTAATTTGTTGGCATAATAATATCAACTAGAAATATTTAAAGGAAAAATTCATTTTCAAAAATTCACTCGCGACGAGATTCGATCTCAGAACGCAGACGCGAGTTAAAATCTCGTCGCGAGTGTGTAAATTTTTGAAGATGAATTTTGGTCGCGAGCGCATTTTTGAAGATGAATTTTTCCTTTAAATTTATCTACTGAATTAATTTCAAAAATTCTCTTACCAATAGAAGGCAACATCATCGAGGAGCCCCGCGGTTTCATCTGCGTAGCGTAAGTCCCGATCCCGCAAGAATATCGAGATAGAAAGTAGCCTATGTGTTATTCCAGGTCCCTAGGCATCTATATACCGAGTTTAATGGTAATCGGTTTAGCGGTTTTTGCGTAATTGGGTAACAAACATACATACTTGTTATAATTTGTGTTTTTTGGTACAATAAAGTGTTAATCAATCAATCATACATTCCCAACAACTTTCAGCTATACAATTTGTAACGGGTAAGTCCTTTTAATCCGAAAGGGGGTTGTTCTAGACGTCTAGGCGAACAACTTTTGTTCTACGACTTTTGAAAATTCAAACTTTTTTTTTGAAAATTTTGAAATAATGTTTCACTGAAAAAACAGCTGATTTTGAAAATAAAAATAATTGTAGTTTGTTTGTAAACCATCAAACTAAATAAAAGGACAACATAAGGTCAATGACCTCGAACTCTCCGAAAACTTTCAAGTAAACTTTACACCTAAATTTTTCGAAAAGTACTTCGAATTTCCAAAAGTCGTAGAACAAGAAAAGTTGTTCGCCTAAACGTCTAGAACAACCCCCTTTCGGATTAAAAGGACTTGCCCGTTACACCTTGTATAATCTTAACAGTATTTAGAAATATCTCGACTGAAATGAATCACTTTAGACCCTTGGTTAACAATCTACTAATTCTGATTTTATTTTTTCTCAACAGAGAAAAGAAACCTATGAAAACGGTCGGAAACATAGACTTGTCAATATTAGAGCAATTCGACGAGTGTCCTACCCGCAAAGTGCGGTGTCCCGTCGAAGATTGCAGCACCCATCTCACCAGTAAGGAGACGATGATCAGACACCTGAGGGTCCACAACGGGGAGATGCCCTTCCAATGCAACTGTTGCGACTACGCCACTTATAACAGCACCAGGATCAAAGAGCATATAAATACGCATTCCGGTGAGTAGAGTCGAGATTCCCAATTATGACGGCCTCTGACGCGTCGCGTGTTGGGTCGATTTCCGGGTGCAGGTACATCCTACTTCCTACTAACATTAAAAATGTGAAAGTGTGTGTGTTCCAAAAACACACACTTTCACATTTATTAAACTTAAACTCAAAATATTTTTATTCAATCCTACTACCCTACTTTTCCTACTAATATTATTAATGTGAAAGTGTGTGTGTTTGGATGTTTGATACTCAATCAAGCAAAAACTACTGAACCGATTGTGATGAAACTTGGAATATAAGTAGTTGGATACCGGGTTCATTTACTGCTGCATCCGTTCTGATTAAAAAGGCTTCCCAAAAATTACTCTCAGAAACAAAATTCGTTTAAGTCGATGTAAATCAGAGTTGAATATAGGACCCGCTATTTATGCTTAGAAATAAATATTTGTTTCCAGTCTGGTCAGTGGGTTTTCTGAGTGTCATTTCATTATGTATGTATTTACAATAAAAAGTATAATATTTAGTATATCCGTTGTCTAGTACCCATACTACTATATTGATTAAGTATTATTGAGCATTATTTATTATTATATTTAATTATGTTAGGACGTAAGTAAACGAGTATGTGTGTTACTACTTCACGCAAAAACTACTCAAGCGATTGCGATAAAACTTGGTATGCAGATAGCTGAAGATCTTTTTAAGAATAGGTATATTAATCAAACACTTTATTTATCCGGTTTTATCGCGTTTTTATTCATTTATTATTTGAACCGAGCTTTCGCCAACTTTACAGTTGGCTTTCTCAAGGTTGACTGGGTTTTATTATGCAAAATCGCGAAAACCATAGAAGTAATATATTAATCATTTTTTTTATTTGGGTTAACATAACACATAATATTAAGCTACTTTTTAATAGGCTACGTTGTTCCCACGGAACTTACACAGGTGAAACGCGGGGTGCTGCTAGTAAAATATTGCAGAAGCAACTAGGCTTGTACTATGGATACTAGACAACGAATATACTACATAATTTTGTCCTTATTTTTTTCTAAAACATACATATGAACAGTGTTGGTCTAGTGGTAGGTACCCCACCCCGACTTTGATTTTGAGGGTCGTGGGTTCGAATCCTGACCGACCGCGCACCAAAGCCTTTTTTTTTAAGAAAAAAATTGGTGCGCTAATAACATTGCTCTTACGGTAAAGGAAAACATCCTGAGGAAACCGACATGTCCTAGGGCTCACCAAGGTCCGAAGACATGGGACATTCGTCAATCCAGAGTAGGGTCCCGTGGCGTTTTACTACCTAACCCCACTAAGTGGAGGCCCTGGCCCTGCAGTGGGACAAAATAACGGGCTGATTATGTTATGTTATACACATTATGATACTTAAAGAATCACCCAGAAATAGAAACAAACATTTATGGTCAGCATAAATACTTGTCCACGGCTGAAATCGAACCCGCAACCTACTGCTTTGTTGCGTAATCTAGACACGTAGTCTTTAAAAAAAAACATCGAAAAACAAACAAGAAAAAAAAACTATTTTCTCCTTTCAGGCAATGAGTCTATTAAATATCTTTGTTTTCAGGCGTAAAACCATACAAATGCAGTTTTTGTAACTACGCAAGCGTCTCCAAAAGATACGTGAAGCTTCACGAAGCTAAACACTGTAAATGCAGCTGCGGCTACGTGTCGAAAAACCGTTCTGCCTTAACCCAACATCAATACGAAAATTGTCCGCTTGAAAAAGACAAAAACAAAAAAAAAACAGGAATTAAATGCAAATTTTGCAAAAAGGGCTTTCCTAATAAAGTCTCCAGTCGAGCCCATAGACAAGAAAGAGATTTTTGCGCGACTTGCAACGATTATGTCTGTGATTACGCCGGCCATATCAAGCTATTTCATGATCAAATGGCAAACGGTGACAAATTAAAAAGTTACAAGTTTGTTTGTAACATCTGTGGTTGGAAGGGGGGCAAGGAACAGAGGGTTTTGCTTCACTTGATACATCACCCGCAGGAAGTTTCTGATGATATTGATGTCACTATTTTGAAAAAATATAATATTTTGTAAATGAAAAAAATTGGTCTCTTTTTGTCTACAACACAAGACTATGCAATGCACCGACCTGTATTATATAGATTACGTCATATTTAATCTACTAGAGCAGGGGTTCCCAAGCTTATGGAGCCACGCCTTTCGACCATAACAAAAATCCGCCATCCTCCAGTCTATATGTTCAAATCAGAATAAAAATGTCTTAACCCTTAATTCGACGAAAATTTTTTATGTTTTATTTTGTGAAATTGTTATAGATTTCGGTTCTTAGGTTGTATAGAACCCTAGAAAAATTCCTAAAAAAAAATTACCTCTTTTGGTTTTCGAAAAAAACTACGTCCATTATACTGGACATTATCAAGTTCATAAGAAATTGATGCACTCCAATCACGTGCAGTATACTTCCTACTGTCGAAGAGAAAGAATAAAATAAAATAGTGATTCCGTAGGAAAATACTAATTATATTTGGTAAATTGGTCTAATAGTTACATTGATTACGCTTGCAATACTAAAAGCAATCCTTCTATCGACTTATATGTATTCAGCGCATGAATGTGTGACTTCAATAACTTCAAAAATTATACATAAGACAGTGGTTCAGCCAAGAGTGATGAAACTGGCTTTGAGGGTGATGGTTTCGTGGAGACATGAAGCGAAAGTCTGCAGGCAGCAGGCCATCCATGCTTCAGTGCCGGTAAGAGCAGCCCTGTGCTGGGGTTGGAGACAGTTTGGGCTGTGAGCGGTCTCCGTTGGCCCCTATTATTGGCAGCGTGCTGCCACCGACTGGTGAAGTGAATTATAGCGTTTTGCCAAGTTTGATTTCATTGTTGTCTGTTCCAGAATCAGATGCTTTGTCTATTGCTGGCTTATAAACATCAAGAACAACCAGACATGGAAGAGGGATGCCAGCACGGGCTGTGTCAAATGCGCTGGTTGCAAGCTCCAAATGGAAAGAAGGACAGCTCAGACATGGGGCTGATCGACATACTCAATATACTCATATAATATAATATAAGTAGTATATCCGTTGTCTAGTCACCGTAACACAAGCTTAGCAGCTTACCACGGGGCTAGATGGCGCTGTGTGTTCGTCACAGGATTTATTTATTTATTTATTTATTTATTATATCTCAATTCTTCAAACCAATAGTCTAGACAGGGAGGGCAAGTTGAATATACCCATGCTAAGAAAATGAAAAAGGCTTTCATAGTCAATTGTTTGCACTTGCCCGTTTTCTGGGTTGAGTACAGGTTTGTGTTGTCAAAGATATTGTTGGGTATAACTGGGGAGAAGAAACGATGAAAAATTCAAATGAACAGTCAGTATCCGATAAATCAAACACAAATCGTGGGGTGTGATGGAATGTCAGCCTTGTGTCCGAGTGGTCCTTTTTCCATTTGTAGTTCACAATCAGTATTTTCTTGGTGTCTTTTGCTTGGAGATTTGGCACAGCTTGCATTGGTGTTTTTCTTTTGCGCATGGTTGTTTTTGATGTCTGTGGACTGGCATTGGAGGAGGAATCTGATGACAGAACCGACAGTAGTGAGGCCAGGATTGGTAAGGCCTTTTAGTTTGTTTTACCAGTAGGTGGTGGCACGTTGTGGGTGAAAGGGATCAGCGGAGGTTGCTCATGGCTCACATTATCGTTAACCTCTACCACAATATTGTTCTTATTGGCATAAGGCGGGGACGGTCTTCTGTTAGGGGATTTTCGTTTTCTTTCTTGATGAGGCTGTCGCCTTTGAGGTTGGTTTCATCACTGTCGGTTGAACTGTAACCTTGTGTATCATTTTCGGAGTCGTCTAATGTGTTCGTGCGCTAAATGCATGAGTCATAGAAGGGCAGGGTAAGGAGGACAACTCTTCAGTTTTATTTACATCAATTCCCTCTTCATTATCAGGTTCAGAACCAGTATTTTCAATTCTTCATCAAAAATAACATGTTCAAGCAGCACCAATGCTACTATTATGTTGTTCTCTAGACTTAAAGCTCTGAGAAACGAAAAATAGCAAGGCATAAAACATTTTATTTACGGATCCCTAACATATTATAGTAATAAACAACAAAATATTAATTTCGTAATAATACGGCAACGGGAAGAATACTGGACATGATATTTAGCAGTTACTCTACTAGTGATTCGACGCCGGGAAGTATACTGGACATACAAGTTGTGTGTGTAATAAAAACTAAACAAAACTCAGATAAACAATCAAAACTTTACAAGTCGCTTTTCGAATATGTTATCTGTAGTGTTCAATGATTTTACAACAAAATAAGCCGTATAACAATGAATAAAATGCAAGTTACCGAGAGCTTGCGCTGCGAATTTCGTCTCTCCGCCATTTTGCCGGGAATAACTCACGTCCCGTCCATGTGTGTGCATTACCGATTTTTGACAGTGTATTTAGAGATAGTTAAGGATACAATATTACACCTTGCATTCGAGATATGCGGTCTAATTTTTTATGTAGATTTTTTTTTCATTCAATGGGAAGTATACTGAACAGCGTCGAATTAAGGGTTAAAATAAGTAATTTAATTGCTTATTGTCATACAAAAGATATTTGGTAAGTAGTAGGTACTTTTGTATGGATTTGACAAGGTTTACAAGTAGACCGGGGGGCGCCCCCCACTTTGGGAAACGCTGTACTAGAGGACTAGAGTTAACTCCCAAGCGCAGCGAGGGTGTTAGAAACTTAACTCCTGAGCGAAGCGAAGGGGTCATCTACTTAGACTGAGTGAAGCGTGGGATCTAAGCGCATAAACCTATTTCACTTGAGATATTTCTCTAAACTGCAAGTGAATCTTCACACGCGCAATTCAAATACTACTCGCGCATCAATTAAATAATAAAACAGGTTATTGAGAGTCAGTTAAAATTCCAGAAAAAAAGTTAAAATATACATGTACACTGTAAAACCGCCAACAAGAATTGTATTGGTTACAACACTTATAACAATGATTAGAATGGAATCGAGCTCTTATTATAGGAGGGTTATTCCAATTCAAAAACGTACAGAAACAGTTTTCTACATCAAAATGAACAACTCTTTTTCTACGACTTGACAGTTTTGAGTTTAAAGTTTACTTCTAAATCAGCTGTTTCTTAGATTAGAAGTCATTGACCTCAAGTTGACCTTTTATTTGTTTTGCACTACTACATTACAATGAAACATGTCCCTTAAAATTTCTATAAAAAAAAAGTTATAATTTCATAAAAAAGTTATTCGTTTTGATGTGAATAATTATCCCTGCATGTTTGAATTGAAAACGAATAACCCTGTATAATTTCTTGTTCCGTTCATTGTGTATAATAGATGAAATAAATATAGTATTGTTACTAATAATTATAATAAATAACAATTAACGCGAGCAAAATCAAGCTCAATTTGCGAGTGTAAAACCCGGTAGATATTGTGTTTTATTATATTAAATAAAAATTACAATTATACATTTTTAAACCCTGCTCTGTGTCTACCTGAACTTGACCTGAACAGGGGCTCGACCGCGCAAGCTCCGTTGGGTTCAACTCGACGTCGCTTGGGATACACACTGCGCAAAGGAAAAACCTGCGCGAAACTTGCGCGGCGAGAACCATTGCGTTGTTTTGCATGCATTTGAAGGCGACGACGCGACGCGCAGTCCAGTTGCATGTAAAACAACGCAATGGTTCTTGCCGCGCAGGTTTTTCCTTTGCGCATTGTGTATGCCAAAGCGACGTCGACTTGAACCTGACGGACCTTGCGCGGTCTAGCCCCAGATCAGACACGTAATAAAATCAATGATAAAATATCAATTTATTAAATAAAAAATACGGCAAGACTTCAAAAACGGCCTGAATTTCTCCTTTCGTCTTCAACCAATGTCTCGTGGTATTCGTCATAATCCGAGGAAGAAACGAATGTAAAAAGCTTTCCGTTTTCTTCTCTGTATTTCTTTTTACGATTCTTCTTTTCTAGTAGCGGTTTTGATTTTTTCATTTCGATTCTTTTACTTTCCTGTTCATTGTGATCAATATTTTCCTCAGAAATTTGATTTAATGATTTATTTTCTTCTGAATTCCTATCAGGGTAAGCGACCCTTTTTAATAATTTTGTTTCATCGTCTAGAATGACCAGTCCAGTACTTTTTCCCTCAGTTTTCTCTAAAAATTCGACGGTACTTTTAAGGTCTTCTTCAACTTTTCTCATTTCTTCATCGACGTACCGACTGACATCACCACTAGTATAAAATTCATTAGACTCTTGTGCCCTTGTGTCATTTATAAATGCTTTAATATTAGTGTCTTCGTTTTTTGGATTTTTATTACGCGATTTACTTTCTCTTTTAGTCGTTTTTTCATTTTCGTCATTTGAACTATTGTTGTGCAACTTACTTGTTGTTTTGTGAGTTTCTTCTTTTGAATTATTTAAAAACGTTTCACTTGCTTCTTCATTTTTGTTATGTGAATTATTATCGAGCCATTTACTTGCTTTATTAGTCGTTTCTTCGTTTTCTTTGTTTGAATGATAACCTCGCAATTCACCTGCTTTTTTAGTAGTATCTTCATTTTCGGCATTTGAATTGTAATTGCGGGGTTTAACTTGTTTTTGGGAATTATTATTATCTCGCAATCGCAATATACTCGCTATATTTTTCAAAGTTTCTTCCTTTGCGGTATTATAATCACGCAATTTACTTTCATTGTTTTTCTTTTCTTCATTTTCTTTATTTGAGTGATTTTCTCTCAATATACTTGCTTTTATATAAGTTCCTTCATTTTCGTTATCTAAATTATCATCGCGTGATTTTTTATTTTTACTGTCACTTTTTTGTGCAATTATATTCCTTTTCTGCTTCTGTGACTCTACAAGATTCTTAAACCTTAAAAGCACATCTTTGTGATCTTTTAGCAGGAAAGCTGGTATGGTTATTTTATCAGTATCGGTAAAACTATTTATTTTATCATTTTTACCGTCTCTGTTATCTCTAAAACTATTGCTTTTGCTTAGCGACGTTTCTTGATTTGTATTGTGTTGAATGGCTTTTATTTTATTAAGAGTTTTGTCGACTAAGATGTCCGTTAATTTAACAAACTTTTCAGATGCCATCAGTTGGGAAATAAAGTCGTCCATTCTGTTTGCTCTAATTCTTATAGGATTCGCATCAATAAGCAAAGATAGAAGTAACAGAGTATACGCTAAAATAATAGCACGAATAATTTTATTTACCTTTAGGTACATTATTTTCAATAATAGTTATTTATAAAATCCATACCTACATGAAATCACCAACATTATAGAAGAAATGGTCGATAGGTAGGTAGAATTTTTATTTTATTTCACATACTTGATTTATGATTATTAGTACTATAGCATAACATTAAAGTATAGTATAAGTTTTTATACCTACAATTTTTATCAAAAGCTATAAAAAAATATTGATGTACGTCTATGTGCCTATGTATTTCGAAATTAAATTGTACTTAAGCAGTTAGAATAGTAGGCAGGGCAGGTGACAAATATATTTAAAATAACTTAAATCCATGTATGGGCCTTGGCCTAGTCGGTGGTAGACATCTTGATTTTTTCAATCTCTTGTTGTTTGATGAAACCTATATAAATGTATTTGGATAAAGGAGATCGTACACAGTCTACCCAATTAGCAGAATATAGATAGACTTGTTTGGTAGGAAAAAAAAGAAAAATACTCATTCAGCTATACTTTATTTCTTATTAAGAAGTCTATTCGCCTCCCTAAAGCCAGTATCGAGGGCGCCGTGCACGGTGGAGAAGTGCGTGGAGTCGGTGGCCTCTCCCGCAAACAGTACGCGTACAACTCCTGCGGCGTCCACCAGCGGACTGGCGAGCTGCGCGCGAGACTCGGGTCGTTGCGGGGAGGATACTCCGTCGAACGAGTACGCGCCTCGGACGAATGGGTTCGAGTGCCATGTTGATCTGCAGAACATTCACAATATGCATTGTGATGTCAACCGCCATCTTGAAGCTACGGCCATATTGGATTTAGAGTGATGTCTTTAACTAACTTAGTAGGTACATTGCTGATTGGAGGTAATCATTGGTGATTCCAAGACCTACCATTATGTTACGTCAAAGCCGCTATGTACTATAGTGCCTATGAAATTGAGTTATCCATTAGATACTTAATATGGGTGCTATTTGGTAGTGACAAGTTACGTAATAATGCGAAGTTTCACCTCTTTGCTTATAAGCAAACTTGCTAGGTAGTTTACGACTAAAGTGAATTATTGCTAGCTGATCATGTCATTAGTTTCAATCGAGATTTGTTAAGTAACAAATCTCGAATAAAACTAATGAAATTTTTGCTTTCACGTCATATTTTCGAGTACGCGGGCCGCAAATAGTTTGACAGTTGCAGTCGCTAGTTTCAATTGCAATGAGAATATTTTAGCAGCTGATTGACATCCATAGTGCTACTTACTTCATAATCTCTATTGGTTCCGGGACGTTGTATTTTTTACTCGCGAAAGTTCTGATAAGTTCCATCACTTTACTTTGTAGGACATCATTGGGTGTTGCTTCTGCCTAAAACAAATGAGCCGGTTCAACCACCGAGTTTCTAAGAGAAACAGTTTGTTAAACGCGCGGCGCGGCGCGGCGGTATAGGCACGCCACTCATGAGCAGCTATATGTGTGATTAACTTTTCACTTAATCGCTTATGTTTGCCGAGGCCTCCCGAAGAGCCGCTCGGCTCACGTACGTGAACCCGTCGCAGGTAGTTTATTGAAGTGAATAGGTACGTTTATAACCGGATTTCAGTATCCACGTTATAGCTACGTGCGCGTAACGTACCTATACGTCAATACAGCAAAAAAAAATCGTAGATAGGTATACACATCACGAAAGCCGGACCTAATTTTAGGAAGTCTATTTGTGAAAAACGACCCCAAAATCACTTACAATTAGGTTTTTTACCTGACTGCGCGACGCAAAGAAGAGTAATTAATAATTATTACGGAGCCCAAACCTTTATAGCTCGTTCCCCGCAGAACCAAACAGAAACACTATCAATGGCCGACATGGAGGGAGTAACTCCGTAGCTGTGAGTCACCCATTTGTTTTCCACCCCGAACCTCTCCCTATCCTCCTTCCTCCACACAAAGGCCAGGATGCGATCCTCTCCATCCTTCTTCCACCAGCTCTCAGCGAACCGAAGGATCACCTTGCAACAAACTCCGAAAGATATGTTGTTTATGGCATCTTCTTTCTCTTTAGGTAGTGCGGGAGTGAACAGGGTTTTGTATCTGGAAAGGCATGCAAGTAAGTGGACCATTTATAGTACATTACTGCAGCGGCCGGAAAGAGACGCATTGATGGACGAACGTGTGAATGTGGGTCGAGGCGAAATCGAGCACAAGCCGAGGCACACATGACGTAAGTCCATCAATGCCTAGTTGCGGCCAAGGCTCCAAGGCTTGTATAGTACTTTTCTCAAATAATGTAAAATATACGGAAATATACTGAATAATAACGGAAAATAAACTAAGTTAGTACGATTCAGAACTTTTGTTTAAAAATACATTTATTGAATAATTCTTCTTCTTTAAAAATGGCTTTTCCTTTCGGACATTTGCCAGTGTCAAGTGTTATCAATATTTGCAAGTTATTTGCATTGAACAAAACAGTCAAGTCGTCATAGTTAAAGTCAAGTCGAGGGAATCATTGTAAAAAGGGGCCCATTTTTTACAATGTTTGTTCACGGAGCTTTGGAGACAACACTAAGCTAAAGTACATGTTTTGCACCGGTTTTCACTTTTGTTTACACTTGTACACCTTCACGAAACTAAATTAATTAATATGCCCCCGAAATAAAACATTTTACGCGCATTTGAACTAAGTTTCACAAAAATGAAAATTTAGCAACACACCTCCTTAACACATTCCCGCCAAAACTCCATTGTCTTCTTCTATAAAATGGCTTTTCCTTTCGGACATTTGCCAGTGTCAAGTATTATCAATATTTGCAGGTTATTTGCATCGAACGAAACAGTCAAGTCATCACAGTTAAAGTCAAGTCAAGGGAATCATTGTAAAAAGGAGGCCATTTTTTACAATGTTTGTTCACGGAGCTTTGGAGAGAACACTAAGCTAAAGTCCATGATTTGCACCGATTTTCACTTTAATTTTCACTTGTACACCTTCACGAAACTAAATTGATTAATATGCCCCCCAAATTAAACAATTTACACGCATTTGAACTATGTTTCACAAACACATCCCCTCAACGCATTCCCGCCAAAACTCCAAAAACTCCATTGAATAATTCAATAAGTACAATTCTTAAAATTCAAGTTTTTTTTTTCATTATTAAACAGCTTTCTATGTGCAAGCCAGTTCGAAATTTAAATCAATCCTTTGATAAGTTACCTCTTTGGGCGCCATTTTGTGAAGGAGAAGATCGTTCCATTTTTAAATTGCACGACAAATTTTAATATGATTTTACCATGGGATAGTAATTTATTTTTTTATTTACATAGTAATTTATTTGGCCGCTAAAACTCGACAGATAATATTATATGGATTTTCATACAATTATTGCCGGCCGCTGCTGGACTAGTACAGCAAGTTCGATTTATTTCGAAGAAGGTTGTCAAAATAATGCACAAATTTCCATGCATGTTTGAGAAAAGATAATTTAAACTTCTTCTACCTCCCGTCAGGTCGTAGGTCGTAGGTCGTCAGGTCGCCTTAAGGGCTCTAACGTAGACCTTAAGACTTCTATCAGTGACAACAACCGCGACCGACTGCTTCACGTAATGAGTGAGAGATCATGTTGTTGCCACACACATTACCCGTCCAAGTAATTCACGTGGTCATGCGATTCAGGTTGCTTAACCCGCACGACTATACATGATAGCCAGGCATAGCCAAGCCATGAGATCCTCAAGAGTTTTAAAGTTCATTCGCGTCTGATCTAATGTTAACTTACTTCGCCTTAAGTACTCCAACAGAGGGTGTGACGATAACGTGCGGCGCGGTGTAGGTCTCCCCGCCCGACGTGGTCACCACCACGAGTTGGGGGGTGTTCGGAGACCACGCGATATTGGTCACCTCAGTGCTCAGTCGCATGTCCAGGTTCGGGATGCCGGGACCGTTGTTGTATTGATTCTAAGATAACAAGTTAATAACTTTTATAAGCCAGCATTAGGTGATCCGTCTCAGTTAGACCATTGATCTCAACTTTAACAATTGATATTACATCAGTAGAAAGACAGTTGCTTACAGCCACTACGGTAATGTTACTAAAACGGCCAAGGGAAATGGGGTATCCCTGAATTCGTAGCACAGACACTCACAGCAAACCCTATCAGTTTTACCTTACCAATAATATTTGAAACAAAGTTCTGTATCCATACGTATTCCAGCTCATTTCCTGGTGCCCTTCGAGTGCCGTGTATTTGGAGGCAGTGGTGACGTCGTTCCAGCTATTAGCAGACTCGTACCCCTGGACCACCTGGTCGAGGAAGAAGTTGAAGCCCTCCAGGAAATCCGTGTTGTTGAGCAGAGATGGGTAGTTGGACTGGATGTGTTCCTGTAATCTTTTTAAACCAATCATTGGATTGATTGATGGTATTCAAATCTACATATCAGCCAGGTGCACCATTATTGGGACTGTTTTAAAAATTATAATGATGGCTCTAAGTTTATTTTAGGTACTTACTTTCTCGGTATAAACTCGCCCAAAGTTTCAGGCTCCTCAGGTGGCTCCTCCTGTACATCCATGGCGTATTTGTACAGATTTCCCACGACATCTTTATCGAACTCCGAGCCGTCAGACCTTAGCACCGACCATGACAGTTTCTGCCGCAAAATCGTGATGTTGTTTTCTTGAGCTATACGGTATGTGGTGCTGTTTACGGTGCCGTGTATCCTGAGAGAAACATACATAGAACCTAAGATTACATAGACAATACTTCAACCCATTGAGATTTTAGGTAGGTACTTCTACTACATACTAAAGGTGATGCTTTAAACATATTCAATGTCAATTGTTCTAAGTGGGTAATCTATCTGACTTTCCATTCAGCCCTTCCGCTGCCCTATGTCAAGTCTAGTCTTTCTCTCCGAGCCGGTCTTGTGCCTCGAGTGCTAACACCTTCTTGCCTGCCTTGGCTAAAGTCGTAGCTGCAGTACTACCTTTCATTATCACTTATATTATAAGTACCATTCAGCCCCTTCCTCGACAGTTCCGCTGCCCCATTTGACAGTCTTGACTCTCCCTCCGAGCCGGTCTTGTGCCTCGAGTGCTAACACCTTCTTGCCTGCCTTGGCTAAAGTCGTAGCTGCTGCGGTACCGGAGGCGCCCAGACCTACCACTATCACGTCATATTCTGCCGACGGCACTGGGTTGCTGGTGGTCAAATAATATAATCAAGACAAAAAACTAAAAAGAAGACAATAAAACAAATCCAGTAGCCACGAACCACCGCTACTTTTACAGTCGGGCGAGACCCATTATTGAAATGATGGTCTAGACTCTAGCTAGATTCTAGACATTTAATGGACCTCGACTATTAAAGTAGCTGTGTTTCGTGGCTACTGGCTTGTTTTATTGTTTTGGATCTGGATTAACATATAGGAAACTTTGTACACCGATGTTTTCGAAAAGATAACAATAACAAAATAGGAAATGCCGTTGTCTAACAAAAGCTAATAAGTATGGTAGTTAATTAATAAAAAACTATATTTAGATCTGCTGTCTGATTATGTAACTCCGTTGCTAACAAATCCCGATTGAAACAATTGAAATTGTTGATTGTTGCGATTACTGGTCATGCAATTTGACAGTCACAGTCGCTAGTTTTAATGTTTGCTATTAAATGACGTTAATACAAGAATTTCAATCGTTTCAATCGAGATTTGTTCTATGGATTTGTTAGCAACAGACTATTATTAGTTACGTAATCAGCTAGCTCGCTACCAAGAGTCGACGCAACTTTACTGGGTGACCACCTAACTCCGCAAGTAAAGATTAATTGTTAATTCTTAACTCGTCGACTTTATTGTTAATTGCTACTTACCTTTAGGTAATTTACGTACTTGCCCGTGACACCAAACTAACCTTTAATTCGATTAAATTAACATCAGAAAATTTTAATTTATAGATATACCTACTTAAATCACTGTGTGTATAATAATATGATTACTTGATAAGCCCGAAGCTCAGTTCAAGCGAATCACGGCTGTCTTAATACTTATTGCTTAAAGCGTTAGCGTTGACCTATAGACCTATGGAGAGAAGTTTGGACGTTACCTTCAAGGGTCATGTCTGATGTCACCCCAGAGTCGACCCTACTCCGCACGAAACAATACCTCTTCTTAAATTTATTTCGTGTCGGGAGTTGAACCCGGAACCGCGGCGTCACTTACCCTAGAACCAAGCTCGTTATCACCAAAACCCACACCACTGTCTGAGTCACCATTTCGAATCTAACTAAATACGGCATTGACCCCGAACCTTATTTATATCAAGTGAGTACCTACGACTACAAGTGTCTAATCTCACCACACCGACGACGCGTCGCGTCGCTTTACGGTGTGGTGAGATTTGACTCAAAAATTCGTAACATTAAGTTGAATACCTAACAAATATAAATATTAGAAGTCGAGTCTTACCATTAACGTCCTTCTTGTTTAGCGATTGAGTTAAAGATAAACTTAAACTCAACATTTTTTTATTCAATCCTACTAACCTACTTTTCCTACTAATATTATAAACGTCATGTCAAAATGCAAGATTGCGGATAGAATTGCTAGGAACCTTTAACCCACGACCGAACGGAGCAGGGTATATATGCGTTTGGGGTGAGTGGTTGTACCGTGTGTTGTGCGCAATTTCATGTTCCTATTTATCTTCAAACGGCTGGACCAATTTGTTAGGTCTACCGATCAGCGCCCTTAGAGCTCTGCTGTGGTATCATGTAATTAGCATCCACCGCTGTCAGTTGCTATTTGCTGTCAAAAAGCATACTTTGTATTGTACATTGCTGTTTGAAGTAATCACCAGTAACAACCACGTTACGTCAAAGCAGCAATGTACTGCAACTTAGCCACTAGTAACGGTGGATGCTAATTACATGATACCACAGCTGGAATGCCATCTTTCCTCTCGATGAAGTAAAGTTAGCTATACGGCCGTCGTCGTCATCATTCTTCTCAATGTAGGTATTGGTAATAATTAGTTTTAATGTAAGCGTGGTTTTTACGATTAAGGATTGAGAAGAAGTTATATATACCTACCCTAGTGTGGTGAGAGCTGACTAACCCAAGTTTGATAACTTGGGATAACTTTGATTACATAATTGAAAAAAATGGACAGTGTATTAAATGTAAATAAAGATATGTAGGTTGGTATCATTTCGGTACCTGCACCCGTATTCAGCTATCTAGTTGAAAACTGCCATTCAAGCAACCAGACATTAGACAATTTAATTTAATATTAGGTACGGCACAACCCTGTTCGTCACTATAAGCGGTTGCAGCTGAAAACCAGTGGTCTTTTAGGCCAATATTAAGCACTGAGCTAAGGCCCATTTGTACCTACCTACTGATAAAGCACGTAATATTCTGTTTTATTAAATAATAATATCTTGGCGCAATTGAGTTTATCTATAAATATGTTTGTAGCCATAATTGTGATATCTAAAGTTACTTTAGTTTTATGATAAACGTATTCACGCGTGTGTAGTCTCTAGTGCAAATAAACATCTTTTCTATCTATCTATCAGGAGCACTATGCTCGCGGTACTTACGGTAATAAGAATGTTATGTTATCTATACTTATACTAGCTGCGCCCCGCGGTTTCACCCGCTAAGTCCCGTTCCCGCGGGAATATCGGGATAAAAAGTAGCCTGTGTGTTAATCCAGGTCCCCAGCTACCTATAATCCAAGTTTCATCGCAATCGGTTCAGTAGCTTTTGCGTGAAAGAGTAACAACCTCACATACATACATCCATACAAACTTTCGCGTTTATAATATTAATAAGATTATAAAGCTGAAGAGTTTGATTGTTTGTTTGAACGCGCTAATCTCAGGAACTGCTGGTCCGATTTGAAAAATTCTCTGTGTTTGATAGTCCATTTGCCATTTATCTAGGACGGTTATACCTAGTTTAACCGATTTGAATGAAATTTGGTACAGGGATAGTTTAGTGGTTGAAATAAGATATAGGAAAGGTATAGAAAAATTTCTAGCAAGGAAATATTAGAGGTTAAAGTATGAAATTGCCGATTTGTACTGAAAATCTTAATTGTTTATTTTTTAAATTTTTAACAAATTTATTTAATCAAAATAGTTGCCATTATTATCTATACATTGCTGCCATCGAATGGGAAGGTTATTAATGCCTTTGCGATAGAACTCCGACGATCTAGACTGCACAAACTGTGTGAAAGCATTTTGTACTGCCTCCTGGGAAGAAAACTTCTTGTCACGTAGATAATTGTCCAAATCACGAAAAAAATGGTAGTCCGTTGGAGCAAGGTCTGGTGAATACGGAGGATGACGAATGGTTTCTAAGTGCAGTTCCTGAAGGGTCAAAATGGTTTCTCGTGCTGTGTGAGGTCTCGCGTTGTCGTGGAGCAATAATGGTGTAGATCGATTCATGAGTCGGGGCTGTTTTACTGCTAGTTTTGTCAACATGGTTCGGAGTTCGGCACAATAGACATCTGCCGTAATTGCTTGACCAGATCGAAGAAAACTATAGTGAATAACACCATGCTGAGACCACCAAACAGTTACCATTACCTTTTTATTGGTAAGTTTTGCTTTAGGACACTGTTGTGGCATTTGACCTGGGGTCAGCCATTGCATTTTTCTTTTCCGGTTATCATAAAGAATCCACTTTTCATCACATGTTACAATTCGATCCAATATTCCTTCATTTCTGTACCGGTTCAACAAGGCAACACAAGTTTCAACACGCGTTTCTTTCTGCAGATCAGTCAAATCATGAGGCACCCATTTTTCGTATTTTTTTATTTTATTGATTTGACGCAAGTGAGTCAATAAAGTGGGTAAGGTAACGTTAAACCATGCCGCTAATTCCTGGGTAGTTTGACTAGGAACGGCTTCCACTATCTCTCTTAATTCATCGTTATTCACCAGTGTGGGCGGTCTTCCTCGTGGCTCGTTCTTTAAGTCGAAATTTCCATCACGAAAGCGTTTAAACCAAAATCGCACGGTGCGTTCATTAGTAGACCCCTCTCCAAACGCAGCATTGATATTGCGGGCTGTTTCTGCCGCGTTAGTTCCGCGTCGGAACTCGTATTCAAAAATCACTCGAATTTTCGCAGTATCCATCTTTATTGTCTAAATTGAATAACAAAAACAATTGAAAGTCGATATTCAAATGTTTCACATTTTTTAAAAAAAGAACATCACAGAAACCATTTGAAAAAAGTTTCATTCGAAAACCTCAAACCATGAAGATTCTATGTCAATTCAAAGAACCTATTGCAATAAAACGGCAATTTCATACTTTAACCCCTATTATATTT
Organism: Idaea dimidiata; assembly: GCA_949358125.1. NCBI lineage: Eukaryota > Metazoa > Arthropoda > Insecta > Lepidoptera > Geometridae > Idaea > Idaea dimidiata. The sequence continues at coordinate 8,299,624 of OX442332.1, forward strand.
CCAAAAAATCCCCATGACAGGATTCGACCCTGAGTCCTTTCGCTAACCAGGCGACTGCTATTCGCATTGAACGAAACAATCAAGTCGTCATAGTTAAAGTCAAGTCGAGGGAATCATTGTAAAAAGGAGGCCATTTTTACAATGTTTGTTCACGGAGCTTTGGAGACAACACTAAGCTAAAGTCCATGTTTTGCAACGATTTTCACTTTTATTTACACTTGTACACCTTCACGAAACTAAATTGAATAATATGCCCGCGAAATTAAACAATTTACACGCATTTGAACTAATTTTCACAAAACTGAAAATTTAGCAACACATCTTCTCAATGCATTCCCGCCAAAACTCTGCAAATAACTTTTTATTTTTAATTCTTATCGGTTGTGAACCGATTATGGCCATTAGGAAATTAGCCAGTGTCATGTATTCTAATATATTATGCATGTTATTTGCATCGAAACAGTCAAGTCGTCATAGTTAACGTCAAGTCTAGGGAATCATTTGTAAACACGGCGGCCATTTACAAACAATCTTCACGGAGCCTTGGAGACAACACTAAGTCAATGTTTTGCACCGATTTTCACTTTCATTCCACTTGTACACCTTCACGAAACTAAATTGATTAATATGCCCCCGAAATTAAACAATTTGCACGCATATGAACTAGGTTTCACAAAAATGAAAATTTAGCACCACATCTCCTCAACGAGTTCCCGCCAAGACTCTGCAAATAACTTGAAAATATTAATAATACTTGACACTGGCTAATGTCCAAATGGAATAAGCCATATATACGAAGAAGAACAACTGATAACTAATAAAAAAAATAATTGACATTGACGTTTCTTATCAGGCCTTCCTCCCCCTCCGAACGCGTTTTTGACATTAGCATTAGCAAGGGGCCCCTATCTAACCCTAGCCTAGCAACTTGTTTTTATCACGCGTAAATCTAGGATATTTAGTGAATTACTCATCATTTATCTTCCTAGATAAAACTATTTATAGAAATAACATTATTATGTATTTTTATCAATGTCTAATCCCCGTTGTACGTAATTTGATCTTTTCGCTCTGAATATAAAATATATTTGGTCAAGAAAATAAAAATTTACTATAATAAAAAAGCCTTTTGAAGTGAGCAACTGTACAATATTATTGAAAATACTTCCGACTTCATAGTCGTTTTTAAATTGCAAAGGTAAGATATTTTTTTCATTTATAAAAAAATTAAATAAGTGTCCTACCAGTATCAAGGCTATTATTAGCAAATTAACCCTTAACTAAACTTTTACAGAAGTTGGCTAACATTCTATTCTAAGTGCCAAAATTGCAAAATTCAATAACACAGTAGGTATGTACTTAGGTTTAATAACTATAAATATCTATGTTTATTGCTCAAGGTAGTTTACTAAAAATATTGGAGAAACGCATTATCAAAAATTCACCCATAACAGCTTTCGAACCCAGGAGAACATTTGAAAATGCATTACTAGGTATTTAATTAATTTCTAACCGGCCACCTGCCTGAGATCACTGAGTTTTCATAAGTAATGCTTAAAAATGTTATTTATATGACAATCGACAGCTCGGCAATGGTGTACGACGTTATAGTGATAGGGGTGGGCGCGGCGGGTGCTGCTGCTTGCTCGGTGCTCGCCGCCGCCGGTAAAAAGGTGCTGGCTCTAGAGGCGCAGGATAGAGTTGGGGGACGGGTCAGGACCGTGGAGTTTGGGGATGGACTCGTGGAGCTGGGGGCTGAATGGTGAGCAAACTATAAGACAACACTTTATTAATAAAAGGTACTTTATTAAAGTAATGCTTTCCAATAATTTCCGCACCCCACAGAACTTAAACCTGCATCTCCGGAGATCTGTCCCGATGCCTTTTCCAATTTGGCCACAGATGCATGTTCGTTTAATCGAATCGAAATTAAGAATTGCATTTCTTATTGTTTTACATTGTAATTTTTGGAAAGCATTTCTTTAATTATAGTCACCCAAGTGTAGAAAACACTTTAAAATATAATCATAAAAAGGTAGGTACTTAACTAAATATTGCACAACATTACAGACATCACTATCTAGCCGGAAACTAGGCGCTAGGTGCACTACTCATATGAGTACCTACTAGATAATGGATGGATTTAGTATATATTATATGTTTTTTTGTTAATACTCACATAATAATATGTATGATATACAAAAAAAAAACCAGACCAGAAACAAATAAATATTTATTTTTAAGCATGAATACTTAAGTACTTATTTATGTACCTATCATACCAAAAAAAGATTTACAATTAAAAAATTTAAATTAGGTACTTGTCTGTCTTAATTAGGTCTAAGAAAATCAAACTCCTGACTGATTGATTGAATGACTTAATTATACCAATGCAGAGCACATTACTAGTCCTAGAGGTATGAAATTTTGAGGGGGTTCTTTTTAGTGTGTAAGTATCTACAATGAAAGGATACCCACAGTGGATACTCGATGTCATTCTGTTAATTAAATCTAATGTGGATGCCTAAAGCTCACACACTTTCATTTTTAATTGTTTGATTTTGCAGGATCCATGGCACAAAAAACAGCAAAGTATATGATTTGGCTATCCGACATAACATACCCATAGTACCTCAAGACTTGATGTTCAAAATGCACTATTCAGATGGAAGGACACTAAAAGATGACGTCGTCAATGAACTTCTAGGATTTGCGTTGTCAGTCGTTGAGGATCCACCGGATAGCCCTGAGCCTTTGGGCGGATATATTAGTAAAAGGTAAGTCTTAATTTCTAGAGTTCTACCTTCAAAATAAACTCCCGACGACTGAGCGAGGGCCAAACAAAATGGCGATTTCATGTATTTTCAGGAAATCACAAAATGAGTTTGTAATATTTTGCCGTATGTATGTTCCAGGCTCCACTCGCATATAACAGCGACATACCCCCACCTACTGACCGACCGCGACTTCTTTCCCTCGTTCTGCCACTTTATGGACCTGTTGGTCAACAACTATGAGTCCTCTAACAGCTGGAACGATGTATCAACGGCAACGAAGTACGATGAGTTAGATGGACACCAGCACATGAGCTGGGCTGGTCATGGATATAGGACCTTGTTTGACATATTGTTGGTAAGTTTAAATGTGTAAACTGTACCTATTTGTAATTATTAGGCGCTTCGGCGACCGTTGCCGCGGCACGCTCGCTTTGCTCGCTCGCCAAAGCGCTGCGTGTAATCGTGTTTTAATATTATCCTGCGAATAATTTTTATCGTAGTTCGAGTAAAACGTGCGTTAAGATGACAATTGTTTGTACTGTACGGTAGTTCAGTCAACCGTAAGTGAATTGAATGTAGTTATTTCAATAAACCGTAGGTGAATCGTCCGTTAGGTTAGTCATCCATTAGTTTAAACAAAGGGGGTGGGAGCTCATTGGCATGGCTGCACCTGCCAATCTTGAATGATCGTATGGGTTAAGCAACGCTTGGCGCGGTCAATACTTGGATGGGTGACTTAGTGTGATAAAAAAGCATTTTCGCGAGCTCTTCCATGCTTCGCAAGGCACGTTAAGCATTTGATCCCGGTTGTTATCTATGATAGCAGTTGTAAGGTCAAGTTTAAGGTCTTAGGACGACCTGAAAACTATAACACTAGGTGAGCCAGTGCTAAGTACTACACGAAAAAAAGAAGATCAAACAAACATTGTAAAGGAGCGAGCAGAAATTGTCGACGTTAAGTCCATATACAATTTCTGCTCGCTCCTTGTGCGGTAGCTATTACCAACTCCGTTACCGACAGTATCGTATTCCCAAATCGACGTCGAGTTGAACTCGACGGGAGTTACGTGGTAGGGTGGGTGTTGTTAAACTGTAGATGAATCGACCTTAGTTAAGTTGAAAATAGATATTATGATACGTAAACGACCGCAACGGGAGAGGCCAATTTTAGCGTAAAGTAGCGACAAACATACGCACACAAACTTTTACCTGAGTTTATCCTGTGTTATAATCTACAGAATCGCCACAAGAACGGCCCAGGGCTACCTACACTGGACATTCAAATGAACACACCAGTGACCCGCATAGCTTGGTCTCCGGAGAGCTCTAATAAAGTGCTCGTTACGACTGAAGACGGTAGAACATATTCAGCGGATCACGTCATTATTACCGTGTCGCTTGGCGTGCTAAAAGAGAGGTAGGTATGTCTATTAATTGCGGATTCGACCAAACTTGGATAGTTCTTATTTAAAGAATAAATCAACGTATTTTCCGGAATTAATTCATTTTTACATTTTACCAAAGACAATTTCCATGATAAGCGACCCTATAGGTACTGAGGATAACCGCTTTACCAACCATTTTGGTGAATAAGGAGACAATTCTACTGCCGAATTAGGAACCTGAAGGTTCAAGTCCTGTTGGGTGCAAATTTTTGGAAAGCATTTCTTTAGTCATTCAAGTGTAGGAAACACTTTAAAAAATAATTTAAGGTAATTGAAAGCGACATCTTAATGTTGTATTTAGGCAAATTTTTGGAAAGCATTCCTTAAAAAATCATGTAATTTTATTACAGACATACAACATTATTTAGCCCACCACTCCCCGAAGAAAAAATCAAAGTTATAGAAACTCTATCTATAGGAGTAATGGACAAAATACAACTGCTGTTCAAAGACGCTTGGTGGCCGAAAGACATCTCGTTTTTCGGCTTCATGTGGACCGAAAAGGACAGGAATTCGGTCCCGAAAGACGACGGATGGACGACGCTCATATTCGGCGCCAGTTGCCCAATGGCTAACAGAAACGTTTTGACTCTGTGGACTAGTGGAGAAGGGGCTAAATTGGTAAAATTAATATTTTATTAGCATTTAATTCAAAATGTAGTCATCCAAGTGTAAGAAACACTTTAAAATATATCAAAAAGGTAATCGGAAGCGACATCCCAGCGATGTATTTATTTCAATGTACATTGAAAAATGCAAGCTGGCAGTCTGCAAAGAAAGTCGGTAGATGGCGCTGCGTGCCTTAAACGTAAAACAAACAAGAGGTAAAACAAATAAGAGAGTAGTCATCCAAGTGTAGGAACACTTAAGACTTACTACATAAAAAATCACTCATTCTTCGAATCTTCATTTTTCGGCACTGCAACAATGCGGTGAGCTCTTGCTGTAACCTTCTCGAGGATCTTTTTTAAACCACTTAGAAACAAAAGATTTCCGTCGTTGTTTAGGAACTGTATACAATTCCTAGGAAATGTGTGTAATATAATTTACTAGATGCGCCCGCGGATAAAGAGCATTTAAAATGCTCTAAGACTATTTAACCCCTAATAATTTATCTATGCTATTACGTACTGTTTAAGGTTGAGACGCTACCACAAGACGTAGTAAAGAGGAAATCAATGGAGGTACTTAGAAGATTTTTAGGAAAACACTTTAATATAACAGAAGCTATCGACATTAAAAGGTAATATAGTAAATTATGTCTGTTAGACGGCCCCGGTTCTTTTTGATGTGAAACATATAGATGTTATAGAGCCGAGGGTAAACCTGATTGTTGGCGTAGCGATATAGACAGTGGCGACGCATCGCCACGCTACGTAAATGAAAACAATTGCGATGTTTCACATCTGACAGATGTCCCGTGACGGCTCACATTTTCCGATTTCACTTACGAAAGTTTACTAGATCACGCATCAACTACCGAATCGATTGCGATGAAACTTAGCATGCAGAGAGCTGGAGCTGTGGTATCATCTAGCATCCACCGCTACTAGTTGCTATTTACTGTCAAAAACATATTTCGTATTCTACATTGCTGCTTTGAAGTAATCACCGGTAACAACCACGTTACGTCAAAGCAGCAATGTACTGCAACTTAGCAACTACTAGCGGTGGATGCTAATTAGATGATCGGCTGGCAGATCTTGATTAACTTAAAACCAGTGTAAGTAGGCCTATGGTTCAAATGAGCAGCCGTTTAATTTCATACAGTAGAAGGGTCTTTAATTTCTGGTCATCACTTACAGACTAACATACAGTCGTACATAAGTACGGACCGGTTTTTCTTTAATATTTATATTTTTAGTGACTGTCTGACTGTCTGTCCGTCTGTGAAACCCTTTATCTCGTTTTTTTTTGTATGAAACATGGCATTATAAAATATCTTTATGTATTTTTAACCTTCCAGATCGACATGGTACAGCAACCCTTACACGCGCGGCAGTTATTCGTTCGACAACCTATTAACCCCCTCGTTCCCCCACGCACGCGCAACCCTCTCCGCCCCCCTCGGGGGAAGTCCCCCGCGCGTACTGTTCGCGGGGGAAGCTACTGACAACACGCACTTTTCCACCGTACATGGTGCCCTTGATACTGGTTTTAGAGAAGCGTATAGACTGTTGAAAGTCACCAGCAAAATTTAAAGCCCCATAATCAACTGATATGTAATGCATAAAATGTTATGCAAGGTTTATAAATAAGGGGGTAAGTGCGGTCTTTTTATCTCGCACTCGTGAGATAAAAAGACCGCACGGGTTTGCTTTTAGATGAAGCATTGAAAAAAAAACCAAACAAATTAAAATTGAGCCATTTATCATTTAGTTTTAAATAAAGAAATATAGAGAGAGAAATGTGTTTTAAACTATGTAACTAACGTGTTATTTTATTATTGTGATTTATCAAAATATAATCTTATTTATATACTTACATAATGTGTTTGTTTATTATTTTAATAAATGTTATTTTTATAACGAGTAAAACGTGTTTGTATTGTACCGATCCCGTGGGAATATCGGGATCAAAAGTAGCTTATTTACTCCTTCATAATGTATCTTTCTATTCGTGTAAAGTTAGCGAAAGCTCGGTACTTTTGTAATAATGTTGAGGAGCTCATTGGCCTAGCTGTATTAGCCGTTCTTGAATGGTTGTGCAGGTTAAGCAACGCTTGGCGCGGTCATTACTTGGATGGGTGACCTAAAATTTGTGTGGCAAAAAATAATTTTCTCGAGCTCCTCCGTGCTTCGGAAGGCACGTTAAGCAGTTGGTCCCGGTTGTTATCTCTGATAACAGTCGTTAGGTCAAGTTAGAGGCCTTAAGGCGATCTGAAAAACTCTAACACCAGGTGAGCCACACCACCACACGAAAAGAAGAAGAAGATTAAATAAAACGCGAGTAAAACCCGGTAAATATTGTGTTCTATCTCCTTTCCTTTTAGCTTTCCCCTTATCAATATTAAGGGTACTTTTCCTTCAATCACTGTCTTTTTCCCCCCTTGTATACTGTGCCTCTCGGAGCCCGGACGAGACGTATGCACCCGGGAACATCGTGAGAATGACGACTATAACGACAGCATCAAGATGAGCCGTTATATAGGCATACTTTCGATATAATGCACTGTCGGTGTAGTGTACTAACACTACACCGACAGTGCATTATATCGAAAGTATCGATATCGACGCTTAAAAGGTAATAGGGGATAAGCGACACTTTGGTCCAAAACGACTTTTAAATGCAGTCTTACTTGAAATTTTCCGCTCTATCGAATGCGCTCACTCCCGTGGCTCTACGTTGATCTTTTTGTCGCTTGAATCCAAGCACTTTTAAATGTCATTTTGGTATTACCGACCGTATTTTAGGCCTTTTTTACTATAAAGGTGCTTGTACCATCGTAAAAATAGCACTATTTTTGACTTGTAGTCGGTAATGTCTCTTTACTTTTTACCGATGTAGAGATTCGGGGTGCTTATGTTTCGCTACCATAAACATGTGTTTGAAAAGTTAGAACTTATACCTCTTTACCTTTGTCATCAAAAGTATTAAGCATCGGTTATACCTTACTACCATTCATAAGTTTACAATATAGTTGCCGCTTATATATAACTACCAAAATCGAATTTAGTATGACCTGTCACTTATACCTTACTACCACTTGCAACGTTACAACACTGTCGACGTTTATCCACTATTACTAAAATATAATTTAATATTGAAGTGTCGGTTATACCCTACTACCAATTACTATTATAATACAACACTGTCGCTATTGCTATACTACCTCGAAATGATCATTCGCTAATTGGTAATTACGCAAACATGCATGCGTGTCCACTCCTATTCTGAAGTACCTTTTAAGAAGATACGCCTGAGTAGGTACATTATGTTATTTCTAAAACTTTATTTTTGTAACTCTGTAACTACTTTTTATAATTGTCTTTAGGTCATCATCATCATCATATCACCTGTAGGACATCCACTGTTGAACATAGGCCTCCCTTATCGATTTCCAGCCAAGGCGGTTGAATGCAACCTGCATCCACCGCTGGCTCGCGGTCTTAACCAGGTCATTCGTCCATCGCGTCGGTGGACGTCCTACGCTTCGTGTTCCGGTCCGTGGTCTCCACTCTAGAACTTTTCAGCCCCATCGGCCATCCGTTCTCCGCGCTATTTTACCTACCCATTGCCACTTCAGCCAGCTAATCCGTTGGACTATGTCGGTGACCCTTGTTTCTCCACGTATCTCCTCAATTCTGATTCGATCCCGTAGAGAAATACCAAGCATAGCCCTCTCCATTGCACGTTGAACGACTTTGAGCCTGTACATAAGGCCTATCTATGGTGAAACACCATGTCTCAGATCCGTATGTCATCACTGGTAACACACACAAATTGAAGACCTTTGTCTTCGGGCACTAAATTATTTTGGACGAAAAGATGTTGGAAGTTTCCCGAACGCTGCCCATCCGAGTTAGATTCGACGATTGACCTCTTTCTCGTCTTCCTCTTTCTTGTCCAGCTAGATAGGTCCAGCAACATGGTCATTTGACATGACTTTCATCTTGTCCATGTTCATCCTAAGGTCTACCCTTTAGAAGACTCGATTAAGGCCTTCTAGCATATTGCCGAGCTCTTCCATCGTCTTTGCCATGACTACGATATCGTCGGCAAACCGAAGACAAGTGATGTATTCGCCGTTAATGTTGATGCCAAGTCCTTTCCAGTCTATGAGCTTGAAGGCGTCTTCCAGAGCGGCCGTAAACAGTTTCGGAGATATGACATCTCCTTGTCTGACGCGTCTCTTTACGGGAATGGCCTTCGAAGTCTGCTCCTGTACTCGGATTGGCATGATGGCGTTTTTATACAAGCACTTCAATACTTCGATGTGTCGATAGTCAATTAGGCATCGCTGGCAGAGATTCGAGCACAGCCCATGTCTCGATCGAATCAAAGGCTTCTCATAGTCCACAAACGCTAAGCAAAGTGGCAAGTTATACTCTTCGGTCCTCTGTATAACTTACCGAAGCGTATGGATATGGTCTATGACACTGTAGCCTTTTCGGAACCCGGCTTGTTCGGGCGGCTAGACGTCATCAAGCCTGTGCTCGAGACGATTCGCGATGACCCTTGAAAACAACTTATAAACATGGCTCAAAAGCGAAATAGGTCTTTAGTTCTTTAATAAAGTGTTGTCGCCTTTCTTAAATAACAAAACCACCACGCTTTTGTTCCATTCTTCTGGCGTTGTACCGTCAAGCAAGACGGCATTGAAGAGTTTCTGAAGGACTTTAAGTACCGGTGATCCACGCGCTCCATTCAGAAGCTCTGTTTTTATCTGTTTTTATTCTAATCTCGTACAGACTAATGTCCGGGATATCCTCGGTGTAGTGTCGGGTCATTTTGACTCGCGGGTCTCTAGCTAAACTGCTCGCAGGTTTAGCGAACGAATCGTATAGCTATCCATAGAACCTTTCGATTTCCCTCAACACTTCGGCTTTAGTGGAGGCTACGCTGCCGTCATCTTTCTTCAGCTTCATCATCTGGCTTTGCCCAATAGACTTATCCCCTGCGAACACTTTGGAGCCCTTGTTCCACTCGATCGTATCCTTAATACGCAAGGTATTAAGGAACCGATATCGTGACGCAAGGATTTCCAAATTCGTCTATTGAGCCGCCTATGTGAGTCCACATCATCGGGAGACTGCAGTCGCAGTGATCTCCGCTCAGCCATGAGGTTAAGGGTGTGATCAGAGAGTTTCTGAGGCCTATTTGTACGGCGGGTCTTAAAGTACTTAGACCCCACCGTAGGGACAGTTTCTACAAACTTGCTATTTATATCGTTCACCAATGCAACATCAGCTAGGCAGTCGAAGCGGTTGGAAAGCTCACGTTGAAAGCTTTTGTGAAGTTTTGGATATGGGCACAAGTAGGACGGAGCGTGGACTTCATCAACCGAGACCGTTCAAGTCTAACGTTCATATTCAATGTGCTGCTGGTTTTGACTCTGTGGATCACAGATAAATCATTGAATAATTATCCGTTTCTTGTTGGTCATGATGAAGTCAATCTCATTTTTCGTGAAACCATCTGGACTCATCCAGGTCCATTTCCTGTGAGGCGGCTTCTGGAAGAACGAGTTCATCATAAAGAGTCCCACCTTCTCCAGAAAATGGGCCAGCCTGTGTCCGTATGGTTGCGCTGCTCATAACCAAATTGCCCCACTGTCAACTCATCATCGCTTCTCTTACCCAGGTTTGAGTTTGAAATCCCCCATAACCACAGTGAAGTGAGTTTTAACGATATGGTAACCCTATCATCATGTCCTCATACATGGTCTCAACTTCCTCATCTGAGTGTGTCGAGGTCGGTGCATATACCTGAACAACTTTAAGGGAATATCTTTTGGATATTCGAAGTGTTAGGTATGCGACCCTGCTCGACACACTTTCGTTGGTAATAATGTTGCCAACGAGGGATTTGTCAACGAGAAACCTTATCCCATTTTGGGATTTTAGGTCTCCTTCCCGGTAGAAGAGCAGGTTGCCGGACTTTAAGATTATCGTATCCCTCTCGCCGGACTTCCGATAAACCTAAAATGTTTCATTTTAACCTACTCATTTCTTTTTCCAGCTCATCTATCTTTTCGCCTTCTCTCAAAGTGCGGATGTTGTGTGTTGCCAGGGCTAGTGGTCTCGGTTGGGGGTGATAGCGCGGCGTCTGCCGGAGATTGTTAGCACCCCTAGTCCCGCCCTTACCGTGGCCACTACCGTAGTCAGGAATAGCGAGTCCGCCGGAGACTCGGGGCCTGTTTTTTGTCTGCATAATTATGAAGGGGGCTGCCAGTACTCGCCACGCTTGGCAGGCGGGTTGGCGAGCGCAGTAAATGATGCGATGTAATACGCCGGAAGACACTGCTGCCAATCTTCTAGTGTTTGTCCCTCAGACGAGTCCTACGTCTCCCACGGCATTCTAAAGCCGGTACCCGCGGCATTTCTTAAGCCGGTATCCGTGTCTTTAGGTACTTTTCTTTAAAAATATTAGTAAAAACGTACTTTTGTTTTTATTAACTAACTTTAATAATTAGGTAACACCTATAACACCTGCTTCTCCATCCTTGGATTTTTCCAAGTACGGAGGGAGTGTCGGCGGCGCTATATAGGACAGTAGGTGTATCTGGGTTAGGTGTAATTTCAAGGAAGAATAATGTTGCTTGTGAGTCTAGTGTTTTTAAGACTTAACGTTTAACCCACATTACCATATGCCCTGATAATGTCGTATGTAAGATATCCTTCTTTTCCTCTTGGTATAGATATTTTGATGTGCGGATGTACCACATTACCTTATTAATTAAGCCACTTACAGTGTCGTTAATGTCTAACTTCCTTAAAATGTTTTTGCTAAGCACTGTAGTTTGTCCTTTATTACCCTGTGGCATAATAATGCGAATCGTCTCGTATCCTTCTTTACCCATTTAAGCTACTCTACAGTCATGTGACTTATGCCCTGTTACCTTATCGTATGTGGATATCAAATGATACTAAGGCTTCTGTACTCTTTGATTTTTTCTGGGTAGATGTAACTTATGCCGTATTACCTCAAATGAAAATCAAGACCATTTGATTTAAGCGCCATCAAACCAGGTAATACAATGGTTAATCAAATAAAAGAAAATGCCAATTAATGCTTGTCTTTCTCTAGATTTCAAAACTGTTTCCATCTTACGGATATGACAATTAATTTAAAAGTTATGGCCATTTTTCTAAAAATTTAAAACTTTAAACTGCTCTCCTGAACAATTTGGTTTTTGTCGCTTAGCCCCTATTACCTTTTAAGCGTCGATATGATGTCCTTTCGACGTATTAAAAAAACAGTAATAAATAAAAAAACAAATATGTAGTTTATGGATTAAAGTAGTCATATATTATACCACAGAATAGATAAATAGTACAAGTAACTATATATGTAAACAGAATCTTAGATCAAAAATGTAAGCAACAAAAATCTTCTTTTTTCGATTCTGGACATCGCGGAATTTGAATCTTATAAGACTCATTTATGATCCAAGGTCCTGGGACCCTACCGCGTAACTCCCGTCGAGTTCAAATCTACGTCGTTTTTCAGAGCAGAAATTGTCTATGGCTTTAACGTTGACAATTTCTGCTCGCGGTAGCTTTTTTCAACCTCGTTATCGACAGCATCGTATTCCCAAATCGACGTCGAGTTCAAATCGACGGGAGTTACGAGGTAAAACAAAGTATAGTACCGTTTGGCAAAAATATCTCGAAACGGCACTGTTTTTATTTTTACTAGAAACACCATCCTATTTATTCCACCATATTAGTTATTTATTTCTTCATAATGAAGAATGTCAAATATTTAACAGCACTTAAGAATTTTATGCTACACAAGTTATACAAGTCATACTGCCAATAACAGATTCTTACTTTTTACAAAAACTAATATGAAAGAAAGAAACTATATTTAAGTACCCCTTAAATTTTATGTAGCGTTTATATATGTATTGGGCTGCATTTATTAGAATCTAGGTAGTGTTGGGCGGTTGCCAGGTGACGGCGCTCATCTTCCGGTTGATCTCGCTGAGCACGAGAGCGCAGCGCGCCAACTGCGGGGGCTTCAGCTGCGGCGCGGGATCTCGTCCGCGCTCGCCCGACGCCGCGCGTGGAGCTCGGCCCGCGCGCCGCAACGCTCGTCGGCGCCGAGCGCGGGCTGTCGCTGTCAACGGTTATTATTATTATTGCTTATCGGTTGTGAACCGATTATGGCCATTTGGAAATTAGCCAGTGTCAAGTATTATTAATATGTATATATGCAAGTTATATGCATCGAAAAGTCAAGTCGTCATAATTAAAGTCAAGTCTAGGGAATCATTTGTAAACACGGCGGCCATTTACAAAAATTCTTCACGGAGCTTTGGAGACAACGCTAAAGTCCATATTTTGCACCGATTTTCACTTTTATTGCACTTGTACACCTTTAAGAAACCAAATTGATTATTATGCCCCCGAAATAAAACAATTTGCACACATTTGAACTCAGTTTCATAAAAATGAAAATTTACCAACACATCTCCTCAACGCGTTCCCGCCAAAACTCGTCAACGGTTGTTACGGCTATTAACTCTGATAGCAGTCGTTAGGTCGAGTCAGAAGCGTTAGGGCGACCTAACTACTGTGTTGCTACGACCGCAGCCAAGCGGTCAATGCGACCGGTCGCAAACTTTCTAGACCGTTCGTTTTAGTTAGGTGACTCGCTACTCTCCAGGAGGTAAGCGAGCCTCCTGAGTATGCAGACGTAGGTTAACACTAGATGAGACACGCCACCTAGCGTTACATGGATACATGTTAAAGAGTATGTCTGTATGTCAGACGAAAAGCTCTAAATGCACTGAACCAATTTCGATAAAATTTAAGATGAAAATACACATCTTTAAATGAAACTGTCAATGTGTTATGGAACTTTCTTGTGCTAAGTCGGATAATTAATTACTCACAAGTTTCTTTCTCTTTCCCCTTATAGTCTTCATCCATTGCATTAGATAAGGACCTCTTCTTTGGTGACTAAAAAAAAATAATGAATAACATAAAATTATACTCGTAACAAACGACGACCTGACGACCTCTGTGGCGCGTCACACGTTATTATTTATTATATCGTTGTCTAGTCACAGTAACACAAGCTGCTAAGCTTACCATGGGGCTAGATGGCGCTGTGTGTTGGTTACAGAATTTATTATTTATTATATTATTTAATTCATTTCATTTTAAAAGAAAAAAACATCTACAAAAACACAAAGCACGGTCGACGCGGAGTGGGATTTGAACCAACAACGTATCTTTACTCTATTCGACAGTAACGACGTAACCAATTAGTCTACCTCACCTGACTCACACCCATCACTTCCTATTATTTTGATGTAGCGACATCAAAATAATAGGAAGTGATATAAAGCTCATTTTAAGGTTTTAAACTTCGACTTTTTGGAGCCTATTTCAAACTCCTTAGGAGACTTAGGATGCTGATAGTAAAAACAACGCGATCAAAACTGTAAAAGTAGTTTCATTTCAATATGAAGTCGCGAAAAGAGAAGACAGATGTAAAAAGGAGTGTCGAATGATACTGACTCTTCGTTTGATTTGCTTCTGATAGTGCTGTGCGTCGTAGAACTGTGGCTGGGAGCGACGCACGCGACCTGTCCGCCGCTTGATGTCCTCCACGGCGGGGAGACAGTCCGCGCCGCGCCGCGCTGTAAAAAATGTGTGGCCGCACTTACATGCCTTCGATGCTACTGCCACCTGCAAGAAAGAAAAAATAGAAATACATTAATTCAGACAAGTACACAACTATACATTAAGGTACATAGAGAAAATGCGCGGATATGCGTGCAAAGGGTCTCTCTATGGGATGCCGATGATGGAGCGAATTGGAGATGCTAGGAAAGCAGAAACATTGCTCAGATGATGATGACACAAGAAAGAAAAAATAAAACAAACAAAAAAAATAAGCTGTGCGCTGCCCAAATAGGCACAGTCTCAGCATAAAGCTGCTACTAGTGAAACAAACATAGCAGCAGTACTGGTCTTCCGACGACATCCTTACTATTATTATAGTAATATTATAAATCTGAAAGTCTATTTGTTCCCTCATGGCCTCTTTACGGTCAAACCAATTCGGATGACAATTTGTATAGGGATAGTTTAAGTGATGGAGAGTAAGATTTTGGGGAACTAGGTGAAATGGTCCCAACATGAGAGGACCGATCACACATCTGGTGCTTACGCTGGTGTCCCCTACTAGAAATAATAATAATAAATAGAAATAATAGGATATTTTTGATCCCCATAATCCTGCAGGATCGGGTTAAATCGTAGGGCGCAGCTAGTAATAAATATATCAATAAAAATGGATTAACATAATTATACATACACATTCATAGAATAAAAATACCTTTAAAGTTATAGTTTAAAAATATTCATAGGAAAACTTAAATCCATGTATGGGTCTTGGCATAATTATTGATGGCTGACATTCAATCTCTTGTTGCTTGATGAAACCTATATATTTGGATAGAGGAGACCAAAATAAATAGAATATATTCCATGATCGTGATGTCCGTTAGTGACACATTTCAGATATATGGGTCTAATGATAGAGGAAATTTAAAAAAATATATAAAACATCAGTCGGGCTGGATTTGTATACCATACGGAAGACAACTACAATCAACAATCTTTGCCTTCAAACTATGCCTCTAAACCGTCACGGAACAAAGTTATTCAAGGTTTGATGGCTTCGAATATAGCCGGAATTCAAATGTTGCGGAATAAAAGGCTTACCTCTCAAGAGTAGTCAAAAGAATACGCCTTTTTAGTGTGGTTCGGCTTGTCGTGACACAACAGAGTTATTAGAGTATAAAGCAGGACAGAGTGTTTCAGTGGACAGACTGAGTGTTACTTCCAAAGATGTAAAAGTATAGGCAAAAAAACACCTAAAAAGATGAAGTAGATATTTGTTTAGGTGCAAAAGCAGTATCTATCTAGAATACTCTATGCAGTATGAATATATTATCTTACCTGCATTTCACATTTTGGGCAGCTTTTCGCTATCATTTTATTTTTGCCCATTTGGTTTTGATTTATTTTTAGATTTTAGTGTGAAATCACAGAACACTATCAAATATTATTATTATATCGAGTAGCGAAAGTAATCCTATTATTTACTAAATAAAACAACGCTAAATTCACAGAAAATATCACTCATTCTCACGACACGACCACCAAAAAAACATCAACAAAGGTTTTGTTTTTTCACGTAAATCACCTCCTCGTAAGTAAATAAATCACGTTTTGATAAGGTTTTGATTGATATTTTGTCACCACTCACCAAACAAACAAAATATCTGCCAATGCCAGACAGCAGTTTTTCACAAATTGAAAACCGGTAATGTCCGAAAATCAATGATTATGGGGTGCATCCCTATTATTTTTATTTTGACACTCGATGACTGACGGCAGAGAAATTAAGATATAATCTGTGGACTTGGACAAACTATTTTCATTTTTTTGCAATACATACATAAATTTATTACTTTTTACCAATTTATTATTAAACAAAACAACAAAAGTTATTACAATTTAAAAAATACAAAATATTACGTGTTTCAAAAGTTATTCATTAGGTACCAAGTGAGTTGTGGTTGTTACGTTTCATATTCCACCAGCAATCTTTCATTGCTTACCAATATATCGTTGTCATCGGAATAAAAAAGCTGTAAAAAATAAATAAAATGATAGAATACTTAGTTATAAAAACTAGTCTGTGGCTTTGAGTCGTGTTCGCAATGAGAGGTAGAGGCCGAGGTAGAGGTCGGGGCAGAGGCCGAGGAGGGCGAGGTAAAAGCATATCACAAGATTCTAAACCAAAATCCAAAGATATAAAATTAGACCCTCTAAGCGGGTTAAACAATTATTTCCTATGTGAATGCCGCCTAAAATTCAGAACTAAATGTGGTCTTTTGAAACATGTGAGGACCTGTAATGGGAAGAAAGATGACCTCATTTGCACATGGTGTAAACTTTCGTTTAAAAGTCGTGGGAATTTGGTCACTCATGCCAAGCACATGCATGGAGATACAAGGTAAATCTCTTTCTATTATTATCTCATCATCCGAGCAATGTACCTAGTGGCATCCCTGTCGGGAGCTTAACATCAAATTGTTTGGTAAGTCGGCAAAAATTTGCAGGTAAGTCATCATTAACCACACCTACTACCAATAGATTTGGCAATGTTTTTACAGTGAACGTTCGTTAGTAGTAAGCAGTTTACCCGCTAGCATGCAGTGAGAGCTCCAAGTTCACCAGGCTCCTCCAGATCCTTTATTATTCTTCAAAATGCTAGAAATTAACTGTGGATTTAAATATCTTCACAGTGCTAATAAATCTCTGCTCAATGTTGCACCTTCTTATTTATGAAAGCAGTGTGTGCTACAGCAGTCATGCCTCTAAAGTTGACCTAACAACTGCTGTTAGAGAAAACACAATATCTGTCCATACCTTGTTTCAGTCTAGATTCATATTTTATTTCAGTCTAAAACTTCCAGAAGATATTGTAACCTGCAACGTCTGTGAGTTTACTGGTACGAAAGTAAAGATGAAGCATCACATCCGTAAAGTCCACTACAACCTGTTAGCTAAAATACCCCCTGTTGAATCATTCAAAGTGAATCAAGTCTGGTTTGAAAAAGAGCAGAATTCCAATGCTGTGCTTGAAATAAGAAAGATAGGTAACAACAGGTACCCAAAGAAATCATTGTTTTCATTTTAATTCCTTGAATTAAGTTTTTTAAGAACATTATTGAACATTTTTCTAAGGTCTTTTTTAGTATTTTATTTTAGAACCTTACCTTGCTATTTAGACTATCCTCTGCCTGTCGCTATCCAGACGAGCATGCTAATCACTATGCTACACGGGAATCCCAGTGGTTAGCTAAGTTTTGGCTAAGAAAGTATTTATGAATATATTATATTTCTTCAAAGTTTTGAATATTCCTTGAGCAATAAAACATTTTAAAAAATATATATCCGTATACATAAATAAACAAATGGAGTTGTTTCTGTGTTTTTAAATAAACTTTTTTCTGATTTTTAGGCTTGTGCTACGCAAAATGGCACCAGGTACGACAGTGCAAGTCGTAGAGAACTCTAGAAACATCGACCTAAGCAAGTTATACCCAACATCTTCAAATGGACACAAAAAAATGAGAACAATCTGCCCTTACTGCCAGAAAGACATCACATATATACACCTAAAGAAACACGTTGAAGAATTTCATTTAAAAATATACAAACACAAGTGTAATAACTGTGGTAATAAGTTTAAGAGAATGTATGAGTATTTAAAACATGTCTGTTCTAAAGTTAGGAAAAATAGATCTAAAATTGTAATAGATAAGGTCCAAAGTTTAGCACCTATAACTTTAGATTGATAATTGGGTCTTTGGGTTGCTTATATTTAATGAGGAGCTGTGTCTCGCGGTTTCACCTGCGTAAATCCCGATCCCGTGAGAATATATAGATCAAAGTAGTTGTATTACTAACTTCTACAAATTTAAATAATTGTAGGTTTTCTGGTAAGAAAAAGCCTATTGATAACATCTTTATTGCACAATGTTCTTGAGAATTTTCGACTATAATCCAGTCGAAATTGTCTGAAATGTTTGTTGCGGCCTCCTCAGACAGTTGTCCGATTGGAAGAAGGGCATGATTAATAATCGATGATCCATGTATCAGAATTTTATGTAGAGTTGTCGTCATGGGATGCTAACAATTCAATTTATACATTTATTCAATTCGACATATAATTGCGCAGCGTTTTCTGCAAAGGCTGCAAATTTGTTCTCATCAATTTCATGTCCTGAAGAAATCGCCTCTAATATTATTTTAAACTTTTGTATAAGTCGTATTGCGATGCCTGTTATATCTGCAGATGTTTCTGGATCACTGAAAAATCTTCTAGATGTATTTCCCAAGTTGGTGTTCCTGAAGCCGGCTTTCGGAATATCAAATAATAATCCGGTTTTTTCTCGAAACTCTTTCTGTATTTTTTCTTTTGTTTGTTGAACAATTTACATGTTGTCAACAAGCTTGCCACTTTTTTATGGGTAATTTATATGCAATGTGTAAAAGACTCTCGAATAATCTAAACCTTGCATGTAAGATTGAAATTCCAAATCGTAGTGCTTCAGTGTTCTCTTCCCTGGCTGCTTTTAAATTATTAAAATCTTTCGATGTTTTTCCACATATACTATAACAACGCATGGTAGATTTCGCATTTGTTGCTGGATTGCAATCCTTTGCATCTATCATTGTTAAAAGTAAAGTGTGCAGTACATTCATCCGCACTCCATTCGAGTGTTTAACATTTGTCTTCGTTAATTGTTTTACTTGGTCTTCTATAAGGTGCCCCGGGGCAAATGCAACTAGAAAAAATAAGGGTTCAACTTTGATTTTGTGTAGTTTCATTATTATTGTAAATTTTGTTTATTTGATGAATGTACACAATTCACAATTTCAGTGACATTACGTATAACTTAGTTCTATAAAGAAAGTATCTGAAGAATTGAAATAAACAAACAGTTTTCTATTAAAGGAAGTAAAAGTTGCATTTCCCCCGTTATGGGGCAAAGGCAACTAAAGACAATAGTTTTGAAACTGTTTGTCTATCATTAATATAAATAGATGGTTGTGTGTGTCATGTGATAACGTAGCCAAATTAGAACCTTATTTTTACGTATCTAAGCTCAATTCGGAATAACATATAGTTTTTCTAACTTCAGGGGTAATTGCAACTATTTTGCTAACAGTTAGTGTTGTGAATTTACTTTTATAATGTCGATAATAATTATCGACATTATAATTTTTATTTATATTGTTATTTTCCTCTTATCAAACATTCAATAATTGAATGTTTGATAAGAGGAAAATAACAATATAAATAAAAATTATCATAAAAATCAAAAATTAAGAAGTTCCTTATTTTGTTTGATTTTCCTGTGATTTTTAAATGGTTTTCTTATTAAAACGCTGTGCCATATATTCTGCTTTTATTGTTATTTTCCTCTTATCAAACATTCAATAATTGAATGTTTGATAAGAGGAAAATAACATTGTTATTTTCCGACAGCGTTTTAATAAGAAAACCATTTAAAAATCACAGGAAAATCAAACAAAATAAGGAACTTCTTAATTTTAAGGAACATTGAGTTAAATTTTAATTCAGTACCGACGTATAACGTATCAATAAAAAAGTAACAATAAACATAAACTATACAATCACAGTAAAAAATAAAACAAACTTAGAAACTTCTTATTTTAAGGAAAATTAAGTTACATTTTATTCAGGATCTACAAATAATAAAACAATAAAAAAGGAACAATTACTTAACTTATTTACTTATACTCAACCACATCAATGTCGCTAGAAAATTTTACCACTTCTTTTGAATTAATTTTGATAAAGGTGGGGTTTGGGAGGCAAACTATAACGTCACTTTTATCAATAATAGAAATGTCATTATCAATAATTTTGTATTCTTTCTTACTTTTTTGTGACTTATATCCCTGAACTACAAATTTTTCATCAGTGACACTCTCAACTAAGCATACATATTTGTAAGTCTTTTTTCCCTTAGATGACTGGAATTTCGCCAAAACAAATTCTCCTACTTTTGGGTAAAGATTAGGTGAATATTGTTTGCTAGACGTTGATGGTTCAGAATCTAAGAGTATTCTTTCAGTTATTGTTCTTTTTGGGTTTGATCTTTTTTTATTTATTTCTTGGTTTTTTTCCTTTTTGATACCGGCAATAACACCTGCTTTTTTCTTATCAACAACATTTTCTTTATTTGAAATATATTTCTTTTCTGCTAGTTCATTTCTTTCTTTCTCCAATAAACGTTCTTCTTTCAGATTATCCATTACATTCTGGTTATGATTAGTATCAATTATAGTCAAGGGGCCAAAACTATCGTCAGCAGATTGTTCTTCTTCCAAAATGTTGTGGCGCCAGGTATCAATGTCTTCCAATTCTGAAGAGCTATTAGAAGTATAGGAGCACACACTGTCACTATCCAATATTTTACGTTCAGTTCTTTTCCTGGTAATTTTTGTTTTCTTTTGTTTTCGTGGGTTTATTTTGGGATTCTTAAATTTGGTAGTTTTATTCAGTATTTTCTGTGCTTTTTTTAATTTCTCTTTTTCTTTTTCTTCTTTTTCTTTTCGAATACGGCTCATTACATCTTTAGAAGTTAATATTTCAGCACCATTAATGCGTTTTCTTGGATTTTTGGGAGGATCATTTCGAGCTATTGTTTTTAAAATTAATTCTTCAAAAGATACTTGTTCCTCCACACTCTTTTGGTTTTCCACTTGTGGTGGCTTAACTACTTTGCATTTCAGTATTTGTACTTCCGATGACCAGGTTGTGTTGTTTGTGTAGTTTATTTTAGGTGGCAATGTAAAAGCTTTAGGATCTTTTACAGTCCATGACCCTAAAGCTTTTACATTGCCACCTAAAATACATTGTCTATAAGGAGCTTTAAAATTTTCTAGGTGATTTTCAATGATTTTTTTGTTTAATACTTTTAAAGCTAAACTTGCAAGGCTTGGCAATTGGGTGACGACATTTGGTATCTGTTCTTCTGGTCGCTCTTCTACTTGATCTGGTTTTAAAGACTGTTGCTGTAGATAGATGATCTTCCCATTTAGACCAAGACAGTGCATCAAAATTTTCTTTCGAGATGGCGTTTGGGTTAGCAGGAAATGTACCTGTCTTAATAAAACCATTTTCGATAATTACGGGGTTTAAATTGTCCCATATGTTTGTAAGAATTCTAGCGAATTCTGATTTAGGCAATTTAGCCCCTACATGAAGTCTTTGCCATTTGATAAGCTCACTCTCCCAACGATCTTTTAAAGGCTTCATTGTGCTGCAATCCAAAGGTTGTAGTATATGGGATGAGTGGGGTGGTAATTTAAGAATCGTTATCTCATTTGCTGCAGCAAGTTCTATCACACTTAGATCACAATGAGTTGAATGTCCATCATATATTAGAAGTACTGGTCTTTCAGAGCCGATAGAGGGAATAAAAACGTCTTTAATATACTTTTCAAATATAGATGTTTCCATCCATCCTTTTCTGCTCACTGCATATGCTGTTTTGACTGTTTCATCTTTGTATACCCATTCACTCCAAAGGTGTTTACCTTGAAAAATGATTAAGGGTGGAATCTTTCCACCCTTAGCGTTAGCAGCCAAAAGCACTGTGGTATTGTCTCTACCAGGTGAGCTAGTAGTTCTTGTCGAACGGTATCCAACCTGTCCCATTACTTTAGCTTTTGATGGATCACAGCAAAAGCTGGTCTCATCTAAGTTATATATATTTTGGGGTTTTGCAGTTAGTTCTAATTCTTGCTGCGTCTTCAGTAATAAATCGTAGTAGGTATATACAATGAAAGGATTGCATGCCTTTCGTCTTGCGGTCTCCACCGATTGGGGTTTTTTTAAAGAGAGATTATTTCTGGTCCTAAACCCCTTGCACCAGTCATCGCCCGGCATATCATTCTTGAAAGGCGTAATAAAGCCATTTCTTTTGACATAATCACATATCAAAAGTCTTACTTCTTGAACCGTTAACGGAAAACCTGTTTTTTGGAGTATGTGGATATATCCGGCTATTTTGGTTTCGGTTTCTTTCGTGAAAACAGTAGGCCTGCCACGATATGATTTTTTTACTCCTCGTGATCCGCGTATTCGGTGAACCAAAGTAGACCTCGGGATTCCGTAAACGTCTGCTGCTTGATAGGTGTTTAGTTTATTTTTCCTAACATCGTCTATAGCTTTTAATAAGTCGTCCTGCGTATATTGCGTTTCTGTTTTATTTTTATAATTCCGCACCATCTAAAACAATAAAGTAATAATTTTATTAATGAAATCACAATAAACTAAATGTATACAACAGATTAAATTAAAATAATTATAGTTCATTTCACAGAATCAAAATATCGACACGGCACATCACTATTGTTTCATGATTTCATACAAAGCGACACGGGGTAAATGTAACTAACCTCAAAATTGCCATTACCCCGTTTTAGGTTATTATTCGGGAAAATGTAACTAAACACATATCTTGTTGAAACTTAACCGAATCTTTAAGAAAATATAAGTAATAGTTACTTACGGTTGTCGACTATGCGCTCCACTCGAAACACCGGCGAAAACCCACTTAAAAACATTAATTTTTTTACTTTTTGTCACGCCGTGTGTTCCTACCAACTTGCAAAAATATGGCGGTTTCACAAATGAACTTGTGCATCCTTCATTTTTAGCTGCATTGCTGCCATCTATTATTTTTATGGAACTATATTATGGTAAGCTTAATAATCCAAAGATGGCGCTTATATTAAAAATCCTATAGTAACTGAGATATTTAAATTAGTTGCCATAACCCCAGTGTTGCAATTGCCCCAGGGCACCTTATACTTTTCCTCTCTCGTATAACGCGAGCAGCAGCATCAGCAGTTTCATGTAGAAAACGAAACCGAATCGGACGACAGAATCGTGGAGATGAAGGTGTTAGTTTTTGCCAAATAATCTT
The DNA here is from genome assembly GCA_949358125.1 of Idaea dimidiata. Lineage (NCBI taxonomy): Eukaryota > Metazoa > Arthropoda > Insecta > Lepidoptera > Geometridae > Idaea > Idaea dimidiata. The sequence continues at coordinate 8,323,071 of OX442332.1, forward strand.
AGTTTGATTTCTAATACTAGTATTTGTTCGTAATCTTAACCCTCGGTCAGTCGCGCTTTTTTAGTAACGTCGTTCGTCGTGTGGGGTCTTTGAAAACCTCTCAAATGAATTGCTTAAAAAATACATAATTTTATATATTTACCTATTTTATTGGGATCGGATCCTTTGCGCCAGGTGCGATCAAGGGTGGTTTATTTAATTGACTCAATGTAATTTAGTTATAAATTTATTTTAATATGTTTGACGTTTTCTATTATTTTATTGTATTTTATATTGACATGCACTTATGTAATATATAATTTTATTGGGTATTTTATTCTTATTTAATTCAATTTAAATAAAATCGCATTAAAAAAACTTTAAATTATTTATATATTTTTTTTGGCTTTAACTTACAAACTAAAAATAGAAACAAAAATTTCTTTCTTTGAGAACATATGACAATTAATGTCAAATAAAAATAACTAAAAATAGAAATTATTATTAAATCTAAAGCTAATTGTGATCCTCGTGAATTACTTATTCTTCTATAATAAAATTTGAAACACTAAAATTAAAAAAACATAGTAACTTTGAAAGACTAATTTTTATAACGAACACAGTCAGTACACACTGTTTTAGTATGTATTGGGCAAATGTTGCCCTTACAAAAGTGACAGATGGATTTAAATTTCCTGTCTGTTCTTCGAGGACAGTGAGCACATCGTTTTCTCATAGGTACAATAACCTCTTCAGGTTGAATATCTAGAAGCGGAGGTACGAAACGTCTAATAGTCTGTCTCAACTCTCGGGGCAAATTTTCACTGTTTCTGTAATATGTATTACAATTCTTGATGAAAGATTCATAGATTTCTCTAATTGGTGCCAGTTTATCAACGGAGCTTCGTTCTGCTTGTGTATCAATGTTGTCAAAACGTAGCGCTCGGAGTAAAAACTGAAATCATTGCTTAGACATGACAGCTCGACATTTTTCGATTCCAGTACCATCAGCCATCCAAATATCATCAATCGAAGTATGAGATGATTTATGGATCCCAATCAAATACATAATACCAATCAAAGCTTTCAATTCAATCAAGTTGGTGTACTCAGCATCTCGTGATCTCTCATAATTTGCCTGCATTGATGTTATCTTTATGTTTGTGCAATCCACAATATGCTGCAACATATTTGTGTCCCAAAACAGAAGCCAAGACTCCAACGGATTACTCACCTCACACGCCGCACCTTGCGGACCTGAGTGCTCCGTAACTATATTATGGCTTCTTGTTCTGACACTTTGTGGGTAAGCTGTCTTCCTCCATTTGCAAATTATTCTACTGGTGCCGTTTCTCTCTCTTTTTTTGACAATGTAGAAGTTATTTGACGAAATATTTATCAATGGTTCATCATCCCCATCACTGTACGTAGATTCATCGGCTTCAGTAGATTCATTTACCAATTCCAAACGTTCCGTACGCAAATCATCTTCGCATTCTTGTTCTGAATCTGTGTCATGCTCACTGATTTGATCAGGGTATACACCGCATTCATTCTCCTCGTCATCACCACCAAGAACATCATCAGCATCTTGTTCTAGCCAGCTCAATATACGTCTTTGTTGGTTTTCGTCCATTTTACTTCAACAACAAAAGTGATCTAAAACAATCAAAAGAAATACAAAATAAATAAAATGATAAATATAAAATCAATAGTCTTCTCTAATACGAATTTTGTATAGAAAACTTTTTGAAAACCTCCTTCATGTATTTAGTGGTTATATGCAGAAGGAAAATAAAAAAGCGCTAGTGCACGCTAAACACACATGGAAAATTCTACTTTTTGAGCAAATGTATTAAAAAAACACTTTGAATATGTAAACTAAAAAATAATTTGCTATTTATTTTTACTTACGCGGTTCGTCGCATGGGGTCCTTTAGAGCCCGCGCGCACAAAAACACGTCCGTATCTCACCACGCTGGCGCGCGAACTGAAGTTAGGCGCTATGCGCTCCAAGCATAACTCAATTCAGGAAGGTGCTGAATCACTTGGATAGTTTTTAATCTAGTTTTTTTTTCATTATTATAACAACTAGGCTTTTATAGACCCCACGCGACGGATTGAGGGTTAAGGGAACCAGTGAACTTTGAAAAATATTTGAATCATCAGCATTTGTATCTTCTAAGTTTTGCTGAAATCTAGCCTGTTGACTTCCATCACAACCCCATTTTGTGATAAGCTCCATATTTTCTAACTCTTCTGAAGTAAGGGTCTCAAGTACATCATCTATATATTTACACAGTCTTGAAGCTGTGTGGTCCAAAAATTTTGAAGCCGAACTTCAGCACTATTTTCTGTGTCACACATAGATTCTTCCGGGGGATAGCAATCCCTTTTTGCTTCTTTGAGAAGAGAATACGAGGGCTGCACTAAAAGTATCGGGAATTGAATATTTCCACTGTTCAGAGATTTTTATCACCTGAAGAAGCTGTGGACGCCTACAAAACGGTCATTTTGGAGACCCCAACTTCCGAATGGAATGGTTGCTTCAATGATTGGTTCCATTGTATGGAAAAATGTGTCAAATTTCGCGGAGAATACTTCGAAAAGCAATAAATACATTTTTAAATAGTAATGTTGTGTCACTTCCTTGATTCCCGAAATTTTCAGTGCCGCCCTCGTAGCAAGGATAAATAATCTTGTTAGATTCACGTAGAATTTCCAATCGTCTTTTTGTCAAATCACAATCTATGAATAGGAATAAAGCTTCAATTACCGAATGTTTGTTTGCAGATGCCTTTTGTGCTTTAGAAAGTGTATTTTTAATTTTTTTCGCTCTCGTGGGCGTGGCTGTGACTTCCGTTATTACTTTGGTTGCATCTATGTTTCCTGAAGCACGTTGAAGCACTCATACAGGCAGCGTATGTTAACTCTTCAACAGACACTTGCTCTCTAAGATCTTGAGTTTTTCGTCTCTTGCTCCGGTTAGTTGATTCTGAAAATAATTTTACTGGTCTACCTTGTTTTGGTGCAGTACCCTTATTGGACCAATCAGGTACTGTTACAAAACCACCCAGCCATATTTTATTTTGATTTAAAAATCGTTCTTCCATGTAGTTGGCCGCGATCCATTTTTCTTTAACTGAGCTTTGAATTGTCGAAGACTATTCATTAATTTTGGAAATTCTTCTTTCGGACATTTCGTTATAGCTTTCATTTTGTGTTCCATGTCTGACAATTTATGATCGATTTTTCGCTGCTCACTATCTTTAACAATACTATATATATCGATCTTCTAGACATTTTAAAGTCATGTGGCTCTGGACCTACAAAATAATAATTTTGTAAGTCATGTGCTTAACCCTTAGCTGAAACAGCACCACACGCTGTTTCTGTGCCACACATTTACATACGTGGGGGAGCATGGTCCCCCAAATAGATAAACTATATATCAGTACTATTTTTTACCATGTCTGGTTTTTTTTAATGAATTAAACAAAATACTTTTTATGTATGGAATAAGAATATTTATTTTTTTAAACTTAAAAATAGACATTTCTAATGTCAAAAATAACAAGATACAAAACACGCGTTAAATATTAAGAGTATACTTTAGTTATGATACAATTAGGTATTAAAATTAAAACCTAAATCAGGTGTTTTTTTTTACTTATTTGTATCTTATAAATTACAAAACAAGCATAAAAATCTATGAAAATGCTTAAACATCGAAAATCACATAGGAAATGCACATTATACTTAGAAACTATCGAAATTTCAGTCAAATGTAGGAACTCTATTTTAGTTTCAAGAATTTACTATAAAAATAGAATATACCCTGCTTATTATTATTATTATAATCTAATAATTAGTTTTCCTGACATTTTTCACATATTTTTACGTCTACAGAATGATTACGACACACATTCTTCTTACATTTAGAGCACACTCTTGGAGTGTTGCTATCTTTGAGTCGTGGGCACAAATGACAGCGCGATTTCTTAGGTTTCTTTCTTTGGCTCGGTCTTTGTGCTGGTGGATCTTCAGAGAGCTCAACACCAACCTCACGGAGAAACTAGTGTATCATATCTTTTAGATCTTTTGAAAGATTTGTCATAGATCATCGATCAATAACATGAGGAGTCACCAAAGCATATCCGAGTTCTTCTAAAAATTTGTAACGACTCATACGTTTTTGAGGATTTGACGCACAATAAAGAACGTGACTGTTTACTCCTGATATATTCAACATTGCACAAAATATTGTAGTCGGCCATCTTTGACTTCTCCTGTTGCAACTGTAAGCCGCACACTTCTGGTCAAGAGAATCCACACCACCTTTTGTTGAATTATAAAATTCAATTATTTCCGGTTTCTTATTTTCAGGATTCGTCACAGGTTCATGGTGCATGGAGGATATGAGTGCAATACTGCTGTTCCTTTTCGGTACAAAAGATACGAGTGTTTTATCTCTCTGGAAGCCATAAATTGATGAGAGAACAGACCGGCTTTTATGAGGAAGAAATTGTGGAGGAATTTCTCTTTTATTCTTACGAATAGTGCCCACATAAGTTAGACTTTTCTGTTTCAAAGCATCGACCAACTCAATTGACGAAAACCAATTGTCACCAGTTACATTTCTATTAGTTCCATAGATTGGTTCAGTCAGTGTCATAACGTTCCTTGTCGGTACTAACATAGTATTAGCTCGAGAGATTGACTCTTTTCCTGCGTAAATAAAAGCATTGTACAAGTTATGCGTCTTCGCGTCACATAAACACATAATTTCCAAGCCATACTTTGCTGGTTTTGATTTCATGTACATACGGAAAAAGCAACGACCTCTGAAAGGAACGAGCATTTCATCAACAGTAACGTACTCTGAGCAGCTATAGTTATTTATACATTTTTTTATAAAGTTGTTGAATAGTTCGGATATGAGAGCGAGCCGGTCTGTCTTTTTTCGTTCTTCTCGTGTGCATTCGTCGTCAAATCGTAGGCATGACAAAATAAACAAAAATCTGTTGAGACTCATAACTGTTCTAAAAATAGGTCTACTCTTTGACTTAGCGGACCAGAGCCCTCGAGCATCTTCTCTTCCAGATTTGAATATGCCTGTCAGAAACATTAATCCAATAAATGCCAACATTTCATGTTATGAAGTCTTGACCATTCACATAATTATTAAGATATCTCATAAACCACTCAATGGAAATTCTTCGTTGTTCGACTTGGAGTTTCTAATTAACCCATTATATTATTAAAACACAAAAAAGATACCACCAACCATCCAAAATCCCACATCGTGCCTCGGTATCCAATTTCTGGCAATGCATACCTTTTTCGATCATTTTGGAGGCATTTTGAGTTTTGCTTCACTTTAATTCGTTTTGGAGCAAAATTAAGGAGTGGTTCGTTCACACCTGGAAGTGGCGCAGACCAGGAATCTTCATTCTCTGACTTATTTTCGTCGGCGTCAGAGTTTGCTTCAGCGCTTGCAGTACTATGACTAGTAGACTTTTTAGGCGTCTTATGAGTAAAACCATATGTGATCTCACACAGTCTACTTAGTATCTCATTTTGTTGCCGCATATACTCTGACATCGTCTCGGCAGTTTTATTTTCCGCCACCAGTTTTGCCTCTTGCAATGCTGCACAGGTTCTGGTGTATGCCGTCCGTCGATGCTACCGAGGTTGCAATTTGTAACAAGCGGCTATGACAAATTGATTACACAACGAATTGCGTTTGTAGCAAACACCGTATTACGGCTCGCTTATACATAATCCGGATCGTACGAACTACACGTCAGAGTAGTTTATGACGAGGGGATCGTTGGTAATCTAGCTCACCTAGTCTCAAATTGAGACTTTGGTGTAAACGAAGGGTTAGACGTCAATCGCCGCCGTAGTGACAAACAGAGTTGAATCTGCTAGCTAATTATGTAACTCTGTTGCTAACCAATCACGTGAAATAATTGAAATTGTTACTTGCAATTACCGATGTACTATTTGACTGTTAGTTTTAAGTGCAATATCAATTTGTTTGCTACTGAATAACGTGAATACAAAAATTTCAATTGTTTAAATCGAGATTTATTTTAATTATTTAATTTAAATTGTGAGAATATTATTTAGCAACTGAGTTAAGTAATCAGTTAGCGCATAGCAAGGATCGTGCAATCCATTTAAACAATGCCCGGTTTCTGAATGACATAAACTCGCACTACCTATTGATTCAATAAAGATATCCTAGAGATAAACTCCAGTTATCTGTCTCCGTTTCTCTATGCATGTGACAAGCCGTCACTGTCACTCCGCTGTTCGGAAACGCATTGACGCTTGTTATCGAATCAATACCGATATCGAATAGATAAACTACCGACAAACAGACTTCAGAAACCGGGCACAAATCGATAAAAATTACAACCAAAATTTGATTCAAACCAAAAACAGTAGAGAACACATTGAAAATGCATGTCCCAACTTACCGATATTTACGTCAGCAACTTAAGAGCTTTGCTTACTTTTGCTAACTGAGGGGGGAGGGAAGGTTAATAATTGTAGAAAATCTGCTTACGTAGCCCCATTAGGTCCTGAGTTAGTTTTTTAATCTAAGTTTGTTTTATTCCTTTTCGATAAAGAAATATTTTTAAACAATCATCATCACATAACGTAAATTTCATAACGACACACGATTGCACTTATTAGGTTAATCCAGAGTTTTAAATAATTGACTTTTTGTATATTTTCAAATTCATTTGATTTTTATCTATATTTTATTTTAGGACATAAGAGAAGATAAGTTATTATAAATAAGAAATTATAGTTATGTAAGAAAGAATTCTGAATATGGATATAAATGAAAATTAATCTATGATATTTTTTCTTTATTATCGACAAGGAGCCCTAATTTGTTTTTAGCCAACATATGGCTAAAGACAATTGATGGTAATGGTTGCAAAAACCATTATCATCAATCAATATTACTATATTTAATTTATCCATTCATAAAAAAATTAAATTAAAAACACATCAAATCATAAAAAAAGGAAAACAAAACTTTAAAAAGAGATTTTTTTAAACTGTCTGTGGTTTTTGAAAGTAGTCGTGGTATTTTTTATTTTAAATTTACTTAATATTTTTTTTAACGGCAAAAGGACGACAAAGCAACGACAAAAGATCATGGTAGCGCGGATTATCGGCAATATCTTTGAAAAATTAAGTAGGAACTTGACATTTTTTTGTGTGAATCAAATGCCATTATTGAGTAAAATACGTTTCCGTTAAAGAAAAAAGTCAATTATAAAGTCCCGTTTTTCGGGAGAAGTTAAGGCACTGGGGTGTATCAAAATTAGGTAGCATAAGTAGTATATCCCCTCTAGTTTCTCACCTATGAAGATTATAATATAAGGGTACCGTGACAAACAAAGTTATTTTGACATAAGGTCATGTGGGGTAAGAGGGTCTATGGGGAAGGGAAACAGTTGTTTGTAAATGAATAGCTATGGACTGCAGCGCTATGATTACTCGTCGATAAAATAGTAACGCGTATTTAGTTCGAAAAAAGAACATAGATGTCGCTAGCGTAAGCGACGCACGAGAATTAGCAAAAACAAGATCTCACTTGGCGGTTCATGTTATCACGAGTTTGACTATGCGTGTTAGTGGTCTGTTTTCAGTGGTTTAGAGTTGAGGAACAAGGCTGTAAATGACTGTAAGTATTGCTTTTAACCTATATTTTGATTTTAAACTTATAAATTCGTGTAAACTTGCAAATATGCAAATTTAAAGTTATTCGAAACATAACCTAAAAATATACAAGGTGTAACGGGTAAGCCCTTTTAATCCGAAAAGGGGTTGTTCTAGACGTCTAGGCAAACAACTTTTGTTATACGACTTTTGGAAATTCGAAGTACTTTTCGAAAAATTTAGGTGTAAAGTTTACTTGAAAATCAGCTGTTTCTGAGAGTTCGAGGTCATTGACCTTATGTAAATAAATAAATAAATGAATTCTCAAAAGTCGTAGAACAAACGGTGTTCGCCTACACGTCTAGAACAACCCCCTTTCGGATTAAAAGGGCATACCCGTTACAAATTGTATAAATGGGGTAAGAGAAACTACCATGGCCGGGTCAAGGGAACATAATATGTTCCCCTTTCCCGATGCCAGAGATTTTTAACATTTTTGGAGTAAGCTGATTTTATGAATTGCTCTAAATTAGAAATATTTTTAAAGGAAAAATTCATCTTCAAAAATTCACTTGCGGCGAGATTTGAACTCGCGTCCCTGGATCAATACTCCAGTGCCTATACCGCTCGGCCACGCAAGTTCCCATCTCGAGCAGCGAATTTATGAATATGAATGTTTCCCTGTCTACTATTTTTCGACTACGGCTCGATTGAGACGCCATCTACAGGATCACTTTCCAGTGATTTACCTGCGCCAATGATTAACTTTACAGTTAACGCTTTGGCCAAGAGATGTCACTCTTTTTCCTAATTAATATTTCGTAAATTTGTTTTTATTGCTCAAGGCATATTTACTAGAAATACTTTTAAAGGAAAAATTCATCTTCAAAAATTCACTTGCGGCGAGATTTGAACTCGTCCCTGGATCAATACTCCAGTGCCTATACCGCTCGGCCAGCAGCGAATTTAAGAATATGAATGTTTCCCTGTCTACTATTTTTCGACTACGGCTCGATTGAGACGCCATCTACAAGATCACTTTCCAGTGATTTACCTGCGCCAATAATTAACTTTACAGTTAACGCTTTGGCCAAGAGATGTCACTCTTTTTCTAATTAATATTTCGTAAATTTGTTTTTATTCACTGGAGTATTGATCCAGGGACGCGAGTTCAAATCTCGCCGCAAGTGAATTTTTCCTATAAAAATATTTCTAGTAAATATGCCTTGAGCAATAAAAACAAATTTACGAAATATTAATTTGGTCTAAAAATTTTCTTATCGAATATTAGTTTCATAGGTCCAAATTGTATCCCTCGCGCAAAAAGATTTGAGTTTGTGGCATTTCAATTCATCATGAAGCTATTATTCGTAACTTATCATCAGGATGAGTGGAATATGCACAAAGAAAACAAGCTGTGTCTACCGGCTGCAAAGAGTATTTGATGTATTTAGTCTTTGTATCCCTAATTTGATCATTCTATTATGAATTTTGTTTCACAGACAGAAGAGGATACCTCGAAATTATGTAAGAAAGACCAACAAAGCGTCTTACCCTCATGAAAAATTATTAGAGGCGGTTAAAAGTGGCAGATTGTCTGGATACGAGGCCTCAAAACATTATCTAATACCCAGATCAACCATAATAAATCGAGTAAGTGTACATATATGCATACATACATAAGTATGTATAGAGGGTTGAACTTGTGTGTGCATTATTTTTTTAAGCAGCTAAGTAGTTAATTGTTTTTATTTTTAGGTATATGACCGCAAAGGCCTAAAATCAAACAGTTTGGGAAGAGCCGCTGTCTTATCGCGGGAAGTAGAAGAGGATCTCGTCAAAAACTTACGTGTGATGGAGAAATATGGTTTAGGCCTAACACGGAAAGAAGTAATGGAGACGGTGGGGCAGTACCTATGTATCGGCTAATGCTATAAAGACTCCTTTTGAAAACGGCATTCCCGGAGAAGATTGGTTTCTCTCTTTCAAGAAAAAGCATGGCTTTTCCATAAAAAAGCCTCAACCGGTGGAGTACGCTAGGAAACAAGCTTGTAGTCCACATATCATAAATCCATACTTTGATTTGCTAGAAGAAACTTTGAAAGAATTAGAATTGACTGACAAACCTTCCCATTTGTGGAATGTGGATGAGACAAGTTTTTCAAAAGACCCGTCCAAAGCGAAAGTGGTTGGATGTAAGAGATTCACTTCTACGCGAACTATTGCTACGCCGGGTAAGGATAACACCACTGTGTTGTTGGGGTGTAATGCGTTAGGTGAAAAGACTTCACCCATGATAGTATTTAAGGGCAAAAACGTGTGGGACCAGTGGACCACAGATGAAGGTTACCCCGGAACGGCCTATGCTGCTACAAGTAACGGGTGGATGGAGACACCAGTTTTTGAAGCCTATTTTGAGAAAGTATTTCTACCCACTGTAGGAGAAAAACGACCGATCCTCTTGATCTACGATGGACATGCGACGCATGTGGGTATTAACCTGGTTAAAAAGGCCAAAGAAGCAAATCATCTTAAAGATACCACCGCATACCAGCCACCTCCTGCAGCCACTACATTTGTCTGTAAATAAATCATTTAAAGACAGATGGGATATTGCCCTGGTAAAATGGCAAAGGATGAATATAGGTAAACCCTTACCAAAACAAGAATTTGCTAAAATGATTGGACAAATTTAGGGTGCGTTAGATCCAGCAATATGCGCAGCTGGTTTTAGGAAAGCGGGAATTTATCCTTTAAATAAAAATGTTATACCAGAGAATAAGTTCAAATCGTCATCATATTATTATTATGATTCCGCAGGTTTAATGAAAGATTCCACAAAGACACCAGAACCTTGCGTTGGTACTTCCAAAGAAACTAACCCATTAATCAAAGAAAATTCGTCCACAATAGTCATATCACAACCGGAGTCGTTATTCACACTTGCTCTAAAAAGTATTGCATTATTTGACACCATACAAGACAGTGACTCTCATACTTTGCATACGCCACAGTTACAAAACGACTGTGTTGATTTATCCAGTCAACTCGTCGCAAAATCTGCAGTTTCTAATTTAATAAGCATTCCGGAGCAAAAGCCCAAGATTCATCAAAGTAACTCTTCAGTGGTTATTCTTGAAAACAAAATTTGTCTCCTTTGAAGATTTGTTATTGCTGAGAATTAAGGCAGGGACCAGCTCCAAAACAATGAAAAAACGAGTAGCTACTGGTGCTGAAGTAATAACACGTGACGATGTAGGTATACAAAAGAACTCTAGAGGCACATGAATCCGAAAAGGTGAAAAAGAAAAAAGACTAAGACAAAGCAGCAAGACAAAAAACAAATAATAGATATGAAAATCGATGAAAATATTAAAAAAGAAGAAAGAAAGAAAGGCTGTAAACAAAAATATAAAAAGGAAGAAATATGCATCATCTTCAAGTGAAAGTGAGTCTGAAATTAAATATGCCGAAGAAAGCGACGATGATGATTTCTGGGAGAATATACTAAATAAGAGTGATGGTGATAAAGGTGATACAGTTGTTAATACAGAAATTTCGAACAATGATAAGGAAAATTGCGATTTTAATGCTCCTTTTTGTGAGAATGATTGGGTGTTAGTAAAATTTTGCACTAAAAAGTCCGTCAAGCATTATGTGGGCATTGTTTTAAAAATTAATGAGAACGGTTGTCCCATCGTAAAATACACACGAAAAAAAGGAAAAACGGAAGGAGATACGGTTTTCACTTTTCCAGTAGTAGATGACATTTCCGACGTCAGACATACCGAAGACATAGTTATTAAATTGCCCAAGCCTACGATAGGCCGTAGGGCCGACAGATTATTCTTAAAATGTCTTTTGATTCCTTCAATTTTCAGTAGTCGATATTATTATCCTATAATTATAAGTTCTTCGTGATTTAATTTTAAGATTTGTTTTAAATAAGAAGAGTTTTTTTTGTTTTCATTAATTGAGAAGAATAACGAGGCTACTTTATGTGTGATTTTTCTATTATTAAATGTTATTATCAAAGCAGATTATTGTTAGTTTACTACCCCTGACTGCAGTTTACATTCGACTAAAAACATTTAAATAATGAAACCGCGTGGGTACAGTATATACTAACATTAATACTTTTAATTTTACTAAGGCTGTTTCCCTTACCCCAAAAACAGGGAAAGAGAAACAAAAGAACTAACTTAATTCAAAAGCATTTTTGGGGCATACGCATTTTAACTAGCCTTAAAAATCATTGATTCCTAGAAAGCTGACATACGTTAGTATATGTTTTGTTTTTTAAAACACTTCTAGGGTATTAAATAAAGCAGCTAGAAGTCAAAGTGAAATTTTTGTGCTTCAGCTTTATCGATAGTTTGACTATCGATTGCTGACCTCAAAAATTATTTATTTATTCGGAAATCCAACAGCTATAGTACTTATAAAACACTGCATAGCAACAGAAAGCCAATAACAGAATCTCACGGATAGAAAATGATGTAAATAATAAATTTAGGCGTGAGCGTAAACCAACTATCACTGTAAACTCTTAAGTGGAATAAAACATTTTATAAGAAATAACAATAAAATATTAAAGATACAATCGAAATTGAAACTGAGCATACTATCGTCATTCGCCAGCAAAAAAGTAATTGCTTAAACGCCGTCTTGCAGTTGCAACACTCATACATAACAAGTCCAGATTAGCATCAGTGTTTATAACCAAGCTGTTAAAGTTGCTGCAAGCTCTCCACAGGTAAGTATTTTGCCTGTAATTTGTGCCTACTTTAGGAAGATAAATGGACATCTGTAATCAATAGTATCGATAGCTAAGTTTGGTAGTATCGGTACTATCGATAGCGTAGCAGGAAAGTATTGGTTGTTGTTACAATATTCAGAACCGATACTATTGATACTAATAATATTTTAATACTATTACTTATCGATAGATAACTATCGAATGGCAACACTAGTACAAAGATAAGGAACTAGATAACTTGGTGCTTGAGGCTAAACTAAACTGAGTACCGACTCATTTGAATTGTATAAGTGGCTTAAATGATTAAGTACCTTCCAAATAATATTGAATGTCGAATATAGCTGTATTTAACTATAAAAAATTTGCACCCACAGCGTAATCTAGCCTCAAATGAAGCACAAGGTGCGTACTATTGGTACTAGATTACGAATATACTAAGTACTTAGAGAGAGCCACGCGAAGACCAGAAACAAATATTTATTTTTAAACAGGGTAGAGGTATTTACCTCCACCTGGCGTGAATTGCACCCGCAGCCTTCTGCATTGCAAGCACCATATACCCCGTCTCATACTATGTTTGATAATAGCACCAATGTCCAGATATATAATCATAATTATATGTATAATTTATATCTTTATAATTCCTATCACAATGCAATGCTTTACAATGATTAACCTGAATCTAGCTTAGTTTTGTAATAATTCCCTTATATCTAGTCTTAAAACATAAAAACAGTCTTCTTTCTTGAGGTACAACAAATAAAACAGCCTTTGGGTTCCATACTTTAGTCAAGACACCACTTATAAACTAAGTTATACAATTACTTTGTATAAAAGAACTAAACATGTTTTATACAAACTTGCTTAAGTATAAGTCTTATACAAAATCAGGTATTTATAAGTCTTATGAATACAAACACAGTCGAGTATAAGTCTTATAAATACACACTTAGTTCTGTATAAGTCTTATAAATACAAACATTGTTGTGTATAAATCTTATAATTACACATTTTGTTCTATATAAATCTTATACAAACTTGTTATACGTATTTGAACGCATCCAAAAATGTGGTGGTGACGCTAGGCGCTACAGAAAAATAGGAGTTAAAAAAGTGATAGTAGATGTTGCAGTACAGTTGCAAGTTGTAATTTTTTTTTTTTAATTTTGGAGAATTCTTTCAGGTACAGAAATAACCACCCTCGTTGCCATACAATTGGTTGAACAAATACGACATTTCAGTGTGTATAAAACTTGTAAGAATTAAGTTGTGTGTCAAATACTTGAAACACAAAGCAAGAAATGTAAATCTATACTTATTTTAATAGATTAGAAAAATTTCATGTTGTTACTTTTTCTCACCCTCAAACAAAAACTAGTGAATCAATTGTGATAAAACTTGAAATAATAGAGCTGGAGATCTAGAATAACACATACGGACTGAATACTGAAATACCACTTAAAATGTCAGCGGCCTGATTAAGTAAATCTGTTGCTAACAAATCATGATTGAAATAATTATATTGTTGATTTTTATGACTATATGTATATACAGACTCCTTCCTTGTCTACCTTCAGGAAGGAGTCTGCAAAGGCTCCGAAATGTAGGAACGGCATTGCAACAATTCTGATAATAAAAACAACCCAATTGAAACTGGAAAATGAGTTTTATTTCATGACAGCTCTTTTATTTTATATTCTAAGTAGGACTTCAGTATTCCGCCATTAGGCTATTAGTGTCTTGGAGAGAGAAATCGGAGAGATCTAAATCTTACATGTAAACAAAATTAAATCTGCACAAACTCTGTGATAATGATGATATAATAGGTCCATACCCTTGGGCATTATCGTACAATTCGAACAGGGGTGCGGCCACCAGTTTGTAGTTCTTTGGCACGGCGAAAAGGGCCCTGTCTTGTAATTGTACTAAGAAGAGACGCTTGTGCTCTTTCGGTTTGGTTATGTGCGGCGGAATGTACGGGTATTGTGGAGGCTCGAAGTTTGGACGCCACCAGTTACCTGAGAATGATAATAAATAAATAAATATTACTCGACGTTACACACAGCGCAATCTAGCCTCTAACTAAGCACTAAATTCGTAGTATGGGTACTAGACAATGGATATACTACAGACATATTATACTATGTTACCACTGTATAAATAATTGTTCTTGACGGGAATCAAACCCGGAACTTCCATAAATATTTACCTATTGTGTCTTCAATAAGCCACTCTTGCTTGATGCCATCTTGTCTCCCGAGAGTCTCAGTCAGTAGTCGCTTCAGACCCTCGATCTCATCCTGGGGACAATTATTATAAATGATAAAACCAATAGCAGTATACCTCAGTTCACCCGTATAAGTCACGATCCCATGGGAATATCGGGATTAAAAGTAGCCGATATTACTCCATGAAAATGTAGCTGTCTATTGGTAAAATAATTTTTAAAATCAGTCCAGTAGTTTCGAAGAGTATGCATTGCAAACAAATAAATCATTAACTCAATTGATTTTGGTTTAGTTTAAATTTATATGGATGTAAAAATCTGAAATATACTTTAAAACTTAATTTATTTTGTAAATCTTTCCTCTTTATAATATTAAAATAATATGAATATTGCTTCATTTTGTGTTGCTGGATAATCAATTGTGTATCGATTATTAATCGATTCTCCTAAGTACATCAATATTTAATCTAACACATTGATCTAGTATTGATTCTATCGATTGGATCAATATTATTGATTTTTTAAACTACACTAATAAAATCGATTATAACCCATTAATCAATTATAATTGTGGATTCTGATAATTAAATTGATATTGAATAATATTTGTAGGGATAATGTGAATGTGTTAAGTTTAACAAACCTCTCCAGGGTTGAGTTCTCCACCAGGCAACTTGAAGAATGCCGTCCCTAGCTGCAGCAGCAGCACATGGGGGAGCCCATGCTCATGAACCAGGAGTACGCCTTCAACCGACCTGGAACAAGCAAAGGTTATGTTTACTACTAGAGTAAAGCAAGGGAGAGGAAAGATGGTTCAGCTTCAGAGGCAGGTCCCGCAGTGGGTTGGTGTTGTTTGCAGGGTTGTGATTGAGTTTCGCTTTTACAATTTTAACAGACAGGCAGAATTACTTTTGCACTTTAATGTTAGCAAGGATAATAGTTTAGTTTATTACTCCACTTTAACTATGGTTCCAAATATGCAAAAATGAGAATCACATGATCATTACAAAATAAGTAGTTTCTGAGTCTTCTTTTCATTGGAAGTTGCATTCCGAAGACACAATAGTTTGCTGATGTTTCAAAATAATAATGTGATATCTTATCTTATAAATAAAATACATTTTGACTTTAATTGATGGATACAGGGTGCAGTCTCACACATTGTCTGAGAGTGCACTTAAAATTAACCCCTCTGTTCTGTTTGAAGATACAAATACATGATCATATTGAAATGTTTTGTAATTAGGAGTTTAAAGAGGTTTCAGAATGCACCCCGATGAGAAGAAAAGACAAGAAACTCATGGGGATTTTTCAATTTATGGTTATATTTCTAAAACGATATGCAGTTGTGTGTAAAAGATTATGTGAATTGTGTAATGTAAATACCAGAGTTGTCAGGATTTGCAGTCCACATCAACATACATCAATGGAAAATGTCGATGTTTCCATGAATTACGTGCGTCGTGGACTAACTACAAACTACTAGGTGTTCTAATGAAATTATTCTTACATAATTCGAAGAGACACTACAATGTAAATTCGTATCTTATTGTTAGAATAAGGAAGCAGGCACTGGAACCCGTGGCTGCACCGCTATACGTATACATAATCCTAACCTTACCTCCTCATTCCAATTTTGGTAAATTCCTCTCTCATCCGCTGAAACCTCGCCGGGACCGACGCATCCTTCTCGAAAAGCGGTTCCTTCGTCCCGAACGTGTAGTTAGTCAACGGGAAGAGGTTTATTGCCCGATTGAGCGTCAAATTCTGAGCGTTGTTTTGCGAGTTTTGATGTTGCATGTTTGGGCGTCCTGGCCACGGTTTGTTTCCAGGCGGGCCTTGAACTGCAGCCATTGTTAGTTAGTTTAGAAATTAATTCAAGCACTGAGACACAAACAGAAGTTAAAAACGACGTAAATTCACAGTTATTCTTTATTTTTGTAAACGCTAAATTAGGACGACCGAAACGAAACAACAAGCCGCTGCCATATTGAAAAAAAAGTTGATTTGATAGAATAAAAAAATAAAAAGATTACTGTTGCCATACAGAAAAAATGTTTTGAGAAACCGGTCATTTAGTCGATTCTTTGAAAATGAAATTGGTTGGTTTTATTTTTCGAATCATTTAATGCCAGCTGTAGACTCGTGCCGAGACATAATGGATTAAGCTGAGAGCGCGACACGAGAGCCTTTAATGTGTGAATTTGTCCAAGACTCATGCCCGAGAGTTAAGAGAGATACACGTGTACGGTAGTGAACGTTCTTTTACCGTTCTCGGCCGAGAAAAGAGTTGCAGCTGAGTACAGCTGCAACTCTGAAATACCTAACCTGCACTTGCAGGCTTTCTCCGCGCCTATAGCATACATCATACCAAATGTTGATGTGTATCAGCACTAATTTATTTAGATGGGGACTGGAAATTAGGTGGTATAGCGTCTATTTAAGGATTTGGATTTAAGCCATAACTTATATCTAGAGCGGCATACTGCTGTGGTATCATCTAATTAGCATCCATCGCTACTAGTTGCTAATTACTGTCAAAAAACATATTTCGTATTTTACATTGCTTCTTTAAAGTAATCACTGGTAACAACCACGTTATGTCAAAGCACCAATGTACTGCAAGTTAGCCACTAGTAGCGGTCGATGCTAATTAGATGATACCATCGCTGGACGGCTTTATCGCCTAAAGGGCCATATCTTCTAAACAACCAATGAATGGATTCGATTTTGGGAAGGGAAGCAATGGAAGAAAAGCTCACTTGAGTTTATAAGATTTAAATTCTGCAATGCCCTATACATCGGTTTTGGACATTCAAATTTGAATCTGAGAGTTACTTTTAAGATTGAAGCATCTTTTGTTACGTGTGTTTATAGTGTGAAAACAAAACCAATGAGTTGTGGCAATCATTTTTATTAATGACTATAACAATTACGGTCTAAAATTGTGGTAATAGTCGATGAATTTTAGCTAGGTAAGAATAATTAGAGATGTAGAAGCCTGTTTGCTTCCCTGAAGCCAGTATCGAGGGCGCCGTGCACGGTGGAGAAGTGCGTGGAGTCGGTGGCCTCTCCCGCGAACAGTACGCGTACAACTCCTGCGGCGTCCACCAGCGGACTGGCGAGCTGCGCGCGAGACTCGGGTCGTTGCGGGGAGGACACTCCGTCGAACGAGTACGCGCCACGGACGAACGGGTTCGAGTGCCATGTTGATCTGTGGAACATTCACATCGTAATTCGTAATGTCATCCGCCATCTTAAAGCGACGTCCATTAAATTAAGCGGATCATTGGCATTCAATCAGTGCAACAATTTTGTTGAAAATTTGGTACAAGTAGCTCACGTGGCAAATCTTAAATCTCATTGTCACTCACTAATGTAGCTGTCAAACACTCACCTGACAATTACCTGCAAAAAGGAGGTAGTCTCGACTACCAAAACAGTGGTGAAAGGCCATGCTGACGGCGCGCGTACTGGTGGACTAAGCTACGGGACGTACTGACCTGGTACGAACCTGTGGCCCACCATGCACGTGCCCGATGTCGCGCAACTAGCCAACTCTGCGGATCTATACTTCTTCCGGTAGTCCTAACGTCCGAACCCTTTTATACGGTTCGAGTAGACGTTCCCAGGTGCGGGCTCCGTGGAGGGTGGGAAGCCGGAGAAGTGAATGTTTTTCTTTTTGCAAATATGGAACACAGGTCCAATAACCCCCATCAGGTTAGCAATAACATGCAGGTTTGACCAGTAACGGACAACCGTCTCTGGTTAAACCCCCAGCTAATAATGCTTTGCCCGGACGCGCATTGGAGAAATCTCCAATGGGCGACGGGGTTTTGCAGGTGCAGCAGCTGCAGAACTGGACGATACCGTCGTCGGAAGGTCAAGCAACCCAGTAATGGGAAGCCTGACCAGGCGGGTCCGGCAGCCAGGTCCGTGGCCCCTAAGCAGACGGCAGTGCAGCTGCCGTCTAAGAGGAAGAAGAAGAGCAGGAGTCAGCGCGAGGCCGGCCGCCGTCATAGGGCCGCTGAGGCTCTAGCGACTGCAGCCTTGGCCGCTAGTGTTGATCCCATTGCATCGGATACGGTTGCCAGTTCTGGGACCAGTGCAAGGGGGGGTGGGCTGGGAGAGAAGACAGGGACATCCCTGGCACCGACTCCGGCTTGCTCAACCATAGAAACTGGCCCCCAGGCTCTGGCAACCTGCTCCGACACCCTAGCTGTGTCATCGGCGACAGCTGCTGGGCCAGACACCAGTGCAAGGGGGACCAAACTGGGGACTGAGAAGGGGAAATCCCGACCTCCGGCCCTGGGGAAGTCTACCAAAGAAACTGGACGTCTGGCTCCAGCGGCCAAGCCGAAGACCAAGGGTCTGGCGGGCAAAAAGGGGAAAGGGAAGGGGATATTGCCAGCCAGTTCCAAGGTCCTTGGGGCGGGCGGCGCGAGGTCCATCAAGTCCAGTGGCGCTGCGGGGACGGGGACCCCTAGATCTGCGGCGCCTGCTGGAAGAGCTGGTCGCTTCAAACCGCCGGCCTCCGTCGGCAAAGGTAAGCCAGGCCCGGCCAAACGCACTCGCCTCGACGACACCATATCGCCGAGGGGTGAGCGCAAACGGCAGAGACTGGACGGCCAGCGCCGGCAAGGCACATCTTATTCAGCGGCTGCCTCATCTGACCTGAATGTCGCCATTTCGGACGAGCATACGGGTCACATCACTCGGCAGCTAGCGGATCAGCTGCTCATCGGTATATATGACTGCCTGCTGAAGGAGTGCATGCTGCCATATGAGCAAACCGGCGCTATTGGCCCCGCGTTTGTCGGTAAGCCGGTCTACCGGGACGGACATTTGCATCTGAATGCAGAGAGCTCGTTTACGGTGGAGTGGCTGAGACGGTTCGTAGCTACGGCGCCGGCTCCCTCAAACATCAAGCTGATGATGAAACGCCAGTGTGATGTCCCAGGTAGGGTGATCTGCGGGATCTTCATCCCAAATGAACATAGCTGGTGGAAGAGCACCGACCACCTAGGGCGGATGCTCGGCTACCAGAACCGCTGGGCCCAGACGGAGAGATGGATCCTCACCGCCATCGAGAAACGGCAGGACGGCTGGTGGATACGTCTTGCTATCCCGGAGGATCTCGTCCCGACGTTCCAGGAGAGGGACCGCCGCCTCTCTTGTCTGGCTGGTTCAGTGTACCTGAACTACCGCCAGTCGGGTGGGGGGTTCGGTCCCGAACCACCATCGCCCCGAAGTTGCTCCCAACAAACGTCCGCCATGGACGTTGAGGGACCTATGCAGCCATCGGCGGAAAAGGCAGGGAGGAGCGCGGAGGACCTCAGTGAAGAGGAGCTGCTGAGGAAGAGCTCTCGGGACGGATGGCGGGCTCTGCTTGGAGGAGGAGGAGGGGGATCACCATGATGCTCCCTTCAACGCCCCCCACCTTTAGGGTCATCGCGGCCAACCTCCACCACAGCTCCACCGCGACGGCTCAAGCGAGACGGTGGATGGCTGGCCAACCTACAGCGGCTGCGCTGATCCAAGAGCCGTGGATCAGAGGCGGCCAAATCTGCGGGCTATCGAATACAGGAGGTAAGTTATTTTACTTCGCGGATTGCCATGCTCCTAGAGCATGCATCCTAGTATCTAAGAATGTAGACGCACAGCCACTATCAGAGTTCTGCTCTAGAGATCTGTATGCTGTGCGTATACAAGCCCAAAAAGGATCAGATTGTAGTAAGGTCGTTCTGGCATCGGTTTACATGCACCAGGATGACGAACCTCCACCTCACGGTATGTACAATCTGATAAATTTCTGCGAGAGAGTCGGAATGGAGGTGATAGTGTGCACCGACTCCAACGCACACCACCCGCTGTGGGGGATGGCTAAATGCAACCCTAGAGGTGAGAAGCTAGTAGAATACTTGTTAACTACTAATCTAAGCATAGTGAACAAAGGCTCGGAACCGACCTTCATCACATCAAAATGCAAAACGATCATAGACTTAACTCTAGCCACTGACAAGGCTGCCGAGCTGATACAGGGCTGGCATGTCTCGAAAGAGGCCTCCTGCTGCGACCACAGATGGATCAGGTTTGACTTGAATATGACGTTTCCGGCTGCTACTCCTAAGAGGTACCCGCGTAAAACGGATAAGGCCAAGTACGTAAAACTACTCGCTGAGCGTTTAGAGTCTCATCATTGCCCGGAGTACCTTGAAGGGATTGAAGTAGTAGAATAGCAGGTAACCACTATGACTAAAATTATAGTAGATAGTTACCACGATGCATCAAACCTATCAGGGGCTATCAAACCCAACGTGAGGACCAATTTAAGGGGCCAACCATGGTGGGGTCCAGACCTGGAAAGATGTCGCACCAGAGTCAGGAAAAAACTTAATAGAGCAATGAACACAGGTAATCTGCAAGACTGGGACGAATACAGAAATGTAAAATCCCAATACAAAAAGCTTCTAAGGTACAAAAAATCCATAGGTTGGAGGAGCTTTTGCGACAGCATTGTGACCTTAGACAAGGCAAATCGGGTAAGGAAAATTCTTGCCATGCAGTCATCTGCTGAGCTTGGATCACTCCGTAAGCCCGATGGTACGTATACAACAACCTCCGAGGAGACCCAAAGAGTTCTTCTGGAGTCACATTTTCCTGGCTGCAGGCTAATGAGGACATCAGTTGCTCGTGAGGAAGATATTGCTACCCATGAAGACGGTCTGTCCGTAACGGGTAAAATTATTACGGCTGATGAGCTCAAATGGGCCATAAGCGGTTTTCAGCCTTTTAAAGCTGCTGGGCCAGATGAGATCTTCCCCGCCTTGCTTCAATGGGGACTTGGCTCCCTATCCAGCGTGCTGGTTAAGGTAATGAGGTCATGTCTCTTCTACGGGTACATTCCCCGGAAGTGGAGAGAGGTGAACGTGGTATTCATTCCTAAACCAGGTAAGAGCGACTACTCCAACCCTAAGTCATTCAGGCCGATCAGTCTCACCTCTTTTCTACTAAAGACCATGGAGAAACTGTGCGACAGGGAACTAAGGGACGGACCACTGCGGGATATACCCATGCACTGGAATCAACACGCGTACAGTGCAGGTAAATCAACAGAATCAGCACTTCACACGGTGGTAAGCTGTATTGAAGAAGCTATTGGGCAAAAGGGAATTTGTCTCGGCACCTTTATTGATATAGAGGGAGCCTTCGATAAGACTCACTTCTCTAGCATCAGGGCTGCACTGGGCAAGCATGGTGTCGATCCAACTATTATAGGCTGGATCGACAACATGCTGAACAAGCGCATAGTGCATTTTGCAGGTGAGTCTGATTCAGTGGCGGCGGCGGTTGTGAGAGGGTGTCCCCAAGGGGGAGTGCTATCGCCGCTGCTATGGAATCTGGTCATTAATGATCTTATCACCAAGCTGAACAACAACCGGTACTTCACTGTGGGGTATGCTGATGATCTGGTCATTTTAGTCTCGGGCAAATTCGCCAGTACAGTATGCGACCTAACTAGAACCGCTCTAAAAATGGTAGAGCGTTGGTGCGACGAGTATGACCTGTCAGTGAACCCCACAAAGACGGAACTGGTAATGTTGACTAATAAGCGAGTACTGGGAGAATATAGACTGCCGAAACTCTTCCAGACAGAACTCAGATTGGCAACAGAGGTAAAATATCTTGGTATTACCCTGGACAGCAAACTTAACTGGAACAGCAACCTAAATAGCAGACTCGACAAGGCCAGTATTGTCTTCTGGCATTGTAGGAGAATGCTGGGTAAGAAATGGGGCCTCTCTCCCAAACTAACCCTCTGGCTTTACAAAACAGTCATTCGACCAACTCTTTGCTACGGAGCGCTGGTATGGTGGCCAAGAACCAATCTGGCTACTGTGGAGGCGCAACTAGCAAAATTTCAGCGGTTAGCTTGCATGGCAACCACAGGTGGCTTGAGGACCACACCGACAGCTGCCATGGAAGTCATGCTTGACTTGCCACCACTGCATCTCCATATACGGCAGGAAGCTGCCGTAGCTGCGGTAAGGTTAAAAACACTGAACCTATGGAGAGATGGCACGGGACCCCACTCCCTGGCGCTCAGGGAGGCCTACGAGGATCTTCCAATCCTGGCATTAGGCAACGACAGGATCCCGAAAAGGTTTGTATTTGACAAAAAATACAAAATTCAGCTGCATGAGGACGACAACTGTGAAGGCCTTAATTCCAGAGAACTAAGGATCTTCACGGACGGATCCAAAACAGAAGCAGGTACAGGCTCTGGGGTATTCTCAGAAGACCTGAATATCTATATTTCTGCGTCGCTAGATACCCACAATACGGTGTTTCAAGCGGAATGCCTGGGAATCATTAAAGCGGCGCAAGCCGTTACAGTCAGAAAGGTAAGAGGACTTTCCATCCGCATACTCTCCGACAGTAAATCGGTACTGCAAGCCTTGGACAGTCACACAATAAACTCAGGGCTCATTCACGAATGTCATATGCAGCTTATGATGATAGGCTCTTGCAACCAATTGACGCTGCAGTGGATCAAGGGACACAGCGGTTCAAGAGGTAATGATGCAGCTGATGAGCTTGCGCGAAGAGGGTCGGACGGAAACGCTAGGCCCGCTTTCGACATACCGATACCCTTTGGTAAGGTAAGCTCACTGATTAATGAACGGACCAGGGCTCAACATGGTACCTACTGGGCGAACTGTGAGGGTTGTAGGCAGGCAAAAGAAGCTATGCCCACGATCAACCCCAAACTGACCAGGACTCTACTGAAGCTGAAGAGACCCCAACTTCGGATGATAACATGAGTTCTGACAGGTCACGGTTCTTTTGGCAAACACCTATTTACTTTAGGTGTTACAGACAGCCCCCTCTGCCGCGGATGCATGGAGGAGGAGGAGACGGCCGCGCACGTGCTCCTGGAGTGCACCAGCGTGGCCCTTTGCAGGGCAACTCACCTCGGCTCTCCGAGGTCTCTTCCCGAGGTAACAAAGAACATTAAGGGTCTTTTGGCTTTCCTCGGGGAGTTGGGTTGGCTCGATTGAGCACAAATCCCACCCGGACGCAAAATAGGCGCTCAGACGTCGACTTGCGGAAACCAGCCCGACAAACAAATACAAATACAATACCTGCAAAAAAGCGATTCCAATAATGACAGAATTCACTAGGTATAACTGTACAGTTAAATGTAAAAGCTGCCTTAAACAGGCAACAGCAATTTAGGTAAAGTGACAGTTAAATTGTAGCTGTACAGGTTTTTTTAACGATATTTCAATTCGTTTATCACTTCAAATTTCAAAGGTGCGTTTTTAGTTTTGTCTACACACATAAGATTTTTCTGTAGGTACCGATAAACTGTACAGGTGATCTAGTCGTCTGTAACCTGCTTTAACGCATGTGTATGTAGCCTATTCTTGTTGCGATGCGTACTATATTTATGGTATTTCATTTGGAATATTATACCGTACGGAATTCAGTAGGGGAAAGTGGGTAACAATGACTAAAGGGGAACAATGAATAACTATACATAAGTATCTCTGGGTATGTGGCTTACGCACACAAACACAACTGAAGTAAGCCGCGTGTGATGCCGATCGTTCAATTCAGTCCCCGCTGAGCTGCGATAGAAGGGAGGCGCGCTGTCGCGGTTTGACCAAAAGTGAGTACCGAAAAAAAATATTTACGATATTTTGAAAAGTGTTTCACATCTTTATGGTTTGTTTTTGTAATTGTCTAAGAGCTTATATAAGATTATCAATGTTTTGATTTGATGTTTTTTATTTTACTACTTTCGGAGTTGTGATAGAATTTTGTATATTTGCAATAGTTTTTTCTAACGGTCGATGGGGAACAATGAGTAATGGGCCATTGGGTAACGATGGATAGGTTGATCATTGTTCCCCATAACAAACATGCATAGGGTAAAATGAACTTTGACTTATTCTTGTTAACATTTATTTACAATTTGTTTTATTTTTAGGTTCCAAAATGCCAAGAAATACCTGTCGGAAAACATCGAAGGGGCAAAACATCATTTTATTAGTTTATAATAAAAATATACAGGGTTATTTGATTCCAATCCAAAAATGTGCAGGGGGTAATTCTCTACATCAAAACGAATAACGTTTGTTCTACAACTTTTGGAAATTCGAAAATATTTTTTCGAAAAATTGTTTGAAACAGCTGATTTTCAAGTAAAAATTAACTCGGAATATTCGAAAGAAAAGGTTTGCATTTTCAAAAGTCATAGAATAAAAGTTATTCCTTTTGATGTACAGAATAACCCCCTGTACGAATTTGGATTGGAATCCAATAATCCTGTATATATATTTATTAGCTTAGGTCAGATCTCAGTTGATTTATAAGATAAAGAGACTGATAAGGTTTTTAGAATTTATATTTTTCTTTAATTTGTAGGTAAAATTAGATTTTTATAATAAATGAAACATTCAGAGTTGTACGTTTATAATGCGATTTTAACAGAATGTTATTTTCTAATAAAAACTCAAGATAAACCAAAGTTTTCTTTCTTTTACATCCCATGCAATTTCTTTAAAATTCATTGTAACCCGTATGTTCATTGTTACCCTATCGGTTATTCAAGGTGCCCCAGTCCTGGGGAACAATGGATAATTTCCCATTTATAAAAAAAATGTCTTTTGTGCCCTAATTTTTGAAGTTAGCTTCAAAATCATACGCTCAATTTGTACTTCGATAATTTACCCATAGTATAAATGTAAAAATACTCTCTTAGATACACAAAAAAGGGTTATTTATAGTTTTAGAAAAAACGTTATCCATTGTTACCCGGCTTCCCCTAAGTACCTAGTTTGCGTCAACACTTACTTCATTATTTCCAAAGGTTCTGGAACGTTGTACTCCTTGCTCAAGAATCTTCTGATCAATTCCATCACCTTAGTTTGAAGGACATCGTTTGGAGTCGCTTCTACCTAAGATACAAAGAAACGTATTTTAAAAACATAAGTTTTGGAAAAAAAATTTAGAATGCCATTCTACTTACCATCGAACATCTTTAAAATTTAAAAATTTGTTAGAAACAAAAAATAAACAAATAAACAACATTTCACTACATTACACACAGCTCAATCTAGCCCCAAACTAAGCACACGGCTTGTACTATGGGTACTAGACAACGGATATACTACATATTATACCTTTTTTTTGTAAATACATACATAATATTATACATAGAAAGACATCCAGACCAGATACAAATATTTATTTTTTAGCATAAATATTTGCACCCGACGGAAATAATACAAAATTCAACAAAATAGCCACAACTGATTTGAGAACGTTCACTTTATTTGAAGTCGGTTAAGAATGACACACACGAACTGGTAGATGCGTTTTAATTACCTAGTTTTCACTGACCTTTATAGCCCTTTCTCCACAAAACCAAGCAGTAACGGTGTCATTAGCAGACATCGGTGGTGATATGCCATCGTTGCCGTACAACCACAAATCATCTTCGCTCAGTTTCTTCCTAAAACGAATAAGATGTTTTTAGTAGGTAGTTAGGTAAACGAAATAAATAAGTTTAGCTAAATAAACTAACTAAATAATAGTTTTTTTTTACAATTACAATTGTTAACTTTAACTTTAACTTACCTATTTGTGTTTTGTGTCTAGAATAACTTAATAAAACTTGATTAACTTAAAAAACAGATGACTTTGATAATATTGATAGTAGGTATATTTAAAGAAGACACCTACTTGTCTTCTCCTTTCCAAATAAAAGCAAGTCCTTGCGCTCCACCCCACCAGTTCTCTCCAAATCTTAGTATGACTTTAGTACACGTGCCGAACGAAATGTTGTTGATAGCTTCTATTTTCTCATTTGGTAATGCTGGTGTGAATAGGGTTTCGTATCTGAAGGAATTACAAAAAAACTTTAGTTTTGATGGGAAGAAATAATGAAGTTTCGTCACACTTACCGACTAATTTTGTGTTCTAATTATCCCATCGTTTTAAAAAACACCTTAGCTACCAATTACCTTCGTTTATATCTTATATATTCATCGATTGCTTGGAAGAAATTGGCCTTTGAAGATTAACGCCGCCCATCTACGGCTCTACAAAGTTATTTTATATACCTAACCAGAAAGTTCAACGTTGATCGAGTCATTAGTGTCTAGTGGATAAACTGCGCGGTTAAGCCCTAGGGCCTGCCTAGGGCACCCTCGCTCGAGTGTTGGCTCTGGAGCCTGCAGCAGTTCCGTTTTGGACATAAGGATATATAAGAATATTATGTAACTCGTCTTACTTCGCCTTAAGTACTCCAAGAGAGGGTGTGACGATGACATGCGGCGCGGTGTAGGTCTCCCCGCCCGACGTGGTCACCACCACGAGTTGGGGCGTGTCCGGAGACCACGCGATGTTGGTCACTTCGGTGCTCAGTCGCATGTCCAGGTTTGGAATACCGGGACCGTTGTTGTAACGATTCTATAGCAACAACTTAATAGATCGTAAAAAAATTTCGTTGTTTTTTTTATAATAACTGTATAGACAGGCAACCAACGCGATGAAAAAGGAAGCGAGAGGAAAGATGTCACCAGAGCTCGAAGGCAGGCTATACGTTATTTGGCGGGTTGTGTGTTTGTGAATGTGATTGCGTTTTTCAGACAGAGTTACTCTCGCACTTTTAATATTAGTAAGTATAATTATTCTAGTAGGTACAGATTATTACTCCAGTTCCACTATAGTTCCAAATATGCCAGAATGTGAATCACACGATTGTTTCAAAAATACCCCATGACTTTCTTGTGTCATCTTCTCACCTTCTGAAGACACAGTAGTGGGCTGACGTTTCCAAACGATAATGTGATATTATCTGAATGATGAATATATTTTGAATTTGTATTTGACTCACCAATAAAATCTCAAATAGAGTTTTATATCCATACGTATGCCAGCTCATCTCCTGTATGCCCTCTAGGTCTTGAAACTGAGAAGCAGTAGTGACGTCATCCCAGCTGTTACAGGACTCATATGCCTGGATCACCAGGTCCATGAAATGAAAGTACTCGTTCAGGAAATCTGTGTCGTTCAGAAGGGCTGGGTACTTTTCAGCAATAAAATCTTGAGTTCTGGAAAATACGTAAGAGGTTAATGGTGCCCAACAGGATTGTGAGATTTGGTACTTACGTCCACTTTGGTATTTGCGATAGATAATTGTTCAACCGCTATTTTATCTGATGGAAAGTGATGATTTTGTAGTCTGACGTAGCACACTCAACTAAAAGAAGAATGGGACTATAGACGGCAGTGGAACAAGATCCTACCTATCTTCCTTAGTGTCTGCACCAGTCTAAGTATCTAAACACGGATGTGTCAGCTTAGCGCTACACCTTAGGTGGCCGCAGCTGAAGCTTTCCACTGAGATACCGCTTTTAGTCGCCTTTTTACGACGGGTAGAGGATACCAAAACTATATTATTTTAGATACAGGGTTTCAAACTTTTGCTTTTAGAATTTGGGGCTTACCGTCTAGTAATAAATTTCCCTAAAGTTTCAGGCTTCTCTGGCGGGTCGTTTTGCACATCAAGCCCAAATACGACCAGATCAAACAAGATTGTAGCGTTGAATCGACTTCCATCAGAGCGGAACGCTGAGGTAGCTAGCTTTTGTGGTAGAATCGTGATGTTGTTTTCTTGAGCGAGACGGTAGGTTGTGCTGTTTGTGGTGCCATGGATCCTGGTAACGAACGTCTACAGTTTATTATTATTATTTCTAGAAGGGGACGCCAGCACAAGCACCAGGCGGGTGATCTGTCCTCTCATGTTTGGATCATTCCACCCAGTCCCCAAAACGTCTACAGTTACTAAAAAACCAGCTAACTGAGAGTCGGACTCGCGCACGATGGGTACCGTACCACTATCACAATTAAATAAATAAATAAATCCTTTGACCAACACACAGCGCCATCTAGCCCCGTGGTAAGCTGCTTAGCTTGTGTTACGGTGACTAGACAACGGATATACTATTACAATTATACGTACCATTCAGCCCCTTCCTCGACAGTTCCGCTGCCCCATTTGACAGTCTTGACTCTCCCTCCGAGCCGGTCTTGTGCCTCGAGTGCTAACACCTTCTTGCCTGCCTTGGCTAAAGTCGTAGCTGCTGCGGTACCGGAGGCGCCCAGACCTACCACTATCACGTCATATTCTGCCGACGGCACTGGGTTGCTATTGATCAAATATTGGTCTCCGTAAATCTTCTATCATGCTTGAGTCACACTTGTTAAACATTATTACTAGCCAAAATAGTTATCGATAATAATAAATAACGATTGAAAAAGAAACATAAGAAGATATAAATAGAAAATATCGCCTTTTTTTAATATCTTTGTTTAATTTCTATATATCATTTTAATTTTTAGTGAGTTTTTAATTTAGGCTGCAAGATTGATTGCGTTTGGATGTGTTGGACTGTGATCACGTCAGTGAAACCAAATAATGCAGCTATATTTCAATAATATTCTTTTAAACTTTTATGTTTTTCAGTACCTACTTGTTATGTTAATCTTACCACGATGCTTGGAAAATAACTGCCAAAACACAGACGACAGTCAGGGTCGCCATATCTTGTGTGATTAAACGGGAGTCTGACCCCAGCCTACGTATATCTAGACAAGTTCAAGATCTAACTTCAGATATGTAAGTAAATGTAGTCATTACCTAATCCTTATCTTACTTACTACAAAACATAGTCGTGTTTTAAATATTATGTCTGTTTATTTAAAACTGATGAAGTCTACAGACCTTTAGATTTAACTGCGCAGTTTTATTTATTTAACTTAGATTCTAAAATCAATACACTACAATATAATGTGTCACTAATGTACACCAAACTTAGACTAAATTGAATCTAGATTTTGTAGGTTGCTTAAAGAAATCGATACTGCCGAATTTAATTGTTTACAAGCAGGTTTATTCCGATTAGATTATTAGTTCAAACTTCAATTGTACCTTCAGTTCTTAGTTTTCTATGTAGGCAAAACTAAGAACAGGTACGCTACAGGCAGTGACTCATAGTTCTAGATCCGCAGCGTAACGCTCCCTATCGTCCCAGGATGTCCGACTGTTTTGACATCTAGGGCACTCCCGCAAGTTGCCCGACGGAGTGTCGGACAGCTGTGTGCGGGCCATAGGGCCGGCGCGGTTGGGAAGAACAGAAGAACACCAGCCAAGCAATGTATCAGCATCGCCCGGTGAACTTCGTACCACCAAATTTCTAGTTCTGTAGCAAAACACTTTGATGTACCTGCCTATCTACGACGCATGCAATCTTCGAGAACACGCGCGACGTTCCTAGAAGCGGCGGGAAGGTGCGGGAGGCGCGAGTGGTGGGGCGGCGCGGACGCATCCCTACCGCTCGCTATATAAGGAGACTCGCCGCCCGTAGTAAATCAGTTAGCTTAGGACCTTCTCCTGAGATAGTCGCAAGACAGTCCAGAGAATTCCCCTTAAAGTAGTAAGCAAGGTAGTCGCAAGACAGCCCACTTAACTGCCCAGTAACTCCCTCTCGAGCACAGATCGAGGTAGTCGCAAGACAGCCCGTTCTTCCGCTCTAGTTCGCTTCCTGAAACTGTGTGTAGACTAAAGGTTGCTACTGAATAAAAGGTATCTACAAACCACCTGCTGTTTAGTATCAAAACCCACCTACAAACTGGCGCTCAACGTGAAAAAGTTGAAGGAAGAGGAAGAAAATAGTAGTGAAGAAGAAGAGGAAAACATGGCAATTCAAATGACAAAAGAGCATTTTGAGAAATTAGTAAGTCGTATTCCAGCATCACCCCCATCTCAAATAAAATTTTTACGAGGTGTACGCTGCGGTTCCACGGGGAGCGGGAAGTCAACAAAGTGGAAGAATTTGTAAACGCCTTAAGCATTTATAAAAATATCGAGAAAATAACAGACGAAGATGCTTTGGAGGGACTACCGCTATTACTACGGGATACAGCCAGCACATGGTGGATTGGAATTCGAGCGGAGGTAAAAACATGGTCGGCAGCGCTAGCAGCGATTCGTTCGGCGTTCGCTCCAAAATCCCAACCGCACGAAATTTATATTGAGCTGTTCGAAGATCGACAGGGTGAACATGAACCTATCGACTCTTTCTTGTGCCGGAAGAGGGCGTTGCTCGGCATGCTGCCAAACAAGCGTCACAAGGAAGAAGAGCAGCTAGACCTCATCTACGGGTTACTAAAGATTGATGCCCAAAGCAAAGTAGCCCGCAATGAAGTGAAGACCTTCACAGACCTGGTGGAAAAGGTGAGACACATCGAGTCCCTGCAAAAGGCCACCAATAATAAACTAATAAAGGAGGACCAAAATCCAAGTCCCTTTTTAAAGAAGAAGCGTGAATATGTAAAACGATGTACGTTCTGCAGCCGAAAGGGACACACAACAGAAATATGTCGCTTCCGAATTGCCCAGGAACTAGCCAAATCTGAAAGAAACAGCAAGATACCAGCCGAGACAGTGAAGGAGGAAAGCCCTATCACTTGTTATGGATGTGGAAAACCAGGGGTGTTTCGCAGCAACTGCACCACTTGCAAAACAAAGGATAGTCCACCGCAACCAGTGCATTTCCATGCGACGGATTGGGCGATCCATAGTTCAGCGAAAGTCCCGACTATAGACATTCTGTTCGCAGGAATTAAAGGGCACGCAAACATAGATACAGCTGCACGAACCAGCGTCGCTGGCATTAAATTGTACAATATAATGAAAGAGACAGGAGTCATCTTTGAAGACAAACAAACGGTTGTTGGTTTAGCTGATGGTACTAATAAGGAAATGGCGCTCTTGTCGGCGAAAGTAATAATTACCATTGGGAATCGCAACCTGCCAAAAAATTTCACCATATTCCCAGAAGCTGCTGACAACCGAACGCTCCTTGGAATTGATTTCTTAGATGAAAACGGAATTATACTAAATTTGGCCCAAAGGTTTTGGTACTTTATAAACGAACCAAATACTAAATACCAATTTATCCGCTTGTCTTCGCCAGGGGCCACGAGGAAACTAAATTTCAATGAGAATGAAAACAAAGAAAAGGAAAAGGGACTATCTAGTTTTCTGAAATGGACAAAAGAGCTTCACCTAATATCCACACTTGACTCACCTGCGTCGAGCCCTATGAGAGAAGAGCGTTGGAAGCTTCAAAAATTGGATACTCCACCACGACCAACACGACCTCGCGAGCCACGCGAGATTGATTATACTGGACCGCAGGATCCCAGGGTTGATTATTTACCAATAAATCATGTACAAATGTATTCTTTTGACTGTTTATTTCATAACACCAATAATACAACTCTTACACTCACAGAATTAGGCCAATTAGAGTCATTACTTGAGGAATACAATGATATATTTAGTACATCTGGAGAACCCACTCCATATGCAGAACATAAAATTGACAAAGTCGCTGAAACAACTAGTTTCATTCCTGCAAACGGCCTCTTGGTATCGCCGCTTTATAAGTAACTTTGCTGAAATAGCAAGACCACTAACAAATCTAACAAAGAAAAATCAAAGCTGGAAATGGACAGAAGAACAGGCAAAATTATACGAAACCCTGAAAAAAGCATTAACGACGGCACCTGTATTAAAACAAGTGGATTATACCTTACCGTATATAATAAAAACAGATGCCAGTAATTATGCAATCGGAGCAGCTCTCCTGCAGGGGGAGGGTGAAGATGAACACCCTATCGAATATGCCAGCCGCCTTCTTACACCAGCAGAACGAAATTATACAGTAACCGAAAAGGAAGCTTTGGCCATTGTATGGGCTATATCAAAATTTAGAGGATTCATTGAAGGTTCAAAATTTCTAACCATAACAGACTATCAGCCACTAAAATGGTTACTTAGTCTAAAAGCACCTACGGGATGACTAGCAAGATGGGCACTACAGTTACAACATTACCAATTTGTAATAAAATACTCGCCAGGAAAAACTAATGTCCTAGCAGATCATCTCTCGAGACCACCGTGTAATGATTGTGATGAAACTTGTGAATTATGTCGCATTGAAATAGATGTCCCAAAACGCAATGAAAAAGCAATTAGAGATGAACAAATAAAGGACGAATTTCTCGAATTAATAATAAAGTCACTCGAAGAAAAAACCGAGACAGAAAACTACATTCAATGGACAAAGAGAGGTTACCTCCTACATAAGGGAGTATTGTATCGATTTACTCCAGAGCAAGAAGACGAAAACGCTAAATTAGTAATTCCTCGTCATGAAGTACCCAATGTTGTGAAAAAATACCATGACTCACCAACAAGTGGTCATTTTGGGATTGATCGAACTGTAAAAAGAGTTGAAAATATATTTTTCTGGAAAGGATTAAGAAACGACGTCAAGAAGTATATTAAAACTTGTATAGAATGTCAAAGATACAAACCTTCTAATAAAAAACCCGCAGGATTATTGCAGTCCACTGCCAATACACAACGTTTTGAAATAATATCAATCGATTTATTTGGCCCGCTACCCAAAGGACCAAATGGTGAAAAATGGATTTTTATTATAGAAGACACTGCATCACGATGGGTAGAATTATTCGCATTAAGAGATGCAACCAGGGGATGTCAGCTCTATAACAGACGCATGCCAACACGAGCATTCAATGAGGGTGGGATGTTTTGAACTGAGATAAAGCTCTACAAAAGAGCAAGACAGCAAAGATTATGCTTCAACTTACTTCATTTAATATTTCGTCTATGGTTGGAACTGAAACATTTTCAAACAAAATGGCGTTTTTTGAATTTTCAGAAACTTTTCATTGTGTTGTTTTGTTGTGAGTTTTTGCTAGAATTTAATATTGCAGAGTAGTGGTACTATGAAAAAGAGACTCAATTAAGATAATATTTTCGGTGTTTATATTGTGAGAAAGAGACTCCGTTGCGAAATTGTTGATTTTTGTTATAAGTGTGGTATTCGTGCAGAAAGAAGACTCTTCGGTGACTTTTCACCGATTTCCCGAGCCTTCTGTAAATAACTCTTTGTAGTAAGTATCCTTTGCTCCCTGTACACAGAAGAATACCTCTATAAAAATTTCAAGTTTTAAAACATGTGTTTTTATTTTAGGGCTAAAGTATGGTCTACATTTTGTTACCCTGATGAACATTGGTCTTCTGTTCCATCATGGATCAGGTTACACAAACAACACAAAATTCTGTGTGGTGGACATTTTGATAATTCATCTTACACCAGTGATGATAGGAAGAGATTGATAAGTTTGCCATACCTACTGAGGCTCGACACATATTAGTCGAGTTACGAAGTAAGGAGCTTCATTCGTCAACAGCACCACCAACACCAAAAATACAAGTGAGTTGTAACTACGTACATAATATAACTACCTACTTACTTCATGGTCCTATTTCTTTACTAAGTATAGTAAATTTGATCTAATTCTATATGGATATAAATATAACAAACTAGCTGTGCCCCTCGGTATTACTCAGAATAGGAATCAAAAGTATGTCCTTCTCCAAGGTCCATCTATCTCAATACCAAAATTCACCAAAATCGGTTCAGCAGTTTAGGCATGAAAACAACACACAAAATTACTTTCACATTTATGATATTAGTGGAATATTCATAAAAAGATGGTCGGCCACAACAACTCATACAAAATGTGCCTATGTGTTTCAGATCGTTCCTGTTGCTAGCACTTCACAAGGTTTAATGTCTTTAGAACAGCCCAATAAAAATATCCCAGTAACCCAAACCAAGGTATTTGGAATTTATTTATTTGTTTATCCTAATTTCTTCTATGGTTTTCGCGATTTTGCCTAATAAAACACTTTATTTATCCGGTTTTATCGCGTTTTTATTTATTATTTGAACCGAGCTTTCGCCAACTTTACAGTTGGCTTTTTCAAGGTTGACTGAGATGTAATTTATCTATTTTAAACATTCTAAAAAGTTACAGTAAACTACCGCCTCATAATTATTGCAATAAAAACGTTCCAGTGTACGCAGACTATAGAGTTATTGTGATAGTTTTCAATTTAAATTATAATTATTTTTATCCCTAACTAGCTCAAAAAAAGCGAAAGCTCGGTTTAAATAATGAATAAAAACGCGATAAAACCGGATAAATAAAGTGTTTTATTTTGTTTATCCTATTTATGATATTAGTAGAATATTCATAAAAAGATTGTTGGCCACAACAATTCAGGGATGATTTATATTACATTGTCACCGAGCCGAGACGGGCCGATTTTTGTATGAAAATAGCACAGACAACTTCCCAAAACGACAACTTCTGAAAACGACATCTTCCGAAAATGACAACAATGCCTAATTTATAGGAGTTGGCATACTAATGTCGTTTTTGTCAAATGCTTTGGTACAAAACTGCCGATTTTCAAACATTTTTGTTGTGTTAAAATGACTAAGAAATTTTCTAGTAAAAAGACTGACCTATAACTCCAAATGAGTTTGGTTATTGACAATAGACCCTTTCTTAGCGTAAGTGATAGAGACTAGGCTTGAACTACGGGATATTTTTGTAGAGATTATATAGTATTAATCTTTTTCAGACGAATTACCGCAAGAGGCTATTGCCACTGCGGCTGTGGTTTCTATACATAGACTCGTTTAGTTGACCGAAAACGAAGCAAACCCTTACAAACTTACAAACGTGTCCACAACAAGCCTACATGGAACATGCTTCGATCTAAATAAATAATTTCATCATCGAGACTATATTTTATTTATTTCCAGCATTAGTTTGGTTTATAAGTAATTATAATATTATACTTACACCAAACTCGTGGTGCAATCAAACTTGAAAACTCAGTCATCGAACATTTGACGCATAGAATCCACAAGTAATATTGATTGTGTTATCCAACCCATTCATACTGTGCTATGTATGATTCAAATGTTCAATCACTAATTGCCGCACTCAGATACGTTTTATGGTTACTTACAACTATCACTAAATAAAGAATTCGAAAATCTTTACGGTAATGATAGTTTAACCAATAAACGTCTCTGAGTGCGGAAGTAATACTAGCATTTAAATTTCCCTAGCGTTTCCCGCGCGATCGTAGTTCATGTGGGCGGGAACTGCAGCGCTAGGGGGCGCTGTGTTCGCATATCGAATGTATGAACCTATAGTTCTTCTCCGCTAAGAGTAATAGTGTTCTGTGGATGCAACCGCACAACAATGTGCAATGACACTTTTAAACGAAGTATTTCTCAGATATGGGTTACCCCGGCGAATCAGCAGTGACAATGGAGTACAATTTATATCCGCAGTGATGCAACAACTAACATTTTGCTTGGATATACAACAAGTATTAAGTCCGGTATACCATCCAGAACCAAACATAGTAGAACGGAAAAACAGAGATTTGAAAACTCAGTTAAGTATTATGGTCAAAACCAGACATAACACATGGCCAGAAACTCTCCCGGCAATACGTTTTGCAATGAACTCAAGTTTTAATCGAAGTACTGGATTCACAGCTGCATATTTAACATTTGGAAGAGAAATGAGAACACTGTTCGAAATAAAACAAGACTTGAGTCAAATACTCCGTTCAGAAAATTTTATCGAAGAGATAACTCCTCAGTTAAAGAAATTGGCACAAGACGAACATAGAGATGACCAACATCCAGTTCCCCTTGTACCCATTCGACGTCGAGGACGACCAAGGAAGAACAATATCAACACAAATCCTGGTCCTCATACGAGACGTTAATGAGTACCAGAGGGGGAGAATGTAGCAAAACACTTTGATGTACCTGCCTATCTACGCATGCAATCATTCGAGAACACGCGCGACGTTCCTAGAAGCGGCGGGAAGGTGCGGGAGGCGCGAGTGGTGGGGCGGCGCGGACGCATCCCTACCGCTCGCTATATAAGGAGACTCGCCGCCCGTAGTAAATCAGTTAGCTTAGGACCTTCTCCTGAGATAGTCGCAAGACAGTCCAGAGAATTCCCCCTAAAGTAGTAAGCGAGGTAGTCGCAAGACAGCCCACTTAACTGCCCAGTAACTCCCTCTCGAGCACAGATCGAGGTAGTCGCAAGACAGCCCGTTCTTCCGCTCTAGTTCGCTTCCTGAAACTGTGTGTAGACTAAAGGTTGCTACTGAATAAAAGGTATCTACAAACCACCTGCTGTTTAGTATCAAAACCCACCTACAGTTCCTTTTTTATTTTATAGTCAATTAATCAATCATTTATTTGCGAATAAAGGTTACAAAGATGTTACAAAATAATAAGTGTTCTCTCTATTCTACCCATTAGGTGGTGCAAATTACAATTAGGATATTATTATGTAATTTATTTTCATAATATTACTATTCTTTACTTCAAATACAATAAGAGCATTTTTCCGTTTCTAAAGTTAATTTCTGTTAAATTGGATACATCGTCAAAAATTATAAATAGAAAACAAAAGATATATACAATCATTTTCCCAACAAGAACGAACCAAAAAAAATTGTTTAGACGTAATGTTGCGTAGTCAATGAGAAATCCTTATACTTAATTTAAGTCCATCTCTCCGTATGTCCGCGATCTCGCTCAGAGACGCTAAGTTCTAATTTGTAAAGTTGTAACGTTGCATAGATAGAGTATACTTATTGATTACGCCGAAAAAGTACCATACTGCAGCATTTAGAAAGCCATATTAAACCTACCTCCCGACATGTAAAAAGGGAGTTAATTCTTATATTTCACAAAAAAAACTAAAAGGTTGCTAAAGAGAGATCGCGAGAGACAATTGAGGTCATCCAAAGTTTGACTGGAATACATAACTTTAGGCGATAAAGGCCGCCTCTTGTTCCTCCTAGGACAGAACGTTACATTACTGCTTTAATATAACGGAACACTTTTTAGTTCCACGTGAGCATTCTGAGCATTCATTCATTCTTCTAGAGCATTCCCATAAAATAAACTTCTTTACCTTCGGCTCCTTCGACGTTTTAGCATAATTATTATGCTTTAAACGCATGCTACCTGCTGCGCGGGTAGAAAGGGCAAGGTTTGCGTACGTGACTTGCGTGGCTTGCTTATTGGCTAACTAGGTAATAAGCATGCAACCATATAGGTAAGCATGCTAATTTAGTAGCATGCTTTTTTAGTGGCGTTGCAACAGTACCATAATGCATAATTAGGTATGATGCATAATAAGCATGCTTTAGCATACAGCTAAATTTATTTTACACCTCTCGGTGATCATAGCCACAAGTGAATAGACAAGAATGTACCTACACACTCGCTGATGTGCCTCTCGGACGAGACCTTTCGGCGAGACTTGACAAGGGCACTCGTTGGAGAGTAGGTTTACAGCCGCCATTATTCGTTGATAATGTAAAAATAACCGGTAAAACAATAATCGACTAAAATTATGCCAGAACACCACTACTAGCAATTTTTGTATTCTGTGGTGCAATCAGAATTTAGAACACAGAATATTTTTACTCTGTAGCTATTGTTTTGTTTTGCGATTTTGCAGAAGATTTTGGATATATCCAAAGATTTTCTGAATACCTGTTATAATGAATGGAACCGATACAATACATTATTTGGAATTAGAGAGTATATGTCGAACTTGCCTTAGAACAAATACCGATGTATATCCAATGTCGGTCGAGCTTAGAAATTTTTATAATACTTTGGTCGGTAAGGTATGAACAATTTCTAAAATTCTTTCTATTATTATTATATTAATATCATGAGGAGGATGAAGGACATTTTTATTTATTTGCATAATTATGCAAACGTAACGTAACTACGTTAATTACATTAGATAGTATTTGAAACATCGCATTTAGTTTTCATAGAAGTGTATGTATGTCAGAATTTAAATTAGACGCTGCACATTTATTTAAGTAGGTATCTCTCAAATTTTAAGGGGGTTTTCTGTGTTCAACGATACAACACATAATCTTATCTTACTAATATTATAAACGCTAAAGTTTGTATGTATGTGAGGTTGTTACTTTTTCACACAAAAACTACTGAACCGATTGCGATGAAACTTGGAATATAGGTAGCTGGGGACCTGGATTAACACATAGGCTACTTTTTATCCCGATATTTCCGCGGGAACGGAACTTACGCGGGTGAAACCGCGGGGCGCAGCTAGTTATTATATAAGGCGGTATATCTTTAATTCCAGATATCAAATGAAGAATACAACATGAGTACCTGTTTAAAATGCCGCTTGCTGTTCCGGAAAATGATGATATTCAAGCAACAGTGTCAGACTGCCAATGAAATTATGAAAGAAATCATCTTTATGGTATGTAACCTACTGTGTTCAGCATTGTTCTAGATCCAGTGGAAATATCAGGATCAAAAGGAGGGTGAAATAATTTTTGAAACCGATTCAGTAGCCTATTCATTACAAACAAATTAATAAATTTTGGTCTTTATAATATTGTATAGATTTATAATTATTTACAAATACATTGTTTATTTATATTTGTGGAACATATACCAAATATACCTATAAGTAAATTGCTTGTACTTTTAAAAAAATCTCAGAACTTACCTTGACGTTTCAACTAGTTGCTAACTATGTCATAACTATGTCTTGGTCCCAAAAACTCCTTATAATCGAATTTATTAAATTTTTTCAGGATAAAAAATCCATGCACCTAATCCCACAACTAAATACTCAAAGTTTAACCATAAAAACAGAATCCCACTACATTGGACCAAATGCACCTACAGACTCTGAAAATGAACCAAGTAACATTACAGATCTATCAACCAATGAACTCAGCGACTTATTCAATGACAACAATTCATTTACAAGTGAATTAAATAATGATTTTACACTTAAAGTCGAAAATGATGCTTTTGATAATGATAACGATGATGATTTGCCATTAGTCATGCTCAAAGATTGTAAACCTAGAAAAAAGAAAGGGAAAAGAGATAAAAAGTTCACAGAAAACAGAAAATTTAAAGGTAAAGCAACAGATAATGGTAAAAACAAAAGAAAGAAAGAGAAGAAAGAATTGAAAGAAGGTTTTACATCGAGAATGGTGCAGGAAACTGAGGAGTATGTGGTTATTAAGTTAAGTAGAGACCAGGTAAGCTACATTTTTTAAACATGTATTGGTCATGTTAGGTCACCATCACCGTGAGTTACCAGTTAACTCAAACCCTATAAGGGTCTTGGGAAACTGAATGAAATGATACCAACATGAGGGGACCGATCACCCGTCTGGTGGTCCCCTATTAGAAATAATAATAGTTCTCTAATAGTTATTAATGAAAATACATATACGTTTATTTTCCCAAAAAATGATACATTTAAAAATTAGAAATAGCAGTGGAGCTCGCACTAGGTCTAGTAGCCTGTGACGCGAGTCTCCTTTTACCAGGAAGGCAAAGGAAATAAAGTTGTAGTAGTGAAAACATGCTTTGTCTGTTTCCGTAACAAGAACTTTTAAAGTTAACAGAAAGAAACTAAAAGCGGAATAACTACTCCAACCTTATTCCCCTTTTATTAAAAAGGCTATAAGTGACAAGAATAAGCTATAATGAGGAATATAAATAAAGAAAAACAAATATGTTTTTTTCAGGTACTACAAGAAATGCATGAGAGGTCACAGAGTGAACTGTACAAGAGATATCCGTTTAAATGTGAGAAATGTGTGAAGGGGTTCAATTTCCAAGACGTACTGCAAACACATATGGAGAAACACATCGAGGTAAACTACACATCTATTTAACTACACTTCTATAATAAAGATGTAGAGGGATGTAGCTAGGGGGTGTGCTAATAGTCCCTCGCGCTTAGTTGTACTACACATCTATAATACACCTGTATTATAGATGTGTTAAATACACTTGTATTATAGATGTGTAGTTGACCTAGGCCCTGTACACCTGTACAGGGTCATAGGTTAGAATGGGCGCTAAGGTCAACTACACATCTATAATACACCTGTATTATAATTGATTATTTCAAACATAATTTCATGTTTTTCCAGGAGAACGGTAGTTTTCAATGTGACATGTGTCATCAATATTGCCCCAGTGTGGTGTCACTGAGAGGGCACATCAAATCTCATACAACAAGGTAAATATCTATTTATAAAACATAAAATTCATTGTCCTGATTGATTGACTGACTGAACTATATGAAATGTAATTTAGGGTGTGGTCTTTGTCATGTGTAGGTATCCACTAAGAAATGGTTTTTCGAAATGCCACCTCTAAGGGAAAAAGGTGTCCAGGAGTCTTACCCATTCATTGGTTGACAAGAAGACATCGCCCATAGGCGATAAGGACGCCCATTTTGCCATTTTAGTTTTAAGTTTGACCTAATTTGTGTTTTTGTTACAATAAAGTGTTACTATATCTATTGTTCTATGTTTTTATTCAATAATAAGCCGGTCCGTATGGCGCGTTTTAAATCCTGCCCTTTGTGTAGGTACAAGTGTAAGATGTGCACACACATCCGCTCTAGTCGACAACATCTGCTGGAGCAT
Organism: Idaea dimidiata; assembly: GCA_949358125.1. Taxonomy (NCBI): domain Eukaryota; kingdom Metazoa; phylum Arthropoda; class Insecta; order Lepidoptera; family Geometridae; genus Idaea; species Idaea dimidiata. The sequence goes on from OX442332.1 coordinate 8,364,261, forward strand.
GTTGCCATCGCTCACCACAACCAGCGCTCTACGTACGAGTGTCACTCCTGCCTGTTTACCACCAAGTTAGTACATCTGTATGTGTAGATACAAGTGTAAGATGTGCATACACATCCGCTATAGTCGACATCGACAACATCTGCTGGAGCATGTTTACCACCTAGTCAGTACAGCTTCATGTGTAGATACAAGTGTAAGATGTGGACACATCCGCTCTAGTCGCCATCGACAACATCTACTGGAGCATGTTTACAACCTAGTTAGTACAGCTTCATGTGTAGATATAAGTGCAAGATGTGCATACACATCCGCTATAGTCGACATCGACAACATCTGCTGGAGCATGTTTACCACCTAGTCAGTACAGTTTCATGTGTAGATACAAGTGTAAGATGTGGACACATCCGCTCTAGTCGACAACATCTGCTGAAGCGTTTTTGCGATTGAGGCACGTAGCGACATCTACCGGCTTCTTTACAGATTAATTGCAATTATCTATTTACATAGAAATAAATACAACATTGAGATGTTTGGAACGAATTCCTTCAAAAAATCTGTCTCCTAAAATGTACGAAACACTTTAAAAATGAAATAAAGGTAATTGGAAGCTACATCTCTATGTTGTATTTATTTCTATGTAAATATAAAAATACAAGCCGGCGACCTGCAATAGTTTACCGGTAGATGTCGCTACGTGCATCAGTCGCAAAAACAAACAGATGCAGTCCACTTACATTACAACAGAACGGGCACCTGTGGCTCAGACGAAAATAATAAAAAAGTCGTGATGGCTTCTTCTTGTCATTTTATATGACTATATTCCATTTGGACACTAGCCAGTGTCAAGTTTTATTAATATTTGCATCGAAACAGTAAAGCCGTCATAGTTAAAGTCAAGTCGAGGGAATCATTATAAAACAGCGGCCGTTTACGTGCGTGAAGCCGGCTTCGTCTCCACGCACGGCTTTCGAAAGGGGCTCCATAGCCCCGTGATACTGGACGTATAACAGAATTAAAACGTGGTATTTTTTAATATTTTTATTTTTAAAACTAGCTGCGCCCCGCTGTTTCACCCGCGGAAGTGAAAAACGCGATATCACGGGCGCGGGCGGCCGAGTGGTTCTCGAGCGGTTGCACTATTTCGTTAATACTAATTGGATTTCAATGAAAAGTATACCACGACCTTCCTCGAAAATAGAACAGTCCAATATTGAAAACAGATTTCATTGGGATAAGAAGTTTTTAATTGTATAGGGAACAGACATAAACAGAGAAACAGACAGACAGACATGAATTTCAAAAATATATAATTGTGTTCTACTACTTTTTCTAAGCCGTCTATACAACTTTTTATTAATTTACTTCCAAGTACAGACTTTTTGTCCTCTCTTCCTTTATTATAAGTCTCAATAAGTATATATTCAAATATTGTCCCACAGTAAACGCACAGTGATGCAGCGTCACGTGAGATCGCACGCCGTGACGGAGCCCCACGCCTGTCACAAGTGCGGGAAGCTCTTCAAGAGTGTCGACTCGCTTAGAGTACATACTATGTAAGTCAAAAGTCAACATTATTTATTTCCATAGGATGCTTGTAAAATACAAAAGTATGGTCATGGTTACGTTTTAAGGTCTAAAGATTTTAGTGTGGGTTCGGAACGCGCCCTCCGATTAGAAGAAGCCACAAGAAACTCATTGGTTTTTTTGTGATCATGTGTCAATCGTCATAGATGATATAGATATCTATAATTTGAACTGGAGCAATCAATAATCATGTCCATGGATTCTTTTCATTCAGATATGAAGACGTAGCATAGTACGCCTTTTACACAATTTATGTTTAAAGTCAAAGTATAAAGCATTTAAGAAGCTTGGGAGTTTCTGAGTTCCGATCCCGTGGGAACATTGAGATCAAACGTGGTCTTTGTCCTATCTATCTCGTTACTAAAATTTATCGAAATCGGTTCAGCGGTTTAGACAGACAGTTACTTTCGAATTTGTAATTAGTAATAAAAATTACAATGCCAGCGCGAGCGGCCTGATTGCGTAACTCTGTTGCTAACAAGTCTCAATTGAAACAATTGAAATTGTTCTATTCACGTCATTTTTCAAGTCAAAAAGTAGCAAACGAATTGTCATTGCAAACTGTAACTGTCAAATTAAATCCGTAATTGCAAAAATTACCAATTTTAATTCTTTAAATCAAGATTTGTTAGCAACAGAATTTCGACGGTCTCTGTGGCGCGGCGGGCGAATGCCCAACTGCAATGCAGAAGGTTGCGGGTTCAATTCCCGCCGTGTGTAAAGATTTGTATCTTTATTTGTATCTGGTCTGGGTATATTTCTATGTATAATATGTATGCATTCACAAATATAAGTAGTATATCCGTTTTCTAGTCACCGTAACACAGTCTTAGCAGCTTGCCATGGGGCTAGATGGTGCTGTGTGTTGGTCACAGATTTATGTAGAATTACACAAACAGCTATTAGAATTACCGGATAGCATCCCCAACATCCTGCAATATTTATGTTTCTATTTTTAAGGCGTCATGATAAATCATCGTTACACTCGTGCACTCAATGCGCTGCTTCCTTCGTCTACTTGTCGTTGTTGCACAAACATGTCGCCAGCGCACATAGCAGCCGGGATTTGTACTGTGTCGAATGCGATACCAGGTTTAAGTCCTATGTGAGTATTAATTAATAACTATTAAGTTACATGCGACTAGAAATTTCAGTTTAACCATTGATGTATATTAAGAACGGTGTGGGACCTAGTAGGGCCTTGAGGTACGCCTAGTGTGATTTTGTTTTCTAATTTTTATATAATTAATTAATTATCTTTAATTTATATAGTCAATTATTTATATTAAACACATTTTTATATTAGTTTTACTAAAAAAACTAATAATTTTTCAAATTCATCGTTCTAAAATGGTGATTTTTATGTACTCAAAGGCTTAAGATGGTTCTCAGTCAAGATGGCTGAAAATGTTAAATTTTAATATAAGAATATTTTGAATTTTCCTTAATTACGCTGGAATATGTACGTACTTCCCTAAATAGAGGGCTTGGATTCAATTCCAAAGCCAGAAATTTAAAATTAGTTTTTTAATTGCTGTAAATTGTTACAGGAGAGTTTGAGACTGCATTTTAAGAAAGCGAAAAGGCATAGAGACACTTCTTTATTAACGTAAGTAATGCCGACTCGGTCTGTGTTTGTCTCACCAATCGTGATCATTACCAATTATCTTCCTTAAGTTATACCAATGTTTTACCATCTTCGTTATTTACGAATTTTACCAAAAATTAGTTAATCGTAGTGTTTGAAATAGTGTTATAATAATAGACCATTAATAGATATAAACGAACAATTCCATCTTTCTATTTTTACCAATATAGCCAGGGGTTAGTAGTACTCTGCTGCAACTCTTTTCAAAAGTTGATAGCGCGATTCAGGACTTCATACTAGTACCGCCATCTAGTAGGTTATGTAAGCGTCTGAGATATTTTTAAAATAATTAACAGGTAAGCGTTTGAACACTAAGTCACCTAATGGAAAGCGACGATGTGGTCTAAGATGATGCACGCTTACCTAGAATACCTGTTCACTCGTGACTTAAAGACCTCAAGTTGTAGACATCCGAAAAGACATACTCAGGCAACTCAGGCAACAGGATTCCATTCCGTATAAACTAGGAGTTCGCCTCGAACTGAGACCTCACGACCCCCTATCTCCCCAACCCCCCTACCGACTCGGCTCATCTTTGAATTCATAAATTCTATTGACCTAAACTACGCGCATACCAAAATTCATGAAGATCGGAGCTATGATACTCAAGTTATCGTCGAACAAACATACAAAGATACAGAGTTACAAAGGTACAAGCGCCAGGCCCGTGTAGACGACTGGACCTCACTCGCTTCGCTCGTTCGGTCAATAAAGAATGATGATGCGAAACGCTCGGTTCGGGTGACTGGTATTTCTACCATGAACCTCCAGCTGGTATACTAACAAATAAACACTATAGACAAATAATTGGTTGTATTAGGCGTTACTTTTCGGAACTCCATATCAACTATATTAAAAATTAATATTTAGTTTTTAGTCCCGATACCTGATTCAGGTTTCAGGTATCGGGACTAAAAACTAAATATTAATTTTTAATATAGTTTACTATAGACAAAGTTGTGTATACCTATAACTGGGAAACACATTTAACCATAGTGTTCTGGCATTATTTTTTGTTATGTTATCGTTATGTACCCTAAGTCCTTCGCTGACCGTACACCAATAGTAATATTGGTGTACGGTCAGCGAAGGACTTAGGGTACCAGATGCATATTTTAAAGTTTTAATTTTATCAATAGCGTTTTAGTAATTTTTTAATATTCTACATGGAATTACTAACAATTAGGACGCTTTACTGATATCAAGCAGTGATATCACTGTACCATTATTGAAAATCATAAAACTTTAAAATTTGCACCTGGTACCCTCAGTCCTTTTCTGACGTACTTATTACTTTAAAATAATATTTATTTAAATATAATTTTCATCACATCTATTCGAAAAGAGCTAATCCAATCCCTGTAATCTAGGCTGGAACTAGCCCTTTGCTGGCGCTCACGCTAACTCGCCGGCAAAACGTCTTGCCTCTCTGTTAGCAGGGATTTTACTTTTCCGGCTACTGATTGGCCGGGGCGATTTGAATTTGGAATGTGTATATTTGTAAAAGTTTCAATCACCAAAGAGTACCAATAGAAATAGAAGAGGAATACACTAGGAATAGAACAGGAGTAGACTAATAGTAGAGTAGGAGACTCGGAATAGTCTTGGAATAGTATTTGAAACATTGGGTTAACAAAGGTACTCATTGTCTCATAGAGGGCGATGAAAAGTAGAATGTCTACCTCATAAGCAAATACTACTTTTAGCTCGAGTGAGGTACTTTGAATCCCTCGATTCGCTCTGGATTCTACTCAAGAATCCCTCGCTTCACCCTGGATTCAAAAAACACTCTAGCCGTAAAAATAGTATTTTCTCCCTTGGTATACAATCTACTATTTTCTAAGGCTTGGTCAATATCAATTTGGTTGTTATTTTCCCGTCCATCCAGGCAGGCTGGCCCGGCGCGGCCGGCTCCCCCCGCGCCGTGCCCGCAGTGCTCGCGGCGCTACAGCTCGCGCGACGCGCTGCGCGCACACGTGTGGCGCACACATCGCGCCGAGTGTGCGCGCTGCGGGGGGGGGACGGTCAGTATTTACATCTCTTCTTCTTTTACACACACATACACACACATAAAACTTTAAACAAGTAACAAGCTTCAATATTTGTACATTTTCTCTTTACTCATTTCTATTCTTGTATAAGGACTATTCTATAGCCTACTGGGTAGGCCTCAACCTTTGTTATTGTTTAGTTTTAAGTTTTTAAAGCAATAAATATTTTGTATTGTATTTGTATCAGACATTAGTCCGATGGTGGAGCCTGGTACCTGTAGCACAGGGAATCCTAGCTCAGATATCAGTCTCCACAAATAGTTTATAAGCATTTACCAAAATTGTCAGAAATTAGTGTAATAATTTATATGGAGAGAGAAATAAAAAAAAAATATTTATTTATTTTATATGGCTATATTCCATATAGAAAGGTTAGCTATCGCCATACAGCGCGGCAAAGCTGCAAGTGTGATGGGAATCTTTGCACCAGGAACAATAAAGGGCGGGTTATTTGATTAATTTCTTTTTTTTTTGTTTTTATTATTTAAATTAAAATGAAATTTACCTTAAATAATTATGAAATTTGGAAATTAGCCAGTGTCAAGTATTATTAATATTTGCAAGTCATTTGCAGTTTGGCGGGAACGCGTTGAGGAGATGTGTTTCTAATTTTTCATTTTTGTGAAATCTAAATCAAATGCGTGTAAATTGTTTGTTTAATTTCGGGAGCATATTAATCAATTTAGTTTCGTGAAGGTGTACAAGTGCAGTGGTTAAGAGGGTTAAATATTCTAAAATCGCATAAGTTCAACGACTTTTGGGAATAAAACTTAATTTTCATATGAAAAAAAAATGGTGATTTAGGATATTATAAAACGAGCGAGACCGTTTCGCACTTGACCTATATTTTTATTTGTTGCAGGGCAAAGGAACTTCAAATAAAATAACAAAACGTATTTGCAACTGCTTAGATTTAACTTCAAATGGAAGCAAAGACGTTGAGGTGAGCCCTCTTTATGTGTTTTTTTTTAGATTTTGTCCAATTTTTACAAGTGTTGGTATTTAATTTAACCCTAGGGTCTTGTTAATTTTATTAGGTAATATTTATTAACCCTAGGTTCTTGTTAGTTTTATTATGTTGTTGGTAGTTATGCTTATGACGAGGTTCTTGTTCGTTTTGACCCTAGGCACGCAATCACATATGACATTAATATATTGATTGATTGATTGATTAACTCTTTATTGTACACACACAAACATGACAAAATAATACAGAAAATATCTTAAAATATGGTGGCACAATGGGCGGCCTTATCGCCTAAAGGCGATCTCTTCCAGGCAACCAGTGAATGGACAAGACTAATCGAATAGGATGGGTAAGGTGTTTATTTAATTTAATAGGAGTGATTGGACAGAAAAATAAAATATAAAATGATAGCTGATAATGACATATAAATAAATTTAAAAATTACGAATATATAATAAATTAGGCTACATTACACAATATAATAATGGACTTGATCTGAAATGACATAAAATGAATAACATGTTCATGTAATAAATAATTATAAATTTATATGTACTATACATACAATATACAAATTTACTAAAATAAATGAACTAAAAAGAATAAAAATAAATAAATATAATATCAACTTGTAGCAACTAACGGGACATATTATAGCATAGTAATATACATATAGATAAAATATTATAAATAAATAACAGTAACTACCTATTTTGACGATTTACTTTTGCGAGAGTAAGATAGTAAACACTGCCAGTGATTTAGACTGACGGATAGAAGCTGGCAAAGCGTTCCAGAGCAGCACACCGCGAGCGGTAAAGGAGTTGCCATAGAAGTTAGAGGAACGGTTGGGCACAGCGAGAAGAAGAGCTTTACAAGAACGAACAGGCTGAGAGGGAGGGTGAAGGAAACTAAAGCGAGATTTAAGATATATTCATATCAAAATGCACCAAACACACCATGGCATTTTTAGATTAAGGTATTCTGCGTTTTAGGGGTTTTGCGTTTTATACATAAAACGTTTCAGGCATTTTCGCTACTTAGGCATTTAACGTTTTAGACAACTCGATCATGGGCCGTTAGAAAATTTTCCCGTCTCGGGTTTCGAAACCGTACCCCTCGCTCGCTGGGCGAGTTTTCCGAATCAATGAGAACCAACTACTGAACCGATTGCGATAAAACTTCCTATAATCGTAATCGTATAAATAATTAACGTAATTTTTAATATCTTTTGCAGAAACACGAGCAAAATCCAGAGAATACTGCAGAAGTTTAGAAACTGAATCTACCATGGCATGACGAAATGATATGTGTGATATGACACGACGTGTCGATATGCCTAATGAACATACTCACTAAGTATTATGTATTGGTACAATTGTATTGTAAATAAAACGACTTATTTAAACTTAAAAACGGTTTTAATTTATTTAGAAATATATATCTCTGTTATGTATTTACTTAAAGACAATTTTAACAATAAATATATTATATTCTCATGTGTTTTGAACACTCAGAAGGCGTCTTATCCGAAACTAGGTACTAGAACGTTCAACAATTCTTTCACTAATAGTAATTGTGTAAGAATCAGCAAGAATTGTTGCAAATGTCATTTAAATTTGACAATTGAAATTCATCACAGAGTTAGAATACTAGTAAAATGAAAAAAAAATGAAAAAGTTTATTTATTTACCAAAAAAAGATAACAATAGGTTATCAAGATAAACATCAGCCCTCGAACTAGGAACAAGTCCTGTATCGCGAGAATCTAGAGACGACTACATAAATGAATTACTGTGAAACCGCAGATTTTAAAATGAATGAAATATTTAACAAAACAAAAGGAAAACAAAGGCTCAACATGGTGTCAGCATGAGCAAGTTAACATTAGCTATGCCCATGGCACAGATGTCTAATTACAAAATATTTGAAGTTGCAACCTTATTGCGGCCCTGTATTTTGTGTCTTTGAGTAACGTTCGTTTGTAGTGTTATTGCCACGCATTTGTTAACCTAATTTTTACTCTGCTACGAGGTATTTTACCTCTGTGATGAATTTGAACTGTCAAATTCAAATGACGTTTGCAACAATTCTTAAGATTCTTACACAATCAGCTAGCGGGTCCTACGCTGGTGAAACCGCGGGACGAAGCTAGTATAATAAATAGATATAGGTACAATAGTAATAAAGATAAGGAAAATATTGCTTTACATACCTACTTTACATTGGAAATTCATAGAGTGCTAGTCTTATCAACAAAATTACATACAGGCTGTTTCTTTTTTGAATAATACAGTTTAATGGAGTTCTTAGAACCGCGAAGCTACGAGATTATTTCTTCTGCTTTCTTTTTCTTTCGTTTTTTTGGAAACTGTACCGAATAAAAATGGTAATTTATTTTATTTAATAACTTTTTTTATTTGAAATAACCTTTGATATGTATCCTCGTAGACATAGCATTTCTAGGGACTCGACTTACTGTTTGCTTGAAAAACATAACATCCTGAATTTTATTATGCACTTTCGTATCCGATTGTACTTACCTATAAGTACAACCTAGAGTCAGTGTACTTAGTCTAGAACCCGGAGCGAAGCTAGTTTAGTAGCTTCTACTAAGGCTACGACTGCACTTAATTCCGCTAACCTTTTTCTACCGGAGCTGCGCTAAGCGAGTGAGTTTTACGGAGCGTTTATTTTCGATCTCACAAACACATCCATAGCTATACATCCTCGCACATCTCTGGAGAAAACACAGGTCCAGGTTCTTATCACTAAATTATTTGTAATTTTATTGCTCAAGGCATCGTAAGTAATATTAACCAAGAAAAATGCATACGAAAATCCTCCTGTAACAGGATTCGAATATGTACCCCTTGCTTTCAAGGCTAGTGGTCTGACCAATAAGCCACGCGGGAATGCTGGTTAGAGCACTCAAGCAAGCGAGAGGCATGGGTTCGAATCCCGTCACAGGAGAATTTTTAATGATGCATTTTCCTCGGTACTTCATATTTTATTAACACCTGGGGGTTGGGTTATTCCTGTAACAGACTTGTCCAAAATTTAATTTCAACATCATTGCAATTGTAAACGTTATACTCAAAACAAAACTATAACTTGCAACTTGACTGCAATGGAAACTTTTTTTGACTCAAAAATGTATGCAAACAGAAAAAGTGTTCTTTTTAAATTAGGTAATCTATACTAATATTATATAGAGGAAAGATTTGGTTTGGTAACGAATAGGCTCCGGAACTACAGGTCCCATTTTAAAAATTCCTTAACTGTGGTAATTATTCTGTAAGATTATTCATTATTTCAATATTCAAAAATAAAGAATCTAAATAATAAATGACATCTAAAAAAATTACTAATATTATTTCGCAAACGTCAAATTTCAAATAGCTTGACTAGCTGCGTCTCACGTTTTCACCCGCGTAAGACCCGATCCCGTGGGAATATCGGAATCAAAAGTAGCCTATGATACTCTTCGTTAATAAAGCTTTTCATTTGTGAAAGATTTTTTGCAATTGTTTCAACACTTTCAGAGCCTATTCAGTAAAATAAAATAGCCTATATTTATCTCTTCTATAAATAAAACATATTTTAATTTATTTATCAGTAACTATTATACATTATTAAATTATTTTTATCTTAGGTGTATTATCAAGTATTAGGGTCTTTTTTATTTTTTTTATTTAAATTATTTCTGTTAGAGGGGCCTCTTTTGACAGGGTATAGGCCTCCCCCAACTCCTTCCACTTGTCCCTATTCTACAACTAACAATGAAATCTTTCCTCTTAGTGATGATTTTTCAAATCCCTAGATCTGACAAATAAAATGTAACACCACCGAATAAAAAACATCACAATGATATTTAAAAAGAAAATAAATCTAAATTTAGAAGATCAAAATTTAAGGCTTTGGTTGGGTTCGAACTTATTTGACAGATATCTTTTATTTGTGAAAAATCAGGCCTTAATAATATGAATATAGTACAGTATAATACAGCAAGGATGTTGAAATGATATTTTGGATAATTTAATTATGTGAAAAGCTATCTAAGCGCAAAACCTATGTCAGTCCTTTCGCATACATTTCCTCTTTTCTAAAACAATCATGTGTTTTAGAGCTGACGCTATAACGAACCTGAGCTCGTGGAATTTGGTGACAGACAGTCTATATGTGCGGCTACAGCCGTCGGTTAGTGCTAGAGTTAAGACTACGTGTGTATGTGAACGAAGTATTTCCTTTCTACGGTCTGCTGTTGGAGTTTCTTGTTGTAGCATCGACTGACTGTGAAACAAGTAAAAGCGGCTACAGAAATAGATAATTGTGTAAATCTCAACTGTCTAGATATCGCGGTTTATGAGATGACAAACACCGCCTGGTATCCAACAACACAACTTTACTCAATCCGGGAGTTACGACTTAACCAATTAGTCCACCAGCGTCGCCGATGCGTTGTTGGTTTGAATCCCGCTAAGTGGGTTTTTTGTAGATGTATTTTATCTTTAAAATATTTCTAAAATATTAATATCTTATTACTTTATGAACATTTTAAGAATTAAAAACTAACAAGTAGCATACTTTGTAATAATCTAATCTGTAAGTTACAGAATATTTTGCTAGTTGGTTTGTATCCAAATAAATTTTCAAAATGACTTTCCTAAAACAAATTAGGTATCTGTGAAATAGTGTTTTTAAGGTAAAAAAAATAGCTGATAGTTACCCAAGTGATATGTCAATTTTCCAAGTGAGCCTCGCAAGAGCCGGCTTTACTTGTAAATGAGAAGGCAGGTTCAGGTATATCTCTTCTGTACACAACAGACTGGCCAGCTCATCTGTGCATTCCGGGGAAAATCTGAAAAGAAATTACAGTCTCTGTGACAGCTTCAATGCAGAATATTGAGGGTTATACAAGAATTTATACATATTTGAATGTGTACGCTTTGGATTTTAGTGTGTAATGAAATTACCGTAAGGTTTCCAGGAACACCCTAACATCTTCAGGGCTCCATCGGTCGCCGGCGCCGCTGCGGTTCCGTGCCAAATGCCTTACAACAGCTCTCACAGCAGAGTACTTGTCGGCATTCTGCAGGCTCGATGTTCGGCTGTCAGGGGTGCCTTCCAGCTCTTTTAGGGCCACTAGAATAGATAAAAGATGAATAAAACCCGCTGTAAACCTTTTTTCACCCTTTGAGTTTTAGAAATTAAGAATGTATAAAAGTAGGAGGTAACTTACAAACAACAAATGGTTTTATTTCTTTTTTATGTATGTCTGGCGTCACGTATGTTACTGCACTCCATTGAGATGGGTTTTCTGTCAATAATTCTAATTGTTGTGACATTGTTGTAGTATTTAATATTATTATTTATCTAGTTGAAGATCTTTTTTCCGAAACTCCAACTCCGAAAACTAGGTAAATTAAAAACAACTTTTGACATTATTTAAACGTCACTGTCAAAAATATAAAGACAGATCACTGACAAATGCAATTATTATTTCTTATCGGTTATAATAAACCGATTATGGCCATTTGGAAATTGGCCAGTAACTCTATAAAATAATGTCCTATGCAAATAAGTTGCAAAAATTACAAGTTATTTGCAACATTTGCACACATAACTCTAATAGTAGTTTATGCCACCGAAATACTAAAGCCCTGTCTTATACAATTTGTAACGGGTAAGCCCTTTTAATCCGAAAGGGGGTTGTTCTAGACGTCTAAGCGAACAACTTTTGTTCTACGACTTTTAAAAATTCAAACTTTTTTTTTGAAAATTTTGAGTTTGTGTTTCACTGAAAAAACAGCTGCTTTTGAAAATAAAGATAATCGAAGTTTTGATTGTAAACTATCAACCTAAATAATAGGCCAACATAAGGTCAATGACCTCGAACTCTCAGAAACAGCTGATTTTCAAGTAAACTTTACACCTAAATTTTTCGAAAAGTACTTCGAATTTCCAAAAGTCGTAGAACAAAAGTTGTTCGCCTAGACGTCTAGAACAACCCCCTTTCGGATTAAAAGGGCTTACCCGTTACACCTTGTATAGCGGGCGGCATATTGAATCCGAAGCCTACGAAGGACCCTAGAGAGTTAACTCCCGAGCGCAGCGAGGGTGTTAAAAACCTAGAATCCTGAGTGAAGCGTGGGATTCAAGCGCCCAAGATAAAGACATGCTTTATTACCGAGGTAAAAATTTTACTTTACACATCTACTGCGAGACAAATAAAAAAGCTACAAAAATAAGCATTTAACTAACAACAAAACAATAGATTGATGCAACGTGTTTGAATATATAAACATTATGAGCAGTAGGTGTGTAAAACCCTTTAAGGCTCAATATTTCGAAAACGGAACCCTAAAATGAAAAATTGTTTGAGGAAACTCACAATGATTTTAAAAGGATGGGGTAAGCAAGACAAAATCAACCCCCATGTGTTACATGTTGTGGGGGGGGGTACCTAGCCTAAAATAGTAGATTGTATACCAAGGGAGAAAATACTATTTTTACGGCGAGTGTTTTTTGAATCCAGAGAGAAGCGAAGGATTCTATAGTAGAATCCCGAGCGTAGTGAGGGATTCTTGAGTAGAATCCTGAGCGAATCGAGGGATTCAAAGTACCTCACTCGAGCTAAAAATAGTATTTGCTCCTGAGGTAGACATTCTACTTTTCATCGCCCTCTATAAGAAAATGAGTACCTTTAAATTGTTAACCCAATGTTTCAAAGACTATTCCTAGTCTATTCCGAGTCTCCTACTCTACTCTTAGTCTACTCCTGTTCTATTCCTAGTGTATTCATCTTCTATTTACATTCTATTTCTATTGAAACTCTTTGGTCATTGACACTTTTTACAAAATAAACACATTCCAAATTCAAATCAGTCAGTAGCCGGAAAAGTAAAATCCCTGCTAACAGGGAGGCAAAACGTTTTGCCGGCGAGTTAGCGTGAGCGCCAGCAAAGGGCTAGTTCCAGCCTAGTTTACAGGGATTGGATTAGCTCATTTCGAATAGATGTGATGAAAAGGTTTTTTTTATTATTGTAGCACTTTTTTAGCGTGAACATTATATTAATACTCATGCAAAATTTGAGCTTCTTAGTACTAACCGTCTCTGAGCAAAGCCGCGGACGGACGGACGGACATGACGAAATTATAAGGGTTTCTTGTTGACTACGAAACTCTAAAAATTGACGCGTAAATTTAAACGTATCACATTCTTTGATGCTTTCGATCATTGCATTAAAACGCTACGTCTCATAGCAATATTATTTATAATTTAGAGAGACCTAACAAAAGAGGTTGGGAATCCCTGCTCTAGGACCTAGCTAGAGGGTACCTAATATAGAGGCAAGGGAAGGTAGGTAGGTAGTAGGTGTAAGTATATGACAACAAAATAACTATGCTGATAAAACATTTTAATAATACGTTTGTTATTAAACTAGCTTCTGCCCGCGGCTTCGCCCGCATTTAGGAAGTAGTACTGTTTGTATATCAATAATTGTCTAACGATTAAGATAATAAAAAGGTTAAAAATTGGATGCAAAATCAGCATAGGATCAGGATATGATCGGCATAGGATCAGCCTAGGTTCAACATTGGATCGGCATAGGATCAGCCTAGGCTCAACATTGGATCGGAATAGGATCAGCATAGAACCAGCATAGGTTCTGCATAGGATCAGCCTAGGTTCAACATAGGATCGGCATAGGATTAGCTTAGGTTCGGCATAGGATCAGCATATGATCGGTATAGGATCAGCATATTATGTTTAACATAGGATCGGCATAGGATCAGCATAGTTGAGCATAGGATCAGCATAGGTTCAACATAGGATCAGCATAGGTTCAGGATAGGATATAATTAGGATTATCCCGCGCCGCCTACTGTATTGTATGTACAAAACTGTAGGTAGGTATTTATGTACCAATTCTCTTGAATAAAGTTTAAACCTAAATTTGTCCCCCGCCCCTTTTCGGGGGGCGGTTAGATTCCCCTGAACCAGAAAATGAGAGCCGGAACCGCAATCGGAACTGAAAACGACAACACGGGAAACAAATAAATAAGTATTTGGAAAAAAATAAAAAATAAATATGCTATATAGATACTTTCATCCCCAATTTAACACCCTTAGGGGATGAATTACTAAAAAAAAATAAGTGCTTCCCCTACGTCCCTACAGCAATATTCGTATTAAATTTTAAGATTGTAGGTGAAGCGGTAAACCAATTCCCATACAAACTTTCATCCCCAATTTAACACCCTTAGGGACTGAATTTCTAAAAAAAACTTTCAAGTGCTTCATCTACGACCCAACAGTAATCTATGTATTAAATTTTAAGTTTGTAGGTCAAGCGCCTTGGAAGTTGCATACAAACGTTTTCCCCCCCTTTCCCCCCTTTAGGGGTGGAATTTCGGAAAATCTTCTCTTATCTGACGCCTTCATCACATAACGGACACACCCTCCAAATTTCAGCTCTCTACTACCAGCGGTTTAGGCTGTGCGTTGATCCCTCAGTCAGTCACTCAGGACAAAGAGTTTTATATCTAGCTTCTGCCCGCGGCTTCGCCCGCATTTAGGAAATAGTACAGAATAGTACTGTTTGTATATCAATAATTATGTCTATCGATTAAGATAATAAAAAGGTTAAAAATTGGATGCGAAATCAGGATAGAATCAGGATATGATCGGCATAGGTTCATCATAGGATCAGCATAATATGTTCAGCATATGTTCAGCATAGGATCAGCATAGGATCAGCCTAGATTCAACATAGGAACGACATAGGAGCTGCATAGGATCAGCCTAGGTTCAATATATGATCGGCATAGGTTCAGCCTAGGTTGAGCATAGAATCGGCATAGGATCAGCCTAGGTTCAACATAGGATCAGCATTTGTTCAACATAGGATCAGCATAGGTTCAACATAGTATCGGCATAGATTTAGCATAGGTTCAACATAGGATCGACATGGGATCAGCCTAGGTTCAGCATAGAATCGGCATAGGATCCGCTTAGGTTCAACAGAGGATCAGCATATGTTCCACATTGGATCAGCAGAGGTTCAACATAGTATCGGCATAGGTTCAGCATAGGATTGGCATAAGATCAACATAGGATCTGCATATGATTGGCATATAATCAGCATAGGTTCATCATAGGATCAGCATAGGTTCATCATAGGATCAGCATAGGTTCAACATAGGATCAGCCTAGGTTCAACATAGGATCAGCATAGGTTCAACATAGGATCGGCATACGATCAGCATAGGTTCAGCCTAGGTTCAACATAGGATCAGCCTAGGTTCAACATAGGATCGGCATAGGATCAGTCTAGGTTCAACATAGGATCGGCATAGACAGCATAGGTTTAGCATATGATCGGCATAGGATCAGCCTACTGTACTGTATGTACAAAACTGTAGGTAGGTATATGTACCAATTCTCTTGAATAAGTTTAAACCAAAATTTGTTCCCCCTCCCCTTTTCGGGGGGCGGTTAGATTCCCCTGAATCGGAAACTGAGAGGCGGAACCGCAATCGGAACCGAAACCGACACGGAAAACAGATGACTTTAAAAAAAAATTTTAAGTGCTTCACCTACGTCCCTACAGCAATATTCGTATTAAATTTTAAGATTGTAGGTGAAGCGATAAACCAATTCCCATACAAACTTTCATCCCCAATTTAACACCCTTAGGGACTGAATTTCTAAAAAAAACTTTTTAGTGCTTCATCTACGACCCCACAGTAATCTATGTGTTAAATTTCAAGTTTGTAGGTCAAGCGACTTAGAAGTTGCATACAAACGTTTCCCCCCCCTTTCCCCCCCTTAGGGGTGGAATTTCAGAAAATCCTTTCTTTTCTGACGCCTTCATCACATAACGGACACACCCTTCAAATTTCAGCTCTCTACTACCAGCGGTTTAGGCTGTGCGTTGATCCCTCAGTCAGTCACTCAGGACAAAGAGTTTTATATTTGTTACATTTGTTTACTTACACGAAAAGTTTCAGACGGTATTTTTAAATTGCTCGTGCCAAATCGGGCGATTTAAATATCTCGATTTCTGCTAATTTTCGATCGATATAATATCCGCTGTGCTGTTTTAATTTGCTTTTCTGTTTACCTACACTTCCCATCAAAAAAAATCGAAACACCTTAGAAGACGTATAAGTTTGAAAAGAGTTTAATTTATTATTAAGTATATTAAACAAATAAAACTGTAATAATGCCAGTTTGTTGCGGATATTTTAAGGTAACGTTTAACGAAGAGTAATGTGTCAAATTAAAATTTGATTTCTTAAGCTATCGTGTTTAGTCCAACAGGTACGATTTTAACCTTAAAGAAAAATTTGAGAAACGTTTGAAGTAAAGACGTAAAAAAAAAGTAAAAAAAATGTATACTTATTCAATATCTATTGCCTCCCCGGGCAATACGGGATATTGAATACACATTTTAATGACTGCTCTCATGCTCTACAAGAGAAAATAAAATAACTAAAACTTATCTCATCCAACAGTTATTGTTGTACTGTTTTGATTTTTTTGATGAGAAGTGTATTTAACAAATAACAAAGTTTGCACACAGGGTATGGTAACTAATACCTAATACTAACTTAGAGTCATATTTTATGCCGGCCGCGATGAAAGGAGTTGGTGCTCTTTGCACGCTGCACACTCTGTGGTGATAGGAACTAGTCAGAAATCGAGACTCAAGACTAAACATGGTATTTATTCTTTGACATCTCTAGTTGTTAATGGAGTTCCGAAATAAAACGCAATATTCTGTAAAACACATACCTACAAATTTGCGGTTATATTTTTTAATTACATTTCTTTGGAAATACATACATATTATACATATTATTGTACGTACATACATCTTATAATATATTTATAACTAGTAGTTCTGCGAACAGCAGACCTCGCGAACCTTTTATTGGCAATACCTGCAAAGGTATTTGACTACCTTCCAAAAAGCAGAAGATTTTTACAATTAGAAGACATTTATATCGTATTATATGTATTTCAGTAGAGTTGTTCTCAGACCTACTGAATATGCATTAATATTACATAAAAATCGTTCGAACCGTTTCGGAGGAGTATGAAAATTAACACTATGACACGAGAATCTATCTATATCTATACTTATATAATAAAGGAAGAGAGGACAAAAAGTCTGTACTTGAAAGTAGATTTAAAAAAAATGTCTAGAGGGCTTAGAAAAAGCAATAGAACAAAATTATATATTTTTTAAAATTCATGTCTGGCTGTCTGTTTCTCTGTTCGTCTGTCTGTTTCTCTGTTCATCTGTCGGTTCCTTATACAATTAAAAACTACTTATCCGATTTAAATCTGGTTTTCAATATTGAATAGTTCTATTTTCGAGGAAGGCCGTGGTATACTTTGCATCGAAATCCAATTAGTAGACCCGAGTAATGAACGAAAAAGTGCAACCGCTCGAGAACCGCTCGGCTGCCCGCGCCCCGTGATAACGCGTTTTCACTTCTGCGAGTGAAACCGCGGGGCGCAGCTAGTTTTATATATAAGGTAAGATTAATCACAAGAAAACAGTTTTATGAGTACCGGTATCTAGATGACATTTCAAATGCGGTTCTTATTTGATATTGTATGACTAAATTAATTATAAATATGTTTATCGCATCGAAATTGTTTTTTCACGAAAATGTGTCCGTAATGCATTTATCATTACATCTACAATCACACTTTTCACATAATATTAATTATATCACCAGAATGTGCTAATAAATGACGTTTCAAATTGGTTTTTTTATTACATATAAAATCACATTTTTCGCATGAAAATAGTTTTTCACTATTATGTGTCAATAAGTGGCATTTTAAATATCTTTTTGCAATACACTCATAATTGCACTGATTACAAGAAAACTTTTTTGCACCAGTGTGCGTTAATAAATGTTTATCTAGGTTAAATTTTCTATTACATTTAAAATCACACATGCTACAAGAATACGGTTTTTCACCGGTATGCGTCATTAGATGACTTTTTAAATAGCTTTCCTGAATAGTTTTATAATCACACCAGTTACAAGAAAACCGCTTGATACCGGTATGTAATGATAATATATGTTTTCTCAATTTTGATTTGTCCATATATTTATTGCCACAAATATCGCAGCAAAATTGTTTATTACCAGTATGTGAAATGATATGACGTTTTAAAGTTTCTTTTGTACTAAATCTCATACTACACATATCGCATGTAAAGGGTCTTTCACCAGTATGTCTCAATAAATGAACTTTTAAACTTCTTTCACGAATACATTTATAATCACACCAGTGACAAGATAACTCTTTTTTATTAGTATGTATTAATAAATGACTAGTTAAATGTCCTTTCTGATTAGTTTTAAAGTCACATTGATTGCAGCAAAACGGTTTTTCGCCAGTATGTCTAAACAAATGGCATTTTAAACTGGATTTAGTATTACACCTAAAATCACATTTATGGCATGAAAATGGTTTTTCATCAGTATGTGTCAATAAATGACGTTTCAGACCGGCTTTTGTAGTACTTTTAAAATTACATTTATATTGATAACAAGAAAATGGTTTTTCACCAGTATGTTTCAAAATATGACGTTTTAAACTGGAGTTTGTGTTGCATCTAAAATCACATTTGTCACAAGAAAATGGTTTTGAATTTGAGTGAATTCTCAAATGTCTCTTAACAACCGATTTGTTTGTAGAATTAAATTTACATTGAGAGCAGGAGTATGTGGTTTCCTCACCGTGAAGTTTAGCTGCTGAGTCGATGTTTTCCTGACAACGTCGGTGTTCAGATGTGATTGATCTCTGTTTCCTCAGTGCGGGGCTATCAGCTACTATGAATAAGATAAAATAAGAAAATATAAAATTAACAATATAAAATTAAAATAAAATGACAAAGAAAAATATACCTACTTAAAATAATTATTGTGATTATGGTACAATGGGCGGCCATATCGCTAAAATGCGATCTCTTCCAGGAAACTTTTAAGGGTATCTATTCTAATATTATAAAGCTGAAGTTTGTTTGATTGATTGTTTGTATGTTTGGTTAAACGCGTTAACCTCAGGAACCGCTGGTCCGATTTGAAAATTGATTTGTTTTAAAGTCCATTTGTCGAGGAAGGTTATAGGCTACTTTTGTATTTAATAAAAGGTTTTAGTTATTAAAATAAATAATTAAGTAATTTGTTTTTATTGCATAAGGCATATACAAGAAATATTTATAAGTCATCTTCAAAAATTATCTCGCGACGAGATTTGAACTCACGTCTGTGCGTTTTGAAGATGAATTTTTACATATAAATATTTCTAACTAGCTGCGCCCGGCGGTTTCACCCGGGTAAGTCCCGTTCCCGGGGGTATATCGGAATAAAAAGTAGCCTATGTGTTATTTCCGGGGTGCGATACGTGACTTCGAAAAGTGTTACATCGAATATCACGTCAACGAATGAACGCCATCACGAATACCCGGTATCCAGCTACCTATATTCCAAGTTTCATCGCAATCGGTTCAGCGGCTTTTACGTGATTGAGTAACAAACACACACATACATACAAACTTTCAGCTGTATAATATTAGTAGGATAAACTCAATAATAAATTAGGTAAGGGATTAAAATTAGTCCAGTGGTTTAGGAGCCTATTTATTACCAACTAACAAATATCTAAGTCTTCTTTCCTCTTTATTATGTTAGTATAGATAGCACTTATATATAGAAAAAAATTTTGTACAAAGGTATTGTTTTTAGTGCTTTGATGAAAGAGTGTACATTTTACAAGTAATCTCTGTTTTTACAAAAAGTTTAGTAAGCATGCAGGCGCCACAATCATTATTATTCCACGATGTTGGTGTCCCGAATAGCATTGAATAGAGTATACTTACATTTGGCGACATCATTTAGCCTTTTCTTGGATCTGGTACTCTCATATGGAGATACTTGATTCCGTCCAGGACTTTCACTAGCGGTTTCACCTCCAACATTATCTGTGCTCTCCGAAATACCACATTTATCTTCATCAACCGACTGTCTTTCAATTTTAATATCTATCATATGATCATACACGTTGATATGTTCCGAATTAGACAACACTTGCGTTTTTGTGTCAATTTCAATTTCTATTATATTTCTATTACAGTTATTTTCTGTATTTGACAACATTTGTGAATTATGGAGTTCAATGTGGTCTAACATCGGTTTGGTGTTATTTTCTTCATCGTTTTCTACTTCATACTTTATTTCCTTTTTTAGATTTAGGATATTGCCTTTACTATTACAGGTAGGCATGTTTTGTCCATAATTAATTGCCATAGCTTCTTCTACTGGAAGATATACAAGACATGCTTTGTTAATTGGGATAACAAGGTACACTATCAGATGCTTACCAAAGACAGGTAGTCTTGTATTCCTTATGATTTCTAGATCACAACCCATCCGTTTTTACCTTGATAGCGTTTCTACCTATGTGATGCCTTAAAGGTTATAGGAGCATTCACTTTTAGTTTTTTTAATTGGAGACCATGATTTTGATGATTCTATTATGATCACGTTTGTTTCTGGCCCGGGTGTTTTTATAATATTATGTGTCATTTGTAAGTTTTTACAAAAAAAGTATGTATATTATGTGGTAATATATCCATTGTCTAGTAAGTACCTATAGTACAAGCCTAGTTGCTTAGTTTTGTGTAATAAAGGTACTTAGTGCAATTGTTATTATTTATAAAGTAAAATTAACTTAGTGCATATACCTAGGTATACAAGAGTAAGTGGATGTTCATACCAGTCCATTCTATCTCCAGTTTGACAGGTGGCTCCCGGACAGTTGACTCAAGACTCGTCACGCCACAGGACTCCATCGCGTCGTGATCTTCACCTTAAAAGCACAGCTATCACTATGCATGTCCTTCTAGTGATGGAACGAATGTCACTTATTTAACACTAGCTGCGACCCGCGGTTTCACCCGCGTGAGTTCCGTTCCCGCGATATTATCGGGATAAAATTAATGTAACCTATTATATTCCAAGTTTCATCGCAATCGATTCAGTAGTTTTTGCGTGATTGAGTAACAAACATCCAAACACACACTTTCACATTTATAATATTAGTAAGATTCGCGAGCGATACTGATACCGAATGTTCAGTAAAGGAGACAAGGCGTCAAAGCTTCTACTTTCAGAATTTCTTAGTCTATTAGTATTGACTATACTGATACTATATTGAGTATCAAAATTACATACATATTACACGATATCGTAGCCAATTTTCATATGGATATCAAATGGATATTATGAACACCGAAAGATATTTAATTAAAGTAATATTATGAAAAAAATGTTCATCAATCAAGTGGTTTTCTTTTTCCTACAGTGTTCTGTGTTCCTACAGCTCGAGTGAGCTCGAGGCTCTTCATTCTTGTCAATGTCAATATTTTATCTCAGTTTCTTCTCGGTGGCTCAACTATCAGAAAGCCAGTTTGGCTGGGCTTTACTTTAGGGGACGCGGAGTTTCGACTTGATACTTTTTTGGGGGAAGGCCTAGGTCTAAATAGACTTCCTGTAAAATTTCAGAGTGCGGATATTTATAGTTTAGGAGATATTAATTTTTGAAAATGCAGATGCTAGCGTTTCGTTCCTCGTATTTTTATTTTTACTCGCATAATTCACTTATATAAATTTGGACTTAGTACATTGCTATTTAATTAAGTACTAAAATTGTACATTGCAAATTAATTAATACTACAATATATTTTTTCGAAGGTTTTTTGCTAAAGGCATACCAATTTATAAATTAATATTTTTATATTTATGAAACTAAAATGTGGAATGAAACGCATTACGGGTCGCCGCCGCGCCCCGCGCTGTTTTGAATTTTTAACCGACTTCAAAAAAAGGAGGTTCTCAAGTATCTTCTTACTAGTCTGTGGTTCTCAATGTGTTCTCAATTCATCGCTTAATTAAGGGGAGTCTTGGCGGGAACTCCTTGAGGAGATGTGGTACTAAATTTTCATTTTTGTGAAACCTAGTTCATATGCCTGCAAATTGTTTAATTTCGGGGGCATATTAATCAATTTAGTTTCGTAAAGGTGTTCAAGTGGAATGAAAGTGAAAATCGGTGCAAAACATTGACTTAGTGTTGTCTCCAAGGCTCCGTGAAGATTGTTTGTAAATGGCCGCCGTGTTTACAAATGATTCCCTAGACTTGACTTTAACTATGACGACTTGACTGTTTCGATGTAAATAACTTGCATAATATATTAATAATACTCGACACTGGCTAATTTCCTAATGGCCATAATCGGTTCACAACCGATAAGAAAAAAAAAAAAAATCGCTTAATTAAACTGCTTGTAAACATGTATATTTTGTTATGTTTGTTCACCGATTACACGAAGATGGCTTGACGATTGATATACTTAGTTCTTATTTTATTAATGGAAAGGTGGAAGCTCCAAGGGCTCCAAAAGTTTGGTGGGGATCTGTCTGATGAGGATCTTCGAAGTGAGGATCGAGAATGCTCCTCAAAACCTGATCAAAACACTGTATTCAATTCAATTGTTCACAGATTACTCGAAGGTGACTTGACCGACTGAGATAGTTCTTTTTTAATGGATTAATGGAATGGTAGGAGCCCCCAGGTGGTCCCATAAAAACTTGGTGAGGATCTGATGAGGATCTTCGAAGTGAGGACCGGGAATGATCTTTAAAACACTGTATTCAATTCAATTGTTCATCGACTACACGAAGATGACTTGACGATTGATATATAGGATAGGGTATTGTAGTGTTTCTTACGTATCCCAATATCGGCTCACTACGTCACACACCGCACGCGCGTCCGTCACGCCATACCGTCGGAAGTACACTGCCTCAGGGAGGGGGCGACACCGCTCCCTCATCGTCACGGCAGCGTGTGAGCAGGAGACGACAGACAACTTATCATCCGTTGTTTACATATACTACATCCCTTCCATATTTTAGTAAAATAAAAATCTTTTAAGTCTTCAACTTTACTCTATTCATCAATCAACGACTTATGCCAATCAACTACTTTTTGAATGACTAACATAAACTTCATGCTTCTAACATAAACATAAACTAACATAAACAAAATGCACCTTATTTAACTTCTTTGGCAGAGTCATTTAAATCTTAAGTTAAGCTTCTATAGCTTCAAAGCTTCTATAGTTAAATAACTTCAATTTAAGTAAGTACATCTATAGCTTCAAAACATCCCAATTAACTTTTAACCTAGGTACATCATTTCACTAGGACCGAGTTGGTTTTTCTTTTAAATTTATTTTCATTCAGTCTCCTTTTCCCTTATTACGTATTGTCTACTTCTTTCTTCACTTCCACTGTCTATCCCTTATTATTTTCACTAATTCTACCTTACTTCCCATTTAGTTTATTTATAAACTTTTTGATCTAAACCGCTTCCGATCTAGTAGTTTCTTCTGCTTTTTCTTCATCCAAAACTGTTGTTTCTGTTGTCTTTTCCTCGTCCATAACTTTCCATTCTCCTTCCACCTTTTTTAAGTGTACAATATTTCGTCGAAGCCGTTGTCCTGTCTCATCGTTTTCTATTTCTACGTCACCTCCCTTGCACGATTTCACTGTGTGTTGTGTTGCTTCAAAGTTTGTGCTTAGTTTGTTTGATTTATTCATATCCTTCACGTATACTTTTTCACCAGGTCTTAAATCGAGATTCTGCGCTTTTCTTTTCTTATCGGTGTACTCCTTACCTTTTTCCTTGTGTTCCCTGTCCTTATCTCGTATTTCCCAGTCGTCGGTTCTATGAGCTATGTCATCGATCATCGGTATTTTATCTCTGATTTTCCTCTGAAAGAATAGTTCAGCAGGTGTTTTACCTGTCACAGTGTGAGGAGTATTATTATACATAGCTAGATAATCAACCAAAGCTTCTTTCCAATTCATTTTCTTTTCAGCTTGGCATATTCGCAGTCTTTTAAGTATACTTCTGTTTTGACGCTCCACTTCGCCATTCTGCTGAGGCCAGTAAGGAATAGAATTATATAGTTTTATGCCGTTTTCCTCGCAAAATAGCTTAAATTGTCCGCTTACAAACTGCTTTCCGTTATCAGCCAATAGGGATACAGGACACCCTAATCTACTAAAAATTTCCCGTAATAGTCTGATCATCTCTTTGCTAGATATGTCTCGACAAACTTTTATTTCCTGGTATCTAGAATAATAATCTACCACGACTAAAAGGTAGTCATTAGTTGGCAATGGACCTAATAGGTCTATTGCTATGTCAATCCATGGCTGTGACGGCAATTCTCTTCTCTTTAAGGGCTGCGGTGGAGTAGGTGCCGACACAAGTGTACATCCTTTACATGATTTGACAATTTTTTCTGCATCTCGATCATATTTGGGCCACCAAACTTTTGTTCTGAGTCTTCCTTTCATAGCTACGATTCCGGGGTGTCCTTCATGTGCTGCTAATAATACTCTGTTCCGTAATGATTTTGGTATGACAATTCTAGTACCTCTCATAAGAATTTCTTCTTGAAAGCAAAGTTCATTCTCAATCAGCTTGAAACATTTTACTAATTCGTCCCATTTATGATCGTAAACTCCTTGTTTGACTTTTTGTATATCCGAATCTTCCTTTGAGTGACGTGCAATATCGCTTAGCGATACTGCTACTGGTCTTATGTATTCAATTAGGTTGTGTACATAATCAATCTTTGAGCTGATTTTGCTTTCTGAAGTGAGTTTACATAACCTAGAAAGAGGGTCGGCGATGTTATTTTTCCCTGATCGATAAATAACTCTATATTGATATGATTGTAATCGAAGCATCCATCTTTCGATCCTAGCACACGGTTTTGATTTTGGACTGAATATAATCTCTAAGGGCTTGTGGTCAGTTATTAGATCAAATTCTTTTCCGTAAAGGAACATGTGGAAATGTTCTACTGACCACACCAGTGCCAGCGCTTCTTTCTCTGTCTGACAGTAGCGACGTTCGCAATCGCTAAGAGTCTTGTTTCCAAATGCAATCACTCGTGGACCAGACGCATTTTCCTGGACTAAAACAGCGCCTAATGCTACCGGACTTGCATCAGCAAATACCAATGTTCTATCGTTAACATTATAAAAACCCAAATTTGGTATGCCACCCAGATCAACTTTTAAAGCATTAAAAGATGTTTGCTGACGGTGTCCCCACATCTCACTTATTTCTGCGTTTCTGCCATATTTGCACCGAAGCATTTCTTTAAGGGGTTCTGTTTTTGTAGCTAAGTTAGGAATCCATTTGCCTACGTAATTAATAAGTCCCAAAAAACTTTGCAGTTCAGAAATGGTCGTGGGGGCCCTAAAATTTTGAATAATAGTCAGGTATTTATCTAATGGTCTTATTCCTTGTTTTGAAAGTTTATGGCCTAAGAATTCAACCTCGTTTGTTCTAAAAATACATTTTTCTTTCCTTAATACGACATTGTTATCGTCTAAGACTTCTATCACCCTTTTGAGCCGTATATCATGTTCTGTTCGGTCTATTCCAAATACTAAAATGTCGTCAATGAAATTAATTACTCCCTCGCACTGTAGTAAGATTCGTTCGAGTATTTTTTGGAATATCTCTGGGGCACAAGAGATGCCAAACATCATTCTCTTATATCGGTAAAGCCCTTTAGCCGATATAAAGGTAGTTATAGATCTTGAGTTCGGATGAAGTTCTAATTGATGAAAAGCATCACGAATATCTAATTTACTGAAGATCCCTGCATTTCTTATCTTGGGTAACAATTGGTCCATGGTGGGCAGAGGGTGATTTTCGCGTTTTATTGCTAAGTTTGCCCGTCGCATGTCTATGCAAACGCGCACCTCTCCATTATCTTTTAAGATAGGAACTATAGGTGAGATCCATTCCGATGGCCCATCGACCTTTTCAATAATGTCTTTTTGCAGAAGTTCATCTATTTTAGCATTAACTTTCCCTTCTAAGGGAATTGGTATTCGTCTATACGGCTGTGTAACTGGTTTAACTTTATCGTCTATCGGAATCTGTATCAGAACGTTTTTAAATTTTGGAAATGTCTTAATTTCAACTTGGTTTACATCTAGACCAATTTTCAACACCCCTAGAGACAAAGCCGTTGTTTTTCCTAATAAATTGCGAGTGCCATTCTCAACGACATAGAATATTGCGTTATCTATTCTACCTGCCAGTTCTATTGCAGCATTAAATGCACCTAATAGTTTTAGTGGAGAATCACTTCCATACGCATAAAATTTTTTATTAGGGTTTTTTATTTGATCTGTGACTTTTATCTTGCTATTCTTCATCAGAGCCCATGCATTACTCGAGATCAAATTATATTTGCAACCTGAGTCAATCAACATATCAACTTTAACCCCACCTATTTTACAAGTTACAGTGTCATCATTATCAACGTTAAATACATAATCGATTTCTTCGCTTGAAAATGTATCATTGTTCTTGTCTATATTGTTAGTGTCTTCTATGGTCTTGTCGTGTGATTGTGATAAATCGTACTCTAACTTTTTTTTAGTAATTTGAAATGTCCTATTCTTCCGCATTTCACACATAACTTTTCCAGAGTAGAATTTGTCATGGTTCTCTGTAAACACGTCAAACGATTTTGATCGTAAAACAGGCATCATCCTGTCTACTTTCATCATCAAACACGGATCACTCTTATCATGAAACGGGCATCATCCGTTCCACGATTTGCTTCCATCGTCAAATATTCTAATAAGAAACGGGCATCATTCGTTCCATGACTTGGTTTTATCATCAAATATTCTACTATGAACACATCTAATCATGAAACGGGCGTCATCCGCTTAATGATTTGCTTCCATTGTCAAATATCTATCAAAACACGTCTAATCATAAAACGGGCATCAACCGCTTAATTATTTGCTTCCATCGTCAAATAATTACTAAAACACGTCTAATCATAAAACGGGCATCAACCGCTTAATGATTTGCTTCCATCGTCAAATAACTACTAAAACACGTCTAATCATAAAACGGGCATCAACCGCTTAATGATTTGCTTCCATCGTCAAATAACTACTAAAACACGTCTAATCATAAAACGGGCATCAACCGCTTAATGATTTGCTTCCATCGTCAAATAACTACTAAAACACGTCTAATCATAAAACGGGCATCAACCGCTTAATGATTTGCTTCCATTGTCAAATAACTATTAAAACACGTCTAATCATAAAACGGGCATCAACCGCTTAATTATTTGCTTCCATCGTCAAATAACTACTAAAACACGTCTAATCATAAAACGAGCATCAACTGCTTAATGATTTGCTTCCATCGTCAAATAACTACTAAAACACGTCTAATCATAAAACGGGCATCAACCGCTTAATGATTTGCTTCCATCGTCAAATAACTACTAAAACACGTCTAATCATAAAACGGGCGTCATCCGCTTAATGATTTGCTTCCATTGTCAAATAACTATTAAAACACGTCTAATCATAAAACGGGCATCAACCGCTTAATGATTTACTTCCATCATCAAATGACTACTAAAACACGTCTAATCATAAAACGGGAATCATCCGCTTAATGCTGTGCTTTCATTTAAAAATATAGGTACTTAAATTCTTAGTCATTCTGTTAAATAACTTTCAAGTATTGGAAATCCAGGTAGGTACAAAGAAAGCCAAAAACTTCGAAGAAACTTCTCGGTTAGTAAGGTCGACTGGTATTTGACACATTGGATAAAATACTCTATGAAATCGGACTCCTTTGAATTTCGGGACCATCGCGAGTTGGCTCGACCAATCAGCAGAAGTGACGTACCTCAAAGTACGACCCCGACCCGTAACCATGGTGATATTAGGTACAATCAATGCTTCTAACAAAAATCCTATATAATTTTGAAACTTTCATTCCCAATTTAACACCCATTAAATCAACAACCATGCACATTATCTTTTCTTTTTTAATGGGATAACAAATTTATATACAGCACTTACAGACTCGTCGCCAAAATGTAGTGTTTCTTACGTATCCCAATATCGGCTCACTACGTCACACACCGCACGCGCGTCCGTCACGCCATACCGTCGGAAGTACACTGCCTCAGGGAGGGGGCGACACCGCTCCCTCATCGTCACGGCAGCGTGTGAGCAGGAGACGACAGACAACTTATCATCCGTTGTTTACATATACTACAGGTATTATAGGTATACAAAAAATATTTAAAAATTAAAAAACCTACCAAAAAAAAGAATTGATAAAAAAGACCAAAATAACCTCTATATACAGCCCGACCGACTAATTAATCTGTTTTATCATCTGAAGTCGGGCAGTTTTACTGGCTGGTTCCATATTGTACTTAGTTTGGTTAGTTTGTTCACCACCGGCTTTGGAGGCCCCGAAACGGCGGCGTGTCCGCGCCTCTCGGAGAGGGTGGCGCACTTAGAAAAGGGTGTCCCGTGTTTGGAAGTGTTTGTGAGAGTGGGCCTACCGCGGCCAACCGCCATCGGAGTCAACGGTAGTATTTACAGGTCCTATAGACCCCGACACTTGCGGCGTGAGGGACACGTGGGTTTTTAGCGGATATACCCCTGGCAAACACCATCTAGACCAGCGGGGATCTCCACTCACCGGGCCGCTCTACCCCGCGAGCGGCCTGATGGTATTAATCCGATTTTCCCACGAAAATAAAAAAAAAAGATTTATGTTAGTTCCCCCCGATATGCGTTCACCTTGCCGTGGTGTTTGGGGTCTTAGTAGCCGCTTGGAATAGGAATCCAGCTATGTCGAGCGGTGAACCAAGAGGCACACTAGGTAGGTACACTTTACACTTACATACAAAACACACATCTCACATACACACATGACACATCCTCACTAACACGATGCGCGAAGTCGGGGCGACCAACCGGCGCAAAGGGAGGTGGAGAAGCGCCGGACGGAGCTCCGACAGGTCCAAGTGGAGGTGTGGCAGACGCGACTGCAACAACCGTGGGCAGGGCTATGGACCATCAAGGCCATCAGGCCCGTGTTGTTGGATTGGCTGAATCGCAGCCACGGGGCACTCTCGTTCCGCCTCACTCAGTTGCTGACGGCACATGGTTGCTCCGACAAATACCTTTGCCGAATACGGAGAGAGGCGGACGAGAGGTGCCATCACTGCTCGTCAGACTGCGAATCCGCCGACCAACAGCGCCGGGTATTGAAGGCGGCCATTGGCCACGACTTGTGACTGCCGACCGTAGTTCGCGCTATGGTGAATAGTGATGAGGCCTGGCAGGCCGTTCTGACCTACGCCGAGGGCGTAATGTCCTCGAAAGAAGAGGCGGAGCGAGCACGTGAGCTGCTCCGCGGCACGCAGTGCCACAGGCGCAAGGGAAGGGCGAGTTTTGGCGGGAACGCTTTGAGGAGTGCGTTGCTAAATTTTCATTTTTTTGAAACCTAGTTCAAATGCGTGCAAATTGTTTAATTTCGGGGGCATATTAATCAATTTAGTTGGTTCACAACCAATCTTACTAATATTATAAACGCGAAAGTTTGTATGTATGTATGTATGTGAGGTTGTTACTCTTTTCACGCAAAAACTACTGATCCGATTGCAATGAAACTTGGAATATAGGTAGCTCGGGACCTGGATTAACACATAGGCTACTTTTCATCCCGATATTTCCGCGGAAACGGGACTTACGCCGGTGAAACCGCGGGGCGCAGCTAGTATTATAAACGCGAAAGTTTGTATGTAAGTATGTATGTGAGGTTGTTACTCTTTCACACAAAAACTACTGAACCAATTGCGATGAAACTTGGAATATAGGTAGCTGGGGACCTGGATTTAACACATAGGCTACTTTTTATCCCGATATTCCCGCGGGAACGGGACTTACGCGGGTGATACCGCGGGGCGCAGCTAGTAATAAATAAAAATAAGGAAAGGGCAGCCCCTGCCCGCTCGCTGTGACGAAACGCAGCACCATGCATGAGCCGTAGCGGCTGAGGCTGGAGGCCGCGCGGCGGCCTCCAAAAAGCCGAAGCTGCGAAGTTGAGTGTAAGTAAGATTTTAACTACATTGGACGAAAATAAATAAGTCTTAGCTAAGTATTGAAAATTCAGATATATTTATACATATACAACAAATATCAGGAAAAGTAGTAAAACAAATTTATAATAATTATAAAATTCGGCGGCCCTGTGGCGCGTCAGGCGAACGCTCGGCTGCAATGCAGAAGGCTGCGGGTTCGATTCCCGTCGGGTGCAAATATTTATGCTTTAAAATAAATATTTGTATCTGGTCTGGCTGTCTTTTTATGTATAATATGTATGTATTTACAAAAAAAAGTGTAATATGTAATATATCTGTTGTCTAATACCCATAGTGCAAGCCTATAGTGCTTATTTTGGGGCTAGTTGAGCTGTGTATAATGTCGTGCAATATTTATTTAATATTATACTTTGCATCGAAATCCAATTAGTAGAACCCGAGTAATGAACAAAAAAGTGTAACCGCTCAAGAACAGCTCGGCCGCCCGCGCCCAGGATTACGTGTTTTTCACTTCCGCGGGTGAAACGGCGGAATTCGTAATATATCTTTAATTAGTAACTAATTAAAGATTAAAGATATCGACTGTTTCATAATAATGGAAAAACGATAAATTTTACATATACAGGCACTTAGGTTGAAATCTATAGTCCGTACTTTGTCTTAAGACAATTTTGGTATTTACAACGCGATCTTTGCAACTTGCTTAGCTCAAGCTTAGCATAGTCACAGAAAATATTAACCTTAGTAGCGAAAATTCTCATTTCTACCATATTTAAAATTAATTAAGGTTAAAAATTAAAAAAGGTACTTAATTAAGTAAAATTTCAGAGCTACTTAATAAAGTCAATCACTTAAATAATTAAGTAGCTCCCATATTTTAAGTGTGGTACAAATGAGAAATATCGTTACTTAGGTTAATATGTTCTAAGACTATGCTAAGCTTGAGCTAAGCAAGTTGCAAAGATAGAATTGTCGTAAGTCAAAGATTTTGGTTAGCTCAAGCTTAGATAAGTCTGAGCTTAGACAAAGTACGGACTATAGATTTCAGCCTTAGAAGAGATACCCTTACCGCGTCGTTGAACGCGGCTATATAGACAAAGTTTTTTAGCACTTTAAAAACTAGTGTCACACTGCTGACACTTCTTGATGAAATGACCGCCGAAACAAACGAAAAAGCTGGGTTGCCAGAACAAAATATACAATACTATTTGGTACTTTTATGATTACGATTTGGAAGTCATTTTTAAAGAAGACCATTCAAAATGGACCAGCTAGGCTCCACAGATATCAAATTTGGCACTTCAAACAACTAATACGAAATTATTTCTTTCCTAAAAGAAGAAATATGGATTATTCAATAGATTTACGGGATCTTAAAAATACTAACACAGTGGCTTGTTTTATTTCCGCTAAATTTAAAGATATTGTATGTTTTAGTTCCACAATTAGGAGCACTACATTATTATCCTAAATTGGGAGAAGCTGATCCACTTTTTTTTAGGTTTGAAGCGACAAATAAACAAAAATATTAACACCGTGGCCTTAGATCACGTAAATCAGTTGAATAATCTATATCTTGTTTTAGGAATGCCATTAAAATTTTATTAATTAACCCCCTAGGCCTCGAGCTCTAAGGAAAATGCCTATCTTATTTAGGCTTAGCTTTTTTATTACAATTCTATTTATATTTTTTGCATTGAAACAGTTTTTTTTTCATCAGTATGTGACAATAAATGACGTTTTAGACGGGTTTTTGAATTACATCTCAAACCACATTCATCGCACAAAAACGGGTTTTCACCAGTATGTGTCAACAAATGCTTTTTTAAACTATTTTTGTGAGTACATTTGTAATCACATTGATCACAAGAAAACTGTTTAACACCAGTATGCGTCAATAAATGACGTTTTAAGATGCAGTTTTGTTTACATTTATATTCACACATATTACAAGCATATGGTTTTTCACCGGTATGTTTCAACAAATGACTTTTTAAATAGCTTTCAGAGACGCACTTATAATCACACCGGGTGCAAGAAAATGGCTTTATTTCCGTATGAATCAATAAATGACGTTTCAAATGTGTCTTTTGAGTGAATTTAAAATCACACATGTTACAAGCATATGGTTTTTCACCAGTATGTTTCAACAAATGACGTTTTAAATAGCTTTCAGAAATACACTCATAATCACACCAGGTACAAGTTAATGGTTTTTTACCGACATGTAGCAACAAATGACATTTTAACTGTAATTCTTGAGTAAATTTATAATCACATTTATCGCAACAAAACAGTTTTTGACCCGAATGTGAGAGAGTTAAGTATTTGCTACCAGTATGTGTCAATAAGTGACTATCTAAATGTGCTTTTCGACTACATTTATAATCACATTTATGGCACAAAAACTGTTTTTCACCAGTATGAGTCATTTTATGGAGTTTTAAGTTGAATTTTTTATTACATTTATGATCACACATATCACAAGAATATAGTTTTTCACCAGTATGCGTCAATAAATGACGTTTTAAATAGCTTTCCTGAACACTTTTATAATCACACCAGTTACAAGAAAACTGTTTAATACCGGTATGTAATAATAAATGACTTTTCAAATGTGATTTGTCAGTAAATTTGTTACCACATATATTGCATGAAAATGGTCTTTCACCATCATGTGCCATTAAATGACGTTTTAAACTGCCTTTTGTACTAAATCTAAGATCACATTTATTGCACGAAAATGGTTTTTCACCAGTATGTGTCCTTCGGTGACGAATTGAATTGCTTTTTGAATTACATCTATAACTACATTTATCACAAGAAAATGGTTTATTATTTGAGTGAATTCTTAAATGTTTTTTCAAAAGTGTTTTCTTTGTAGAATTATATTTGCATTGAGAGCAGAAGTATGTGATTCCCTCACCGTGAAATGCAGCTGCTGAGTCGATGTTCCTCCGTCGATGTTTAGATGTAGTCGGTCTCTGTATCTTCAGTGCGAGGCTGCCAGCTACAATGAATAAGGGGTATTCAAGTTCTTGGATTTATATCTAACTAATATGATACATGATCTTAAGAAGGTGACAGGTCCATTATGGACCAGGAGCGCTCGGGACCGAACTATAGTTTGGTGCGGTTCAAGTTCTTTCATATATGAAAGAACTTGGAGGAGGCCTATGTCAGCTGACAACCTATAAAATAATAAATTAAACTGTTTGTTTATAATTACCTACTAATGTTCAGCAATAAAGGCTATCTTTATCTTTAATATTATAAATGTGAAAGTTTGTATCTTTGTATCTTTGTCAAAGTATCGGCTAAATATAGTGACATCTTTAAGCAAAATTTCCTTATACCTATTTCCTTTGTGACAACATTTTTAGCTGTTACTTTACTTTTAACCATCGTGAAGAAACTTCGTGTAAGTAAATATTTTAAGTATTTATAGATGGCGATTCTGTTATACAACAGAGGCATTTTTAAACTTAAAAGGTTTACATTACAAGAAGGAGCAGGCATGCTTTTCTAGATTTTTTTAAAGCTACCTACAGCAAACAGAGAATATTTAACGAATAAATACTTTAAATATTCTTCGTTTGATTGTCTGTGAATACCTTTACATTCAGTGTCATCATTCAATATGGTATCCTCAATTGGAGAAGCTTGATTCCTTTCAAGGCTTTCACTAGCAGTTTCACTTCCAACATTGTCTGCCATCTCCGAAATGTCACATTTATCTTCATCTGACGGCTGTGTTTCAATTTTAATATCTATCATATGATCATACATGTTAATATGTTCTGAATCCGACAACACTTCCGTTTTTGTGTCAATTTCAATTTTTATCATGCTGGTGTTATGGTTATGTTCTGTATGTGACACCATTTGTGAATTATAAAGTTCAATGTCTAACATCGGTTTGGTGTTATTTTCATCATCGCTTTGTACTTCATGCTTAAATTCCTGTTTTAGAATTAGGATATTGCTTTCATCATTAGAGGTAGCGTTATTTTGTTCCTCATTCGTTTTTGTACCTCCACTTTTAATGTCATCTAATATTGGGTTGATGTTATTTTCATAAACACTTTCTACTTCATACTTTAATTCCTTTTTCAGAATTAGGATATTGCCTTCATCATTAGAAGTAGCCATGTTTTGTTCATTATTCATTGCTGCATCTTCAACTACTGGAAATTAATACAAAACATGACCTGAGTATTGTTCCAATTTTAGTATATGTACTGCCGAAGCAAGTACAACCTTGAACCAACCTCAACCTTGAAAAAGCCAACTGTGAAGTTGGCGAAAGCTCGGGTCAAATAATGAATAAAAACGCGATAAAACCGGATAAATAAAGTGTTTTACTGAGTATTGTTTTCTAAATCTACAATAAAATATAGAATTACGAAACAGTACACAGAGAAGGAAATTAAGAAAAAATAAGAATTTTCTGAAACCCCATTGACAAAACGAGCTAAAACTTCATTAGGCTCATTGATCTTAGTTTCAAGTCTTGAAATTTTTGTATGTATGTAAGTATATGTTGATTCTCCTCTTCCATGTTGTTTTCCTCGATCAATTGATAAAAATTGGTTCCTACCTGTCCATCAAAGAGAATATAATCACTATTGTCCATTTTGTCTCAGTTTAGGTTTAGAGCACACCTGCAAGCTCACAGAACACAGAACACTATTATGTCAACTATCGCGACGGACGTGCAACACAACAAAATTGATGTTCATCTAGGATTCTGTTTTACGTGTTACGGTTACTATTCTATTCGTAAATGTATGTCGCACCAAATCAAAGTATCCGTGAAATTAGAAATTATCCTATCGGTATAGACCGATAGGATCTAAATGACTATTCATTTATACTTTCGTACTTACCTTTATTTATTTACAAATAAATAATATTTCCATATTTAGATCATTTTCTATCCACTTGCAAAACAAATACGAATAAGCCGTCAATGACAAAAACCTTATTAATTTTAGCGCCAAACTAACAGTTCTCTAAAGTTATAAATAAAACAGCAAAACGTATCGCTAAAGCGTGGCATAAGGAGTTTTGGCGGGAATGCGTTGAGGAGTGTGTTGCTAAATTTTCATTTTTGTGAAACTTAGTTCAAATGCGTGTAAATTGTTTAATTTCGGGAGCATATTAATCAATTTAGTTTCGTGAAGGTGTACAAGTGTAAATAAAAGTGAAAATTGGTGCAAAATATGGACTTTAGCATAGTTGTCTCCAAAGCTCCGTGAAAAAATATTGTAAAAAATGGCCCCCTTTTTACAATGTTTCCCTCGACTTGACTTTAACTATGACGACTTGACTGTTTCGTTCAATGCAAATAACTTTCTAATATTGATAATACTTGACAGTGGTAAATCTCCGAATGGATAAGCCATTTTAAAGAAGAAGAAATGCGTGGCATAATAAAACAAACAGAGGGCGCTCACTGCCGCAACGCAACCACAAACAAATCATACTGAGTTTTTGAACGAATATGTCAATGTCAAAGTCAAATAATGAGTCTTGGCGGGAACTCCTTCAGGAGATGTGGTGCTATATTTTCATTTTTGTGAAACCTAGTTCATATGCGTGCAAATTGTTTAATTTCGGGGGCATATTAATCAATTTAGTTTCGTGAAGGTGTACAAGTGGAATGAAAGTGAAAATCGGTGCAAAACATTGACTTAGTGTTGTCTCCAAGGCTCCGTGAAGATTGTTTGTAAATGGCCGCCGTGTTTACAAATGATTCCCTAGACTTGACTTTAACTATGACGACTTGACTGTTTCGATGCAAATAACTTGCTTAATATATTAAAATACATGACACTGGCTAATTTCCTAATGGCCATAATCGGTTCACAACCGATAAGAAATAAAAAAAAAAGTCAAATATTTAATTTTGGCGGGGACGCGTTTTTGTGAAACATAACTAAAATACGTGTAAATTGTTTAATTTCGGGGGCAAATTTATCAATTAAGTTTCGTAAAGGTGTTAAAGTGTAATGAAAGTGAAAATCAATGCAAAAAATGTATTTAGCGTTGTCTCCAAAGCTCCGTGAACAATCATTGTAAAAAATTGCTGAATTCGGACATTTGCCAGTGTCAAGTATTTTCAATATTAGCTGCGCCCCGCGGTTTCACCCGCGTAACTTCCTATCCCGTAACGTTAATGATCCCTCACGTATGTCATACCAAGTATTGCTTAACGATCATTCAAAGTACTATATAATATTTCTACCTCTAAACCAACCTTGTACCAAGTTTTATGAAAATCGGGTCACCCGCTCTTTTTCACCCATCACGTATGTTGTACCAAGTGTTAAAAGTACAATGAGATATTGCAAATAAAAATTAAAGTATTATTTTTATTTTTAATAAAAATAATAATTTAAAAATTAAAAAACCGACTTCAAAAAGAAACAAAATATAATTTAAAAAACAACCAAAACAAAAACAATTGATAAAAATGACCAAAATAACCTATACATAGGTACAGTGCCACCGACTAATTAATCTGTTTTATCATCTGAAGTCGGGCAGCTAAACTAAGTAGTACAATATAGAACTAACCAGTAAAACTGTTTCTTTTTGAAGTCGGTTTTTTAATTTTTAAATTATTTTTTTATTTTACCCTTTTTAGTATACCTACCTACCTAAAAATCAACAATATTGTTACCGTAATTTTAATTATTGAGGAGTTTGCTGATGAGAAGGTGGTTTCAGGTGCCCCATCAATCTGTACTTGGTTCTTAGAGGTCTATTCTTAGGTCTACTTAGAGGTCTATTCTTTTTGGTAGAAGTCTAAAAATGAGTAATTTATATAATTCTGGAATGCTATCCTGTCCATCATTCCGAAGATACCACCTCGCAGCTTTCCATTAAAAAAAGAACTATATCAATCGGTCAAGCCATCTTCGTGTAATCGATGAACAATTGAATTGAATACAGCGTTTTGAGGAGCATTCCCGGTCCTCACTTCGAAGATCCTCATCAGATCCTCATCAAATTTTTATGGGACCATTTCGGAGCTCCCACCTTTCCATTAAAAAAAGAATCATTTCAATCGGTCAAGCCATCTTCGAGTAATCGATAGACAACTGGATTGATTAATGCGTTTTGAGGAGCATTTCCGTTCATCACTCCGCAGACCCTCATCATATCCACATCAAATTTTTATGGGACCATCTTGGAGCTCCCACCTATCCATTAAAAAAATAATTTCAATCGGTCAAGCCATCTTCGAGTAATCGGTGAACATACAAAAAAAAAATATTATACATACAGACGAATTGATAACCTCCTCCTTTTTTTTGAAGTCGGTTAAAAAGCACTGCAGTTTGGTGACACAACCGTCTCGCATGGAGCCGACCGATTGAGCCGCGCGGCATGATGCCTCACAGAGTTGGCTGGCCACCCTCATCATCGTCGCCCGTTACGTATATAATATGCACGCTTGGTACTTAGTAATTATTTATTGTGGAGTTATTTTAAAACTGTAATATCTCGTGAGATATTCATTGAAATCAAGTGATGTTAAGGACAATTATGTTTAAAATTAAATACTTTTAATGCATAACGTATTTATTTGGATAAGGATTAATATCATATTTACAAAATTACCTTCGGAAACAATGCATTGTTCTACAACAAATTTCATTACTCTAAAAAAGGTTATATTGAGTCAACCTTATGAGATAGACATATGCTGTCGCGGACTATTTATTAGATCCTTTTTAGAGGAAGAATTCTCTCATATATGGTTTTTATGTAACTCTGACCGTTTACTCAGCGCACGCGACAGAATCTTGGAACAGGGTGATTTTTTTCCCGTTTTTGCAACATTTTACATGGATGCTCCGCTCTTATTAGTCGTAACGTAGCCTTTAACCTTCCTCGATGAATGGACTATCAAACACAAAAAGAATTTTTCAAATCGGACCAGCAGTTCCTGAGATTAGCGCGTTCAAACAAACAAACAAACAATCAAACAAACTCTTCAGCTTTATAATATTAGTATAGATTTGCAAGTTATTTGCAGGACTTTTGTTTTTGACGCGTTAGTGGAATGCCGTCCTGAATTTTCATTTTTACAAAACATTGTTTTATTGCGTTTAAATTGTTTAATTTTGCCGGCAAGTTACCAATTTAGTTACGCGAAGTTCAACGAGTTAAGTGAAAATAAAAATACCAGTGCCAAACACGAAATTAGCACGTTACAAACAATTGTTCCATAAGGTTGGAGAAAAATCGTCGCCATTTTTTCTTCAGCCTTCACGCATTGAAAATTATTTTAAACGATTACAGTATAATAGTGGTAGTTCACTATTCGTACGAGGAATTGGCTAAATTGTCATATATTGCTGACAGAAGACATAACTAAGAAAAAAAAAAAAAAAAGAAGTTATTTGCATTGAACGAAACAGTCAAGTCGGAGAGTTTTGGCGGGAATGCGTTAAGGAGATGTGTTGCTAAATTTTCATTTTTGTGAAACTTAGTTCAAATGCGTGTAAAATGTTTAATTTCGGGGGCATATTAATCAATTTAGTTTCGTGAAGGTATACAA
This sequence comes from Idaea dimidiata, assembly GCA_949358125.1. NCBI lineage: Eukaryota > Metazoa > Arthropoda > Insecta > Lepidoptera > Geometridae > Idaea > Idaea dimidiata. The sequence goes on from OX442332.1 coordinate 8,403,166, forward strand.
GTGTAAATAAAAGTGAAAACCGATGCAAAACATGTACTTTAGCTTAGTGTTTTCTCCAAAGCTCCGTGAACAAACATTGTAAAAAAATGGCCCCCTTTTTACAATGATTCCCTCGACTTGACTGTTTTGTTCAATGCACATAACTTGCAAATATTGATATTACTTGACACTGGCAAATGTCCGAAAGGAAAAGCCATTATTAAAGAAGAAGAAGAAGAAGTCAAGTCGGAGTTTTGGCGGGAATGCGTTGAGGAGATGTGTTGCTAAATTTTTATTTTTGTGAACTTAGTTCAAATGCGTGTAAATTGTTTAATTTCGGGGGCATTTTAATCAATTTAGTTTCGTGAAGGTGTACAAGTGAAAATAAATCGGTGTAAAACATGGACTTTAGCTTAGTGTTCTCTCCAAAGCTCCGTGAACAAACATTGTAAAAAATGGCCCCCTTTTTACAATGATTCCCTCGACTTGACTTTACTTTAACTATGACGACTTGACTGTTTCGTTCGATGCAAATAACCTGCGAATATTGATAATACTAAACACAGGAAATGTCCGAAAGGAAAAGTCATTTTTAAGAAGAAGAAGAACAGTCAAGTCGAGAAACGGCGGGAACTTCCGAAGCGGATAGGTGGGAATTTTCTTTCGTAAAATTTAATTTTATTGTCATTTAGGGGTCAGGGGAGTAATTTGTATATTTATTTTATAGTATTAGTGTTTGTGTATATAGTCAACTAGTTGGTAAGTTTTAATTATAAGTATTTAGGTGTAAGTAAGATGAGGCCGCCGGATCCCGGCGGTGGCGGTACTTGGGAGGATGCGGAGGACCATGGCGACAGCCAGGGTACTCCTGTAGTAGGGTACAATGTGACTGTGTCCTCTACTAATGAGTCAGGTATGGAATCCGATGCACAGCAATATTACAAACAAGGGAATTTAGCTGAAACTAATAATACAAAGGCGCAAAAGCGTAAGGACTGCCATAAACGGAAACGTAAATTCGTCAAGGCTAAAGACATGGAGGCTAGCCGAGATTTTATTTGTAAGTGTAACTCGGATAGTGACACTACTGAGAGAGAAGCTAAGATTCGAGATAGATCCCCATTGTTGCGCTTTAGCACTGGCTTAGCAGCCACTCACACACCGGCTCCAACACCTACACAGTCTGGCGCGATGGAAGTAAGGAATGTAAATAGTACCCATAGATTTATTGGCCGAACTGAATATGAACTTACTGATAATAGTCCTTACATTGTGTACGTATCAAAAGATGCGTCACATGATGGCCCTACCTTACATCCTATTACATTCGGAAAATTCCTCCAACGTCACCAATTTAGAAATATTATACTCGGGAGTGTTAAAAGAATAGGTCGTAACCGAATGTGTCTATCCTTCTCATCACACACTGATGCAAATAACTTTATAAAACATAGTAGCCTACCGGTTAAAAAACCAAAAGCATTTATACCTACTTTTAACATTACACGGATAGGTGTGGTCAAAGGCATACCATCCGATTGGTCTGAGGAAGAAATTTTTGCTAATGTTACTTTGCCTAGGTATAGGGTGTGGAAAAATTTTAAAAATGAGAAGGCTTAATTATAAGGTAATCGTTGATAACACCCCTACTTGGAAGCCATCTTAATCGGTGGTCTTCACATTTGATAGTCAAGTTCTGCCAAAAAGAATATTCATATGTTATTATAACGCGCTACCATAGAACTTTATTCATACCCTACAATCCAATGCTACAGCTGCTGTCGATTCGGCCATACTAAAACACAGTGTAGGTCTAAACCCCGCTGTTATAGATGTGGCCAAGAACATGATGGAGCAAACTGCAACGTTGAGAATAGTGCATCTTGTTGCCTATGCTCCGGTTCACACTTCGCAACATGTAAATCTTGTCCAGAATTATCTAGACAAAGGGCAATAAAAAAAACAATGGCAGAGAGTTGTATCTCATATGCAGAGGCCAGTAAATGTCATCCAACTGTTACTAAATCATATGCTGATATTTTTAATGGCAGAACAGCCACTCGGTTTGAGGACAATCATAATCAGAATAAAAATAGTCAACACTTAACTTCAAGTCCTTCCACATCATACAGACATGTTAGTAGCCTACCCTCAGTATAAGAATGTGTTTTAAAATTGACTATTATTTCTAAGAACCATGTTTGTATGCCCACGTGGTAGGACTAGAGATTCCTTAATTGTGTATACTAACTATTTTTACCTAGATCTACAAACAATAAATCATTTCATTTCATTACAAGAAAACCATTACATAAAGTCTCGATCACTTTATAAGCCATCTAACACACATCAATATGACCGTGCTGCACATCAATCCCTTATAAGGGAGTATGATATGCCTGCCCCAGCTAACGGTTGTGCATTGAAGTCACCTAACAATAATGGATCTCTTGATGTTATACAGATTATTACTAACCTTATAAATTTACTCTGTCAATCAAATTTAATAGAACCGAACCACGCTGCTTCAATAATCGAATCAACCAACCATACTCTGATCAATACTCTATCTTTACTCCCGTCGATTATTGAAAGCCGATGCAATACCAACAATTCCACCGGTGGTAAGAATACTGTTAGATATTTTACTACTTACCTGGTGAACATGAGTGATAAGAAATAAGTAATTAGTTAAAAAGTTTTATTTTTGAAATTTCCTATAGCTTTACATTTGATGAATTTTGAGGGAAGTACTATATTAAATTTAACGTAATTGACCGCCATGTTTTGCTTTCGTCAGTCAGTACGTAGTATGTGTCTTTTGTGTGTATGTATTTTGCTGCTGCTTCACACTAAAGAAAATTAATTTAATTTCTTCTTTTTTCTTCGAACCTGTGCCTCTCGCATGACGGGCGAGAGCACTAATCTTTGCCTCACGGGAACCCGTCATGATACGGTGATTTTTGATGATACATTTCTTTTTGTAAAATATTTATACTTATTAATCAAAGTGTTCAAAAATTAATAAGCATACTATAACAATAAATAAAACTGATTTATACCGTGTCCTCTTGTATTATTTCATTTATCCTTAAAGAGCGTCTATTACTAATGAAAATCTTCAATTTGCCAACAGTTACATCTCACTAATATTATCAACGCAAAAGTTTGTATGTATGTCTGTGACTTTGTTACTCAATCACGCAAAAACTACTAAACCAATTGCAATGAAACTTGGAATATAGGTAGCTGGAAACCTATAATAACACATAGGCTATCCCGATAATCTCGCGGTAACGGTACTTACGTGGGTGAAACCGCGGGGCGCAGCTAGTAAATAATACTATTGCACTAGCAATATTAAATCTAACATCAGTCACATAAAAAAAATCTTATTGTCACCCTATTAGAAAATGACACACGTCCTTTATGCTACAACCATCTTGCCCAGCTCTTTTATATTCTGACAGTTTTCTCTCCAGTTATATTAAATGTTACCTCTCATGAGTCAAACAGTGCAATGAATAGTCAATTTTTGATACTACATCTAGACAACTGTCTATTACTTTTCAATAGCTGTTCAAAAAGAGCTTTTACTCTACTTTTCGGAATCAATACACTTGTTGCATTCAGAATGATTTTCAATCAGTATGTGTCAATAAGTGACGTTTTAAAAAGGTTTGTCCAGCACACTTATACGGACACTTATCACAGGAAAATGGTTTTTCTTCAGTGTGTGTCAACAAAACATGACGTCTCAAATCGTTTTTAAATTTACATTTATAAGCACATTTATCACATGAAAACGGTTTTTCACCAGTATGTGTCATTGAATGACGTTTTAAGTCATTGTTCCTTTTACATTTGTAATCACACTTATTACAAGAAAATGGTTTGTAACCAGTGTGTGTTGATATATGCTGTTTTAAATTGCTTTTAGTGGTACATTTAAATTCACACTGATCACATTGAAAGGGTTTGTCTCCAGTATGGCCGAATAAATGGTCTTCTAAATCACCTTTTCTATTACATTTATCAAGTTTTTCACTAGAATGTGTCACTAAATGTCGTTTCAAATTGCCCTTTGATGTACTTTTATAATCACATATATGACAAGTAAATCGTTTTTCACCATTATGTGACAACAAATGCTGTTTCAAATAGCTAATTCGAATACATGTATAATTACATATATTACAAAAGAACTGTTTTTCACCGGAATGTATCAATAAATGCTTTTTTAAATCGCTTTTTTTAATAGTTTTATAATTACACTCATTGCAAGAGAAAGGTTTTTCACCTGTATGTGTCGCTATGTGGCGTTTTAAATAGTGTTTTCTAGTACTTTTAAAATCACATTCATTACAAGAAAACCGTTTTTGACCAGTATGTGTCAATGAATGACGTTTTAGATCACAATTTCTATTACTTTTATAATTACACTTATCACAAGAAAATGGTTTTTCACCGGTATGTGTAAATAAGTGACGTTTTAAATCACTTTTTAGAACACAATAAAAGTTACAATTATTACATGAAAACGGTATTTTACCAGTATGTATCAGTAGGTGCGTATTTAAAACGTTTTTTCTACTACATTTAAAACTACAATGTTTACAAGATAATATTTTCGAATTAGACAACACTTGTGACTTTGTGTTAATTTCAAAATCTACCATATTATGATCATATGCAGAATTAGACAATGCTTGTGACTCTGTGTCAATTTCAATATCTATCATATTATGATCATACAAATTACTGTGATCAGAATTAGACACAGCTTGTAACTTTGTGTCAATTTCGATTTCTATCATATGATCATTCGTGTTCATATGTTCCGAATCAGACAACACTTCTGACTTATCACATTCAATATTGTCTAACATTTGATTTGCATCGTTTTCATCATCACTTTCTACTTCCTGCTTCAAATGGATATTGACTTCATCATCACAGGTTTCCTTTATTTGTTCATCAATATTATCAGTACATTCATCTACTGGAAAAGAGAATACAAAACGTGCACTGATGGACTGTTCTCGTAATATAACCTCTTTACTTATAAACGCTGGTTAACAGCTGCATAACTATGTGTCGTTTGTCTTTTACTGTGACATGAAGTTTCAAAGTTGACAGACAAAGACAAATGTCACATAACTTGGTCATCTGTTAATTATTATTGTTTATAAGTAAGGGGGGTAATGGTTCAAGATATCATTGCAACATTATTGTCATTTCTAATTTGACATTTGCCAAATATTTAACATTTTTCTATGAAATTTTCTTTTGCAATGACATTTTGGAAATTCATTCCTTTTCTATTATAGAAAACACCTAAACTTTACTATACCTTTTCTCAAAAGAATTTGAGACATTGTACAGAACAAAAAATAAACATAAATACATGTCCTTGGTAGGAATACAGCTCAGAACTCTATGTAATAGCTGGGTATTCACCCAATGCACTATAGTGAATGTCAAATAATTAACCTTATAGTTTTATTCTATATGATCTTGTGGTAATTCTAAGATTTTGGCTAATTGTTAGGTAAAGCTTTACCCACAAATTATACGAGTTTTATTAAAAAAACTCATACAATTATTTGAAAGTGACAGCTCTTTTTTGACTTTTCTCTTTGATAATAATTCTATGTCAGTTCTATGTTGAAAGTTTTACATATTTAATCTAAGATTCTGAAACTGAAACTTAATCTATAGATGATATTAAAATTGAAATTAACTTACATTTTCTGCCCAAATTGAATCTAGAGGGTTTGCAATGTGGTCTCAATTGAATTTCTTTTACTGAGCCCATTATCTTGTACTCCATATAGTTTTCCATGTCTTTTTCCAACTGGAATGTAAGAATTGAATTAGTATGCTACTGTACGAGTCAGCTTGCCAAGTCACACAGTGTCTGTAATAATAACTTACACTGTGTTTTAGCATCTTAGATCAAAAATGTAAACAACTGCTTATGTAGTAAAACTCATTTCCTCTATGTTTTAAAACTCATTTTCTGGTTTTAATCATGTTGTTTTTATTATCAGCATTATTGCGATGATGTTTCGTAGCTTTTACAGACTCCTTCCTCAAGGCAACTATTTTTGTGTTCTTTTTCTTTTGGAATTAAAAATTCTTTGTTTACATTCTTAAGGCTTTGAAACAGAGTAAAGAGTAAATTATCCCACAGTAGGTAGTTATTAAGAAGAGATAAATTTTTAGTAGCGTTTTTATAGTTGCCCTGCTTTCATATATTTCTTATCTATTTGTTTCTCGAGACTGGCCACATAAGTCGTAGGAGGGGCACAACTTAGGGGAAATTTGACAGGTGACTTTTCTATAGTCCATTTTCAGAAGACAGGCAAGTTTGCCTAATAATTAAATTATTTACTTTTCCCCGTGCCAATACTTAAGTTATAGGTACTCATTAAATAATCCTTATTGTTGTTTTCTCACATTGCAGTCTCATGCTAACTACCTATTAAAGAGAATTGTAGGTAGATTGAAGTTATATAATGTATATTTGAGTAAATTACACTTACATTAAAATGATCTTCACAAAAGTACAGACGAGATTTCTCAGGCGATAGTTCGGGATCTCTTCTTGCAAGTTCGAGCCAGGATTTTCTCATATTTTTTTCGCTTGGCACTAGAATCCACAACTTATTCGGTGTTTTTATACTTGTATTCTTGCATTTAGGAACAGCACACCAATGATCTGGATAATTACTCATTTTAAAAGAACATTAGCCTTTTTTTCGTCCTATCTATTTGATATTTATATTTGTTTATTGACATCACAGAACACTATTACTCCTAGATTGACGTAAGCAAAGAGAATAAGAAGAAGTTTACGTTTTGTAGGGTGTGGGGTAGACGTGGGCGTTATTTAACGTAGCTAGTTACAATAACTAGCTACGCGACATGTAACGAAATCACTAGTTTCGAGTTCAATTACAAGTAGTTATTTTTGTAACGCATTACTCGAGCGAGACGAAGCGACGACTAGACTGTCGAACTGTACACTTAACGACATGTAACCATGTCACTAGTTTCGAGGCTTGATTTTTGTAATGCGTTACTTGTGCAAGACGAAGCGAGGACTGTCAACTGTACCTACAAAATGTAACCAATACATAAGCTTTAATAAAACACTTTATTTACCGGGTTAAAACGAGTTTTATTCATGCTTTTTAACGAACCGAGCTTTTGCCAACTTTACAGTTGGCTTTTTCAAGGTTGACAGATCACTCAGCTCAAGCTCGGTTCGTTAAAAATCATTAAGAAAACGCGTTTTAACCCGATAAATAAAGTGTTTTTTATTATACAAAATCGCGAAAACCATATAAGCTTTACTTTAATTAACTTTCAACCGATTTGACATACTACATTCTTCATTGAATGTAATCATTTGACACATAAATAAATAAAGGTATATAAATAAAAGGCTTGAAATTCAATACAATTGTTTTTATTTATTTAGCTATTATCATTGGCAAGTCACTGTTCGCATTGGCCGTATAGCAAACGTAAAATCTCTTTATCTCCATCGGTGAGGGTTCTTTTGTGTCCCATCGCCATCGTGCGTTGCCACAGATAATCCTTTAAATATTAAAAAAAAAACAGGTCAAATGCAAGTTAAATTCGCGCGCCGAGTTTTTGGCGGGAACGCGTTGAGGAGATGTGTAACTGTTGCTAAATTAGAACTATTTTTAAAGAAAAGATATATTTACAAAAACACAACGCACTGTCTACGTCAAGCGGGATTCGAACCAACGCATCTCAATCCAATCCGGGGAATGCGACTTAGGCCTCTTAGTCTACCGCCGCGGTGACTCATACGCCGAATTATCGCTTCAATATCTTTTCCATTCACTACAACTAAGGCATGTTAAATTGCAAAAAATTTTATTTTTGCGAAACATAGTTGAAATGCGTGCAAATTGTTTAATTTCGGGGGTAAATTAATCAATTTAGTTTCAAGTTTTGAAGTTGTACAAGTGGAATGAAAGTGAAAATCGGTGCAAAACATGGGTTTAGTGTTGTCTCCAAAGCTCCGTAAACAATCTTTGTAAATGGCTGCCGTGTTTACAAATGATTACCTAGACTTGACTTTAACTATGACGACTTGACTGTTTCGATGCAAATAACTTGCATAATATATTAGGGGTTAAAGTATGAAATTGCCGATTTGTACTGAAAATCTTAATTGTTTATTTTTAAAATTTTTAACAAATTTATTTAATCAAAATAGTTGCCATTATTATCTATACATTGCTGCCATCTAATGGGAAGGTTATTAATGCCTTTGCGATAGAACTCCGACGATCTAGACTGCACAAACTGTGTGAAAGCATTTTGTACTGCCTCCTGGGAAGAAACTTCTTGTCACGTAGATAATTGTCCAAATCACGAAAAAAATGGTAGTCCGTTGGAGCAAGGTCTGGTGAATACGGAGGATCACGAATGGTTTCTAAGTGCAGTTCCTGAAGGGTCAAAATGGTTTCTCGTGCTGTGTGAGGTCTCGCGTTGTCGTGGAGCAATAATGGTGAAGATCGATTCATGAGTCGGGGCTGTTTTACTGCTAGTTTTGTCAACATGGTTCGGAGTTCGGCACAATAGACATCTGCCGTAATTGCTTGACCAGATCGAAGAAAACTATAGTGAATAACACCATGCTGAGACCACCAAACAGTTACCATTACCTTTTTATTGGTAAGTTTTGCTTTAGGACACTGTTGTGGCATTTGACCTGGGGTCAGCCATTGCATTTTTCTTTTCCGGTTATCATAAAGAATCCACTTTTCATCACATGTTACAATTCGATCCAATATTCCTTCATTTCTGTACCGGTTCAACAAGGCAACACAAGTTTCAACACGCGTTTCTTTCTGCAGATCAGTCAAATCATGAGGCACCCATTTTTCGTATTTTTTTATTTTATTGATTTGACGCAAGTGAGTCAATAAAGTGGGTAAGGTAACGTTAAACCATGCCGCTAATTCCTGGGTAGTTTGACTAGGATCGGCTTCCACTATCTCTCTTAATTCATCGTTATTCACCTGTGTGGGCGGTCTTCCTCGTGGCTCGTTCTTTAAGTCGAAATTTTCATCACGAAAGCGTTTAAACCAAAATCGCACGGTGCGTTTATTAGTAGACCCCTCTCCAAACGCAGCATTGATATTGCGGGCTGTTTCTGCCGCGTTAGTTCCGCGTCGGAACTCGTATTCAAAAATCACTCGAATTTTCGCAGTATCCATCTTTCTTGTCTAAATTGAATAACAAAAACAATTGAAAGTCGATATTCAAATGTTTCACATTTTTTAAAAAAAGAACATCACAGAAACCATTTGAAAAAAGTTTCATTCGAAAACCTCAAACCATGAAGATTCTATGTCAATTCAAAGAACCTATTGGAGTCTTGGCGGGAACTCGTTGAGGAGATGTGGTGCTAAATTTTCATTTTTGTGAAACCTAGTTCATATGCGTGCAAATTGTTTAATTTCGGGGGCATCAATTTAGTTTCGTGAAGGTGTACAAGTGGAATGAAAGTGAAAATCGGTGCAAAACATTGACTTAGTGTTGTCTCCAAGGCTCCGTGAAGATTGTTTGTAAATGGCCGCCGTGTTTACAAATGATTCCCTAGACTTGACTTTAACTATGACGACTTGACTGTTTCGATGCAAATAACTTGCATAATATATTAAAATACATGACACTGGCTAATTTCCTAATGGCCATAATCGGTTCACAACCGATAAGAAATAAATAAAAGAACCTATTGCAATAAAACGGCAATTTCATACTTTAACCCCTATTATTAATAAAACTTGACACTGGCTAATTTCCTAATGGCCATAATCGATTCAAAACCGATACGAAATAAATAACTCGCGCGCCGCGAGGTTTGAGCTGTGGTATCCACCATCTAATTAGCATCCACCGCTACTAGTGGCTAATTTGCAGTACATTGCAGCTTTGACGTAACGTGGCTATTACCGGTAATTCCTTCAAAGCAGCAATGTAGAATACAAAATATGTTTTTTGACAGTAAATAGCAACTAGTAGCGGTAGATGCTGATTAGATGATACCACACAAAGATCCTGCTATTGTATAAGCGCTCCTCCGACCTAGAAGTCTACTTACACTGTATTTCAGTTTTACATGGGGACACCGTCTTGACAGGCAAATTAAATGGTGTATGTAAGTAACGACGTTATTTTAATGTTACCTCCATGGTAACGACTGCTTTAATAATTCTACTGTCACATTTTTTTTTCTTTTATAAACGATCAAAAAATCCACGTACTTAACTTTTTTTGCACAAGAAGTTGTGTATCTACCTGTATAGGAGTGATAGTGGCGGCGCCTGAGTCGCAAGCGCTGCACATGAAGTTGGCCGGCGCGTGCGTCACCGAATCGAAGTCGTAGGGCAGCAACACTCGCGATCCCTGTATCCAGGCATCCTCTTTGTCCTTCGAGAGGTATATTTGCTTGCCTGGGGACATTATGGTCACACTTAAAACTAACCTCATCATCGTCATCCGAGCGATCCCTCTCGGGAGCCCAGGGTTTGCTTTCCTGTTTTTGCGTCGCGTATAGTGAGAACTAGTGAGGCCATTTGCACGCATATCAGCCCTTACGACGTCTTACATGTAAAACTAATCTACCGAATATCCGAATCCGCCCATTTGTCGTGTAGGTATATAATCGTTTTCAATTTTAAACTAAGATTCTGAGACAGGTTAAAACCATAATCATATCAGATCAGAGATAACAACCGGGACTAAATGCAAGTAATGATCATGCTAAGCGTTGCTTAGGAAGCACGATTATACACGACAAATGGACGGACTAAGCCAACGAGCTTTTCCGGAATTAGTAATGAACTATACAGGGTTGCCAGTACTACAATAGACCATAACTGGTCGATACGGCATCTTAAAAGCCCATTTAATAAATAACATTGTCCTCTTCCAACTTGGCTCACGTTTAAATCGTCTCACCAGAAACTCGTCCTACCAAGAACTCGTCTCACCAAGAATTAGTCTCACCAAGAATTAGTCTCACCAAGAATTCGTCTCACCTAGAACTCGTCTCACCAAGAATTTTTCTCACCCAGAACTCGTCTCACCAAGAACTCGTCCCACCAAGAACTCGTCCCACCAAGAACTCGCCCCGCCTTCATCTCGTCCCTCCCATACTCACCCTTATCCACCCGGCCCCAGTTGACGGTAATGTAGTTATCCCTATCGTATCTATTCGACATCATCGGTACGCCAAGCACTCGCATCAGTAGGAGCAGGGCATGAGCTGAATGGCCAGGAGCACCTTCCGCCATCTTGTCGAGGGATAGCGTCTGGGGGTTTGAGAGGAATTAGTGCCATTTAGCCCCGGCATCGAATAGGGTTACCCCATCTCTTCCCGTGGGTGTAGTAAAAGGCGCTTAAAGGATCTAGGAGAGATAAGTAAACCTTGAGTTACCGTAAACTTCTTGGTCCCTATGACGGCTGTTGTCTCGTAGGCAGGCTGCCGCCTACGAGACAACAGCCCTGCAAAAATATTGCCAAACCTATTTGCAGCAGGTAAAGTCAATGATGACTTACCGACTGCGCCGACCCTACGTAATTTGGTGTTTAAGCGAACCCCGGGCTGTCGAGATAACTGATTAGATGAAAAGAAAAAGTTGGTTAAGGGTATCATCTGGGGAAGTATGATAAATTAAAGTTAAAACCCAGAGCAGTAGCGGAAACAAAGATAGAGATCTACAACGTTTATGTGATGGGAGCTTTAGACGTGTAGGTAGAATAACTAAGACTACTTGAAACTTTCTTAGCGCCTGGAGGATCACCTAGCGAATACATAGAATCAACGGTCTAGATCTAGAATGTTCATTTTAATCAGGGTTTCGCTAGGTGACTCGCTAGACTCTTCGCGCTGAGCCAGCCTCCGGTCTGTGCGGACGTAGCTTTACAAAGTTGAATTTTCTACTTACCAGACCACCCGGTACCACAGAATTTATAAATAGTACGCACAATAGCTGCGCACCGCGGTTTCACCCGCGTAAGTTCTGATCCTGCCAGATTATCAGGATAAAAAGTATCGAAGGTTACTTCCTATCACTTAAACTATCTCTATGCAAATTTTCATCCAAATCGGTCCTAAACATAAAAAAGAAATGTTAGGGGGTCAACCCTTATTAAGTTACCACTTGGGGTTGAAAAATAGATAGCAGCCTATTCTCAGACCTACTGAATACGCGTATAAAATTTTATAAATATCGGTCAAGCCGTTTCGGAGGAGTATGAGAATTGAGAACTAACACTTTATACAAGATGTAACGGGCAAGCCCTTTTAAGCCGAAAGGTGGTTGTTCTAGACGTCTAGGCGAACAACTTTTGTTCTACGACTTATGAAAATTCGAACTTGTTTTTTGAAAATTTTGAGGTTTTGTTTCACTGAAAAAACAGCTGCTTTTAAAAATAAAGGTAATTGAAGGTTTGATTGTAGTAGACCAAACTAAATGAAAGGACAACATAAGGTCAATGACCTCAAACTCTAAGAAACAGCTGATCTTCAAGTAAACTTTACACCAAAAATTTTCGAAAAGTACTTCGAATTTCCAAAAGTCGTAGAACAAAAGTTGTTCGCCTAGACGTCTAGAACAATCCCCTTTCGGATTAAAAGGGCTTACCTGTTACACATTGTATACAAGACGAAAGATTTACTAGTAGGTACAGTCAGAATACGACTTGAGGTACCAGACTTGAGGTATTTTTTTCAATAACGGTTCAGTAATCGTTGATTATCCTTCTTGATATCACTAAAGCTTCCAATAAGTGTTAGATAATAGATGCAGAATAACCAAAAATTAAAGCACCGTTATTGAATAAAATATAACTTTAAAATATGCACCTAGTACCTTTTTAAGTCGTATACTGAATATGTACCTAATTTACTAATAGATATTTTTTGTATTTTTTTTAAAGTAGTTTTTAAAGCAGTTAGTTATTCCCTATAAATATTACAAGAATCAAACATTGGGGAATTTTGGCGGAACGCGTTGAGGAGATATGTTGCTAAATTTTCAGTTAGTTCAATGCGTGTAAATTGTTTAATTTTGGAGGCATATTAATCAATTTAGTTTCGTGAAGGTTAACAAGTGTTGTGAAAGTGAATTTCGGTTCAAAACATGGACTTTAGCGTTGTCTCCAAAGCTCCGTGAACAATCATTGTAAATGGCCGCCGTTTTACAAGGGATACCCACTTCTATGCGACAAATACTGGCTAATGTTCAAATGGAATATAGCCATATAAAAGAGAAGAAGAAGAGTCAAATTGTTTTTAAATTGTATTTTTTATATTCACCTGATTTTCTGGTTGAAACCCAAATTTAGGCATGTCCGCCCCTTGGCTCCCGAAAAACAACAAACCCTTAGGCTTCGGCTCCAATACTTCTCCCTTCTCTATTTCTCGGAAATGGACGCACGAAGACAGTGCTATAGTCGACATCGTGTACCGTACGACGTGAAAGTTGAACGAATAACCTGTTAGAAATATAAGCGGGTTTTACATTACGAAACTACTGGCAAGAACTTATTATAGTCCTTTCTTAACAAAAAAAAATTACCTTTATTTTTACCTAACATTTATTTATCTATTGATAAAATAATTGTTTTCAGTAACTGCTGCGAGACTGCTTTTGTGAAATTGACTCTATAATGCATGCCACTAGTTTCGTAATGTAAATTAAGCTTTATGACCGACTTGCAAAGCCCCGCAGTTTCACCAGCAAAAGTACCGATCTCGCGGGAATATTAGAATACATCATACATAGAATATTCGGTGTGAACACGAATTTCTGCCAGACATTTCTGTGTAAGATTTTGATTTACCATACCATGTTTCCGGGATTTGATCTTTATCAGCATCACTAGGTATCGATCGGTACAATAACAAAGGCTGTTTATTTTTTTGCAAAAATACTACGCTCGGTTCCTGGCTGATGTGGTATTTTTTTTTTTTCAAAAATCTAATAAACCATTTTAGTTTTTGTCAAAATGTTTGTAACTTCTTTCAGTATTTTTCGCTATCTCTTATAGTTTAGGAAATCCCTCTGAAAGCTCATCAAAATGGTTCACCTTGTATATTACAGATGTACTCACGTAAATCATCTTCAATTTCGTACATCACCACACCACCAGGCCACAATAAAGGCCTGTAATAATTGACATTGTTCTGTGACATAGGGCCATCTTCGCAGTCGTCTCCATCGCGACGTGTTTTCGGCACGACGAACGAAGTGAGAGTGCCACATTCGTGGTGGTAGTGCGCATTTATGTAGTTTCTGTCAGAGGGAGCGAGTAGGGTACGCCGATTCGTAGAGTTTACTTGTCTGTCCTACGAACACAAATTTGTTATGTGGATGCTAAGGGCTATACGCGGACAGTTAAGGATACGTTCGTACCGGCGCAGGCGGCTTGCTTAGCTCCTGGAGCTTAGTGGTTTGCTTTCTGGCTAAATCATAGATAAATAATTAGGGGTTAATGGTCTTTGGGCAGATACACACCCATAGAACACTTTTTCACCACATTCGTGTCTTTCACACACAATCTTTCGTGAAACTAAATTGTCAATATGCCAGCGAAATAAAATTAAATGCCGGATTTAAAAAATTACACGAATTAATAGTTTTTTTTATAGCTGAAAACAATGAGTCTATTAAAGTCTGAAAACCCCTGGGCGAGCAAACTATCTTAATATCATATGGCTTAGTTATAGTGGTTTAGATTACCTGATTTTCAAACTTCCTTAAAAGGTCGATACTGTTTAAGTTTTTCGCTGAAAAATATTACCACATTAAAAGTACATACATACCTACTGATGGTTAGGTTAGTTGACTTTAGTTAAGTTAGGTATGTATGACTTTAGTTTACCGAAACCACACTAAATCAAAACTAGACACACACTAATATTGTAAGTTGACATACCTAAATGATCATGTTGTATTTGTTTATAAAATGTTCTTACAGAAATAAAGTATTGCACTATTGACTATTCCTTTTAGGAGAGGTTGTCATAAAGACCAAATCAACCCACGCAGATTGTAGTTGTACGTTGGTAGTTTGTTGTAGTACGACTATGTGCATTGTGCAAACAGTGCCCACGTTCCCCTGGAATACGGCGAAGAGAAGGACACCGAGGAGTTTAAATGTGTATACCTCTTCCATCCCAGGCCATTAGAGAGCCCCACGGCTCCCCCCGAAGCGGTGCAGCAAAGCACAATAAAATCGCATTTTTCCTCGTACAAAAAAGATTAGGATAGCTACATAGTCGTATCCTGCGATTACTTAACTCTGTTGCTAACAAATCTCGAATGAAGTTTTTGATTTTGCAATATAAAATTACAGTCGCTAGTTTTTATTGCAATGACAATCTATTTGCTACTGAGTGATGTGGTAAATTACGTGAATAAAACAATTTTAATAGTTTCAACTCTCAATCGAGATTTTTTAGCAACAGATTGCGAAATCAGACCGCTGAAATCAATCGCTAGAAAAGACTTACTTGTCTCTTCAATGCCTGCTTTGAGCATAGAGGCTATCAATGTCGTGATATCTCCGGAGTTAAGACATTTGTAGCCGATTACCAGGTCCTGAAATTATTGGTAATAAATTAATATTGCAGGACGTTACAGCGCTATGAAGCCCCAAACTAAGCTCTAGGGGCGTAATATGGGTGCGAGACAACGGATATTGCTACGTAAAATACCATTTTTTTTGTAAAGACTTGCATAATAAGATATGTAGGTAGGTACTTAAGACATAGATGTACCTCAAGAAACAATAACTTATTTTAAGCACAATTAAACCCGGCGAAAACCAAACCAGCAATCTTCTGCTGTAAATTGAATGCCACCAGATTCGTAATGTAGGTAAATCCCGCTCTGTCATTTTCACAAAAAAAATGCGTAGAGACAGCGTTACTAACTAAATATCTATTTGATAAAATTGCTTCCTGCTACGAGACTGCTTTTGTAAAATTGTCTCTATAATGCATGACTCTAGTTTTGTAATGTAAATCCCTCTTTACTTACAACGACTTTCTCTGTAAAATTCAAGGTATTGAAATCGCAGTCCTTGCGTTTTTCCGGGTTGCTGATATATAAGATTTTGGTATCGTCATCCTCTGGTTTGAGCGGAGTTTCGAAGAATTTCACGCATATCTCTTGATGGAGAGCCGATAGGGTCGATGTTATGATGTCTTGCGAATGCGCGTCTGGGGAAAATCCATTGAGATATTACTGTAAAGAAAAAAAGTAAAAGAGTGCCAAGTTTATTCAGACAGGCACTCAAATTAAACAGTAAATACCTAAACAAATTCGTAATAGATAGGTACAAAAAAACCTATTTTTTTAAAGTCGGCTAAAAACGAAACAAAATATTGATGCTTACCATAATCCTTGCTGTTTATGGTATAATGTACTATGCCTTTAGGCCACAGCGCCGTCAGACCGAGCTCGATGTTCACCAGTATTAACACCGCAGCCAACATTGCGCGAAACTAAGACATAACCTTAATCCAGCCTTAAAACCGCCATGAAGTAAAATGCAACCATCAATTAATATTTCATTTTTGTCTAACCGTATAGAAAAAGTATCGATTTGTGTAGTAATATTTCCACATTATTTTTATCCCTCTCTAGAGAAGTCTGGCTACCAAAATGAACCAATGTTAACGGGGTTTAGTTATTTACATCGCTCTAACGGTGAAAGAAACATCGTGAGGAAACCCACGGGTTAGTTAGCTCCGGACCCCGGCCGTTCTTTCTTCTGGACGCCTGGATTTTCGCGCAGTGAGATTATGTCATTTAGAGATATATGTCGAAAAAACCTTAAAAAAACATTTCGAATTTCCATAGAAAACGCGCTTGCGCTGCGTAAATTATATAAACTTAGATGAAAAGGCCAATTATAATTACGATGTAAAAGTTATATTTCTATTTACCTATATAAAAAGCACACCCTAACTACAATCGGTTTTTGATAAGGAACTAAAATAATCTAGGTGTACCTAATTTTGCATTAAAAAAACGCCAACCTATTTTAAATGCGAAAGTTATTCTGTCTGTGCATTTTAAATTTACAAATAGGTACAAACATATTTTAAAAACATATCTTTTTAAATAATAAATATTTTTAGAGTTTACCTGAGGTGAAATACGGGACCCTGATGCAGGTGAAACGAAAAGCACCTTGCAGATGAAACCACAGGAAGCGACCAATACAATAACAAGCACACAGCGAAAGTTTACATGTAGGTAATAGTTTCAATCACGCAAAAACTACAGGATACAGGCTTTTTATCCCGATATTTCCGCAGGACTCGGACTTGCGCAGGTTAAAATGCGGGGCACTGCTAGTAAATCTGTAAGTAGGTATCATTACATATATATTTCTTTTTTTATGGTAAAATATTTTACGATAGAAGTCGTTCCTTGAAATTGTTTTCTGTTTCAAACTAAATAGAATTTCGGTTGGTAACAACAACTAGCTGCGTCACGCTGATTTACACGCGTAAAGCGTAATACAAAGCCAATCTCAGATCTGACATGGCATTCCAGGAGTTAAATCTGACAGATCAATACAGGGGCCAAATCTGACAAGCTATTTTGGGGTTAAATATAACATTTATACAGGGGTTATTACGATTATGTGATAGATAATGGATCATAATAAGTAATAAATTATTAGTCAACTCTGACAGTTCAATACAGGGGTCAAATATAACAGTTGTAATCTAATGGTCAAATGGTACAGGTCAATCCAGGGGTCAATTCAGACAAGTAACTCGTGTCAAACGTCTCACACTTAAGACACGAGTAACAGCAGTTTGCGATTACTCATGCATTTACTAATATGGATGGAAATTATTTTATTATGGTCTGAGCAAATTACCAACAATTGTTAGAATAACGAGAAAAAGATAGCTGAAATGAAACAAAATGGTTACCAGAATAAAAATATTATAATACATCGTAGTAATTAATTACATATAGATACAAAAGTCTTAAAGACATTTAATTCATAATGGACAATATACAAGTTTTCAGGACGACGACATAATAGTGCAACAGGTTAGGAAAAGTGGGGTAACTGCGTTTCCTAAGCGCAATTGAGTCAAAGCGTCGTCGAATTAAAAAAAAATAACACGGTTACATTATACCGACGTTTCAACCATGTTACAATGATCTTGGCTGCGAGGGGACTGAGTCGAGGTAGAAATAAGTGAATAAATAATAAGAAAACGCGATTAAGACCCGGTAAAATGTAAATATGTTAACAAATAGTGCGATTAAAAAAGTTAGGTACTAAAACGGTGTTCCACCATTATTATTATTAGAACTATAGTATACGGTCTACATCGCGTATTAGATTTCTAGATTTAAATTCTTCGCGCCCACGGCCGGTGTAACCCATTGCCGAATAATTTAAATCTAGGATTATTTACAACGCGATCAGGATTCGTAGTTCTAATAATAATGATGAACGGAAATCGTGAAAGTTTAAAAATTGTGTAACCCGCTGGTACATAATATATTTATTTAATTATAAAGGTATATATTATTACCATATTTTTTTTGTATCAATATTCGGCCTAATTCAGAGTTTAATTTGCTAACGTCTCTTGGCTCGATTCAGGATTATGATGCGTCGACACAAAGATTATAAAACGTTAAATATTTTAAAATCAGACCACGTACAATATAAATTGTTCATAGTAGACACATTGGTCTATTTTTATGGTAAACCTCAGGGCCGGAACACGGATGATTATTTTACCATGGTCCGACAAGACGTTTCATCAAAACCAGACATCGGAGCCTCATGTTATGTAGAAATAGTCTAATTAAAAAAAGTGTTCATAAAGTGTCGACAAATCATCAAAGTTTAACATTTGTTAAATTTTTAAACTTCAATTATTGTTAAATAAATATTAATGATTGTTAAATACACATTGTTAAATATTTTCATTTATCACATTGTTGGCCCATATTTTGGTGTAGCCTCATATAAAACAGATAGAAGTTTTTTTATAACAACGCATTTACCCAACTTGACCTTACCACAAAAACAAATTGTGCGAATCATAATTGTATAAAATATACTATTGATAAATTAATATTATATTCTTAAGTTATTAAGTAACTTATAAACTAACCCAGGTTACCTATTTAAATAAACCCTCTTATTTTAGGACATCAAAATACAAATAATAATTAAGTATACAGTTACATATACTAATTTTATAAAGACAAAAAAATTGGTTATTTTTTTTAATTAATTGGCTCCGAAACTACTGGAACTATTTTAAAAATTCATCAATAGAAAGCTAGATTATCGAGGAGTAACATAGGCTGCTTCTCTATCCCGATATTCCCACGGGATCGAGACTTACGTGAGTGAAACCGCAAGACACAGTTAGTTTTAAAAAAAACAACACATATTTTGTTAGGAAGATTGTTTTTTTATCTAACTTTATTTTTGTTTCAGTGGCCCCCAAGAATAATGGCTCACTCACACAGTGCCCACATACGAGCCTTGCCAGTAAAGAAACACGTGAAAATGCAATGCGAAAGGGTGTCTGTGTGAATTAGTAGACTGAATGACACTAAATGCATTTATTTGTCCAAAAACTAATATGCTTTCACAAGATTTTCGCAATTTAGAAAAAAAAAAACAATAATTTAAATTCTATAATTTAAAGTAGTAAGTATTGCAAAAAGCAAATAAATTGAATATGATCTTCTTCCAAAACATCTAGGCAATAAAATCGATAAAATACCATGAAAATATTTTTATTTGCCATGCTAGGCATAGCACAGGTTATTTTTTTGAGATAGGTACATTCAATTTTATGTATCTCTCGTTGTGAGGTGTAAATAACCCTCGGCGTCTCGGAAACTTGAACGACTTCAACGATGGTTAAACTTTATTCAAATTACAGATTCTTATGAAATGTATTAGTAAATCGTACCTATTTATAGAAAAATTACAACAAAACTTAAATAAATTTAATACTAAAAATCACTATTTATTTTATATTGGCGAATACTACACAAAGCAGTTTAAAACAATTTGAAACATTTCTATGTTTTTAAATTGCTTTCTGAACCCTATCGATATACGAATTATAGTCGTCTATATTGACAAATGATTTATATCTATTTGATAATATAATAGCAGTTTAGTAAACATTTACTATTTATAATAATACTAATAAATAATTTATAATGCATTTTTTATCAAACGCGAAAAAAATTGCGTACAATTGGAAAAAATATTCGCAACATTCTGGGGCTCGATTCGGTAAGGACATAGCATGCGCAATGCCGGCGGAATGCAGGCGACACGTGCAGGAGATGTATGTACATTAATTTGTATTATGTAAATGTTATTTTACTTAATTACTACTTAATTAGTTAAGTAACCTTCAAAATTAAGGGCTACTTAATTATTTCAATAGCTCCCCTTGTTCCTCAGCCAATCAGTAGGTATTAAAAAAAGTTAAAGAATAGCTATTATTTTTACTCCTGCAACAAATCGACTTCTGCAATGCTCATGCATCCCGCCTGTTTGTCGCATGCTATGTTTTTAGAGAATCAGGGCCCTGGAAAATATTACACATTACAGAGAATAATCTATTTTAATACCTAATAATTTTAAAAGAATGTACTTGCGATATTTTTGCCTTTGCGTACCTAGTAAATTGCTAATGGAAAAATACCTATCTCAAGTGTTTAACACATTTATTTACTATAGATTTGTTTTGAACGCATGGAAATTATATTCAAATTTTGGAGAAACTATAGACTTATACTAAGACTATAGGCACACAACATAACAGTTTTTTTTTGTAAATACATCTCCAAAAAATGCACACGATTTTACGTAAATATCAGGCATTTTTGTGGACTGACTAATCTGTGGATCAAATCGAACCATTTCAAATTAATATTTGACAAGGCAAAACTGGCAAATATTTGTAATTGGTTACATTTATTGACAGATCAATTATTAATTGCCAGTTTTACTGCACATGACAGTACAACATTTTATCGCATTTCGTAACTTTTGGAGAAATATCCATGGAAAAAAAGTTGCATATCCCGGAAATAACTGGAAATTGGGATACATACAAATAAAATAATACTAATAAATCTACACTAAATAATATTCATATTATAATCATTACAATATAGTTATATTCAAAATTATCATCATGATTAAAAATTAATAATTAAACATAAGAAAGATACTAATTAACATTAATTCGGTAACTTGTTTTATTTATAAAAAATGGCATAATGTGATAAAATAGTTATTACAAGTAAAACTTAAATTACTTAAAGGTAATACCTACAGCTAATACACCGCAGAGTTAGTAATTAAGGAAGACATTTCACTGCCGCATTAGGCACTTATTCAACAATTGAATGTTTCAAACATGCCTCAGCCCTGTTCCATTTTTCCGCAAACTGTTCAACCGTATCAAGTGTTAGTGATTTTTTTACAAAAAAATTCTGAACAGTTTTAAAAACAATTGAATAATAACTGGTTGATGTCGGCATGATTGAGATATTTTAATTGCCGGATAGATGCTCAGGTAAGAGTGCTACATCTTAGACCTTTTTGTCTATCCAAAAAGTTTATCTATCTATTTTTAAAAAAAGATAAACGAGTTTTGTTTATTTTTGCACTACAAACACGCAAAATTTCACATTTATAATAATATGAAAAGCGGGTGCGCCCTTCCCGTACAAACATAATTCATTATATTCGTCTGGTTTTTTGCCTTAACATCAAGAGCGATATTTTTCTTTTTAATATAAAGTTTTGTTGTATATATCCACGACGGACATAATATGGAAATTTGGTATTTCAGTATGGGGAGGCACGTACCCGTCTGCTCTCTTAAGTACGTATAATTAAAATATTACATTTTAGCTTGATAGCAGTAAAACATAAGAAGAAATGTATATAATATTATTAAACTACCACAAAAATACGGGGGTGCGTGCATAGACTAAACGGTGAACGCGTCGCAAAAATAATTTCAAGCATAACCCAGAGAAAAAGACCTCTGTATTTGTGTCTCTATTGCCCCTGTGTAAAACATATTGAAGTCCAAAAAGTTAGGCCTTCTGGACTTCAGTATGTTTTTTAGAGGGGCTTTTATTTCGTTTAGTAAACGTTACTATCAGATTGGCGTAATCGACAAAACTGTATGGAGAAATAGCACACAAAATACCAAAGTTAAAATTTCTATAAAAAAGTTTCGCGGTCACGTTTACGCCTGATAGTTTGCGTAAACTATGCGTAGTATTTTCTAAAGTCGTTGACATAAACTTCCAATGTGGGCTATTCATCAGTACGAGCGTGACAGTGCTACGAGTATGTAGAAGCCTAGACAGAAACAAAGAGGTCAATGAATGATTTTTTCCTGTACCTTTCATTACCCATAATATATGGTATACCTTTGCATAAATTTATTTTACTACTGTATTATATCATTCATTATTTAGTATAAGTGTAGGTATCCCTACACTAATAGGAAAAAAACACATACAAAATTTAGTATACGTACAGTATAAAATTGTAAAAACATTTAATTTCATAGCGAAAAATTGTTATAGATTTAAAACACTTGCAATTTTAACACTTTTCTTGCACTATAGGTAAGTAGAAAAATCGAGTACTATTTGATAAATTAGGTAGGTACATTCGAGTAATTTTTTTTAAATAATCTCTGACATTGCATGTCCATGATACAGTCGAAGCTCGTATTCGATGAAAACTAATAAAAATAATCTTTTGCGAATTTCTATAGAGAAGTAAATGATTTTAAGTGCAAAACGATTAATCGCTCCTTATTATAAGTAAACTTTACTATTTAAACACTTTACAAATTTTACGCTTTTTCAGTTTCCTTTTTGAGTTCAGCTTTTCTCCTTCTCCTATGAATAATGGGTACAAAAATCCACAAAGCGGCACCGCCTACTAAAATAAAACCTAACGTTACGAACAGTGATTTATATGAGTGCGTATATTCAAACCAAAAACCACATATTGGTGGACCAATTAACTGAAGTATGCCATTGACAAATAAGCTTATTCCATATGAAGACATAAGCCTCTCTGTACCTAGCATTTCAGTCATCACCAACGCTGTTACACCAGTGTTTATACCCGAAGCTAACCCGAAAACTGAACAAAAAACGCTTATAGCAGAATAAGAACTTACTAAAGGAATCATCGCTAAACTTATACCAGATAATAATAATCCGAAAATGAAAAAGTAACGCTTAGGAGTGCTCACTACGTCTGACAAGGCAGACCCACCAATTCGTCCTACCAAATCTAAAGCAGAAATTATAGATAGTAAATAAGCACCCAATGCCTTATCAAAACCACATTCTTTAGCGTAAGAAGGTACTAGAATCAAAAAATTTGTATAAGAAATTGCGTTTGTACAATTTGATATCAAAATGACCAAGTAAATGGGGTCTTTGAGGAGTTGAATATCGAAATATTTGCTTGGTTCTTTTTTTGTGTTTTCGTTTTTAGGTTTTTTCTTACAACCACAGCAGTACGTGATGGGCGCTAAACTGTCTGTCACAGATTTTAAAGAGAATTGTGAAGCAAATTCGCTAGGTTTCTCGAAAGCCGATAATGTAGATCCGTGAAATGGTGTTGACATGTATTGGAAAGAAGACGTAGAAGGACTCCGTTTCGGAGTCTTTGGGACTTGCAATTTCTTCAGGAACGCCTCTTGACTGTTCACACGACTGGTTTTGCCTTCAGGCACGGATTCTAGTAGAGATGGATTCGATGGTAAGTGACTTTTGGAAGCTAAATTTTGTAGGGTATTTCTCGAAGTGACTGGAGTGGACATTTTTTTTCGTTCCGCCATTACAGCGCTGACTGAACGCGCGAAATTAGGCACTTTATCATCGATGCTGTTTAGAACTGGTGGCGAACCGTTTTGTTGGTCGGCTAGATTATCTTCGGGTGTGCAGAGGATCTTTGGAGGCTCTTCCGATGGCTCCTCTTCGATGAATGGTTCCAGCTAGAAATACAAAGATCCACGGTAATTTTGTGATAATTCATTCGGTACTGAAATATCCCGTAATTATATTTCACTAGCTACGCCCCGCGGTTTTACCCGCATAAGTCCCGTTCCCGCGGGAATAACGGGATAAAAAGTAGCCTATGTGTTATTCCCGGTATCCAGCTTACTACCTTCCAAGTTTCATTGCAATCGGATCAGTAGTTTTTGCGTGATTGAGTAACAAATATCTAAACATCCAAACACACACATTTTCACATTTATAATATTAGTAGGATTACGAGATATTTCATTACGAGTCAGGACGGACATTAAGGTCGTCTGTTTGTCAGCTAACTACTTCTAAATCAAGCAACGAATTTTGATGCGAATTAGTTTATTGATAGAAAAGTTCTAAATGAACTTTTCTGGAGAAAAAGTTTATTGGAAAATTGTTAACACTCAATAAACGGATTATTTTTTGTTAAACAAAAAATAATCGGTTTTCTAATACTTCTGTTTAATAGTTAGCAGCTCTCTGCAGAGTGCCTGCGTAATTTCCAATCCCTTGGGAATATCGGGATAAAATGTTACACACATACCTACTTACTTCTTCCTTTATAATAATAGTTAGATATCCTAAACTTTGGAAGGTTGCCCGTTTATATTATGTAGTTAAAATCAAACAAAGTAAATAAAAAACTAGAATTCAAAAATACATGATTTTATTTTCCAAAAATAGATTTCGAAATTGTTCTTTACATAAAAAAATTATACTTAAAATTAGTTGAAAATTGTGATTATTTTGTAATATTACAAAAAAAAACATTTAAAGGAAATCGTGATGTAAAAAATTAGTATTACATTAATACTTTATTAACAATATCATAAAAGTAAAAAATATTAAGTTAATTATAAAACTAAGTAAAAGGCTAATTCACAATCTTTCGATTCCGAGTAAAAGCTGAAATAGCTCGCTAACATTAGAAAAATTTAAAAATAAAAATCCAATATGTTCGCAGTAGAAAAATTTTAAAACGTCGAAAAGCAGTAAAAATCAATTGGTTATCTGTAATGTCAGAAAAATATCGCATACAGAAATATCACAAATAATAATCAATACAATACTTAAATGATTACATATCGAAACCTTCAGAAATATTTCCCACCTATCTAATAATATCGAAAATGGATAAAATATTGCAAATTTGATTAATGTACTTATAAGCAACTTTAGAAAATTATATGATGGAAAAATATCACCATAAAAGCAAATTATTTTATTTTTCATATCAAACATAATCGAATATGGAAAAAATATTGCAGAGTATTAACGAAATAACCGTTCAAATATTAATTTAAAGTGGGTTATTGTAATCTTGGACTTGGACATTGTAATTTCGGTAAAAATAAAACAAATTAAAACATTTAGTTTTAAAAGAAAAGCTTTAAAAATTCTGCACCCAATAGGATTTGACCTCTTATAAAGCCGCCGCTGTAATGCGCCACAGGTGCCCATCGTATCGAGATGAAATTAAGAACTGCATTTCTTAGTGTTTTCCGGCTTGCATTTTTCAATTTACGCAGTACTAATTAATACAAAATTGAGATTTAAACATTATAAATAAGTATCCCATTTTTAAATAATAGTTGCAGATGAAGTGAAAACAACCATGTCAATTTAAAATCACAAAACAGAGTTTATAATCGAAAGAATGTGAAGCACCTACGAAATAAACGTTTTTAGGGTTCCGTAAAACAAAAAGTAAACAATGTTACCCTTATAAGATCACTCCGTCCATCTGTCATGACCCATTATCTTGAGAACGCAAAGAAGAATCGAGTTTTAATTCAAACCATATAATTATTGAGGTATATAGTGTACTAGCTGCACCCCGCGGTTTCACCAGCGTAAGTCCCGTTCCCGCGGGAATATCGGGATAAAAAGTAGCCTATGTGTTAATCCAGGTCCCAGCTACCTATATTCCAAGTTTCATCGCAATCGGTTTAGTAGTTTTTGCGTGAAAGAGTAACAACCTCACATACATACATACACACAAACTTTCGCGTTTATAATATTAGTAAGATAAAAATCAAGGTTCTAAGTCCACACGATAAAGCAACTTGTATTACCAAAATGTACCTCAATTTTCATTTACTTTTATTTTTCAGATTTTTCCCTTTATTTGTGCTGTTGGACAAAATGTGTCAATGATGGAAGTACATAAGAAACGGCAATTTTATAATATGTAAGGACGAGGTAAGGACCTAATATTTGCTAAAAAGATAGGATAAAATACAAGATGTAACGGGTAAGCCCTTTTAAGCCGAATAGGGGTTGTTCTAGACGTTTAGGCGAACAACTTTTGTTCTATGACTTTTGAAAATTCGATGTACTTTTCGAAAAAATTTAGTGTAAAATTTACTTGAAGATTAGCTGTTTCTTAGAGTTCGAGGTAATTGACCTTATGTTGTCCTTTCATTTAGCTTGGTCTACTACAATCAAACCTTCAATTACCTTTATTTTCAAAAACAGCTGTTTTTCCAGTGAAACATAATCTCAAAATTTTCAAAAAAAAAGTTCGAATTTTCTAAAGTCGTAGAACAAAAGGTGTTCGCCTAGACGCCTAGAACAACCCCCTTTCGGATTAAAATGACTTGCCCGTTACATCTTGTATAAATACAATATCAACGAGCCTATATACATCACACTTTTTAAACTTACACGATTTCTGTATATCTTTTATCTTATAAGTATACCTATAAAAATGAATCCCTATTTCCCTTGGTCATGGCATCACGGCCTGATTTTGCTTTTTTTGTTGTGTTTGTCATGATCAGAAGGTTATTATGAAAGAAAAAATGCTAATTATTGAATATCGGGAAATATGCGGGTGAAAACGTGGTGCGCAGCTATAGTGTATTATAATTGTTAGAACTACGGGTCTATATCGCGCAAAGTTTACCTAGAAATATTAGATGAAATACTTACTACTTCTACAGGATGTTAGAGTTTATGGAGCAGTTGCTAGACATTTTTCTACACGTCTAAGCACTTTTCCCCAGAGTAAGTATTAAGTTTTTCATTTACTGAAAAACACCTGTTTTCAAAAACAAAGATAAATAATGTTTATATTGTAGAAGTACAAACTAAATAAAAGGACAATTTAAAGTCAAACAATTTTAGATGAATCCGGTGTAACCTGTCCTAAAAACGTCGAGATAATTTAAGGCGAATCTATTCTCGTAACTTCGAGATACGTATTCGTATCTCGAAGTTTCGTGACGGATACACCGGCCGTGGCCGCGCATTTACACACGTAATCTACACGAATATTATAAGAGAAAAGATTTATTTGTTGGTTAGAAACTACTGGACCGAATTCAAAAATTCTTTCGCCAATAGAAAGCCACATTATCGAGGAGTAACATAGGGTCTTAGAGTAATAACTAATTAACTTTTGATCCCGATATTCTCACGCGATTGGGACTTATGCGGATGAAAACGCGGGACGCAGAACTTTAAATCTAAAACTATCTACAATGCGATCTAGACCCTTAGTTCAAATAACAATAAGGGAAACATATTCTTAAATTCACCGCTCGGGTTAAAACTTGTGTGGTGCATTTGGTTAACACTCTCCGACGATAACACATGAATCGATTGCGATTAAACGATTGTTTGACGTCTAAAGATTCGGAATTTGTCTATAGATTCCAAGTTAGTCAATAGATTCGAAGTTAGTGTATGGATTCCAAGTTGGTCTCTAAGATTGGAGTTTGTCGATGTTTCCGATTGTCTGTGGATTCCAAGTTAGTCTATAGAATCGAAGTTTGGCTATGGATTCCAAACACTTTATTTATCCGGTTTTATCGCGTTTTTATTCATTATTTGACCCGAGCTTTCGCGACTGACATCAAGACTGAGACTGAGGTTGACTGACTGACATCTCAGTCAACCTTGAAAAAGCCAACTGTAAAGTTGGCGAAAGCTCGGGTCAAATAATGAATAAAAACGCGATAAAACCGGATAAATAAAGTGTTTTATTATGCAAAATCGCGAAAACCATAGAAGAAATTATATGGATTCCAAGTCAGTCTATAGCTTCGAAGTTTTTCTATGGCATTCCAAGTTAGTCTTTACATTCGAAGTTTGTCTATGGATTCCAAATTAGTCTATAGATTCGAAGTTTCTGTATGGATTCCAAATCAGTTTATAGATTCGAAGTTTGTCAATGGATTTCAAATTAGTCTAAAGATTCGAAGTTTGTCTATGGATTTCAAGCTAGTCTATAGATTCTGTGTTTGTCTATACATTCGCAGTTTGTCTATGAATTCCAAGTAAGATTATAGATTCGGAGTTTGTCGAAGGATTCTAAATTAGTCTATAGATTCGAAGTTTTTCTATGGATTCCAAGTTAGTCTTTACATTCGAAGTTTGTCTATGGATTCCAAGTCAGTCTATAGATTCGAAGTTCAAGTTAGTCTATAGATTCTGAGTTTGTCTATACATTCGCAGTTTGCCTATGAATTCCAAGTTAGGTTATAGATTCGGAGTTTCTCTAAGGATTCAAAATTAGTCTATAGATTCGAAGTTTGTCTATGGATTCCGAGTCAGTCTATAGATTTAAAGTTTTTCTATGGATTTCAAGTTAGTCTATAGATTCTGAGTTTGTCTATACATTTGCAGTTTGTTTATGAATTCCAAGTTAGGTTATAGATTCGGAGTTTGTTTAAGGATTCAAAATTAGTCTATAGATTCGAAGTTTGTCTATGAATTCCAAGTTAGTCTGGATTCAAAGTTTGTCTATGGATTCCGAGTCAGTCTATAGATTTAAAGTTTTTCCATGGATTCCAAGTTAGTCTTTACATTCGAAGTTAGTCAATGGATTCCAAATTAGTCTATAGATTCGAAGTTTGTCTGTGAATTCCAAATTAGTTTATAGATTCGAAGTTTGTCTACAGATTTCAAATAACTATAGATTCGGAGTTCGTCTACGGATTCGCAGTTTGTCGTTGTTAATTGTTCGTTTGATCGTTTGAAAAACAAACGAGTAGACCCCTGTTTATTAAACAAAGCTAGTTCACCTAACTACATTTTACCCGGTCTTAATCGCGGTTGGTTATTTATTTTTCACCTCACAACCTCGGAAAGAATCTCTGTATCACTAAAAATCTGCGTGCAAAAGTGGATTTTGCACGCTAGCGCGGAAAGATATATTAAATATCGAATCTTTTTATTCCATACTTTTCTATGACGGAAGTCTTCTATTTTTTTATTTCTTATCATTTATGATCCGATGATGGCCGTTTAAAAGTAGCCATATTTATTTGCATCATAAAAACGGTCAAGTCGTCGTAGAAAAATCAAGTCGAGGTAGTGGTAAATAGTAACTATTTAAAATGACGGTTCACGCGAGCTTTGAAGACAACGCTTAAGTTCATGTTTTGTTCCGGGTTTTTACTTTTATTTTATTACACTTGTACACCTTCACGAGACTAAATTGATTCATATGCCCCCGAAATTAAACTATTTACACGCATTTGAACTAGGTTCATGCAAATGGACATCACGCAACACATCTCTTTAACGCGTCCCGTCAAAACTCCCAAGTAAGTGAGGAGTTGAAGGACTAACTTGACTAAAATGTATTAGTTAGTTTTCCTCGCTGTAGTGAGGTGAAAAATTGTGTGTTTCACTCGGCAGCAAAAAGATTTTTTTACATCTCGTACCTTTAAAACCTTCGCTTCACTCAGGATTCAATATTTGAACCTAAATTTTAGGATCCTTCGTTTGTTCAGGTTTTAATCCTACTCGCAGCAAAAATCAACTTTGCAGCCTTGCATAACAAATAACTATTCTTACCTTGACCATTGTAACATGGCGATTCAACCATGTTACAATGAACTTGGGAAATGTTAGCCGAGGGGAGAAAGCTAATATATCTATAAATATCATAATTCATAATCATAAGACAGCCTCTGTGTTCCAATTGGAAGAGAAATTTACGAAAATTATGGACGGAAACTTGTATTTTATTCCGCCATTTTTTTTACCGCTTTTATAACCTACTTACTTACTTTATACTTAATTATTACAACTTTTGTAACAAATGGTAAATTTTCATTAATCGACCCAATGGCCTATTCTCGTATTAATATTATTCAAATTAATATCATTGCAGCCAATCTTTAAAATTGCAAACCATACGATCAAAAAAAAAATGAATTTATGAGACTGCGGACTGCAATTGAAACTTTATTGACCTAATAATGTATGGAAAACGGTATTCTCTGCAAACAAAATGTTATCAAAAAATGTCAATTGACATTTGACAATTAATGTTAAATTCTAAATAGTTTCTTGGTTAAACTTGCGGACTGCAATTGAAACTTTATTGACCTAAAAATGTATGGAAAACGGTATTCTCTGCAAACAAAATGTTATCAAAAAATGTCAATTGACATTTGACAATGAATGTCAAATTCAAAATAGTTTCTTGGTTAAACGTTACAAAAACAAAGATCCTACAAGGGTTCCTTTTCAACGGAACCCTAAAAATTACATGGTAACTAAAATACCGGGTTGGCTATATAATAAATGTTGCAAAATTTTGTAAAAAAAAAAAAAAAGCTTTAAATATTTTACTAGGAGAAATGCATCATCATATTTTTTTCCGTCTCAGGTTTCGAACCTGTGCTCCTCGCTTGCTGGACGCGTAGTGGCACGAGCCCGGCAAGCGAGGGATACGGGTTCGAATCCTGGCACGGGAGGTTTTTTGATAATACATTTTAGTATACAGGCAAGTAGGTACCTACTTAATTGTAATCTCAATCGAAAAAAAATAACCAACCCAACATTATTTAATATTTTAAATATAGGTATAAAACGTAGGAAAAATAGCGTAAATTAGTGGAAAAATATATCTTTTTTTCCCGTAAATAAAATTATAATTCGGAATAATAGGAGAATATTGATTTTTTTTCTAAATTAAAAACTATGGGTTAAACACTACCTATTTACTGTATCTTTACGTCAAAATCCGTAAAAAAATCGCTAAAGAATATCAAGCTAACGGCCAAATACAGAAATGCTACTCAAAATTTGAGTTCTACTTAAACAATTAAAGAACTCTCAAGCTAAAACAAAACTATACAATTTTTTAATTAAAAGCTGGTAAATTACTTAAGTACTTCTCAAATTTTGAGTAATGTTTCTCTATTCTGCTGTTAGCCAATTAATATTTAAAAATAGGATTGTCCTAAAAAAATAATTGAAATAAGTATAAAACTTAGCACTTTCAGCTTACACTTAAGTTACTACTTTTTGCGCGTTATTACCGCTCACTCCCTCTAACAGAGCCTTCTCCCTCTTTCTCTTATTAATCAAAGGCATAAATAGCCATAGGGATGCGCCCCCAATAAAAATAACACCAAAAGTAACGAACATAGAGGTGAAATTTTTAGAACTCTCAAACCACAACCCACATATAGGAGGCCCTACTAACTGTAGGATACCGTTCACGAACAGACTAATACCGTAAGTCGACATCAGTCTTTCGACTCCTAATATATCGGCCATAACTAGTGCTGTAACACTGTTATTAACACCCGAAGCTAAACCGAAAAAAGCACAAACAACGCTTATCCAAATATACGTTTTCAAAAACGGTATTATAATTAACGCGATACCAGAAAAAACTAGACCACCAACGAAGTAAAAAGACTTTGGCATAAAATTCAAATCGCAAAGCGCTGAACCGCCGATTCTTCCGACCAAATCCAGAGCTGACACTGTACTTAGCAGATACGCTCCTTTCGCCTTATCAAAACCTATGTTCTGAGCGTGTGATGGTAGCAAGATTATAAAATTTGTCACTGAAATAGCGACTGTTGAACTGGATATTAAAATAACTAAATAAGTCGGGTCGGTAAGTAAGCTAAGATCGAAAAATTTGTTAGGTTCTTTATCAGTTTTAGGTTTTTTCTTGCATTTGAAACAGCAATATGCTACTTCCGCAACGCTATCGGTGACGGATTTGAGAGAAAACTGTGAAGCGAATTGGTTTGGTTGTTCGAAAGCCGACAATGTCGATCCGTGGAAAGGTGTCGAAACATAAGCGAAACTAGAAGTTGAATAGTTTCTTTTAGGTCCCGCAGTACTAAGTCTCCTAGAGAATGCTTCAGTGGACCCCATCCTTTTCACTTCTGATTGTATAGAGGTGGAACTATAAGTGACTTTTGGTATAGGTCGCGTGTAAGACAGTTTCCGTTTAGAGTTGTTCTGCCGTAACTGGTTTGTCGACGGTACGGGTGTGATGGGGCTGTGGGCTTTTTCCGTGATACCGTTTTTTTCGGCACCTTCCTCTTCTTCCTCTTCAAATAATATATCATCCTGTAAGAAAACAGTAATTATATTTATACTGTAATTATTTAGGTATAATTATTATAAACTAAATTGTTTAAAAATGAGCTTTTTTATTACTGTTTTAAGTAAACGATCTTACAATAGCTTGAAAGTGGGCTAATTTTATTGTTTATCGATTGTGAACCGGTTATGGCCCGTTCGGGAAGTAGCCAATGTCAGGTATTACAATATTTAGGTTGTAATACTTGACAAATATTACAACCTAAATGCAAGTTATTTGCAGATATAAAAACAGTCACTTGTTGAGTCACAAAACAACAACAACAGACGACTTGTTGTTGTTGTGACGATAGTCAGCGAGGGGAGTCATTGACATGGCGGTTATTAACAATGACTTTTCAAAAGAGGTTTGAAGACAACGCTATGTCTACACAAGTCTATGAAAGTAGGCTTCTAAATTATATTTGGGTCTGACATCAGCACACCAGTACAATTGTACAGGCCGGAGCTAATTTTGTTAAATATATAATTTTCGTAAATATGTAATCGCTACGGGCGCGTTAAGATGCAGTCGATGAATGACGATAAAAACATGAAAAGCTTCATTAACTTTGCAGAAACGGAGTAGTTGCTTACAACTGTCTGGATCTTCCTTCTGATGTTATATCTACTGTTAAGGTTGGTGTCTATGTCTAATGCCTATATGACATTTTTATAATAAGTATACATATTTTGTATTCAGTGTAATTAATAACTGAAGCTTAAAATTAAAAAATAAAATAAAAGAAGCTCATTAGTAAACTAAAAATTATCTAAAAGCTACTTTAGTACAATTTTTCACAGGTTGCACACCGTTCATAAAACATAATATAAGTTAGAGTGGTGAGAATGTTGCAATATTAATTTCGCTTATCGCAGCATTGCGCCAGTCCATAAGACTCATGAGTAAGAAAGAGAGCGATATATTATGTACCGCTCAACGAGTGAAAAACTGAACAATAATAGCTATATTTTTATTTACAACATAAATCTAGACTATAAAGCTTTTACATACATTAACCGGCTAAAAGCTCTACGTTTCTAATAAGCCATATACAGGGTGAAAAAAAATACCGTAGTTGGAGGAAAAGTACCCTTAATATCGATGATGGAAAATTTTGCTTTATTTTGAAAAATAAGTACAACTGCATTTTACAGTGTCATCTATTAAAAAGTTCTAAGTAATACTTTTTCATTAGAAAATGTAACTTGACCCGTTAACTTAACTGCCGTTAAAGTTAACGGATGGTAAAAATCTTGAGAAACCGCCGGTATGCCAATAAAAAAGGCACCAAGTAAATGGAAACTTCGTACTGCCCAGAGAGCAATGGAAAGAGATAGGCTATAGCGGCAACAAAAATACATCAATAAAAATTTCAACTGTTTATCTGCCACATTTCGTGAGTTCCAGTCCAGCCTAGTGACAGACATACTGACGGACAGTGGAGACTTTAGAGTCCCGTGTTACTCTTTGGGTATCCTTAAAATGAGCCAGGACTTATGGATGGATGGACTCGAAATCTGATGGATTGACATCCTTCGAGCACATTAGGTCGCGGGGTGATATATTAGACCACCATTGAGATGGAAGGGCGATATCATAAGACACGTTTTAAGCTAATACGATTGGAACACATAATTCCATATCTTCCGGAGTCTTGATCGAGTGATTTTTACTTTTTAGTTTTCTTACCTCGACGTTTTGACACTCTCCCTCCTGTTACAATGATCCATTCGCGACCACGATCATTGTAACATGATCGAAACGTTGAGGTAAAAAAAATAAAAAGCAAAAACACGCGATTAAGATCCTGGAATATATGAAAATATTAATAAGACACGCCCGACAAGATTGGATGTCGACAGCTCAAGACCGTCAGGAGTGGAGGAGAATAAAGGAGACCTGCGTAAAATGTTGAACACGAAAGGCAGACTTGCGAAGTAGCATCGCATTGGCATAGTTAGCTCGAATTTTGCCAATGTCTAAATGATACATTAGCGAAGATTTTAAGGAATACAATATTATTACACAAGCTGACCTGGCGCACTTCGAATCGACACCGGGCATACATATCGAAGTCGTAACGATTAGCAGCTAGCTACCTTCACACCATAAGCTTTACCGTTTTAAAAGCGTTTATTGTAAATGCTATACCGATAAAACCATTTTTAAAGACCGTTAATTTGCAGTGTTTGTTTTTGCTTTTTTTCTTTTGAAAATGAAACTGAATCGGTTACAGTGTCCAAATTAAGCGATTATTTTTTTGGAAAAGTATTAGTTTGTTAGTTATTTTTTGTTAGTGCCAAAACCATTTTGACCATTTTTAATATACCGACTTACAGACCAGTCTCGTAACTGGATGTATAAAGTCAAAGTTGCAGACAGCGTGACGTCCTAATACAAAATAAGCTTGTGGTAATGTGGGAACTTTGGCTGCTTTTTTGACTTTTTCTTTCATTTATTATAGTTTAAAAAAAATACTGTCAAATTAGCAGTTGTTACTTTAACTGCTTCTTTTAACAGGATGTTAATAATTCATTTCTATTAAACGTTAAACTTAAAATTCGGGTTCCGGGATATTTCGGGAGTACTCATTCAGTAGCTATACCGCATTTGGGGAGTAACTGAATGTGGAATAACTACTGATATAATCCTACTAATATTATAAATGTGAAAGTGTGTGTGTTTAGATGTTTGTTACTCAATTACGCAAAAACTACTGAACCGATTGCGATGAAACTTGGAATATAAGTAATTGGATACCGGGAATAACACATAGGGTACATTTTATCCCGATATTCCCGCGAGAATGAGAATTACGCAGGTGACCAATAAACATGAGCTTTATTCATCCCCGGAATACAAGTGTCTTGGCTTGATCGAACGCATTGACCGATTCCCACATTCCGTTTATTGATGATAATGGTTCAAAATGATTTTCCCGATAATATTAAATGGGTTATGTTGAAAGCAAATAATGAAAGCAACAATAAAACTTCACTTACACTTCTGTTGTTTTAAAATAATTTATAACAGTATGTCAAAATACCGCTTACAAAAAAATATCCTTATTTACCGTCTGTAACGTTTTAACGGTAGGTCTAAAATACCGGTTGGAGAAAGTTACTTGTTTTTCTTCTGTAACTGGATCACAAATTTGAGGTTATTACAAAAATACAGTCTTTTATGTATTTTCCAGATATCCGTGCTAAATCTCAGACTGCCTCATCACTTTATTTTCTGGCGAGATAATACCGACCGATACGATTTTCTCACAATACTATATGGAGTTTATGAATAATATCGGTACAAAGTAAAACGAAAAGTGATAAGTCATAGAATTTTGAAATGAATTCTTTATACAGTAATTTGAGTTAAAAAAAAACAACACAAATCTCTATAAGCGCTAATAACAGACAGACAAGCACAAAGACATTCAAGATTTAACATGTTATAAAAACTGTTATTTTAACCGTTTTTTTCAATTACGTTTTTAACATTTGGTTAAGGATACAATTTGTAGCATATCGGAGAACCGATTAAAATCTGGAGACTTCTCAGTCTTACCGAGTTCAGAAGATAAAAAACCGCGGAAAATAATTTCAAATTTCATGAAATTTGCAGATACCTATATGAAACTATTTTGAAAGAAAAAGTTATAATTGAAAAACCTCAGGAGCAATTTCAAGTGTATTACTTACAAGGCATCAAAACGAAAATAACGTAGTTTTTATAACACGTTACAAAAAAAAACAACGACTAATAAAAATAATGATGTAGCTTACTTTATGCAATGTCGATGGCACGTCACTGTTGCACATTCAAAATATGATTCGATCAATTTCATTTTCAAAAAAAAAACAACCGCATTTGAAAACAACACTTTTCAGATATAAAAAGAATATCCGAATAGAATATTTTCAAAAATATATAATTTACAATAAGAATAACACTTTTTAAATTCGTTCATTAAAATCACCCATAAATAACATTAAAATTACCCCCAAAATGTTAATATCATCCCTAAAATGTTGAAAAAATTCACACGATTTGTTAACATAGTTACATTTTACCGGGTCTTAATCGCTATATTATTTTTTTATTATCTTACCTTAACGTTCCGATCATGTTAAAATCATCTTGGTCGCAAACAAAATCATTGTAACAGAAGACCCGGTAAATTATGACTATGTTAATTTCAAACACTTAAAAAAATAACATGTAATGGATAAAAACATCGTAGTAAGTAACTAACTAGTTACCAATAATTACAAAAATAATTTAACTGTAAACACAACTTACTAAAATGATACTAAAATAGTATCATCAGATTGAACCAAATTCACATATCGCACCTAAACACACGCATCATCTTAATTACACCTCACTCCAAAATTTCACCTTATTTTCACATTTAGACAATAAATACACACTTCATTCTAGCACACCGTAACATATAAAACAACATTAAACCACTCTTTATCGGAATCACTATACTTCATTTTTTTAATTAAAGACTACGATTTGACACCTCTGTCTATAGAAAAAATGTCAAATAGAAATAATCAAAACGTCAGATTATAGTCTGAAATTTAAAAACGTACTATAGTTACCAAAACCACGTCTACTTTTAACATCATTTATTACCAAAATTTCATCTACTCAAAATAATTTTTGACAATATCCTAAAATCCCATCCAACTAAATTCATCAATGATATTATTATTACTCATACTTCTCATTTTCATTTATCATTAATTATTTACCAGAATCACTCAGAATTTCAAATCACTCATTACAAAAACGACATCTAAAATCTTAAATCAAATTTTACTACAATCACAATCAACTAGTTTCAAATCAGTCTTTACTAAAAATCACACCTACACTACACACCCGAAAAATTCCATCCAACTCAATTCATCACTGTTACAACCTACACACATTTTTCTAGCCTTTTATATCTGCACTCATAACCAAAATTACACATTACCAAATCGTCATCTAATTTAAAATCACACTTTAAACAGTGATGTGGTGTGATTATATGTAATTTAGTAAATAGTGATTTTATACCAGTCTTTACTGAATTAAAAAAACTGCACCCAAATTAAAAGAAATCACACCTAACCGTAAAAACCCCGACGTCCTAAAATGACGCTCAACTACTAACCTGGGGGCAATCTTCTTCTTCCTGCGGTTCCTTGTACTTCCTAACCATGTGTTCTTCCACCGGTTGGAACAACAACGCTGCGGCCCACACATTCAGCATTATCCCACCCAGTATCAGCACTGCGCCTCTGTTAATAAAAAAAAAAAAAAAAATTCACGACATTACACACAGCACAATGTAGCTCCAAACCATAAGGCTACAAGCCTATGGGTACTAGACAACGGATATACTACACATTATACTTTTTTTTGTAAATACATACATATTATACATAGAAAGACATCCAGACTAAATACTAATATTTAGTTTTAAGCATAAATATTTGCACCCGTCGGAAATCAAACCCGCAGCCTTCTGCATTGCAGTCAGGCGTTCCCCCGACGCGTCACACAGGCCGTGTCTACAAAATACAACTTACCCTTGCGGATAGGGGGTGAGGTAATAATCAAACTTTGCGTTGTGTTATTTACACTTTGTGATTGGCCGTTCTTGCACTAAAAAAAGATGTACTATTTTCGTGAAGGGGGAATAAATACTTATGAGTAGTCAACTAGTTTAATTTTCTTTGTTAAAAACAAAATCAAAAGAGACCCAACCGAAAAACTAGTCTCATGTTATTTTGGTTTCACAAAAGTTAAAATCAAACAAATCCACTTTGTTATATGTATATTATGTGACTTAGTTATATTCACTCACTTGTATCCGTAAGTCTCTAGGAGGTGCCTCAGTAACGGCGGGAGGATGATGGAGCCGAAGGCTGAGCCCGACATGCAGATGCCGTTGGCGAGCCCCCTCAGCCGCACGAAGTACGACGTCACGATGTACACGGTCGGGGGGAACGCAAGCCCCGCCCCCGCGCCTACTAGCGCACCGAAACTGAAACACGACACGACACAGTTAGGAGACATGTCACTATCTACCTATATCTTTAACTAGGAGTTCGCCCTGAACTGAGACCTTACGACCCCCTACCGATCCGGTTCATCTTCTAACTCATAAATTCTATTGACCTAAACTACGCGCATACCTAAATTCATGAAGATCGGAGCTACGATACTCAAGTTATCGTCGAACAAACATACAAGCGCCAGGCCCGTGTACACTGGACCTCACTCGCTTCGGCCGTTCGGTCAACTAGCCGCGTCCAGACTTTTCACCCGCGTAAGTCCTGTTCCCGTGGGTAAATCAGGTTCAAAAGTAGTATTCTAAGAGCAGTCGAGCCCCAGACCTTTTTTATTTTAAAAACTTTGTCAGCGCTGCGATGAGCCATTATGAAGTTTGGGTTACAGTGAAATTGGCAGATAAACACGAATGTACAAAAAAACTAAAAAAAAAAAAATATAAGTAACCAAATTACCCAGAGACGCGATTTCAAACCTAGCCGCGAGTGAATTTTTGAAGATGAATTTTTCCTTTAAAATATTTAGAGCAGGTATGCCTTGAGCAATATAAAAGTGATACGAAATAATTACCTTCACAATATGATTAAAAATCATGTCATTCATTGACATTCAGACACTTAATATCATGGCAACCAGTTCATTTTTACCGAGCCTAGTTCAATACAATTATCACAAAAGGAATCACGTTTTTTTTACAAATGGGATCCCACTTATATTTTGTTCTCATTTGTTATTATAGCAGCAACCAGTCAACGGATATAAGCATGGAAGAAGCCTTTTCATACTAACTCAACTCAAAAAATAGCGCCAAAACTTACTCAAAACAAAGTATGCATACACAAACTACACACCTGGCTACTAGCTAAGCAATTGGAACTTTGTTTATATTGTCGCCAATTGTGTGTTCACAACGAGGACGGCCGGGCGGCGGCAATACGCTGTTCTCTAACGTGATTGGTTCTTTGAATGACCCGATCCGAGTACAACCGAAGTGACAGATTCGTGTCGCGGCACACTTTTTAATCATCGCGGCCGATTTCACGTGGTGTCATTTTGAAGCGGAAGGAATACTTCCATGCTTATATATCCGTTCACTGGCAGCAATAGGAATACATAATCTGTAAAATATCAACTGTCTCCGAAATATCGCCCGGTTTCAGACAGACAGACATTTGGACCGTAGTCTTAGTAAAAGAGTCCCTCACCTAAAGTATAGATAGGTGATAGAGAAGGCTAGACTACTGAATATCATCCCGAAGGCCGCCAGACTCCCGCCGATTAGTGTCACCGTTCTATACGACCACTTCACTGAGAGAATTGACGATAGCGGACCTGGAATATTCATAAATAATATACCTTTACAATACAATAAAAGTGTACACGTGTACTCCGGCTATGGCACGCTGTTTCAATGTTTAAAACAGTCTTTAAAACGCAATTCAAACTTTGCAACTGTAAACCCGTTCTTAAAATCATTTTTGTGAAGCCCATTGAGAACTAAATAAACCCCAACCCAACGGACAAACACGAAAACTCTCTGTTCTCTGTCTCTCTGTACTCTGTTCTTAAAGAGGGATTACCCTCTTTAAGAACATGCCTACCTTTAAATAATGGTATTGTGGGTCAAAGTTGATTGAATGAAGATTGTTTTTCATTCATTATTTTCAAACCACGGGTCTAGATCGGGTGGTAGATAATCATTGTTTTTAATTACCTCGTGGTCGCGATTTAGGCCGATTTACACGATTTCCGTCTATCACATTTAAAAAAAATGATAGACGGAAATCGTGTAAGTTTAAAAAAGGGGAAGTTTTTATTTAATATTTGTTTAATATTTGTCTCACCTAGACTGCTGTATAGAAAGTAGCACAGCGCCACGATACCGGATGACGCGGCGGGTGTAGAATGAAACACGTCGTTGAACTCGACCAACAACACGCCGAACGATTTGATCGTCCCCGGTATTAGGATGTTTACCACTGTCGCACCTGGAATTCGAAAATAATAATGAATAATACATTTATTAAGGGGCATAAGATCGAATGGGGCAATCACATCGGCGGCGGCTAATTGAATCAAATGACTATAATTCCCTTTCTATAAGCTCCCCGACATGACTTGAACCAGCAACCTTCCAAAACCATTGAAACGCGCTGCCAATTGCGCCACAGGTGCCTGTCTAGCCGAGGTAAAATTAAGGATTGCATCGTGTTTGCGACTGAGGGTGGTTACATAAAGAAACAGGTTTTCGGTACCGACAAATCTGTGCGGGTCGGTACCAACAAATCTGTGCGGGTCGTTACCTATTGATCCAGAGTTAAAGTGTTTATGAAACAGGTAAATTTGTTCTAAAAAACAGGTAAATCCGGCCCGTACGGCCCGGCCCAGGTAGTCGGTACCGCCAAGTTTAAACCTGTTTCTTTATAATTGATCGCATAAGATAACATAGGAATATTATACCATATCTGCACTGGTCGGTACCGACCCGCACAAATTTGTCAGTACCGGAAACCTGTTTCTTTATGTAACCACCCTGACACGTAGCGACATCTACCAGCAACCAATCGCAGGTCAACAGCTTGCATTCTTCTATGTTAATATAAATAAATACAACGTTCAGATGCAGAATTTAAATTGTTCTGTTGTGTGACTCGTAGCGCTGTCCTGATGGAACCACATAATGCTAAGTACATATGGGCCTTAAAAATTGGTTATCATCGTTCTGTAGCAAAAATATCGTTTTCGAAAAGTGTGGACGGTACCAAATGGTAACTTTAGAGGATTCTGTTTGTTAAGACCGCTGCCATTAATGTGTTTACCTTTAAAATGTCAAGTGTTGCCATGGCAAATGTGTTTTGGCATTGAAAATGGCGGCTCAGTATTTTCTAATCATAGTTGACAACCTGTACCTCACCCACAGTTTGTTTCATTCCATTTCAACATCTACCCGTCCGTATTGAAAAACCCTTTAGATACTATTTTTCAAAGAAAAGATATATCCACAAAAACACAGCCATGCCTAAGTTGTAGTGAATGGAAAAGATATTGAAGCGATAGTTCGGCGTATGAGTCACCGCGTCGGTAGACTAAGAGGCCTAAGTCGCATTCCCCGGATTGGATTGAGATGCGTTGGTTCGAATCCCGCCTGTAGACCTGTAAATCACGTAGACCGTGCGCTGTGTTTTTGTGGTTATATCTTTTCTTTAAAAAATAGTTCTATGAACGCCCAGTGCGAGCTTAAGCACTTTAAATAAAAAAATAACCCTTTAGATAATCTGCTCATTTTTTGGAAGTCGTTTAAAAAGGGCAATGTAGGTATTGCGTTGTCCGTACCGACCGCGAACCTCATCTTTCGGAAGTTTTTCTGTGAATAGCTATTATGTAGGTGTTGTGTTTGTTTACCAACGAGCACGAACCAGCCCCACTTGCCGTCCGGCGGTACCATCTCCCAGTCATTCTCGGGAGCGGGACCGATGGTGAACCGGCCGGTACCGACCACGACCTCATCTTCCGGAAGTTTTACTGGAAATAGAGAAAAAATTAAAATAGTAAAAATCACTGTATCATGGACTCATCACGCCACGGTCCGAAAACATAAGTATTAGCCAATCCGAAGTAGGTTCCCGTGGCGTCTTACTGCCAAACGTCTCTAAGAGGAATTCCTTGCCCTACAGTGAGACAAATTATCGGGCTGAATAAATATTTATTGTATTTTATACTAGCTGCGCCCAACGGTTTCACTCACGTAAGTCCCGTTCCCGCGGGAATATCGGAATAAAATGTAGCCTATGTGTTATTCTCGGTATCCAGCTACCTATATTCCAAGTTTCATCGCAATCTGTGCAGTAGTTTTTGCGTGATTG
This sequence comes from Idaea dimidiata, assembly GCA_949358125.1. NCBI lineage: Eukaryota > Metazoa > Arthropoda > Insecta > Lepidoptera > Geometridae > Idaea > Idaea dimidiata. Next base: position 8,445,606 of record OX442332.1, read on the forward strand.
AGTAACAAACGCACATTAATACATCCACACATACTCACAAACTTTCAGCTTTATAATATTAGTAGGAAGTAGGACTATCTAGTAGGTACTTATACATCAATGGTGTAAAAATAACATGGGATATGTATGAAACATTACCTCTAGTGGCTAAAAAAAATACATAATATTTAAATGGGTGAATGTACGAAATCCTGCAAAGCCACATTTGGTAGATAAAATTTTGTCCAGTAAAACTGGCTCAAAGCCAACGACTTTCCCTAAATATAACTCAGAACTGGTCAATACCATCCAAATAGTCATCAAAATTAGCGACATTTAATTTCTGAAGATTCCTTTAGTTCTTCTTTTCGTGTAGTGGTATGGCTCATCTAGTGTTAGAGTTATTAGATATCGCCCTAAGACCTCTAACTTGATCTAATTGATCAGAAATAACAACCGGGACCATCACCCTAAACGTTCATTCCGAAGTACGGAAAAGGTGAAGAAAGTGATTTTTTGTTTTGGCCACACAGACCATACTACGAGTATAACACATGTTAATTAAATTAATAAACTATCAGTGGCCGGTTTAAACCCCGTAAGTCCCAATCCCGCAGGAATTTCGAGAACAAAAGTTGTCTACGTTACTGCTTAATAATATAGCTTTCTATCGGTGAAAGAATTTTTGAAATTGGTCCAGTATTTTCGGAGATTACCACCAAAATACAGACATACAAGTGCATGTTATTTCAACGTTACCTATTTATACTATAAATACCTATAATATTAGGGGTTAAAGTATGAAATTGCCGATTTGTACTGAAAATCTTAATTGTTAATTTTTTAAATTTTTAACAAATTTATTTAATCAAAATAGTTGCCATTATTATCTATACATTGCTGCCATCTAATGGGAAGGTTATTAATGCCTTTGCGATAGAACTCCGACGATCTAGACTGCACAAACTGTGTGAAAGCATTTTGTACTGCCTCCTGGGAAGAAACTTCTTGTCACGTAGATAATTGTCCAAATCACGAAAAAAATGGTAGTCCGTTGGAGCAAGGTCTGGTGAATACGGAGGATGACGAATGGTTTCTAAGTGCAGTTCCTGAAGGGTCAAAATGGTTTCTCGTGCTGTGTGAGGTCTCGCGTTGTCGTGGAGCAATAATGGTGAAGATCGATTCATAAGTCGGGGCTGTTTTACTGCTAGTTTTGTCAACATGGTTCGGAGTTCGGCACAATAGACATCTGCCGTAATTGCTTGACCAGATCGAAGAAAACTATAGTGAATAACACCATGCTGAGACAACCAAACAGTTACCATTACCTTTTTATTGGTAAGTTTTGCTTTAGGACACTGTTGTGGCATTTGACCTGGGGTCAGCCATTGCATTTTTCTTTTCCGGTTATCATAAAGAATCCACTTTTCATCACATGTTACAATTCGATCCAATATTCCTTCATTTCTGTACCGGTTCAACAAGGCAACACAAGTTTCAACACGCGTTTCTTTCTGCAGATCAGTCAAATCATGAGGCACCCATTTTTCGTATTTTTTATTTTATTGATTTGACGCAAGTGAGTCAATAAAGTGGGTAAGGTAACGTTAAACCATGCCGCTAATTCCTGGGTAGTTTGACTAGGATCGGCTTCCACTATCTTCATCGTTATTCACCTGTGTGGGCGGTCTTCCTCGTGGCTCGTTCTTTAAGTCGAAATTTCCATCACGAAAGCGTTTAAACCAAAATCGCACGGTGCGTTCATTAGTAGACCCCTCTCCAAACGCAGCATTGATATTGCGGGCTGTTTCTGCCGCGTTAGTTCCGCGTCGGAACTCGTATTCAAAAATCACTCGAATTTTCGCAGTATCCATCTTTCTTGTCTAAATTGAATAACAAAAACAATTGAAAGTCGATATTCAAATGTTTCACATTTTTTAAAAAAAGAACATCACAGAAACCATTTGAAAAAAGTTTCATTCGAAAACCTCAAACCATGAAGATTCTATGTCAATTCAAAGAACCTATTGCAATAAAACGGCAATTTCATACTTTAACCCCTATTATATTGGTTTAGCTAATGATATTTTTAAGTCTTAACAAGCCACCACAACTATAAATAATTAGAAGAATTTCCACAATATTGTGATTTAGTCTTAAGTCTAAAACGTAGCCCGCTCAAAGCAACTACGTCGAACAAGCTGTTGTAAAATGAGCGAGCACCAGCCACTACATAAGATTGTGATGTGACCTTTCGTTTTACGAGTGAACAAGGTAATTGTTCAGAATCATTTAGAATACAAGATTATCTAGTGTCTTATAAGTTATAACATACGGTGGCTATCTATACTACATACACAACTAGCTGCGTTCCGCAGTTACACCCGCGACGCGTAAATCCCGATCCCGTGGTAGTAAACTAGCTTATAATACTCCTCGATAATGTAGCTTTTTACTGGTGAAAAAATATATTGAAATCAGTCCATCAGTCTCTTTATGATATTAGTATACCTAGATAAAAATATCTTCTATCTATTCTATCTATAATTTTAATAAAGAAAGAGAGGACAAAAAGTCTGACTTAGAAGTGAACTAAAAAAAAACGTTGTCAAAGGGACTTAGGAAAAGAGGTAAAACATTTTTTTTTTTAATTTATGTCTCTCTGTTTCTCTGTTTGTTCCTTATACAATTAAAAACTACTAATCCGATTGAAATCTGGTTTTCGAAATTGGATGTTTCTATTTTCGAGGAAACTCATGGTAAACTTTACATCGAAATCCAATTAGTAGAACTCGAAGAATGAACAAAAAAGTCGGCTATGCACTTTTTCTACGCAGACGAAGTCGCGGGTAACAGCTAGTCATTAATAAAAAACTACTTTTTCGAGGAGTAACATGAGCTATTTCTGATCCCGATATTCTCATGGATCGGGACTTACGCGGGTAAAGGTGAAACCGCGGGACACGGTAACACACATGACGTATTTACGTACGTCTACGTATACGTAGAGGAGACCACAGCGATTTCGATAAAATTGAATATCGAGCACCGTAATAAACAAATTAAAACAGGGTAAATACCCGTTTTCATATTATATCTATTTTTTTTATTACCTAATTAATAATTTATACTGGACAAACACCTACCTTTCCGTATCTTCTTATATCTAGATTTCGTATTTCTATTCATTATTTTGACTTCTTTAATTACTTATATTTTTTTTAAAACGTGATTAAATTTCCCCTAGAAGACTGAATGAGTCAATTTTCTTATTTTTTGCACCAAAGTCGTAGTTTTTTTCCGAGTACCCACATCGAAAAAAAGGATTGACATATTATTGTTTTTTTTCTCTGTAAATTATGGCTTAGCATGACTATTGCATATAGACCGTGTTAAGCATTGACATATCATTATATTTTGTACTAGCTGCGCCCCGCGGTTTCACCCGCGTAACTTCCTATCCCGTAACGTTAATGATCCCTCACGTATGTCATACCAGGTGTTGCTTAACGATCATTCAAAGTACTATATAATATTTCTACCTCTAAACCAACCATGGTCCAAGTTTATGAATATCGGGTCACCTGCTCTTTTTCACCCATCACGTATGTTGTACCAAGTGTTGCTTAACCCGTACGATCATTCAAAGTACCCTATATATTATTTCTACCCTGTACCAAATTTCATTCATATCGGTTTACGGGTTGTTGAGTTAGAAATAGAAATACACGACTTTATTTTTCAGAGCTGCCGTCCCGCAGTTTCACTTGCGTAAGTCCCGATCCCGAGGGAATATCGGGATCAAAAGTAGCCTATGTCACATCTGGATAATGTAGTTTTCTATTAGTGAAAGAATTTTTGAAATAGGTCTAGAAGTTTCTGAGATGACCCCAAAATACATACATACATACATGTTACCAACGTAACCTCTTTAAAATATTAATTACCAAAATAAAACAAAATATTAAGAATCAAAAGTACAATGAGATATTGCAAAATAATTATTAAAAAACACTGCAGTTTGGTGACACTACCGTCTCGCATGGAGCCGACCGATTGAGCCGCGCGGCATGATGCCTCACAGAGCTGGCTGGCCACCCTCATCATCGTCGCCCGCTACGTGTATATTTATATGCACGCTTGGTACTTATTAATTATTTATTGTGGAGTTATTTTAAAACTGTAATATCTCGTGAGATATTCATTGAAATCAAGTGATGTTAAGGACAATTATGTTTAAAATTAAATACTTTTAATGAATAACGTATTTATTTGGATAAGGATTAATATCATATTTACAAAATTACCTTCGGAAACAATGCATTGTTCTACAATAAATTTCATTACTCTAAAAGATGTTATATTGAGTAAACCTTAAGAGTTAGATATATGCTGTCGCGGACTATTTATTAGATCCTATTTAGAGGAAGAATTCTCTCATAAATGGTTTTTATGTAACTTTGACCGTTTACTCAGCGCACGCGACAGAATCTCGGAAAAGAGGTATTTTTTTCCCGTTTTTGCAACATATTTCATGGATGCTCCGCTCCTATCAGTCGTAGCGTGATGTTATATAGCCTATAACCTTCCTCGATAAATGGACTATCAAACACAAAAAGAATTTTTCAAATCGGACCAGCAGTTCCTGAGATTAGCGCGTTCAAACAAACAAACAAACAAACAAACAATCAATCAAACAAACTCTTCAGCTTTATAATATTAGTATAGAAGTATAGATTAGTACTAGAGGTAGTAATAGTACTAGAGATTGGTAGTTTATTTATATTTATTTATTTATAATATTTGCCTCAAAGATATTCCATGTTACTTTACGAGAAAAGAAGCCGCTGCAGCGCTGACAATTTTCTTGTCTAAAGGACAGGAAAGGAAAAATGCGTCAAAATTATCATTAAATTTGATGAAGCGTTACTTCAGTGGCTTGTCACATCCAACTGTGTTCCTTCTGACGCCATATCCACTGATAAGGTTGAGATTTCTCTCAGAGTTTCTCCTCACCTTCATCTGGAGCCTCGTTCTCATCTATCAGCGACCTTTGAAGAACTTTGCCTACACCTAAAACTGACCTTTCTTGGAGGACTTGGCCGACAAGCCTTCCTCCTGCGGTGGTGGAAGGACGACCACCTGCTTCGCTTCCAGGAGTTTCTCCTCCGCCTCATCTGGGCCCTCGTTCTCTTCTATCACCGACCTGCGAAAGTAATAAATAGTATTTAAACTTAAACGATGTCTGTTTATTATAATTATATTATTAGGCCATAGCCTAATAATATGACCCATAAGGCCCATAGGCCCATACCCATAGACCTATTGACCCATAGGTCTACATTACTTTGTAGAAAAAAAATCTATTTGAATTATATAACTTGACGTTCCGGCACGCGTTACTCCGGGCGTGGTCGCAAGCAGGTTGAGTCTGACATCTAAATACGTGACAATATCATAGTACAAAAAATTCACGAAACCGCGGGGTGCAGCTAGTCGCAAATATTATCCATTAACTTTTTAAGCAAGGAGAATTTATTGTCCGCTATTTCTACTTTCATTCAACTTTGTTACAAAAAAAATCGAAAAATCTCACCTGATCGGGGTCGCCATTTTAAAAACATAAACAAGATGGGGTCCTCAAAATGGGCGCGTTCTCAATGCCACATTTGGAATGTGTTTTTTAATTTCTATTCTTAGTCAATAATAGTCTACATATTATCTAGTATTCAGTCTTGATATTTTTGGCTGGTTCCTTCTGTAACAAATAAGAAAAAATGATTTATTATTTACTATAAGTGATAAATTATCTATAAATGGCTTTCCCTGGACGGAGCCTAACTAAACCGTTGATAGTAGAGCTGAAAGGAAATATTTAGTGTCCGACCGAAAGTTCGGTTTCGGTTTCGGCCGAATTTCGGAAAAAAATCAAGTTAAGCGGCCAAAATTGGCCAAAACTATTGCCGTAAGTAACTGAAACTGATTTCGGAAGTTGTCGTGCACCCTCGCCTAACTTCATTTGAACTTAATTTGAAACAATGAAAAAAACTTTATTATTCTATTTTTTATAAATGATTACAACAAACTCAATATACTGTGTTTCCATTTCTTGGCCTAATTATTGCCGAATAATGGGTAAATTGCACCAAATTTCAGTATTTTAAGAAATTTCGTACTTGACGTGTCGCACGGCGAAATCTGACAAATTAAAAAAAAACTATTATATCCTAAAGCCCTAAAAGGACATGTTTTGGAGATATGGCCCAATGAAGTTCCAAAGAACATGAACATCCATTTCGATAAAAATACATTGCGAAAGAGAGAATTTAGAGTGTTTAAAACAAAAAGTTGTTAGAGACATCTTCAAATCATAATATTGAATTCAGGCGTCAGATAAGATACGTCAGTGTGAGCAAAACAATAATGGAGACATAAAACTTAAAGCAATGCGGAAGCAACTCTGCTCAGTTAATTAATCAATTCTTTCATTACAAACAGAGATACGGCACGATGTAAAAATAATATGCCTGCTTTATTAGCTACGTCGCTGTATTTTATGAAAATAAGCCGCGGATGCCTGACCGATAAATGTGTATGACATTAACTCGAACTCCTCGGTGTTTCGGAAGACACGTTAGGCAGTTGGTTCTGGTTGTTATCTCTGATGATAGCAATCGTTTGGCCAAGTTCAATGCTCGGTATTTCCTTGCGGAATCAAATAAGGAAGGAGGAGATTCGCAGAAGAACGAAGGTGATCGACATAACCCAATGGATTAGTTCGTTGAAGTGACAGTGGGCAGGGCACGTAGCGCGATGAACCGATGGTCGCTGGGGTGGCAAGGTTCTTGAGTGACGACCACGTACCGGCAAGCGCAGTGTAGGACTTTCAGCATCGATATAAACGGACAACCTGGTAAAAGTCGCGGGAAAATGCTGGCCGCTTTCGATTGTTTTCTTTGGAAATCCATGGGGGCGAGGCTTTTGTTCAGCAGTGGACTTTGTGCGGCTGATAATGATGATGATGAGAGGCTTTAGGGCGATAAACTACCTTTAAGTTACCTTTATCTGGACAACTGTCCTAATAAGACAACTTCTCAATACACCAACTTCCCAATTTAAAGTTTGTGAGGATTTGTGTGAGCGTATGTATGGGTGTAGTGTTATTCTTTCACGCTTAAAACCATTGACCCGATTTTGATCAAATTTGATATAGAGATAGTGAAGACCTTGAAATAGAACGTTAGGCTTCTTTTGAACCGATTATGCTAGTAAAAAATATTTTGATAGGAATAAAATACATAGGTTAATATTAAAATCACTTTTTTATTTCCTTAATCCATAATAAAAAATGTAATTATGTTTGTAACAATACTTTCAATTAACAAATTGAACATCGTATGTAGTATTTCTTCATAATTTGTTATTATTATAATTGTAATTATTAAAGCCAGCGTTTTTGTCTGACGTATAACTTTAGGTGTTTTTTTACACACGAAAGTTCGTTCGACCACTATCTCATCTGGTGGTAAGTGATGATATTGTCTAAAATGTAACGCACTCATCAAGACGATAGCTTTTGAAATATAATTCGAATTTTGCATACAGCGGCAGCTTAATTATTCAAGTGGCCTTCAAGTTTTGGTAAGCATTTAGTATTTGTATAGTATTTTTGATTATTCAGCGGTGTTGATCCAGTAGTAGATACTCTGACTTTCATTTCGAGGGTTGTTGGTTCGAATCCACTGTCTTTTTCTTAAGAAAAAGTTATGTGCGCTAATAACATCGCTCTTACGGTGAAGGAAAACATCGTGAGGAAACCGACATATCCTAGGACTCACCACGGTCCGAAGACATGGGACATTCACCAATCCAGGTTGGGTTTTCGTGGCGTCTTATGCTTAACCCCACTAAGAGATGGCCCTTGCGCTGAAGTGGGATAAATTAACGGGCTGAATATGTTCATGTTGTATGTTTTAGTATTATTACATGCAACGTAAAAAACCTGGGCGCGTCTCTATACAAGGTGTAACAGGTAAGCCCTTTTAAGCCGAAAGGGGGTTGTTCTAGACGTCTAGGTGAACAACTTTTGTTCTACAACTTTTGGAAATTCGAAGTAGTTTTCGAAAATTTTAAGTTAAAAGTTTACTTGAAAATCAGCTGTTTCTCAGAGTTCGAGGTCATTGAACTTATCTTGTCCTTTCATTTAGTTTAGTCGACAACAATCGAAACTACAATTACCTTTATTTTCAAAAACAGCAGTTTTTTCAGTGAACTATAACTTCAAAATTTTCAAAAAAAAAGTTCGACTTTTCAAAAGTCGTAGAACAAAAGTTGTTCGCCTAGATGTCTGGAACAACCCCCTTTCGGCTTAAAAGGGCATGCCCGTCACATCTTGTATAGTATTATTGTATCAAAGTAGATATTATGTCATCGACCATCGTAGTACTGACTATTAGGTAAGCTGTGGCAGTAAGTACCTAAACTATTATCGATTTGACATTGCCACGTCAAATGATTTGTGTTGGCTTGTGACGAGTTATGTAAAACAAGACGTTTGTTGCCCTATATTTTTAGGGGTCCGCAGTTAAAAGGCTTGTGAACTAATCATTCAAAATATTATTTAATAACAGGATTTTTATCATGTTTTTGGCATATCAAGTTCCGTTAGACACAAATTAAAACATGGTAAACATCCCGATAATAATGTTTGAAATGAAAACAACAATGTTAGCTTAAAAACGTATATACTAAGTTCGTAATTTGAGTTTTATTGCCCTTGGCATTTTTACTAAAAACATTTAAAAGGAAAAATAATGCGAGTCACGTTTTCTAAATGTATTTTTCGTACAATATATTTATAGGGTAAACCTAGTCATAGTATGTATGTCGTCGTATAGGTACATAAGACTTATTCGTATGCAGTTTCATAGTACATACATTGAAGGATGGGATGGGATGGAATTTCATTCGTACGTTACCGCACGAATGAAATTCGGTATTCATTTAAAGTGCGCCCGGTCTAAGGCTAGACTATGTTTTTTAAATAAAATATTTCAAGCATATTGATTTCATACCATACCTAAGCACATAAAAACAATCGCGTCGTTAAAATTACAAAACAGTTTTGTAATATTGATGATGCCTACAATATTTACTTAGGTATGTTATGATATGAATTATGAAATACCTACCAACTTGTCGATTTGTTGATTGATAAGTAACGAGATTAAAATCTGACATTAAAAACATCATGATACCTAATAGTGGAAACGTACTGCAGAATGATTCTGAGTTAAGAGGCATACGAACTAAACACAAAATCCATGTCGGGTCCCTCGAAAGTTGTTGATTATTTCATGACATCACGGAATGTTATTTTTTTATGTATAGAATGTAGGTGACATTATTTACTACATTTTAGTGCAGTTTCCAGTCAAATAAGATGAAGGTTGAAGGTTGGATATTGAATTCTCTCCACATTTTATCCTTGTTTTGTCTAAAATGTAGAAGCTTTAAAACAATAAGTTTTTGTCTTGCAATTACACCAAAATATAAGGAATCACCTACAATATATACAAAGGAATTTTCAACAACAAACCGTCATAAAATAAAAGACAATGTACTCAACACAGGGATTTTGAGTTTAGCTTGTGTATAATAAATAAGCCATAATGGGAAAGGATGGTTGTACATAAGAGATCATAATATGGTTATGCCATAAATCATATTAGCCATAACCGGCATATTTTGATTTTTTATAGGTGTTCTAATTTTTATTTCTATTCTAATTAGAAAATAAAGATAAAACATAGTAACATAGTAAAGTCATGACAGATCATATATGTTTTATAGCATAAACATAAATTTTTCTCTAACTAAATTAAAATTAACATAACAACAAATAAACCTAATCAAATAATCCACCACCATTACCCCGCTGAATAGCAATGCACCAAGAAGGAACCGGAGCGATGTTCAAACCCTCTGTCCCGGATTTTCTCTAATGTCTTTAACCAGTGAGGAAACAGTCGGCTACGTTTGCAGTTTGTATGTAGAACAGAGTATCCTTTCCGCTTAAGTTAAGTTACCTAAATCATAATGTAGCCACGCTATTTTTACGTGTTCACTTGTCATGTGACGATTAAATTGATCGAGCGAAAAAAGCGTCTTTTTTTAAACACAATAGATAAGCGTCTGACCATTATCTCACCTGATAGTAAGTGATGATTGGTCTAAGATGTAGCACGCTCGTCTAGAAAAGGAAAGACAGCAGTGGAACAAGATCAGACCCACCTTACTTAGTGGACCGGTCTAGGTCCTATTACCTACATAATGAGGAGTCAATGGGTCTAGCTGCACCAAATTATTAGGTTAGTCAACAAATGGTTCCCTTCGAAACTGGGACAAAGGTCCAAATGGCGTCCCTCTAATTAGATAGTGGTCAACTGGGCCCACAAGAGATTCACCAAAGTGCTCGATAAACGGTGGAATACAGAAACCCTACTCAAAATTCGAGTTCTACTTAAACAAATAAGAAGCTCTCAAACTCAAAAAATCCCATAACAATTTAAATTTAGTTGCTCCTCCAATTATTTAATTAATGAGTTCAACTCAAATTTTTCCTGTGGATTTCCTTGGGCTTTCCCGAATTCGGCTCAGAGTATAACACAAACCGACAGACATAGATAAAGTGAATCAACGGTCACGTGTTCGAAGCGCACTCACTCACACTACCGCAGGACACACCCACTCCGCGTGTGTGTATCGATGACGTCACACGCAATTGCCCAATGTTGTTGTTTCAATACAGATCGATGTGCGCACACGCATCGCATTACTAAGTAACTATTAAATACTTACAAAAAAATATTCCACCTATGTTGCATGATCGTTTATTTAGAATTTCATTCCATACAAAGTTGCAATAAAAGAAACATTAAGAAAAATAAGTGACACTGCCGTACTCAGAGACATTAAATGGTTGATTAAACTATCACTAAGTAAAGATTTTCTATGTAAAATCTTCAATTAGTGACATTTAATTCGATCATTAAACGTCTTAGAGTTGCGGCTGTTTAATTAAACTTATAAATAAAAGCTAAAAGGCCGCCTATTGTGTCACCCAGATTTAAGTTTCATAAATTTACCCTTTGGGTACGGAATCCTAAAAAGATCTGCCTAGAAACAACTTCCTTCACCAAACAAAAAATAAGACACAAATATACAGTTAATTCGCTTAAAAATAAGATCATTGACCTTGAAACGTTAGGTTTACGCACCTACCTACACTACAAGATACGATAACCCACATCGTTTGATAGTAGGTAAATGATTAAATGTTTACACCAAGTTTACACCTATTACAGTATTGTACTCTACATGGTTATTGTCGCGTGCGTCGAGTCCTTGTTTTAATACTCAAAGATGCCGGGTAGCGTACCCCCGGGATAGAATAGGGCTCCCCATCTATTCCCGTGGCTAGGTGTAGTAAAAAGAGAAAAGATTTATTGACGGTTTGTAAAAAATAAATAAATAAAATAAAAAAAACATTTATTTCAGACTATTGATCCATAGGAGTTAGTAACCGGTACATACAGTTATAAAAACTTAGAAATAATGTTAGTTATGAATGAATGGGCTCCGAAACTACATGGGCTCGATTCGGTAAAGATATAGCATGATCGATCACAAATCGACTTCTGCAATGCTCATGCATCCCGTCTGCTTGTCGCATGCTATGTTTTTAGAGAATCAGGGTCCTGGACAGATTTCAAAAATTCTTTTACCAATCGAAAGCTACATTATCGCGAGGAGAAAGTAACACAGGCTACTTTTGATCCAGATCCCACGGGATTGGAATTGACGCGCGTATAACCGCGGGACGCAGCTAGACCAAAATTACCAAATAGCCTGATTATGTATTTATGTGTGTGGCAATAGCTGACTGCTGACTAGAACAAGAAATAAACAATAATATCTGTATTGTACCAACAAAGTGGCGTCTCCTCGAACCAATTGCGGCAATCATGCTCCATCCGGTCGTTGACGCGTGCTTCTTTTGTTGGTGCACGTAGATATACGGTCAAGATCTGCACCCGTATTCTGCCCTACCATGATCTCTTATACATATATGCCGCAGGCAATTCGTATGATTCGTCCGTTTACAAATGGCTTCGGCATTTTATATACATGAAGTGTTATACAAATTGTCGAAGGCAGATTGTTAGTGTATTCGAAAGTGTCAATGTAAACGTTCTAAGGTGACCATAATTTAAAAAGAGGAAAAACATTTTCACACATTTATTTTAAAAGTTTTAGGGTTAAATCTCACAAACGGACAAATCAAACAAATTGCCTGCGACATATATAATAAGTCGTCGCTATACTTATCGTTCAGCTTAAAAATATAAATAAAAAAAACATCAAATAATTAAACCCAACTTATTTTTTTGTGGTTTTCTAAAGTACTTGGTGGTATTTTTATTTACATTTTATTTTATTTTTTTGCGCGAAAAAGCAACGACAAAAGGACGAGAAACGGTCATGGTACGAACAAGTTTCTATCCAGTGGAAATTGACAGGAACTTTTTATTGATTGCTACCCTGCTATCTATACTCTATACTTATAATAAAGGAAGAGAGGACAAAAAGTCTGTAAGTACTTGGAAGTAAATTAAAAAAAAGTTGTCTAGGGGACTTAGGAAAAGTAGTAGAACAAAATAATATAAAATTTCTAAAACTCATGTCTGTCTGTCTGTTTCTCTGTTTGTTACTTATACAATTAAAAACTTCTAATCCGATTGAAATCTGGTTTTCAATATTGGATAGTTCTATTTTCGAGGAACGTCGTCGAGTAGTAAACGAATCAAAAAGAAACAAAAAATAATTTAAAATACAACAAAAAAAAAAGAATTGATAAAAATGACCAAAATAACCTCTACATAGGTACAGTGCCACCGACTAATTAATCTGTTTTATCATCTGAAGTCGGGCAGCCAAACTAAGTACAATATATGGAACCAACCAGTAAAACTGCCCGACTTCAGATGATAAAACAGATTAATTAGTCGGTGGCACTGTACATAGGTACAGTGCCACCGACTAATTAATCTGTTGAGTAGAGGTTATTTTGGTCATTTTTATCAATTCTTTTTTTTTTGTTGTTTTTTAAATTATTTTTTGTTTCTTTTTGAAGTCGGTTTTTTAATTTTTAAATTATTTTTTTATTTCACCCTTTTTAGTATACCTACCTACCTAAAAATCAACAATATTGTTACCGTAATTTATATTATTGATGAGTTTGCTGATGAGAAGGTGGTTTCAGGTGCCCCATCAATCTGTACTTAGTTCTTTAGGGGTCTATTCTTTTTGGTAGAAGTCCAAAAATGAGTAATTTATTGAATTCTGGGATGCTATCCTGTCCATCATTCCGAAGATACTCATCAGATCCTTACCAAACTTTCATGGGACCACCTCGCAGCTTCCACTTTTCCATTAAAAAAAGAACTATATCAATCGGTCAAGCCATCTTCGTGTAATCGATGAACAATTGAATTGAATACAGCGTTTTGAGGAGCATTGCCGGTCCTCACTTCGAAGATCCTCATCAGATCCTCATCAAATTTTTATGGGACCATCTCGGAGCTCCCACCTTTCCAATAAAAAAAGAATCAGTTCAATTGGTCAAGCCATCTTCGAGTAATCGATAAACAACTGGATTGATTAATGCGTTTTGAGGAGCATTTCCGTTCATCACTCCGAAGACCCTCATCATATCCACATCAAATTTTTATGGGACCATCTTGGAGCTCCCACCTATCCATTAAAAAAAGAATCATCTTAATCGGTCAAGCCGTCTTCGAGTAATCGGTGAACATACAAAAAAAAAAAAATATTATACATACAGACGAATTGATAACCTCCTCCTTTTTTTTGAAGTCGGTTAAAAAGTCGCCTATGCACTATTTCTACGCAGGCGAAGTCGCGGGTAACAGCTAGTTCAATAATATTTGTAGAGAAACAACCATGTAAGTTGAAGATCATAAATAGAATTTTAAATTTTTACCTAAAAGACGCTCAGCTCATACAGCCACCACTTCTCAATGCAAACAGAGATAAATAAAACGAGAATACTGAATTATTGTTGGTTTAAGAGGAACATTTTAACCCAGTTTTATTTTGAAAACGTGCCAGAAACCGAGTTCAGTTATATTTATTCAGCCCTACCATGAGTGGATACGTAGATACATACACTGTAACGTAAACAGTTTGACCTTGTGCAGCACTCTGTTTGTTCCCTCTCTAGCTCTTCCTCTAAAGAAGACAGTCAGTCACGCTACCTATATCAATTCACTGAAATACTTTTGACGTCTTATGAACGTCTTACCACCCGGCGCACTTAGAGACGTTTTATCAGTTTTATGGTTACATAGGTAGACTATCTCTGAAAGGAGATTTTCTTTTTTATATCTAGGTTTTCTTTTTTATAGGGTTAATGATAGTTTCATTTTCTAAGTTAGTTATGGCTTTTCTGTCAGCAGTAGCACTAATTTCAGCCAGTTTCACGTATTTAATAGTGTACCTACTATCAAATCATTTGTTTTTCAAATAAAATTTTATCAATGGGAAGTTTAGAAGTTTGCAGTAAAAATGACGACGATTTTTAATCCAACCCCATGGGATTGTGGATAACGTGCTGATTCCGTGTTTGGCATTGTTTCATTTAAACTTCACTAAGTACCTACACTCGTTCGCGGAACTAAATTAATATTATGCCGCCGAAATTAAACAATTTACACGCATTAAAATTAGCGCAAATGAAAATTCAGGACCACGTTCCACAAACGCGTTCCAAAGTCCTAGTGATACTTTAAGTAACCATTAAACGTCTGTGCGTCGACTACATCTTAGACTTGTCATTTCGTATACTTACGATAGACATAACAATATTGTATTTGCTGCAGCGGTTTTTTTTTCACGTAATAAGTTTGGGACTTCACCTTTAGTAGGTACTAATAGGTACATCGCAAAAAGTCAAGAAATGCTTAGTACCTGGGTACCTTGAATTTTAACTTGTTGGGTAAATATTTTTATCTATATATATACTCATAATATAGGAAGAGAGGACAAAAAGTCTGTACTTGGAAGTAAATTAAAAAAAAAGTTGTCTTGTTGACTTAGGAAAAGTAGTAGAACAAAATTATAAAAAAATTAAAATTCTAGTCTGTCTGTCTGTTTCTCTGTCTGTTTCTTATACAATTAATACTTATAATCCGATTAAATTCTGGTTTTCAATATTGGGTAGTTCTATTTTCGAGAAACGTCGTGGTATACTTTGCATCGAAATCCAATTAGCAGAACCCGAGTAATGACCGCAAATTTGCAACCGCTCAAGAACCGCTCGGCCGCCCGCGCCCGTGATAATGTGTTTTTCACTTCAGCGGGTGAAACCGCGGGGCGCAGCTAGTTAACTAATATTTGTACAATTTACCATGAAATCACAATATGGTAAGGCCATCGCACCAAACAAGGATTTACTTCACGCCACATTTACGCGCACTTTTTTCCTGTTTTCCATTTTAAAACTACCAATATCATATTATTTTAAAGCTAAAAGTTTGAGAGTATGTCTGTTCCTCAATCACGCAAAAAATACTGAACCAATTGCGGTAAAACTTAGAATATATAGATAGCTGGAGACCTAGAATAACACATAAACATATGTTAATTTTTAACCCTACTTTTCCATGGGATCGGGTAAGCGCGGGGGGCAGCTAGTATTAAATGTTTGTGTGTGAGATAGGTAACGAGTAAGTACCTATGTTTGTTATACACAAAATATACCTACTGACTCGTTTGCGATGAAACGTGGTATGTAGATATTCCCGCGGGATCGGTACTTACGCGGATGTGAAGCCGCTGAACGCTGCTTTTCTTACGTAAAAATAGGTAAGTGTATAAAAAAAATCACCCATCACAAAAACATAAGAAAATTACGTTTAAAAATGTTGATAAAAGGTAAATAAACTCAAAGCAGGACCGTTCGAGATTCAAGTTGGCAAACGGGTGTGAAAACAGGACCGTATTCAAGTCGCAAACAAGAGGGCCTTATCTTTTAGTCGCGGGGCGGGGTTTCGATGCTATGTTTTCGATAGTAATTAGTAATCAATCAAGTATTGGGTACCCAAAGGGTATAAACGAGACCCCCGAATCCCGTACACAATTCAGAAGGGAAATCTAGTTGATTAAATACTGAGTTTGACGGGTTTCACCCTCATGGCCCCGATCCGCGGCGGCCCCGTTTGAGAAGACCCCGATTTTGATAATTTTGATTGCATTTTATTATGTTATTTTTTACTTGTAGAGTTAACATAAAAAGTGATGAAATAAATATTTCTTTCATTTTCGCGATGTTGGATAAGCACTTTGTATCGTATTGCTGCCTTGACGTAACGTGGTAAATAATCATCAGTGATTCTGATTAACTCAAAGCAGCAAAGTGCTGCATAGTGCTTATGAACTGTAACTATAACTGTGAACTAGTACACGAACTATCTATCCGTCGCGACGGTAACCTACTTTATTATCTTTGTCTACCGCATATGCCCCGCGGTTTTTATTTATTTTTCATTTGCATACATATCAATAATTGTTCTAATGTACAGCTAAGCTATTACCCTTAGTGCGTCCCTGTCGCTAATTATCATACAATTACCTGTAACCACAATACTCTAGCTATTTATTGTATGCCAAATAGTAATCATGAGTTTACTAATAGGAAATACTATAATAGTGTAGCCTTGTCCGTTAGTACTAGTAAAGTAGCGGATTTGGAACTGCAGAAGGTTGCGGGTTCTATTCCCACCAGGTGCAAGCATTAACGCATAAAAATAATATTTGTTTCTCGTCTAGGTGTCTCTCTATCTAAATATACTAATATTATGAAGCGGAAAGATTTGTTTGTTTGTAATAAATAGGCTCCAAAACTACTGTACCAATTTCGAAACTTCTTTCAGTAATAGTAGTAGTAGAGAAGTAACATAGGTTACTTTTGATCCCGATATTCTTACGGTATCGGGACCTACACGGGTGAAACCCCGGGATGCAGCTCATGTATGAATTAACAATAGATAAATAAATACAAGTACTTATATTAAATCCGTCACCGTAACACGAGCTTAGTAGCTTACCATAACTAAACTGTTTATTTATTATTGTAGGTACAACCTTAGGATTAGGTGGATGGATAATAAACTGTAAAAGTAAAATAACTTGACCTAAACCACACTTGGCCTACTTACTCAGTCATGTAACACCTAATTAGTAGATTAGGCATAAATGATTCACAAATAAACATATTTTATTGTATCCGCCCATTAGGGAAAAACATGACAGCCAAATGATTACAGAAACATAATTATTAATAACTACATATTGACAACGTAGGTAGCTATCTGCTGAAAAGGATTTAAGGAAATACGAAATTATATTCGGGACTATATTGGTATGGAAAAGGCTTCATTTATATTATTTCACCCATTGGTAAATTAAATTGTCCTAAATAAATTTTAAAATTCACATGAGACAAATAATTTCTTTGTTACATCTTCTTAAAGGAACAATTGTAGTGCAATGACTCACGCATGTTTTTGTGTTACCAATTAATTTTAACATGTTATGAATATGAGCCATTCAGACAGTGCCAATTTCAAAGTAAATATAAAAAGCCTATAAAAATCAAAAGTTTTATAATGAAATACATATGTCACCGTAAAGTGATAAGAAACGTTAATGTTTATGTTTAAAATTTTGCAAAAATATTGTTGCAAAATAATACAATTTATCTCTCGTGTAACTTACTGTTATAAACTGTTCTTGTTATTTAGCGGTGACATGTATATCAATATAAATATTTAAAAGGTTAATATAAATTGCAATTAATTGGAAAAAAAATCAAAGGTCATTTTCACATCTAAATTTCAATTCAAACAGGAAGTGGTTGTAATTTAACTTGCATAATTTGATTATCCAATTTAAGTTATATAAAGCTTTTAAAATAAGGATTCTATGTGACAGACACATTTCAAGCAAGCTTGCACATGAAGTGTGGATATGTAGCCTTATATTTTCTAGCAGGATAAACTTAAAACATCAGCTTTTTATAGGAGGCGCTCAAATGTTTAAAAAAATAAACTATTTAAATTCACATGATTTGTTACATTTGAAGGGGTCTTAATTTATTTATTTGACCTATACTTTTCAACCATGTTACAACGGTACCACCCCTCACGACGAAGACCATTGTAACATGGTTGAAACGTAAGAGAATAAATAAATAATAATACACAATTGAGACCCAGTAAAATGTAAAAGAGTATAAAGATAAGCAAGAGGAGCTCAAGTTCATGAACCTTCTTCATTGGTAGCTGAAATGTCCTACATATTAGAACATGGACGACTGTGTGCTTGGTGCTGTGACTTAAGCTTGAGTATGGTGACAAGCCCACCTAGTAATCTTACATGCAAGATTGTTTGTTTGTGACACAACTTACCGATTGTCATAAAACTACAAATGGAGATAGGCCTATTATTGTAACAGCTCCATATATAGTTTCTTCCTTTGAGTTTCTTTATTAGCTTTAAATTTGTGGAACCCCAAGCGAGATGAAAATGGGAACTTCTCTCACAAGAGAAAAAGGTGAGAGTTTTAACAATGGACGGAGTGTTCTAAGATGTAGAACGATCACTAAACCCTATAAAATATCAACTCTTTTATAGACTCCTCATACGACTCACGACATTCTCAGTTTCAAAGTTCCTTTGTTGCAAAGTTACAAAGAAATATAAGGATAACAATAATGAAAACCTTATCAAAGAGTCGCGAGAGAAATTTCCATGTCACCAACAAGTTGTGATACCAAAATTAATTGCGTATTCTCAGAAAAGATACAGGATAATGCATACCAAAAATTACTCACCAAAAATCAGCTGTCCGCACTAACAACAAAAATAAACACACAAGACATAAACAATTCAACACTTATACACATTTGTAAAACCCACTGGTTTAGTCGCGCGATTATTTCGTTACATTTACAGATAAAACGCTAGAAATAAATGTTATCTTGTTCAAATATAACTCCAACAACCACTGTTCTCCATAATTCCACATTGAATGATTACAATTTTTTCTTCAAGCTGTCATTTGTCATCATGTCAGCCAGTCAAAAGTTTGGATTCAGTGGTTGGCATCATTTTAATGTCAAACGGATGTGGGTTGGTTATGTTTTGCTTTTGTTGGACAAAAAATGTTACGTACACTACACATTTTATTAATCTCAGTCGTTAGAACGGGTTAAGTTAAGGGTGAAGTCCTCCACCTCGAAACTGGGACCAGGGACCCTACCGCGTAACTTCCGTCGTCGGGTTTAACTCGACGTCGATTTAAGAATACGATGTTAACGGGGTTTGAAAAAGCTACCGCACAAGGAGCGAGCAGATTTTTTTATTACGATGCTGTCGATAAGCACCGTTATCGCCAGCATCGTATTCCCAAATCGACGTCGTCGAGTTGAACTAGTAACCTTTCGAATTTGAAAGTAGTCAACTGGGCCCAATGGTAGCTTAGACATAAAGTGGTCCCAATAAAAAGATACTCAAGTTAAGGACTATCCGATTTGTCGGGTTCGACGATCCGACAGCCTACGTCTAAAGAACATCACATTTTGGTTAAGGCGGCGATAGATGATAATCATCGGTCCTTGTCCGATTGCATATAAATGAGCGAGATGGAATTGCGTGAAAAAATCTACAATTTCTCGTAAAATCAATAATTAACGAAGATTAAAATAATATTTTTATAAAATGCGATGAAGGGGTTCTAGGTATTGTATTTTCTAATATTATGATGCCTATAAGAAAATATAGCGGTTAAGGATTTAGAAGAAAAACTGATTTATTTTGTAAAACAGGGGTAACTTTGCCTGTAAAATAGTGGTATTTAAAGTTATTTTTTATTGTTTTTGAAATGAAGGGGACACTTCTTGTATCATGTACAATAACATTAAACATTGTTTAAAGATCTATTTGATACCGGTTATGAAGAAAACTATTCAATCGGAAGGGATTTCACATGAGTCGCATCCTTAAATGTGTGATTTAGGTAATTGAATAGGTGATTGATTAATTCTTTACTGTATACACCACACAAACTTACGAAGACTAACAACATGAACTAGGTGAAACAAAGGGCGGCCCTTTCGCTTAGATTTCTTCCTTAGGTGTGGTCTGGCTAAAGAAGCCTGCAAGTCGGATAGTGAAAATTAAAGACATTTTTCACCACACTACGTTTGTTCCCAGTATTTAATATTTATCAGCATTACTGTAGATCAGTACAATAATATGGGTTTTTTTGCAAAGAGACAAGGTTCGATTACTAGCTAGGGTAATTAATTTTTCAAAAATCTAAAAATACTAATTTAGCTTTGTCAAAACAGGGGACGTAACACCTTTCGGCCTAATTTACTATATCTTATAGTTTAGGATGTCCCTCTGAATTACCCATTAAATTGCCAGTTGAACTATTTGTTCAACTGTATAGAATTCCTAAATCATCTCCTCTCTTCTTTCTTTATATAAAAAGGTGTAGAAATAAAATTATTTCACAGTTTCTGTAGATATAAATAAAGCAATACAATACCGTTACCTACACATTTTCTAGGAATTCTATATTATGAAATGACGAATTAGGAACATAATAATATTGTATCAACATTACGGTAACAGATAAGTTTTTTTAGAAACATTATAATGCCTACTGGATGCCTATACATACTACACCTATGATTTTAAAAATAAAAGAACAATTTTAACGAGCGAAATGTTTACAAACTCTAATTCTGACGCATTGTTAAAGTTTCATATTCCATTTGCGTTTTAAACTCAAACATCGGAAACAATAGAATAGATGTCTTGGAAAATCATTTTAATATGTTTGTTGCCTATCATAGTCTCAGCGCAATATTATCCAATTTTAAATCCTGAAGATTTCACACAAGAAAAAGAACATTTACGAGCTAAATTCTTAAGGGATAAAAGAAAACATAATGTCACTGCTACACAGGTGATGTTGCTCCAAGATATGGAGGACAATAACACGGTTCTAGTCGATGATATTTTGCATTACAAGATCGAAGGACACCCACAGTTGGACCAAGTGATTAAGATTGAAAACGAATTTCGAAATATGCTTGCTATGGACGGAATGACGTACATTTACAATAGAGACTTGGTTTGGAGAACATGGAGGAAAGTTATGTTTGACAAGACGGCGAGAATAGTGCATTATAAATATAAGAATACAATTAATTGTACTAAAAATTGTGATACCTCAGGGCATTGGGTAAGTGATAAGCTTTTTTAATTTTATTTTGGACCAACATTCCTTAAAATATACCTACAGAAGAGAAACTTTCCCAACTTTGACTTTTGACTTGGTAGCATTCGTCAAGTAATTCGCGTAACTAATTGGGGTACCCAAATAGACGTTACAGAGGTTTCAAATACACATCTACAGCACATATGTAAAGAAATTCGTGAACACATCGACAATTGTTTCGATGTAACACCTACTCGTTTAGCAATGATTAACAGATTACCAAGTTATGTGACATTTGTCTCTGTCTGTTAACTTTGAAACTTCATGTCACAGTAAAAGACAAACGATACATAGTTATGCAGCTGTTAACCAGCGTTTATATGTAAGGGGGCTAGACTACAGCTACAGTAGTAGCTGTAGTCTAGGTGTCAGTGTCGTCGTGTATTTGAAGCTTTTCCTTCCAAGGATTCGTTTCATGTGAGGTACGTGAACCGTACATGGAAGATTTTTTTTGTTTGTTTCAGATTATCGAATTTAAACCCCCGCCATGCGATTTAGAAATATTCTTAATCAACGCCGATAACGTGTGCGCGCTCAACATGAAAGACTACACCTTGAAGCGAGTCAAGTGTTCAAGATTCAAGTTTACAGAACTGACCACTGCTTGCGACAACCCTATCGTGACAAGATGGATCGTGCAGAAGACCTTTAGCAAAAAAGAAAAAATGCAACGATTTCCGGTTGTAATTTGCGGAGGGCGGGAGTTTTGTAAAATTACGACTGTTTACAAGGTAAAATGAAAATGTTGGTGCCGTTTACACATAAATAAACTGTGTTTAGGTAATGCGAACAGCGATTAGTTCTGATTATAGCCACGTGTATAGAGTTATATTTATAAGGCATGCATTCTGGTATCTCGTTGGCTAAATCTTCTTTTAGTGAACTTAGTGGTGTGCCTCACGTCGAGTATTGTAATCACTAGACGAACACTAAAGTGAAAAAAATAGGTCACATACATACATACACTCACGGTAAAAACATAACACTTCCTTTGGCAGTCGTGTAAAAAAGGACAGACTGGGATCTCCCTAACATCAAGCTGGACCGTTTTTTTGAGGAACTAAGTTTTCTAGTTATTCAGTCTGTAGTACCATTTCTATGGGCTATTGAGATGGTAACCTTGTTATATAAAAAAGGCGATCCTAATTTGATGGATAACTATAGACCAATCAGTCTTCTGCCAACATTATATAAACTGTTTTCGTCAATAATATTGTCACGAATATCAAAAGCCTTAGACGAGCAGCAGCCTCGGGAACAAGCCGGGTTTAGAAAAGGCTACTCTACAATCGACCATATATTCGTGTTAACGCAATGTATAGAGAGAAGCAATGAGTATAATAAAACCCTTTACTTAGCATTTGTAGACTACACAAAAGCCTTCGACTGTATTTCGCACACCCACCTTTGGAGAAGTCTGGAAGAGCAAGGAATACATCCTAAATATATTAAAATACTAAGTCATATTTATAACGACTCTACAGCGAAAATCAAACTAGAATCAATCGGTCCCTGCTTCAAAATTAAAAGAGGAGTGAAACAAGGTGACCCCATCTCACCTAAGCTATTCATAGCCATCCTAGAGAGCATGTTTAGAGGTCTTGACTGGTCAAATCATGGGCTAAACATCAACGGAGAACGTCTCACGCATCTACGGTTCGCAGACGATTTAGTCTTAATAGCAGAAACACATGAGAGTTTGCAATCAATGATTAAAACGCTGGACAAGGCTAGTCGAGAAATAGGACTCTTTATGAACATCTTAAAATTCTCAAAAACAAAAGTTATGACTAATGGCGAACAGATACCAATACACGCAGAAAGGGAAATAGAGTATGTCAGCGAATATGTCTATCTGGGCCAAACAATTTCTTTTCAAGATGCCACTGCCAAAGAAATTAACAGACGAATTGCTATCTCGTGGAAGAAATACTGGATGCACAAAGACATTTTCAAGAGCCAATTACCTATGCGTCTCAAAAAGAAGTTGATGGACAATACCATACTGCCTTCACTGTTGTACGGCTGTCAAACATGGGCCCTTACCAAAAACCTAGTCGCAAAGGTAAAAACTTTTCAACACGCCACAGAAAGATCGATGCTCGGAATTAAAATTAAAGATAGAGTGAGAAATGAAGAAATTAGAAAGAGGACGGGAGTACTGGACGCAACAACGATGATGTGCCGCTTAAAGTGGAGATGGGCCGGGCACATGACCAGAGCTAGCGACGGTCGATGGGGAGAGCGCATCCTCCACTGGTATCCAAGGGACGGCGGTAGAAGCAGAGGACGCCCTAGGCGCAGGTGGAGCGACGACATCGTCGAGGCAGCCGGGAGCACGTGGACGAGACAGGCACGAGACAGAAGAACTTGGCAACATATGGAGGAGGCCTTTACCCATATTTGGGTGCCAAACTATAAATATTGAAAATAATAAAATAAATATCATATTAATAATAAATTTGCATGCATACAAAGAAAGAGTAAATAGATATAAGTAGTAAAAGGAAATGTTAAATAAGTTGTTTGGAATAAAGGCTTTATTTATTTATTTATTGAGATGGTTCCATCTCAATCGGTCCAGCCATCTTCGAGCAATCAGTGAACAAACATAAAATATATATATATACGCGACGAATCGCGAACCTCCTCCTTTTTTGAAGTCGGTTAAAAACGAGCGCTAAGTATTCCATCCCAGTCCAATTTAACTATTCATTCAATAACACATTTACATTATCGTTTTGAAACGTCAGCGTCAGCAAACTACCGTGTCTTCAGGACACCAATTCTCGCGCAGTGAGATTTATCTCGAGCTCGACACTATCTCGAATCACAAATGTCTAATAAAAATGTCACTAAAATCTCTACTGCAGTCAAAAAACCTATTCTCAACGATTTTCGACATGAGATTCGGATGACTTTGTAATCTCTACGATGAATACGTTCCATTTTTCTTGACTACGTACAGAAGCTTAAGTCGATGAAAGATAATGAAATAGAGCGAGAAACGAAACGCATATTTTACGTTATTAGTTGTCAGTGTCATTAATGTTGTTGACATAACAGAAGAAAAAGTTTTGAATTTCTTCACAATTATCTTTCTCAATTGTGTTGGTGCTTCACTACAATTACTAAATAATTTAGAAAATAAAAATATAATTGCATCAAGCGCGAAACAAAAAAAGCGTACCCTGAGAGCGCACAAAAAGCGCGGCGTTGTAGCGTTGCTGGAGGCGGATGAGGAGTTGCGCTCAGGCAAACTTTCTGCACCTCTTACCGAAAAAATTGCATAGTTGAGATGGAAGCTTATACAACAGGAATTGAATGCTATCCTTGGCACCAAGAAAGAGTGGACGGAGTGGCAAAAGTAAGTACCTACTTACACCGTAATAATGGAAACAGGAAAGACCACCGGCCTTCAGCTTCTCAGAAGATAAGTAGCTGATTTTCTGACAGCCTGGGATGGTTTTAGGTTCTAAGATTTAGGAGATAGAAAGTCTCAAACAATATTTTACACATCTTAAGGCTAAGTGCGCAATATTCTTACAGAAAAACCATAATACTGATCGAAACATGTTTCTAGCTGCGCCCCGCGGTTTTACCCGCGTAAGTTCCGTTTCCGTTTCGGGTTTTCAGGATGAAAGTAGACTATGTGTTATTTCCGGTATCCAGCTACCTATATTCCAAGTTTCATCGCAATCGGTTCTGTAGTGTTTGCGTGATTGAGTAACAAAAATCCAAACACACACACTTTTACATTTATAATATTAGTAGGATTGGTATTAGTCTCTCAGATTTTATTGTATAACAATCCTACCTCTTGTATCTGGTAATGATTTGACATAGATCATGTTTTTATTGCAGTGTTGGCAAGATAAGCGGTTGAAAGCAAAGAAAAAAAACTGTGCTATAATAAGAAATGGTACAGGGGAAGGCCCTCCACCGCTAGCCTTGACGAAAGATGAGGAAGCAGTGTTGAGGGTTACTAATCCCAATAGTCTCATCGGACATGCAGACAGCAAGGAGTCCAGACTGATTAACTTTTATGCTAAGAAAAATTGTTAAACAATTATCTACCTAATTGTGATATTACTTACCATAATATTTTTGTATACTTACCTACCATAATTTTAGTTTTATTTATAGTTTCAGACTGATTTACTTTTATGCTAAGATTAATTTCAAGACTGATTTGCTATTCTATTAAGAAGAAAAAATCCCTATCCATAACTTAAATTATTAATAGGTACCATAAATCTGAAAATTCGTTTGCTTGTTTCCTCTTCACGGTCAAACGGTTTGACCGATTTAGATGAAAATTTACATTGTGATAGATTAAGCGATGGAGAGTAGGTAGCATCATATAGCATAGAATACTTTTAATACCGATAATCCTAACAGGATTGGGCTTATTAAATAAAATGTTTGTAAAACAAAATATTTCCTTTTAATATGTACTAAAATAAAACCTAAAAAATGCTAACTATTGATGTAGCCTGTAATGTCAAGGAATGTAATGGAATCAGTTCAAAGTCAGAGTCAATTTTTTTATTTCCTTAGGATATAATAATAGGTAAATAAAAAAGTAATCTCTTTAAACTTTTTTCACTTTTTTGGGGGGTCTTCAAGTCACAAGTGAACAGTTAGGTATCTTCTAGGTAAGCGAGCTACACCTTAGACCACATCGTCGCTTTCCATTACTTACTTTTGTACGCAGTTTATATTGCGTTTTGGGCTGCACATGAGGCTCTAATATTCTAATCAAATAGATCGTAAGCTCTTTTGAGAGGCGAATTTTTTTTATGAAAAGTTCGTCCCTCATTTCAAATGGGTCCCCTCTTGAAGCCACCGGCACTACTCGACGACGTTAGACGGAAGAACTCGCATAAGCTACTTCCTTGTGGACTGATATTGTTATCATTTAAAAACATGTTAAAGAAATCGTCTCCCGACATGGTTCAATTTCTTAAATTGAATGACTAAAACGTAGTGATTTTATTAAAAATCAAGTTCTTTGCAGAAAGATTCAGTTAAAATCACAAATTTACAAACTTTTTACAGACATAAACTCCATATAAACTCTGAAATTCCGCCATAACATTGACAATCAACGTTCATTGACGCATGCTTGCGGTCGACATATCCAATCTCTACTGCTATAGACCACTCGTTGCATGTCGAACGCTGCGTCTCGACATATCTCTACAGTGAGATTCTGAGAATAGCAAAATCTGTTTGCGTTCGACATCCGCCATGTTTTTTCGACCTATGTCTATTTCGACATAATCTCACGGCGCGAGAATTGCCCTCCAGAACTCAACCTCCACTCAGTTAGAAGAAGACACAAGAAATAATGGGGATTTTTTTGCCATCTATCCATACTATAATCCTTACTAATATTACAGGTGCGAAAGTAATTCTGTCTGTTGAAATTAGTTTGTAAAAGTTGTAAAAGAGAAAACAAACCACTGATCACACCCACAAACACACAACCCGCCCAACAAACTCAAACATGTCCCGGGACCGTTTTATATCGTTTCGTTTTATGTTTCAGATAACAGCCCACTACGTGTCTTTCAAAATAGTAAACTCGACTACCCACATCGTCTACTCTCGAATCATGAAGGAGCCCGCTAACTACGCTTGCGTTACTCACTGTGGCTTGTACGATCCCGACACAAACACAGTGCAAACGGAAAAACCATTAAAACTGGACTTGTTATCAAATAAGAAACTGGAAAAACGGGAAGAAATAAATCAGAATAATTACAAAGATATCGGCAATAGACAATCAGATGTGACAACGAGAAGTTACAATAAAAAAACACATCATAAGATTTCAAATTTACACGAAAACACTACCCATCCGCCATCTTGGCCAAATGACCCATCCGCCATATCGGAAATGATATCGTCCCATCATTTTGGAGATGCTACTCACTCGCCATCTTGTAAGAATCTTCGGCACCAACACGAGCATGCAGATGTTAATGATGATGATGACGATTTTCTCGAAAATTACCAAGAAAATGATTTTAATGTGTTATCACAGTTTACTTAATAGTTGATGCGCCTTAGCGATTCTACAATGGTATACACTTTTTAAACTATTTCTGTCCATTACACCTTCTTCTTCATTAAAATGGCTTTTTCCATTCGGACATTTGCCAGTGTCAAGTATTATCAATATTTGCAGGTTATTTGCATCGAACGAAACAGTCAAGTCGTCATAGTTAAAGTCAAGTCGAGGGAATCATTGTAAAAAGGAGGCCATTTTTTTTACAATGTTTGTTCACGGAGCTTTGGAGAGAACACTAAGCTGAAGTCCATGTTTTGCACCGATTTTCACTTTTATTTTCACTTGTACACCTTCACGAAACTAAATTGATTAATATGCCCCCGAAATTAAACAATTTACACGCATTTAAACAAAGTTTCACAAAAATGAAAATTTAGCAACACATCTCCTTAACGCATTCCTGCCAAAACTCTCTCCATTACACCTTAAATAGGTACACTACGTCACTGACAGTTTCAGTGTCGTCGTATACAATTTGAAGCTTTAGAAGTACGGGTCTAGTGTCAGTTCACGACACTATATTTCCCATAGTTCTATTGATATACCCGGTTTAAATCGTGCCGGCCGGAACATAGATTATAGCAAAAAAGGGAAGTGAACAGAGACAGTGACAGAGATAGTAAGACGTTTCAAACTGTAGCGCGAACGAGATAGCAATCACTATTATCTAGCTAGAGACAGTTTTATCGTCTCCTGAGTAACGTTTATACTATTTTTTGTTTTAAGGCCGTAACGTCGAGGTAGTTAAGTTATCGATCGACAACTCGATCTAGAACCGTTGTTTTAGTGCACGTAGTGGTCTGTGTTTAGTGATAATACTGATAATATTCTGCACCGCAGTCTGGCCTTCGCCCGTATTTAATTTACCCATTAAACTCAACCTTAACAGTACGTACACATGACATTAGAAGCACGACAGTTATAAACAACAACTGCGGTAACGTTACCGCAAACTGAATGATGATTACAGTTAAAAAGCGCACCCGAAGCTTTTTATATATATTTCGCGTAAAAAGGACGTTTAATATATTTGAGACATCACCTCTAGCACTAGTAGATACATAATATCTCAATAGATTTACCTAAATATGTAAAAGTGCGTGTGGTACCTACCACTTTCTTATGAAAGGGGTAGGTACCCCTTTCACCACAGCACAGGTACAAATAATAACAAGTCAGACTTTTTACCCGACTCCGCGTCGCAAAGAAGGGTTATGTGTTTATGTAATAAAAGTATGAATATTCCTAATACAACTACATACTCACATACAACATTGTAAGGCACTAACCACAATTTTGAAATGACAACATAAGTCAATACTTAAGTAACTATTTCTAACAATAAAACATTTTGTAAATGGAAGACTATAGAAATACACATTACAATCGATTGTAATCCCAGTTAGTTTAAAAAAGTTATTTTAGAAGAGTCATAATAGGATTTGCTTTCAGACATGGTCACAAAATCAGTGCACCAGTCACAGTTGCGCATACATAGGCATAGGTGTTTGTGACTTGCAGAATCTTCTAAAATACTTCTATATATCCTGTATATATTTATTTATGACAAATACTATTAATAAAAAATATATCTACTATCGTAGTAAACTTTTAGTCATAATTGTCTAGAATTCCTAGTTTTAACCTGAAATAATTTATCAAATACATTCAACATCAAAACCAAGGCAATATGCAACTAAGGCTCTTACATTTAAGATGACTTGGGGCTCGAAGCTCCGTCGGGATCAACTCGACGACGTCGGTTTGGGATACACACTGCGCAAAGGAAAAACGAGTTCAGCTGTCCTTGAATGCGGCAGCTCAAGGGACGTCGCATTGAACTCGACGGCAAATGTACTGCACTGCGCGTCGTCGCCTTCAAATGCATGCAAAACAACGCAATGGGCAAAGGGGGCAAAGGTAACTGTGCAAAGGAAAAATCGGTGTTCTCGCCGCGCAGTTTTTTCCTTTGCGCAGTGTGTATCCCAAAACCGACGTTAAGTTGAACCCAACGGAGCTTGCGCGGTCAAGCCACTGATCATGAGCGTCTAAAATGTGTAAATAGGTTAACATGCATGCATGCAACCGGATTTTGAGTACCAAGTGCAGATTTTATGGGACCCTTTTACTAAGACTCCGCTATCCATCTGTCAGTATCTCATGAACCGTGATACATACATAGGTGCCTAGAAGATTTAAATTTTGCAAAAACACAGATGATATAAATTGTAAGGTATATTAGATGACTGATCGTGGGGCGATGTACATCTATTGCCACTATAAAAACTACTAAAAATGGTATAAAATAAATATTTATAAATGGGGCTCTCATACAACAAACATGGTTTTTCCATACTTAATGGTTTAGTAATTGTTGGATATTCTGCATGAAATAACTATCTCTTCGGGAAGCTTTTAGCATCAATCTCTTAGTGACAGATATCATCGCGAGGAAACTCGTGTCTTAAATCACGTACAATGGCCTAAATAGGAGGCTACATAAAATATGTTGTACATGAAACAGCCCAGAGAAAACTTTGAAGGTACAGATACAAATGCCACTTAGTAGCATAGATATGTAAAAATAGACTCATTGCTTAGTAGCACAAAAATCGAACGAGATACGATCTAGACGCATGGAACCTGCTGCGCGGGTGAAAAAGTGCGCGGTTTGGGCGCGTTTAGACTACTGACATGCTTGCTTATGAAAATGAAGGAAAAGTAGCATGCTTGTTTAGGCAAATGTGTACAGGTAATCAGCATGCCACTAAATAAGCATCTTATTCCTTGGCATGGCTATCTTTACCCTTAAGGATATACAGCATAGTAATCCACAATTTACTAAACCTTGTGCCTTAATTTACATTACGAAACTATACCCTTTTTTCAGAAACGTAGATCAAAAATGAAAACACAGTACTGTCAATTATCAAAAGAAAAACTAGACAAAGAGCTGTCGCTTTCGAATAAAATTTGATTTGATCTAATAATTTTACCAAAAAATGTGTGAACACAGCAGTACCATTATTTATTTGATAATATTGCTTCCAGTAACAGGTGTGAGACTGCTTTTGTGAAGTTGACTCTACAATGCATGACACTAGTTTCGTAATGTAATTTAGGCTTTAGAAAAAAAATGCTCTTGATATCCACAGTGCTTTTTTGAACCATAGATTAAATACAGAACTGTTAGCAATACTTTTACTGCATTGTCAATATTCATGTCCCTTTTTATTTTTTAGATTATAGCTATATTTATTTCAGCCGCAACAAAATGGTAGCCGAAAACATGCCTTAATATAATATTTAAAACAATTTTATAAACATAATATTGAAAGAGAAGAAAAATCAATAATTCTACTGAATTCAAATAAAAAAACTTTCAAAACGCTATCAGTTCTTAGTTGTCTTGTTAGGTTGGTGCAACAACCCAGGTAGCATGGTAGTCAAATAGGTACCAACCTATTTACCAACCTTCCTAGGCACCAAGAAGTTCATCCGTCACAACGCGAGAAGTACTCAAGGTTTCCTAGTCTCCCCTAGATCCCTTAGTCACCTTTCATAACACCCACAGAAAGAGCTAGCCCTATTCTATGCCAGGGCTACATGACAAACAAATAACTGAGATGTAATAGCCCAAGGGACAATGGCTAACTCTTTTCACTTTGAGTCATTAAACCTAGTATTAATCAATTGTAATAGTAAGCCTTTATCTCTCATCATTTCTCTCGTTTTGTCTGTTGTCTTACTCTCCTCTTACGTTGGCCCGTCTTCCCACAATTGTGATTGATCAACATGTAATGTCTGCTGAAACCAATCTTACAAACATCACATTTAAACTTTTTTAACTTCAAATGTCTCTCTCTTATATGGTTCAGTATACTTTTCTTCAGCATTTCCTTGTTGCAATAATCGCATTTTACTTTTTGGAACTGGTGTTCTTTCTGAGAGAAGAGCCTAGCTTTTATCTGCTGGTACAAATCCACATTGTCCAATTTGACATCTAACTTTTTAATGGTCAAAACATTATTCTTTACTTTAGTTATTTCAACGCAGTTAGTAGTATTCTTAACGGTTTCGACCCAAGTGTCGTTTATGTCCATTTTGAAGTGGTTTGATTGGGAATCGAGGTGGCTACGCTGGATGTGGTAGAACAACTGGCGAGATTCAGAGTATGCGACGTTGCAGTACGCACATACATGGTTTTTTCGTTCTGAAGGCGTTGGATTATCGTCGTGGAGCCGTAAATGCTGTATTAACGTACGTTTGTCAACAAAACTGCGGTAACAGTAGTCACAATAGTGAAGTTTTTGCTTTTGCAAATGTCTGGCAATATGGAGCTTATACTGGTCGTTTCTGAAGTAACTCTTGTTGCAAATCTCGCAGTGGTAATTAGCAGGCAACGCCCCGTGTCCGTATAAGTGTGATTTGTACAAATACGAGGTTCTAAAGCCGTCTTTACCACAATGACAGCAGACGAGGTCTTTGACATTCTTTTTCTTCATGCGTTTTGTCTTCATGGTGATGTTTGGATAGGTTTCAAAGAAAATAACATAAATAACACTAAATAATAAGCGAATAAACGAAACTAAAACTAATGTGAAGGTATGAAATTCACATTGCTGCAACAAACAATAACAAAAGAAGAAGACGGGAAACAGATGGATTTGACATTGACAGAGATTCAACTAGGTAGCATCCTGTTTTCACGACTTCGTTCGTACGCCTCAAATAACCATGTTTTTTATTTACAAAAAATTAAAATGAATATTAAAAAAATATTGTAGAATATTATTTCAATGATTAATTGCAAATACATTTATAATACAATAGAAAATCAAATAAATAGTTCAAAATTCCAGCAGACAATCATCAATCGATTATCAAATCTTGTGGTGGGTTGGTTTGTTTAAACCGTGTAGGGCTCCGCTAGAAGTGTAGTGTTCTGAGATGTAGGGCTACTCTGGCTTTGTATAAAGCAGACTGTACTTCAATTCATAAATGTAGGCCAAATATTTGCAAGATATTGTTCGTAATCTAACAGGCTCTCAGTAACTAAATGTTCAATGCACGTACCCAGTAATCAAATAGTCATGTGACGGTGTAGTAATCGTAATCGATTAAAACTTTTTTTTGCGAATAATTGATTTTGAAGTCGGAGCTGGACGAGACTAACCTAACCATTCTCCAAGATAACAAGTTTACCACGATGTGTATGCTGTTTCTGGACTTAGTTTATTATTGTATCATGCATCTTGCCTCGCTGTTGTCCTTGCTTAACTGATTTTTCAAAATAACCGAGTTCAGAACCTCCCTAGGTTCTGAACTCGGTTATGGCTAGGTATTATTTTTTTAGACTGTTTACGTTAAGATTTATTGTCAATAGCAACGAGAATATACCGAATTACTACATTTTCGCGTTTGGAGTAAGAGATAGCTGTTGTGAGCACAAACTATATAGATACCAAAAATATTGTGTTATAATTATGTTTTTTTTTCATAAACCTTAAGAAACTCTTTTAGTACTGATAAACTGGACAAACATGCCACTAAATAAGCATGCTTATTTATCAACTTCCACCCGCGCGCGCAGCAGGTAGCATGCGACTAGAATGTCGATGTGTGCATGAATTACTTTATATGTGTGCTGTATGTATGCATGCCAGTGGCAAGCAGGTGGCATGGCATGTCTATCTGGACTTTTTAACTTAATCACACCGGCCGACGCTCTACATGCAGGATCTCTTATCGACAAAATGACGATTATTGTTGATGTATACATACACAAAGTTCTTTCGTTGTGTGCTGTTGGTATAAACCTAAACCTATTCGAAAGAAGGGCCTAAACCGATTCGAAAGAGGTTATGTCTGCAACTAACAAATACAATGTAACCACTACGTTTAAATTTGCAGGTTATTTTAAATTATGTACCTATAGAATAACGGAATAACCTTTATAAGCATTTAGAGATTACTGTCATTTAAATCATATTATGTAGGTACTTCCTACTTTTCTTACCCCGCAGAATGTAACTACCTATTTATAGAACAATTTTTTTAATAAAAATATTGGGTTCTGTTTTGCTTCATGTTTCGAAACGATTATTCGATTTCTTCTAATCGATTAATTCATAGTCCCTGAGAGTCTTCCATCTTAGCATCGGGACGTCACTATCAAGCAACATTCTTCGTTGCTCGAACGAACGAACGGTGTTTATCGTCTTGTGAGATTTACGAGATTTTGAAAATAGTGGCATAATACGAGTTGTTACAAGCGAATTGAACATTACCTTACATTTAATTACTGCATCATTTTGCTGTTACTGTGACTTTCAACAGTAGGTGGTTGTTCAACCTTCGGTGTTTGTCTGTGGAATCAAAACAACCCAAGATTGTAACTTGGTGATTAAAGGCTTGGTTTCTTAGACGTAAGTATTAAGATTTCTTTGCTAAAAACTTGCCTGTTGTTCTGTTTGTAATTCACTTGGTAATTTGACGAGACAATCAACTAAAAACCTTTCAATTCGACGAATTTTTACCCTCCCTTTCACTCTGGCGTGGGTGGAACGAGATGGCAATATTCAATATTGAATTCAGTTACCCACATGTCGTTTTCACTGTAGTATCAGCGATTTATGTTTTGTTTAACGTAATTTTTATTCTAATTGTTACATTTTAATTAGAACTTTCGACTTTTCAATAGTAAATTCAACGTGTAGCTCTACTCCTCGAGCCAGTGATTTGGAAAAGTTATTACAGCGCCATCTTGTGGCTTGACATGGAGTTTTGAAATGGTTCTATTTTATTTTAATTTTGAACTGTAAAGTACGCAAATAAAAAAAAGAACTCAAATCTCTGAGATAAATAAATACATTTAGAAATTAGTACATTTAAAAAAGTTACTGCTAGTTGTGTAGAACCATGAAAGTATTTTTCATGGTTCTACACAACTAGCAGTATAGTAACTTACCTAAAAATCCCATTGCTCAATATTTTGAACTGGAGTTAAGGTTATATTTTTACTGTTTACGCCAGGTTTACGCAAAATTTATTGAAACTATTGCGATAAAACTTGGAATATAGACAACTGGAATTCTGGAACTACAATTTTGATTGTAGACTACGATTTGACATATGTTTCTGTAGGAAAAATGTCAAATACAGGGAACCAAAACATCAGTGAAACTCTTGAAATAAATTAAAAAAAAAGATGTAAGTTACAATAAAATTTCCGGTCTCTTTAATAACCTGTTATTCTCAGTATCAGAGACAACAACCGTAAGCAGTAACGAGTAGGTAAGCCCTAAGGCCCTAGGAGAGGCCTTGAGGGGCGGGTACACTTTATAATTATAATTATTATTATTATTTATTAATTATTTGTCATATAATAATATATTTGTCGTATAAGACACGATTTCGGGGGAAGGGTAGGGGTGGGGGGTATGGGGTACATGTTCCCCACACTCTAGGAGTGAAAAAAATCACTAACATTTACTGTGCAGAGCACCCGAACTAGGATAGGTTAGGTTAATGTTAGAACATGAGGCCCTAAGGCCTCTAATGTTGACTAACAATTGCTATCAGAGATAACAACTGGAACCAACTATTTCACATGCCTTCTGAAGTACTTACATAAAAACTTAAGCAAATGCCACCTAATCGCCCATTGAAGAAATAACCGAATCTTGCATTCCCAAACTTGCACACCTGTATACTATCAACGTGAACTGCAAGGCAACCAAGCTCCTTTGCTCTGTCTCAGTCACTGCCATTGCATTGTATTGCTGTCAAGCGAAGGGCCGACTGCAATACAAAAGGTTGCAGGGTTAATTCCTGCTGTTTTGTACGCCCTTTGAAAATTATATTTGTAGTCATTGTTTTAAATGTACTTATAAAAAAAATTTTTCTTCAGACTGCCATGGCAACTGTCCTACCCCAACTAAAACCTGGGAACCCATTGCAAATACAATTCAAGAAGCAGAATCAGAAATGTAGCATCAACACTCTCACAAGTACTCTCAAGAAACTTATGCCAAACATAAAAGAAATCAAAATAACATCTAAAAGAGTGCCAAAGGATACGGCGAAAAAGAAAATGTATATAGAACAAGTTTTGAAGCCCTTGCACTTGAAAAAGGCGCAAAAAGCTCAGGTATAATAATTTATACTTAAATATTTGGTTTATTCCAGACTTGTTGCGTCCCGCCGCCGCCGCAGTATCACTCGCGTAAATCCCGATTCCGCGGGAATATCGGGATTAAAAGTAGTCTATTTATTCCTTGATAATGTAGCTATAATTGGTGAAAAAAAAACAGTTTTGTAGTTAAGGGGAAACAAATAAATCTTTCTTTTTTATAATATTGGTATAGATAGAGAAGATGTATACAAATACATTACCGTTTTGAATCGTCTTCAAACTACCATATTTTCGAAATGCGACTTCTAATGAGAAGAAGGCTCAAAAAATTCATAGGGTTTTTTTTTGCAATTATTATAAAGCTGAAAGTTTGTGTGTATAATGTGCATAAGGGTGTGTATGTGTGTTTGTTACTCAATCACGCAAAAACCGCTGAATGGATTTGGATGAAATTTGGAATGTTACCTACTGGGGACCTGGAATAACACAGGCTACTTTTATCCCGAAATTCCCGCAGGAACGGACTTTCGCGGGTGAAACCGCGGGGCGCAGCTAGTAACAACATAAATATACTAAAAAATATTAAAATAAAAATATTTTTTACAGAATAAGCCAGGTATAAAAGTTAAACAAACCCGTGCAACAAAAGAGAAATTAGAAACCGTTGAATATTATCCGGAGAAAGTGAAAAGAGCCACAGGTCTCAAGAAGATTGTATTGCAACCACGACATGAGTACAAAGTAGTTGCAGCCACAAATAAAAGAAAGAGGAGCACTCCTAGAAAAGGTAAGTTTTAAAAAAAAATCTTCAGTTTTGTTATATTATATGCTAGCTGCGCCCCGCGGCTTCACCCGCGGAAGTGAGTCACGGGCGCGGGCGGCAGAGCGGTTCTCGAGCGGTTGCACTTTTTCGTTCATTACTCGGGTTCTAGACCACTCCTCGGCCACGCTGCCTCTGACCTACTCGGGTTCTACTAATTGGATATTAATGCAAAGTATACCACAACCTTCCTCGAAAATAAAACTATCCAATATTGAAAACCAGATTTCAATCTGTTTAGTAGTTTTTAATTGTATAAAGAACAGACAGACAGACATAAATTTTAAAAATTATAGAATTTTGTTCTACTACTTATCCTAAGTTCCCTAGACCACTTTTTTTTTTATTTACTTCCGAGTTACACACTTTTTGTCCTCTCTTCCTAGATTTTTATTCGTATTTGTTTTTATTTGACGGCCTTGAATCGGCCCTAAAGAACTAGGTACCAACTGATTGATAGACCACTTGAAACCACCTTCTCATTAGCATACTCCTCAATAATTAAAATTACGGTTAAAATTGTGTTGAATTGAAGTGGCAAGTAGGTGGTAGGTAGTAGGTACTAAGATCCGATCCGACGTTTCGGATCCTGTTTCAGAATCCTTTTCAAGGTAAACAAACACGTTTAACCTTCTTTTCAACCACCTTCAATCACCTTCTTTTTCAAGGTGTCTTCAAAATAACGGGATTAAAACTGTAAAATGAGTTTTATTTCAATACAAAGTCGTAAAAACAGAAGAAAAACCGGCAATTTTTTTTATTATTAATATTTCAGATGCTGGCAGTCTCAAAAAAGTAATAACGTCTGAACTCAGTTTTGAAGATATGATTCCATCTTCCATTATACACAAGATAAGTGACTTGAAAAATGCTTCTTCTGACTTCAATATTGGTCTAGAACCGACTTCTGACCTGAATAATAGTTCAACAACTATTTCTAATCTCAAAAATACTTCAAAAGACACTGACCTCAAAAAAAGCCTGACATCCAACCTTAAAAATCAAAAGACGGGTCTTAAAAATAGGCCTAATTCCTCATTAATAAACAGAATTTTTCAATCTTCACTTAAAATGGACCCCATACCTCATTCTGACGTTAACACGGACACCATACCTTTTTCTGACCTTAAAACAGACACCATACCCCATTCTGAACTGGACATCTCATCATATAAGGTCGCCGGTAACTTGGTTTCTCGAATGGCAGGCATTGAGGAATTGATGGCTGATGAGAACTTGACGGATGAGGATTTCATGGAGATCCTGACCTGCCCTAGTCCTGTCTGGTGGGAAGATCCACCGGATGACAATTATGTTGAAGGTATGTTAAGTTTTAATTGTTTTACCATCAGAGTATAAAAAACTCCCGACAACTCGCCAAACAAAATGACGATTAATTAGTATTATGTATTTGACTATATTCATCAAAAAATTAATGTTATCCTAAGAATTACATTGATATTTTATAATGTTTGCGGTGCCTTACCAGCCACTCTAAAACTCAAAAGGTTTAAGTTTTAGTGGTCCGCGCTAAAGCATCCTAAATAAGATCCTTTTTTTCTAATTTAAAGGGTCAAATGGGAACTCGAAACTCAAAATAAGTATATTTATTCATTAACATCACCTGATAGTTTTGAAACGTCATCAAACTACCGTGTCTTCAGAACGTGACCTCTAATTAGAAGAAGACGCCAGAAACTCATGGGGTTGTTTTCCGGCAATGATCATGTGATTAACTCATATTTAGAACTATAGTGGAAAATAGAATGGCACTGCGTGCCATAAAAACGTAAACAATAAGAAATGCAATCCTTAATTTCGACTCGATTGAACATGCATCTGTTGCCAAATAGGAAAAGGCGTTGGGACGGATCACCAGAGATGCAGGTTCAAGTCCTGTCGCGATTTTTGGTGCGCAATTTTTGGAAAGCATTTCTTTGAATACTCGACTATGACTATACAGTCATCCAAGTGTAGGAATCACTTTAAAATATATCAAAAACGTATAATGGGTCATCTATAATCCTTACTAACATTAAAAGTGCGAAATCAACCCTGTAAGTACCTGTTTCCTCAGATCATAAACTAGGATACGATTGCATAGATCTGTCTAATCAAACGATTATTTCTGTTTTTTTCAGAACCCATCGCCCGCTATCAAAATCAAAACGACCTACCTCACACAGAAGACTGTACAAAAGTAACATCAAAGATGACACAGCCAAAACTGACAACTCGAAACAGTGAAACCGAAGAAGCACAAGCAAATGTCGTTACAACAAAAACTTTTGGAAACAAAGAACTTATAGATAAAAGATTAAAATTAGAAAATCTATTAAGTTCATTAAAAAGTAATAATACGAATAAAACTGATAAAAGTCAAAAAGTAAAAGTAAGAAAACTAAGTTCAGGGTCTGACGGTTCGGAGTTCAGTGTTGATGATGAAGAACTAGCTAAATCTTTACTTAGTATCGAAATACCTATCAAGGACGAAAAAACCGACTCAAAAAATGAAAACTTTGTCGGAAAATTCGATGTTGAAACCAAAACTGATGATAGAAAAGACAATGGAGACAAAAATGACAATTCGTTAAAAAATCGCAATATTACAAATGAAAATCAAATCAAAATTGATAAAACACTAAATAAAGAATTTAATCATGGAGCCGGTATTAAAAACGTTGAAGATCTTAATGACAATCCAATAAAAGATACAAAAATTGATGAAAGTAAAGTGAAAAGCCCTAAGAAAACAAACAGAAATTCTCCCAAAAAGCATCAACTTACAAAATATTACAATTTAAAATCAAAAAGACCGAGAATTATAAAACAAAATCCGAGAAATAAAATAATAATCGAAAGTCATTCAAAACCCAATATCAATTTGCAAAAAACACCTGAGAAAAGGTTTAACAGAAAGACGGGAGATGTATCAAAAATTAAAAAAGCGTATCTCGATTTATTACAACAAAATAAAATTGAAAATAATTTGACATCAAATCAAAAAATTACTAACATACAAACTATTACAAATTCTAATATAAATACGAATTTAAATACAGAAGTGAATGCTAAAACAGTAGAAATTACACGAGAAAATGTTAACACAGCGATAATAACTACAGCAGACAATTTAAATACAGCAGAAACGAATGTAAAACAAAATAACGAAACAGGAGTTGAACAAAAAAACAATAATCAAGGAAACAATACAAAAGAGAACAAAACCAAAATCAGCAACGATATACCTATCATACTTCCAAAATTGACTAAATTTCCTCAAAATCTAGCTGTTGATTCTCCTAAATCTATCAAAAGCAGTACATCCGAGTCGACGGACGTGAATTCCGAACTGGACACGATATCGGATACAAATGTGCAGTTTATAGACGAATATGTTGAGAAAAAGAATGATTTAGTCACTGTGTATCAAATTATTGGTAAAAAAAATGAGAACTGCTCAAAATGAAGTAAATAAAAAGAAATTAAGTAGGTATATAATACTAGCTGCTTCCCTCGGTTTCACACGTGTGAGTCCCGATCCCGTGGAGTTACAATTTCTTTGTAGTTTTCTATAGGTGAAAGAATTATTGAAATGAGTTCATTGGTTACGAGGCCTATTCGTTACAAACTAACAAATCTTTGCTCTTTATAATATTAGTATTGATAAAGATTTAAACATAAAGCCTTTAGTTAGATGTATAGAACAACTGTGCTTTACGTTTTACATTCTCCAAAAAATATTATTTGTAATAATGAAGTTTTTGAGGGAACCCCTTTTTATTTTAAAGTTAAAAAAAATGTATGAAGTTTTGCAGTACAGCGCCATCTATTCCCAAATTAAGTATTTAGGCTTGACGTGTATGCGCGTACCCGATGACATAAATATTTATACTTTACTTTGTTGTAAATATACATAGGTTTTCTTAGTATATAAAGTTATTAAATTAAATAGCATAACGCAAAATAAGTAAATAAATTATTGATTATTGAACCTATACATTTTGAAACAAGTCGGGAATATAACTCGTAACCTGCAACACGCCACAGAGGTTGTCAAAATGCACCTATACAATTTTTAATTTCTTATTTCATATTATTTCTTATTTCTTCACAGTTTATCCATAACATTTTGTTTTGGCTAAAATGTAAATAGGCTTCAAGACTATTCAACATAATATTTGTCTGGAAACTGTGCTAAAATGAAGAAAACAATGTAAAATGTACAATCTGTACGCAAAAAAATGCTCCGCAAGCGTAGGACACACTGGGCACAGGTTCGAATCGTGTCAGGGGAGAATTTTGTTGATGTTCTCCTTGTAAAATATTTCTAGTAAATGCCTTGACCAATAAAAAATATTCGTTATTCAGTGAGAACTAGTTTTGATCGCTTTGAGCAGACTTTTGATCCAACCATTAAATTGGATTAACAGTACAGTTAACCTGTAGGTACAGATGCGAGATATAAATACATGCGAGGAGCTAGCTGCACCTATCGATCTTGAACGGTCGTGCGGGTTAAGCAACGCTTAGCACGCTCATTGCTTGGGTGGGTGACTGAAAATTTGTGTGGCAAAAAATAGCTTTCTCGAGCTCCTCCGTGCTTCGGAAGGCACGTTAAGCAGTTGGTCCCAATTGTTACCTCTGATCAGTCGTTAGGTCAAGTTAGAGGCCTTAGACGTTAAAGTTAGCGAAAGCTCGGTACATTGTAACAATGCCATTAACAAATAAAACGCGAGTAAAACCCGGTAAATATTATGTATCATTCTAACCATTGATCTTAGATTTTTGCGATTTTGCATAATAAAACACTTTACACACCTACTGCTCTACAAAGTTACTTTATTTGACCAAAAAGGTTAACGTAAAGCGACTCTTTATTCCCTAGGTACATAAAGTGCTCATTATGCACCTAGGGCATAAAGTAATTTAAATTTTGAACTAAGGTTCTGGTAGCATACGGCCATTTCGAACTGGCCACCTAGACATTAACACATAAAAAAAATAAAAACTGGGCTATTTTTTTCTATTTTCATGGACATTTTGATGTAACATTGTTAAATTTAATTAATATAGAGCTGTCAATATATTTCATATACGTTGCATTAATCTATTTTTATGTTGTTAGTTAAATGCTTATTTTTGTAGCCCTTTTATTGTCTCGCAGTTTTATTTTTTCAGTTTTCTCTCTCCCGGTTTTATCGCGTTTTTATTCATTATTTGAACCGAGCTTTCGCCAACTTTACAGTTGAACTGTACGGTTTACAGTTCTATTTTGAAGAAAAGAAAGATCAAAATTGAAAAATAAGTAAAATCGTGAAGTAGACGTGTAGAACATGTATAACTGGCTGCTCTATAAACTACAACATCCTGTATAATGTATATAGTAGGTACTTAACTAAGTTTAAGTATATTATAATATTATACTGTACATAAAGATAATGAACTGTAAGACTACTTTTTCTCTTTTCCTGCCCTTTCCCCAAATTAATTACAGTCGGCACAGTTGCCCTACTCGGTGGACCGACGACATTGTAGCGGTCGATCGAGGGGAGGCCTTGGATGGAGGTAGGTCGCGATCGCTATTTGTTGCGTCGTGTGGGAGGCCTATGTGAGGCAGTGGGGGGCTGGGGGCTGAAATGATGATGACAGTAGGGTGTGTGTTCGCGCAGCGGAATGTTGTTGATTTTAAAGATTTAATTATGCAGATATTTAGTGTATGACGTCGTATAATAATAATTGTGTGTGGTAGAAAAAAATTTGTGCACGCAGCCATTGTGGAGAAATTCACCAAAAACTGTTTCCGCTGGGCGAACGTTGTCCTGGCGGAACTTTTTTTAATCCATTAACTTTATAGCTATCCGAACTTGGTCGGGTTATATAGGTTTTTGATGCTTCGTCAGTTTTATAATTGTTTTTCTTTAATTATTGAATTTCATGACATGAAATTTTGCGTGTGAATTCTGTGAATAGTTGAATGAATACACTAATTATTGGCATACATTTTACCATGCAATTCCTTTAGAACGACGTGATATTTGACTGCTTTGTAAACAGTGATCTATTCATGGTAATTTGTCCTATAACTCTTTAATTACTAACGGAGCATCATTGATACTTGGCAACGTGTTGCGGACTCTTACAAGGTTTGTATAAACGTGAAAATCTAGACCCCAAAGTGCATACTTTAAGAACTAAGACCTAATAAGCGTATTTTACGTTTATATTTTTATCTTTTAGCCCTACGATTTTTTTTAAATCTGTATTCTAAACAAATTCAAAACAACGTATGTAAAAATCTACAGCTCTCTATGTAAGCGCTTTATATGAAAACTAGGAAATGGCCAAACGTTCGCGTAGCGGAAACTTGAATTTCTCCGAAGTTTATGCATGCACTAATTTTATTCATACACATACACAATTACACACAAATACACACTAATTATTGGACACATCTCTTTCCTTCTAAAGTTAATGAATTAAAAAAAGTTCCGCCAGGACAACGTTCGCCCAGCGGAAACAGTTTTTGGTGAATTTCTCCACAACGGCTGCGTGCACAAATTTTTTTCTACCACACACAATTATACGACGTCATACACTAAATATCTGCATAATTCAAATCTTTAAATTCAACAACATTCCGCTGCGCGAACACACACCTGTCTGTTCCTTATACAATTAAAAACTACTAATCTGATTGAAATCTGGTTTTCAATATTGGATAGTTCTATTTTCGAGCAAGGTCGTGGTATACTTTGCATCGAAATCCAATTAGTAGAACCCGAGTAATGAAGGAATAAGTGCGCGTGACAACAGCTGACAATGCGTTTTTCACTTCCGCGGGTGAAACCGCGGGGCGAAGCTAGTTTTATTATAAAATATGTATGTAGTGTAGGTTAATCTATAAGATATATTTATGGACCTTTGTAGCCTGAAATAAATGAATTTATTATTATAAAGGCTATTTTTAATTTGAGCGGTACTTAAATAAATGAGCAGCTTCTAAATTAAAAATGAATAGGTAAGGGAATTTTTGAGTTTGCGAGCTGCTTAATTTTTTAAGTCGAACTTAAATTTGGAGTAGCGCTTCTACTCCAATTGATCAGCCACTAAATCAACCCTTCTTGCGACCCAGCAATTTACCCGCCACCGCACAGGGAGAACTTCAGGTTAGCTAATCTCCGACAGATTCCTTAGTCGCCTTTTACGGCGGTGAAGCGCTCGTGAAGGTAATAGCTCTATTCTGTCCTCGGTGTCTCGAATCGATGTCGAAGTTGATGAAAATA
The DNA here is from genome assembly GCA_949358125.1 of Idaea dimidiata. Lineage (NCBI taxonomy): Eukaryota > Metazoa > Arthropoda > Insecta > Lepidoptera > Geometridae > Idaea > Idaea dimidiata. Next base: position 8,489,343 of record OX442332.1, read on the forward strand.
AAACTTGTATTTAAATGAAGTTCAATCATTGGCTATAAAGTCTTATCGGGCATCTTGTTGCATAAACTGTACATACCATTAATAATGAGATTTTAAATTAACTCCATGTAAACTCGACGCTCGTGCTGCAGTCATGAATGTTTAAAGAAGATGAAATTTGATAAGACTCGAAACGTATTTTTGAAGATTTGAAAGAAAGTATTTGAAATACTTATTTTTGAGTTTCCAGTTGAAATATGTATCCAGGAACTGTGGCCATATATTTTCTATGTTTAATTTGTGAGTAGATATTTATATTTTAACTCTTACCCCTCTTTGCGCCAGTGGATGTAAGTTTTTGACTTTAAAGTCAAAAAAATATGCATGGATTGCGAAGCAGGGCCCTGATTCGGTAAGGACAAGCATAACCACTCGGCCACGGGAGTTCCCCGAGCTGGAGCCTTATTTTTGAATCGCTCGTTAGACTTTAGTTATCGTCTAAAGTTTAGACGATTTAAATAATTCGATACGCGCTGATTTTCGTTCGATGTCTGACTCCTGCGGCGAGTGGATGACACCACTCGTTGCGGTGGTGCGATTCACATTGAAAAATAACAGAAATCGAACGAATGTCAGCAGACATCGAGGTATTTAAATCACTCGAAATGGCGCATTTGGTTCAAAAATAGAGCCCCTGCGTGTGGCGGAACTCGTGTGGCCGAGTTGTTGAGGCACTGAAGTATTGATCCAGGGACGCGGGTTCAAATATCGCCGCAAGTAAGTTTTTGAAGTTGACTTTTTCCTTTAAAATATTTCTATTAAATATGCCTTGAGCAATAAAAACAAATCACGAAATACCTTCCTAATAACTATAGTATACTCGTAATTAGTAAAATTATTCGATGCGTACCAACTGTTGCCTCATTGTCCTAGCTAGCTGCACCTGTTGATCTTGTATAATCATGGTGGTTAAGTTAAGCAACGCCTAGCGCGGTCTGTACTTGTGTCGGTGATTGATAATTAGTGTGGCAAAAAATATATTTTTCGAGCTCCTTCGTGTTTCGGAAGGCACGTTAGGCATTTGGTCCCGGTTATGATCTCCGATAGCAGTCGTTAGGCCAAGTTAGTGATCTGAAAACTCTAGGCGAGACACAGCACTACACGAAAAGAAGTAAATTATTTATAGGCGGACTTTTTGATTAGGCTGTTATCTTTTGACTTTCGCAAAGTCTTGGAACAAATGCCTAGGCATCCAGAGCAAACCACTTTCAGCTTATATTGCAGTCTCCGGAACACGATGCTCTTAGGCTAATAGGTAACCATTAATCTAATATTTTTGTAATACTTTCAGTTAAAGAAACCATATCTACGATCTATATAATTGACAACATCCCAAGCGATCACTTCAATAAAAACTTCACGGACCAGGACCATGCGTACTATGACAACGAAATGTACTTAGCTAAGGTACACATAAACACACCCAAGCCAAATGATATAGAACCTTTAAAAAGTCCAAATTCAACTGAACACTTACATGACTCAACAATCTTGCCGTATAAAAAAATCTGCCAGAGATTCGGTAACATGTATGGTATACCCAAAAATAGCCACACATGCAAAACTTTAATAAGAATGTGGGACAGGATTAGACGAGAGAGTAACCAAATTGGTGATGAAAGCAAAGAAATCACGAGAGAACGGAAATTGACAGACCTAAAAAGTGACAATAATTTAGGTTTTGCGCAGGATTATGCCGATAACATTTGGAGATCAGAAAAACCTGCATCGGTTTGCACGCTAAAAGATGTAATTAATAATAAATGTAAACTAAAATTAAACGAAAAACGATCGGAATCAAAAGGAATATCCGATTCCAGAAACAAATCTGAAGGCAGAATACCAATACTCGCAAATCAATTTAAACTTGATGATGGAAAATATATTCCAAAAGATTATATTTTTGATCTATTTAGAAATCGATTAGGAAATGCTCCTTGTAGTCTAAATGACATTTTTAACCAGAATTGCAATCCTAACTTAGGTACACAAAAATCCAAATCAGTCAAACCTAATGAGAGAATAGCGAAGCCAATAGTGCAAGATCATCGTAATTATGTTGATGAAAGAAGCAACGTTGGTTTTTCGGAAGATTATATCGCTGACTTGTTTGGGAACCGCATAGAAAATGCTCAACAAAAATGTATTTCAAATGGTATTGTTAATAATAAATGCAGGCTTAGCTTAGGGGCCTCGAATCAGCCAAAACAAATAGAAATAACAGACTACAAATCAGACATAGAAAGAGGACGGACATCACCGCTCATAACCACAGAAAAATATGAATTTATTAGTGGGAATAACGATACATTTGCTGAAAACTATATTGATGATTTAATGCGAATAAAAAGCTTAAAGAACTCATACTATGATAGCTCCACTAGGTCAAATGCCACAGGTTACAATTTATGCAAGCAAATATATTTCGTATTAAAGGAAAAACAAGCTAATTTAATCGGTAGTGAAGAAAAAGATTTTTCATTGGACTATACTAATGGCATAGAAAGAGCTAAAAGCTTAAAAAATCTTGCATCCACTTGGTTGAAAGTATGCATGCCTGATTCAGGTATCCAAACAGGCAAACAAGCAGATGGTTTTGCCGAGAATTATATTGTTAGGTTTTCGAGCCCTAAAAATTTGAAACATAGTGCTTGTACTTTAAACGACATTATTAATAACAAATGCAAGCTATACTTTGATAACCTCATGGAAGAAAAACCTACTTTCATTGAAAGTACTGAAGAAGATTTTAATGATGATTACGTTGCTGAATGGCGAAGTAATAGCTTGAAAAATGATATTCCAAGTAATAACAATTTTGCACATGATTATGTAGATTATGTATGGAGAAAATCTATTCCGAAACCTAGACCTGCGGCTTGTACGATAAGTGACATTATTAATAAAAAATGTAAGCTTAACTTAGACACCACAAATAAGGTAGAAGGATTAAATCCAAATTTATTAAAATCTGACTATAAAGCAAACAGTAACACAGGGAATATTTCTTGGAAAAGGGAAAATACATCTTTCAAATTCCTTCCAATAATAAATAAAAATGTACATAATAAAGAAAATAATGTAAAACTCAGGCAACACTTACCCGAAACATTTGAAAAAGATTATGCCGATTACTTTTGGAGACAAAAGACCTTAGAAAATGCCCCGAATGTCTATAATAGAAAAAGTATAGCAAAACTAAGACAATACGCACCTGAAACAATCGAATCAGAGTATGACGATTACTTTTGGGCACAAAAACGCTTAGGGAATGCACTAAATGTCCAGAATAGAGAAAATATATCAAAAACAGAATCAGATTTGCGTTTTTCCACTGATTATGCTAATGATTACTATACACGTAATCAATTACAATTTAATATTCCTTCTGAGTTGGAATCAAACGTGAAATGCGACTCTAGTATCGATCCAACTTGTAAGGCAAGAAGAACCCAATTTTCCGATGAATCCTCTATTGAAGAAAGATCGAGGAAAAAAAAAACGAAACGTTTCCAAATTGTCAAAAACAATAAGAAATCAAAGAAATCTAAGAAAGAAAAGTTTGATTATAATAGTTCGAGTTCAAAATCAAGACACGAAAAAAAAACAAAACATTATAAGTATAATGATGAGAGTACAAGAGCAAGTAGTGAAGAAAATATTGGAAATACTTTGACAGAAGTAGATGATACAGACACTTCTGATTCTTTTGAAACGGGACCTAGAAAGCCTTCAGAGAGGTACCAGTACCTTCAAGGTCATCGATATGTAAAGCCAAACCAACTGGGATCTAAAAGAAGAACAAGTCGATTGGAAACGTTTTTGCCCAAGCGTTACCATTGGAAGCGTGCAGATATACAAAATCTTGGTTACTATTGGTACGAGGGTCCAAAAGGAAGCTTTCCTTCGGAATATATGACGTAGTTGTTATAAAATATATACTATTGCATTTTTCATTATTTATTATCGAATTCAACGAAAGAGATTTATACGATAAACAGGCTAGCGCATGAAAAATAATTATGACACTTCAACTAGCTTCAGCACGCATCAAGTTTCATCTAAATCGGTTCCTTAGTTTCGGAGATTGCAATCAACAAACATACACCCAAACTTTTCCTCTATAGTATAATGGCTGGAAACGTTAAAAAAGAAATAATATGTATTAACGTATGTATTATTAAATTAAAAAGAGCTGACAAAAACTCGCTTTCGCACATCATACTTGTGAAGTGTCAGAAATGCAAGTGGGTGAAATGCGACTATAAGCCCGCATTCATATTCTGACACTACATCCCAGGGAGTCTATTTTTGAACTGTGCCATTTCGCGCGATTTAAAACGTTCGATTTCTACTGATTTTTGTTATTGCAAGTTGAAATGGCACGAGCGCTTGAAAAATAGACCCACATAATATGAATTATGAATTTATTAATAATGTTTTAAATAGTAAGTAGTACGTTTTAATTTAATTCGATATATTTCTAATGACTTTATTTTTGTCGTTTTATTTTGATTATTTATTGTAATGTGTTATCATAATAATCTTGGAAAACAGTATATCTAGTCTATACTTATAATTGGTAGAACAGGGTAGAACACAAATACAAAATTTTTATCATTAAAAATAATAATAATATACTTCCATTATATAACCAAATCAATATATTTCAATTTTAATATTATTTTCTTATTTATATTTTTATTTTATTATTTATTCTCTAAGAAGGATCTGGATTAAGCCTATGTGGCTATTTACCCCGATATCTCCGCGGGATCGGGACTTATGCGGGTGAAACCAATCGCAGCTAGTATATTATAAAAACAATGGAAAAAGTCATGAATTTCATAGCCAATAATGTCAAATAACGTCGGTTTTTATTACTTTTAATAAAAAATATCGAACATTTGTAAAATATAACATATTCATGCAAATACAGTTTTTGTAATGCTATATTTTATCTTAGGTTTATGTAAGTACTTATTCATTTCGTGAATAGGTATGTCCGAAGTCAAAGTTAAAATAAAAGTTTAATTCATGGTGACGTCAGTTGTACACTTGTAGTTTTACCAATAAACATGTTTTTGTAAATACGCATATGTATATATTAAAATAATAGTAAAGGCCTAGCTTAAAAATACTAAAGTACAAATAGATATTCTAGGAAGAAGCAAATTTTACAGAGTACTGGAGGACTATGAATCACAATAGGAAACAGTATAAGTTAGATTTATTATTAATAACTTGTATCTTTTTATAGTTTTTCTTCATAAAATCGAAGCAGTGACCTTAGATATTGGTGGCAGCATAGATTTGGGTCCGAAATGGAAATACGAATACGAAATAAATGCTATAACAAATACTATAGCAAATACGGAAAACCCGAAAGATGAAGAATTCTCCATAAAAGCAGACAGAAAAAGCTACATGGGCTCTTTAGCTTTTGCAGTAGGAAAAAAAGTGATGAGCATATTAAGAAGTAACCCATTCCCAATACAATTAAGGGATGTAAGATATGACAAAGCCAGAGTTAGTGGAAAGCCTAACGCTACGACACCAGATGAGTCCATTTCAAGTAACGAGACAATTAAAAGTTATCTTAGAGAATTAGACACTAAAAAAAACAACTGGAAAGAAAACGTTACCATAAGAGTTGAACTAGAAACAAGTAACCGGACAAGTAAAGCTACCACAAAAAACGTACCAAAAAAACGAATGAGATTGAGTAAAGATCGAGGAAATAATGTGTTTATGAGATATGATTATGGTAAAACAACTAAAAACGTTGAAACAACAACTTCAGAAAGCAGCTCAATCGAATATGAAACCGAATTGGACAAAGAATTGACACCAATAAAAAGGGAAATGACAACAATAGAACCTGAAGAAATAAGAACGCAAACTCCAGAAAAAACAACAAAAGCGATTAAAATCGAACCAAGATACGATGTAGATATATTTGTGGACCCAGTGAGAGTTAAGGACGATCCAGCCCTAACTGAACATATACAACACATATACAAACAATCTTTAAAAGTTTTCGACGACCTAAAAAAGAAAGTAGACGATGGAAAACTTAAAAAAGAAATAAAGTTTCTAGCCAGAAGTTATGATGAAAAATTCAAGGAGTTCGTTAAAGAAAATAAATATCTAAAGATAAGATCTAGACTAGGCAAGAAGAAAGTTATTCTAAACGCTGCCGAATTTTCTAACAAAGTTTTAGATAGATTAATTGGTTTTCTGAAAGCTAAAGTAGAAACTCGCAGCTTAAGGAGCAACGTTCCAAATGTTTTCGAAAATGAACTAAACAAGAAAAAAGAACTAGAAAACCAACGAATATGTAAAAAATTTGGAATATGTCGATCTGGAAAAACTTTCAGACATTTCCTAATAGACGCATTGACTATAATTTTGAATTCAGACGATGGGAAAGTAAGACAAGTCACTGATGCAATGACTGAGGTGATAAAAGGCAGAAATTTTAGTAATATTGTGGTTGGAGACGCTAAAAACAAAATCCGCAGGGGCATCCGCGACTTCGAAAGTTATAGCATAGGATACTTACGAGCTATATATTTCATAATGAGAAATGTTTTAGTCAATATAAACGAACCGCTAAAAGTAACAGATAATGATAAAACAGTGAATAAAACTGTAGCATTTATAGAACTAATTGATATTTTAGAAGAAAAAATGCATCCAGATGAAGTGAACAGGCTTACTTGGGCCGATATGATAAATTCTCTAAAGGCTTGGAGCAGGAATGAGCGGCACGACATCACCGACATAGCGGAAACGTTTGTGGATAACGCTAAATATACTATTGATGATTTAGATATTAAATCGGCGCATCAAATTCAGAGAGATATAAACATAATCACTGGTTATAATAATGTTTTATTTTCGACTACAATCGCCCCGATTGCGCGGGAATATTGTGGTAAAAAGTAGACTGTGATATTCCAATTTAAATTGCAATCGGTTCAGTAATTTTTACATGAAATAGTAACAAACACACACACGTACACACAAACTTCCGTATAAACTTAAATAATGATTGCACCTACATATTTACATATTCTGAAGTCGTGCAGTTTTGTGTTTTAGAGTATGGCTGCCGTCTCGCAATGAGACGTTTGGTAAGTGATGAAATGGTGTAAGATGTGTGTATTGAGCTTAAAGCCCCGTTCAAACGTTTTCAAACCCCGTTCCTAATACAAATATTTCTACCTCTTTAGAACCTAGATATTATTAGTTATTTGGGTACCATTTACAAATATATGAAAAAAGAAACAAAAAATATATCAAAATTAACTTTATTTATTTATTTTCATTAACAATACAAAAAAACGCAATAATACAATTTTTTGGAAAGAAAAATAATGTCATCCCAAAAGGGTTACAAAATTTACATGCTCTTACAACTAAGGTGTGTTTGTTCACAGACGCCATTTAAATAACAGAAGTTTAGCTATATACAAGTATCATCAAAATCGGTTCAGCACTTTTTAAAAAGTACATAGACATTATCACAAAACAACAATTTCTCATGCGACCTTAAGATCTGCCACACATGGCAGAAATTCCAGAAAATAGAAATCCGAAAATACAAGTTGGAAATTACCAGCTACAACGTGACAACTCTTCAATATTTAACCATGGGTGTTTGTTTTCATTTATTTTTTAATCAATATAAGTTACCTACTTAAAAATAACAATTTAAATTTCTTATCATTAAATGAACTAGCTATTTTTCTCGACTTTTCACATTTTAGGGTTCCATAATTAATAAAGGAAGTAGGAACCTTTGTTAGTGTAAAAAAACTGTTGGAAAACAAAATGAAAATGTGAGACTTACAATAAAATCATAACCTGAAGCATTTACTATAAATACTTTAATAATTAGACTAATTATCAGTTTTTACATAAATTTCCATCAATTATTTTTATGGAAATTTGTAAAAAAAAACCATGCTAAAGTAGAGTTCCTACCCATTATGTTGAATAGTGAATTTAACATAAAAAGTGTAAATATAAATGTTTTTACAAAAATTTCCATCAATTGTATCATTCTGTTGTTAAGTTCTTATAGTGTGTTCTTATAGTGTGAAATAGAATCACTCTGTTAAAGTATTATTAAGCTGTATTTAGATACATTTTATAGGTATTTACACAAATTTCCATCAAAACGATTGCATTCTGCTATTAAGTTTTTATAGTAAGAGATAAAACGCTACAGAAAAGTCATTAAGCTGTAATTAATGACTTTTTAAAGGTATTAACATAAATTTCCATCCAATTCTTTACATCCTGAAGTATAGTTACACATTTAAAAGACTATTTAACTGGTTTTACATCGGTTTCCATCAAAGTGATTGCATTATAGAGTTCTTATAGTTAGATCGAAACACGTTGTTAAAGTGATATTCCGCGCTACCATGATCGTTTCTCGTTACTTCGTCGTCCTTTTGGCGCTCAAAACAATAAAGTAAATTTTAAATAATAAATACCCCGACTACTTTAAAAACCACAGATAATATAAGACATCATGGTAGAGCCGATTAGGCCCAATCAAAATTTTAACATTTTGTAGGTAAAATATTTTAAGTAAAAATTAATTTCCATCAACCACTTTGATGGAAATTTTCATGAAATATCCATGCTAAAGTAGAATTCCCTTCTAGTTTATAATGCTGCTAATATATTATATGCTGAATAGTGGATACAACATATAAATGATAATGTAACTGTTTTTTTTTTTGCAATAATTTCCAACAAAACGATCTTATCCTGAATTAAAGTTCCAGTGGTAAGACAGACAGAGAGTAATGCTGTAATTTTTATAAGCTATAATTAGTTACATAAAGGCTTTTACATCAATTTCGATCAAACACTGTGATGGAAATTTATATAAAAACCGAAGATTATTTTCTTAATGAAATAAACTATATTGACGAAATTCGTTGTTAGAATATTAACCACCTATGAGAAAGTTTAGATTACCTAGATTGTGGGTAATAGAACAACGATGTGTAATCTTTTTTTAAAGGTGTGTAATTAAATTTCCGACCAGTTGAACGTATGAAACTCGGCCGTCAGCGCCGACATAAAATCACTTCAAATTCAGAATCACAAATCCTTCACTATCTAGTCTCTAATAGAGACCAGTCCACTTCTATGCTGTATGGGTTCAGAAATGAACAGTAGAGTTACCGGTGTGTTTTAGCTGGCTGCCGTGGCACGGTGGTGCGATGATACCGGCGAGCTAGTCGCAGATTCGATGCACAGTTCCGACGCTTGCTCCGCCAAGTCCATTGTAATCTGAAATGGTTGGAAAAGGAGCAATTATAGCGGGTGTCATCAACATAGCTTTTCGAAATTGACTACAAGTGTTCGGATTGGAGCACCCAGTACTTAAAACTAGACATATATGTTAGAGCGTCCCCACTAATGGATGGCCATAAGCGGACAGCGGACCCCGTATGGTAAGCCTGCAGCCATCCGCAGGCGGGGTCCGCTGTTTCTAGCAGGACACTCCGAGGACACAGGAGGAGGGATTTGTAAACACTTAAAAATAAATATTTGTATCTGGTCTGGGTCTTTCTAGGTATAACATGTATGTATTTACAAAAAAAAGTATAAAATGTAGTATATCCGTTGTCTAGTACCCATAGTACAACCCTAGTGCTTAGTTTGGGGCTAGATTGCGCTGTGTGCAATGTAGTGAAAATATTTAAATACTAGCTGCGCCCCGCGGTTTCACCCGCGTAAGTCCCGTTCCCGCGGGAATAAAGGGATAAAAAGTAGCCTATGTTTTAATCCAGGTCCCCAGCTACCTATATTCCAAGTTTTATCGTAATCGGTTTAGTAGTTTTTGTGTGAAGGAGTAACAACCTCACATACATACATACATACAAACTTTCTCGTTTATAATATTAGTAAGATTTTATGTAGGTTTCACAAAAATGTAAATGTAGCAAGACATTTCCTCGACGCGTTCCCGCCAAAACTCTGTAACAACCCGTTCTCGAAACTCTATTTATATATGTTATAGCGTCCCCACCGTTCCCACCCTTCGGTATACCAGCAGGGGCCGCTATACCTAGGGTTGCCAACACTTTTTTCCAAAAATATAGTATTTGCAGCTAAAAAATAAAGTACATCCAATAAAAATATAGTATTTTTGCCGACTGATTGCAAGAGATAAAAATACAAAATGTCAAAGAAAACCCGACATATTTTTTGCATTAAACCTATTTATTTCCATTAAACTATATTTGGTGGTATCCACTTCTGGCACTTTTCAATTAGTAGCTTCTTTTCTTTTAGAAAGGTTTCTAATGCTTCTTTACCTCCTATATTTAGGCCGGCTTGCATAACGGTTCCTAAACATGTTTAAGCTGTTAAACGTGTTTAAAATCTGCCAGAATTTCAAGAACTGTCCATGCGTGGCAACATATTATCAATTTTCTACTTAATGAAATAGAGTCCAATGTTCGATTTCCCATAAATTATTTTAAAATTGATTTAGTTAAATATATTTTTATGCAAGTCGCCCTTAAATTTATAGTCATAAGCAGCTCATTTTTAATTGATGTTTGCCCTATTTCTTTCTTCTCTCCAATACACATATTCTTATTAATAGTGTATTCAAGATGAGTTCACACAAAGCCAGAATATTAAAAGTAACTTTGAAAAAATTTGCATGTTAAAAATATAGTATTTTTGCGTACTTTATGTTTTTTAAAAAGTATATAGTACGTAGATCTGAAATATAGTACAATACTATATAATATAGTACGGTTGGCAACCCTAGCTATACCGGAGCGTACACCCGTAAGGGCGACGTCAGGGATCGAGTTTAAGACGGATCTAGTCCCCGATGCTAGAGTGGTTCTCATAAAGGAGAGTAGGCTCGTGCCCTAGGACAGTAGAGTGACCTGTCTGTGCGTGTCGTGGTCGGTCCCCGGCGGCAGGCTGCAGGCGTGCAGCGCGGCGGCGGCGGCGCACGTCCCGCCGGCCGCGCGCAGCAGGCCGAGCGCGCGCGACGCCAGCTCCACGCGACCAGCCACGCCCACACGACACCTACCCGATACATACAAACATTTATCGTTATTTGTTTTTATTGCTCAATGTTTCCCTGTCTACATTCATATTCTTAAACTAGCTGCGCCCCGCGGTTTCACCCGCGCAAGTCGCGATCGCGCGTTGTTCTTACACCTACCTACTGCAATGCAAAACGTTCGCCCATTGAAGTACTGTTGAGTACTTCACCAGTATTTCCCTGGTCGTCCGTTTAAGTGTGGATTTTAGCACTGCAGTAGATAGGTGAGATAAGGCAAAATTTGTATGTCAGTAAGTGATGATGACGATGGATGACGATAGATGACGATGGATGACGATCAAAAACAATGAAATTTCGCAAGTTTTATATTTTATCCGGTTATCCGGATATCCGGATAAAAAGTAGCCTATATGTTAATCGAAGTCTTAAGCTATCTGCATACCAAATTTCATTGAAATCGGTCAAGCCGTTTCCGAGATTAGCGCGCACAAACGAACAGACAAACAGACAAACATCCAAAAAGTTAAACACGGAAATGGGGTCTGTTACGTTAGTACGTACCCCTAAAAATATTTTTTTCAAAATATCTTTCAAAAACAGACACCGCTAAGTTACGATTTTATTAAAAGTATAGATTCGCTGCTCGAGATGGGAACTTGCGTGGCCGAGCGGTTGAGGCACTGTGGTACTGATCCAGGGACGCGAGTTCAAATCTCGCCGCAAGTGAGTTTTTAAACATGAATTTTTCCTTTAAAATATTTCTAAATAATAATTTTATTCAGACAAAAAACTTTACTATAAAGTTTACACAATTTATAAGTACAGATTATAATAGTTACACACAAAGGTTGTAGTAATTCTGGTTATCAAATATGTGAATTCTCGGCATCCAACTAGGTTGGTAAAACCTGTATCTTGGAAGTCAGGGGTTCCTTCATTCATCTTACAAATGTAGTACAACCGTGTGGGTATTGCCTTTTGTCCATAATAACCATGTAGATAGGAAAAAACATAATTTTGTTAGAACCTATAATGAAATGACACAACAAATTAACGCTATAAGAATATGGAAAAAAAAATAATATAAAATAAAAGAATAAAAAACTCTCTAAAACAAACGAACATGTACAGTCAAAGTAGAAATTTTTAAAAGCGATTAAAGCGAACTAAAGCGATTAAAGCGTTCATGTTTAACTGAAATCAATTGACAAGGTTTCATTTTTTATAAGGCCTTAAAACAAAAATACCGTTTCTTAATTTACCTTCAGTGCTCTCAAATGTGCTTTTATTTTATTTCTAGACGAGCTATTTATCGAGAAAAATAATAAAAATGAAAAAATGCCTGATGACGTCATTACTACGGCTGTATAAAATATTATCTTGGCCCTTTGTTTTAATACTAGGTGACAACAGCATGAAGTGTAACGTCAAAATTACTATGTCAATTTTTGCAAACATAAACATAACCTCTGATTGTTATTTTATTATATCTAAATTTTTTAATGTTTGTAGTATCTGAGATAAAAATGAGTCAGGTTAATAAAGATATTGTATTGCCAATAACAGATCCTAAATATTGTTGTGTACCACTCTGCAAGAACAACTCAAGAGACACCGATAAAACATTTTTCTCTTTACCTACCTAATCTTACAAAGCAAGAGTGGTGCAAAGCGTTAGGTATTACATGTCCGAAACGTGTTATATTCATATGTGAAGATCATCTTAATGTAAGTATAACAATGAATACCTAATTACAACATTAATGGACCTTGTCCACTGCTTGTGTACTAGTTAAATTTTAGACAAATTATATTCATTCTCTAACAGTTCACAATCAGTTAGAGAAAGATTTTTTTGTCTTTGATCTGCCTAAGAAATATGATTATAATAATTGACTTCTATACTTAAATTTCTTTTATAGTTGGAAGAAGATCTTGAAAACTATAGATATTGGTTAACAATGAAAGTACGGCCAAAGTTGAAAAAAAAATTACCACAGTTTCTATCTAAGAAAGTTACACCATCAATAGAGCCTCAAGTATTAAATGAACCTAAACCCAGCACTTCTTCAGCATTTCAGCAGGAAAATATGGAATTACAATCGCCAATTTTAATTAAATGCCACAAAGGAATACAGGTCAAGCCAAAAACATCTGATCGAAAAACATATTGCGCTTTATACAAAAAACAAGTGACAACAACATTCTTCGCAGAAAATATAAACAAAGATGATGAAATGGGGTAGCAGGGTAGAAGTTTTATGCTGGAGCTTATTAAAAAAAAGCCTCAAAATTACCTAGGTTTACCAAAAAATTATTATTGGTTAATCAATTATTTAGAAAGAAAACTGAAAATAAAGGCAATTTATTTAATTGTAACACTGTACAAAATAAGAAATAATGTTCCTTTTTACCAAATTTCAGACATATTTGAAATATCTAAAAGTACATTATGGAGAATATTTTTTAAGACTAGTTATTTTATCTGAATTCTTTAAACAATTTATATTTTGTCCTAGTTCATATGATATTAAAATTAATTTGCCATCAGTTTTTACAACCAACAAGAATTTTTCAAATGTATATTGTATAATAGATTATAATAAATGCAAGGTAAGTAATACCGCAAAACTGAGTTTAATTTCGTAAAAAGTGATAGTTGTAGTTCAATGAGAAAACGTCGAGAAAACAAACAATATTCGCGCGTCTTCGTCTTATTGTTACGTGTAGTACTTTTAAAAATTTCCCTAATAGCAATTTCATCGCGTGTGTTAAAATTTAAATATAAATTACTTAATTTTACCAAGAGTTGATTTTCGAAGTCATACAATAATATCCCTAATTTTGTACATTTTTTATGTATCACACAATAATATTGTATATTATTATAACAATAATTATTGTTATAATTTACCCAAAAGTCTCTCATTTTACCCGAAATATTGGGAAAAATCTATCACTGGAAACTCTGATCACAAAGTGACAGATTTTTTTTAAATTGAAATAAGGTCAAGCTAAAATCCATTATTCAGCCGTATAACTGACGTCATAAGGCGCTTACGTCTTTTTAGAATGAATCAAAATTAAAAATCGATTTTATAAATGAAAATGAGTGAATTTTGGAAAAATAAAAAATACGGGTACCCTAATTTTTGGTCTAGTTTCATATGAAACCATAAAACATATATGTAAAAAAAATGAAACCTTGTCAATAGTTAATAGCATATCCACGGCTTTTAATTACTGCTTTACACCGGCGAGGCATTGACTCTATTAATTTTTGTCATCTCGCAAGAGAAATAGAGTTCCATTCTTCTAAAAAAACGTTGTAAAGCTCTCTTAAATTTTCACACTTTGTATTTGAAACCTTTTTCTTTAGTTCGAACCACAGATTCTCTACTGGGTTTAGATCTGGACTGTTAGCTGGCCAGTCTAAGACAGAAACTGATTGCGCTGTAAAAAAATCCTTTACGGTACGTGCAGTGTGCTTTAGATCATCGTCATGCTGGAATGTCCAAATAACCGGTAGAACGTCTTCAGCATAGCGTAACATTGTTTCTTCCAGCATAGTTTTGTATTGGAACTGATCCATTTTATCTCCTATCAACTTTAAAGGTCCTACACCATGTCCAGAAAAGCACCCCCCAAATTTTCACATTTCCACCGTCCACCACCGTGCTTTAATGTAACTTTCGTGTACTTAGGGTCGAATGCTGTATTTGGGGGACGTCGTACATATCGTTGTCCATCAGAACATACTCTGTTTATTTTCGTCTCATCAGAAAAAAGTACATTTTTCCACTGTGGCACAGTCCAGTTTTCATACTTTCTCGCAAATGCAAGCCGGGCTTGCCTGTGGCAAAGTTTCAACATGGGTACCTTTTTGATATCCTACTGTGCAATTTTTCTACTACGAAAACGTCTTCGAATAGTGCGTGTTGAGATTGCCGAAGGGTTGTTTTCACCAAAATATTCTTTTCTCAGATCATTGGACCCTAAAAGGATTTTGTTTTGCCATACGAACCGTGTTTCGGTCATCTCGAAGACTTGTTTTTCTCTGTTTAGGTACTCGTGGAGCATTCGAAGAAGTTTTATACGTAGCAAAATGCTTTACAGCGTGGAAAACCATCGTGTTTTTAACATTGCAGATGGTTGGCTATCTTTTTATAAGACCAATTCTTCCGGCGAAATTTTATTATTACTTCCTGTGTAGATTTGTCATAGTTTTGTTTTTTTTCCATGGTTTTTCATAAGGAGCAATCACTTTTAATCTTAAACAGCACTAAATGGCGCCAAAATTATACAAACAGTAATAAATCGACCGAGTATTTTCTATTTAAATTTGAATAAAGATATAAACTATTTAACGTTCTTAATTACGTGACCAGCCAGTAAATAGGAATACTATGTTTAGAAATAGTGTAAAAAGTTTGTCTATTTATTTATAGCTCATTCGTGTGTATTAATGCATGCAGTGATATTGTGGAAAAGTTTTACGATACGGAGAAAATTAAAAAAAAAATACATGCAATTGTTTTTGCGTCTTAGTTTGAAAAAAATCTTCCCTTTATATCAGCGTTCTTAATTATACCACTGTATGTGAGTAACATATATATGTATTCACAACAGTTGATGGTAGACAGTTTTTGGTTTTGACGGCCTCTGTACCGCGGTGGGCGACGCCCAGACTGCGACGTATAAGGTTGCGGGTTCGATTCCCGCCGAGAACAAATAATTCAGCTGACCATAATATCTGGTTCTGGGTGTATTCTATGTAGCATATTATTATGTATGTATTTACAAAAAAATATGTAGTATATCCGTTGTATCGTACAAGCCTAGTGCTTAGTTTGGGCCTTTTTTACTATTTACGCGACGAAATCAAACATCTTGTCAAACCTTTACAGGTTTTTTAATGTTTTTATATTACTCTGTAAGTACCTATGTATTAATAAATGAATAAATAAATAAATAGATAGCACTGTGTGTAATGTCGTACAATATTTATATTAGTTCGTTAAGACGCTTGTGTACTGAACAAGGGATGCGAGTTCAAAGCTCGCCGCGAGTTAATTTTTAAAGATGTTTAAGCAATAAAAAAATCAAAAAAAGATAAAGGTATCAATCGGACCTTAGTCGAAAAATAGTAGACAGGGAAAACATTCATATTCAAAAATTCGCCGCTCGAGATATGAACTCGTGTAGCCTAGTTGATTAGGGCGCTGCGATACTGACGCAGAGACACGAGTTCGAATCTCGTCGGGAGTGAAGTTTGTAATGTAAGGTAGGCGACTCACTTTGTGGGTAGGTGTGTGGTGGCGTGGACCGCGGCGGCTACTGCCGGCCGCAGCGCCTCCAGCCTGCCGGGCACGTCCCCGCCGTGACGCACCAGGCTGCGGATCTATACACAGATACACAACACAATTAAATTAATGATTTACAAAAAAAAAACAGTTATAATGCCGAATAAAAAAAGAGTTTCAAATCGAAAAATAAGTTTTATTTTAATTCAACAACGCGAAAACAGAAGAAACCTCTAGCTGTTGTGTACTACCTTAACACAGAAAAATAGTAGGTAGATATGATATCGATAGATCTATCGATAGTATCGACACTATTGTACCAAAGTTATCGATAGACCTATCGATATTATAGTGGACTAGCTGCGCCCCACGGTTTCACCCACGTAATACCCGTAAAATGATTCCCCAGACTTGACTGTTTCGATGTAAATAACTTGTATATTAATAATACTTGACAATGGCTAATTTCCTAATGGCCATAATCGGTTCACAACCGAAAAGAAATAAAATAAAAAACAATCGATAGTTCGCCAATACTAGACCGAATCAAACCACAATTGCATTACCTCTGAGCAGACATGTATGTAGTTATACAAGGCGCGCCCCCCGACTTCCCATCCATGTATTTCATGTCGTTTCGCCGCTTCGTTCAGCTTCTCTAGTAGACCCGTTATGCTTTGCAGATTGTCTGTCAATGTCAAATGAATATTATTCAATACATAATGGAGAAATATGGCACTAATTTTGGTCGGCGTCTGTGGCGCGAGCAAGATCTTCGGACGAAAGCACGGCTGCAATGCAGAAGGTTGCGGGTTCGATTCCCGCCGGGTACATATATATATATGCTTAAAAATAAATATTTGTTTCTGGTCTATGTGGTTTCTAGGTACCATATGTATGTATTTACAAAAAAGTATATGTAGTATGGATTATTCTCATTAAGACAGACTCAGTATGTCCGTTGTTTAGTACCCTAGTACTAGCCTAGTGCTTAGTTTGAGGCTGGAATGTGCAATGTTAAAAAAACGTGAACGTTGTAGTTAAATGCGTGGAAACTTATTTATTTCTGTGGCATAAAATGTACGAAGTAAAGTGAATATAAAACCAGTGCCATGGACTTTACCCGTAGCTTCCAAATCTCCTAAAGTGTTGTGCCATATGCTACCACTGCTGCGGTACATGATCGAAACGTCGAGGTAAGAAGATTAAAAAGTAAAAGTCAAGCGATAAGACCCGGAAAAAATAAGAAATGATGTATCTGATTGTTTGTTTGAAGTCAACTATACACACCTGAGAGCACAGCGTTGGGTAACAACTCATCAATGAGCACTTTATGCGCCGCGTTCCATTGTTCCGCTCCCACCAGATATTCCGCTTCCAACTGCGGCAAGTGCTGCGGAAATGTATAGGTCTAATTAGTTCTACACCTACTTATATACTTAGTATATTAGTATATTACTAACTAGCCGCGCCCCACGGTTACACCCGCGGAAGTGAAAAACGCGTTATCACGGGCGCGGACGGCCGAGCGGTTCTCGAGCAGTTGCACTTTTTCGTTCAGTACTCGGATTCTACTAATTGGATTTCGATGTAATGTATACCACTAGATTCCTCGAAAATAGAACTATTTAATACAAACAGACATTAATTTAAAAAATTATATGATTTTGCTCTACTACTTTTCCTAAGTCCCTAGACAACTTTTTTTTAGTACAGTACAGACTTTTTGTCCTCTCTTCCTTCATTATAAGTATAGTAGATACTAAACTACGCAGGGCACCTTGAGGCGAGGTGTCGGGGAGTGCTCCAGGGGGAAGTCAATGTTCACCGTTATTGACGCCTTTATGTGTAAGGAGTCGGCTCCACGGACTACAATGGTCCAGGGCTCCATAGCCTCGTGATACTTGACGGATCTATACCAATATTATAAAGAGGGAAGATTTGTTTGTTTTTAACAAATAGGCTTCGAAGTGTCAGTAGTTCTGAACCGAAAAAAAAAGCTACATTATTGTGATCAACATATTCCCTTGAAATCGGGATGAGTTGTACACTTACTAAACCGAGTTCTACAACTACTAACATTAGTTCTACAGTAACTAAACCGAGTTCTACAACCACTCACGTTAGTCCTACAGTAACTAAACCAGGTACATAACGTTACTAAAATCAGTTTTAAACATATAACTTCCGAGGGAGGGGACCTAGACCAAGAGTATAGTAATATAGTCGAAACGTCTAGGTAAGAGAACTTGAAAATAATAAAACACGAACAAAACCCGGGACATATATGAATATGAGTACAAATATTGTAAGTTTACAAACATCTGTGCACTGACTGAACCACGTTCTACAACTACTAACATGCGTTCTATAGTTGTACAACAACAATAAGTGTAAGTCTAACCTCGTATTTAGCGCGATGCGCCTGCGCCTCATACACCCATCTGTCGGGAACGCCCAGTTTGTTCACGAACTCCAGTCGGGCGCGCTCCTCGGGAGTGTCCACTCGCGCCGGGACGTTCCGGGATAACACCTCGCGAATCAAATGGCCACGGCTGGGAATATAATGATTACATTCAAAATACAAAACAAAAATCAATACAAACACAAAATAAACATGCCGTGTAGACGCAGCCGTTGAGTCTGGGATGGCAATCTGCAGTTGCCTATATACAGTTCTTGGCGGTGGACTCAAGGGAGTTCAAGATCTCTTGAGACGGATTTTCCCGCTTTGGCGTGTTATTCGAGACGGGGTCCGAGACGGGACCAACCGCTGCTAAAGATCGTCGATAATCCTCCGAAAGTATTCCGACGAGCTCCGGCAACAGCGAAACGATGGACGCCGTGGAGTTTGGTGGGTATACCCCTGCCCGCCCTACACCTTAGGCCACAGCCACACAACTGACGGTCTAACGGTCTTAATTAGATAGAAAAAAAGGCAACCTCTAGGAAAAGTCGACCTAAACGTATGTTTTATGTCGTTATACAAGATGTAACAGGTAAGCCCTTTTAATCCGAAAGGGGGTTGTTCTAGACGTCTAGGCGAACACTTTTTGTTCTACGACTTTTGAAAATTCGAACTTTTTTTTGAAAATTTTGAGGTTATGTTTCACTGAAAAAACAGCTGTTTTTGAAAATAAAGGTAATTGAAGGTTTGATTGTAGTAGACCAAGCTAAATGAAAGGGCAACATAAGGTCAATGACCTCGAACTCTATGAAACAGCTGATCTTCAAGTAAACTTTACACCTAAATTTTTCGAAAAGTACTTCGAATTTTCAAAAGTCGTAGAACAAAAGTTGTTCGCCTAAACGTCTAGAACAACCCCCTTTCGGATTAAAAGGGCTTACCCGTTACATCTTGTATATAAAAGCTAGGTAATTAATGCGCTGCATAACTGTGCAGCGCATTAATTATCGTTTGTCTTTTACTGTCATATGAAGTTTCAAAGTTGACAGACAGAGACAAACGTCACATAACTTAGTCATGTGTAAATAATATTTTTTAAATAAGGGTGTAAGTGTTTAAGTGTGTAACTTACAGTCGATCGTCCTGTAGGTACATGAGCAGTAAGACGGCATGGTGCCAGCGATGCGGCTGAAGTTGTTCCGCTGCGTGCGCTATACACTGCGGGGAGACAGAGCCGAACCACAGACCTAGTATCACACTGGAAATATAACACACAATTTTACAATGTACACTTAACCTTTACAATTACACCTACTTAAACAATATGGCCTGTAACAACCATAGTAAAAGAAACATATTAGGTCGACCACCCTCTGTTCTTTTTGCACTAAAACTAAGCTACGAATATTTTGTTCGTCGGTTCGTTAAGACACAAAAACATAGAGATAGCAGAAGATACATATCGTCTGCTATCCCTCCTGCGATACTTATGCAGGACCATTTTGATATATCAAAGCAGAAACGAATTGTTCTCATAATGACGGATTCTCAAAAAGACAGAAATGGTACAGTCCCACATAACATAATTATGTATTCAAACTCAAGTTTTTATTTTTTTCGGTATAAATAAAAGACGGTAAAAACAAAAGATGATGATAGCAAACAAAAATTATCATAATTAATGGGCTGATCTAGTCCCCAACCCCGATGCTAGATTGGCTCTCTATAGTTGACACGAGGAACGGCGTCACCCTGGAATCTGGATCTACTTGAAAAGGCTCGCTTTTTTGCGCATCTCTAAACCCGTGAGATAATCAAAAATCAAAAAATCAAAAATCAACATAGTTTATTTCCTTTAGATTCTTGTACAACATTAAATGCACATGATCATTTGGCGATAAGAGAGATAAGAGAGATAATCATAATAATCTCTTAATCATAAGAGAGTAAACGAACGGAGGAGGATAGCTGTAACAGGTAAAAAGGCCTGAGACTCACCTGAGACTGTAATCGAAGGGGTCCTCCGTGTATCGTTCTGGCGCGAGGTCGGGGCGCGCGTTGAAGGCGCGCGCGCGGACCAACTCGTAGCGCAGGTCCAGCGGCCGGCGACGCGGCTCCTGCACCAGATACTATTGTTTCCTAGCTGCACCCCGCGGTTTCACCCACGGAAGTGAAAAACGCGTTATCACGGGCGCGGGCGGCCGAGCGGTTCCCGAGTGATTGCACTTTTTCGTTCATTACTCAGACTACTACAGATTTGAATCGGATTAGTATATTTTAATTCTATAAGCAACAAACAGACAGACAGACAGACATGAATTTAAAATGGACTTTTTCGTTCATTACTCAGACTACTACAGATTTGAATCGGATTAGTATATTTTAATTTTATAAGGAACAAACAGACAGACAGACATGAATTTAAAAAAATATATAATTTTGTCTACTACTTTTCCTAAGTCCTATAGACAATTTTTTTTTAGTTTACTTCCAAGTACAGACGCTTTGTCGTCTTTTCCTTTATTTGACGTGACTAAAAAGTATCACATCTACCCTTTTATGTTTTTGATCAAAGTTAAAAAACGGGGTATTTATCATATTTAAATTTGTTTTATATGGAGCTCGATATTTTTATATTTGCAGTGAAAACAACCATTTAGTCAGATAAAGACAACTTACAGAGGTGACATCGTATCGTTCACAATACGGCGGTAGCGGTAGGTTCGGCCCCATCTGCTGCGCAGTAACTCGCGACAAGTCGCCACACTCGACGTCGTCCGCAAACAACCGCGTGTACGTCGTAAGTATTTGTTCTAACGACGGTACTTGGGTGCAGAGGTATCTGTAACAATGTTGAAATTTTAATTACTAACCTTGACAGTACCTTGACATAATCAAATACAGAACTGTGACAGAGTTGTAATGAATAAAAGTATTAAATTGAAGTCGATGGAAGGAACTTTAATTATTATTGTGAAAGATATGTTTATTAATTTAGAACACTACAAACTTACACAAGAAATAAACACTACAAAGATAATTAACAATATAAATAATCTAAGGTGAATGAACATTGTATTTAACTTTTTTAAATTTATTATTAGTAGTACCTAGACAAATTTAAATTACTATACAATAGAGCAAATCATGTCGAGCTTTCTATTTAATTTATTCCAACTGATTTGTACTATGATTATAGTGAATAAATGAATATGAATGACAGATGAGTTAAGCAGGTAATCCTATAGAAAGAAGAAAGAAAGAAAGAAAAACATTTATTGACAACAAACACACACATAAGAACAATGGGACATAATATAGTTATAGCTATAGTTATCGTGTTTTTCCGTTGAGATTCATCATATCATCAAAATTCAACAGGCCGCGTATTGTCCTGTCTCTCTCTCTCCTTAGGCATTTCTCGGTTTCCCGATCTGCCCTCTCAGTCCCCCGCGCCGTTCAGATCTCAAGTAATCGTCCCATACATTTGCTATGTTTTGTCTCACGCGTCGGATGCATTGTCGCATATTGTATTGAATATGCACTAGAGCTCGAGGAGCACTGTGTTCCAGCGAGCACGCGGATTGTTATTAACGTTTATTATTATTTCTTATCGGTTGTGAACCGGTTATGGCCATTTGTAAAATAGCCAGTGTATTATGTATTATTAACATGTACAACAGTATTATTAATATTTTGCAAGATATTTGCATCGAAACAGTCAACTCTTCATAGTTAAAGTCAAGTCAGGGGAATCATTGCAAACCGGCGGCCCTTTTATTACAATGATTGTTCACGGAGCGTAAACATATTATATGGTATATGGTGAATATATTGGTGAAATATTTTTTTAAATCAGTCTTGTAGTTTCGGAGCCTATTCGTTACAAATAAACGTCTTCTAACTTATTATATTAGTATTTAGTAGAGCTATATATACCTTGCGGTGGCATGCAGCGCGCACAACCAATGAGTATCCATCACTTGGTGCGTGGGGGCCGTCCCCGAGATCAGTTCGAGTGCGGCCAGCTTGTGGGACGATATCGTGGAAGAGGCCCCGCACTCCCGGTACACTGATAGTTGCCGGGCTATTAGAGAACGGAACGAAGGTTCGCCTGTGGGGAAACGAACATACATTTATTAGAATTTATTAGTAATTAGCTTATTAGGTAATTAGAAATCTATATCTATAAAATGGTTTGTCCTGATTGATGGATCAAAGCACAGCTTAAACCGCTGATAATAGAGAGCTAAAATTTGGAGATTTTATGTAATGTTGGTATTGAATATTTTCGAAATTTCTTTGGGATCGGGACTTACGCGGGTAACATCGCGGGATACAGCTAGTTCTAAATGAAATTCCACGGAATCGAGACAGAACATTCCCACGGCATAAGGACTAATGCGGTGAAAGCCGCGTAGCTAGTAATAAATTAACTTAGATTGAAAATTGTGCTGAATTTAAGACTAATTCTGAATCCAACACAATTTGAAACGATATCAATGTTAACCGTTTCGTAACTTAATTAAATAAATAGCAAATATTGCACGACATTACACACAGCGCTATCTAGCCCCCAAACTAAGCACTAGGCTTGTACTATTACACTAGACAACGGATATACTAGGTACATTTTATACTTTTTTTTGTAAATATATTCATATGATACATAGAAAACACCCAGAACCAGAAACAAACATTTATGGTCAGCAGAAATAGTTTGTTCCCGGCGGGAATCGAACCCGCAACCTTCTGCGTTGCAAACCGAGCTTCGCCCGCCCCGCCACAGGGGTCGAATTAATAACCACTTATTTAAGTACTTTAGCCTGTTTTGTTCAATTGCCATTGGGACCAGGCGATCTGTAACACAAGCCTAGAGCCTCTTACAGACACTTGCTTCCCACTTACATCTCTAACTGTTCGGTATTGTAAAACCTTAATTTTGGAAATAAATAAACGATAATTTATTAATATTACTAACTGCGCCCCGCGGTATCACCCGCGTAAGTCCCGTTCCCGCGGGAATATCGAAAAAAAAATGTAGCCTACGTGTTATTCTCGGTATCCAACTACTTATATTCCAAGTGTCATCGCAATCGGTTCAGTAGTTTTTGAGTGATTGAGTAACAAACATCCAAAGACACATACTTTCACATTTATAATATTAGTAGGATTATCATAAAAGAAGGAAGAAACATAGAAAACGAATAATAATTAGATAAGAGTACACACCCGCAGCCTGTGCCAACAAGGCGGCCATGTTGAGATCTCCGTTGTCCTTGGCCACCTTACAGGCGTCCAGCACCCGCCCGCCCAGCAGCAGCGTCCAGACCCTGGCCGAGTGGTGGTCCGACTCTGGAAGGGGGAAAGGAAGAAAATATCGTTATTAAGACAAGCACACAGCTATAAGGTATATTGAAGGAAAACATCGTGAGCAAACCCATGGCTTAAAATCACGCACAAAGGCCCAATAAGTAGGGCTAATTGCGGAATAACACAGTTCAAACTTTAACTTTAAGATAGATTAGTACGAAAGAACTTAGACAGGTATCTTATAAGATTCTATTGACTAGAAGGTTAATGATCTTCTTGACTTGCTTGACAGTGAAACATTTCAGTTATGTATGTGCGAATCCTAAAGCCTAATTAACATTACGAAATTAATGTTTTGAAGTTTAGAGTGAATTTCACAAAAGTGTCTCGCAACAGTTACTGGAAGCAATTTTATGGCAAAATATTAAATGGATAAATGGTACCGCTATGTGTAAAAAAGTTCTACGCTTTTTTGTAAAAAAGTTTTAAGTATACGAGTTTTCCATGAAAATATTTCTTTTTTTTATATTATCCTTCGCTAATAAGACTCAAATGCACTCACCGTCCTCCTTCTCGGCCTGTATAGGTTTAGCGAGTTCTCTATCAGTCTCCTGAGAAGTAGCCTCCGTGATCCACGCTAGAAACTTGCGATACCTTGTCACTATGGACAGGTCGTCTGTGCCCGGAATACCTGAAAAAAAAAACCAATAAACAAAAGAGTTTTCGTGTTTCAAGAGACGAGAAGTAGTTTTTGCTCTTTGTATTAAAAAAACAACTAATTTTTCGGTTTAATCGTGTTGTTTTTATTATCATTGTCGTAATGCCGTTCTGACATTTCAGATCGAGCGATATGAGTTTAAGATCAAAGGTAGGTATATTATGTTGTAATAACTCACCATCATTGTCCAAGTCCGCCCCCCACAGCGCGTCGCACAGTTTGAACACCTCGAGACAGTACGCGCCCGATACTCCGAACTGAAAGAAAAATCATCATTAAATAAATTAATTAATTGTGTGAATACAGCCTAATACAGCCTGACCATGGGGCTAGTAAGACTATATTATCACGTTACTGCGAATAATGTTATTGCGACACATTACAAATAAATAAATAAACTATTCTGTGACCTACACACAGTGCCATCTAGCCCCAAGGTAAGCTGCTAAGTTTGTGTTACGGTGACTAAACAATGGATGTAAACCTTATATTTATTTTCTCAAAACCATGGATATTATACATAGAAATACACCCAGACCTGATCCTAATATTTATATATATAAACGTATATATTATTAATTTAACTACTTTACAAATATGATACAATGAGATCTTAGTCATATTTAGACAGCGAGCCCAGAATACTGGCAGCATTTTCACGTTGAATGGCAATGCTGATTCTCTGCGCCAAATAGAGTCTAGCATTCCGCGCGTTGTCTCACACAAACGCTCCGCCAGAAATTTAAAAATAGCTACTGCACCAGGCGCCCACGGTCCCAGTTTTCACACCGAACGGTTCAAATAGGTAACCTGTATCCAGGTTACCGTATTTTCGGTATGAGGCTATATTATATAACATCTAAATTACAGACAGAAGCTCTTTAATGCCAACGCGAATGTTCAAAACTTACGTTACTGCAACGCGTCACAGAGGCCGTTAATTGACGGACGGACCTGGCGTTTGTATCTTTGTATGTTTGGTCGACGATAACTTGAGTATCGTAGCTCCGATCTTCATGAATTTGGGTATGCGCGTAGTTTAGGTCAGTAGAATTTATGAGTTCGAAGGTGAGCCGGATCGGAAGGGGGGTTGGGGAGATAGGGGGTCGTGAGGTTTCAGTTCGGGGCGAACTCCTAGTAAATATGAGTATAGAGAGCTAGGATGTGTGTGTGTTACCTTAGGCGTGTGGTCCCGCACGCTAGCCGCGTTCCCGATGATCTCAGCGAGCGCGCGGCGGCGGGCGGCCGGCGCCGCGCTCAGCGCCAGCCGCGGGCACGCGCCCTGAGCCATCGCCGACGTCGCCGGGGCCGAGTGCTTCTGGAGCACCACCAGGTTCCGGGAGAGAAACTCCTGGAATACACCATCGGTTTAGTTACAATAGTATTTCGTTATTTTTTTTTATTGCTCAAGCCAACTACTACTACTGGCTACTATAAATATTTTAAAGGAAAAATTCACCACGCCGAGACACGAGTTCAAATCTCGTTGCGAGTGAATTTTTTAGTGCTGTGTATCTGTACCTTAACTTACACTTACCGGTATGTCGAAAGTGAGGTCAGGTTCGTTGATAGCTAACCTCGCTACGATGGGCTCCGACCAGTCGTTGTCGCCTCGACCGTTTACGTAGCGGTTTAGTTCGGATAGATCTGCGTCTGGGAACAAACACAGTGTATAATTAAAACACGAATTTTGAGTTTATTAGCTTCTATATAATGTCATTTATAAATATAATGTTTCGAGGATAGAAATATAAATGGAAAACGGGGGTTGTTCTAGACGTCTAGGCGAACAAGTTTTGTGCTATAACTTCACTGTAATTCTCACGGTTTTTGTAAAGGACATGGACAAATCTCGCCCTAGAGCTTTAGGACACTAAGCGTATTGTCTTTTTTACCATAATTAATAGTGTTTTTTTTTTTCAATCAAAATGAATTTAAAAATTGAGACGGACAAGTCCTAATCTCAATAACATTTTTAAAAGTTTTTAAAGATTTAACCGGAATCGCCCATCGCCATATTGATTGATACCCGCCTCGGCGGGCTACCTGTTTAGTGTTTACCATGACACTAGGAAACCACACACACTAACAAACAATCGATATTTGTTTGGTAAAAATCGATATTTTTAATTATTCAATCACAGGAAGGCTAGTAAATAAATAAATACTGAATCAGAAATCATAAATACTGAATCAGCAAGTATGTAAAGCACTTTGGTCCACAGTTAGCGCCAAAAACCACCGTGCTTATGTAATCGCGCAAATAATCGTTTGTTTTGTTTGATTTAATCGAGTCGAGTCGAGATTATGCGCCCACGCCTACACGTTTTCTTGCTAGCTGAGTGACGTTTGATCATTTTGTTTGTTTGCATTTAATGCTCGCCAAATGCTCGCTCCACTTACCATACGGATACCGAAAGACATACTAAGAACATCGACTTGGCAGTGATTTTTATGGACTTGATCGTGATGGAGTTTATAAGTCTTCCCGTTTATTGCGTTAACTGCGGTTCACCATCAGCATCCATGGTGTTGGAAGATCTGCAAATCCTTAATTGCATACCTACAGGAATGGATCGCTCCTCGTTCCGTAAGTACCTTACCACATATCAAACAATCTAATAAGCTTAGGGCAGACTGGTATTGATGCGATAACAGTCTGCGAAAAAATTAAAGCAATTTCACGAATTCAAATTCACGATAAATGTGCACCTGGTTCTCACGGCTTTGTCCTATGATAGGGGCACGGTTATTGTGAATCTGGTAAAAAGCAATATTGCTAGCAGAAATTCTATATACAATAGATAATGAAATTCACTCTTTTTTTTCAGGTTCAAACAAACGATATTATTTTGTACTGTTTGTTGGACAGAAGCAAGAGCTGCAGTAAATACCTTTGGTGATATAACTCACATTGGTAGACAATGTGCTCTTTGTCAAATTGTATTACCACAATCTGGACGATCTCATCAAATAATTGCACTTAGGACAGACACTCTACATCATTCAAATGTTAAAAACATAATTTTGAAGAGACTCCTACCATTAGAGGTAAGTACATAATTTTAAAGCTCACTCAATATAGTAAATAGGTATATTTGTAAGGTAAAATTTACCACTAATTTACAGCACCTATAAATGTCTAATAAATATCTAATACCCTATGTATATTTTTAGGTTCGTGCATCTCATTACATCTGTCACCCATGTTGGCAAAGAGCAGATCGTGCTGCGAAAAACTATTCTTCACCGTCAACTTCTAGAGTCCCTTCAACTTCTAAAGCCCCTTAATTGTACTGTGCTAATTGCCATATTAATTTGAGAAGACTGAGAAGGCACATTTTAATATGTAATGAGAATATTTTGATGCAAGTACGGCAACGTGTTGCTCCACGAGTTGTGAGTACCTTGTTTTGTTGTATTCTTTGTTTAATTTATAAACTATAAACATAATATTGCTAAATAAAACGAGAGAAATATGCTCCTCTCTTGGATGGCTACTTATTCGTGCCCTTCGCGGTTGAGACAGCAGATAGTTGGGGAGTGGAGGCAATTGCTTTCTCAAAGGAATTGGGCCGCTGTCTTAGAGGTGGGGGCTTGACTACTGCTCAGGGTCTTATTTGGTGCAAAGGATAGCTATTGCCATACAAAGAGGCAATGCTGTTAGTATGCTCGGGTCCTTTGCGCCGGGTATGGTCAGGGGTGGTTTATTTGACTGACTATAATTATGCATTTTGCATATTCTATGTTTTGTGTTACAAACACAAAACTTATTTTGTGACTTCAATTTTTTGATTTAAGACATTTATTTAAATGATTTCTAAATTAACATAATTATTTTCCATGTATTGAGTCAAAATCTAATGTATATGTAAGTACCTAAATAAAATAGGTATTGTAATTGTTTCAGGTCAGTGACACTGACTACGTTTGTGATGCATGTTACACAATATTCAACACAAATAATAGTATGGAGTGTGAAAATGCTGCACCACTTGTAGGTCACCACTACGTGTGCATAAAATGTGGTTGTTCAGTTTTAGGACAGAGATATCACAATGTACTCTCTGAGCTTAATCAAGATATCCTAAATGTTCTGCAAAACTCGATTCATCCACAAGAGGTAAGGAACAATCAATGTGGTATCAATGATTATGTTTGTGTTTGAATTTTGTAATTTCTTCTTTCACGCATAAATATGACCCAACCCATATTGTTTTAGATTCAACCTTTGGATCTGATTTGTAACAGATGCTTTCAACAAGCTGTGGCTCAATCTTCGAATGAATCTATGGCTCAATCTTCGAATGAATCTATGGCTCAATCTTCGAATGAATCTATGGCTCAATCTTCGAATGAATCTATGGCTCAATCTTCGAATGAATCTATGGCTCAATCAGCAGTTCCAATTATAACTGAAACTACAACTCAGACCACAATGCCGGCTAATACGGTTGCATCAGGTACCCAAGTATCAGAATCAGAAAGAATAACTCTACCAAATTATTCAAGAGCAGCTGATACACATTCTAGATGTATATTTCCAGCTTGTAGTAGTACCTCTCAGCGAATGGTTCCATTCAAAATCAGAGTTAGGCTTTTTAGTGACCATAAATATTACATACCACCAAATTGTAGAATATGCCATTACCATGGAGAAACTCAGTCATGGTCATTATTATTCGAGGATGGAAACAAAATCAATAGTTTTACAGCTGCTCATATAGAAGATTTTTGTAATTTACTTAAAAATGACAAGCACTCAATGGATTTTGAAAATATTGAAACAATGGACAATAATATGGTGAGGTATTGGCTGGGGCGCACTAAAGAAGAATTCTATGAATTAAAAAATGAATTGCCAGATTTTCCAAAACGTGACTTAGCATTGGCAACATATTTAATGAAATTGCGGACAGGAGAACCAAATCGCAGAATTTCGACATTGTTAAATATAAGCACAACCTCTGTCAACAATTATATAAATAAGGCTAGACAAGTTCTAACAGAGAGTTTTGTACCCCGACATTTAGGAATAAATCATATAAGTCGGCAAGAAGTTGCAGAAAGAAATTTATACATCGCAAATTCGCTGTTTGGCAACCCTGGAAGCCAAATAGAAGACAGAAAAGCTATAACAATAATGGATGGTACTTACATATATATTGAAAAAAAGCGCCAATTATTTTTATCAAAAGAAAACGTATTCACTACATAAATATAGGAACCTTATTAAGCCTTTAATGATGGTGTGTTGTGATGGCTACATAATTGATGTACTCGGCCCATTTCCTGCCACAAAATCGGATGCAGATATATTAAAAGAAGAATTTGTGAATAATACTCAGCCATTACGGCAATATTTTAGAGAAGGTGATGTTTTTATACTAGACAGAGGTTTTAGAGACGCTATTCCCCTGATGGAAAGTCTGAACTATTCAGTTCACCATCCACTATCACTAGAACGCGGTGACCATCAACTGCCCACTAACAAGGCAAACAAATCAAGAAAAGTCACTCTTTGTCGTTGGGTGGTCGAGGTGGTAAACGGGCGCTTTAAACGGGATTTTAGGCTGCTGCGACAAGAATTTTTCAATAAAGCTACAAAGCATTTGATGGCAGATTTTAAGGTTGCAACAGCTTTGATAAATAAATTCCATCCAGTTTTAACTGATAGGGAAGATGCCAGGGAAATAGTGTCTATAATCCAAGAAAAAATGTTCACTGATAATATCCTAGCCGATTTTGTGGAAGAAAACCGTTATATTTATAAACATGCCAACTTTGTGAGCTTAACTGTAGAACCAAATAACCTTAGAGAATTTCCTCAAATGGAATATAGTGATTTGACATTAATACCATTAGGAGTTTATCAGCTTAAACAGGCCCGCTCCTACTATGGACAGCTAATGAGACAAGATGGTTCCTATATTGTTGAAGTGTGCAGGGAGGTCGACGATGAGCTAATTAGTCAATTACAGTCTCAGTTTAGGAATAGACCGTTAACGTGGTTACTTAGAGGAAGCATTAAAAGTCGCTTTATAAACAGCAAAACTTATTTTGTTTATATTTTAGTAGATATAGAACAAAGCGGTAGAAATGCTATATTACAATATTGTTGTAATTGTATTGTCGGGCGCAGAACAATTGGTTGCTGTGCCCATGTAATGACTGTCAAATGGTTTCTAAGCTGGGCAAGACACCAAGCTGTAGTTGACCCCCCTGCTCAGTTTTTAGATAATGTTTTTAAAAAAAAAAATTTAAAATAAATGATGTTAACAATTAACTCTTTGATTTTATAATTCATATAATATTAATTAGGTATAATAGGTAGACATTAAATGTAACTGCAATTCGCTAAATCCATTTACCTAGTCCCAGGTTCGCTAAACCCATTTAGTCCCATTAATAATATTAAAAATAATAAGAATAAAATCTACCTAGCTTGCCTACTTAGTCATCTGTACATATTAGGTGACCAATTTTTTGTTACTTGTTTGGTTACTAGGTACTATGTTTAGCTAGAATGTTGAACAATACTACCTTTTTAAGTAAATTATTTATTATCAGCCGTTAACAGTACTGAAACAACTTTTCATATCATTTTCATTCATATCTATTGAAGGTAAATCCCACACAGAATTCAAACGTTCATAACCTCAAAATCTGGTAAGTTTTTTGATATTTTTTAGTCTAAGCAAGTGTCCGTGACTAGATTTATATTGAGATAGCTTATATGGTAATTGTAGAACTCAAAAAATGAGATATGGTTCCCTGAGGTCCCAGGGCGAAAATGTAGGGACAGATTTTCATGTCCTTTATTGAACAAAAACTTGCCGCAACACCGTATTGAATTTTAACGCAAAAAGGTTTATCTAATATACATATCGATAAATACCAAAGGCAAAGGTCGTAAAAGACATTTGTACTAAAATGCCGTCTAAGACTTTTGAACCCAGAGGGCTCGATATTTTCTCGAAAGTGAAGGTAAGTAGGTACCATTGGAAAAAAAACGACGAGTATTTGCAACACAACTTACCTCTCTCATTGTCCGCCAGACAATGGAACGTGGAGACAAAGGCCACGCTCGGTCCCGGAGCAAACCCAGCGCGGGAGTGTCGAGCTCGGCTCACGGACATGTCCGCTATACAGCTAGCGTCCAGCTTACCTGTACCATACATTACTCAATGGTCACACAGTTTAAAATAGTTATAATTAGTTAGTTTATTGACAAAAGAAATGACAAAGTACAATCATGAACAACACGGACCTCAAACTAGGAACAAGTTCTGTTTCTTGAGCGTCCAGAAAATATTATAGTATATTATAGTAATAGTAAATTATTTATTAAATTATTAAAATAAATAAATAAAAAAGTTAATATTGTTAAATTATTATTACTTTTTTTAATATACTACTCGTTTATTACGAACAAAACATAATTATAAAACACATCCATTATTAAAGCAACAAGTCTTCGCGACTTGGCAGCGAACCCAAAATGCTGGCCGCATTGCCACGCTGAATTGCAATGCTTATTCTTTGCGCCAAGTAAACTCCAACATTTTGGTCTCGCGTTGTCTTAATTAGAACATATAACGGGTTATTTTAGTTAGAACATATACAGGGTTATTTTAATTAGAACATATACAGAGTGGAATAAAATACCGTGTTGGGAAGAAAAGTATCCTTAATATTAATGATAACAAATTTTGCTAAATGGAAACACTACTTTATTTTCAAAAATAAGTAAAACTGCATTGAAAGACGCATCTGTACTCAATCCTATAGTAGCGGCTTAACCAATTACTCTACCGGTTTTTTCTGTACGTTGATTCTTTATTCTAATATTAGTATAGAAAATATATACGAACCCGCGATGGTTTGTTTGAAAGGCGGTATCTTCCTGTGATATTTGAGTATGACAGTGTGCGGCTTTACTATCAGAGGTTTTAACTGCGTTTCTGTAATTAATTACAAAATATTTCGTTTAATACAATATTCATATTTTTTACGTTTAATGCACAATACATTTTACTAGAAATATACCTACTACAAGGAGAAAAGCATAATAAAAACCCCTCGTGCAGGCGAGGGGCACAGATTCGACTCCTGTCACGGAAGAATTTTTCATGATGCATTTATCCTTGTAAAATATATATATATTTTTTAATATTACCTGTTTCAAGTTGCATATCATCGACCATTTCATCGTCTTGCTGCATCAGCGGAATAGTCGGAGCGTGTTCCTTCATCAGATCGACGGGTTCCTGCAGCGTGGATCTCGCGAGCGGAACTAGCTGGTCGTCTGTCGATACTGACACGTCGTCTTCCATCGCTAGGGAACATATAAAAGCGTCTTAGATAACTAGCTGCCCAGCGGACTCGGTTCCCACGGGAAAGTCCAGACTTACGTGGCTTTTCTTCTTTTTGTGTAATGGTGTGGCTCATCTAGTGTTAAGAGTTGTCAAGTCGCCATAGGGCTTCTAAATTGAACTATCGACTGCTATTAGAGTTAACAACCGGGACCAACAGCTTAACGTGCCTTCCGAAGCACGATGGAGCTAGTGAAAACTTTTTTTTCCACACAATTTCTTGGTCACCCATTAAAGTAATAACCGTCGCAAGCGTATAAATGAAATTTACCAGTATCGACATAGAGCGAGGCCTTCATAAGTTGCACGTGGTGACTCTGTCTGTGCTCCAGCCTCGCTAGCTCTGTGGTCGGACTTTTCACGCCAAACGCTGCAACAATATTATATAAATAAAAAAAATAGTCACTATAGACCTAGATCTAGAAGAAAGACCTAGAAAATCTGGTTTTTTTTTCTAGGACAGAGAAAGACATAGAAAAAAAAACCAGATGGCGGACTTCGACTATTCCAAGGATTCCATTGATTTAAGTTCTTCTTTGTCCCACTGCAGAGCAAGAGCATTCTCTTAGACTACGTCCACGTGGAGCCTAGCGAAACACCCAGCGAGACCCTAATTAAAATGAACGTTCTAGAATGTTCGCGACCGGCCATACTGAGCGCTTGGCGCCTCGCTAGTCGGTTGACGTGGGCTTAGTGCGGCCAGTCGCGAACATTCTAGACCGTTCGTTTTAGCTAGGAGATTCGTTAGGTCACTCGCCAGCTTCTAGGCGCTAAGCAAGCCGTCTGACTGTACGGGCGTAGCATTGACGTTATGTAGTAAAACGCCACGGAAGGATACTCCGGATTGGCCAATATTCCATGCCTTTAGACCAGAGTGAATCTTAGGACATGTGTTGTCAAATATTTCAAAGTA
Organism: Idaea dimidiata; assembly: GCA_949358125.1. Taxonomy (NCBI): domain Eukaryota; kingdom Metazoa; phylum Arthropoda; class Insecta; order Lepidoptera; family Geometridae; genus Idaea; species Idaea dimidiata. Next base: position 8,523,476 of record OX442332.1, read on the forward strand.
GAATTACATTTCAGTGTTCAATTTGGTAATCTTAGCGAAAAACTAGGAAGTCGGAACTTTGCACTCAAGGAAGTCGTTTCCACCCTACTACCCTACTTTAATTAGTACAGTCATAAAAGGTCTGAGGGTACCAGGTGCACATTTTAAAGTTTTAATGGTTCAGTAATTGTTGATAATTCTGCTTGATATCAGTAAAACGTCCTAATTGTTAGTAATTCCATGTAGAATATCCAAAAAATACTAAACCGCTATTGATAAAATTAAAACTTTAAAATATGCATCTGGTACCCTAAGTCCTTTGCTGACTGAACAATGTCAGTATTATTTGTTTTACCTTTATTGTCCTGATAAAGACTTTGCGATTCAGTGTTGTCTTCGGTGGTGTCCATTTCAAAACCTGTAACATTTATAACGACCATCATTATCCTAGACCAGTGTTAGTCTAGAGGTTGATAGGCCGACTTGTATTCCGAAGGTCAAGGTTTCAAAAGTCGAATTTGTAAAAGTTGTAGAACATAAGTTGTTCACCTAAACGTCTAGAACAACCCTCTTTCGGCTTAAATGAACATACCCGTTACACCTTGTAACGTAACATACTAGCTGCGCCCCGCGGTTTCACCCGCACAAGTCGCGATCCCGCGTTGTTCGAACACCTACCTACCGCAATGCAAAAATCCACACCCTGCAGTAGGTAGGTGAAGTAAGGTAAAGATTGAATGTAAGTATCCTGCGGGATTTTCGGGATCAAAAGTAACCTATGTTACTCTCCATCATTTAAAGTATCTCTATGCAAATTTTCATCCAATAAATAGTTATCACCCGCGTAAGTCCCGATCCCGCGGGATTTTCGCGATTAAAAGTATCCTATGTTATTCTCTATCATTTAAACTATCCCTCTGCAAAATTTTCATCCAATAAATAGTTATCACCCGCGTAAGTCCCGATCGCGCGGGGTTTCGGGATCAATAGTATCCTATATTACTCTCCATCATTTAAACTATCCCTTTGCAAATTTTCATCCAATAAATAGTTATTACCCGCGTAAGTCCCGATCCCGAGGGATTTTTGGGATCAAAAGTATCCTATGTTACTCTCCATCATTTAAATTATCCCCATGCAAATTTTCATCCCAATCGGTCAAGCCGTTTGACCGTGAAGAGGGAACAAACAAACAAACAGACTTTCGGATTTATAATATTAGTAAGATTTACAAAAAAAAAAAGATTCGACTCCAGCCACTAGGGATTTTTAATGACGCGTTCTTATACGCGTCTTCTTCTCTAGAATCGTATTTCTAGATTCAACTGACCCGGCATCGCTCGCGGGCCCACAGCTCGCGTGTCTAGCGGAGCCCCGCCTAGCCCACCTACAGTCAGCCCGGACAGCCCGCCCAGCCCGAGACCGCCCAGACCGACCGGAGGCGCCAACGGCGGTATAGTGGCTGAAAATAGCAAGAATCACTTGATCATTGCAAAGAATCCATGAGTTCAAAACTCGAGTTCGTAGTTCGAGTTTCAAAACGTGAAACATCAGCAAAGTTTTTCAAGGTTTTGTTCCGTGACGGTTTAGAACTTTAGAGGAATAGTTTGAGAGCAAAGATTGTTTAGTTTGACGTTTTCTTCCCATTGGTAAATGTCCCGTCCGATTCCAACTGCGACAAGACGTTTTATACAATTTTCAAACAATTGCCTTTTAAAACTCCATAGTCCCATGTCTCCGAAACAAGTCATTTTAGGACATCATGTGATGGAATGTATTCGGTTCGTTTAGATCTCCTCTATCTAAATATTTATAGGTTTCATTGTGCAACAACATATTTATTCCACTATGCCAATATTTAATGTCGCCAATAACTTTGTTGTGTGAAGGTTTAAAGGCAAAAAATGTGTGGTTTGGTTGGTTCTTTCAAGTAGTTGGGGTTTTATTTCGCGATAATGTGATTTTCGAAGCCTACGGACGGTTTTCAGTATTAACCCTTGAATAACTTTGTTTCCTGATAGTTTAGCGCTATGGTTTGAAGGCAAAGATTTTTCGCAACAAGCCATTTTATAGAACTTTCGAATAGAACTTTCGTTTTCTTTTAAAACTTCATAGGCCCATATCTCCGAAACGAGCCACTTTCAAACATCATGTGATGATTTGTTTTCCGTTTATTTAGATCTCGTCTATCAAAATAAATCGTGCAACAACATATTGATAAAAAACACAAGATGGATGCCGTCGACTATGCCAAGACCCATACATGGATTTAAGTTCTCGTTTGGAGGGTTAGTGTCGGCAGCAGTTGGCAGGCCGTGAAAAAATTGCTAAATCTATTTGCAGTAGGTATGGTCAATTGTGGTTTATGTACTGTGCCGACTCCAAGTAATTTGATGCTTTAGCAAACACCGGGCTGTCGAGAGGAATGCAACCGAGAACATCGTGATAATTTGAGGATGAAGAAGTCAAAGACAAACGAAACAAACAAACTTACCAGGTGCAGCGTTTTTCTGTAACGATTGATTGACCAGTTGCCTCTTCAAAACGTCCGGTGTCACGTCATCCTCCTCATCAGAATCGGTCAAGCCGTACTTGCTGAAGTGTTCCACCTGAAGACAAAATTTAAATTTAGATTAATATGGCGGAGATAAGATCCAATGAAATCATACCTACAACTACAAAAATGACATGTAACATGGAGTTATAAATAAATTATTACTATATCCTACTAGTATCATAAATGTGAAAATGTGTGTGATTGGATGTGTACTGAACCGATTGCGATGAAACTTAGAATACAAGTAGTTGGATACCGGAAATAACACATAGGCTACATTTTATCCCGATATTCCCGCGGGAACGGGACTTACGCGGGTGAAACTGCGTGTCGCAGCTAGTGTATACATAAATGAATCAGATCTGAGTGATTGACTGAACTATATATCAACACAGAGTCCAAACCACTGGTCCTAGAGATATGAAATTTGTGTGAGATAAGTGAGTTCTTTGTAATGTGTAGGTATCAACTAAGAAATCGTTTTTGGAAAAACCCGCGGGATCTAGTATTAAGAGAATATGGTATAATAGGACCCTGGTATTCTGGTCAGTCATCTGGTGTTTTTGGAATTTGGTATAATGGGAACATAGGAAAGTATTAGTGGTATACGTACTGAACATTGAGATACCATGTACTGAGCACTAGAGGTGAAATTTTAAACATATTACTATGTTCCTTTTATAGGAAACTGGCAGCATCGTTTTACCCGCGTAAGTGTCGCTCCCGTGGAAATATCGGGATCTAAAATTAGCCTATGTTACTCCTCGATAGCGTAGCTTTCTATTGAAGAATGATTTTTTGAACTCGGCCCAGTAATTTCGTATTCATCCTAGAGTCCTGAGTGAAGCGTGGATTAAGACAGGCTTTATTAACATAGAAATAAATGAATCTTATTTGTTTGTTTATACGGATTACATCGGCCGTGGTCCCTAGAACACCCATTCTACAATCACCCTAGAACACCCATTCTACAATCTCCCTACTCACCCTGAAGACCCAGCTGCCAGTCTGCGGTCTGTACTCCACGAACTTGGTATCATGTTTCTCGCACACGCGACGCAACTTGCCCTCGTAGTCCATCTTCAGTAACCTGGGGAAAGGGACGAGTACAGACGATATTACAGTACACAGCCTTACTTAGATTTGACTTCTATTTTCGCGATGTTCGATTGTATTGAAACTTATTTTCCCGATTTAGTCGCGTTATCACGTGAAAACGGCATTGCAACAATGCTGAAAATATTAAAAATAACGTGATTATCCGGGAAATAAAGCTTGTTCTTTTAGTAGTACGTCTCAAATAGTGATAGAGTTAAAAGACGATTCAATGTGATCAATTACACTATTGTGTACAAGCATCATAATGAATAATAGAAGTTTATGCACAGAGGTACTAAAATAAAATAGACTACAAAAATAAGCATTTAATTAACAACAAAACAATAGATTGATGCTACGTGTATAAAATATAATACAAAAAAAAAGAAAAATGCTATTTCTTTTTCTTTTTATAGGTGTTATGTCTAAGACGCCAGTTTTAAATCGCCAGTTCGAACGTGATTATATCCTCTTTGATCACAGTCTTCATCCCCTAGGCTTATTTTGCGCACTTTATATCCAGAGACTGTAAAGACCAGCTTTTTTTTTGGTTAAATAAAGTTTGTTGTGGATGTGTAAATTTATTTTTAACTTTTGAGTTGTCAGGTCGCCCTAAGGCTTCTAACCGAAAGGGTTTGCCGGAAGACCAGCGTTGTGGTTTCAATGCGTAGCCGTAACTTATGCTGAGGTTACCATTATTAGCAACACACGGCTCCTTGGACTGCGATTTTGTTTAATATTGTTATCTTATTATTGTTTTCTAATGTGTCGTGTGTTTTGTGCTAATAAAAGTTTTTCTATTTTATTATAACGGTGCGCTAACGACTGCTATCAGAGACAAGAACCGTGGTGGTGTAGTTGTTCAGGTGTAGTGTAAGTTACCGGTCGGGGTCGGCGATGTGCGTGCGGTCGGTCTTGTCCCGCGGCCACACGCGGTCCAACGTGACGACGGCGCGCCGGTTGAGGGCGGAGCCCACGGGCGGCTTGTCGCCGTCTTCCGGGTATATTATCACTTCTTTGTTCAGGAAATGTACTGGAACCGAACAATTACAACTTTTACTACTAAATAAAATAAATAAATATTGCATTACTTACCACACAGCGCTATCTAGCCCCTAAACTAAGGTCTAGGCTTGTACCATGGGTACTAGACAACGAATATACTACATATTATACTTTTTTTGTTTGTAAATACATACATATTATGATACATAGAAAACACCCGAAAACAGAAACAAACATTTATAGTCAGCAGAAATATTTGTTCCCGGCGGGAATCGACCCGGCAACCTTCTGCGTCGCAGTCGCAGTAATATCAGTAGGATATAAGTAGAGTGCAACTTACCTAAGGAGTCGATGTCGAGCCCCGCGACGTCTATCTCCGTATCGTAGTACACGTTACCGTAGTTAGTGCGTCCGATCGTGAGGTGTGGGACCACACACGACCCGTCACTCCGCATGTAATCTACACAAACGTCAGATATGATGTCATCCATTTTTTTCTTCTAAAATATTACGAGGGCAAGCTGTCAGACTGGAAGTTCGCTTAGCGCCTAGAGCCTAGATAATGTTCGTAAATGAGACCTTCTTTTCGTTTAACCCTAAAGCGCGACGCAAAGAAGGATTATCGTATTACGTCCACGTTCGGGTTACTTCTATAGGTGATTTGATAATAAGAACCCTATTTTTTTTCTAGACTTTGACTTACTAAAAAAAAGCTTGCGGCAAACAAAATGGCGATATCATGTATTTTCAGAAAATCACAAATTGACAATCAAGGTGACACCACAGTACTAATCAAGGCCTAGGGCTCAGCCGTATGGAAACTACCTACAAATGGTCGGAAACGGCTCACTCACACAAAAATGCGCGTCGACGACACCTCTAATGAGGTTTCGCGGTGAAGTCAGTATTGCGTGCCGCGTCACGACTAGTGTGCAGTTTTCATACTGTGTGCGGTTTCCATACTGCTCCCTTTATGTACTGTGGTGACACTTACGGATGAATCATATTAGGGATGATTTATATTAGACCGTTTCCCGGCCGTGCCGGGTCCGAGCATAGTTTTCTGTTGCTCAGCCGCCATTCGCTTGCTACAGACCCATCGACTGCTCGCCGAGCAATGGAAAACGATGTTTTATATTAGACAGGCACTCGGCCGAGCTTCGTCGTCCATCGTTCGATCGGTCTGTTGCAACCGAGTGGCGGCCGATCTAATATGATTCATCTCTTATACTACCCTATACTTATGCTACCCTATACTTATACTACTCTATACTTATACTATACTTATACCTTATACTATAGTTATACTTTCATTATACTATAGTTATACTCTATACTCACTGATCATCTCGTCGAGACTGGGTATGGTGTAGTACCCGGGGCGGGTGCAGCGCACGCCGGCGGGGTGCGGGGGCGGGGCCGCCGCGGGCGGGGGGGACTCCGACGACACTGGACATTCATACATATTAATATTGCACGACGTTATACCCTGCGCAATCCAGCCCTAAACTGAGCACTACGTGCGTACTATGGGTTCTAGACAACGGATATACTACATAATGTACTTTTGTTTGTAAATACATAGAAATCACACAGATCAGAAACAAATATTTATTATACACTGAGTCATGGCCCATTGTCCTGCTGCAACACACACATGTTGTATTTGGTCTAAGACGTACCTACCTCCATTTTAAGGTTGATATTTTATGTTTTTGTACGACTATGTGTGTGTAACTTTAGAACAATAAACTTTTTTCTATTCTATTCTATTTTTCAGCATAATTACTTGCACCCGGCGAGAATCGAACCCGCAACAGTCTGCATTACAGGCATTCGGCCGACGCGCATCAGTAATTTGGTGTTTTAGCGAATCCCGGGCTGTCGAAAGGGGTGGCCAATATATAAATATTGAATATATTGAAAGACATTACACACAGCACTATAGCCCCACTAGCCCCAAACTAAGCACTAGGCTTGTACTATGGGTACTAGACAACGGATATACTACATATTATACTTTTTTTTGGAAATACATACATAGTATAATAATATATACGTTTATATAATATAGTATACGTTTATTTATCCCACAATTTACAAATACAACTTAATGCAGGTAGGTACAAAAAAAAAAAAAACTTATAAATGCGGTACTTAATAAAACTTAATTAAGTCAGTTTGCAATTGTGGGAATCTGGTGTCTGATGTAGGAATGAACCTGTTTCACAGATCACCAGGTTCCCACCTCTGGAAAGGTTGTTAAATAAAAATGACAAAGAGGGTACCCAAAAATAGTCGCTCACAACACCCATCGGTGCGCACTGCGCATGCGCAGGTAACGTAAACAAGTAGGTTCATCGGTTGGTAGGTTAACAAAGTGTAACAACAAGTGCTCTCGGTGTTTTTGTACAAGTGTAAAACTTATGCAGGAAGCGGACGAATGGGTGATACGACATACTGTAGGTATGACGTGAGATATTAAAAGTTTCAATTTGTTTAAATTAACTTATTTAAATAACATAGTTATTAAAAGATATATAGGAACTTATATATCAGTAATATTACAATAGCGTATGAATATTATAGTGCATAAAAACTATGTTTACTTAACATATACGTTTGTTTTTTTTTTTTAATGGAATACGTACTAGGTATTAAAAGTAAAAGCTTATTGTTTATCTATGCTTATTGGTTGTGTAATGAGTATACGAGTTTAGATGGAGGGAGTAAGTAAGGACTCCGTGGTGTCGTAATCTTGTTTCGAGAGCCAATCTTTAAGTTTGTTTTTGCAAATTACCTTGAAATTTTAAAAAATACAAAGTTTTCTATTAATTTTGTTATAAAGGTTGACACACTGATAGTCAAAGAATTGTGTAGCAAAAGTTGTATTGCATGTGATGTTAAATTTACAGACTATATCACTTCTACGCTTAATGACAATCGTATCTGGATTATACGGTATATTAGAGTGTTGTGTAAGAACGGTATTAAGAATGTATAGTTGTCTTACTGTAAGGACTTCACATTTTTCACAGTATCATACACAGTAAGACACTCAGAGAGATACAAATATTTATTTTTAAGCATAAATATTTGCACCCGACGAGAATTGAACCCTCAGCCTTCTGCAACCGGAAACATCGTGCGTGAGGATGAGGAGATTAAATAAAACATTATAATAACCAAAGACACCGGATATCTGATGGGCGATCGTCTCAAGGGTTACACTTCGGTTGGTACAACTCGACCCGTCCAGTTGGAATATGCCTGCGATTATTCAAGATATATACCAGCTAAATTTAAAATCCCTGTCTGTTATATCGTAAATCGTCGATTGTTTCATGACAGATGAATTTTTTTTTTGTGTAAGGATTGTAGGTGACTGTGTTCCATGCAAGTATCATAGTTACATAGTTACAAGTATCCTAGTTATCATAGTACTTTTATTACTTTTTTTAATATTACTTTGAAATTTATTAGATATTTCTCAAATTACATACATATATCAGACATCGGTTCTGGAAACCTAGAATAACACATAGGCTACTTTTTATCTGGAAAATCGCGCGGGATAGGGACCTTCGCGATGGAAAGCGCGGGGCGTTGCTAGTAAATTCATAAAAATATCGAGAAAAGTAGCTAGCGCGATTCAGGTACCTACCGGTGGCGCCATCTGTTATCAGTATCACTCACCGCTGAGCGAGTCGACGTTCTCCTTGTCGTGCGAGACGTGGCTGTACATATGCGAGGTTCGAACCCCCAACTCTTGCACTGAGTTCTCTTGGTCCACGGCCGAGGCGAGAGGCTTGCGCAATGGTTTAGTTGTAAGCCTGAGGAAAAATAACATCATACTTTTGAAATAAAACTCATATTTTTAATCGCATTACTTTTATTATATTGATATTTTACGTCTATAACTGCCGTTACAAGGCCTTGCCAGATCAGGGCAATAGGCAAGGGCAAAATATTTCGATAGCGTGATTCAGGATAACAAGTGACTTACCAACTAGCTCTCCGATCAGACTCTGCTGGCAAATCCTTGTCCAAGTTGGGGTAAAGGCGCGGGGTAGGCTCGTTGTCTATTGGCCTCTCTTTCTCGCTCCACGGTAACTTGGAAGAGCTGAGCCAGCTTCCTTGTCTCTCTTTCGATATTTCTAAACCTGTAATGAAATATATAAATGTTTTAAAAAAGAGTATGGCATAAGACGCAAAGGTGACTGTATCTTTCTCGCTCGGTGGTCCCGAGTTCACCCGATCGAGCTTTTTACCTTCAAAGCGTGACGGATTAGCTTAAACTTACTACGAAAAAGTCTGTGGGGGGTGCACCAAAAGTTATTTCGCTTCAAAAAGCGTGGATTAAAAGTTTCAAGCAAAATTAGATGAAGAAAAAGCCTTTATTTAAACAGATAGATATAAAAGATTAGTACCTAAATCAATGTATATAATACTAATGAACTGATTTGGCTGAAAATTGTTGGGGAGGTGGCTTAGAACCAGGAGAAGGACATAGGATACTTTTTATCCCGATATTCCCGCGTGAAGCACAGCTAGCAATAGATAAAAGACTTACTATTACTAGTGTTGCCATCTGGGAAATCTAAATTCTTCCTGGCTCGTTCTATTTCATCTACCCGTTGAGAGTTCTCTTTGTCTGGCTGGTCGCCGTTTGTTACATCGTTACACGGAGCATCCTCTTGTGACCTGAAACAATAGTGGTTTAAACATATAGTACAATATGTAACATGTAAGCCCTTTTAAGCCGAAAGGTGGTTGTTCTAGACGTCTAGGCGAACAACTTTTGTTCTACGACTTTTGAAAATTCAATTTTTTTTGAAAATTTTGAGATTATGTTTCACTAAAAAAACATAAATAAAAGGACAACATAAGGTCAATGACCTCGAACTCTCAGAAACAGCTGATGTTCAAGTAAACTTTACACCTAAATTTTTCGAAAAGTACTTCGAATTTCCAAAAGTCGTAGAACAAAAAGTTGTTCGCCTAGACGTCTAGAACAACCCGCTTTCGGATTAAAAGGGCTTACCAGTTACACCTTGTATTTTAAGATGGCGAATTGAAGAATTAGTAGATTTGGATGTCAATTTATTTCAGTATTAACAAAACATACGGTAACGATATTTTGGTATTTAATTTATCCTTATTTTGCTTTCATTTTGTTTTGTTTACACAATTAGTTACATTTTTAACACGAAAAAAAAAACAACTTTTAAAAAAACATGGATTTTCATTGTACAATAAATTAGAATATATTTGAACTTTGGTTTTTCTATTTAGTTACTTTTACAATACATAAAAAAACAACTAAAACATGGATTTTCATTGTGCAACGAATCAGGATATATTTGAACATTGGTTTTTCTGTATTGATTAGTAGTAATCTGGACTTCATATACAGTAATACAGTTTTACCTATTAACAATATAAAGTGGAGATAAGTCATCATAACATTGGATTCGATTCTTTAATGAAAATAAATGTGTTATCCATCACTCACCTGTTATTATGGCTGTAATCTTGATCGGGCTGCTGTTTCGGTCGTAAGACAAGTCGCTTCCGACTCGGCTTTAACGTCAACTTGTCTTCTAGGGACGGGTCTGATTCTTCTAATCCGTCAAATAAAGATTTCTGTCGTACAAATATATTGCACATTAATGTTTTTTTAAATTTAAAATAAATCGAATCAAACATTTACCCCCTTATTTATAAACACTAATTATTGCGCTGCATACTATGCCTCGTTTTTCTTTTACTGTCACATGAAGTTTCAAAGTTGACAGACAGAGATAAACGTCACATAACTTAGTCATGTGTAAATAATATTTTATAGGGAGCTATTTATTATTACTATGAAATTTATTAGAAAATTTGTAAATATGTATGTTGCGCCTTTGCTACTCTTTCACGCACAAACTACTGAAACTTAGAACATGGATAGCTAGAGACCTAGAATAACACATAGGTTTCTTTTATCCCGATAGTCGCGGTGGAACCGCGGGGCGCAGCGTCATTAGACAAAACTGAACAGTTCAAACTGCGCAGTGAAATCTAATGATCCATAGCCTGCTTATTACACTTGTAAAGGTTTGGAGGTACGAGGTGGCGTGTATCTCCAAAGGAAAGATCTTCCACCGGGCAGGTAGGCCGCTGGACTTATCTCAGAAAATTAATAGTGCGATTCAGGACATCATACTAGTAACGCCATCTAGTAGGTACTGCGGGCGTCCGCCACAGAGGTATGTATACTGACCCGGTCGGTGTGGTGGCCCCTCTCCCGCGTCTGCAAGTGCGACCCCCCCACCGGCGACACCCTGTACGCGCACCGCTCGAGGACGGCACTCACGGCGCTCGGGTTCGTCGGCCTCAGCACGTCCTCCGCTGTCGTCGCTGTAACCGAAACAAAAGTTATAGAAAAAGAGTTGTTAGCGGAGACCTCCCGGATTTAGTAGAGATGAGTTGTTGGTTCGAATCTCGCTCAGCATTTACCGTGTGTTATGTTTTTGTAATGTTGTTTTCTTTTAAAATATTTCTATGAAGGCTAAAGGCTAAAGTACTCACAGGAGTCCGGCAAGAGGTCCTTGAAGAGCGGCGAGTCGCCATAGGGCCGCGCCGCGAGGGTCAGTATCTGGTCGTGGACGTTACCGCCCGCCGCGCTGCCGATACCTGGGCTGTGGGGCACACACACACACGTCACTATCATATTTAATGGTACATTACTGCAGCGGCCGGCAAGAGATGCATTGATGGACGAACGTGTGAAGTCCATCAATGCCTAGTTGCAGCCAAGGCTAGTACTTTTCCCAATAAAGCGCGGAAATTAATCTAAGTAGTACAATTCAGAACTTTTATTTGAAAATACAATATTATTGAATGTACAATTTTTAAAATTTAAGTTTTTTTTTTCATTAAAAAGCTTTCTATGTGCAAGCCAGTTCGAAATTTAAATTTAACCTAATACAGTCATAATAAAACAGATTTTAGATCTAAAAATTTGTACTTGCATTTGCATTTGTCACTTCGGTTGCACTCGGATCAGGTCATTCAAAGAACCAATCACGTTAGAGAACAGAGTATTGTCACCTTACCGTCTTTGATGTCAACACACAAACGGAGTCTTGGCGGGAACTCGTTGAGGAGATGTGGTGCTAAATTTTCATTTTTGTGAAACCTAGTTCATATGCGTGCAAATTGAATTTCGGGGGCATATTAATCAATTTAGTTTCGTGAAGGTGTACAAGTGGAATGAAAGTGAAAATCGGTGCAAAACATTGACTTAGTGTTGTCTCCAAGGCTCCGTGAAGATTGTTTGTAAATGGCCGCCGTGTTTACAAATGATTCCCTAGACTTGACTTTAACTATGACGACTTGACTGTTTCGATGCAAATAACGTGCATAATATATTAAAATACATGACACAGGCTAATTTCCTAATGGCCATAATCGGTTCACAACCGATAAGAAATAATAACACACAAATATAAACAAAGGTCCAATAGCTTAGCTAGTAGCGTGGTGTGTAGTTTGTGTATACCTACTTCGTATTTGAGCAAGTTTTGGCGCTATTATTTGAGGTTAGTTAGTATGAAAAGGCTACTTCAATGCTTATATCCCTTTACTGATTATAACATTTCGAAGATGACTACATCTGTCGACGTCAGAATTGCAAAAACCTGGTAGTACTAGGAGTTCGCCCCGAACTGAGACCTCCCGACCCCCTATCTCCCTAACCTACCGATCCGGCTCATATTCGAACTCATACATTCTATTGACCTACTGCCTACTACCTACCTACTGTTGAAACTACGCGCATACCAAAATTCATGAAGATCGGAGCTAGGCCCATCTACACTGGACCGCACTCGCTTCGCTCATTCGGTCAATTATATTGTATGATGCAACTTACTTGGTGAGAGCACTGTTGTTAGCATTAAGGCCGAGCCCCAACGACGCGCCGCCTAATGTAGAATTGTTACCGAAGATACCGCCGCCCAGGCCCGAGTCGAGACCTGAAACACAATAGATACGGCATTATGGTCGCGGCGGGGTTAGAACCTGAGACTTGGAGAGTCGCTGTACTTGCGACTCTCCAAGTTAAAATTGCGGCTAATGAATCTATTAATTTTATAGTTTGAAACTGTAAAAAAAACAAAATAAAACTCATTTTACGGTTTTTGTCGTGTTGTTTTTATTATCAACAACAACAATGTGGCAATGCCATTACGACGTTTCTGAGCCTATTTCAGGCTTCTTTTTTTCAGTATCCTTTTAAAGACGAAGAAACGTAGAAACAGCATTGAAACAAATATGAAAATAACAAAACAACTCGATTTAAAGTCGCGGTTGCGAAAATAGAAGACATATATTATGTAATGAATAACTCACCTGTTCGGAATGTATTGTTGGCTGGTTGTTGATTGAACATGCCTCCACCTAAAGTACCGAAACCGGTGGCCGGTTTGGCTTGAAATGTGTTCGCTCCTAGACCGGTGTTCAAACCTAGACAGTACACAAAATATAAAGTCCGATCACATTAATGATAGTAGTTTATGCACCGAGGTACTAAAGCCCTGTTTTATATAGCGGGCGTCATATTGAATCCAAAGCGTACGAAGGACTCTAGAAAGTTAACTCCCGAGCGCAGCGAGGGTGTTAAAAACTTAGTTATGTACTTAGAGTCCTGAGTTAAGCGTGGGATTCAAGCGCCCAAGATAAAGACAGGCTTTATTACCGAGGCGAATACCTCTACTTTACACATCTACTGCGAGACAATAGAGGCTACAAAAATAAGCATTTAACTAACAACAAAACAATAGATTAATGATTGCATTGGTGTATGTTGTATATTTACAGCTCCATATTAATTAATGTAATGTAAGTAACAATGCTACATCATAATGACGAAACCAAACAAAAAAATAAGCATTTAACTAACAACAAAACAATAGATTAATGATTGCATTGGTGTATGTTGTATATTTACAGCTCCATATTAATTAATGTAATGTAAGTAACAATGCTACATCATAATGACGAAACCAAACAAAAAAAGTTGGGGCTTTATAGAAACCAAAACTTTTTGCCTTACCCTTCCGTCGAAATTAAAATAAAAGAAAAATAGCATGTCTAGGTGGCCAGTTCCAAAAGGCCATATGCTACTAGAACCTTAGTTCCTAATTTAAATTACTTTATGCCCTAGGTGCATATTGAGGCATATGCATAATAGGTGCATAATTGACCTTTTTGGTCAAATAAAGTAACTTTGTAGAGCAGTAGGTGTGTAAAAAAGATTTAATAAAAAAAAAACTAAACCAATCTTAGAAATAATGAAATTTTCTTTAAAATTGTGTAAAAAGTGTAAATTGTTTAATTTCGGGGATATATCAATCAATTTAGTTTCGTGAAGGTGTACAAGTGTAAATGAAAGTGAAAATCGGTGCAAGGCATGGACTTTAGCGTAGCCTCCAAAGCTCCGTAAACAATCAATGTAAAAAATGGCCCCGTTTTACAATGATTTTCTCGACTTGACTTTAACTATGACGACTTGACTGTTTCGATGCAAAATAACTTGCAAATAATACTTGACACTGGCTAATATCCAAATGGAATAAGCCATATTAAAGAAGAGGAAATGATACTCACCGACATTAGGCTGCGAGAAGCCAAAAGCTGGCGTGGTAGTGGCCGGTTTTCCGAACGCCGTGTTCCCACCGAACAGACCGGAAGTGGAAGTTATCGCTGTCCCGAAACCGCCGGCCATCGTCCCCACACCTTTACACACGAAAAGGGGAACGTTTGAACCTTAGATCATCATAGACTAGCGACGCGGTTTCACCCTCATTAGTCCCGCTACGGAATATCGGGATCAAAAGTGGCCAATTCTTTTCGATAATGTAGCTTTCTATTAATGAAAGGATTTTTGATTTCAGACCAAAAGTATCGGATCGTAAAACAAATAAATCTTTCCCCTTTATAATCTTACTCATATTATAAACGCGAAAGCTTGTATGTATGTGACTTTGTTACTCTTTTACGCACAAAACTATTAAACCGATTGCGATGACACTTGGAATATAGGTAGCTGGATACCGGGAATAACACATAAGCTACTTTTTATCTTGATATTCCCACGGGAACGGGACTTACGCGCGTGAAACCGCCGGGCGCAGCTAGTATTAGTAGATATATGGATATAGTGAATATAAATTCTAACAGTGTTCGAATTTTGTAATTACTTTTTAAAAGATGTGCGAGTAGTTTCCAAAACAATTTGAGTTTGGAATTGATGAAGCTCGGCCGTCAAAGCCGAGTATGAAATGCTTCACTGTATTATAAGAAACTGTCGAATTACTTTAGTTTGCACATAGTACTGTGGTTTCACTGGACAAATCTTACCTGCAACAGGCTTGTCTATTAGGAAAATACGACCGAACATTCGTACGTTTCCTATTGCGAACTGCGATCGGTCGGTCGGTTCGGACATTTGAGTCATTTTGACCAATCTTCGACGTTTGTATTCAAACTTTGATGTTTGTTGTAAAATATTAGATCACATCGTCGCTTTCCATCAGGTGAGATAGTGGTCAAACGCTTACCTATCAATTAATAAAAAAAAGGTTTTATCGATATAAACAGTCTATTGCCTCGAATGAATTTGCAAACTTGTTTCGTTAATACGAATTGCCCTAATGGGCAATAATCAAAACTTCTGTCAGCTTTCATTCGGAAGTTACATTTCGTAATCAACCTGACTAGTAGTTGGTCAGAAGAACGAGTCAACTCTGAAGTAGGTGTCGGAAATGTAACGCGGCGCCGTAGTCGTGTGAACGCTCACCGGTGGTGGGTCCGAAGGTGGGTGCCTGCGTCTGCAGCGGCTTGGCCTGGAACAGCGAGGGAGTCCCGCCGAAGCTCCCGAAGCCGGAGCTGGCGGGCGCCGCACCGAACACTGACGTCGCAGGCTTCGCGCCGAACAGACCGCCGCCTGACTGGGGAACACATTAAAAAAAATGATATTATTTTTTCTTATCGGTTATTTCTATTTCTTATCGGTTGTGAACTGATTATGGCTATTAGGAAATTAGCTCGTGTCAAGTATTATTAATATATTATGCTAACTATTTGTATCGAAACAGTCAAGTCGTCATAGTTATAGTCAAGTCTATGGGTTCATTTGTAAACACGGCGGCTATTTATTTACAAATATTTTTCACGGAGCTTTGGAGACAACACTAAGTCCATGTTTTGCACTGATTTTCACTTGTACACCTTCACGAAACTAAATTGAGTAATATGCTCCCGAAATTAAACAATTTACACGCATTTGCACTAGGTTTCACAAAAATGAAAATTGCTAACAAGCTAACAATGTGTTGCTAACACACATCCTCAACGAGTTCCCACCAAAACTCCTTTCTTATCGGTTGTGAACCGATAATGGTCATTTAGAAAGTAGCCAGTGTCAAGTATTATTAATTTTTGCAATTTGCATCAAACCAGTCCAGTCGTCGTAGTCAAGTCAAGAAAGTCATTGTAAATGGCGGCTCTTTACAATGACGGTTCACGCTTTCTTTGGAGACAACGCTAAAGTCCATGTTTTGCACCGATTTTCACTTTCATTACACTTGTACACCTTCACGAAACTAAGTTGATTAATTATTTAATTAATTTAACCCCCGAAACTAAACAATTTACACGCATCCGAACTAGGTTTCATGAAAATTTAAATTTAGCAACTTATCTCCCCATCGCGATCCTGTCAAAACTCAAATAATAAAAACATGAGCCGTCACGGGACGGCTGACAGATGTCTTTTTATATAGCGTGACGAGGCTTCGCCACGGCTACTTTATCACCCCACCGACGATAACGTCAACCCCGCCTTTAGATGTTTCACATCAAAAACTTTTAAACTAACACGATTGGAAGTTATAATAGTTAAAAAGCAAAAGAAAAAACGTAGAAATGTGAAGTGGAGTTCTAAAGCGAATTAAGAAAAAAGCGAACTCATCCTATCCACAAGAAACAAACGTACCTGATTCTGTAGATTAGAACCGAAGCCGAAAGTGGAAGTGTTTGTACCAAAAGCCGGCGCTTGCGTAGTAGCTGTCGCACCAAAAAGGCCGGTTCCTGGAATATAAATAATAATGTTTATTTGTATAAATTTATATACTAAAATACAATTGGACCTAAGGAGGGGTAGGTGTCAGGCAGTCGGTCGCCCGTAAAAATACTGCCGAATCTATTTGCAGTAGGCATAGTCAACGATGACTTACCTACTGTGTCGACCCCAAGTAATTTGGTGTTTTAGCAAACCCAGGGCTCCCGAGAGGGATGCAGGCGGGAACATCGCTCAGATAAGAAGAAAAATTATAATAATAAATTGTGTGACCAACACACAGCGCCATCTAGCCCATGGTAAGCTACTAAGCTTGTGTTACGGTGACTAGACAACAGATATACTACTTATATTTATTTTTCTTTTGTAAATACATACATATTATACATAGAAAACCTCTATCTCCTCTAACAACACATACCGGTTTAAGTATACGATGTCATGTTTATTTATTTATTTTGTTTTTTTTTAATGTTTTTTTTTTATTGTAAATGTTTCTTTTGGTACAATAAAGTTTTATCTTATCTTACCGGTAGCAGGTTGTGCTCCGAAGGCAGGTTTGGCAGCACCGAAAAGACCGGTCGTGTTGGTGTTGGTCGCTGTGGGAGCCCCGAACGAAAACGCATCTGAAAACATGTACATTACAATAAAATTAAAAGAAATAACCAACCAACTCAAATTATATGGAAAAAGCAATCGTTTGAAAAAATGTTCCACGCAAACGGTGGTTGCGGGGCATAAAACGATGATTCGACCGCTAGTCTGTCACTAAAGATCATCCGCCATTGTTCGAATGCAATGGCCCTGACAATGAAACCGGCAGCTCAAGAGACCTCGTATTCAATGACTGTTAAACTCGACGGTGCCGGCTTCAAATGCATGCAAATCTACGCAGTCGTTTTCACCGCGCAGGTTATTCGTTTGCGCATGAGATGTCACAAGTATGTATACTCACTGGTCTGTCCGAAACCTCCGCCGCCACCGAACACGCTCGGCGCAGTCGTCGTGGCCGCCTGCCCGAAACCAGCTGCAACAAGGAACACAAGTCAATATTCATCACAGGACTTCATACCGCAGTACATATAGGGAGCAGTATGGATACTGCACATACACGTACACACTAGTCGTGACGCGTCACGCAGTACTGACCTCACCGCGAAACCTCCTAAAGGGACCGTCTCCACGAGTGTTAGAATCGCGGCGATAAACAATCTCTATGAACAGCGATGTTATGGATGATTTACATATATTAGACCGTCACGGGTCCGAGCTTCGTTGTCCATCGCTCGGCGAGCAGTCGATCGGTCTGTTGCAACCGAGCGGCGGCCGTGGGGGTATTCAGAGGTTCGGTCCGAATCCGATGCCGGAAATGATACCTCCATCTCGCTCAGCGCGATTCAATAAGACCATGCATGTCAAGACGATCTTTGGTTTCATACCGATGCTCTCTGAATGCTACTGAACACTACCGATCGATAGTGTTGCTGATAATGATCAAATCTGATAATGCCATTTTAGAATTTCTTCTATGGTTTTCGCGATTTTGCATAATATAACACTTTATTTACCGGGTCTAATCGCGCTTTATTCATGATTTTTAAACAAGCGAGCTTTCGCCAACTTTACAGTTGGCTTTTTCAAGGTAGAAAATCATGAATAAAGCGCGATTAAACCGGGGAAATAAAGTGTTTTTATAATGCCATTTTAGTTTTTGTTAAAATCGGGGATGCCTCTCAGCATTTTTGGCCATCACTTATAGTGTAGGATATCCCGCTGAAAGCCCATCGAGATAGTTCACCCCGTATATATATAGATACTGACCGGTGGGCTGCTGGAAGAGCGGCTTGTTGTCCTGCTGTTGGAAGGCGAACACGCCGGCGGCGGAGCCCTTGCGGCCCGCTGTGTAGTCCTCGAGGCGGAGCTCCTCCAGCGATTTACCCTCGTATTCCTGGTGGGACAATCAATCAATCAATATTTTTCACGATATTCTCGCAGATCAATCGCGTAAGTCCCGTGGGAATATCAGAATCAAAATGTTAAAATGAATATGTTACTTCCTAACAATCCAGTTTTCTATTGATGAAATATTGTTTTAAATCGGTCCAGTAGTTTCAGAGCCTTATTTGTTACAAAGGTAAAATCTTACCTCTTAAATAAAGAGTCTTTATAATATACTAGCTGCACCTCGCGAAGCCACCCGCGTAAGTCCTGATCCCGTGAGAATATCGGGATCAAAAGTAGCCTATGTTATTCTCCGACAAAGTAGCTTTCTACTTTTGAAATCAGTCTAGCAGTTTTGAAGTCTATTTGTTACAAACAAATATATATACTTTTCTCTTTATTATAATACTAGCTGCGCCCCGCGGTTTCACCCGCGTAAGTCCCGATCCCACGGGAATATCGGGATCAAAAGTATCCTATGTTACTCTTCATCATTTAAACTATCCATATGCAAATTTTCATCCAAATAGGTCTAGCCGTTTGACCGTGAAAAGGGAACAAACAAACAAACAAACAGACTTTCGGATTTATAATATTAGTAAGATAAGTAGTAAGATTAGTATAATTTCTTCTATGGTTTTCGCGATTTTGCATAATAAAACACTTTATTTATCCGGTTGAATCGCGTTTTTATTCATGGTTTTAAACAAACCGAGCTTTCGCCAACTTTACAGTTGGCTTTTTCAACAAGGTCAACCTTGCTCGGTTCGTTTAAAACCTTGAATAAAAACGCGATTCAACCGGATAAATAAAGTGTTTTATTAAGATTAGTATAGATAAAGTTACCTTCATGCACGTAATGCAGTGATGTTTGATATTGATGTTCTGCGATGATCCGGACTTGACAATGACATCCGTGCCCACCACCGGGTTGTACTTGACGTGAGCGGAGCCCGACCCCGGGGCTGTGGCACCGAACCCACCTGCAGTCACACGGAGAGGCAACAATTATATTGAGTTATTACTTATTACAGTTTTATTTTATTTATAAAATGTTCCCACACTTGGATGACTATTTTTAAAAAATGCAAAAATTCACACCCGACTCCGGACTTGAACCAGCATCTCTGACATTTAGAGTCAATGCGCTACCAATCTTGATTAAAACAATTGAAATTGTTGACTTTCGAAATTAGGTAATTTGATGTGAAATTGAAATTGCAAATGAAATTGAAATTAAAACTGTTGAAAACGCAATTGAAATTGTTTTAATCGAGATTTGTTAGCAACAGAGTTACGTCATCAGCTGGCAGAAAATTGTACACAAGGTGAATATCAACCGAGTATTTTGTTGTGTATCATCTAACAATGACCGGGCACTATGGAGCTCGAATTCAAACTTGCACCTGACAGGACTTGAACCTGCATCGCTGATATCCAAGTCAACACTCTACCAATTACATTACAGGTGCTCGTCTTATTGTGATGAAATTATGGACTGCATCTCTTCTTTCTCTTTTTGGAAAGCATGACTTTAAAAATAATCATCGAAAATACGTAATACTTAAAAAAAATACAAAGTTAAAACTTGCTTCAACAGACCTGCAGTGTTAGAGAATAAGCCTCCGCCCCCCGCGAGCGTGCTGCCCTGCTGCCCGAACAGTCCAGAGCCCGTAGTTGCGGTATTCCCGAATAGGCCCCCGCCACTCGATGTGTTGGTCGGAGTACTGCCGAAACCGAATCCTGGACGAAATACAAAAATAGTCAAGTCGTCGTCGTATGTAGACAAGTCGAGGGATTCATTGTATATGGCAGGTATTTGCAATTACAACGCTAAAGTCCATGTCTTTCACTGGTTTTAATTTTATTTATACTTGTACACTTTCAGAAAACTAAATTGATAAATATGCCCCCGAAATTAGACAATTTATGCGCATTTGAACTAGATTTCATGAAAATGAAAATTTAGCAAAACTTCTCCTCGACGCGTTACCGCTAAAACTCTCAGCAATTTTAATGAAACGGTTTTACCTTTCCAATAAAACCAGCATTGTGCTCCGAGCCTTGTTCAGGGTGAAGAGTGAGAAGCTATTGCTGACATTTTACTGAAAACACGTTTAATTAGTAGCTGGCATGACTAAATTCCTCTATTTCTTGACCTATTTCCTGTAAAGTTTCCAAGTTTGCCGCCAGGTGGGGCGAGTGACGCGAATTTCCGCTGAGAGCCGCTGAGAGCGGCATCGACATTTTCTTGTCATTGATTCTCACCAGGTAGCAATTGAAATCACCCTGAACAAGGCTCGGAGCACAATGCTGGTTTTATTGGAAAGGTAAAACCGTTTCATTGTGCTCTTCACCTTGTTCAGGGTGAAGAGTGAGAAGTGTCTGGTATCACCTGGTAGGTATTTTAAGAGGCAAACAAACTTGAATAAAAGCTGAAATGTAAGCAGCAAAAATTAAAAATTTAATGTCATATCGAAGTTTTTGTAAGCTGAATTTAGGTAAACTACTTTGTAGTACCTGCCCGTACTTGGGTAATCCAATACCTAATTATATGTCATTATGTAGTATAAATATCTTAACATAAATAGCAAACCAAAACGATTGTTACATATTATAAAGATAAAAAGTATTATTAATTTACCAGTAAGACCCACTACTACAATAGCATTTATTGTAAAGAATAGACAATGTTATAATATTTTAACATTGAAAATAGATTTCGATTTGATGAGAACTGATAATACGTCTTCGCATCGAATTAAACGAGAGGAACAATTAATGCCTTTAGAAGGCATCTGGACAAATACAAAGAATATTTTAAGATTCAAAAATAGTTAAATAATAGCTGAACTTATTATATTATTATTTTACATTACACTTTGATTAAATAAATATATTAAATAATAACATATTAATAAAAGTATTAGTCTGTGTTCAATTCTCAATTGACAAATAAATATTGGAACATTACATTACCAATTTAATCAAGTCATCGTGGAACATCTCAGAACTTCTTGCGGTGTCGTGTATAGCTGCAAAATCATTCTTATTAATTCTTACCCAATGATCAATATATCATGTTTTCTATAATTAATTGTGTAAACACATCTGAAAAATTCGCACAGAAATGCCTATGCGAATTGTCCATTATCCCATGATACTCGTTATTCACCGTGACAAGACTATCGCAATCGTCTTCTTGTGAGTTAAAAGGTTATATTAGACAAAACAATATTGAAATCCTAATGCGATTCGATTTTGGAAACACGTGCAAATCTAGGTATCCATATTGTCGACAAAACAGTTTACATCGACATCGACAATCGTCGTGCCATTCGGCTTATGAATTGGCAGGCGTTTCGTAGCGTTAAGTTGTTATGTTGCCCCCCTTCTTTTTTTGTTCTTCTGAGACGTACAAAAACAATTCTGTTTCGTCTAACTATGGAATGTAATGAAAAATATTTTACATTCGGGAATTTGGAGTTTCGTAACTTTTTTCCGATATATAAGCGTTTCCAAAGTAAAAAGGGGTGCTATTTTGTAATGAATGACCATCAGAAAATTTCAAGTTATCCAATGTTTAGGGTCCAGTGCGACAGAGAGATTAGTATCTCTATCGTACCAAAAAAATCTGTTTGATTTCTGCAAGTGATTGGTGTACAAAGTCCTATCAAGACATTGGTTTAGGTCAAATCTGTTAAGAATTTAGCCAGATCTATTATTTCGGGTTTCAAATAACAAAGATAACAAATAAGTTCAAGCAGGCTTAAAAAACTTACGTCATTATCTCAAAAGAAGTGATGCTTAGGCGGTTGTCCAACAGATGAAGATAAAACGCCATTGACAATCAGACAAACCTCCATCAGGAACCTAAAGAAAGTGTTAAGTAAGTCGTTGTTGATCAGAGCGTCTTGTTAAGGCTCAAAATCTCACAGGGCCCGCAGAGGGCTCTGCTCTCGAGATCGAAAAGCTTTAAAGTACCGAGGTGCGTTCAGATGCTGCAGCTAAATAGCCGAGCAGGTGAATGACGAACTCTAATCATGAATGACGAACTCGATGGGAAGAAATATTTACTGATGTTCGTACAGCCACCGCCTGCTGAAGGCGTTATGATATTCGGCAGGACCGTCTCAGACATCAGACGTCACGAAGATTGAGTAAAAAAGATGAGTAAGACAAAAAGAAAACAGATTCATCCGTGTTGCTAGAGCCACCGCCTGCTAAAGGCGCTATAATGTTGGGCAGCTCATCTTAGCTCTCTGAAATCCAACATCACGTACTAGAGTACCTACTACGCGAGGTTGTTCAGATCTAAACAGAACTATGATTGTTGGTAGATCAAATTTCTGGAACGTATTACAGTAGTCTCTGCGATTTTCCCGGCGACGAGAATGCAGTTGAATTGACCCAGTCGTCAAAACAACTCTTAAGCAAAATCAGTGACGGAACGAACTTTGTGCGTTCGCTTTTTAAATTAGAGAATAAATAGAAACTTATTGACTCTTAATGTAAGCCATGATATGCTTTTCATGTAGGTTAAAATGACAGGTTATTTTTAGCTGTCATTCTCATACTCCCGATTGATAAACGGGTCTAGCAGTGCTCCAACGGTAACTAGAACGCAGTCGGGGCTACTGTCATAAAAGACGCCGTAAGCAAAATCAGTCACAGAACAAACCTTGTGCGTTCGCTTTTTGAATCAGAGAATAAATATAAACTTATTGACTCTAATGTAAGCCATGATATACTTTTCATGTAGGTTAAAATGACAGGTTATTTGTAGCTGTCATTCCCACACAGCAGTGCTCCCAAAGGTAACTAGAACGCAGTTGGGGCTACTGTCATAAAAAACACCGTCCAGAAGGAAGATGAATAAAGAAAACTACACTTAGTCTTTCCACATGTCGGTAATTTTGGTTTTTATTTCGATTAAAGCTGCTGAAGCGGTTGCTGAAACCATCGAAATCTGTATTATCCTCTGCAGTAAATACTGTAATTCGATCGAAGCTGAAGCTCGTCTCGAAATTTCAGTATTTTTCTTGTAGGTACCGGTACTGTGATTCGATCGAAGCTGCTGAAGCTCGTCTCGAAATCTCAGTATTTTTCTTGTAGGTACCCTCAATATAACTTAAATCCTAAAAAAAAAAAAATCTACGTACGTTGTTTGTTATTTTAGCTGCTGCGAATTTTTGTAATAATTCTTATATCGTGTGGGCCTAAAAGCTCCTGCTTATGATCTACAAAGGCAGAAGATACGATGATCTTCACGCAATTGATTAATTTACATTCACATAGAACTGTGCTTATGACATGTGTAATTTTTACTTGCAGGTTCAGAAGAAATTCAGTATTATATTTAAAAATATTAAGATATGTATACTACTATACATCATCGGTTCAACCGTTTTAGTCCGAAGGTCAATAAGGAGTCTGTACCACTAGAAACACTTATATTTTTCAACTGAGATTCTACTACAAAATGCGAAACTTTTCAAGACTATTGAACTTTGCCCGGACTTTGAAGGTTCCGATAAATATATTTAAAAATAGATTTTCGAAAGAAATGAATACAAGACTTTAAATATATTTCAATTTTACAAAATATTTAATAATAGCTTTGTAGTTTAAAAGTTGAAGGTATGAGCTAAACAGTTACTAGTAAACTAGTGTCGAGTGGACAAAAATAAATATAAGTAGTATTTGATTTCAAACATGAAAATAGGAGTTTAATTTGAGATAAAATAAATGTTATCGGGCGGAAATTTTCATTTATATCAGGTTCATTGAAACCTTGTAACTACAGCAATCTAAGGAATGAAATGCTGCAGTTTTATCCGGCATTATAAACAAATGTAGCTACGAATATTCTCAACTTAAGCCTAGCTCAAACTGCCGATCTTAAACGGCCGCGCGGCCTAAGCAACGCCAGGCGCGGTTACTACTGGGATAGATGACGAGATATTTTGTGGCAAAAGAAATGACCCTCTCGAGCTCCTTCGTGCCTCGGTATGCGTCAACGTTGTTATATCAGGTAGCAACCGCCCCAGGCCAAGTTACAGGCCTTAGGGGGACATTTAAAACTCTAACACTACTAAGGTGAGCTACACCACTACATAAAAAGAATATGATGAATATTCTTAGTTCTTACTTTTATCAGTTGTAGGTTAGCGAGTTTAAAGAAAAATCTTAGTTTTAGTTGTAGGTAGGGTAGGTAGTAATGTAAAAATCCCATTTTTCAGTTGTTGGGATTATAATCCACAGAAAAATTTTGTTATCCAAATTGTAGGGTAGGTAAGTAGTAACGGAAAAATCTCATTTCTCAGATGTACCTATATCAGAGGTAATAGAGAATTATAACAATAATAATGAATTGGAAAACATATTCAGACTTACATGACTTTTTTACTTTTTTATTTTCTACAACATTACTTTTCGAAGTGCACACGTTTTTTCGGTATGAGCTGCTGTAACTCTTCTCGAAATTACGGTGCACGCGATTCAGAATCGTCGATTTTCGGTAGGAGTTGCTGAAACTCTTTTCGAAGTTACGGTGCACGGGATTCAGAACCGTCCGATTTTCGGAAGCAGCTGCTGAAGCTTTTCGAAATATCGGTACCGTAAGAACTACTCGATGAAGAAGATCTCGATGACTTCGGCGACGTTTTGCTGTCTCCTCCTCCAGTGTGCTGTCTATTCTTCTCCTCCTGTGTCTGCCAGCTTCTAAGTTCAATCTAGTAAAATAAATCTGCAACAGAAATACCTTACTAATTAGAACAAAGTATAGTCAACGTGTTGACAGCGCGATGTTCAACAACGCAATGACAAGAAAATGTCGATGCCGCTCTCAGCGGCTCTCAGCGGAAATTCGCGTCACTCGCCCCACCTGGCGGCAAACTTGGAAACTTTACAGGAAATAGGTCAAGAAATAGAGGAATTTAGTCATGCCAGCTACTAATTAAACGTGTTTTCAGTAAAATGTCAGCAATAGCTTCTCACTCTTCACCCTGAACAAGGTGAAGAGCACAATGTAAATTGTTATTCTGGTATCTCATGATGCCAGCCTATGTCTAGGTTTACTTTGTAAATAAATATTTAAAAAAATACATTCTTCTTCATACCTGCAGGTTTAGCCCCGAAGCCAGCATTAGCCTGTGTGCCTCCGAACAAGCCGGTAGATGTGTTGTTAGATCCGAACAGCCCTCCGCTGGTATTACCACCGAAGGCAAACGATGTGGACGCACCGAACGCGGGCGCGGGAGCTGCGCTAGTCGACGTACCGAATAGTCCTCCAGTGGTGTTTGTTGACCCAAACAGACCTGGATTAGGGAAATAAAAAAAAATGAGAATCGTAATAATACATCTCAGTCTACCCTTTATGGCTGCGACCGCATAAACAGGAGGCTGGCTTATCGCCTAGAGGCTAGCGAGTCACCTAACTGAAACGAACGGTTCGGAAAGTTCTCGACTGAGCACTGAGCGCTAAGCGCCCAGCTGTGTATTAAGTCAGAACGCAAGCTACTAGGCGCTATTAGCTAAGCAAGCCCCTGGCTATGCAGACGTAGCCTTTTGCTAACAAAACTCGATTGAAAGAATTGATGACTGTATGTATGCAAACAAATGACGTGAAAATTGAAGTGAATACAGTAAAGTTAAAACAATTGAAATTGTTGTAATGTCAATTGTTTTAACTATGTTACATAATCAGCTACTGGGTCCAATAGAATATTTCTATGGTATCCCCGCTCGTTATAAAAGACTACAGAAAGGGTAACATTTAAAGCTTTTTGATAACTTTTTCTCATATTTTAGGAACACATTTTTAAGTCATTAAAATTTTGATTGCAGTAAAAGTAATCTTAGGTGAAATGGGTGACATTCAGCCCTTGGCTAACAATCAACTGTTCACGTTACCAATATTAGATATAAGGTAATGTTACCTCCTCCAGTGGCCGGCTGTGTAGAAGTACTGGCCCCGAAGGCCGGGGGTGCTCCGAAAGCACTCGTAGCAGTCGCAGGCTTGAAGCTGCCGAACGGTGACGCGGTCGTCGCAGCTGAACTGCCGAACGTCGACTGCATGCCTGGAAGAACAACAGATATTTAGATAGATAGGGTGGAAGAGAGTAGTGTTGGTTTAGTATTACGTGGGAGGCTCTCGCTGCGGTTTGTTACCATTCTCTCGTAACACGCAACATGTTATGTAGTTTGTGTTTAGTTATAATAATAATTTATATGTATGTTAGTTAATAAGGTATATAATTTTATGGATTTATCAGGCGTCTATCTATATTGCATTATATTGGTTCCTTGGTTACTGTGATACAAGCTTGTGCTTATTGTAGAATCAATGTCTGATATATGTAATTTGAGAAATGTCTAATAAGTGTCATAGTTAATAAATAAATATTAAATTAGATTAGATTTAGATTCACCAGTCTTAGTTGTTGGGCCAAGTGCTACAGATTCAAATGTTATCTATCATAATAAATGTATTTACAAAAAAAAAAACACATTATTTAGTACAACTGTAGTCTACTACCAACAGTTCAAGTCTAGTTGCTTAATTTGTAGTTAGACTATGCTGTTTATTTACATAATATTACTGTAATATAGGAGAGCACTCACCAAATCCCGATGTGTTGGCTCCAAATGCTGGTTTTTGGAACATGGCGTCGTTTTAATTTTAAATCCTTATAGAGAATGGTCCAGTCCTTTGTATCCAGTAATGGCAAATTACAAATATCTCATAATTAATCTAGAAATAAATAAAATCGTTAATGTCAGAAACTTTCTCCTGCTAGCTGATTATGTAACTCTATTGCTAACAAATGTTGGTTGAAAAAATTGATATTATTGATTTTTGTGATTAAGGCTTTACAATTTCACAGATACAGTCGCTAGTTTTAAGTGCAATGACAATTTGTTTGCTACTGAATGACGTAAAGACAACAATATTTAAATTTAGCATCAATCCCATGTTTTGGAGCAAAGCCTTGAAAATGGAATCTGCAACAGACTCCGAAACATTGGATTGGCATTGCAACAACGTTGAAAATAAAAACAACGCAATTAAAAGCGTAAAGAAAATTTCAATACAAAGTAACAAAAATGGAAGAAATAACTAATTTCAATTGTTTGTTAGCAATAGAGTTACGTAATAAGGATGTTGGTAAAGGGAGGAAATTTTAGAGAAAAAAAAATTCAAACAAAAAACTCTTACATTTGCTTGCTTAAGAAGGGAAACTAGTGAGTTAGAGCAAGAAGCACAGAATTGAAACATCACAGAAGCTTTTTTTGGTAAAGCATTGTTCCTTGATTATAATTATTGTAGTAGAATGCCTTAAAAATATAAAAATTACAACTCTTTTCAAATGTCCCAACTGTGCTAAGTGGCTAATTTATATTGTACTCTCATCTTATCTTACTAATATTGAAAGTTTGTAGTATAATTATGTGACTTTGTTACTCTTCACGCAAAAACTACTGAACCGATTGCAATGAAACTTGGAATTTTAGTAGCTGGAGGCCTGAAATAACATATAGGGTACTTTTTATCCCGATATTCCCGCAGTAACGGGACTCACGCGGGTGAAACTGTACAACTAGCCTTAAATATAAAGATAAATCCCTATTATCCTTGGTCACAGCATCACACGTAAACGGCTGGACCAATTTAGAATATTATTTTTTTGGTTCTATCAAGGGATGAAAGAAATATTAAGGACGTAAGTGTGTAAACAAGTATGATTGTTATGTTACTGCTTCACGCAAAAACTAATGAACAGAATTATGATAAAAACTTGGTAGGTATGCTGTAGACTTGATATAACACATATTTACTTAGACTTTTTAAAACCAATGATATTCCCTTGGTTGTGTGAACAAGTGAAACTGCTAAGCACTGCTATTTTCTAATACTTTTCCTCATTTTCGACTCGGTGTTGTTTTGCTTTCACAATTTTTACACAACATTACGTTACGTTGTTTCTAAAACATTGAGTCATCGGTTGGGAATGCAAGAAATATTTTTGTGACACCTACCCCTTTTGCCTACCCCCCACTAAGTTTGCGATGTACGAATATTTTATGAACTTAACCTAAGTATCGAAAATTTATTTTATATCTTCGTCAACGTTTTTATTGATTTTAAAACTAATCATGAATTTTATCATAGAAAAGCAGTATTTCACAAAGAATTTTCGGAATTTCTGACAAAAATTTGTAATGACGTATTACCCGGCTAGACTAAAATGCAAGAAAGAGATTGAATTTTATCGTTTTAACTCGTAACTTTATAAAGAAAACGACGTCAGTTTTGGTCACTTTGTGATCCCATTGTTTTTTAAGTAAATTCTCGAAATTAATTGGCGCTACGCTCGGAAAACAAAACAAATATTAATAAAAATACAGCTTGAAAGTCGTTGGCCTATTCATTCTAGACGGGTAATGCAAACAAATGGTACAATTATATTATTGGTTTCTTACACATTTTAAAAAGCCGATATCTTAGCAAAGGTTCCAATTAACTTTCTCCGAAGTTCACTTCACAAAAAGTAATGTATTTTATCACTTTATAACACGAAAACAGCAAAATACACATGCGTACGATTTCCCCACTTGCGCAAAACTTGCTCGTAGACAATATAGAGCAAGTCGAGTTCTTTTTTTTATTTTTATAGTGATGAACTTGCGTTTGCGTATTTTAGTCGATTTTCATCGTTTTAGTCGGACTTATTTATGACACAGGGATACCTCTGTGCAAAAGCAATCTACCATATATATATTTTTTTAATATTGGATTTCGTTGTCGATAACTTTCACAACAATCAAAGCCTCTCATGAATATACAATATTTGTGTAATATTTATACCTACAGAGTAGGATATTCATATTGAAATTATTCGTTATTTTACAAACATAAGTTTGGGAGATGAAAAATGCTTCCTGTTCTTTTTTTTTTTATTTTAGAAGAAATAGAAACGGAAATATGGCCACACTTTTAATATGGCAGCTTGTGATTGTAAGCGCCGTTTATTTGCAATCGTCACAATTTTACTTGAAAACTTATAAGAAAACGACTATGAATCGTTCAAAGAAGCTCGATAAACAAAGGCTTTACGAAATTTTTCGGGCCTGTCGGCTTTGCGGGGCCGTAACCGGCTACAGAATGCCGATAATACAAAACATTGTACAATTAGATGAAGATGAAATCGAATTGAAAGAGAAAATACGCGATTGCCTACAATTGGAGGTAATATTAATAGTTCCTAGAATGTGAAATATATGAAGGAATTTCGTCTGTAAATATTTTCTGTTTACTATGTGAACAGTCTATCTACTTTCGCACTTTCACCAAAAGCAAGCTAACGGTTCGGCCTATTTACAAAACTAAATGCTACGGTAATTGTAAGAAATAAATAAAACATATTAGTGTTAGATAAATAACAAATACGTCAGTTATACCCTCGGAAGGCCTGGTTCAGTAGGAATATTCGTATAAAAAGTAGCCTACTTTATTCGCAAGGTTTCAAAGTGTAATCTCAATAAATCGAAATCGGTTCAGTAGTATCAGTGCCTATTTTATTCAGTTTTCATGTATAATAGAACTATATTAGTCTCTAGGGTTTCTAGAGTTTTGTACCTAAAATGTATAAACGGGACCCTTTAAGACTCCACTAGACAGTCAAACAGATGTCTGTCACTCAAAGAAGTTTAAACTAGAACTAGAATGCTCACATACAACTAAAAAGTGTTCCGCTAGGTTTAGCATGCTGTCCCTTTCTAATAACACTCTATTAGAAAGGGACACCTTGCTCAATGTAGTGGAACACTTTTTAGTTCTATGTAAGCATTCTAGTATTCTTTCTTTTCACCAGCTTTATCTCATAAACCGTAATAGACAATAGAATTTTTTACAGATGATGTATTTCTGTCACTGCTATAACAAATGATACCCATTACAGGTACACTCAGATGACAAAATGCCTCCATTAATTTGTGAAAATTGCGTCGACAAGGTGGATGACTTCTATGAATTTCTGTCTACATGTCGACAAACTAACATTAAGACCCGGAAGCAGCTAGGGTTGCCGTTACAAGTTGTTCCTCCACCACCAAAAGTTACCCCCACACCTGTAAAAGTCATCCCTGTACCAACAAAAGTTCCCGTTGCAAAGAAAGTTGTTTGTAAAGATGTAAGTTAAAAGTTTCAGTTACTTTTTCTACAACAGTTTGGTTTACAAGAGCTGGCACAAACACACCTACTTCTAGTTTTCTTACTCCTACGAATACCTGTCCAATGCTTCTTCTCATCTGAGTGTTATTCCCTGCACGCTTCTCATCTGAGTGTTGTTGTTACACAGTAAGTATTACATATCATACCTACTGCAAATAGATTTGCCAATATTATTACAGCTGACCGCCTACTTGACACCAATTATCCTAGGGACCAAGAAGTTTATCTGCCGGCTGAACTCTCCTAGTCTTCCCTAGATCCCCTGGTTGCCTTTTATGACACTCACAAGAAGAGATGGGGTAACCCTACTCATGCTACACAGCTTTTTTCTAGATTTATAAATGAAATACCCCTAGATACGAGCCCTCCTACAACGTAACTCCCGTCTAGTTTAACTAGACGCTGATCTGGGAATACGATGCTGTCAATAACAGGATTGGAAAAAAACTACCGTGCAAGGAGTGAGTAGAAGTTGCCTATGGCTTTAACGTCGACAGTTTGTGTTCGCTCCTTGCGCGGTAGCTTTTTCCAACCCCGTTATCGACAGCATCGTCATGGTAGCATAATCTTCCTGTACCAATTTATTTTAATGCCATTCATGTAGGTAGTAAGTTAAATTGATACAAAATGGTAACTACACAAGGAATGCTCTTACATCCAGGTAGATAGAACCAATAATGATATTTTAGTTGTAATGAAATTACCTAACTGAAAAGTTCCTACAATTTAATTAGCAGCGAAGTGAGGGACATTATGCAGACACCTGAGTAAATCAAGGGATTTAAACTTTTAATTCCAGATTGGCACAGACACCTGTATGCTGGGGTTGATAGAACTATCTGCTGTAAAACAAGACATCTACATCGTTGGAAAACAACCTGATGCCAAGAAATCTAAGGGCAAAGTCAAAAAGGAAGAAAACAAAACTGAAATTCCAGTTAAGGTGAAGTACTATCTAAACCTATACACCTAAAGACCACTGTCGTGCGTGTTTTTAATGTCGGGTACCGCGCCCTTCCAGCAGAAATAATTACCCTTTTTTAACAAATGTGGTTTCCTTTTAGTCAGGGTGCTTTATCTTAGACCGCATTACTATAAGATGTGAATATAGTCAAACATTGGTGAATAATAATTAATATGTTAAAAAAATATGAAATTAAATTAAATATTTTGAAAAAAACAAATTAAATGCTGGCCGCTTTAAAAAATGTGTCAAAAACTCCAAAAGTTATGATGACGAAATTCATTTATTTTTTCCAGACAGAAATCCCGCCAGTACAAAAAAGTCAAAGTTTAAAAGATATAAAATTAGCAACAGATAAAGAAACTAAAAAGAAAAGAGAAGCAAGTCCAAAACGTGCCACGAGACAGAGCTATAATGATGAGGTGCCACTGTCCAAAATACAGGTAACACTGCTGTGTAGATTTATTTATTTCCAAAGCCACATCGTTCACAGCCTAGCCCTAGAAAAAGGAAATGGAAAAGTTGTTATGTACCGATGCCCAATTTATAACATTTTTTTTGAACTTTTAGTTTGCTATCTGCAATTATTCTTTGGGCCATGAGCTGATGTGTTATGCGAGTCATATGTCATGGAGAAGGTGACCACTTCCTTTTATTTCTTGACTAGCTGCGCCCTGCGGTTTCACCCGTGTAAGTCCCGTTCCCGCAGAAATATTAGCATAAATAGTAGCCAATGCGTTATTCCCGGTATTTCAAGTTTCATCGCAATTGGTTCAGTACTTTTTGCGTGATTGAGTAACAAACACACATACTCGCAAACTTTCCGCTTTATAATATTAGTAGGATTAAAGAACTTTTTTGTACTTAGCAACATACTCTTTCCAAGATCAAAGTCCCTAGAGATTAATGTGCTTTTTTAGCCTCTCTTTACCAAGAATATTCTAGCTTTCAGTGATACAAAGTATCTTTGTAGGAAGCAAAGAGTCAGCCCGTATCTAAACCTGGACCTAAGTCTAGGAAAGTCGAGACAAAAGATGACCCACCGCCTAAAGCTACGCGAGCGAAAGAGAAAGATGAACCACTATCTAAATTGTTAAAGGTGAGGCAAAACTCATGTGCGTTTTCAGGGGTCCGGTAGCTAAAGGGGAAAAAACTGGACCCCTTTTACTAAGGCTCCACTGTCCATCTGTCACCAAGATGTATTTCATGAACTATGATAGCTAGACAGTTGAAATTTTCACAAATTAATATATTTATTTATGAGGAAGTTCAACAACTATACATAATACATATACACGATGATGTACAGATGATGTATTTTTGTTGCCGATAAAACAACAAAAACTGTTAACAGAATAACAGAACAAAATACTTAAATATTTAAGTTGGACTCCCGTACAATAAACGTGGTATTTTAGATATAAACTCAACGATACCGCGATGTATTTTCACTACTGGCGCCATCTGGCGTGATAAATTAGCGTAAGTTGCGTTCAGGGACTTCGCTTCGTCCAGTGTTTATTTTAGGATTTGATACCCAACTCTCTTTTGTATACTAAAACGGGCCCACTGTAACTGTCTGGCAGCTACAGTGCCCCCGTTTTAGGAAACCAATTATTTTAATATTTTTTGTAATGTTCAATGTGTATACAAAGTGCGGCGGATCGGCTAGTACGAAATACTTCCTTAGCTTTTAAACTAGACCCTTTATCAACGGAACGCGAGGCGGTATCGAGTTGAAATTCAAACTATTTACTGAGGTCTATGGTTTTATTATTTAGTCCTATGGTCCAAAGTTATAAATATCTAGTTTCTGAGTCTACATAATAAAAAGAAATGGACAATCTTGTTTTACAGAATGAAGTTGAGACGCCCAAACCGAAAAGTAAGAAAGAGAAAGACAACGAATCTTTCAATAAATTGAAAAGAGTAAAAGAGAAAGATGCTAAACCAGATCTGACGACGCCTCCAACTAAAAAGGCCAGGTTAGTGCATTGATCACAACCTTAACAGCTGATTTACATTGAGTTAGCGACAGAAGTCAGTGGCATACAATTTCGAACAAGTCAGTGACTGACCATGAAATTTAGAAGGCACTGACTTCTTAATGTAACTTAATGTAAATCAGCTTTAAGAGTAGATTATTGGATCAGAAGGAAGACAGTTTACAAGCCACTGTAGTAACGCTACATCGTTTGATCCTGATATTTCTGCTGGATCGGGACTTACGCGGGTGAAACTGCGGGACGCAGCTAGTGTTTAATATTATGTTTAAGTCGTGTAGCCCCGGTATAGAGTAGGGTTACCACATCCTCCCCGTGGGTGTCGTAACATGCAAGTAAGGGGTCAGATCGTCCTCAATACGCGCTATTTATATATGTTAGAGCGTCCTCACTGACGGCCAATATTCAGACTTACTATGCAAACAAATAAACTTAAATTCACACGATTTGTGAACATATTTACATTTTACCGGGTCTTCGGTCTCGTCTACGTGGAATCCGGTAATAGGAATGTGCAAGCGTCGCGAAAAAACTCCAATCGCGTCTTCTGTTATCGTGAGTGTAGTTTGTCGCGCCCCTTAGCTTTCGTGTGGTGTGACGCGTGCTTAAACTGTTTACGAACTAGTGTAATAGAAAACGTGGGTAGTGCGGTTACTCACGTACTTTAAAAATTTCTTTACCTACCCACCACCGGACAGTAAACAACGACGGTTATAAATAGAGGACGACACCCGCCGCTCCAGTCCTCTCGAGATCAAGATCATTGTAACATGATCGAAACGTCGAGGTAAGAAAATATAAAATAGTACGCGATTAAAACCCGGTAAAATGTAAATATGTTACCATGAAAACTCCTAGTATATGTTAAGCGTCCCCACCGACAGCCAATATGCAGGCATGGAGGCATTACTAAGGGGTCAAGGGGAAACTAGCAAACCCTAAGTATTCCCTGCGCGGTGACGGATTAACTACTTGGTCCCTAAGATGGTCGGTGTCAACCCAAATCTATTTGCAGTAGGTATGATCAGTGATAACTTACCTACTGTGTCGACCCCAAGTAATTTTTGGTATAAGCGAGCCCTAGGCTCCCGAGAGGGATGCAACCGGAAACATCGCGAGGATGAGAAGATCATATTTTCTGAATGTTCCCAGGTCATCAGAGCCACCAAAGCCTTCACCCCAGACGTCGAAATCTCAAAAATCGTCAAAACCATCACCAAAATCTGTGCAAACTATCCCGACCGCATCGAAACCGGCCCAGCCGGATGGCATACAGTGTCCGGCATGCATCGTCATTTTGAAAAACAACTCCGGATTCACAAGTCATATGTACTTCGCTCATCCTGTGACGTTTACACCTGACAAGTGAGTAAATGGTTCGATTCCCGACACGGAAATACATTTTGTCGGTATTTGTGTTGCGGGGTTTAGTCGGTTGCGACGTAGAAGTTTGCGGGTTCGATTCCCGCCGGGTTCAAATATTTATGCTTAAAAATCAATATTTGTCTGATTCTGATCAGCAGCCCTAGACAACATTCTTATCGATTAACGAAATCGTCAATCGACAGATTTTTTTGTATGAAATTGACTTATTATAAGTTAGCGAAAAGTCAAACTTGACTGATTGACTTTTCGGGTCTGATTGTATTTCTATGTATAATTGACCGAACGAGCGAAGCGAGTGTGGTCCAGTGTAGACGGGCCTGGCGCTTGTATCTTTGTAACTTTGTATCTTTGTATGTTTGTTCGACGATAACTTGAGTATCGTAGCTACGATCTTCATGATTTTTTGTATGCGCGTAGTTTAGGTCAATAGAGTTTATGAGTTCGAAGATGAGCCGGATCGGTAGGGGGGTTGGGGAGATAGGGGGTCGTGAGGTCTCAGTTCGGGGCGAGCTCCTAGTATGTATGTATTTACAAAATAAATATAGTAGTTACAGTAGTATCCATTAGTAGTTTTTAATTGTAAGGAACAAACAGACAGACATGAATTTTAAAGTTATATAATTTTGTTCTACTACTTTCCCTAAGTCCCCTAGACAACTTTTTTTGACCGAACGAGCGAAGCGAGTGAGGTCCAGTGTAAATGGGCCTAGCGCTTGTATCTTTGTTCGACGATAACTTGAGTATCGTAGCTCCGATCTTCATGAATTTTGGTATGCGCGTTCAATAGAGTTTATGAGTTCGAAGATGAGCCGGATCGGTAGGGGGTCGTGAGGTCTCAGTCGGGGCGAACTCCTAGTTATAAGTATAGAAGAATAGATAAATAATATGTTATGTTGCGAACAGTCTCGCGTGCAACGCGTGCCGGCTGTGGTTCCCCACTATAGAGGAGGCGGTCGGACACCACAAGAGACACTCGCACTACAAGTGTCAGCGCTGTCACAACAAGTTCAAGACGGGAGTGCTCTACCATCTGTAAGTATTACTATATATATTCAAACA
This sequence comes from Idaea dimidiata, assembly GCA_949358125.1. NCBI lineage: Eukaryota > Metazoa > Arthropoda > Insecta > Lepidoptera > Geometridae > Idaea > Idaea dimidiata. The sequence continues at coordinate 8,559,833 of OX442332.1, forward strand.
ACGGGTTATTTACCGTGTTTAAATGGACATGGACGTCCCTAACTTTCATCATCTACCCGCAATCTCAAGTCGCGTGAAAAGCCAGTTGAATTATTGACGAAATAGAGCTCCTAAAAACAGAGTAGGGTAATTTTTAATAGAATTTGTAGTTAAAACAACCTAATTTAGTTTAAAATCGTACTATATACAAACTATGTTAAAAAGTGATAATGAAATGTTAAAGAATACCTAACTATACCCTGATACAGAAACCCTTTTACAGTAAACAAAAAACTCATAAATTTACTTTACTTTACTTTTATTGTTTACTTTTTCCTTAGATAATTGACAGTTCTATTTTTGATCTAAGTTTCTGTAAAAGGGTAAGATGCTTAGAGCGATAAACATTAGAAATACGAATGTTTGTTTAGTTTCGAATAAATATAATGTATCTCAATTTTTTATTTTTACTTAAACAAGTGATTTTTACTTTTATATTTTTTTTTTACCTAGACTAGTAGTCTGTAGTAGTCTATACAAAACCATAAAAATTTAAATTTTTCGATTAAGACCCAGGAAAATATGAATTGATGAGTTCCAATTGTATTAGTTTAATAATAATAGCCTTTTATTCGGATTCCTACATTTTCGACTTAGTTCTAATAAATTCACCATCAAAATCGATCAATCTATCATTCAATTATTTCCACTATTACTCAATCCATCCGTTCGCCCTTTGGCAAAGGCCTCTCCTGAACAGTGTGTAAAGTGTTAGTTTAAAAAGTAATTAATTATGTATCTATGTCTGTAGCCACGTGGAGAACAAGCGTTGTGTACCGGACACGGAGCGACCGGACGTGAAGTGTGCGGAGTGTCGCCGCACGTTCCCCACTGACCGCTTGTTGCAGGAGCACCGCGACCGAACGCGCTGCGGCGGCGGCGACGCGCGTCTGGGAGGTGAGGTGGGCTCTACTGTCGCTGGGCGGGTTGGGTGTTTGTGGATGTTATTGTGTTTTAAAGCGTTCCGTATCCAAACGGTAAAAACAGGACCCCATTACTCAGACTATGCTGTCCGTACGTCCGTCTGTCACCGGGCTGTATCTAATGAATCATTAACCGTATTTGCCAGACTATACACAACTATTCATAAAAACAAAAATAAACAAATATTTATGGGGGCTCCCATACAGCAAACGTGATTTTTTTGCCGATTATTTTGCAATAATGGTTCGGAACCTTTCGTGCGTGAATTACACTCGTACTTGACCGGTTTTTACAACTTTTATTAACAGAGAGATAGTTACTTTCGCATTTGTAATGTTAGTAAGGATTATACTACAGAATTGCCATGAAGCACGCTGGAGGTCATACTGGCTACTAATCACCTTAATGTTGTTGGGCGGGTTGTGTGATTGTGGATGTGGTTGCGTGTTTATTTTACGACTTTTACTAATAAATTATTGTGTTTTATTACAATGTAAAACGATTTCTTATCCCTGTTGTATTGCTTGTTCAGGTAAATGCAGTAAATGTAATAGACACTACAGTCTATTGAAGAATCTCGTCAAACATGAAAGCAGCTGCGGGACTGGCAAAAGAGGTACGTAGTATATAAAAACGCAGAAACGAAAACCTTTTTTTTTAAACGCGATGAAAACCAAAATAAATGAGTTAAATTTAAACTACAATTTCTGTTTATTTTTTAGTGAGAGGATCATCCCCCGCTTGCGCGGTGATAGCGCCAGAAGTAAAGAAGGTATTGTTGAGGATGTCGGTGCGGATATCGAGGTGTGACGACCTGTTGCAGTACGGGCCGGTGGTCAGCGCGTGTACCGTGCCACATGTGAGTCTATACGATATTCTCCTCGTCCTCGCGACGTTCCCGGTTGCATCCCTCTCGGGAGCCCGGGAACATCGCGAGGCACGCTGAAACACCTAATTACTTGCAGTCGGCGCAGTCGGTAAGGCATCGTTGACTACTGCAAATAACATAATCAGCCCATTATTTTATCCCACTGCAGGGCAAGGGCCGTCTCTTAAAGGGGTTAGGCACTAAGACACCACGAGACTCTACCCCGGATTGGCGAATGTCCCATGTCTTCAGACCGTGATGAGTCCTAGGACATGTCGCGGTTTCCTTACTATGTTTTCCTTCACCGTAAGAGCGATGTTATTAGCGCACATAACTTTTTCTTAAGAAAAAGATATATGTACGCGGTCGGCCTGGATTTGAACTCCCGACCCTGGAAATTAAAGTCGGGGTATCTACCACTAGACCAACACCGTCGCACCACACTGCAAATAGAGTTAGAAATATTTAAAGACCAAGAAGTTTATCCGGCATCGCGCGGGAAGAACTCAAGGTATGCTAATCTTCCCTAGACCTTTTAGTCGCCTTTTACGACACCCACAGGAAAAGATGGCGTAACCCTATTCTATGCCGAAACCACACGGCACAAGTCTATTTCATATCACCTGCAGGTTATCTAAAAAACAACGATTGCCAACCTGTGAAATCTATTTTCTTTTTCGTGTAGTGGTGTCACTCACCTAGTGTTAGAGTTGTCAGGTCGCCCTAAGGCATCTACTTACTGAATCTCACTAATACTTAGGTATTATAAACGCGAAAGTTTGTATGTATGTGACTCTGTTACTCTTTCACGCAAAAACTACTGAACCGATTGCAATAAAATGAAATATAGGTTTCATATAATATATAGGTTAAATTATTGTGTCGTAATCCTACTATGCTACTTAATATTAAAAAATTGAAAGTATGTGTGTTTGTTACTCAATCACGCAAAAACTACTGAACCGATTGCAATAAAATTAAATGTAGGTAGGTATAGCTAGATACCGGGAATAACACATAGGCTACTTTTTTATCCTAAAATTCCTGCCGGAACGGGACTTACGCGGGTGAAATCGCGAGGCGCAGCTAGTAATTTATAACAGTGTGGTGTGGGACGGTAATATAAGTGTTATTCTAAGAAGGGCGTTATTCTAGCTATCTAGGCGAACAACTTTTGTTCGACAACTTGGGTAATTTGAAATATGTTATCGAAAAATTTGCAGATGTGTTTACTGGAAAAAACACCTGTTTAAAGTTGTTTAGTAGAAACAGCTGATTTTGAAGTAAACAGGTACTAATTTCAAAAGTCGTAGCACAATACTTTTAGACAAATTCTAATACAGGACTGGGGGTTCAGCTAGCTGATTATGTAACTGTTGCTAACAAATCTCGATTGAAACAATTGAAATTGCTGTATTCACATCATTTTCCATATCATTCCGTAGCAAATAAATTGATATTGCACTTAAAAATAGTGACTGTAATTGTCAAACTGTATACCTGAAAACGCAAAATTCAACAATTTCAATTGTATCAATCGATCAATTTTGAAGCTGAACACATTGAAAAATGCATGTACTTACTGAGCTGGAGATCTGAATTAACACATACCCTACTTTTTATCTTGATAGGTGAAACTGCAGGGCGCTACTAATGTAAGATATAATTTTCTTATTTTTCGTTACAGCGCTATGGATTGGACCGCAAAATGTCGTACCCATATCTCCCCGAACTGCGCGCTATAAAGAAGACAACTTTCAACCCTTTCCGCGCTATACAGGTCAGTTTTCTATTTAACGATCTCATCCGGCGCACTTTATATCGCCAGCGGCCATACCATGGATTTTATCATATTCTTGACATATACGAATAAAAAAATCATTAGCAAAGCGCATCATTAAAATTAGTCCAGCCTGTATTGGAAAAATAAACTAACGCTGTTTTATATTATTTACTTACAGGATGAAAACAAAGAAGAATTCGGCCCCGACGACTTCAACTGGGCCGATTTTGAAAACATAGAACAAAAAACTGTCAAAAAGCTGAGTACTTTGTGTCTAAAAGTTATATTTTCTGCAAAAATGCTAGGTGACAAAGAAATACTAGACGAAATTGAAATCGCTAGGCGTTTGGCACTCAAAAAACGTATAGATAGTATTATTTTTAAGGTAGACGATGCTAGCAGTACTAATTCAGATAGTATATTAGATATAAATGCTGTAGCAAAGACCTTTGATGTTGTTAATAACGAGGTTGGATCTGAAGATAATGAAAATCACAGTGATGTCACCGTTCTTGATAAAACATCTCACACAGGAGATGAAGATAAAGGTTCTAATTCGGAAGTTGATGATTCCGATAGAGATTTAATTAACAACCTTGAAAATTCTGAAAATCTAGAAACAGATGATAGTAATTTAAAAAATGAAATGTTAAGTAGCAATATTTTAAGCAATTCAGATGTAGATATTAACAAAGTATGTAATACCAGTAATTTAAATGTAGAAGAACCAAGTGATCAAAAATCAGAGCTAAATAAATCACTTAGGGATGATGTCACATGTAATTTAGAAGAAACTGATTCAAATCCGACTGATATAGTTAGTAATATAGATATTATATCTGAAGAAAAGTTAAGATTTGATAATGTTAGTTCTAATGTTAACCCCTCATTAAATAATACAGAAAATAGTACAAATGATGCAACGAAAGCAATTGAAAGTGATAGTTTGTCAAAATGCGATGTGAATCATTCAAATGAAAAATTGTTGGTAAACTCTACAATTACTGAAAATACAAGCCTTAGTAGTAACATTGTAGAAAATAATGAAACCAACATAGATTGTGAAAACACTGTTAATAAAAATAGACCACTTACTGATTCTGTCATTAATTTTAAAAGTATGGATGGTGACGATGCTATTGATACGCCATGTGGTATTGAGATTGCAAACCCTGAAAGTACAACTACTGTCTCAGATAGTCTTGAAACAGTTTCGAAAAGTAAAACAGAAATAAACAATGAACATTCTGCAGACTCTTCTAAAAATAATCATGACATTAAAAATACAATTTTAAACACAAAAAATAATTCGGATGACGATCTTGTACCAAATAAAAATGAAATTAAAACGACATCGCCACAAAAAGCAAATAAAAGTGTTGATTTTAGTGTAACTGGTATTTTAAACCATGTTACTTCAAAAACAGACACAAAACAAGATGTTATGACAGGAAAAGACAAAATCAATGAAAATAATGAATTATCTGAAAATTCATCACTAAATATATCGTTATGTGACAAACATAACAGTACCAATAGTAATTCTATTATTAATAATGAAAAACACGACAACATCAATATACAAAACACAATAGGTGATGACTCAACAAGTTTAAATAGCATATCCACTACTTTTACAGAAAAAACTAATGATAATTTAAGTTTAAATACAGATGGCGCTAAAGTAGAGAAATCAGATAGATATAATGAAACTTATATGAGTGAAGAAGAAAATAAATTAATGGCAGAATTAGATGAACAGATCGGTGAGACGAATGATAAAATTGATAAGTTAAATGAGACTAGGGACTTGAATTATGATGGATATCAATTTGACTAAAATATAATATTATAATTGTTGATTTATTTTTTAAAGTGTTTGAAGATTAATTGAAAATAAAATGCTTTTCAAAAATTAGCACCTGTTGTGCAATTGATCAATTAATAATCAATTTAGTTTCGTGAAGGTGTACAAGTGTAATGAAAGTGCAAGTCGGTGAAAAACATGGACTTTAGCGTTGTCTCCAAAACTCCGTGAAAAATCTTTGTAAAAAAAAATTACCACCGTTTTACAATGATTCCCTCGACTTGACTTTGACTATGATTACTTGACTGTTTCGATGCAATTAACTTGCAAATGTTATTACTAATACTTGACACTGGCAAATGGAAAAGCCATAATATTAAAAAGAAGAAGTCACGTGCGAGTCGGACACGCACACGAAGGGTTTCGTACCGTTATCACAAACAGCACGTTTTTTGTGTGGGACCCCAATGAAATATTTATTATAAGGATGATTTATGTTAGACCGTCTCACCCGGCCGAGCTTCGTTGTCCATTGCTCGGCGAGCAGTCGATCGGTCTGTTGCAACCGAGTGGCGGCCGAGCAGCAGACAACGAAGCTCGGTCTAATATAAATCATGCCTTAATCTGTTCTTAGTTATGTGATGTTATAGCGGCAACAGAAATACATCACGAGACACGGCTTGAAGACAGACAGGCGAACAGTGGAGTCTTAGTAATAGCAAAAAAAGGTACCGTCTCAGGGTTTTGTATTTTGTTACCCTTAGTAGCTTACCATGTGGCTAGGTGGCGCTGTGTGATGTTCACAGAATTTATTGAAATGTAAAATTCGCGTACGTAATTTTGTCTAAGGTTTTCGCGATTTTGCTAAATAAAACTCAATATTTACCGGGTTTTACTCGCGTTTCTTTTTCGCTAATTATTTAACTGTAAAGTTAGCGAAAGGTCGGTTTTTTAGTAATAATGCCGTTATTAAATAAAAACGCGAGTAAACCTGGTAAATGTTGTGTTTTATTCGCATACGTTTTAGAAAATATTTTTTCATACTTAGTTTTGTACATACTTACATAAGTATTTAGCATTACTTTACTTACATACATAAGATTTAACTTTTAAGACACATTAATTTTTTTATTCAATAGTTATTTGAAATTAATAAAATGAAGTTTACTATATTATCTACATAGTTTTTATTTCTCCCTTGTAGGTAACTTTTTTGAAGCAATATTATGGAACATGGTATAGCCAGTAGCTAATGGTCATCAAGTCGTTACTCCCAGATTGAGTATTGATACGTTGTTGGTCCGAATCCCGCTCAGCATCGACCGTGCGTTGTGCTTTTGTGGATGTAATTTTCCTTTGAAACATTTCTATGGACTCCCAGTACATTAAATAAATATATGATATAAGCATTGCATAATACAAGATGATTTTTTCCTTTAAAATATTTCTAGTAGATATGCCTTGAGCAATAAAAAGAAATAACGAAATATAATATTAAACTCAACTCACGACTAAATTATGTGACGTTTACCTCTGTCTGTCAACTTTGAAAGTTCATGTGACAGTAAAAGATAAACAATGCATAGTTATGCAGCGCATTAATTAGCGTTTATAAGTAAGGGGGTTTTCCTTCGTGGGTTTACATATTTAACCACAGGATACTTTAATATCTTCTTACTAGTCTGTGCACAGGATTCTAGGCTCGGAACACGGACCATTTGTTACTCTTTCACGCAAAAACTACTGAACCGATTGTGATTAAACTTAGAACGTAGACAGATGATGATGTAATTTAGAGGTAATAAGGAGGAAAGATTTGTTTGTAACGAAAAGCCTCTGAAACTACTGGAGTGATTTACAAGAATTCTTTCACTTATAGAAAGCTCGAGAAGTAACAGAATTTTTAATCCCGATATTCCCCACGAGGGCGGGACTTCAGGACGTAACAGGTAACCAATAAAACAAGAACTAAAAAATTATTTCATTTTATTAAAATTGTAAAATTGATCTGCCTTCACTTCTCAGTTACTCTTAAAATTCATAATGGTTAACAAAATAAATGTAAACATCGATCCGGGCGCTCGACGAGGCGACGCGACGCGACGGCAGAAACAACGACACCTGCAATAGAACACTATAATGATATCTTAGCAAATTGGCTGTCCCGGCGCACTGTGTATAGCCTTTGGTCTTGATTTAGGGTTCTGTATACCCAAAAGTTAAAAACGGATTCCTGCGATGCAGAAAGTTACGGGTTCGATTCCCGCCGGTATCATATGCATGTATTTACAAAGAAACGTATATGTAATATCCGTTGTCTAGTACCTACATCATAGTTCAAGTCCAGTGCTTTAGTTTGGATTTAATTAAATTGCGCCCTGTGTAAAGTCGTGCAATATTTATTTATTTTTCTAAGACTCCACTGACAGACAGTTTTCACAAATGATGTATTCTGTTGCCACTATAGTAACAAATACTAAAAAAAATCTCGATTTTTAAAAAATGGTTCAGAAATTTGTTTGTAATTTCGAAATGACAAACATTTGTCTAAGTAGTACTATAAATGTGAAAGTTTTTGTAAAAAAATATGTTTGTAATAAACGAATATGTTCGATACTCTTTCACGCTAAAGCTACTGAACCGATTGCGATGGAACTTGGTATGCAGATAGCATGAGACCTGGTTTAACACAGGCTATATTTTATATTTTATCCCTATAATCCGGGATTGGGGCTTACGTGTAAAACCGCGGGGCGCAGCAAGTTACATCTTAAAAAACACTCACATTTACTCCACGGCATTCACATCCATATTGACATAACTGGCCCCCATATTTTCTCTATGCCTCGCAGATACGACATGCCTCTTCGCATTCTCGCCCTCATCCAAATCCCCTTCGCAGACACCACAGCGAAGCTTCCCAAACTCATAATAATGATACTTATTTCTTCCCAGCATATTTATATTATGCTTCAGCTCCAGATAGAAACGAAAAACGCTTTCTGTCGACGGTTTTACAACGAAATGATTAGCGTAGACAAGATGGGTAAGGAGCGAGCGGATCGAATTGAAAACTCCTAGACAAGAAATACAGTTAAATTGCGCTCCTTCTTTGTGCAGTATGTAATTGCCTTTCATATAGACACTGATTATGTCACCCTTGTTGGCTTTGTACTTAGCTTCAGCCATCAACGTTTGGTGTTCCACGGATGCAAGCACATGTTTGACTGCGGTTGTCGCGTCACTGACCCCCTCGCTGCATAGATCACAAACTCCGTTTTGCAGGTTTATTTTCTGGGTTAAAAGAAATTCTGTCCCATTTTCAGGGAATAAAGCGCAACGGATGATTTTGGAAATAGATTCGTAATGGGCATCGCTTTCGAAGTGATCTACTATTGCGGCGAAAGATGGCAGCGCGACGTAATCAGGGCAAACTGAACAGATGTAGTAATTGCCGAAACTGGCGTAGAATTCCGATGGTCGGCAATGGTTCTTGTAAAGCAACGACAGCTTTCTCGGAGCGGCGTTTCTCAGATGCTTCTTCTGGCGAATGTGATTAAAGAGCACCTGCCGAGGTCCTTTCAGAGTCATCTCGCAACAAGTGCAGTAATTGCCAATTTTTCCAGAGGGTTTGATAAAATTTTCAATGATGACGTGATCGTTTTTGTTCTGCGGCTTGCCTGAACTAGCTAAGTATTTCGACCAGTTCAAGTCTTTTGGTCCCCAGTCTTCAGGGAAAGAACCGTCCGTGCTATCTCTTTTTAATTCTGCGACCAACTCGTCAGATAATCTGGCAAGGTGCTTATCGTCTAGAATATGTAGGATTGTCAAGTCGATCGTCTCCAAATTCTGGTTGCAGAGATTGCATTGGAATCCTTTTGTATCTGATATGACTTGATGTTTCATAAGAAAAACACTGTTAATCATCTTAATAGTCTTGATAGATGGCTCAGAGTTGAACCCCTTAAATGGGACATGATTGTCAGACTGTAAGATGCAAGACAAGTTATGAATGTGCGTCTCACTAAATACATGGTTCAAAACGCTGTCGTAGTGAAATCTCAACGTGTAATACTCGCATGCAATGCAGAAAAACGCAAGCTTTCCTGTGCGGTCGTCGACCAACGTCAGCAATTTGTGATCAGTCAGCAGTTCCAAGATATAACCCTCAATAGGTCCATAATAACGGTATTTCTTTGTTTGGGTCTTGGGTTTTTCTCCGGGGTCATTTTCGTCGGCTTCAGTGTTCTTATTTGCGTCTGCCGCAAAATTCTGGTACACATTGTCTCTAATACTCATTATTATGGGCGCCACTGAGCTTGTCTGTGACGTAAAATCAATCATAGTTACGTCAAAAGATAGTTTATCGTAAGATTCTTGATAGAATTTTAAGGCGGCCCCAATCGTGGCTTCGGAATTATCTGGCAGATGTTTTAGTAGTGCAGCGCTGAGTTTCGTCGATAGGTTACGCTCCAGCTTCTCATTTGTTTTGACAATCGTCGACACATCGATTGTCGTCGTCGTCTCCCCGCATTCCATAGCGGAAAGTCTTCGTGACATATTTGGCAGGATTACCGGTTCGGATACGTCCACGCTTTCCCTCTTCATCATTTTAGGTTTAGGCTGATGGATTTCTAAATTAAAGTGCTTCTGCAAAGATTCCATAAGTGGTTCTTCGTCGTTTAGTTCGATTTCGACGTTGCAATCCGTGCAGATGTGAACTTGTTTAGCGTTTTCTTTCTCCGCTGTCAGGAGCTCCGCTTTTAGTAACTCTGGGACTTCGCTGATCGGTAAGCTGTTGAACCTCTGCCGTTGCAAGTTGCTTTTCTTCTCAGTTGTAAAGATGTACTCGACGTCGACATATTCACGCTTCTGCGTCAAAATCTTCTTATGCATTTCGTTTAAATTTACTAAATACTTTTTTACAGCCTGATTGCTTTCAGTCAACGGGTGGGTGATGATGTTGCGGAAATGCTGATCTAGCTTTCTCGCGTCATCCAACGTGCGGAAAGAGAGGACGGTTAGGTCCATAACTCCTTTTGTGATGTCTTCAATTTGATCTGTCATCCTTGGCCGAACCAAGTTTAAGGAAAACCCAAAAAAACTCTTAACTCTGTTGAGTTTATAGAGATGGGATATGAAAAATTTTGTGCCCGTACTAGATCGCCGAAAAATTTGTGCGCGAAAATAATAGATCGAAAAGGTACTTCAATTTTGGAATTAAAAATTAAATGATGGTTTTAATTAGGGCATATCAAGATCTGAAACAAAAGATAAGAACAATTAGACTAATGTGAAATATAGATTATATATATAGACACGTGTACGAGGTATGTCTGACCAGACGACGACGCGACGCGACGATTACTTTATTTTTGCGTTAATCCATATTATTCAGGATGATCTAGCTATACAAGCAACGCATGAACGCAGCCGCTTCTGCCGGTCTTGTATGCTGTGCGGGATAAGCAACGGCAAGCGCGGTCATTACTTGGAAGGGTCCGATTTGTGAGAAAAGAATATTTTTTTTGGGCTCCCCCATGCTTTGGGACGTGAAGCAGTCGGTCACTTTTTCGTTTATTACTTGGGTTCTACGGGTTAGGAATTGGATTTTGATGCAAAGTATACCACGACGTTCCTTGAAAATGGAATTATCCAATATTGAAAACCAGATTTCAATCGGATTTAGTAGTTTTTAATTGTATAAGAAACAAACACAGACAGACATGAATTTAAAAAATTATATAATTTTGTTCTACTACTTTTCCCAAGTCCTCTAGACCACTTTTTTTAAATTTACTTCTACTGTACAGACTTTTTGTCCTCTCTTTCTTTATTATAAGTATAGATAGATAGAAAAATGCTTCTTTGTTCCATAAATTAAACCCTGTGGCTTGATCTCACTTGCCGCAAATTTTAAACGCGAAAAGTTGTATGAATGTGATTTTGTTACTCTTTCACGCAAAAACTACTGAACCGATTGCGATGAAACTTGAATACCGGAAATAAGACATAGGCTATTTTTTATCCCGATACTCCCGCATGAACGGGACTTAAGATGGTGAAACTGCGGGGCGCAGCTAGTAAAATATAATAAAAGCAATCTACGTGTTTAATCCAGACCTTCAGTTTTCTTTGTACGAAGTTTCATTGAAATTAGTTCAGTAACTATTGCGTGACTTAAACCAAACAAAGATCTAAACTTTCACTTTATAATATTGGTGGTATCCTAGTAGTGTCTCATAGTTTTTTTTAATGTACCTGAAGCAAATGAAACAGAAGGGCACAACTAGTTGGTTACAGTTTATCATTGAGTCATTGAAATTTGTTTATTTTCCTTGAATTAACTTCCTTATTTATTGTTTAATATACTTAATATTTTTAGCATTTGTTACATTTCTTGCTACTTGTGGTGTATCAATAATTACATTATGTAATACTAGTGCCGCGGTTTCACCCGTGTAAGTCCCGACCCGTGGGAATATCGGGATCAAAAGTAGCTCCTTCTCGGTAATGTAGCTTTCTATTCTCGAAATAATATTTAAAATCAGTTCAGTAGTTTTGGAGCCTATTCATTACAAAAACAAATAATAATAAAAAAATCCTTTTTATACTTATTACTTTAGACCTTGAAAAAACCAATTGTAAAGTTGGCGTAAGCTCGGTTCGTTTAAAAACATGAATAAAAAAATGAATGAATTGGTTGCCTGGAAGAGATCGCCCATAGGCGATAAGGCCACCCTTTGTACCACTTTAGTTTTTAAGATCTAATATGTAAGTTTGTTATAATTTGTGTTTTTGGTACAATAAAGTGTTAATCAATCAATCAATCAATGAAACGCGATTAAACCCGGAACATAAAGTGTTTAATTATGCAAAATCGCGAAAACCATGGAAAAAATGATTACTTTAGAGTTAATATATGAGGGGTATTCACTACTGACTAATTTGCGTAGGTAGATGATATTTTTCTCCAAAGTGAATAAATGGTAGATTATTACCAAGGGGATAAAGCACTGTTGTCGCGGGTGTCGACTTAAATCGCGAGCGCAACGAAGGACTCGAGGTTTCAAGACGAGTCCTGAGTGTAGCTCGCGATTTAAGTTCACCCAAGAATAAGACAGCTTAATCACCAAGAAAAATACTCTACTTGTCGTACAATTTGCGAAAATATAAAGACAATAAATAGCTTTATTTAACATAACGTATTATTTTCAGAATATAAGAAAACAAAAACGCGGTCAATTTCTAGTCTTATATTTTTCTGCCGGATAAAGCAAAGGCATCAAGCTCACACAGCCTCGTCGGTTTTGTAATCTTATTTAGTAACATAAGTGCAATATCATAAAATTAATCACTCCTAAAAAATGCGTATTCCTTTTCAAAAAGATGAATAACGTTTTTTTTTTCAGTTATATAAAAAATTAAAATATTTTATGCCGCACTTGGCTGTATGTGTGAGACGCAAATGGCCCATTTTTTATGGAACACTAAACAGTTGCTGGTGTAGACAAACAATGACATGACTAGATTTAGTTGTTTATTTTATAAAATTTAAATGGTTTTATAAATTTTACCGATACATGTTGTCGATTCAAAATCGTTATTTTTAAAACTGAACAAATACAGAATTGATTTCAGTTCAGTAATCATTTTGGTAAGTATTCCAAACTTACCAAAATGTTTACCCCTAGAGGATAAATGAAAATAAGTACAATTTTCTTGCCCTGATCTTAACAGTTAAATAATGACTCTTGTTATGTTCGCTTTTTGTGCCAGAGATTGTGACTTTTTTGAGCAAGTGGTACGAAAAAAAAGAACTTTATAAAACAAAGTATAGAAAAGTAGGTAGTCAAAGTTCTAACTGATTGACTGACTGAACTATATAATAGCACAGCCCAATCCAAGAAATGAAATTTAAAGTGTTTGTAAAGTGTAGTTATCCACTAAAAAGGGGTTTTCTAAACTCCCACGGGATCAGGACTTACGCGGGTGAAACCAGGCATAGCTAGTAACATTACAATAAAAAAATATCTACAATTGACAAAACAATTCAAATGTAACAAAAAAACACTGGAAAAACAACTACTCACACATTAGAATATATTCAATGTAACACAAAGTCATGTATAATGGATGAATAGCGAGATAATAATCTAAACACAACGTTGAAAGTAAAATGTCGATTACAATTTCATATTTTATCTAATAGGTACCCACCTACTATCCTACTTCTTAAATGACTACTACCTACATATTATAAAACTCAATTTTGTATACAAAAATGAAGAAACACAAGCTCAATTTTGTAAAAATAGGCATCATAAATGATCTAAAACAATATTTTTTAGCACAAATAAAGTAATTAGTAAAAATAAACACCAAAAACATGAAATTTCTAAACTATTGGGCGGAAAGTTGTGGTTATAATGATGTCGCACTATAAATTATATTACACTCATTTAGGAATCATTTTGTTATTTATAGTTGAATACAAATGGTTATTTACCTGAAACTCTTGAATTTGTGCATGGTAGCGTAAAACGCTGGATAGAATTTACGAAGTACGGGCAGTAAAATGATGGTAGCATGACATGACAGACTCAAAGAAAATGTCATTTTGCTGCGTGATTTTTCCGCAGTGCTCGGGGTTACCCATTTTTAAAACTTCCCCTAATTCACGTAAAGTATAACCTTAGGTAATCACTTTAGGTAGTTAAAGTGGCAGAATAATTCTCTCGCAGATCGGCATGAGGCGGCAGCAGTCAGATAAAAATAAAGACTTAGGCCCTGAATACATTTTCGCTTATTAGCATGCTACAAAAATAAGCATGCTACTAGCGTACCTACAGCACTCACATACATAAATTTACGCATATCTTCTTCTTCTTTAAAATGGTTTTCCTTTCGGACATCTGCCAGTGTCGAGTATTATCAATATTTGCAAGTTATTTGCATTGAACGAAACAGTCAAGTCGTCATAGTTAAAGTCAAGTCGAAGGAATCATTGTAAAAAGGGGGCCATTTTTTACAATGTTTGTGCACGGAGCTTCGGAGACAACACTAAGATAAAGTCCATGTTTTGCACCGATTTTCACTTTTATTTACACTTGTACACTTTTACGAAACTAAATTGATTAATATGCCCACGAAATTAAACATTTTACACGCATTTGAACTAAGTTTCACAAAAATGAAAATTTAGCAACACATCTCCTTAACGCATTCCCGCCAATGAATTTTGATTCGGTGAATTTTTTTATTGAAAAACTGAAATCACCACATTTTTTAATCAAATTTCAAAAAACCATTTGTACGCTTATCACTACCTACGACGTCATGCCGGCATTTCTAGGGTCTTTCCTTTCTGATACTTGTTTCCCACATCAATAGTTAGTTTTCTAAGATGTGGCCGTTCCACCGTGAGTGGAATTTTTGTAATTTATTTGCGGCGGTTTCAGACGCAGTCATTTTGCATCACTCCACACATCCAGCGTAGCATCTTCATCTCCGGGACACGCAACTCCTGCTTATGTCGCTTGCACTGGTCACGTCTCACTACCATACAAAACGACGAGTCTAATGATAGTGTTATATTCTTTCCCTTCAGTTTAAACGGCATTTTTGGGTTACATAGGACACCAGCTACCTTACGCCGCTTAGCCTTGGGCACTTGTCACCGAAAGCTAAAGCGAGCTTCTGGTACATGACTTCATCATTGGCTTGGTCATAATGACCAAAGACAAACGACCCGAACCATCAGGCGCCGAATCAGATGATAGATGCTTACCATCTGATTCGGTCAACACGGTCGTTTGTCTTTGGCCTTTACACAGAGATCTGTTATTAGGAAATCGATTTGGATAGCGCCCTCCCTGTTTTATAGGTGATCAAGTAGTCGGACTTCTTTTTGAAATAAGTGTTCACGAATGCCGGGTCGGCAGTGCCTCACGTACTCTGAATTTCTTTCCCTTCCGCACTCCTACTGTTATACCCGTAGCCTTAGTTTAAATTCTGCTCCCATCTCATCCACATGACCCAAAACGATCCCCTGCGAAAACGGGATGGCCTCGTCGGGAAGTTCTCGCTGAATCTATCCCAGAACAATTTCTTATTCGATCTGGGGCGCTTAAGTCCCCAAGACATCGTCAAGCAACTCCTCAGCAAGCACTACAACCTCCCCATTTTCTCCACAAGCATGTATATCAGCTTATAGCATTCTCAATGAACCGGGATCCAGTGCCTTAGCCACAATATTGTTTTTGCCTTGCTTTTTGCCACGATATTGAATTTAATAATAATTTGGACTTTGACTGAACAACTGCTGACTGATCTCCTCATCTCGAAGGAAGAGTCTACGCTTGGTCCACGTCCGTTTTTCAGCAAGTGCACCAAGCACTAGCAGGCGAGGTTGACTAAGGCCGAAGGTCTTAGCGGGCCTCATATACACACCTCGCACCTGGGACTAAGGTAAGAGTGGACTTGGAAAAAAGTTCATTCTTTCAAAAGTTCGTTCAGAAAAAAGATCATGGAAAAAAGTGAATTCTTCTCCAAAACACTGCATTCCCTTCCGTTTAAAATTTGGAGGGGACGGAGAAGAATGCAGAGACTGAAGTTTTGACACATTTTCTTAATTTTTTCAACTACCAAAATTGTATACATTTTACAATTTAAATTGCATCCATATAACTCCTTGTCCTGAGTGACTGACTGAGGGATCAACGCACAGCCTAAACCGCTGGTAGTAGAGAGCTGAAATTTGGAGGGTGTGTCCGTTATGTGATGATGGCGTCAGATAAGAGCATTTTCCGAAATTCCACCCCTAAAGGGGGAAAAGGGGGGGAAAACCTTTGTATGCAACTTCCAAGTCGCTTGACCTACAAACTTGAAATTTAACACATGGATTACTGTGGGGTCGTAGATGAAGCACTAAACATTTTTTTTAGAAATTCAGTCCCTAAGGGTGTTAAATTGGGGATGAAAGTTTGTATGGGAATTGGTTTACCGCTTCACCTACAATCTTAAAATTTAATACGAATATTGCTGTAGGGACATCGCGTAGGTGAAGCACTAAAAAGATTTTTTTAGAAATTCATCCCCTATGCATGGTAAATTGGGGAAGAAAATCTCTATGAAAATTGGTGTACCGCTCGACCTACAAACTTGAAATTTAACACAGAGATTGCTATGGAGTCGTAGGTGAAGCATTTTTTTTTTTTTGAAAGTCATCCCCTATGGGTGTAAAATTAGGGATGAAAGTATTTATGGCATATTTTTTTTTCCAATTTGTTTTCGAGTATTTATCCGTTTCCAGTGTCGATTTCGGTTGCGATTTCGGTTCCGGCTCTCAGTTTCTGGTTCAGGGGAATCGAACCGCCCCCCGAATAGGAGAGGGGGGACAAATTTGGTTTAAACTTTTTATTCAAGAGAATTGGTACATATACCTACCTACAGTTTTGTACATACAGTACAGTAGGCGGCGCGGGATAATTCTAATTATATCCTACTCTGAACCTATCCTATCCTGATTCTATACCGATCCTATGCTGATACAGATGGTACAGAAAAACAATGGTGACGAAACCTATGCTGATCCTAAGCCGATCCTATGTTTAACCTAGGCTGATCCTATGCTGAACCTATGATAAACCGATGCTGATCCTATGCCGAGCAAATCCGATCCGATCGGATTCTTTGATTATCTTAATCGATAGACATAACTATTGATATACAAACAGTAATATTTCCTAAATGCGGGCGAAGCGGCGGGCAGAAGCTAGTATTTATATAGATTCATATTTTATCACAACACTAGAAATAGGTCACACAACACTAGGTCATTCACTTTCTTCTAAAACACTTGGAATAGGATTTACTTACACTATTACATCAAATGTTTTCTTAAGTTTATTTTAATAAAGATATTTTAAAAACAAAAACAAACTTGGAATAGAATGAGCACTCACTTATAACAAACGGGATTTCGATCACAAGAATCCAGCGGCCTTATTCACTCCCACCGAAACGAACCCGACTTTCGTTATCGCTGTTTTTACGAAACTTCTTTCCGTGCCGAAAAATCTGGATTTTGTGATTCATGCTAACGTTTCCGCTTATTCGGAAAATTTAACGACGGAAGTAACCTTTTTCCGATAAAAAATCATAAACAATTTTCATCTATATTCAGAAGAGCATTTACGGAGACAGCTATTTTTTGGTAGAAAATGGTAGAAAATATTTAAGTGTTTTTTCAATCTATTTTTCATACTCAGAAAATGCAATGACTATTTTACTTATATTCCATAAATTTAAATCCAAAAATCTCACGCGAACGGTTAATTACAAACATTTTTCTTTGATAGAATGCAAATGCACTGAACTATCTCCGTAAACTGTAAACGTAAATGTCATTTGTCAGTGTCATACAAGCGTTATTTGACTTAACCGCCTTATTCAAAGTTAGGTACTTGGAAATAACCTATAAAGTATTTTGTGGAAATAAAAAAGGAGGTTTATTAATACTTTATCAACAAAAAGCGACGTTACAACAGCGCCAGGCGCTTTTCGAATTCATTGCTGGTAACTGTTAAATAGGAAAAGGGAGGCTTTCAGTACAAAGTAAGTAAATATGTTACTTATGTATGATCTTTCGTACGCATTCGCAAATTTGAATTAAAATTTGCGAATTCATTTCTTATTATTTGTAGTCATGGTTGGCCTGCAAGTCCGATACTAGAGCGAAATCAGCCGCAATTTGTAGCTTGAAGCCTAGAGCTTAGTTTGGGGATTGAGCTGTGTATGTATTTATTTATTAATATTTAACTTGAAGAAGTATGTTTAAAGTTTGTTTAAATTGCAACATAATCTGGAACTTATTTAATAAATACATGTTACAGAACAAAGCTCGTAGCTGCCTCTGTGGACGATGAACCTGTCCATCTAGCTAGATGTTGTGATGGAAGTGGAGGTGGAACAAAGCCCACCCTCAGGGGAGAGACACCTACCAGCAGTGCCAGAGTGAGTGCAATGTCTCAGGAGGTAATAGGACCTGCCCTGCTGGCCATTGTAGAGGCTATGAATTGCCTTGCCGATGCAATGCGGGTTGCATTGCAAGGTAAATTAAAAAATAAGACTTTTTTTCAATTGTTTAATAGTAGTTATCAATAAAACAATGATAAATAAAATGAAACCAATACAATATTTTTTCTGATCATGTGTTAAATTACAATCGCCTTAATACAGATATCTATAAATTTGAACAAAAGCAATCAATAATAAAGACCATGGACTCTTTTCATTAAGATTTAACAATATATCACAGTATGTTTATGAAATATATTTTTTGAATCTTGAAATGAACATGTAAGTTAAGTCTTTAGGTAGTTTATTTTAATAAAGAACATATAAAATTAACTTAAAATAAAAAATAATGTTAGTCCACTCAAATTGATATGATATTTATTTATTAATATAAATCTTACTAAACATTTATCAAATTAATTGCACTACTGCAGAGCGAAGGTCTCCTCTTAGAGGGCAGGAAGGCACCAAAAAAGCAAAAAAAACAGATTTAGTAACTAGCCTTTCACTTCCACTCCTCTTCGGTGTAACTAGCCATGGGTGGGAGTTATTGATATCTTGAATCTCCTGAAAAAACAATACTACTTTTATTACAAGTTTCATCAAAATTGAGTTTGAGAAATACAACCTATAAAGGAGAAGCAACATCTTCTTCTGTAATAAAGATATAATAATATTATCTTCTTATATATTATCAGTCAACCTCCTGAAGCATATAGACGCTTTTCTCGCTAAAGCTCGCTCGGTCAATAAGATTTAGAAATAATTATATTCATTTTTGTTACAGTTAGAAAACAAGAAAACCAGGAAAATAAATTATAGAAAAAACCACATCACAAAAGAAAAATACAGACAGAATACTAACCAAGTAGCCATCAGGCTACTTGGTTAGTCTCCGAGCGGGCTGCATCTACAAATAAAGGCATCGTGGTCGCACACCTGAGTTTTAAAATTAAATATTTGTTAAGTATGTTAGTAGATCCTTAGGTCTAATTGCGAGGGAATGGGATCGGTTGCCTGACTATGTCTTCCCGGTAATTTACAACTTGGGGTCTTTAAGTCGCGAGTGAACAGGTTTCTTCTAGGTAAGCGTGCTAAATCTTTGACTACATCGTCGCTTTCCATGAGGTGAGATAGTGGTCAAGCGTTTACCTATCAACTGTAAAAAAAAATAAAAAACATGAATAAATTTAAATAATGCTGTTGTTTATTAATTGACTAGCTGCGCCCCGAGGTTTCACCTGCATAAGTCTCGTTCCCGCAGGAATATCAGGATAAAAAGTAGCCTATGTGTTATTCCCGGTATCCAGCTACCTATATCCCAAGTTTCATCGCAATCGGTTCAGTAGTTTTTGCGTAAAAGAGTAACAACCTCACATACATACATACAAACTTTCGCGTTTATAATATTAGTAAGATTTGCTTTTTCTTTTAAATGTTACTTCTTAAGTTCTATTATATATAAATGCAGACGTTAATAATTGTATGTAATTTTTTACTTTTAACACATAGCCTTCTTTTTATCCTAATATTCATGCGGGATCGGAACTGCGGGTGCTGCTAGTTACAAAGAAATATGTTAATTGAAATTTATCTGGATTTTTT
Source organism: Idaea dimidiata (assembly GCA_949358125.1). Classification (NCBI taxonomy): domain Eukaryota; kingdom Metazoa; phylum Arthropoda; class Insecta; order Lepidoptera; family Geometridae; genus Idaea; species Idaea dimidiata. The sequence continues at coordinate 8,579,939 of OX442332.1, forward strand.
TCCTGGTTTTATTTGTGTTGTAAAATAGTTATGTAAATCTTATAATAAATAATTTAGTTAGGTAAATAAATGAATATTTCTTAATTAGTTTTTATTGCTCTAAGCATGCATGTCTACTACAAATATTTTAAAGGAAAATACATGGATAGTTATTTTTATTATTATTATTTCTAGTAGGGGACGCCAGCGCAAGCACCAGACGGGTGATCTGTCCTCTCATGTTGGGACTATTTCACCCAGTTCCCCAAGACCCCTATAGTTTTGAGTTAACTGGTAACTCACAGTGATGTTGACCCACTAAATCTACCTGTTACTTTGCAGAATTTTAACAACTGCCCTATTGTAGTGTCACTCAGGTCCCCTTCAGATAGGGTATCTGAGTTCATTATTTCTCTCCTGGCTTTAGCGTATGCAGGGCACTCTGCTACCAGGTGATAGCTAGTTTCATCTTCCAGACAGCTAGGACAAACGGGGTCATCCCTTTGTCCTATCTTTACTAGGTGTCTGTTCAGCTGGCAAGTGTCCTGTGAGGATCATTATGATTCTAATATTGTTCCTACTTAGTTTAAGTAGGTGTTTGGATTTATTTTTGTCTTTCAAACGCTTTTATAAATATCTTGGATTGCCTTAGACCATTTGTTTCTACCCATCTACGTTTGAATTCTATTTTCATTCTATGTTTAGTGACACCTTTCGTAATCCCATAGGCTATCGGAAGTCTGGGTTCGGGTCCCACAAAGGTTTCATCCGCTCCTTTTCTTGCAAGTTCATCTGCTCTTTCGTTACCAGTTATGCCTTTGTGTCCTGGAACCCAGGCCACGGTAACCTTTGCTTTGCTACCCAACCTGTTCAGAGATTATAGAGATATAGAGTTATATAAGTATCTACTTAGGTACTTATCGATAGTGAGTTGTGTGTTTGCTGCGAACACCACCCACTTATAAAATATCAGGGTGGTTGAATGTATTAATCACCTCTGATATGCTGACGCCTGGCTCATAATTAAATTGGCATTTGGTCCTCATGGCATTTGGTAATAGTACGAGCAATTACCAAGGAAACAACGCAGCTAACACCTGAAAACGAATAACATAGGTTTTTATTACTTACCTAAATTGATTTACCAATTTACTTGTAAGATTTTACTTAAAGGTGGTTAGAATATAGTTACAATGATCTCGTATATATAGGGACAGATCTACCTAATGGTTTTCAGTAGTTGGTAGGAAGGTAACTAAACCAACTCTGTCAGAGCAGTCACCAAACAATTGGGCCTCAATTATTATTGCACTACAAGGCTTAGAGCCCTTTTTTTTATAAAGTTGGGACCAGTAGGTAAATGGATTGGTTACGTCTCGTATATTGACCGATGAAGCATTATTGTCGGAGTACTTTGCAGGGCTCTGCGGCGTCTATTTCGTTTCGTAGCTCAAAATTCTCACACCAATCCAAAACCAAAGTCTCCGTGATTATGAACAAAGCGACTACGTTTAATATTGAGGCCTTTGATTTACTCCGTAGCACGTAATTTCAAGACCACTAATCCAGAATTATGTTTAAAAATGAAACAGCTTATAAAAACGGAGGAAAATACAGAAAACACACCTTAAAATTCTACTTTGTCAACTGAAACAATCATAATCCCGAATGTCGGTAGGGTTTACGATAGCTAAAACCTATCGGTAGCACTCCGAACAGATAGCTGTCAAAATAGTATATTCGTTACCTACCGTACCGAATATCGGTGGATTGAATCGGTGAAAGTGGTACTATACTCTGTGGTTCGTGTTTTTTTTAACTTTTTCCGAATTCGGCGGCGTTCCGAAGCTCTCTGAATAACCCTGCAGCAGGTCATTTTTTTACTTTACATACGTCGAATGTTCTTACAACTATGACTCAAGTGTGGCTTCAGAACGCACCCTCCGATGAGAAGAAGCCACAAGAAACTCATGGTTTTTTTTGTGATCATGTTTTACAATGGGAAGATGATCTTAAGAAGGTGGCAGGTCCATTATGGACCAGGAGTGCTCGGGACCGAACTATATGGAAGAGCTTGGAGGAGGCCTATGTCAGCAGACAAGCTGACAACCTATAAAATAATAAATTAACTGTTTGTTTAGAATTAACTACCAATGTTCAGCAATAAAGGCTATCTTTATCTTTATCTTTATCTTTATATGTTTTACAATCGTCAAAATACATTTAAATTTTTACATTTTATTACAATGATCATAATATGTTTCACACTGTCGTATATTTTATCTATAGTGGAACCGGAGCAATATTCTACTATTAGAAAAGAACAACAAACTCGTCGATTTTCAACATGAAAATCAAGTAACAAGTCAATGTTGTCAATGCGATCCTCCGTAACGAATACCTATGCTTGACCTATGATGCATTTTTTCAAGTCCAAAAATCATTGCCAGTTCTGAAAAAAAAAATACCCCGAACCATTTTCCCTAAAGATTATAAGTACGATTAGCAAATCGATTACGATTATCTTTATGTATCACGTCACTGGCAACGTGTCTACTTTTCTGAAGAATATAGAATGAACGTGATCAATTACCGTTTACTTATGTATTCTTATTTACAGTGACCTTGTACTGAAATTCGGTTTATTTATTTTCCATAAAAATGATTTTATAGTGTAATGTGTAAACATTATTATATTATTACTGAGCTTTTTATTAGTAATAAAACACTTTATTTAACCGGTTTTATCGCGTTTTTATTCATTATTTTGACCCGAGCTTTCGCCAACTTTACAGTTGGCTTTTTCAAGGTTGACTGAGATGGGGCGATGAGGTCATCTCAGTCAACCTTGAAAAAGCCAACTGTAAAGTTGGCGAAAGCTCGGGTCAAAATAATGAATAAAAACGCGATAAAACCGGATAAATAAAGTGTTTTATTATGCAAAATCGCGAAACCCATAGAAGAAATTCTTTTCATTTGTTTTTGGAATTAAAAGTCCTCGGTAAAACGATGGTAGTTTTAATTAATTGAGAACCTACTTTCTAAAGTTTTCAATCATATTATTAGAAAATTGAGAGAAATGTGGAAAATGTAGATTTGACTATGCACAAAATCCAAATTCCTCGGTTTTTTACCATATCATTTTAGTCGATTTTTTACTACACTAGCTATGTACTGTAACGCCATCTATTTGTCAAAGTCAGTCACAAAAAATCGTTGAACGCTGCGGTGCCGTGCACACTGTTGCTATATTTTCATTATTTTCTTTATATACCTAGTTTATCAAGAATATTCGCTATATTACAAACATTTGAATTAAAATGTCGACCGCAGAAACCGAGGCAGAGGATCCTGACAATGCGGTAGACCTAGAATTCGTAACTGCCGACATAGAAACAACTTGTACGATTTGTTACGCCGAATTCCTTGACAAATGCGACTTGGATATCCACGTAAAACAAGTCCACAAAGGGGGAAGTAAACCTTGCGATTTTTGTCCCGAAACCTACACAGATATGATAGATTACGCGATTCACATCCGCGACAATCACTTGCAAGACATCAGTTGTTGTAATTACTGTTCAAAGGTGATGAAAGAGTCGGGGCAATTAAGTTCTCATCAGAAGCTACATACAAGCTACTCGGACGCATATTATTCGTGCTCTCAATGCGTCGGACTGTTCTCTACAATTCGTCAATTAGAGTTACATGAACTTGTACACTCTGACGATACTTCTGACACATTTAATTTACCTTGTATGGTATATTTGTCAGCTGTACTCAACTGCAAGGCTGCCACAGTACTCCAAGCGTCTGAAGACTGCTTCTTCATCTGTAGTTCATGTGAATTCACTGCCATCGACTTGAAGAACTATAAAAAGCATATGTTAGAAAATAACTGTATGCCATTGGTGTGTGATAAATGCTCATCAGTTTTTAAAAAGAAGAAATCTTTGATCTCACATTTGCAAGATCGAAAAACTAAATGTGATATGTTTATCGAGGATGTAAAATGTGTAAACTGTAAACAGTACGTAAATTATTTGAAATTGCGAACCCATTTGAGTTCTTGTTATATGATAAAATGCATAAATTGTGACGAGTCGTTCCGAACAGTCGACCAGTTGTCGATGCATCAACAAAAAGACCATCCAAAGGCTATATCAAACACATCTCGATGCACATTTTGTAATAAGTTATTTGTTGGCAAAATTGCTATGAAGAAGCATGTTAAAAGATCCCATAGACCATACTTCCACTTATACAAATACATGTGTAAGTCTTGCGGTGCCATCTTCCCTCATCCTCAGAAACTCTTCGCCCATTACTTTGTTCAGCATCGAGAAATCCTTCCTTACACTTGTAAACTGTGCAATAGGCAGTTCCGCATACGAAAACAGTTCACAATCCACATAAAATTGGAACATAAAGGTGAAGGTTTCGTTGAATTTGATGAACAATACCATGTTTTCTTCACTGACAAAAAGCCTGACAAACCGTTTGTACCAAAATGTGTTATAACAGAAACTCTCGATACAGACTCTGATGAAGAATTACAAAAGAAGAAGACAACACCCCGAACAAAAAAATCAACGCCTCGACGCAAAGTTGTAAAATTACAACATAAGTCCATGAAATCAAGAGATAGTTCGTCGGAAGATGAGCCTTTATTGGTGATTCGTAAACGTAGTATGAGTATGAAATCAAAGTCGAAATTCAAAGTTAGAACTGATCTTTTTTCTAAAAAAGGTCGTAAACAACTTACCTGCCAAGTATGCCGAATGTACTGCTACACTTACCAAAACTATGTTAATCACATGAGCAGACATAAGAAATCTGAAAAAATTACATGTGTCAAATGCAGTAGCACTTTTAAAACTTCAAAAGAGTTAGAAAAACACATGCAATCTGAACATGCTTCGTCACTTCTCACCGAAACCCTGAAAAAAGTTTTGGAAAAACGGAAACAGGGTCCGGAACCGATCCAAGAAGAGACTATGACCCAGAAATTTTCCAAAACTATCAGAAAAGTCAAATTCGAAAAGACTTTTGAAGCTGCCAAAATAATCCCTGCACCAGAAAAAGATATATCTGTCAAGAAATTTCTGGAAAATTTTACTCCAGATGTAAATGCTGAACGTCCAAAAATCAAACTTGATTCTGCATTAACAATTAAAAAATACGAAAGCCCTTACTACAGGAAAGAGAGTATAAGAATGTCCAAATTCAAAGCACAATCACAAATAAACTTAAACAAACCAGCTCAACTCAAAATGCCACAAAAGTTTAAAGAGACAAGCGATTTTAAACCAGAGATTTCAATTTCTTTAGTACAGAAGAAGTTTGACCACGATTACGAAGTACCCGACGCAGATGATCATCATTACTTCGACGATGCTGAGAGAAACATACCAGAAGTCGCCCAAGAAGTGATGCTTGAAGAAACTGTTGAAGACAGACCACAGAACACTCCTAAAATAGTCCTTCCGAAACTTCCAATAGACTATCCAGATATACATGTCGCAACTTTACAACCTCAAGCGCCGTACTTCAAAATAACAAAAGTCACAGACCAAAAAGGACGTCGAGGCAAATCCAAAAAGGTTCCTACAGAGAAGCCTGTAAACAGCAATATTCAAACTATACAATTAAAAGATGGGACCAAATTAGTATCAACAAATCCTTTAGCTCACCTACTTGGCAACAAAAACGTCGACGAAATTATCAAACCTACAAAATCAAGCTACATCCCTAAGAATAAGATTGTCCATAACGTGCAGGGAGCATTAGTTGAAGCGCTTAAAAAACTGGATAAAACTTTAGAAGAAAGACGCGAAACTAAAGTGAGAAAACGGAAAGCTAATGCTGAGACGCAAGTAGCCAAGAGAAAAGCGTTGCAGACCAAGAAAAAAGCGAGGCTGAATTTAAATGAGTCGTTAGATGACGCTGAAACGTCTCAGGACATAATTATAGTGTCGCAGGATGCTGAAGAGATGTTACAAAAACTAGAGCCACAAGATGCAGATATAGCACCTTCAGATACAGAAATAGAGCATGAGGCTATAGCATAAAACTGCTAAAACATAGCACTATAAAACGTAGGAACGTCAAAAGGCGGAACAACGACTTATGATTTTTGAAATGTATCGCCACAGGTGGTGAAAATATAACACCCCAATATAATAATGTAACACAATCAGCAGGGTTGACACCGAAATATCCAGTACGAAAACTGTTTTACATGTATTTATTTGTTTATTTTTCTGATACCTATAATAGTAAATACTAGCTGCGCCCGCGGTTTCACCCGCGTAAGTCCCGTTCCCGCGGGAATATCGGGATAAAAAGTAGCCTATGTGTTATTCTCGTTATCCAGTTATTCCAAGTTTCATCGCAATCGGTTCAGTAGTTTTTGCGTGAAAGAGTAACAAACTCACATTATATACAAACTTTCGTGTTTATAATATTAGTCAGATAAAGTACATACCTACTAAAAACAATTTGATTCTTTATCTTGGTAAAAATAAAATGTATACCTATAAAAAGCATGGTTTCATTCAGATCGTGGTTGTATTTCAGCATTTAAAGCCCGTCGCGTCGTGGCCCTGATTCGGTAAGGACATAGCATGCGGAATGCAGGCGACGTGCAGGAGATATGTACGTTATTTCGTATTCTGTAAATGTTATTTTACTTAATTACTACTTCATTATTTAAGTAGCCTTCAAATTTAAGGGCTACTTAATTATTTAAATAGCTCCCCTTGTCCCTGAGCCAATCAGTATTAAGGAAGTTATGGAATAGGTTTTATTTTTACTCATACAACAAATCGACTTATGCAATGCTCCTGCATCCCGCCTGCTTGTCGCATGCTATGTTTTTACAGAATCGGGCCACTGAGCTCTTAATAGCGATAGTGCCGTTCAGCTAGCCGATTATGTAACTCAGTGGCTAACAAATCTCGATTGAAACAATTGAAATTGTTTTATTCACGCCGTTCAGTAAGTGTTATTGCAATGAAAACTAGCCACTGTAATCAATCACTCAAGTCGAAAATTTCAACGAGATTTGTTAGCTACAGAGTTCCATTATCAGCTACTGTTGTCGTCATTGTGTTCACTATACGAAAAGCAAAAATAAAAATACTCACACTACGGAGTTAGTACTAGTGTGAGTTTTTATCGTCAATCTACTTCGAAAAAAGAAAATTTTGAATGACTAAACCCTTATTTTTATATTATTACTAGTTGCGCCCCGCGGTTTCACCCGCGTAAGTCCCGTCGGGATAAAAAGTCCTATGTCCTTCTCCTGGTTCTAAGCTACCTCCCCACCAATTTTCAGACAAATCGATTTAGCCGTTCTTGAGTTATAAATGGTGTAACACGACTTTCTTTTATATATTATTATATAGATTTATGATGGTTTTGTCAATTATTTTGAATATAAATAATTACTAATTTCTTTACATTCATATACAGGGTTATGGGTTTCGAATCCAAAACCGTTACGGGGGTGATTTTCCACATCAAAACAAATAACTTTTGTTCTATGATTTTTGGAAATTCGTTTTTTTTTTTTCAAATTTTAAGTTTATGTCTCACTGAAAAAAGACGACTGTTTTTGAAAATAAATTCAATTTAAGTTTTTATTGTAGTAGACCAAACTAAAAGAAAGGACATCTTAAGGTCAATGACCTCTAACTCTATGAAACAGCTGATTTTCAAGTAAAGTTTACACTTAAAATTTTCGAAAACTACTTTGAATTTCAAAAAGTCGTAGAACAAAACTTATTCGTTTTGATGTGAAGAATCACCCCCTGAACGGTTTTGGATTCGAAACCCATAACCCTGTATATGAACTTCAAAAAATAACGTTTTATAAAAGAACCGCTAGAGCACTAGTTCTTACAGCACAGAGCCAATTATAGTGCGTTTTTTTCGTAAAGCTTCAAATGCACGAACGACACTAACACTGGCTGAAATCTATAGTCCGTACTTTGACTTTGCTAAGCAAAAACTTTGACTTAGACAATTTTTGGTATCTATAATGCGATCTTCGCAACTATCCAAATTTCAAATTTAGAATGTAAACCAATCAAAAATAATGACCTAAACTTTGCTTCTCTGTTACGATGACTATGAAGTTCTTTTCATTTTATTTGTTATATTTACAAAAAGAATTTCGACTAAGTATAAATTCGAATTCAAAGTTTAAGCTTAGTTTTTGCTAAGCTCCGACTGAGCAATGTCAAAGTACGGACTATAGACTGAAACAGGCCACACCTACAGCACATCTTACTTCTTACTAATATTATAAACGCGAAAGTTTGTATGTATGTATGTGAGGTTTGACGACCTCTGTGGCGCGTCGGGCGAACGCTTGGCTGCAAAGCAGAAGGTTGCGGGTTCGATTCCCGCTTGGTGCAAATATTTATGCTTAAAAAATAAATATTTGTATCTGGTCTGGGCGTATTTCTATGTATAATATGTATGTATTTACAAAAGAAAAATAAATATAAGTAGTATATCTGTTGTCTAGTCACCGTAACACAAGCTTAGTAGCTTACCACGGGGCTAGATGGCGCTGTGTGTTCGTCACAGGATTTATTTTATATTTATTTGTTACTCTTTCACGCAAAAAACTACAGAACCAATTGCGATGAAACTTAGAATATAGGTAGCTGGGACCTGGATTAACACATAGGGTACTTTTTATCCCGATATTCCTGCGGAAACAGGACTTAGCGGGTGAAACCGCGGTTCGCAGCTAGTACATAATATAAAGAAATTCGTGCACACTTCGACGTTTTGTTTTTATGTGTGCCATAGGTTTAGTCGTTTTAGTACCGTTCGTGTATTTCAAGCTAAGTATGCCGAATGCTACTGTCATCTTTGCCAAATCGTAAAAACAAACTAAATAAATACCTCAACGCAAAACATCATCGACGTTTGGTATACGAAGGAAACTTACTAAAGGTACAGATAATCGCCCTTTATTTTCAGATTTTTAAAGACTTAACTTTCATAGTTAATGCAGGTAAAATCACATTTCATATGAACTAGTTTCAATACAATAGCTAACTGCTAGCTGTTATGTGACACTGTTGCTAAGAAATTTCGATTGAAACAATTGAAATTGTTGACTGAAGCGATTACGGATATACGATTTGACAGATTCAGTAGTTAGTTTTTAGTAGAATAGCAGTTTGCTACTGAATGACGTGAATACTTACTCTTATTTCAATCGATTCATTGTGCCGTCTACGTCTGCATCCTGATTACGTAACTCTGTTGCAAATAAATCTTGATTGAAATTGTTGCATTCAAGTCATTCAGTAGCAAAAAAAAATCCATTGTACATAAAACTAGCGACTGTAACTGTCAAATTTTTATCCGCAAACGCAAAAGTTTACAATTTCAATTGTTTAAATCGAGATTTTTTAGCAACAAAGTTACATGTATTCAGATAGCAGAACATAAACTCTCATTGGGATTCTTACCATCTTTGGCTACAGTGAAATAAAATACTCCTATTGATAGGTTTAAATTTATTTGAAACTAAAACTAAACACAGTCTCTATTTACCTAATGAGTGAATGGGAGAAGGCTAAAGAGCAATGCTCAAAAATATGCACAAAAAATAAAAATTTAATAACATGACACATTTACCTTGATTAAATATTTAGAGTGTTTCCTACACTATTTTTAATCACAACGTTTTCTATAGATTAAAAGATTTTTTATTTATTTTATACAACGGGGTATTTTCGAGCATTCTTCTTTAGGCTAACTAAATCAATGTAATTTAGATTTTAGTGCATGTTTATTACTATGAGTTCATTTTTTCTCTCGCTGCACACCGGGCCATAAAGTATAGTAAGATCAAAGCGTGTTGCAATATCGATACCGTTTATCTATAGCAATAATGCGCAGTACTGCACTCGCCTAAAGGATCCATGAGTGAGCAAAATACTATTTGCACCGCTCCCACGTTTAATGACCCGGTGTGTGCAGCGAGTGAAATACTGTACTACAGAGTTATTTGAAACGAAACTTGTCTTGTATTCCCGTGTATATGGCACTTGAAACAGTATCGAAACAGTCTCTGATTCCGAGAAAAAACAATGCATTAAGACAGTACAAATATCTATTTTTTTAACAATTACAACTATTTTTTTAAATCTAAACTAAAACACTTTGGTACTAGTTTGTGGTATTATTTCGAATAAGTTCAGTTTTCAATTTTTTTCGACAAACAAAATCAATAAATTAAGTTATACTTATATTATAAATAGGAAAGTTTGTGTGTAAGTAAAAGAGTATGTATGTCACTTCTTCATACATTAACTATTAAACCGATTGCAACGAAACTTGGTATACAGATAGCTGGAGATCTGGATTAACACATAGGCTACTTTTTATGCGGGTAAAACCGCAGAGTGCGACTGGTTAGTACATAGAACCTAATAGACTAGCTGCGTCTTGTAGTTTCACCTGTGTAAGTCTCGATCAAGAGGAATATCGGGATCCAAAGTAGCCTATGTTACTTCTTGATAATGTAGCTTTCTATTAGTGAAAGAATTTTTGAAATCGGTCCAGTAGTTTCGGAGCCTATTCATTACAAACAAACAAATAAATCTTTCCGCAATTTTGTCTAAGGTTTTCGCGATTTTGAATAACAAAACACAATATTTACCGGGTTTTACTAGCGTTTTATTTCATAACGGCATTTTTACAAAAATACCGAGCTTTCGCTAACTTTAGCGTTAGCAGTTAGCTTTTTCAAGGTTGAGGAAATAATGCCGTGATTAATTAAAACGCGTGTAAAACCCGGTTATTATTGTGTTTTGAATCTTTCCTTTTTATAATTATTAGTGTGTATACATAAGATACATAGGTAGTTGCGTTAAATTTTATATTTTTTGCTAACATTAAAGTTTTTAAGAATGAGAAAATAATGCTCCCCACCTACACTTAATGTACAAAGTGTTTAGACGACGGTAATTAAGTCGAAAGGGGCATTGATCTCAACCTTAACAGTAGATATGAAGAAGGAAGACAGTTGTTACAGACACTGCGGTAAAGTTGCCACAAACTCAATGATACTTTAGATTAAAATATCAATCATCAACATCACATCGTCATTCATCGCCTTTACGACAGACGTAACCAAATCGTCAGCGTTACAGCAACAGTTCGTATGTCCATGAGTTGTGAAATTTCTAAACGTCTAGAACAACCTTCTTTTCGCTTAAATTACCGTCCCCTAGACACATTGTATATTTCTTAAATTTATATTAAAGGGATTTCGTACCGGATGCCCGTTAGAGTGCAAATCAAATTAGTTTATCGTTAAGATATTTCAGTGATCAAAAATCAAATCAAGTACCATCTGGGAAATGATGTTCTTTTCAACAATTATTAAAAAAAAACTTAATAAAAATTTAATTTAGATTTTTATTTTGTTTTCACGACTTTGTATTAAAATAAAACTTAAAAGTCATTTTATGATTAAAACCGTAAGTCTTTTTTTCAAGTCTACCTTGAAAAAGAAGTCTGGATAGGATCCGAACCTTTGGAAAGGCATTGCAACAATGCTGATAATAAGAACAACGCGATTAAAACCGTGAATTAAGTTTTATTTAAATTTCCCGGACAACCGGTATTCGTTCCCCTTTAGAGTAATGCTTTAAGAAATATTAGACGCACTTAAATAACAACAACTATGTACACATATTACTTCAACTAAAAAGATCAAATTGCATTAAAAAAGTATAAAAAATAAAATGAATTATGATTAAAGAAAACCCATTTATAAAAATTATAAAAAATGCGCAAAAATAACTAAGTATAATAAATAATAGGTATTTCTTATGTTTATTGCTCAAGGCATTTTACTAGAAATATATTTTATATAAGGAGAAATGCATCATCAAAAATTCGCCCTTTACAGGATTTGAACCTTACCTCTCCCGGTAAACGAGAGGCGTTTACCTGGCGAGCGCGCTAGCCACTGCGCCACACGGGACCTTGTTCCCGAACGTTCTCCTTGTAAAATATTTCTAGTTTCACTGATACATATTTTACCTACCAAAATCATCAGTAAATAAAAAAATCAAAGAATTCACAAATCATTTATGAAAATTATCATTTTCATCAAAAAAAAAACACTTGGGAAAAAAAAAAATTGGGTACGGAATTCGAAAAATAAACACTGGACGAAAGGAATTCTATGAACGATTAGCATCTATTTTTAACATTGGCGCCAGTATATCAGTAAATAGCGCCAGTGGAAAAAAAAACACGAAAAAAAAAATTGCTTAGGTACTACTTTTTAGAGAGACTATTTATTATTACTATTACACATAGATAATAACAATTATTTACAAAAATTACATACATAAATAAATATTAATTTATTTATTGCGATTATCAGTAGAGTCAGAGGCTGGTCTGCTTAGGTTAGAGTCAGGCAGGCGGCCAAGAAAACATTGCTAAATCTATTTGCAGGCGGGATGGTCAATATAATTTATCTACTGTGTTTAAGCGGACCCCAGTTTGGTCGATCGAGCCTTAGCCAACTATGTCCAGGGGGGTGGTATTCTCTTACTAGAATTGTCTAACATTTCATTACAATATCATTTCAATTGCAAACATTACACTCAAAATTACAATTGCTATTGAAACTTTATTGATTAAAACGGTATTCAAATGAAAAATGTCAAATTTGAAATTAAAATTAACTGCAATGATATTGAATGCCGTTCAAATGAAATTTCGGATAATTTTAACACGAGAATACTCCAACATAGCAATGATTACATACATATTTTACATTCTTTTATAAAACTAATTAAGTAGGTATACATATTTTATATGGCTTCTTTTCTCTCTAAATTACTTCTAGAAATCGCTTTATAAATGACTCTATACAGCTAGTTGGTTAATTAACTCTGTTGCTAACAAATCTCGATTGAAACAATTGAAATTGTTGTATTCACGTCTTTCAGTAGCAAACAAATTGATATAACAAATTTCAATTGTTTGCAACAGAGTTACATAATCAGCTAGCTGGTCATTGAAAAATAGTTGACGATGAAAAAACTTAGCTGTATACATATAGGGTGTATCATATTAATTACCATTCAGTTGAGGGAATGTCTACAAGTCTACGAGAACAACTGTGTTCACAACTTTTGGAAATACAAACTATTTCGAACAAAAACAATATTCTCATTTTTGAGGAAACAAAAGTTAGAACTTCCAAAAGTCGTAGAATAAAAGTTGTTCGCCTAACCGTGTAGAACACCTTAACTGGATACTTACTAACTAATTTTGCAATACAAACATATAGCTATAGTTTGTTCATCGTAAGTACAAGTCCAATTAATAACCCTCCATCACGATATGGGTACAAACAACGGATAGAATACTTTTATAAGGTACCTACCTATCTATTCAAAGAGAAACATAGATTAAGAGCCATTTAATAATATATTTTTTGAAGTTACATACTTTAAGACTTTTTATTTTCCGGTGGTAATTGAACCCTTTTAACAACTTATCTAATTATTTTTACACAACATAATATTGTCTATAGGTAGTCTAAAACGATTTTTTTTAAGTAGGTAATTAAAATTATTTACAACATTTTCCATTGCATAAAAAAGTTGCTAAGTTACTACATAAGTAAACTATCTTTGGCGGGTTTTATTTAAAAGGCATATTTAGGGAAAAAAACCGGGGGGAAAAAAACGAAGTTATTGAATATACCTACTCACTCAATAATAGAGATAAATATTTCACGTACGTCAATATGTAAAAAAGTATAAAACATGCTGAAAATCACAGTTAAAATTAAAACTGACCAAAACCATGTTAAAATCAGATCAAATGTTTCCATAGAAATATCTTGTTCTAATAATGCATGACAAAAAATATTCATTCATTGAATAGTTGTCTTTTTCTCGCTAATAAAACATGACATAAATACATCGCGCTTTTGCTTCAAACACCCCCTTACTTATAAAAGCTAATTAATGCGCTGCATAACTTTGCATCGTTAGTCTTTTACTGTCACATGAAGTTTCAAAGTAGACAGACAGAGACAAACGTCACATAACTTAGTCATGTGTAAATAATATTTTATAAGTAAGGGTGTTAATGTAATTTATAGTTTTTGAAAGTTATTGTGATAAATGGAAGGAGGCGCATCTAATATTACTGCTTTTCTAAAACACAATCACTGGTCAAAACGAACGACTTTAACGAATTATTTATAAACAGATGAGAAAAGTATACATAAACAATTTACGATTTTCATAATAAGAAATGAAATCAGCAACTGTTTTTATAATAAAATCAAATAAAAAACGTTTATATTAAATTAAGACACGTAAAGCAGACCTAACCGGGATGTTAATAATTACAGTCTTTTATCAAATTAAACTTTGGTATTTAATAAAGCTTTTTATTTAAAAAAAAAACGATATTTTATTATCAAAATGTTATTTCAAAATTCAATTTTTATTTCATTTACCTAAAACATTTCAAAAGTTATTCATTTACAAAAAAAACTACAGGTGATTTTAGTTATTAAAAAATCGGTCAAATGCGAGTTTGAGTCTCGTGCCGAGGGTCCCTTTCCCATGAACAGTCAGCCAGTCATTAAAGACCCAGCTTATCCATGTACAGTCAGCCAGTCATTAAAAACCCAGCTTATCTATGGACAGTCAGCCAATCATTAAAGACCCAGATTATCCTTGCACAGTCAGCCAGTCATTAAACACCCAGCTTATCCATGTACAGTCAGCCAGTCATTAAAAACCCAGCTTATCTATGGACAGTCAGCCAATCATTAAAGACCCAGATTATCCTTGCACAGTCAGCCAGTCATTAAACACCCAGCTTATCCATGCACAGTCAGCAAGTCATTAAAGACCTACTTTATGTATGCACGCTCAAACGGATCGAGAGGCTTACTTACACAGGTTGTTTTCTTTAGTATGGCAATATCATTAATTTTATTTTTTATAATTACTCTGTGGCGCGTCGGGCGACCGATTGGCCGCAATGCAGAAGTTTGCGGGTTTGATTTCCGCTAGTTGCAAATATTTATGCTTAAAAATAAATATTTGTGTCTGGTCTGGGTGTATTTCTATGTATGTATTTACAAAAGAAAAATAAATATAATTAGTATATCCGATGTCTAGTCACCGTAACACAAGCTTAGCAGCTTACGGGGCTAGATGGCGCTGTGTGTTGGTCAAAGGATTTATTTATTTTACGATTTTTTAAAATTATATTTTACTTGTGCTGTGATACCTTGTTTATTACTAGATTTTACAATTCAAGAGCAATCGGAAGTAACCCAGGTCCAAAAGAGTAGTTCTATTTAAAAGAAAAAGAAAACGCTACATATCTATTAAAACACAAAATTAATTACACCGTAAGGTCGTATGACTTTAGCCCTTGGGGTGACATTGGCCCTAAATTGGTAAAAGTTTGAACTTCCCGCCAGACCACTCTCATAGTTTTTGACGAAAAAGTACACGTGGAAATCAATAGATGGCACTACAAGCTGTCGGTAAAACAGAGCTAAGGCGATGCCAAGTGTTGTTTCTCATTGGTTATTGAAGTTTGTTTTGACAAGTGTGGTTTTCGCTAAATTAATACAGTGCAAACTTATTTTAGGTGAGTTAATATTTTAATTTGTGTTTAAAAGTATGTTACATATGTTTCTTATCAAGGGCATAGTAAAATTCAACATAGAAAGTTATTGTTTTTATGATTATTGCGAAAAAAAAACATTGATAGACTATAACAAAACGTGCTTACTATGCCTTCGAGATACAAGAGGCGACCAGGAAGCCGCCGCTACGCTGATTATTCAGCGAAAAAATTAGCAGATTGTTTACACATGATTAGAACAAAGCAGCTAACACAGCGTGAAGCCGCAAAAGAATATGACATCCCACGAAGCACGACAAAAAACAAACTCAAAAATAACCATCCTGGTAAACCTGGTGGCTGGGGACCTTTACTGAACTAGAAGAAAATGCATTCGTTGCCCACATCATGGCCTTGTCTGAGTATGGTTTCCCGCTTACGGATATTGATTTGAAATTTATTATTAAGGATTATTTGACCGCACAAGGACGCGTGATGTGGAAAAATTTAAGAATAATGTCCCTGGTCAAGAGTGGTTAAGGTGCTTTTTGCATAGACACAAAGAACTTTCCCAGCGAATGGCCAACAATATTAAATAAGTTCGAGCGCAGGTGTCTAAACAAATTATTACAGATTTCATTGAGAATATAGCTACAGAATTACAAGATATTCCTCGTGAAAATATTTACAATTATGACGAAACAAATCGCACAGACGATCCCGGAAAGAAAAAGGTAATTTCCCGACGTGGATCCAAATATCCGGAGAGCATCGTCAATTCATCAAAACTCAGCTATTCTGTAATGTTTTGCGGAAACGCCGCTGGAGAAACTGTTCCACCTTACATCATTTATAAAGCGGATGACTTATGGACAACGTGGACAGAAAACGGGCCCCAAGGAGCTAGATACAACAGGACAAAAAGTGGATGGATGGACTCTATCACTTTTGAAGATTGGTTTGTTCGTCACTTATTGCCAATCTTGAAAGAAAAAGCAGGGAAAAAAGTCGTTATAGGAGACAACCTTGCGTCACATATTAACCCAAAAGTTCTAGAGGAATGTCAGAAATATGAAATAAGTTTCATATGTTTACCTGCAAACTTCACTCATATTTTACTGCCATTAGATGTGGCTTATTTCAGGCCATTAAAGCTAAAGTGGCGACAAGTATTACTAAGCTGGAAGCACAGCCAGATAGGAAGACGACTTCCAAAAACCCCAAAGGATCAATTTCCTGCTCTACTCAAGAATGCATTGGATAATTTGACTGCTATCATGCCAACTAACAAGGACGAACCTTTGAACAGGCTCCCTAAACAAGACCGTATTGTCAATCTTGATTTGATTACAGGGTCCTTTATGCAAAAGTTAGAGCAAGCACGAAGTGATGGCAACTTAGTTAAAAAAATATCTAAAAAAAAAGAAACTGAAAGTTCCTGCTGGTCTCTCAATTTCTGCAGCAGATATTGTAGAAGCAAGCTCATCTGGTTTGAGGCAAAGTCCTCTCACTAATCCGAAGAAAACTTCAACCAAACAACAAGTAGCCAAAGCCAAACGACGACGACGCCATTATATAAGTCATGATTCTACCACAAGTTGCAGCTCTCATTTGAGTGATGTCTTATCCACCCAGGATTTGCCCGACGACGACGTCCAGTTTGAAGATGAACCTCTGGAAAGAATGGTGATATCCAACTGTCGACAGGCTCTACAAGAGACAGTAACTGATCATGACAATAAAATAAATATCCAACGAACGATACTGTTGATGTAAACCAAGAATCTGATGAAGATATTTCTTTGGCTTCTATTTCTAAACCCCAAATAAACCTTACGAAAGATGTTATTATCATAGATGATCATGTGCTTGTTACATGGGGAATTCATGTATATCCTGGAAAGGTGCTTTCGACTTGTGATGAGGGGCTAATGGTGGGTGTAATGAAAAGGGGAGCAAAATTTTGGCGATGGCCAGCTATGAAAGATGAACAATTATACCGCTGGGAAGACGTAATCCAAAAAATCAACGTACCGACGTTCCAAAAAAAGGGCTGCTTTTCAATGTTGGATTAGATGTAAGCTTAACATTTAGTTTTGTAGTTAAGATTTAATTATAACTAATATTTTGTGTTAATTTTTGATCTCAGTTTAGATTTCCATGAAGACATGTCTTCATAGACATAGAGTTTTATTGTTTTGTTAATTATTTGCTAAATATATTGAAAGTCTGCTAGTCGCGCTGTTTAAGAATGTTTGTGTCTTAGTTTTATGAAAATTTTACTAAATAAATAAAAAAAGTTGATTTATTTGATGTAAAATTGTTTTCTTTACCTATTAAAATATTTATGCATGATTACTTTGACCCCATGTCAAATAAACTTACGATTACTATCAAAAAAAGAGAGCTGGCCAATGTGACCCACGTTTAAGTAAAACTTAGGCCCAAAGTTTGCCAAAAAAAAATATATGAAAACAATTATGTAGCTTAATTTTTTTTTATTTGGACAGCTTCATTATATCCCCAATAATGTACCAAATTTATTTAATTAAGGATATGGTTAAAATCTTCGGAATTGTGTAACGAAACTAAAAATGTTGGCGTATTTTGGGCTAAAGTCATACGACCTTACGGTATTTAAAAAAAACGTTGTGGTCTTAGACTTTTAAATTAAAAAATAGTTTTTTAAAATTATAAAGGAATGCATTTCAAAATTATGGCGTGGCGAGATTCGAATCCTTTACCCTTTGTCTAGGTGCAAAAAAATACTACGTAAATATATCATAGACTAATTTTTGAGTAATTTTAAAACTGAAAAAAAAATTTTGTGCAAAAAGGACAGGGATATTTTAGAGACAAATGCAAGTTTTAAAAATTAAGTTTTAAACACCCCTTATATATGGATATTTTTTAAAGCTATAAATGCATTTTTGACTAACAATTTGCAATTATTTTTAATGCCAAAGAATTTGCAGTGCGTTTTGACTAATATAATAATTATTTCTAACGAATAATATTAAATAACGTATCCTTACTTTTTTTTTTTAATAATGGACCTAAATGTACAAAAATAAATGCCTTATAATTTGCACGTAATATATATACCTAAAGTACGTGTATAAGCAAAGTTAACGTAAGTCGAGGGCTTGTTCTAGCTTTTAGTTCTAGAGTCATCGACCTAAACTTTATATTAATTCTGTTTTTTCTTCATCAATAAACCAAAGAAAAAGAAATTTGATTAAAATACCAGCTCTGTTTAGAACAGAAGTGAACACTACACAAAAATTATTTAAAAAAAAAGTTGTTTTTCGAGTAAACGCCTAAAAATGATGTCAAAATTTTCGAAAAGAAATTCGAACCTTTAAAACCGAAAAACAAGAATGTCTAGACGTCTTTTCTTGAACAGCCTTTCGTCGTACGTTAATCTCGGTAACACACACTGAACACATTTAAAAAAAAATGCTTGCGAATTTTCCGTCTAATTACCTTAAAAAATACAGTTTACATTTGACACCAATATTAAATTCTTTATTTAAAAGCGGTAATATTCTACCCGCTTCATTTTACAATATTTATTTGGGATTTTCGCCTAATATTTATCAATTCCAATCGATTTTTCCGTTTTACTTATACATAATAAATCATCCCCGAAAGTAAACAACCCACTTTTTTACCCCCAACCCCAATAACAGTTTTGGTTCAAAACCTCCCCTTACTTTAAAATTCCCCTAAATCCAAATCCACGTGGCTAAAATACCCCTAATTGGGGTATAAAAAGGGGGTTTTCAATTAGAGAGTATTTTCGTCTTTTTCGCGCATTTCCCTCGCCGCGTGTATTCAATCAAATAGCTTACCGCCTTCGAAATAAGGTTGAGTTTCGATCGCCTTCAGTTCGTCGATGTTTCCTTTCGTCCCGTGAACGAAACAATAGAACGAATGCCTTTTACGGAAGTCTGAAATAAAAAGCAAATTTCTAATTTATAATACTGAAAAAATAGAACTGGACTCTAACTCTATTTGAAGACTAGGAGGAGGCCGCCTGATTTTAAAGCTTTTTTATGTCGGCGCATTGACAGACGAGTTTTACACGTTCTAAAGTCAAACTGTTCAGAAATTTACTCACACATCATTAAAAAAGATAACTGAAAATTAGAATGTCATTGTTCTGATAATACATAATAGATATAATCAAAGCCCACAGTAATTATCACCATTTTATCACCGTTCTCGTATAAAAATTTAATAATAAAAAAAATCTCACCTTTTTCTTGGATCCGTTCAAATAATCCTTGTACATTTCAGACCGGAGATATCTCGAGTAGCTATCGGACTTCATCAGGTGATACACGTGTGCCTGGAACCGATATAATAAATGTTTAGGACGCCATCTTGTGCGCGCCGCCATATTGGATTTATAGCTGACATAGTATAGTTAAAAAAAAAATGTACAACATTACACACAGCGCAATCTAGCCCCAAACTAAGCACTAGGCTTGTACTATGGGTACTAGACAACGGATATACTACATATTTTACTTTTTTTTGTAAATACATACATATTATACATAGATAGACACCCAGACCAGATACAAATACTTTTTTTTTAAGCATAAATATTTGCACCTGACGGGAATCAAACCCGCAGCCTTCTGATAGTTGATTAGAGTGGATTTATAGCCTAAACTACTGGGCTAGAAAGTAAAAATGTGGCACAGTCTTCTCCTCACCGTTTTTTTAACCTTATGTAATTTTATTGGGCTCGCCACAATAGGTAAGTCTTGCTGTGACTTATGTCAACATCACCTAAGGTAAGTCTTCATTGCCTATATCTACTAAAAATATAAACCACCACCGCGCGGGGAAAACTCCAAGTTCCAAGAAATGGGGTAGCCGAAAGTCCTATGTCCTATGGGTTGAAAAATAGCATAAAGTAATAATTATTTAACTGACCTGTGCTTGGTCGAAACAATATCTGTCCGCTGTCCCGGATTCTACTTTAGTTCGAGTCAGTTCTCTGGAACAAAAAAAGAAACTGTTAATAAGTATAACATTTTATTGGAGTTTTAGCGGGAGCGCGTTGAGATGTAAATTTACATTTTTGTGAAACCTAATTCAAATGCGTGAAAATTGTTCAATTTCGGGGGCATATTATTCAATTTGGTTTCGTGAACGTGTACAAGTATAATGATAGTGAAAATCGGTGCAAAATGTGGACTTTAGCGTTGTCTTCATAGCTTGCATTAACCGTCATTGTAAAGAGCCGCCATTTACAATGACTTCCGTGACTTGACTTTTACTACGACGACTTGACTATTTTAATGCAAATTGCAAATAACTTGCAAAAAAATAATAATACTTGACACTGGCTACTTTCAAATGGCGAATTTGATTGCAGCTCCAAGGGATCATTTGTGTTGGCAACGCGCAAGTTCCGTGTTTGGCACTGCTTTTTTTAATTTTTACTGCACTTGGGTTATTTTTCGCGGAACCAAATTGTAAATATGCCACCGAAACTAAACGATTTACACTACTTAAAACTAGGTTTCACGAAAATGAAAATTCAGGACCACGTTCCAGTAACGCATTGCAAACAAAAGTTTAAAAATATAGAATAGAATAGAAAAACATTTATTGACAACAAACATACACATACAAACAATAGGACATACTTTTTACATATAACATCTTACTATATTATAAACGCGAAAGTTTGTATGTATGTAAGTATGTATTATTATAAACGCGAAAGTTTGTACGTATGTAAGTATGTATGTATGTGAGTTTGTTACTCTTTCACGCAAAAACTACTGAACCGATTGCCATGATACTTGGAATATAGGTAGCTGGATACCGGAAATAACACATAGGCTGCTTTTATCCCGATTGTTTCTGTCTGTCAACTTTGAAACTTCATGAGACAATAAAAGACAAACAATGCATAATTATGCAGCGCATTAATTAGCGTTTATAAGTAAGGGGGTAAATATTTAAAATGTGAACAGTATGCCTGCTGCTGCCAACGAGGATCTGCGTCGGCATACGTTGTGGCTCCGGAAGAAGCCACAACACCGGTCTTCCGGCAGCTCCTCCCATCCCTTCAATATGATCTGTGCTACACAGTCACTCACCGGCTAGCGGCATCAATGTTGACAGGTGAAGGTGCGTCCGACGCGAGGAACTCTTTCCATATCTCCTTAGCCCGAGTCGCCACACGACGTATCGGCAAAGCTTTTAACTCTTGCACGGCGAGCCAGAATCTGTAAGGGACCATTGTCCATTGAAAATTTGGTTGGCTATTGTGAAGAATAAACTTCTCGAAAATGTCGATAAATTCTATTAGTAAAAGAATTTTAAAGTCGGACCAAGCAAACACAATTAAACAAATAAATCTTTCCTCTTTATTAATATTAGTTTAGATTGATTTATGTTTTTATCTTATTTTATGATTTATGTTTGTATAAATCATAAACTATAGTTGTGTGCAAACATCTTGTATTGAAGTGATCCTAAATGGCGCTAACGATATATCTACGCGCGCTAGTATACAATAGACCCTAATATACATACTTGAGGTTCTCTCTACAGAACTCCTTGGAGAGAAACTTGGTGAAGTGTTCCTAGATCGCGCTAACGATATATCTAGCGCGCTAGTATACAATAGACCCCAATGTACTGAGGTTCTCTCTACAGAACTCCTTGGAGAGGAACTTGTTGAAGTGTTCCTAGATCGCGCTAAAGATATATCGACGCGCGCTTATATTCAATAGACCCCGATATACATACTTGAGGTTCTCCCCACTGAATTCCTTGGAGAGGAACCTGGCGAAGTGTTCTTTCCCCGCGGGGTCTTGCAGCAGCTCCCGCAGACCGAAGGACCAGCGCCGCACGCGACGCAGCGGGAGCGGGTCTTTGCTGGAATATTATAACAAGTTTATTTTAAATCTCATTAATATTATAAATGGGAAAGTTTAGATGTATGTTTGTGTTTCAACCACGCAAAAACTACTGAACCGATTGCGATGAAACTTGGTTTGCAGGCAGTTGGAGATCTGGATTAAAACATAGATCCCATGGGAATATCGGGATCAAAGTACCCTATGTTACTCCTTGATAATATAGCTTTTTATTGGTAAAAGAATTTACGATAATAACAATAATTATCATTTATTTACAAAATATTAACTCCCTTACTTCTTATAAACGCTAATTAATGCGCTGCATAACTATGCATCGTTTGTCTTTTACTGTCACATAACTTAGTCTTGTGTAAATAATATTTTATAAGTCAGGGAGTTAGTCTTACAGCTATTTACTTAGTCCACAAATTAAAATCTGTCCGGTCGGTCGGTATTTAAATAGGTTTTAAATCGATCGGATTTAAAAAAACGGTCCAGTAGTTTCGGAGTGATTGATTTCTTTTTAAAAGTTAGATGTTTTTATTCGGTGTTGTTACATGTACATGACAGATATTTTTTTTATTTAAAGACTGAAAATTTTGAACATAACAAAACCTGAAGCATAAATACTTGACCCCGGCGGTGATTGAACCAGTAACCTTCTGTCGACGTGCTACAGGGTGTTAAGAAGTAATTTTCCCAAAGATTTGTAACTCATTAATTACTCACCACTGTTTCTCAGTATCCCACAGTTCCGTAGTGTCGTTGACCCACGGGTTGGGCCACTCTGGCGGCGTCAGGAACGCGTCATACTCCAAGTACTGCTCGCAGTATGCCACGAACCTTGCGGTAACAAACAATAACAATATGTCATTTGTCATCAAAACTCGCAATACAGTTTAAAAGAGAGTTTTGGCGGGAACGCGTTGAGGAGATGTGTTGCAAAACTTCCATTTTTGTGAAACCTAGTTCAAATGTGTGCAAATTGTTTAATTTCGGGGGCATATTAATTAATTTAGTTTCGTGAAGGTGTACAAGTGGAATCAAAGTGAAAATCGGTGCAAAACATGGATTTAGTGTTGTCTCTAAAGCTCCGTGAACAATCTTTGTAAATGGCCGCCGTGTTTACAAATGATTCCCTAGACTTGACTTTAACTATGACGACTTGACTGTTTCGATGCAAATAACTTGCATAATATATTAATAATACTTGACACTGGCTAATTTCCGATTGGCCATAATCGGTTCACAACCGATAAGAAATAAAAAAATACAGGTTACGGTATAATTATTTAATTCTAATAAAAAAACACCCGTATTTTTACAAAAAGGTAGTCGTCAATAAAAATAGCATTATGGCACCCTGTATATACAGGACACGTCGTATACAGTGTATAAGTATTTGATTCTTTAAAAACACCTGTATAGGTACTTATTACTTACTTATTACCCTCGACATCGTCTGCGTAGAAATAGTGCATGGCTGACTTTTTCGTTAATTACTCGGGTTCTACTAATTGGATTTCGACGTGAAGTATACCACGAGGTTCCTCGAAAATAGAACTATCCAATATTGAAAAGATTTTAATCGGATTAGTAGTTTTTTAATTGTATAAGGAACAAACAGAGTAACAGACAGACAGACATGAATTATAAAAATTATATAATTTTGTTGTACTACTTTCCCTAAGTCCCCTAGACAATTTTTTTTTATTTACTTCAAGTACAGACTTGTACTCTCTTCCATTATACCTAAGTATAGATTTTCAAAATAAACTACAGACACATGTCAAAATGCATCAAAAACATAAAAATACAATTTCAAAAGTAATTTAATCAATAACCAAAAGTATTGTCTTCACAAATAATATAAATAAATAAACTAGAATATTAAAGGAAAGAAAAAAAAAGTGATTCGTCATCAGACAAAACAAGAGAACACCATGTACAAGTACTATCCTCTATTAAAATTACACCCTGTATCGATCCTAGATCTCGCTAACGTTGGAACTCACATGTCCTTGACCTTGGCGACGCGAACGTTGCGTCGCTCCAGTCGCGCGCGCAGCATGGCCAGCTGGCGACGCGCGTTCTCTACTTGTTGGTCGACGGTCAACTCGCGCGACGCGTTCGTCGGGGCAGTCACCACAGGCTGGGATGTTTCACCTGGGTACCACAACAATACATGGTGTTGTAGTTTAATGTGCAGCTGCGAAAAACTTTTTTTTTATTAGATTTTTTTAAATGTTTTACAGAATTATTTTGCTGTAAGTATTTGACTTTGACCTTTTGAAATACAGGCATGATTAGATTTTAGTGGTACAAACTAAATTAAAGGCTTATACGATTTTATAGTAGTACAATTTATGGTTTTAATCCCAGCTCTCAGTAACAAGGTTTTTCAAGTAAACTTTAAACTTTAAAGTTTCAAAAAACGTGTAGAAAACGTAACAACGTATACAAGATGTAACTGGCATTCTAGACATCTAGGCGAACAACTTTTGTTCTACGACTTTTGAAAATTTTGAGGTTATGGTTCACTGAAAAAACAGCTGCCTTTGAAAATAAACGTAACTGTGGTTTCGATTGTTGTCGACTAAACTTATTGAAAGGACAAGATAAGGTCAATGACCTCGAACTCTGAGAAACAGCTGATTTTCAAGTAAACTTTAAACTTAAAATTTTCGAAAACTACTTCGAATTTCCAAAAGTTGTAAAGCAAAAGTTGCTCGCCTAGACGTCTAGAACAACCCCCTTTCGGCTTAAAAGGGCTTACCCGTTACACCTTGTATAAGCAGAATCCGTAAACCCTGAATATACATACAACTATCATCGCCTTGCTAGACTAGTATGAAAACACGAGAAACATTTAGCCCATTTTTTTAATAAAAACGTAATGAGACGGATAAGGAGGTATGAAACTTTTGTATAGGAACAGTTTACGTGTTAAGTCCTGGGTCCTAATACCAAACAACTTTGGTTGAAACTTCGGAGTCGACCAAAAGTCCGTAGGTTATGTGGTTATCGTTTGTTCTGGACCAATAATTACTATACGTTCAAGACAAAAAACAAAGAATCTATTGAAAAGTATGGGTCCAGAATGAAGGATATAAAACCACCTACTCACGTTTGATCGGCCGATAACGTTTCGGAATATTTCCCTGATCCAGTGGAATTATCATGATAAAAAATAGAACATGTTACTCCGAAGGATTCAATGTCGATGAATAAATAAATAAATATGTACAAAGTATGTATAACTCACCGTTTTCCTTTACAATCCCTTCTGTATTCTTCTTAATTTCTTCCTCGCTCTCTTGTGGATTTGTTATGGTCACTATTGGGTTATTCTATAACAAAAATAGAATTAAAAAAAAATGAACATCACACGTCTTTTAGCGCCATCTTGGAAGCAACCAAAAAATGTGTTACCTTCAAATTATGCTGTAGAATGATGTCCTGGCATTGTTTCATTCGCTTCGCTTTGAGAGCGTTGATACGGGACAATTTCTTAGGGTCCAATTCTGTAGTGTTCACGCAACCAGGCTGGAACAAGGTAAGGTAATATAGAGGGTGTATCGAGGCGGAAGTATAAGCCGAAAGGGGATTGTTCTAGACATCTAGGTGAATTTACTTATTTATTTATGTGAACAAAATCAAAATATGTTTATTCTTTAAAATATTAATAACATATTTTTTGGATACGTCAAGTAGACTATCGTGTCTTCGGAACGCGACCTCTTTTGAAGACACAAGAAACTCATGGGGTTTTTATTTATATTTTTTTGAACATGCATAAACAACTTTTGTTCTGCAAATATTGGAGACTTTAAATATTCGATACTAATGCTTTTTGATAATTTTGAGGTTTGTTTCAGTGAGTCGAAGTCGTAACTTCTAGCGGACTCGTCCGTGTTCCGATACGTAGTCCAGTGCAGCCTCTAAAGATTTCAAATTACGCCTCTCGTTTATCGAGCGAGCGTCCTCACAAAAGGACGTCAAATAGCAAGTTTCATCAAAATATCAAGATTAAACTTACCATAGGGCGATGAACGTCCCAGAAAGCTCTCTCTTGGCTGTCGAGCACTTTCCTTTCGAGTTTGTCACGCTTTTTGTCCACCTGTCAAAAATTTATATTATTACCCAAGGATTCACCCGCGAATGCCCGACTGCCATGTAGAAGGTTGCGGGTTCTATCTCCGCCGAGAGCAGGTAGCTATTTATACTTAAAAATAAATATTGTTTCTGGTCTCGATGTTCTTTATGTATCATTCATGGCCTTTTCATCTAATTGTATATGATTTATACAACGCAAGCAACTTTTAATCCATGCTATTTATGGCGCTGTGCCCGGGACATTGTCAGGTGGAGTAGGCTTGCCCAGCACCTATACCACCCTCCAGCCTAGTCAGCTATGCCCAGAGGAAAGAACTGGTCAATACGTCTGGAGCTAACTAAGCCGTGGGTTTCCTCACGATGTTTTCCTTCACCGTATGAGCGATGTTATTAACGCACATAACTTTTTCGCAAGGAAAAATACATTGGTGCGCGGTTAGCCGGGATTCGAAACCACGACCTTCGGAATGAAAGTCGGGGTATCTACCACTAGACCATCACCGCTCATGTATCATATGTATGTAATCTTACTAATATTATAAACACGAAAGTTTGTATGTCTGTATGTATGTATGTGAGGTTGTTACTCTTTCACACAAAAACTACTGAACTGATTGCGATGAAACTTGGAATATAGGTAGCTGGGGACCTGGATTAACACATAGGCTACTTTTTATCCCGATATTCCCGCGGGAACGGGACTTACGCGGGTGAAACCGCGGAGTGCAGCTAGTTATATATAAAAACTCCTACTTGCGACTGAACATCTTCTGAAAGCGAGCAAGCACATGTATTGTACTGTGTGTATGTGTGTGAAGTGTAGTTACCTTGCTCTGAGCCTCAGCCTGCATGAATATGAACTCCCACTTGCGACTGAACATCTTCTGCAAGCGAGCGAGTGACTCAGCTTCGTAGTCGGCTAGTTCCAGGCGAGCTTTGTTCTGCATCGTGCGCTTGCAGAGGTATACCGCTGGAGATATCAGAGGATTATACAAAAGGTTAGCGGTGTAGCCCTGGCATTGAATAGGGATACCCCATCTCTTCCCAGCTGTTACGCAATGGGTTGCGGCTTCAATTCTCGCTGCCGGCAAGTATTTATGCTGCCAATAAATATTAGTCTCTGGTTCTGGGCGTTTACTACATCTACCGATGTATTTAAAAAAAAACTAACATATTTTGTAGTATATTAGTCTTCTACTACCCATGGTAGAGCTCAGTTGCTTAGTTTGGAGCTAGATGGCGCTGTGCAACGTCCCGCAATATTCATTACAATGTTACATACCATAGTCAGTGTTTTCAGGTTCCCATTGATTTGAAGGCCAAAAATATGGTGTTTGAAATCTGAAATAAAGTGGGAAAATGTGGTGAATGCATTTAAGGATTCCGTTCTTAACCCTTTTAGTTAAACTCCACTGTCTGTCTGTCTGTCATTAGGTTGTTTTTTTTTTAAATAATAGCTGCTCCCCGCGGTTTTACCCGCGTAAGTCTCGACGGCATAGCATTTTTCTTTCATAAAAACAAAAGAAGGAAAAACATAACAAAAGAATTAGCGTAATGCCGTAACCAAGGGAATAAGGATTAATTTTTTTTAATTTAAATTGTCGTTTTTGTTTTACAATGTGACAGTGGTCGTTTGTGGGGAAGAATTCTAAATCGCGCTAACGAAATTACTCTCACGTCATTATCTTTTACCTGTAGTAAGTGTTGTCGTTCTTGACTTCAGAGACAGTGGTCGTCTATGGGGAAGAATTCTAGATCGCGTTAACGAAATTACTCTCACGTCTTTACCTGTAGTAAGTGTTGTCGTTCTTGACAGTGAGACAATGGTCGTCTATGGGGAAGAGGTACCCGTGCGCTGCAAGCAGGTGCGCCAGGTGTAGCGCTTCCCAGGTCTCGTCTAGGGAGAAATAGCGCGTTATCCAGGACACCAGGTCGGTGCCGGTGAATACCTGGAAATTAATAAATATTGCGGGACGTTACACACATCGTAATCTAACCCTAAACGAGTACTAGGCTTGTAATGGATACCAGACAAGTGGATATACTACATTATTATAGGAATATCGAGGTCAAAAGTATGTTACTCCTGGAAAATGTAGCTTTCTATTGATAAAGGATTTTTTGAAATCTGTACAGTAATTTTGGAGCTTATTCGTTAAAAAAGTAAACAAATAAATCTTTCTTTTTATAATATTAGTATAGATGTAGTGTAAAGGCTTACCGATGGTATTTTTGTCATGAAGCTCTTCACAGTGCGTACTGGTACACCACTATTCTCATCTTGCATTTTCTCCACAATAGCTTCCATCTAAAACAGACAATGAGGATGTTTGATTTGTGTTTAGTCTGTATGTCGTAATTTGATTTTCATTGCCCTAGGCCCTAGTCATTAATTACTAATAGAAATCTACTTTCATCTTTAGTAATTCACTCACAGCGAGGTTCGAACTCGCGTCTCCTGGTCAATAGCCCAGTGTCCTAACGAACTAGTTCACGCAAGTTCTAATTTGTTATACTCTGTTATGAGTATAACTCTGTCTATTTTTTTTCGATTTAGGCTTTTTCGAATGTATCTATAGAGAGCCTAGAGCAATAAAAATCAAATTACGAAATAGAAAAATCTGTTTTCATTTTACCTTTTTATAAATAAGATAATTAGGGGACTCCTCCGGTGAAGGTATGGTTGTCATCAAAGCTTGCATGTTTGGTGGTAGATTGGATATTCCCGACTCCTTCTTGTCACGGTCCTTCTCCTTGTCCTTATCCTCTTTTATGCATTTTGAGTTGTCTCTGTAATTGATTTATTTTATGTCTTTTAACTTGAGGCTAATTTTCAACATTTCAATATCACTACAGTCAATCTTTAATTTAAAATTTGATGTCAAATATCATTTGACATTTTTTCATAACTGTAATGTTTTTCAAAGAATACCAGGTTTGATATAATTTCGAGTCAATTAGTCTCGATTGTAGTTTGGTGCTAGTTATAGTTTTATTTTGAGAGAACTGTTTACAATTAACTACTAATGATATTGAAATGAAATTTTGGCCAAATTTTAACCTTTCTGATGACTGAAATCAAACAGATTTCTAACTGACACATTGTAGGAAATTTTTTTTTGATGTCATAATATTTGTCTGTTAGTCCACAGCTTAGCTCAGAAAGCAGTAACTTTCCATAAGTTTATATGGTGATGAGGCTGACAAAGTGGTACAAATATAATAAACCAAATTGTAATCTTTAAAATCTTAAAATCAATATGATTATAAATAATATTAATTATTAATAAATATAATTATACAAATTATGAATAATATCATAATATACCTAACATAATCATAGTCTCGTTTACCCTGTTGTATGAGATATCATTAAATAGTTCTTTTGAAATCATTAATTATTGTTTAAATTCGTTAGTGTGAGTGACGTGAACTGTATACTCAAGTAAAGTAATTTTTATTACAAGTGTCTCAGAGCTAAGCAGATGAACAGACACACAGTTGGACATAATGAAAACAGAACAAATAATGTGACATTAAGAAGGAAACACATTAAAGTTTTCATGGTGGTAATATTTAACTATTATATTATGTTTCAGAAATTCATCATCTGTGAAAATTTAAGCAATCGAGCTTTCATGAGATACAGCCCGGTGACAGACATATGAACAGTGAAGTTTTAGTAAAAGGGTCTCATTTATAACCTTTTGGTGCGGAACATTAAAATAAAGAATTATTTACCTGGAAGGTCCCTGTTGACAGGCCCTTTGTGCCTTCTCAGAAGAATTCATCGTAACCATGGTAGAAACACACACAGCACCACTGACAAATTATTTTAATATCTCTTCACTCCATGTACAAACACTTTTGGTATAGGTAGTTTACAGTACAGAGTGCAAGTATTTTTGTCAAAACCTAATATTCATTATTTTTCACTGATCTCTTCATTTTTTTTTGCACTGTTGAAAATAAATTAGTGAATTACGTAAAACATTTTTGTTTCATACATTTATTATAATTATTTATTTACTAAATTATAGGTTTTTTTGCTTGGGTGTCTGCCTAAAATAGACTGTTTCTTGCCATTGTTATATCGTTTTCCGCTGTGGTTTTCCGGCAATTGATTAGAAGAAAAGTGTAAATACGATATTTAACTATATTTAGGTTAGGTGTTTGGGCAGGAAGGCCAAAGGAAAATTGAATAATTTTACAATTTAAAGAGCCAGAAAAAATATTGATAATGAACACCTGTTTCAAAAGATATTAACATAAAAATCACGCTATTTATGCAGAAATCATTACCGAATTAAATCTCGAGTTCAGAACCATCACTTTTTAATCACAAACACTCAAGGAACGCACATTAGAATCATTTTTCTTGAATATTTTTAAAACTGAATAGATGTCATAGCCCGAGCGCCATTTAACATTTGAAATTGTGCTAGAAAGTGTTAGACATATTCAACATTACGATGTGAGAACGAGATAGCACCAGGGTACAATTACCCAAACATATTGATATGAAGATTCTTTCTAGTTGACTTAGAGGAAACGGTGACATTCCCTATTTGCTCAGATAACTTGCGGCGCATGTGTTTCTGAATTTTATTGAACGGTTCTTGAGTTATTTTTAGATTTTATTTATGTACAAAATCTAAATGACTCCAATTTAAATTTTCTTTCTATTTTTTAATCAATTATTTTATTATTGAAATAAACAATTGTCCAAAATAAAAGGAATTAAATTCTACCTACCATTGGTAGGTAGATGGCAATCATGGCCCCCTATAGGCCAGGCCAGTACACCTACAGCACCCACACAGGCCCAAACGCTTAAAAGACCGAGAGATGGCAGCACTGATAAATTACAGTACATTTCCCTAATTTCATCAGAAGATGACAGCACTAGTAGTCAATATTCCTCACTGCGCTCGCTCCATCCATCCTATCTTTATAGTTTGTGATCCATGCAAATCAAAAAGCCAAATCACGTTGTGCGAAGAAACCCGGGTGTTTTTATTTTATTTTGTGGCTACTTTAGGTAACCTAACGTAAAAAATACAGTTTGCATCTCAGATCTAATAAAACTATAATGATACAGACTGATAAACATGCCACTAAATAAGCATGCTAAGTTATTCCATTCCACCTGCGCAGCAGGTAGCATGCGACTAGCATGTCAATGGGTGCATGAATTTCTTTAAGTGTGCTGTACGTGGGCTCGCCATGTGGCATGGAGTAACTGAGACATAATAGCAAGCCAGTGGCATGCCATGCAGGTGCATAGGTGGCATGCAGGTGCAGGTGTCATGTGTATCTGGGACCGTTACCTATGCTTTATTTGTAATGTAACCTTTAAAAGTATACTTAGGTACATTTTATTAAAATGTATTTTGATATTTTAGACAAGGCTTGGTATTTCGGCATGTCAAGGTTTTAATAGAATGTACATTTGATTACCAAACTAGTTTTCTTATCATACCAAGCTAGACTAGCTTCGCCTCGCAGTTTCATGTCCTACAAATGTAGACGTACCCACCTACGATAGAAGATAAGGGGAAAATAAAGAATTTTACGAAAACATGTTTGTAATACCAAAACTTAGGTAAGTACCACTTGTTTCATAATTTAAATTAGGTAAGTGGAAATGTAAATCCACACAGTAAATCAGTTTTTCAAACACAATATACAACATCCTCGTATACATAAGTAGGTGCTTAGGTACATAGAAAAACACTCAGACCCGGAAATAATTTATATTTTTTGTCGATTTACAGAGGTTCTCTAACGGCCGAATACTGAAACGCTACTTAACATTTGAGAACTAATTAAACAAAGAAGCAGCTCTCAAACTCCAAAACTGCCATATTAATTTCAAATTTAGAAACTGTTTAATAATTGAAGAACCTTTCAAATTTTAAATTAGGTACGTTTCTGTATTCGGCTGTAAGGGATTAAATCGGTTTTCAGGGTTCAAATTAGGAATGGCAAATGTTAATGGTCGCTTGACAGTGAATCACTTTAAACTATGTTCGAGTCAATCAATATGTTCAGGAAATTATATTAAAAAAGTCAGAACCGAACGTTGATGATAGAATACTTAAGAATACCCACTATCTATATCTTCTTAAACGGGTGAAACCGGGGCGCAGCTAGTCTTATCCTACTACTAATGTGAAAGTGTGTGTGTTTGTATGTCTAGATGTTTGGATGTTTGTTACTCAATCTCGCAAAAACTACTGAACCGATTGCGATGAAACTTGGAATGTAAGTAGTTGGATACCGGGAATAACACATAGACATTTTATCCCGATATTCTCGCGGGAACAGGACTTACGCGGGTGTATCCCCGGGGCGCAGCTAGTATACTTATAACGCGCGGCATCACGCTTGAAAGACTGGACCGATTTGAATAATTCTTTTTGTGTTATATTTGTGAGGAAGTTATGAAAGAAGAATATCGATATAGCGCGGGATCGGGACTTACGCGAGTGAAACAGCGGGGCGCAGCTAGTCATAAATAAGTAATCACAATGTAAGATGTTTACCTACTCACTCGATTGTCCTTATTTCATAAAATAACCAGAGATATGTAAAAACTTCATAATAACCCACATTTTTCAAGTGCAGTCTATCAATTACTTAATCCACACTTCAAAGTATTTATTACGAGTGAAGTTATAGATAAGTGTACCTACCTATCGTCAGTGGAAAGGCTAGGTAACATTGCTAAACCGCCACGTTGGTCAAAACAAGAAACTTGAAAACTAACTGAGTTGAGTTGAGCCAAAAAATGAGTTTTTTATATCATTGGATTTTATTTTTTTGTACGTCGATTGATGTCTCATTTTGTCGTTCTAGGTATATCTACTTGAGCTGACGCAAGTAGGTACCAAAGAAGTTATATTAGTTGCTAGCTGCGCCCCCGCGCGGTTTTACCCGCGTGAGTCCCCGTTCCCGTAGGAATTTCGGGATAAAATGTAGCCTATGTTTTATTCCCGGTATCCAACTACTTATATTCCAAGTTTCATCGCAATCGGTTCAGTAATATTAGTAGGACTACGAGTAGGACAATGCTCACGTAGAAATACAACTATACTATTAATTATTATACAACAATATTCTAGTAAATACAAATACAACTTCTTTGGTAGGTACCAGGGGTAAGTTTGGTGTTCCGAGCTGAGCCAAGACGAGTCGAGCCGAGCAGAGCCAAGCATTTTAGCCGAAAGTTCTTCTAGACGTCTCTAGGCGAACAAATTTTGTTTTAAGACATTTGGAAATTCAGAATAGTTTTCGAAAAAAATGAGTAAAAATTTAATAATTTAAAAAATAATTGAGTGTGAGTTTAAAATGTTTATAAGTAAATTTAATTTAAAAACCTAAAACTAAATATTAATTTCTTATTTACTTTCAGAAACAGCCGTTTTATTATTATAACTTATTTTAGGTTAGATTTTTTTCAAAAACCTTCAAAAATTAATACAAACTTACCAATATTTTTTAAATGTCTGTACTTATTTGCTACTTTGGGATATTTTTTCTTTGATTATCATTATTATTAATATACAGGCGTATTAATAATATAATAATCAAAGAAAAAAAACAATATTATTATTTAATAAAACGTTTTTGTAAAGTGTTTTATTATGCAAAATAAAGTGTTTTATTATGCAAAATCGCGAAAACCATAAAAGAAATTAATATTATTATTTATTTCGTAAAAAAAACTTCAAATCGAATTTCCCAAAAGTTTTCATTTTTGCAGTTCTTTATGCAATGTAGCCTTTCCATTAACGATATGTACCAGTGTACCAATTATACCTATTCATTATTGATTTAAATTATCAGTGACGAGAGTGCAATCTAATGATAAGACGAAAAAATATACTAAAAAGACGATAATGGAAACCAAAGAGCCCGCACTTAGCACTAACTAAGTAATCCTACTAATATTAAAAAGCTGAAAGTTTGTAAGTATGGATGTGAAACTTGAAACTTGGAATATAGGTAGCTGGAAACTTGGAATAACACATAGGCTACTTTGGATCCCGATAATCCCACGGGATTAGGAATTACGCGGGTGAAACTGCGGGGCGCAGCTAGTATATAACAGCTTGTTTTGGAAACGGAAATATGGTGGGTAGTTTTAGACGTACAATGTAGGTAGGTAAGTACAATTTTATTTTGGATGATAGATCAACTTTTGCAAATGACAACTTAAAAATCTTACCTTTTAATAAGGGTTTCTTGTTGACTACGAAACCCTAAAAACACACTGTTACCCGCGACTTCATCTGCGTAGAAATAGTGCATAACCGACTTTTTAGTTCATTAGGTACTCGGGTTCTACTAATTGGATTTCGATGTAAAGTATATAATCACGCACGAGGTTCCACGAGAAAACCAGATTTCAATCGGATTAGTAGTTTTTGATTGTATAAGGAACAAACAAAGAAACAGACAGACAAACATGAATTTTAAAAATTCTATACCTACTTACCTATAATTTTGTTCTACTACTTTTCAAAAGTCCCCTACACAACTTATTTTTTATTTATTTTCAAGTCCAAGTTTGGAAGATAGATGAATGATCCCTATTTACTTTGGTCACGGCATCCCGCGTGACTGGACCGATTTCGCTAATTCAATTTTGTTGTGTTTGTATTGTCAAGAGAAGGTATAGGTATCGATATTCCCCCGCGATCGGGACTTACGCGGGCTAAATTAAAAATACAATATAATATATACTTACCTACATATTTTCCGGTTTTAATCGTATTGATTTTATTATTTTCAGCATTGTTGCATGTTGTTTCTACGTTTCCTCAGGTATTGAAAACGTAAAATAAGTAAGTTTCATTTTAATTTAACATCGCAAAAAAAAACGAGAAATATTTTAATAGTTATTTAAAACTAGCTGCGACCCGCGGTTTCACTCGCGTAAGTCCCGCGGAATTATCAGGATATAAAGTAGTCTATGTGTTATTCCAGGTTTCCAGCTACCTCATATTCCAAGGTACGTATACCTCATTTTCATGGTAATCGGTACAGCGGTTTTTACATTATTGTGTAACAAACACACATAGGTACACACGTAATCACAAACTTTCAGCTTTATAATATTAGTAGGATAGGATACCTAAGTCGTAAAGTCCGCCCCGGACCCCAAAATTCACCAAGCGCAAAAGACGCAAAAATAATGCTATTTTCCAAAAATGTTATTTTTTCCTTAGAGTATTATAGAGGTCGTTGATCTTAATTATTCGACTAGGTAAAAGATATATAGGTAGATGTCTAGATCAACCAACATTCGGGAGTTTTGGCGGGAACGCGTTGAGGAGATTTGGTGCTGGATTTTCATATTTGTGAAACCTAGTTCAAATGCGTGCAAATTGTTTAATTTCGGGGGCATATTAATCAATTTAGTTTCGTGAGGATGTACGAGTGGAATGAAAGTGAAAACCGGTGCAAAACAATAACTTAGTGTTGTCTCCAAAGCTCCGTGAACAAACATTGTTAAAATGGCCCCCTTTTTACAATGATTCCCTTGACTTGACTTTAACTGTGACGACTTGACTGTTTCGTTCAATGCAAATAACTTGCAAATATTGATAATACTTATAATAGTAAGTAATTGATAATACTTACACTGGCAAATGTCCGAATGGAAAAGCGATTATAAAGAAGACACTTAATTAAAAAAAAAACAACATTCAACAAATAAATATGGTTTTGACATGGTTTTGACATGAATAACGAAAGAAGGACAGGCATTATTTTCGTATTTATAATTATGGATTTTAATTATAGACCCCTACACAAATGCAACAACTAAGTAAATCAAAATTAAGAATACAATTGTTACCTATACCATAATTGTTAAAATGATAAAAAATGAATGAACCTACCCACCGATAAATTTGTAGACATAGGTACACCTACACGTGGAAATTACTGATGTAGGTATTTTAAATAAAAAACCGACTTCAAAAAGAAACAAAAAATAATTTAAAAAACAACCAAAAAAAAGGAATTGATAAAAATGACCAAAATAACCTCTACATAGGTACAGAGCCACCGACTAATTAATCTGTTTTATCATCTGAAGTCGGGCAGCCAAACTAAGTACAATATGGAAACAACCAGTAAAACTGCCCGACTTCAGATGATAAAACAGATTAATTAGTCGGTGACTCTGTCACCTATGTAGAGGTTATTTTGGTCATTTTTATCAATTCCTTTTTTTTTGGTTGTTTTTTAAATTATTTTTTGTTTCTTTTTGAAGTCGGTTTTTTAATTGTTAAATTATTTTTTATTTTACCCTTTTTAGTATACTTACCTACCTAAAAATCAACAATATTGTTACCGTAATTTTCATTATTGAGGAGTTTGCTGATGAGAAGGTGGTTTCAGGTGCCCCATCAATCTGTACTTAGTTCTTTAGGGGTCTATTCTTTTTGGTAGAAGTCCAAAAATGAGTAATTTATTGAATTATGGGATGCTATCCTAGTCCATCATTCCGAAGATACTCATCAGATCCTTACCAAATTTTCATGGGACCACCTCGTAGCTTCCACCTTTTCATTAAAAAAAGAACTATATTAAGCGGTTAAGCCATCTTCGTATAATCGATGAACAATTGAATTGAATACAGCGTTTTGAGGAGCATTCCCGGTCCTCACTTCGAAGATCCTCATCAGATCATCATCAAATTTTTATGGGACCATCTCGGAGCTTCCACCTTTCCATTAAAAAAAAATCATCTCAATCGGTCAAGCCATCTTCGAGTAATCGATAAACAACTGGATTGATTAATGCGTTTTGAGGAGCATTTCCGTTCATCACTCCGAAGACCCTTATCAGATCCACATCAAATTTTTATGGGACCATCTTGGAGCTTCTACCTATCCATTAAAAAAAGAATCATCTTATTCCGTCAATCCGTCTTCGAGTAATCGGTAAACATACAAAAAAAAAAAATACATACAGACGAATTGATAACCTCCTCCTTTTTTTTGAAGTCGGTTAAAAATAATAATTATGTAGATATTGAAGATATAGTGCCTTGCCTACCAATAAGTACCTACCTACTTTTACTTCCAATGTAAATAAATTCAGATGATTATCATTACCATACCTTTTTTATCATTTTTATACTTCGGTACCTACAATTTTTGATTGATTCTTTAATCTTTATACTTCGGTAGGTACCTAACTATTTATCTTTACCTACCGTACCTACCTACAAATTTTGATTGATTCTTTGCTCGCTTTGTGGGCTTTGTGGCTCGGAAGGTGAAAACTATAGACGGATATACATTATAGGTAGGGTAATAATTAATAAAACAAGCCATAGACGAATAATACTATCTAATTTATCTATGTTAATATAGCTAAACTAGCAGTGCCGCGCGATTTAGTCCCGATATATCGTGTCGCGTTAAATTGTCGGTACCTACCTAAGATATTTAAAAAAACCCTTTTTTATCGGATGCCTACCTAAATTACATACTTAATTAAAAACCGACTCACCAAATTTTAGCTGTTTAACTATCGTTGATTCGTTCATCTATCAGTAAGTCAGGATCAGTACCCTACCGCGTAACTCCCGTCGAGTTCAACTCGATTGTCCTTTTGGGATTCCGATGCTGTCAATAACGGGGTTGAAAAAACAAACTACCTAGGAGGAGCGCGCAAGGAGCGTGCAGAAATTGTCGACGTTATTAGACAACCGCTCATTCATACATACATACAAACTTTCAGCTTTATAATATTAATAGGATTTAGATAGATTGTCTTTTTTCCCCCGGAACAATATACCTTTACATAAAAACCTGTCTTGAATAATTATATCGAGAAAATAAATGAAAAAAGAAACAAACGGCCAAGTGCGAGTAGGA
Source organism: Idaea dimidiata (assembly GCA_949358125.1). Classification (NCBI taxonomy): domain Eukaryota; kingdom Metazoa; phylum Arthropoda; class Insecta; order Lepidoptera; family Geometridae; genus Idaea; species Idaea dimidiata. The sequence goes on from OX442332.1 coordinate 8,618,499, forward strand.
CTCGCGCACGAAGGTTTTGGTACATACTACCATTATCACAAAAAAAAACACGTTTGTTGTATGGGAGGCAATGGGAACCCCGTAAACATTTATTTTATTTTGTTTTTATTTGTTGCCATAGCGTTTACAGAAACACATCATTTGTGAACATTTCAACTTAATTATATTCACATAATATAAATGATAAAACTGAAAGACAAACAGTGAAGCGGGATTTACATTACGGCTTACAATTTATAGCTTTTCACAAAAAATAAAGCGTACCTAGAATCTATTGATACTTATAATTACTTCCAGTAGGTAGTAGTAGTAACTGCTGTGAGACTGTTTTTGTGAAATTGACTCTATAATACATGACACTAGTTTCGTAATGTAAATTAAGCTTGTTAAAGTTTTAGTAAAAGGGCCCCGTTTTTTCCCCTTGAGTACGGAACTCTAAAAAGTTGTTAAATAATGAGTAAACAACAAAGAATGTCTTGGGTCTGAGGTCACTTGCTTTCAAATATCAAGGTCGTCTACCTTTCGATGCAGACTTGCATATTGCTTGTAGTGTAGGTATCTATCTATTACATTGCAGATAAATTGCAAGAATTCCACTTACAGTGTGATACCGTTTTCACATAACACATCTTACGTAAACCGGCTAAACATGAGGAACTTGACAAATGTCATGCTCTGGCACTTCTGCCCGGCCGCGGCAGATTGGGAAGACCCAAGGGATGATTAATTATATTAGACCGACACGAGCGCCGCCGACCGGGTCCGAGCTACGTTGTCCATTGCTCGGCCGCCACTAGATTGCAACAGACCGATCGACTGCTCGCCGAGCAATGGACAACTAAGCTCGGACCCGTGACAGTCCAATATAAATCATCCCACCTGACATGCGTGCAAATGGCCTCAACCTACTCAACTCACTCCACGAGTTGGTGAAGATCGTGCGAAATGGAGACGTAATAACCCCGGGGGTCCGCTTCCGGAAAATCTTTTATCAATTAAAAAATACATTATCGAGGAATAACATTAGGCAACTTTTGATCCCAATATTTTCACGGGATCGACGGGTGAAACCGCGGGACACAGCTAGTATAAATAAGTAAAGAATTTAAACTTATCGCCGATATAATTAATTTCCACTTAAAACTAGAGATATCAACTTCATTAATTGATAATTATTTAATTTGTTAGTTTTATTTAACTATTATATACCTAATTAACTTCTAAATAAGGTAGAAAGTTTTATGCAAACATTATTTACATTCCTTTTTTTTTACTAAACTAACTTATCTGCTCAGTGTGAAAACACGAATATTAAAAAATTCGATGGAAAATAATTAGGTATGAAAATAACGTGTTTCAGAAATGTTTTGTTAAATATTTTTAAAATGAAATACTCATAATGTTTTTTTTTAAATATTATGTTGGTATTAACAATTTCTTGAACATGCTCAACATATATTTTTTTATTAAACTGTCTTAAATTGTTATAAGCAAGTATTTGATTTATTGCTCTAAAATTTTGCTAAGTCGCATCTTTCGTCCATCTTGTACATATCTGTAAATTGCCGGCGCTATCCTTGTCATAATTTAAATTACTTCGCTGTTGTTCAGCGGGCTCGACCGCCCGGTTTTTCCTTTGGGCTGTGTGTATCCCAAAGCGACGACGACGCGACGCGGACGTCCGCGTCGAGTTGAACCCGACGGAGCTTGCGCGGTCGAGCCCCAGGTCAGCTGGTAACCTGATGAACCCAATCCTGGGTTCCCTACGCTACTTCGAAACACTATCCATAGAAACACCTTTCGCCGAAGACGATTGACCGAAAGATTGTTTTACCGAATAGTTATTTCCCCGATTGTTCATTTCTCCTATGGTTCGTTTCACCGAAAACTGTACCTTTACATTAATATTAACAAAATGAAATGTCATTTGCTTGGCCTTGAATTGACTGATCAACTGATTAATAAGTAGGTACTAAGTACTAATGAATTATTTATTATAGAAAACTTGATTATTATCAGTTCCTACTTAGATAAATTAAAAGATTCCTAAACAAAAACTTAACGATTAACTTGAGTATTATATTGGTGGTTTTCTTTTACTGAGACTCCTTTGTCCGTCCGTCTATTGCAACAATTGCAAGGCATGAACTGTGATACTCGACAGTTGATTTTTTTATAAGTGAAAATGCCGCGCGCCGCCGCTAAAACGAGAAATACTAAACAATACAATAAATGTTAATGTACGGTTCTTGAACAACTACTGTATTTATTTATAATAGAGAAAATATTTATTTATTTGTTTGTTTGTAACTATAAAGGTTTCGAAATTACTTTACCGATTTCAAAATTTATTTTACCAATAGAAAGCTTCGAGAAGTATAGCATTTTTTTAAGTGCGTGATTTAAGGATTCCGTACTCAAATGATAAAAACGGGACCCGATTCCTATTTTTGTAATAATGTTACGGAACCTTTGTGCGCGAATCCGACTCCCTGTTGTCCGATCTTTAATATAAAAGTCAGGTCAAACCGAAATGGCGCGGCGCTTGCAAATGCCAAGGCCGTCTACCGATTACAATAGTCACTTCGAATTTCAATACGATACAATAGGTACCTACTTCAAAGAAGTTAGACAGATCTCATATTTAAGGAGTAACAGAGGATGGAGGAGCTTCATCAGATCCAAAGTCAAGTTGTGCGGGAAAGAAGATCGGCGTTTTTCCTTAGAGCTCAGGTATTCCTAAACCACAAGAAATGGATTATTCAACTGATTTACGTGATCTAAAGCCACGGTGTTAGTATTTTCGTTTATTTTCCGCTAGATTTAAATATTTTGTATATACCTACTTATTAAAGTTTCACAGTTAAGAGCTAAAAAACTAAAAAATGGCGGCTCAAGCTCTCCTAACTTAGGAGAATAGTGTAGTGCTCTTTACTGTAAAACTTTAACATACACCCACTATAAATCTATGGTATTCAAAGTACGTTATACACTTTTGTGGAGTAGCTGATAGTCTAGCATCATCATCATCTCACTTTCCGTCCACTGCTGAACATAATCTTATCTTACTAATATTATAAACGCGGAAGTTTGTATGCCAGTCTGTATGTATGTGACTTTGTTACTAAATCCCGCAAAAACTACTAAACCGATTGCGATGAATTTTGGAATACAGGTAGCTGAAAACCTGGAATAACACATAGGCTAGTTTAGTAATAATTCTCTAAACAAGAATCTATATAGTACATGGTAATGCTTAAGCAGAATTTACATTACGAAACTGGTGGTAATTTATAGAAATTTTCGCAAAAAATACGATGATACAGCGATAGGTACTACTTGGTACTTGGTACTACTAGGTTTGCCTACTGTTTATTTCATAAAATTTCTCAAAACTGCGAGATCCGAGCTGCTTTTGTGAAATTGACTGTATAGTGCATGGAACTAGTTTCGTAATGTAAATTAGGCTTTACATTGTGCATGCATGCCCCAAGTTCGTTGCACTTAGATCAAATAATATCTACCTGCTGATTACAATTCAACCCACGCTCGCTCTCAAAGTCCTGCCTGACACACCGATTTCCTTTGAAGATTTTATTTGAGACTAGCAGCGGCCCGCGGTTTTACCCGCATAAGCACCGATCTCGTCAGAATATCCGGATTAAAAGTAGCCTATGTTACTCCTTGATAATGTAGCTTTCTATTGGTCACAGAATTTCCGAAATCGGTTCAGTGGTTTTGGAGCCTGTTGGTTACAAATAAATCTTTCCTTTTTCTTTTGCGTAATCTACTGGAACGAACCTTTGAACCACTTAGTGATAGAGTTGTCAGGGCGCCCTAACGTCTCTAACTTGACCTAACGACTGCTATCAGTGATAACAACCGCATAGTGGGGTCTCTTACCTTAGTGTTAAGAGTTGTCAGGTCGCCCTAACCCTAAGGTCTCTAACTTGACCAAGCGACTGCTATCAGATCAGAAGTAACAAACGGGACCAACTTGTCGGAAGCTAAGAGGAACTCAAGAAAATACTTAATAACGCCAAACAAGTCAAGTAGGTATATAGCTAGGTATTCTTAAACTGGTGATACCAGTTTATTACAAAATTATAGTTACGACAGAGCTAACCCACATAGCCCGCCCCAGACAAATTAGTCATTGTGCCCTACCATGATCTCTTATATATCTTATCTTACTAATATTATAAACGCGAAAGTTTGTATGTAAGTATGTATGGGAGTTTGTTACTCTTTCACGCAAAAAATACTGAATCGATAGCGATGAAACTTGGAATATAGGTAACTGGAGACCTGGATTAACACATAGGCTACATTTTATCCCGATATTCCTGCGGGAACGGGACTTACGCGGGTGAAATCGCGAGGCGCAGCTAGTATTATAAACGCGATAGTTTGTTTGTATGTAAGTATGTGTATGTACGCGAAAAATACTGAATCTATTGCGATGAAACGTGGAATATAGGTAGCTGGAGACCTGGAATAACACATAGACTACTTTTTATTTCGATATTCCCGCGGGGAAAACCGCAGTGCGCAGCTAGTTATTATAATAAGTCGCCGCTATTTCGTTCAGCATGGTTTAGGTAAAAAATAATATATAAAATTAAAAACTCATCAATGAAAAAAAAACAAGTAGGTATGTTAAAAAAAGTTTTATTTTATTACCAGAATCTGTGGTTATTTAAAGTACGATAAGCGACAAAAGGACGATAATAGAATGACAAACGATCATGGTAGGGCGGAATATTGATGACTGGCTGCTTTCCACAGTGTCGTCCGTGTAAATCCCGATCCCGCGAGAATATCGGGATCAAAAGTAGCCTTTATTATGTTACTACTCGATAACGTAGCTTTCTATTGGTCCAAGAATTACGCGGATACCAATCCGGATAGACATGCCACTGGCGTGCACACATATGTAAGTAACATACAACAAAATTCATGCACACATCGACATGCTAGTCGCATGCTACTTGCTGCGCAGGTGTAAAGGGGGTAAATAAAATAAGCATGCTTATATTTTAATGGCATGTTTATCTGTACCATTTTGAAATTCGCTCTTGGTATCGGAGCCTAGTCGTTATACGAAGAAACAAAATATTTATTCTTTCTAATAATAGTAAATACTTACCTTATTCGGCGGACTGCGTATTGCCACCGATCGTCGGCCATATCGGAAATAAGATAGCATTTCGAACTGACACAACTTTGTTTCTTTACCAACCCTTTTCCTCATCACCTTTTGGAGGTGGAATTTATTTATTTTGTCAGATTTCAGTTTTGTACTATTACTTATCGTTATCAGTATCAGTGATTTAGGCTATGCGTTGATCCATCAGTAGGTCAGGACAAGGACAAAAAAAGTAATGTTTTTATATGAAATAAATGGCAAAAGCATTGTTTAGCAAAATACAGTTGTGTAACTTGTAACTAGGTATGTATGACCTTTGCTTGCCTTTCACTATATTTATAGTACTTAGTTCTATATGCAGTAGATATGCTAAGACTGTGCCGTCTCTTATTATTAATTATATATTTGAGACTAGAAGATTAATGGTCCCTTGACATTAGGCATTTCGAACTCGGCTCTGACGGACGAGCTTCATCAGTTCCAAAGTCAAATTTTCCGTGAAATTTATTACACACCTTTAAAAAAGTGGGAACAAAATACGAATAAATAAATAAATCCTGTGACGAACACACAGCGCCATCTAGCCCCGTGGTAAGCTGCTAAGCTTGTGTTACGGTGACTAGACAACGGATATACTACTTATATTTATTTTTCTTTTGTAAATACATACATATTATACATAGAAATACGCCCAGACCAGATACAAATATTTATTTTAAGCATAAATATTCGCACCCAGCGGGAATCGAACCCGCACGCAACCTTCTGTATTGCAGCCAAGCGTTCGCCCGACGCGCCACAGAGGTCGTCAATGTATGTGTGTATGTGTGTGTGTGGAATGTATACGTAATACGAAAATACCACTATCTATGATAATCTCAGGTTTAATATTCACTTGGGAAAAATTATACAGTGCGTATTCTATAACTCAAATGACTCGACAATGCTTCAGCATCGTGACACTTTTCTCGGAAATGAAAAACATTTTTTGGAAATCTTGCTAAGTTTCGAAGCTTCCCAAGTGTAAGTGACTTCTTGCAATATTACCAACTATTGTTGAACCGTTTTGGAGTAGGTATGATTTATATTAGACCGTCACGAGCATGAGCTTCGTTGTCCATTGTTCGGCGAGCAGTCGATCGGTCAGTTGCAACCGAGTGGCGGTCGAGCAATGGACAGCGAAGCTCGGACCAGCCAGTCGACCGCGCAAGCTCCGTCGGGTGCAACTCGACGTCGGTTTGGGATACACACTGCGCAAAGGAAATGCGACAGCTCAAGGGACATCGCATTGAACACGACGACGGCGCCGCCCGCCGGCGCCCGCAATGCAACTGTACTGTACTGCGCGCCGTCGCCTTCAAATGCCTGCAAATCAACGCAATGAACTCGACGCGCGAACCGCCGCGCTGGTTTTTCCTTTGCGCAGAAGCACCGTCGTCGAGTTGAACTCGACGGAGCTTGTGCGGTCGAGCCCCCGGTCGGCGCTCGTGACGGTCTTATGGATGGAACGATTGTTGAGACGATTTGCTTGCAGAATAGGTACACTGCAGGTCCCAGGACTTTGAATTCCATATGGGTTTTTGCAATAAAAATATTATTTGACTTATTTACTTAATAATTTTATTATCATAATTAATTATAAATGTACAATTATTGAATTAGAATTAAAAATAGTACGTACCTTTAACATTCTATAACTAATTAATTATGAAGGAACGTATACAGTAATCTCATTACTAGGTAATTTTTAAAAAACTTGATTTTACAAAAAAAAAGTAAATTGAAATTTTCAGGGAAAAAAACATACTTATCAGTTTTTAATATATTTTAAAGTGTTTTCTACACTTGGATGACTAATTTTCAAAGAAAAACTTTCCAAAAACTCGCACCCTATATTATATTACAATTCTGCACCTAGCACCTATGATGGCCGAATTGGATAAGGCGTTGGGACGGATCCGCAAAGAAGCAAGTTCAAGTCCTATGGGTGTGAATTTTTAGAAAGAGTTTCTTTAAAAATTAGTCATTATTATTATCCTATTGTTGACGTTATGTTTATTTAGATTAATATTAATAATTCTCAATAACTATGAAATTTTATATTTTTTTAATTAAATTCAAAATTCTTAAAAATAACATTTACATACCAAGTTTAGTGCTGGTGCAATATGTTGGAATTATATTATATAAGTGACATCTTTGTAACCATATTTCGAGCAATTAAATGACATTAATTCATTAAAGTGTAGGAAACACTTTAAATTATATCAAATGCGCAAACAAATTATATCTATCCATTCCCTCAACTATAACAGATTACGAAAAATTCTGAAAAGATAATTCACGTTAAATATTTTTTACAAAAACTAGATTATCGTCATCGTGCGTGTTCACCGTACTACTATCAAGTTTGCAAAATCAAGTTTTTAATTACAATTAACTAATATTTATTAAAAAGTAATTATTCATAATTAACTTATGACTTCATTAATGTAATTAAGTACGTTATTAATACTTCGTAATCAAAAACATTGTATTTTAATTGTTTTGCAAACAAATGCCTTGTGATAGGGGAAGATGTGCAAAAATCATCTTTAAGATTGCCTGAAAGAAATCGCTTTGAGCGATAAGACCTCCTATTTGTAACATCAACAGAACTTTAATTAGTTTTTTTCCCCTCCTGGTTTTCACTGTCGCAATGCCGTCCCTACGTTTTGAGCCTTTGCAGACTCCTTCCTCTGGGTAGACTTCGAAACGTAGGAACGGCATTGCAACAATGCTGAAAATAATAAAACTACGCGATTAAAACCGGAAAATGAATTTCATTTCAAGTTCTTATCTTGTCTATAGTAAGCTATAGTTTTACGACATAGGCAAATAGTAAAACACAATATTTACCAAAGTTTAACTCGCGTTTTAGTTATTAACGGCATTGTTTCAATGCCATACCAACGTTTCGGTAACTTTACAGCCTTATCAAAGTAGGGTCTACCTTGATAACGCTGGCTGTAAAGTTAGCGGTTAGTGAATAAAACGCGATTTACTTAAACCCGGTAAAGGATGTTTCATGTTTTATGCAGAGCTTCGTTGTCCATTGCTCGGAGAGCAGTCTATCGGTCTATTGTAAACGAGTGGCGGCCCAGTAATGGACAACGAAGGTCGGACCCAGCATGGCCGGGTGTCGGTCTAATATAAATCATCCCTAAATATTGTATTTTATTACAATGCAAAATCGCGAAATCATTAGAAAAAACTATAGCCAAATAATAAAAGATGCATTGAAAATCAAATCAGTTCTGAAACTTATCGTTTAGGCGGGATTTACAGTACGAAATTAGTGGCATGCTATAAATAATAGTCTTTTTTCACAAAAAAAAAATACCCTACCTATCCCCTTCCTAACAAACTTGTCCATTTATTGGTTGCCTAGAAGAGATCGCTCTTAGGCGATAAGCCCGCCTATTTTGTGCCACACAAGTAAAAAGTTGTCTTGGTAATGTTTGCAAAAGTACTAGAAGTATTTTAAAGGAAAAATACATCTTCAAAAATACATTCGCGGCGAGGTTTGAACTCGAGTCCCTTGGTCAGTACCCAAGCGTCTTGACGAACGACAACCACGCGAGCTCCTACTTCGACCGGCGAATCAAAGAATATTTGTATAGGTATTAAAGATGTTTGAATTTAAGAATATATTATTAATTAATTTAATTTTAATTTTCTTGGGTTTTTCTCAATTATCTATTCTATTTTATTCTAAAAATTAGTAGACAGCGGTACTAATTGTCTTTTAGATAAAATTGTTTCCAGTAACTGCTGCGAGACTGCTTTTGTGAAATGAACTCTAATACATGACACTAGTTTCGCTTCGCAATGTAAATTAGGCTTGACACGTTGAAGTAATATCATCGAATGATGTGGTGGATGGCACATTTTTTTTTATTAATTTAAAATTGAAGATAATACTTAAAAAACATAATGCAGGCCAAACATCACAAAGATTTGTCTGGCGTACCGAGTATGAAATTAAATCAGTACAATTACACTATTTATATCACAAACAATACACGTACGACGTACGTACATACATACGAGTATAATATCGTATTAATCGCATAATTTACATCTACCCACATTAACAAAAATCTCAAAACCGAAGACGAACTAAACATCACACCACATTTAAAGTTATCTCGATATACCTACATTTGTATGCAAGACTTGTATAGTGGAATTGCTGTCTTTTGACTATTTTTTGGGTAGAACCGTGGGGCCCATCCAAAATTATACATAATATCAATATTATGCATGGAAATGATAAGTAGCTATATATTTTTTAAAGTATCTTAATTAAGTAACTAAAATTAAAATAAAATGTTCTTGAAACAAAAAATTACACTTTGTGCAAACTCATAATATTATGAAATATTTTATTGTTTACATTATATTAGGATTAATTATCTAACATAAGTAAAATTTATTTAAAATCAATTTACAATTTAGTTTGTTCAAAACAACATAACATAAAAAATTCAAATCAAATGTGCTGATATTCAGTCTTCATAAATTATCAAAAATTATATAAATCGCATTCCATATTTATTAGGTATAATCAATATAATGTTTACAATTTTTTTTTACAATATATCTTTTACTGAAACTAGTGGTATGTCATTCATATATAATCATTTTCACAAAAGAATGCGTAGACCAAGGGTAGACACAGGGCAGCGGTACTATTGTACTATTTATCTATTGAATAAAATTGCTCTTTAATGCATGACACTAGTTTCGGTAATGTAAATCAGGCTTAAAAAAACTTTCATACCCTATTTTGACGTCTATGTTATTTTAATAAACTAACTTCACCTGCACAAAAATTGTTTCAGACAGACCGGCGCGGGCGGCGTGGCATATTTACCATGTTTTACCTAATTTCTTTACCAAGCTTGATATTTCGCTAGCCTTTTCTACTGGAGTTTCGTAAACTAGCAATTAGAACGTGAAAAGCAATCTAAAACATGGTAAACATCTCGTTCTTATAATATTTGCCGTGTAATTTGTTCATTGGAAAGTTTTATTAACAGTTGAAATTAAAAAAATATTAACAATTTTAAATTTCACATCATGAAAAACTTTGCACCTTATCACAATTACCTACATTGTGATAATACAGTTCAATTTTTGTGTTTTAGTATATATAAGATTGCAAAATCGCTCTGTTTCTCACTCCTATTTTATTTCTAATCCCCATTTACACTGTTGCTAGCAAATTCATTCATGCTTTTTAAATGGAATGGACTTGTTGCAAAAACTTCCCCCCTTACTAACTCACTAAGGTTTTCTCCTCCGTATGACAGAAGGGGAGAAATTTCTATATCAACATTATCTTTTACAAACCCTCCTGATTCCCTAACATACTTCCTATGCAGTCTAAGTAGGTCCTCACGGGCCGTTGAAGGGCAGTCTTTCTTAACACAATCAGCATTTTTCAAAGCAGAAAACTCAACATCCCTAGCTACTTCCAAACAAATGAAGTTTTCAGCGAACTCGAATACATCAAAAATAAACTTTTCCATTTTTATACCATTCGGTTCGGAGGGTTTATGACGAGTGCCAGATGAATCGACATATGGGATCTTCTTATTAGCAACATGCAGTTTAAGTTGCGATTCAAAGTTGTTTATTTTGTTTAGAAAGCTAGATGAGAAGTAGTGATTGCAGATATTTCCTGCTGAAAATGTCAGTCGACCATCGGGATTTCTTCTCTCAGCTGCTTCGTTAGTCAGCTCCGAGTACTCCACCACCTTGTAATGTCCGTTTACTCGACACACTACACCTACTGCCTCACTAGGAGATGACTTTTGTACTACTTTTGCTGCGCAGTCAGCATTTTTGCTCTTACAGTACCCTATAAAGACTGGATCGGCCACTTTAATTAATATATTATCAACGGAATGTGCATGAAGATGTTCGATGCCTCTCTCAGCAATATCCTGTAGAATTCCCTGTGTTTTAAGAGCTCTGTATAGGCCTCCATTCCCATCTGGGGCTGACGATAAATGGTACTTTTCATCGAGAATTATTTTTCCATCGAAATCAAAACAGGGCAGGGTGCCTTGTTCAAAAAACACTACATCTTCTTCGTTCAGGCCGAAAAATGAGTTGTTTTTGAAGTAGTCGGCAGTCGGGCCTTTAGTGTGCTCCGAAGTCATGATGTACCAAGTAATTTTACCATTCTTTGAGTAGTTCTCGGATGCCATTTGTTGCACACGAAAGATTCTCTCTGCTTGGATTTGGAATAGCGTCTTTTTGGACGGTAAACCTACATCGTACATACCTTTTGGATGCCCGAAACCTAGCCTAGTGGCTTGTCCACCAGCCAGCAGCAAAACACCAACTTTATTTTCGGATATCTCCTTTAAGCCGATGTTTTCATACTCTTGGATTTTCTCATTAGAAAGATCAGGGACTGCTTCGTAATGTGTCTGGGGTATCGGCTTCAAATCGTCCTCTAATTTCTCTAAATTTACTTCCGTGGTTTGCTTCGCTCGTCGAAAGATTTCGTTCATTTCAGCGAAGTCCAGTTTCTTTATTTCTCCGGATAACCATTCCCGCTCTTTTTCACTAAGTTCCGGCCAAAACTTAAGAAGATGTTCCTGGCCGTGGCACTTAAGATGTTCCAATAATTTATCGTAAGACATCGCGCGAGCACTTTAACTTGATTAATATGTATGAACGCGCCGATTAGAAAGCTTATACTGGCTCATAGTTACACCGCCGCGAACTCGGCTCTCCCACCATAATCGAAAGGAAAACACGTATTTGACATTAAATTAGACATTTTCTTGCAATATTTACATTTTTGTTGACGTTTGTAACGTGCTCATTTTAGTGCAATGTACATTGCTATTCTTTGCAAGGGAATAACCGAAGAAATAAAAATAATACGAAGTAGTAACGCAGCAATGTATTATGACATATTGAACTTTTCGACGTCTTTCATTGAGGATAAATATTGCGTTCCAAAACTTTTTAAATAATAATGTGTTCACAAAGAATGCAGTTGAATGCACAGTGGGTAATCATTTTGGTTAAAACTTTTTTGTTTCCAAGTTTGGTAATCTAAAAACATGTCACAAAACACAATTTTAATAAGAAAAATAAAACATATATATATATATAAATTTATGGTATGTCGATGAAAAGCAAGTGTAGGAATGTTCGTGTCGAGCAAAAAATTAAACAAACCTAGTATTTGAACGGTACAAAAGTATTTAAATATTCTTCTTCTATAATTATGGCATTTCCTTTCGGACATTTGCCAGTGTCGAGTATTATTAATATTTGCATCGAAACAGTCAAGTCGAGGGAATCATTGTAAATAAAAAGGGACCATTTTTTTTACAATGTTTGTTCACGGAGCCTTGGAGATAACGCTTAAGTCCATGTTTTGCTCCGATTTTCACTTTTATTTACACTTGTACACCTTCACGAACCTAAATTGATTAATATGGCCCCAAAATTAAACAATTTACACGCTTCTGAACTAGGTTTTACAAAATGAAAATTTAGCAACACTTCAAAATTTAGCATTCTCCTCGACGCGTTCCCGCCAAAACTCCGTATTGATATTGCTAGTATCAGAAAACAGATTCAATTTAAGCAAATATATCCTGGACCCTATATCAAAATATTTTTAATCTTTTAAATATTTTTCCTAAAATAACTATAGTATATATACTAATAAGGCTGGAAAACAGCATGTCTGTAATAATTGTCTTAAATTACGTTTACTATCTTAAATAATATTCAAATCACATTATTAAGACATACATTTTGTGACGGATGACGGGGAACATCTTCTTCTTCTTTTTCTTTAAAATGGCTTTTCCTTTCGGACATTTGCCAGTGTCAAGTATTATCAATATTTGCAAGTTATTTGCATTGAACGAAATAGTCAAGTCGTCATTTTTAAAGTCAAGTCGAGTGAATCATTGTAAAAAGGGGGCCCATTTTTTACAATGTTTGTTCACGGAGCTTTGGAGACAACACTAAGCTAAAGTCCATGTTTTGCACTGATTTTCACTTTTATTTCCACTTGTACACCTTCATATGCCCCCGAAATTAAACAATTTACACGCATTTGAACTAAGTTTCACAAAAATGAAAATTTAGTAACACATCCTCAACGTATTCCCGCCAAAACTCAGCGCTATTTTTCGACGGGGAACATCAATATTCAATATACTAAACCATAGAGTAGTACTCAAGTAAAGAGTTTACATTTTCGCAAATTTGAATTATTTGTACCAACAACGTCTTGCATTGTCAGACAAAAAATATGTGTATGTAAAACGTAATTAAAACCATTTTACTAAACTCAACTTTTCCTAGTAATTTTTTAATTTGTTTTCTTTTTCTGGTCACACTAAATTTATTTTGTGACATTGACAATTAATTAAAAATGACATTCGTAAAATGCCAAATGGGTGCTTCGGGACAGTGTTGAATTTTTTGTTATTTTTAATAGAATTCATATTAGATCTATTACTTTGTGCATTGCGTTGTTTCTATTCATTAACAAAATTGATAATTGAAGGTATTTTACATGTAAACATGTTAGAAACATCAAAACGGAGAAAAAAAAATAGCCATGTCCAAACTAACCTAACGGTTGCTGCTCGCGGGATTATCGACGCTAATTGGCAAAAATTGTTATCAAATAACTTAATAATGGATAAATCTGACAAACCTAAAGACAAAGAAGATGATAAACAACAATTTACTGGTACTTTTAGACGCGCTAGAAAGAAAAAAGCCGACGAAGTTTTGAATATAGCAGAAACCGGTAGATCTTCGAATGTGGAGGGTGAATTGTCTCAAAATGAAGCGCAGAGGGAAAGAAATAAACTAACAAAGTTTCTAGCAATGGATTGTGAGATGGTAGGCATAGGATACGATGGAAGCGATCATATGTTAGCTAGGATTTCTATTGTAAACAAGTTTGGTGACTGTGTTTATGATAAATTTGTTAAACCACGAGAAGAGGTAATATTCTATGTGTTTTTATGATCTTCTAAAGTGTTTTTTTTTTTGACAATTGATGAGTGTTGACTATTATCTCAGATGGTAAGTGATTATATGGTCTAAGATGCAAAACAAGACTGCAGTATGTATGTGTGTTTATTGCTTACTCACCTAAAGACTGCTGAAATTGTATTTTTTTTATGGTGCAGGTACAGTACATGCATCAAGAAAAACATCAATCGTTATAAAACAAAAAAAAAGTTTTTTGAATTGAAATAAAGTTTCATGAATTGTCCAATAATTATATTGTTAATTCGATATCTATTCTTATTTTAAGTGCTTAAGCCTGCACTGGGCGTTTATAGAAATATTTAAAAGGAAAAATACATTTACAAAAACACAATACACAGTAGACGCTGAGCAGGATTCAAATGAACATTGGTATTATTGGTTCACTTGCTCAATATGCATCCAATGTTTCCATGCTTCACCCATGTTTCAATGTTTCCAGGTAAAAGATTACAGAACAAGTGTCAGTGGGGTCCGTAAAGAAGATCTCATGACCGGGGAAGACTTTACTGTCGTCCAGAAGGAAGTCTCAGAGTTGCTCCGAGGACGGGTACTTGTGGGTCATTCCTTGAAGAATGATCTCAGTGTCCTGTTCCTGTCGCATCCCAAGCGTAGCATGAGGGATACGTCTAAATATAAACCCTTTAGAAAAGTAAGTAATACAGATTAGTAGATCTCCATGGTTTCATCTGCATCCTAATTCTACAGAATCTTTCATAGTGTATCTATAGAAGAGTATAGACTGTGTCGGTTGTAGGTTATATTATGTCATAATAAAGTATGTTACGACCAGGGATTAGAGTAGGTAGATTGAGTTTTGGTACCTGCAATGGAAATATCAGTGTAAAGAATAACATGGATACGCCATTTTCCCGGTAATGGTCATAAAAAATCCAATCCAAGACTGAAATATCCAAGTCCATATTAATGTCAAGTCGTCGTTTGAGCAGATTTCAGAAGTCAGTATACAAGCCAGGGTCAAGTAACAATGTCACAAAATGAAGATACACTCTCTACAAAGCGAAGTAAACAACGCCCTCTGGAGTCCGGAGGCAATAAAGTCAAGGACTATTGTTAGAAAAATTTAAGCTATTTTAAAAAGGTTTTTCACCCACATAAACTTAAGTGATTTAAGCCGTGTGCTCTGCCGCTCAGTCAGTCATCCAAACGAAGGGTTTGGATGACTGAGTATAGATTAGTTAATATAGATTTAAGGTACAGAGATACACATGCTTCTATAGTATGCCACTAGGTAGCAATTGCATTGAATGGTATGTGTGTCAAGTAGGTGGCATGCTCAAAAAACGTCGTGCGATCTACTCGCATGCTACCTGAAGCGCGGGTAAAGGGGCGCGGTTTGGGCGTGTCTTGCTAATGTAAACGAAGGGAAACTAGCAAGCTCTTTCAGGCAAATATGTAGGTAATGAGTATGCTTATTTAGTGGCATGTTTATCTGTACCTTTATTTTATTTCTTCCACAGATAACAAAAGGCAGTACTCCCTCACTAAAAAGACTGGCCAAAGACATCTTAAACATAGACATTCAGCATGGAGAACACAGTTCCATTGAAGATGCTAAAGCTGCCATGCAACTATACTGTACCGTCGCTAAGAAATGGGAAGCTAGCTTATCGGACAAGAGAGGGTATAGGAAAGACGAATAACATACCATTTTGACATATTATTAATTAATAAATGTAATTTTAATCTGAAATGGCGTTACGCCCATAAGAGGGAAAACACCTACTCTGTTCTACATACAAACATATTTGACTGTTTCACCCTTGGATAAAGAAATTAGAGCACTAGAGTTGTAAATGCCCGTATGAAAATTTGTGTCCATCAGAATGGCGGGTAGGTAATACTGCAGTATATTAGGCTTAGCATATCAGCAGGAGAAACATTTAGTCGAATCGACATTAAGGTTTTATCTCTTTCTTTCAAACGACGAGACGGCTCGGATTGCGAGATTGATCCGAGCCGAAGGAATCGAATTTTTTATCGTCCACCGGAAACAGTACCTTATGTTATTAGAGATAAAGTACATTTACCCATGGTTAACATATTTATATTTCCGATGACGTCATCAGATTTGGCCGACTCCGAAGCGGTTGAATCGACCGATTCGCTCGCACTCTTTATAGTTTTGCGTACGAGACCAACATAGAACTTGGTTGTTCAACAACTGCAGCTGAGTAAGATTCTACCTATGCGGTCAATTCTTCCGATGCGATCGATTCGTCCGACTCGGAGGACCCGCACACACATACACACCTACAAGCACACTGCCACAACAATTTCATATCATATAAATATATAAAATTCGATTCCTTCGGCGCAGATCAAATCTGCGTTCAGCTTTACCGGCCAGCCCAAAATCATTGAATAGGTACACCTATGGTAAAATGTTGTTATTGCAAAAAATCTAAATCGTACAATTAATTTTAAAAATATTAAGTTACATAAAAATAAATGACAGTGTATCCTGGGATTTTGTGTCATTATATAATCAAAATAATAAAAAAATCTAGTCATCGTTTTTTTTTAAATTAATTTCAATCTAAATTCTTCAAAGACAATTTAAACTTAGAAAATAACAGACGTTCTCCTGACTGATATTAATAGAATAGGGTTTATGAGTAAGTGCTTTGTCCCTAGAGTAAATTACTATATTTTTAATAAAAAACAATGTTTTATAAAATAAAAATTGTTTTAATCGCTCAGATGAGACCTACATTTTGCTACTATAAATAAAATTAAAAACTATTAATAAATAAAAACGAACTCATATTATATATTATATACAAAGCGTAACGGGTATGCCCTTTTAAGCCGAAAAGGAGTTGTTCTAGACATCTAGGAGACCAACTTTTGTTTTAAGACTTGAAAATTCGAACTTTTTAAAATTTTTGAGTTAGTTTCACTGAAAAAACAGCTGCTTTTGAAAATAAAGGTAATTGAAGTTTTGATTGTAGTCAGACCAAACTAAATGAAAGGACAAACTAAAGTCAATGACCTCGAACCCTGAGAAACCGCAGATTTTCTTTCAAGTAAACTACACTTAAAATTTTCAAAAGTCGTAGAACAAAAGTTGTTAGCCTAGAAGTCCAAAACAACCCCCTTTCGGCTTAAAAGGACTTACCCGTTACATCTTGTATATTATAATAATGACATAGGTGTAATTTTATTATAATTTAACTTAAACGAAAACTAACCCAAAATAAAACAGGGCACGTCAACTAGAAAGCGGTCGTTACACCGTCCACTTTGCAGGCTTTCTTTGTCCAAACGAAAAAAATCCACATCGACATTTTCTTGAACATCCATTGAAAGAAAATGTCTATGTGGATGGACTGGAATGGAAAATTCCTGCAGTGTGTAGGCTAGCGCTTACTGTTTTAACACGGCTGGTAAGATCATAGCTATTTATTAAAAAAAGTAGTAGGCTCCGTTTCCGCACACATTGGTCTGTGCTGCACACCTACAGCTCATCAACGGAAATGTTGAAAAATAAATTCTGGCTGTCACAGAACGACTATAAGGTTTGTATCATCGTATCTTCCGAAGGTGTGCTGTAGCTGTGATGATGATTACCACAATCGTTTCTCGTTATTTTCTATTCCTTTTCTCTATTTTAACGTCATTTTATAGCGCGAGAAAAAAACCCTACTTTACACTTACTACAATACTACTTTACAAAACCATATATAAACAAAAAGTTTTTGGCACAAAATCATGTCAGGTCAGTCGCTTTTGATTACCCACCGAGTTTATAAAAATAGTGAGCACCCTTAAGGACGCGACTGATGTGAATCGAGCTGATATCCCTTCCGATTGAATATTTTTCTTCATAACCGGTATAAAAATTAAATACATCTTTATACGATATGATGTTATTGTACATGATATAAGAAGTGCCCCCTTCATTTCAATAACAATAAAAAATTACTTTACATTACTAAAAACACCTACTGCTCTACAAAGTTACTTTATTTGACCAAAAAAGTCAACGTAAACCGACTCTTTATTCCCTGTGCATAAAGTGCTCATTATACACCTAGGGCATAAAGTAATTTAAATTTGGAACTAAGGTTCTGGAAGCATGCGGCCATTTCGAACTGGCCACCTAGAAAAAACGCATAAAAAAATAAAAACCAGGCTATTTTTCTTATATTTTATTTCGACGAAAGGGTAAGGCAAAAAGTTTTAGTTAATATGAAGCTCCAAATTTTTTTTTCATCAGCTAAGGCCGATGTGTGGCTTTGTCATTTTGATGCAACATTGTTAAATTCAATTAATTTACCTATATGTATTATAGTATGAAATATATTTATAAGATGTAAATATATTTCATACATGCGTTGCATTAATCTATCGTTTTGTTGTTAGTTAAATGCTTATTTTTGTAGCTCTTTTATTGTCTTGCAGTAGATGTGTAAAGTAGAGTATTCACCTCGGTACTAAAGGCTGTCTTTATCTTGGGCGCTTGAATCCCACGCTTCACTCAGGACTCTAGGTACATAACTCCTTCGCTTCGCTCAGGAGTTAACTCTCTAGAGTCCTTCGTACTACCATAGATAAATTATTAGGGTTTTAATCAAAGATTAATGGTCTTTGGTACTACGCTTTGGATTCAATATGACGCCCGCTATACTATAAGACAGGGCTTTAATACCTTGGTGCATAAACTACTATTAAGTAACACTATTATGGTAATGTTACCCTTGTTTTTACAAAATAAAACAATTTACCTGTTATTGGGCCTAACCATGATCTCCTTAATGCCTAAAACGTCCTGCTGATAAATTAATTAAAATTTTAAAACCACAATTTAAAAAACCAACTTTAAAGACACTTTTTATTTTTTTGGGATAAGCTAGCTAACAGTCTTTAATACCAATAACAACCACCAAAATCATGCGCATCTTCATCAAAATCACTGCCCTCGTCATCGTCGTAATAATAATAGTCGTCAATATATTCTTCACTATCATTGTCACTTTGATACTCTCTTTCCCATTCGTCTTCGAATTTCTTGTAAATACGCATGGTGGCACGCGCGTCTTGAAGAGCGGAGTGGACGCCATTTTGTATTGTCCAGCGTAGGTGCCATTTCGCCAGATTTTTTAGCGATGGAATTCCTTTTTTCTGAAATCAATTAAATAATTATATAAGTTCATTGGTAAAGAAGGACTTGAGTCGGTATTGTGATTTTTTATGTTAAGGGTACGGAACACTTCGTGCACGTGCCCGACTCGCCCTTGTCCGGTTGTTTTAATTGTTGTTAGCGGGCAAAGAAATACATATTAATAATAATTAACACGTTAATTTATGCCACTGCAGGGCAAGGGCCTCTCTTCGAGGGGTTAGGCAGTAAGACGTCACGGGAGCCTATTCCGGATTGGCAAATGTCTCATGTCTTCGCACCGTGGTCCGTCCTAGAACATGTCGATGCCTAACGATGCTTTCCTTCACTGTAAGAGCGATGTTAGTAGCGAACATAGCTTATTCCTAAAGAAAAAGACATTGGTGCACGGTCGGTCGTAATTCGAACCTGGGGTATATGCACCGCTATTCACACATAGAAATTATATGATGTGTAAAACTTTTAACTAGCTCTAGTTTAGCTATCAATAGAGCCTGGGGACAGATAGACGGACAGCGGAGACTTAGTAATAGGGTTCCGTTTTTACCCTTTGAGTACGGAATCCTAATAAAAGTAATTCTACATATGCCTACAAGTAAGTATACTAACAGTACGAAAATAATACGCAGTGTCTCTCTTCATCCAATCTGGATGACTGAGGCCCAATGCTTTCAGATCATTGTGCAAAGAGTGGCCAACCAGGATCCGTCCTCTGATAAGGTCAGCAACTTCGTTGCGGACTACTTGGTACTGTTTACCACTCTGAAGGTGGTTCGGTGTGATCCCAGTCAGAGCCGTTTTATAGTTTACGACCTGTAAAGTCAATAATAACTATTTACAACTATTTACTTATTTATTTTTATGTAAATCAATTGAATAATCCATATCTTGTGTTTTAGGAATGCCTTTAAAATTGTATTAATGTACCTCTACCCCTAGGTCTGAGCTATGAGGAAAAACGCCGATCTTATTTCTATTCCTACCATGTAAATATCAGAAAAAGTATGTGCTATGTCCTTCCTGCATAAAACTCCATCAGTTTATGATTTACGGCCCAGCGGTTTATGCGTCGAAGCGTATCAGAAGACAGAGTACTTTCGGATTACGTTCGCTAGCCCCTCTTACCCCCACCCTTGTCAAACGTGCCTCCACCTTTGCCCCACAAAAAAACGCGCGAAAAAATACTTACATTTTGTTGTTTCACATAGTAATTGTAAACGCATTTCCCATATTCATCAACGATGGCTACTTGGGCCAGCATTCTCTTCGAGCGCGTAGTTTCTACCATTTCACAATCAAGAGCCAACGCCTCGACTCTTCTACTCATTTTGTGGCTAAATATGGCAACTCCGCAAGGTGAGAACTAAAAAAAACTAGATTCAAAAACTTTTAAAACTTACATTTTAAGGTACAGATTTTTGTACTCATATTTTTTTGAATTCTCATACCTTAAGTAAGAGACGTTTAGACTATGTTACAATAGCCTTGGTCGCGAGGGGACACAGCGCACTATTGTAACAAAGTCAAAACGAAGATGTAAAAGTTCCCTTAACTTTTACGCTGTTGTTTGCCGATTTGTAGGATCCTTTTGTTCACACCTACCTACTACTTATACTCTGCACTCATCGAAAGATGTCGGTGTGTATGAATTTATTTCGACGTGTACCTACTAGCTGTGGTGGGACTATACTGCGCCCCGCGGTTTCACCCGCGTAAGTCCCGTTCCCGCAGGAATATCGGGATAAACAGTAGCCTATGTGTTTTTCCCGGTATCCAGCTACCTATATTCCAAGTTTCATCGCAATCGGTTAGTTTTTGCGTGAAAGAGTAACAAACTCACATACATAAATACATACTTACATTCATACAAACTTTCGGGTTTATAATATTAGTAAGAAGCGCCTACCGGTTTTACCCGCGTAAGTCCCGTTCCCGCGGAAATATCGGGATAAAAAGTAGCCTATGTGTTATTCTCGGTATCCAGCTACCTACCTATAATATGTCAAGTTTCGTCGCAATTGGTTCTGTAGTTTTTGCGTGAAAGAGTAACAAACTCACATACATACATGCATACAAACTTTCGCGTTTATTATAATATCATATAGTAAGAAGCTATGATGTATTGTATGTATAGGTACTTACCTCCTTACCTCTTTGTTTTCCTTGTGAATAAAAATAACATAATAAAAAATAATAATAATAATAAATTACTTACAATCTTTTTCTCACTGCTATTTTATTTCTAGAACCAACTTAAACAACTGTTTTGAACACGGCAAAATAAATACAACGAGATATATTTTTTAAATACAACAAGACTAGGTACTGTAATCTAATCTTCCATTGTTATGTATGATGCACAGACCAGAAGATTCTATACCATTATGATCTTAGAGTATATATTACTACTACAAGTAGATTATGATGGAAGATTAGATTATGTATTGTATGCTTTGTCAAACATAGGATGATACCTGTGACATTTCACTTTAGGAATGGCGTAGTGTTTAATCGATAATAAAACTATTCGATTATTGTTCTCTAGGACTTGGAATCGATACTTACATGTTTGTGTTTAAAGATTTCTATTCATACTAACTTATAAGATAAAAAAAAACTGTAAGTTGATCATCGTGAATTTAGAGAAGATTTACAACCGCGGCGATTTCGACTAGTACTTGTATTTATTATCAACCACACAGTGTAGAAATCTGCTTTAGGGTGAAATGAAACATGTAATTAATATTTATTATAATAAATTGAATAAAAGTCGTTTTTATTTTCCAATTGTATAGTACCTAGCTACAACAATAAAAAAAATCGTAGAACAAAAACATGCTCAAAACTCATTCCCTGCCGTGTGACATCCACCTCGCATTGACAACATTGACTTGTTACTTGACTTTCTTGTTGAAAATCGACGAGTTTGTTGTTCTTTTTTAATAAAGTAAGTACAGATTATTGAACAGCAATTTACTGTTCAATAATCTGTAAACATACGTGTGGTACTGCCGACCTGGCATTTGATAACGCTTATTTTTAAGAGCACTTGATCACCTATAAAAAAATCATATTATCACCAGCTTACATATTAATCTTGGTAATCCATCCATCGCAGAGATAAGCAGAGTAATATTAAAATTATTAAAGTTGGTGTATTACATTTATTTTTATTACAACAATATATGGATTAAGTTAAAACTTTTTTACATTATTTTTTAATTATTCAGCATAATTGGCAAACATTTTATTATAATTTCTGATTATTTTAACAGATTTCTTGCATATTCATATCGATTTTGTATAGTCTGTGGTTTTTCTCTTCCCTCGAGTGGGCGGTGCCCGTCTATCAAATATTGCAATCCGCGTGGTACAATTAACCAAAAATATATACAATACTCTAGGTGCGTAATGTGTTACAGGTATCCTTCTCTATTTGACAAAGATAGGTTTGATTCATTAGTCGGGACATCCCCCAGTAAACAAACTTTACTGAGGGATGTCGAGTAAGTATACGGAAAAAAATATCGTTTTTATTTAATAATAATAATTGAATTCATTTATTTGACAACTACGGTCAAATATTGTTAGCTAATAGATACAATATGAAACTTAAAAACTAATAGGTTAGTACAAAAGACAAACATACTTATTTACACACTTGTAGGTTTTTTGATACACCAATACAGGTACAAAGTTCTCAGCATTGGTGCATCAAACTTGCTTGCCAACATACTCAGGATACTGCAGAGATATGTAAAAACTTTAATAGACTCATTGGGATACTGTTGGATTGGAACTGGATCTCATTTTGTTTAGTAGCAAACTCGTATTCTTTCGAATAACTGCGCAGAAATCATCGGTTCTTGCAGACATTGCCGACGCACTACATCAAAAAAGCCACCGAGGCCAAACCGAGGCAGTCCCGAATACTCCCGAACCCTGAAACAGTTGTTGTTATACTGCACCTGTACTGTACTGCACTTTGAGTTTCTTATATATGCCGACTTGGTATAGTTGGTCCAGAGCACAGAGCCGCCGTGTAAAAATTTTGGCAGAAAGCTTTAAAATAACGTGACTTTCGCATCATCCATCACTGCATTAAGTAAATCAGTGGGCCAGCATATTACCCCTGACTGCTAAAGTCCTGCGCTCCCTATATTCATGTTATCTTTAAGGTCCTCGGTCAAATACTGTCCCAGGTATTTAAAAAAAGTCACTCTCCGTAAAAACTCTCCATTTAGCGAGATATTAGGCTCGTAGACCACCTTTTTCCGAGGCGCCTTAGATATTCACTTTTTGTCTCATTGTATTTCAAACCATGATGTGTACAACGAAATTAGTCGCTAGTTTTTTTAGTTCGTGAAAGTAAGAGACAGTCCTAATCGAAATAAAAAGAAATGAAAGCCACAGAAGAAAACGATTGTTTTTTTTTTCTCAAGAATATCGGAAAAAATTCAAGAAGAGTTTCAAGACTTGGTTACGACCTCAAATGGTACAAAAGCTTTTTGTACTTTTGCCATTGTGAAATGTTTGATATTTTGATTTGAATTTTGAATGTTGTTCTTCATTTTTATTCATTGTTTTCGCTATTAAAGTAAGTATTATTTTTTGAGTTGTCTTATCAATCCTTTGAAATTATTTATTGAATTCTGGAGATTTTTTAGGTTAAGATATTATCCATAAATCTGATGAAATTTCAGACCAAAACTAGTGAAATAGTATTCTGCAAGGTGGCAACACTAGTTGAAAAACTGCATTGACTGCGCGCAGTTATTTTGAGATTACGTCAGAGGTACACCTACTTATGCATGTAATGTTGTTCTAGTTGCAAATCATAGGACACTAATTATCAAATCAATTAAATGTAGGTACTTATGTCTATTTTAGGGCTCAGATACATTTGCTTAAAAATAAGCATAATAAGCATGCTTGCTTAATAATTAGCATGCTTAAAAATTAGCATGTTTAAAAATTAGCATGCTCAAAAATAAGCATGCCAGTGGCATGATACCAAAACATCCACCTAGGTAAGTACTTCAAACTGCCTTTCGTGTTCTGTTTTGTTCAGCGTGCGCGTACTGTGGGGAAAATGGTTCTACGTGTTGAATTAAATAAAATTATCCAATTGCTATATGAATCCATACAACCCAAACGTCCGTCGTCGGTTACCCACCAATAGGCAACTAAGTCAAAATCATTTATTGTATAAAGAGAAACCTTTGCTTAAACCGCCTCTGAATTTGCGACTTTTTTTTTCAATGTCAACACTGACATAGAGTCTCTCAGTGTGGGGTTTCCCCTTTCCCTATTTCCGAACAAGAAAAACTGGAATGCGCACGTGGAACTAAAAAGGTAGAAAAATGAAAAATCGGTCAGATCCGATGAGGAATGCTATCCCTTTCTAATAGTGTAATTAGAAAGGAGCAGCATGATTAAGCCGAGGAGCTTTGTCCCTCTTTAATTCTTTCTAAGTGTTTCCTGAGTGTGTTTCTAATAAATGGTTTATAATGCAGAGGTAGTTAGTATCTTCTTACTAGCATGTGGCAGTCATCTTGCCAGCCTACAAAAATTATCATATTAAAAAAAAACATTAAAAGAGGTTGCAGTTATTGTACTGCCAGATAAAGTACGACCCGATGATGTCCCTATAATACACGATTTGTTAATTGGACGCCAGGGTCTCGTTTTAACACTTCGTACAAATTGTATGGGATGTTAGAGACGAATATCCTGGCTTCCATTTAACAGGTCGTATATTATCGGGTCGTGAAATACGTGGTCGTCAAGTACATTATTGGCTCCCATTTCCTTTTTATTATTTTAATGGTAACCGCATGCGTGTCATGGCAGTAAAATATTCGTTTTTTAACAGGTTCCCTGTCCACAGACCATATGTGGTCTGTAAACGGAAAGCACTACAAGTTCACAGACCATATGTGGTCTGTGCGTCGATACAATTTTGAAGGTTTTTAGAGCCGTGGACGTGGAGAGAACAGCGTTTATTTGATGTGGACGTGACAGGACATATCATTTAGAAACCAAAAAGGGTTGGGACATAGAGAACGGACGTCAAATTTTCGGGATATCGGGATCTGAAAAAAATTTGTTCATCCGATGAATTTGACTGATCATTTTGTTCGTAGTCACTTTCTTCTAATATTCTTCTCAATTCTTCGTCCGTATACCCTTGTTTTTTACTCATTTTCCCGCAAAAACTCGAAATTCAAAAGCAGTAAACACAAAATAACAAAAACTTTCGATTTCTTTTGTTTTCTTCAACAACCGGCAGAAAACAGTATAAACAATGCTCTCATTGGTCACTTAGGTAGCTAACTTCACATAATATAATCAAATAATTATGTCAAATGATGATTTGTCACTGTCCCTTCTAATTTAACACTGACAATATGCACAGACCGCATATGGTCTGTGGACTCATCAGAAAATTTTTAGTCAATTTCGTTCTAGAGAGTCCACAGACCATATGTGGTATGCTTGAAAAAAATACTTTTCTGATATGTCTATAATATTTTGAAACAAATAGGTATATACCTAAACCCCTAAAACACTGTTTTTTTACAAAAACACAACTGGACGTGTGAGGGACTTCCACTCTAAAACTTGGACAGGGAACCTGTTAATTTATAAAATCGCTGCGTTAAATTCTATAAAATGGTGAAAACGTGTTGCGTTTTTACTTGTACAAGTAAATCATATGGTGGTTGCAATATGAATCATTTTATAGGTAAGCCAAAATATGTTTATTATTGTATCCTACAACTATTTTGTTCTATTACAAGAATTTATGGTGACTATGATTTTTGGATTTTTGTATTGAGTTCGGGTAAGATTTTTTTACTCTTATTTCATTATTTCAGCTTTCCGAAAAATGAACAAATACGACAAAAATGGCTTAGCAGTATGGATGTAGAAAATAATAAAAAAATCAGTCGTATGCATATGCAGTCGTCACTTCGATCTTTCCTGTTTTTACTCCCTTCGATTATTGAAAGCCGATGCAATACCAACAATTCCGCCGGTGGTATGAATGCTGTTAGATATTTTACTACTTACCTGCTCAACATTAGTGATAATAAGTAATTAGTCAAAAAGTTTTATTTTTGAAATTTCCTCTAGCTTTACATTTGATGAATTTTGAGGGAAGTACTATATTATATTTAACGTAATTGACCGTCATGTCTGTTAAAATTTGCTTTCGTCAGTCAGTATGTAGTATGTGTCTTAGTGTGTATGTATTTTCCTGCTTCTTCTGCTGCTGCTTCACACCAAAGAAAATTAATTTAATTTCTTCTTCTTTCTTCGAACCAGTGCCTCTCGCATGACGGGCGAGAGCGCTAATCTTTGCCTCACGGGAACCCGTCGTGATACAGTGATTTTTGATGATACATTTCTTTTTGTAAAATATTTATACTTATTAATCAAAGTGTTCAAAAATTAATAAGCATACTATAACAATTAATAAAACTGTTTTATACCGTGTCCTTTTGTATTATTTCATTAATCCTTAAAGAGCATCTATTGCTAATGGAAATCTTCTAATGGAAATCTTTAATTTGCCAACAGTAACATCTCAGTTATATTATAAACGCAAAAGTTTGTATGTATGTCTGTGACTTTGTTACTCAATCACGCAAAAACTACTAAACCAATTGCAATGAAACTTGGGATATAGGTAGCTGAAAACCTATAATAACACATAGGCTATCCCGATAATCTCGCGGTAACGTTACTTACGTGGGTGAAACCGCGGGGAGCAGCTAGTAAATAATACTATTGCACTTGCATTATTAAATCTAACATCGGTCACATAAAAAAATCTTATTGTCACCCTATTAGAAAGTGACACAAGTCCTTTGCTACAACCATCTTGCTCAGCTCGTTTTTATTCTGACAATTTTCCCTCCAGTTATTTAATTTACCTCCATGCTTTCCCGAGGACAACTTTTTACTGTGACTATTCGATCTCTATTTGTTCGCGTTCGTTCTTATTTTAGTTGTCAAGTCTAAAAAGTACCTGCTTTGTATATGTCAAGTCGTTAAGCTTCTGCGTCTGGTTGGGCTTGATTTGGGCTAAGTTTTGGCAAAAATTGTATGTATAAGTTTTGAAAGTTTGAAAACGAAGTTTTCAAAACAAGAATTTGTGCCTGAAAACAACCCGAAAATGAGAGGGCAGCTAACTAATGTCCTTGCGATTCGATGTGGGTACGTTTACGGGGAAGACGAGACTCTGAAGGTCGCCCAAGTATCAATTGTCAACCAATTTATACAATGCGTTTATAATTTCTTCATAAAACGTTACGATGTAAGTACCTTTTATTTTTAAACTTCATGTTTTCGCCCCCCTGCTGAGCTTAGGCTTCTTTATTGCCCACATAGCTAGGTACTCCCAGTCTATTTTTATAGGTTCATGGTGTTCCTTTCCCATAATGTACCCTGGTTTCAAATTGTCCCTTGACCAGAATTATTCATTTCCAAAATCTGCCCTCCCCGGAATAATGGCATAAAGTGCATATACTTACTCAGTGCTATACTTATACTTATACTTACACTATTATTCCAGGGAGGGCACATTTTGGGAAAAGTACATTCTTGGCAAGGAACATATTGGGAAAAGGACATGCACCTGAAACTTTAACCAGCTTTTAGTCCTGTATAAACAAACACCCTACCCTTCAACCTTCTCAATTTTCACTTAAGGTACCTACCTATATCTATGGTTACTGTACCGGTAGGTACTCATAGTGAAGTTGCTACGCCGAATCCATAGTGGAGAGAAAGCCAAGATTATAGGAAGAAACCAGCTAGGCTAGTATGACATAAAGTTTTCGTCTCTTTTTCTCTGATGAGAAATAGAGACGAAAATAATTACCTACCTGCAAAATATCTGCAACCGGCAGGTTCCATCTCTTAATAAATATTGTTTCTGGTCTGGGTGCTTTCTATAATAATGTATGTATTTACAAAAGTATATCTGTTGTCTAAAACCATAAGTACGCATTTAGTGCTTAGTTTGGGGCTAGATTGCACTGGGTGTACCGTCATACAATATTTATGTATTAAATTCATGCAGGTGGTAGACTATAGGACAGAGGTGACAGGAATCACTCCCAACCACATCCAGAGTGGTAAAGAGTACCAAGTTGTGAGGCATGAGGTAGCTGATATCATACGAGGAAGGATTCTGGTTGGACATATTCTAGATTATGACCTTCAAAGGTTGGGTCTAGGACACCCTGACTGGAATAAGCGTGATATAGCCGAATATTTCGGAGATGTAAGTACATACCTACTAATTCAACTCATTTTCCAGTAATTAATGACTCAAGAGTTACAGTATTAGCACAGAGTCCTCATGGTAGATTTGAGTAGGAAGTCTAGGACGGTTTTGTAACAATTCCGAAATTTATAGAAACAAGGTGATTAAAACTGAGATAAAATGAATTTAATTTTAAGTACCTAGGTAATTTAATATTAAATTTCAAATTGGTTCAGTAGTCTCAACAAACAAACAAATCTATCCTCTTTATTCATAATAATAGTATAGATTATACATAGATAGCTACAGTATCTCCTATCTGTAGTGAAAGGTAATCTTAGGAAAAATACCAAAAGGAACAGGGAAATCTTGGTGGAAAGAAATGTTGGTAACAGACTAGAGTTATTTTCACACTTGTAATGTTAATGAAGATTATAGTACAGATTATTGCTCCAGTGGCTTATTATTACGTAACTCTGTTGCTAACAAATCTCGATTGAAACAATTGAAATTGTCATATATTTACGTCATTCAGTAGCAAAGAAATTGCCATTGCAATAAATTAATTTTACACACCTACTGCTCTACAAAGTTACTTTATTTGACCAAAAAGGTCAACGTCAAGCGACTCTTTATTCCCTAGGTGCATAAAGTGCTCATTATGGACCTAGGGCATAAAGTAATTTAAATTTGGCACTAAGGTTCTGGTAGCATACCGCCATTTTGAACTGGCCACCTAGACATAACACATAAAAAAAAATAAAAACTGGGCTATTATTCTTCTATTTTCACGGACGGAAGGGTAAAGCAAAAAGTTTTGGTTAGTATAAAGCCCCAACTTTTTTTTTCATCAGCTAAGGCCGATGTGTGGTTTCGTCATTTTGATGTAACTTTGTTAAATTTAATTAATATAGAGCTGTCATGGGGATTTTTTGGAAATATATTTCCTTGCTAAAAATATTTCTAAGTTTAAAATGCCTTGACCAATAAAAACAAATAGAAATATTAAAATAGAGCTGTCAATTTTATTTATTTCATACACGTTGCATTAATCTATTTTTTTGTTGTTAGTTAAATGCTTTTTATTGTAGCCCTTTTATTGTCTCGCAGTAGATGTGTAAAGTAGAGTATTCACCTCGGTACTAAACCCTGTCTTTATCTTGGGCACTTAAATTCCACGCTTTACTCAGGACTCTAGATAAATAACTCCTTCGCTTCGCTCAGGAGTTAAGTTTTTAACACCCTCGCTGCGCTCGGGAGTTAACTCTCTAAAGCCCTTCGTACGCTTTGGATTCAATATGACGCCCGCTATATGTATAAGACAGGGCTTTAGTACCTCGGTGCATAAACTACTATTACGCACCTACTGCTCTACAAAGTTACTTTATTTGACCAAAAAGGTCAACCTAAAGCGAGTCTTTATTCCCTAGGTGCATAAAGTGCTCATTATACACCTAGGGCATAAAGTAATTTAAATTTGGTACTAAAGTTCTGGTAGCATACGGCTCCTAGACAACACATAAAAAAAAAAAAACTGAGCTATTTTTCTTCTATTTTATTTCGACGTAAGGGTAAGGCGAAAAGTTTTAGTTAATATAAAGCCCCAATTTTTTTTATTAGCTAATGCCGATGTGTGGTTTCGTCATTTTGATGTAACAATAAGTTTAATTAATATAGAGCTATATATATTTCATACATGTTACATTAATCTATTGTTTTATTGTTAATTAAATACTTATTTTTGTAACCCTTTTATTGTCTCACAGTAGATGTGTAAAGTAGAGTATTCACCTCTGTAATAAAGCCTGTCTTTATCTTGGGCGCTTGAATCCCGCGCTTCACTCAGGACTCTAGGTACACTATGTAACTTCTAACTCCTTATAACTCCTTCGCTTCATTCAGAAGTTAAGTTTTTAACTCTTAAGTTCTTAACTCTATAGATTCCTTCGTACGCTTTGGATTCAATGCGATGGCCGCTATACATATAAGACATGGCTTTAGTACCTCTAAAGCCCTGTCTTATATATAATTTAATAGTAGTAAACTACTATTAAATAAATCTTACTAATATTATAAACGCGAAGGTTTGTATGTATGTAAGTATGTATTTATGTATGTGAGTTTGTTACTCTTTCACGCAAAAACTAACCGATTGCGATGAAACTTGAAATATAGGTAGCTGGATACCGGGAAACACACATAGGCTACTTTTTATACCGATATTCCTGCGGGAACGGGACTTACGCGGGTGAAACCGCGGGGCGCAGTATATTAATATTTGCGGGCTTCCTTTGTCCCCACCACAGCTAGTAGGTACACGTCGAAATAAATTCATACACACCGACATCTTTCGATGAGTGCAGTATAAGTAGCAGGTAAGTGTGAACAAAAGAATCCTACAAATCGGCAAACGTATATGTGTAGTTATTTCTCTTTCACGCAAAAACTACTAAACCGATTGCGATGGATTAACACATAGGCTACTTTTTATCCCGTTATTCCCGCGGGAACGGGATAAAAAAATATCTATTTTTCTAAAATATAAATATTAATAGGAGGGGGGGGGGGGGGGGTAATCTCAGGCGGTGCTGAGGTGAAGGCTCGATTCGGTAAGGACATAGCATGTGGAATGCCGGCGAAATGCAGGCGACGTGCAGGAGATGTACGATAATTTGTATTCGAGTATTTAATATATCACGGGATCCATCTTGGAACAAGTAATTACGTGTATATCGATACCCGCCGCCACCTACTTCATGCCCCGCAGGCGTATCGCCTGTCATCTGGTTTACCTATAATCAGCTAGCAGAAGTTTAGCAGCTAGTTCTAAAATTCAAGACAGATGTTATCTATACTTCTGTAAGTATTAATATTCAAAAGAGGAAAGATTTATTTGTTTGTTTGTAAGGTCCGCTCCAAAACTACTGGACCGATATCAAAAATCTTTCACGAATAGAAAGCTACATTATCGAGGAGTAACATAGGCTATTTCTAACCTGATATTCCCATGTTTTCGGGGCTTACGCAAGTAAATAGTGGAATGCTGCAAGTATTTGGTTTTTTTACAGGAAGACGATGAAGAGTACCCGTGTATAAAAGAGTTAGCACAAGAATATCTTGATTGGAACGATGCTTATGAAGAGGGTATTAATTACCAAGACACGCGTGCTATAATGGGCATCTACAAGGAGGTCGAAGATGACTGGGAGAGAGAGTCTTCGAGTGAGAGCGACTATTATGACTATTAGGACTATTATGATGATTCTAGTTCAGACAGCAGTTACTAGTTTAACTATCAATTGCTCACATCAAAAATTATCTATCAAATCGATAGGTACGGTAAACGATCAGAAAATGGTAAAGGCGCGAAATAGTTAAAGAGCAAAATTGTAGGATAGCAAAACGTCAAAAGTGTATAATGGTTAAAGATCACATTGGAGCTAAATGGTAAAAGCCTTTTCACCTCACAACCTCGGAAAGATTCTGTTTGTACTCAGAAATCTGCGCGCCAAAGTGCATTTTTTGAGCATAATGTATTTTGTGTAAAAAATTACCTTTTACTGTCTTTCTTAAATCCCTTATTTTCCAGCCTATATAATTGAGGAAAATAGCAGAGTTGTATTGTACGAATCTTCGTATATGCAGTAAGTAAGAAATAAATTAGAAATTTTAAAGAAAGAAAAAAAATAAGATTTTTTTTTAGTTTTTACCATTCAGCTCTATTTTATATAAAACTTTTATTACATAAAAAAAAACTCATAAAATATTGATTCACTAAGCATAATTAAACCACTAAGGTTTGTAGAAATACGCTAAGAATTAAGTATACGCCGATCAAAACATGTAAAATCTGCTTAGCAAAATCGTAATTCCTTCATAACAGCTACCTACTAATGTTTATAACAAGTAACCAAGGACAATTAGAGATCTAAATGGTAATTTTTTTAACAAAAAACGGAATGACATGCTGGTTGACAAATGTTTTTATTCTCTCCGGAAGTTTTTAGAATACAAGTTTTGACACATCATAAATAAATTAGATTATGTTAAACAAACAATGACACTATTGTAATAACAAATATTTGACATCCTTAATATTGTACAAATTAAAAATTTATTTACATTTTACCGGGTCTTAATCGCGTACTATTTTTATTTTCTTACCTCGACGTTTCGATCATGTTACAATGATCTTGGTCTCGAGGGGACCAAGATATGTTAACAAATCGTGTGAATTTAAAAAATTAAAAATTTATCATTAATTACCATTTTGTTTTTAATTTAAAAAAAATGCATAACATTTGTTTGGTGAAGTATGTGTGACTAATATTAATTAAGACCTATTCTGTATACCATGTTTTAAGCCGAAACAATATTTTTTAGGATACTGACTTGTAATTGTAACCTATAAATCACGTTTAGGTAAGTCGTATAGGTGCGTCCGTAGCTACAAAGACCATATTGTATACAAGATGTAACAGGTAAGCACTTTTAAGCCGAAAGGGGGTTGTTTTGGACTTCTAGGCGAACAACTTTTGTTCTGTGACTTTTGAAATTCAAAGCACTTTTCGAAAATTTTAAGTGTTAGGTTTACTTGAAAATCAGCTGTTACTCAGAGTTCGTGGTCTTTGACCTTATTTTGTCCTTTCATTTAGTTAGATCTACTACAATCAAAACTTCAATTAACTTTATTTTCAAAAGCAGCTGTTTTTTCAGTGAAATATAACCTCAACATTTTCAAAAAAAAAGTTCGAATTTTCAATTCCTAGAACAAAAGTTGTTCCCCTAGATGTCTAGAACAACCCCCTTTCGGCTTTAAAGGGCATACCCGTTACACTTTATACGATTCCGCAAGTGAATTATAAATTTTGTTTTTTTTTCTCGTAGGCTTTTATTACGCTGTCTTGCCTTTTGATAGACTGCTTCATGGACGTGATCTGATCACTAAAAACTCCATAGATGGTTCCAGTGTTCTTAGCTCTTCTCTAAAGTTTTCTGTAGCTGACGGGTAATGTCTCTAACGAGCTTCTGCCTGTCTATCGTTGGCAGGTTGCTTGCCTCATCAGATTCATTATCGCCCTCATCATCATCATCAGGCATGAGGAATGACGACCTGCGGGATGTGTTCTGCAGACACTCACCGCAGCTCCACTCTATGCCGGGAGAGTTTCGGAGGGTGTTTATTTGCTTCTTGGATAATTTCACGCAAGCTGGATCAGCATGAACGGATTTATCATATCTGCTACATAATGTTAGGGCTGGTTTCGTTTTCGTAATATTATTTTTGCATTTAGTGCACTTTTTGAGAACCATTGCGGGTACTAAAAAGAACCAATACGCGGTAGAGATAATCGTGCACAACCTATCGTAGCGACGTACCTACACGTAAACTATAGCGACGTATACCGACGTAAACTTAGAAACTTAGCGTAAACTAAACTCGTGTGTTATTTGTGATACCAATGTGAACCAATTTGATATTTTACCAATATGATATTATATCAATTTGCTTCTTTACCATTTCGCTCCTCTAACATTTTGCGACCATTTTACCATTTTGCTCTTTTACCGTTACGCGCCTAAAGGAGGGTAAAACTATCAATAGTTTATCGATTGACTGTAAACTATCGAACGGCAACACTTGCAGTTACTTACTGTAAGCTCTACTCTGCTATATTTGAGGTTTACAGATCGACTATTGTCAAACGGAGCTATTCCCTGTATCAGAATCTAAGATCAAAAATGTAAAAGTAGAACTGTCAATCACCCAAGGAAAAAGTAAATAATGAGCTGACACTTTCAAGTAAATGTATAAGAATCAA
Organism: Idaea dimidiata; assembly: GCA_949358125.1. Taxonomy (NCBI): domain Eukaryota; kingdom Metazoa; phylum Arthropoda; class Insecta; order Lepidoptera; family Geometridae; genus Idaea; species Idaea dimidiata. The sequence goes on from OX442332.1 coordinate 8,652,992, forward strand.
GATTTTTTATTGTTTTAGTGATGTACACAATGATCTTAAGTTAACATAACATAATGATATTTATTTTTGTTTTTATTGCTCAAGGTATTTTAAACTTAACATAACTAAAAACTGGATACAATCACTTACCCACGACAGGCATACAATAATTTAAATAAGGTAGGTACAGTAGTCCACAGTAAATTAAAAAGTAATAAGAATTTTGTTTACATTTTTGATCTAAGATTCTGGAACAGGATATTGCCCTGTTCGTTCTGTTTAAAATTATTGAAAAAACTTAATTTGCTTGTTGGTAAATAATGAATGATTTTTTTTTTAGTTGCATCTATTTCTACCGACCTTATAAGTAAAAGGTACCTAAATCGTTTTCGTTTTAATTTTTAAGTTTATATTTTCCGTTAGATCCACTAACGGCATCCACTGTTTGTTTGTAACTCTGTAGTAGGTTCACGGGGAACAAGTCATTTTTAAGGTTTTGTATTCAACAAAAAACCCTTATAGTTTTTTAATATTAAGGTATGTATAGATGATAATATTATGATTAATTAATCAAGCAATTTTATATGTTTTATGTGTATCGACATACACGGCAGCAGTTAGATATATATAGATCCGTAGTAGGTCTACGGGGAATAAGAAATTGTTTTTTATTAGATGATTAAGGTTGATATTTCTTGGAATTTTATTTGTTTGTTATAATCTAGGTTTAGTAATGTGTGATAATTCTGATAATGATAAAAGTACCTTTAGTAAAAGCAAATAAAGACTTTTTATTGGTAATAATATTAATAATTTGATAGCCATCTTATGGTTGTCTAATTAAATAAATAAATACATATTGCACGACATTACACACAACACAATCTAGCCCTAAAGCACTAAGCCTGTACTACGAGTACTAGACAACGGATATACTACATATTCCGCGCTACCATGCTCGTTTGTCGTTGCTATGACGTCCTTTTGTCGTTCAAAAAAATTAAGTAAATATTAAATATAAAATATCACTACTACTTTTAAAAACCACAAACAATTAAAAAAATCTTTGTTTTTCTTCTTTTTTTTTGACTATTTGATGTGTACTGGAAATATTTTTAAAGGAAAAAATTCATCTTCAAAAATTCATTTGCGGCGAGATTGAATTTTTGAAGATGATTTTTTCCTTTAAAAATATTTCTAGTAAATATGCCTTGAGCAATAAAAACAAATTTACGAAATATTATTTGATGTGTTTTTAATTTTATTTTTTTTAGCTGAACGACAACGCGACGACTTATAAGACATCATGGTAGGGCCCATTATACTTTTTTTGTAAATACATACCTACATGTGATACATAGAAAGAATACACTCAGACCAGTAACGAATATTTATTTTATGTATAAAATTAATACATGCACCCGGCGGGTATTGAACCTGCGATCTTCTGCATTGCGGTATTCGCCCGATGCGCAACAGAGGCCGTTCATGTTTAAATTCGGGTGTTATGCCAGCTAAAACTCGTTGGATGTTAGTTTTTCTTGTAAGTTATTCGTTACACATTGATAAATCGGGGTCTTCAGCCACATCAAAGTTCAAAATACATTAAAAAAGACATATTTCAGATAACGAGATCCATATTACTTTATCTTTAGCATATTGAAGCTGTAGCGAATGTAGGGAAACTAGCAAAACCTAGTAGACACTACAGGAGACTGTGTGATAGTAAAAATATGTTCAGGGAATTCTGCTCTGTCCTGCATATTGCATGTTTTGAATGTCTGTATGTAAAATCGGCTGAACTGATTGGGTTGTTTGACACACAGATACTTTGTAATCTGAACTAACACATACTTTTTATCCTGGTATTTCCCGATGGGAAAAGGGACTATTATGAACTAACAGTAGTCAGTGCTCGAGGAGCATAGCTTGTATAATGTGTGCGAAACCGGGACGAATAACTAGTAACAGTTAAAAATACAATAGTGTTTAAAAAACCATTTTATTTCATTAATATAATACAAATATTAATTACTATATACTTTAACATTTTACCTATTTGATTATTCCATATTATTTTTCTTGAAAATATTTATACTTTTTGTCGTTTTGACTTGGTAGGCCGAAAAGGAAATATTTTTTTGGAAGTTTCCTGTTAGTACACCTAGGGGAAAGCATTCTGCTTTGCCCTCTAGGCGACAGGTGGTTAAAAATAGCTTGAACATAATTAAGATCTTCCTCTTTTCAAAGATTCCAAAAAGTCTGTTAAAAACAACAATATAATATTCCATGGCCATTCCATAATAAACAAGTCAAAAACATAACATTTTGGTTTTTTTTATTGCGGACAAAAAGTATCAAGATTTCAATATAATGGTGACTAGTTTTATTTATTGTTATCATTATTTTAAACGAATAAATACAAATTTGGTGTGTTTTGTTGATAAGTACCTAAAAAACGAACTTGTTCGATCACCAGTCGTGATTATAAATCTACTAATATTTTTTTTATATAAAAACAATTGGAGCGTTCGTTATTAGGAGTAACAGGTTATTTTTAATAGGGCGGAACCGGGGCTCAAATTATATCTAAATTAAAAAAATATGTAAGTACATGCACTTAGGCAATTTTACGTCATACAAAAAAAATACCGTTAAAAACGAAATACTTAAATTATAACGCATACTCATTTGATTTTTATATTACAGTAGGTCAGCAGGGAATTCCTCGTAGTTCTACTACGACCGAAAAACAAATGTAATTCCCCGTTTCACCACTGGAATAGCAAGCGATCACCGTGTAACCACCGTGTATATAGGGGTAATTTAAACGCATTTGGCTCAAGAATTTTCAAAAAGGTAGAATTCTCAAAAGTCGCAGGTACAACAAAAGATACTATGTACTTTTATTGATATAATTATGTCACCTTGCGAGCCAAATGCAGTTTTTTTTGACCCTATAAATGATTGAAGGACACAAGGAATTCCCCGTGTCGCTACTGGAGCACATGCGCAGAACGTTAAGGAATTCCTAATGTCCCCACTGATACCTCAAAAATGGCAACTCGAGCAATCGTAAAAAAATACTTTTATTACAAACTATAGGATGGAATATTTTTAATACTTAATAATTTTATTTTGTTTGAAAAAGAAAATATTATTCAAATACTTTATTACGAAAAAAATGACTTTGTTTTTTTTTGCATATCTATAATATATTATTTAAAATACGTTTGTGCTATTCAGTACCTACCCATAGTACAAATGAGCTATACTACTGGTAGTACCAAGAGGAATGTATTATGAAAATTCAAAAATGGTTTTGTGCAATATCTTTAAAAGATTAAAATTGTTTGCAAAGGACAGGTAAAAAATCCTAACTATTCAATAAATTGAATTATGTGTTGCTGCCTTTGCAAAACGCAAAGTTTTATTTATGGACCTTTTCCACTCGGTGAATTTCCGAACCTGAGTAGAATTTGTAAGTCAACCAAGCATCGGGGTTTCAAAAAAGATCAATTATTATACTGTGCTTCGGCGAGGATCATCGAAGTCGAAAAGGGTTGTCCTAGAAGTCTAGACTAAATCGTTGTTCTAGGACTTTAGTTTATTCAAACTTTTTTCTTAGAGTAATAATCGAGGTTATTTTTACTCAAATTTTAACTGTTTCTTGTATTTGGAGGTCGTGACAAAAATTTGTTTACTTTAAACTACCAAATATGAATTACGGTTACATTAAAAACAGGTTTTTAGTAATATTACTAAAAACAAGTCCGAATTTGCATAATTCTTAGAACAAAAATTAGACGACGTCCTAGATGTCTAAGGGTGATTTATATTAGACCCTCACAAGCACGAGCTTCGTTGTCTATTGCTCGGCGAGCAGTCAATAGTCTGTTCCAACAGAGTAGCGGCCTAGCAATGGATAACGAAGCTCGGGTCCGGCCGGCGCTCGTGACGGTTTAATTTAAATCATCCCTAAAACAAATCGTTTGGCTTAGATTATCCACACTAAGACACTGTATAGACTTTTTTACACGAGATGAACGTCGATCAATTTAAAAAAAGAAATGTATTATTTTGTGCTAAAAATTATGAAGGTGATTTATTTATGCAGAAGTTATTCAATTTCTCTCAATACCTACCTACTTAAAATATACATAGTATAAATATATTCACAAACAAAATAATAAAATATGCTTAGATAAAAACAAAATAAGGTACGTCACTTAGTTACGACAAAATGAGCGATAAAATTGTGTCTAGAGTGATTGCTATCTCGTTCGCGCTACAGTCTGAAACGTCTCACTATCTCTGTCTCTGACACAGTTTTATCGTCTTACTAGCTGCGCCCTGCGGTTTCACCCGCGTAAGTCCCGTTCCCGCGGGAATATCGGGATAAAAAGTAGCCTATGTGTTAATCCAGGTCCCCAGCTACCTATATTCCAAGTTTCATCGCAATCGGTTCAGTAGTTTATGCGTAAAAGAGTAACAACCTCACATACATACATACAAACTTTCGCGTTTATAATATTAGTAAGATAAGATTCGTCATGAGAATAAGTAACGTATCTGCCTTTTTTTGTTAATCTACGTAAACGTGCAATATTTAATACAAACAATTCCGCTGCTTTTCTGTATAATGTTCATTTAGACTGGACTTCGCGGGTAATTTGAATTCCATACATATTAACCTTAATCACTTCACAAAATGCCCAACAGTCCCAAAAACTCGAACCAAGCGATTCGCTTCCACAGTCCACTTTCACCATGCAGAATCCCTTGCCTGGGTCCCTGTTGCCCTGTACTATAATTTAGCAATCTTCAAAACGAGAGTGAATCGGTTCTTGCCACCTTGACAGGTAAGCGCGCTACAGCGAGTTTGTACTATATATTTCTAATATACGACGCGCCGTCCAGTATAATTGTACATTATCTAATATGATAAATGTAAAGTAAATAACGCCCGGTTTCTATATCTATACTTTAAAGGTAGATAGGACAAAAAGTGTAATTGGACACAAATTAAAAAAAATCTAGGTTATTGGTAGACATAAATTTATAGTTTCTAATGCTATTAGAAAGTTATTAAGTTTCGCTGGCTTTTTCCCGTACGGATAATAATGAGTAGGTAATAAAAGCAGTCTGTCTGTGTGTGTTTATTTTATACTAGGTGCGCCCCGCGGTTTCACCAGCGTAAGTCCCGATCCCGCGGGAATATCAATATATTTCTTTCATGAGAACCTTCTATATATAGAAGATATGAAGACAAGATTCACTTGAGCCAGCGTTTAATACAAGGGTTGTGTCATTCAAATCTCTGGGTAGGTGACTCGATCTAATTTTTATCCCGATATGGGCTTATAAAGCCGTACCGCGATACTATAATGAATATAGAAACCGGTCATTAGACAACATTTCAAAAGGCTTACGCGTGTGAAGTCACGGAACAGGGGTTTTATTACGTATCTTTGTTGCAAATGTCATATCAACGAAATGAGTAATCTTTCACAGAGGTATGAATACTCGTAGTAGCAGAGTTAACATTAGTTAAGTCTGATGACGCGCCTAGAGTTCGTTTAACTTAAGATTTTTATTTGCAAAATATTTGAACCTGCAACCTTATTGCGACCCTGTATTTTGTGTCTGTGTGAGTAACTTTTGTAGGTATTCAGATAGTTAATGTTTACTCTGCTACTATCCATACCTCAGGGATATGATAAAACATGACTTTTTCATTGAAATGACATTTGCCACAAAAGTTACGTAATAAAGCCCCAGAGCTAAGTAACGACATAGTACTTTAAAAAGCAACAACAATTTTTCGGTAACATTTAAGATAATATCCTTCTATATTTTCCTATATACTATAACAAAATAGATTTATGCGGTTTTTTTTAATAATGAATACTGAAGAACGCAAGTCTCGTGGGAGAAAAGATCAGTTAAATAACTCACTTTCCAATTTTGCGATCTTACGGCACGAACGTCAATAGAATCACTGGTAAATAAAATTAACAATAGAACCACCGGTAATAAACTACTAGTCCCCGTGGATATACCAGTGGGTCAAGACGGTAGGACTATCGGGAATAAACTTTGTTTTTGGTAGAATTATTATCTCCTTGGCGTTTTTTAAATTAGAAAATATAGTACTTCCTCAGTTCTCTACCAATTTTGGTCATATTTGTGCATAGCTCTTGATCTCTGAAATTAACAAAAAAAAACTTTATTAATTTTGTAAATAAATAAATTCTGTCACCAACACACAGGGCCATCTAGCCCCATGGTAAGTTACTAAGCTTGTGTTACGGTGACTAGACAACGTATTTAATACTATTTTATTTTTCTTACGTAAATTCAGAGACACGCAGACCAGAAAAAAATATTTATTTCTTAGTTCTTGTTCCCGGCGGGAATCGAACCCGCGACCTTGGTTTACTTACCGCAGGTCCCCGCAGCCCCCGTCCACTTACCGCACGTCCCCCCAGCCCTCGTCCACTTACCGAAAGTCCTCTCAGCCCCCGTTCACCTAACGTAGATCTCCCCAGCCCCCGTCTACTTACCGTAGGTCCCCCCAGCCGCCGTTCCCCTTGGTCAACTTCTTGTTATGCTTGGGCCCACCGGATGTGACGGTGGCGGTCACTCGCCTAGGGAACATATATTGTTTGGCATTCTTCAGTAACTTCTGGACTTTGGATATCACGGTGGACGCGTTGCAGTTCGATTTCTTGTGGTGGATACCGCTGGGGATAGTAAATAGGTACATAGATAGATTATTACTTTATTTGCCCAACCAACAGCAATTACCATCAGTTTACATTAAAAGGAAGACACGGAAAGCAAGTAAAACGTTGTACAGATGGGCCACCTTATCGCTAAAAGCGATTTCTTCCAGGCAACCTTTGGATGGAGAGGGTGAAGTTTGTGTGGTAGGCAGAGAGATACAGAAAAAATATTAACATAGCATAAATAATGCTAATTATCACAATAAAACTCATTTAATTACGGTTTTATTCGCATTTTGTCTACCTTTAAAAAGAGGTCTGAAATGGGCTCCGAAACGTCGGAACGGCATTGCAACTCGGTTCGGTTGTTCTACACAATATCATTTGTTCAATATCAATTTATGTTCTACGACTTTTGTAATATCGAAATATTGTCTTTAGTAATCAAACACAATATTTACCGGGCTTTTTTTTTTATTAACGGCTTTGTTTCAATGCTCATACCAACGTTCCGCTTACTTTACTTTATCAAGGTAGACTGAGATCTAATTTGTCGATTATTAACCGACTTCAAAAAAGGACGAGGTTCTCTATTCGTCGCGTAAATGTTTTAATATTCAACCAACTAACTTCATAACTATGATATTGTTTAATCAATAAAAAAAAAAACACAAAAGTAACAAACAAGACGTATCAAAAAATCATATGGAGATTTTTGAAGCTGAATTGTTTGTCAATTATTTTATTTATAAACAAAAATCTCAACGTACACGACAAACAGATGTAGTAAATTATTTTTAGTACTTAAGAACCATAATTCTAAAAACATTTTAGAGAAATAAATTCACTCGCGACGAGAGGTTTGAACTCGCGTCTCTGGTTGCCCTGACGGGTTAAGGAACTTGACCCCACGAGTTCCCACTCCCAGCGGCGAATTTAAGAATATGCATTTTTCCCTGTCTACTTTTTTATTTCTAGTTATACTAAAAAAAAACAACAAAATACTTACCATTCCCCAATATGGAAGACTCTAGGCCCTTTACATAGAATAACTTTGAATTTGTCCCGTCCGGGCAAATTCTGTGACAGATGCAACAGGGAATAGTCCCAGTTGTAGTCGTCGTAGGCGCAGAACTGAGCCTGTTGCTCCACTATCTTAGACCAGACCGTGCGGTTAAACCCGAAACCCATGTTGTGCATTGACGAGTGCCAGGGGGTTATTTCTACCTGGAAATAGTAAAAAATAAGCTCTGAAATACAACCCATTTTGCCGTTTTTCTTACCAACATTTTAAGGAGCTCAATGACCTAGCTGCACCTGCCGATCTTGAACGGTCGTGCGGGTAAGCAACGCTTGGCCCGGTCATTACTTGGATGGGCGACTGAAAATTTGTGTGGCAAAAACTCATTTTCTCGAGCTTCTCCGTGCTTCGGAGGCACTGACCAGATTTGGAATTCGGAAGGCAAGTTAAGCAGTTGTACCCGGTTGTTATCTCTGATAGCAGTCGTTAGGTCAAGTTAAAGGTGATAAGGCAACCTGAAAACTCTAACACTAGGTGAGCCACACAACTACCTACCTATATAGTTTTTTTTATCAACTTTATCTTTGTAAGTCTCCTTTTTCAAGGTGGACTGACAAAATCGCGAAAGCAGAAGAACAATCTAAAATAAGGTTTGGTAGAGAACATTTTTGGTAAATTTTTCTTATGTTTTCGTGATGTTAAATTCAAGTAAAACTGATTTTTCGGTTCGGCAAGTGCGCTAACCACCGCGCCACACATAGAGGACACTTTTTTATGATGGCGAATATGACTATATGTTTTATTGAGCAGTTACTAAAATATGAAGAAAATGATTGATGGGTAGGTATTTACACAATCTATACACATAAATACTATATCTAAAGCGTAGCTAGAAAATTTAATAAATTACTCTAAATATTTTACAATTAAAACGAAATAAAATCTGAAATATTATAACCCTATTCTCTAAATTGATTTAAAAACATAAATAAAAGAAAGAAATATTTTGTTGATACACTCATAAAAACGATCTGGTTACCGCATGCAGAGAAAAACTATTTCAATATACTTAATAAAAAACGAAAGGCTGCATTACCGAGAAAGCTTTGCATGGCAAGCGGAATGTTTCTTTAATATGGCAATACTACGCCCTTTTAGGGATGCTTTATATTAGACCGTCACCAGGCCAAGCTTCGTTGTCCATTGCTCGGCGAGCAGTCGATCGTTCTGTTGCAAGCGAGTGGCGACCGAGCAACATACAACGAAGCTCGGAACCGGCACGGCCGGGAAACGGTCTAATATAAATCATCCCTTAAGGGACTTGATATAGAAAGCATAATCTCGCTCATAATATCTAATTTTACACGACTGCCAAGAAAAGGTTATTGTACTATTTAGAACCTTTGCTTATATATTTAGTAGGTAACCTAACCTAACCTAACCTACCTACGTGGTTTCGAAATTCAGGTTGGCCGGATCTATTGAAATATGTACCTAATATTTATTTACACTTAGGTAATGACTTAAATCATACTACAATTTTTAACTTTACAAGACTATCTGTATCGAAAACAGAAACGCTAGTTTAAATTTGAGGGGTACTTTAATAACTGAGCGGGCTCTATTTTTTAAGTTTAAGCGTAGCAGATAAAATCAAGATCTTTGAGTTTGAGCGATGCTTAATTAAGTAGAAGTCAAATTTTGATGTGGTAACTGTTTCTGTGTTCGACCGTAATATTTCTAAATCATATATTTCGAACCATAACCACTACCATTAGATTTTAAGTTAAGGTATATCTGTCGCAGCCAACTGGCTTAGTTAGCTGTTTAGTTAAGAGAATAGCAATGTCCCGGGCACCAGCGTCATAATAGCAAGGGTTAAGAAGTTGCTTGCGATGTATCATCTAAAATTAGATTTAAAAAAAGTCAAATATTATTAAGAGCCTAGGTTTGAATCTAAAACAAGGTCAATGACCTCTTAACCGTAAGAGACAGCTAATTTCCAAATACACTCACGAATACTAATTTGAATTTAAAAAACCCAGAACAACCCTCTTTCGGCTTTAATCACCGTCTACAAAACGCAGTATTTACTCTAGGAACAAAGTTCGGCTGTTCATTAAACCGCATATTAAGGTTGTCTGCGACATACCTTAATATGAGCTAATCTCAAAATTGTTAATTATTTCATAACGGAATGATTTTGACATTTTTTGTATGGGTATAGATAGTAGGTGACATTGTTTCCTACATTTAAGTGCAGTTTCCAGATAAATATGTGGAGGAGTGCCTATTCACATTTCAACAAAAACAACGAATTTTTGGCTTAAATCTGGATAGACTTAGGCAATAAGAAATGTTTGTCTTAAAACTACACCAAAATGCCGAAAATTATTCCATGGATTGTATCTATACACAAATAGAATATTCAACAACATTCCGTCATGAGACAAACAACAATTTTTAATGTACCGGACAGGGATTTTGAGTATAGCTCGTATACGCCTCTTAACTTAAAATAATGGACTAAAAACAAAAAAATGCACTAAAACTATTTAGCTAGAATTAAAGCCTAATTTACAGACATTACAAAACTAGTGTCATGCATTAGAGAGTTCATTTCACAAAAGCATATCACAAAAAGACATATCGCTCCTAGAAGACTGTGCACTTGACAACTTTCGAAATATCAATTTCAATCATGTTCTCGTCCTGTTGAACCCAGTTGGTTTCAGTCTGTCTTTATCTAACTAACCGACGAACACTCAAGTGAAAAAAGGATAGACTGGGGTCTCTCTCTCTAACATCAAGCGGGACCGTTTTTAAAACGAAGTAAGTTTTCAAATAATTACTGTACTATTTCTATGATATCGCAACAGTTAGTAAAAGCGATTTTATCAAATAGATAAATGGTACTGCTGTGTCTAAGCAATTATTTTGTGTAAAATTACTAAGTTACTTAAGTAATTGCATGCCACTAGTTTCATAATGTAAATCCCGCTTAAACAAATAAGCAACCACTATATCAAACTTTTTCGACTTAAAAATACACAATAGTATTCTTAGGTCATTTACCCGTGCACCAACCAGCTTAATCTACCAATAGGTCGAAAAGGAAACTACATTAAACCATTCACCAACTAAACCGTACATAGGTATATATATTTCTGATAATAATACATTTTTCTTATTTACAAATAATTATGAGAAATATTTTACAAGGAAAATGCATCATTAAAAATTCTGTCGTCACAGGTTTGACCAACCCTAACATAATCTATGTTAGTTCTGTGATTTACAGCCGAATAATAATCAAAATTTGAGTTCTATTTAAACAATTAGGCAGCTCTTAAACTCAAACATACTTAGTATACAATACTAATTTAAAATTTAGCAGGTGCCAAATTATTTTAGTAGCCCTGAAATTTTAAGTCGCGTTTCTGTATTCGACTGTTAAAAGCATAATAAAAAAGCTAGGCTTAATTGATATTAATTGAAAAGCTAATTAAGCAAGTTGGCTGCGACATCTATAACAAATTTCATCGCAAATAAGTTCAAATAACCCAGTAGTCCTTGTGGTAAAGCAGTAACTAAATTATAATAAAATTAGGTATTTTTGTAACTTTCAATGCTCCAAACAAAGAAAGAAAAATTATGCTCTTCTATTGTTTCCGTCCTCTTCATGCTTATATAGTTTATAAAATTCAAGCATGCTCATTATCTGTTTTTTTTTCTTCATATCATCACTTGGGTAAAAATATATGATATCTTTCATTATTGTACACAGGGTACTTAGATATTAGTTAGCATTCATTTAAGGGGTGGTTCTGTTCAGGTTTGCAACCATAATAATGTCGCATTTGTTTACTGATCTGCTGTGGTATCATCTAATTAGCATCCACCGTTACTAGTGGCTAACTTGCAGTACATTACTGCTTTGACGTAACGTGGTTGTTACTGGTGATTACTTCAAAGCAGCAATGTACAATACGAAATATGTTTTTTGAAAGTAAATAGCAACTAGTAGCGGTGGATGCTAATTAGATGATCCACCGTAGGCTGTAAATGGTCTATCAGTTTATTACAATCATAAAATATATTTTCTCCCAAGTAAGAAATCAACTATCTTATTTTAAAACATGCTAATTGAGGTAAAAAATGCTCATCCCAGAATAAAATGCTTTAAGCATAAATAAATAACCCACTCCAAAAGTTCTAGATCTCTCTGAATAAGGTTTTTTGGTTATAGAAAAATAAATGTTTTAGGTTTTTAAAATGTTAAAAAAAAGAAATATTTTTTTTTGTTTTCGCGATATTAGACCGAAATTAAACTCATTTTACGACTTTAATTGCGTTGCTTTTATTATCTTCAGAATTTTATCAATGCCCTACGTTAGAAGTTCTCAAAAATAACAAAATCAACGTGATCAAAACCGGAAAATTAGTTTAATTTAAATAGGACCTTGCGAAAACAAATAAATTTAAAAACTACCTTTATACCTACACTTTCTACCAAAACCTACCATTTTCAACCCACCATTTTCAGCAATATTCTACTTGTAAAGTCGTTAACTTGTACGATCAATCACCCACATTACTTACCTATCCAAGACGCGGTTCTTCTTCTTATATGGCTATATTCCATTTGGTCATTACCCAGTGTCAAGTATTATTAATATTTGCAAGTTATTTGCATCGAAACAGTCAAGTCGTCATAGTTAAATTAAGTCGAGGGAATCATTGTAAAACGGCGGCCATTTACAATGATCGTTCACGGAGCTTTGGAGATAACGCTAAAGTCCATGTTTTGCAACGATTTTGTTACGAAACGATGAAGTTTCACAAAAATGAAAATTTAGCTACATATCTCCCCAACGCGTTCCCGCCAAAACTACAAAGACGCGGTTCGGTGATTGAAACCATAAAAAAAAACAATTTCCAAATTCACACAGTTTCGGTTCGTCTTTTTGTTCCCCCTCTATCCACCATTGTCTATCACATCCTAACATTGTCTACCACATCCTAGTATTTTCTAACAAACCAACTACTATTTTCTATCAATATTTATCTTATTTACCAAAAACTACAATCTTCTGCCAAACTTAGCTTCAATAATTTAGCCCTTAGTCTTTCAGAGTGATCTAGAAAAATAACTATACTTATTATTATGTTGTCAACCGTGGTACTCGTAAACGTTCCGAAGTGTTTTTTTTAAGTTGTTTAAATATTAAGTACATTTGCAAGTGATTAAGACGAGGGTTTCCTCGCGATGTTAGAACGATGAAAAAACCCGTGGAAATACTGGTAGTACCATGGGTAATTTTTTCAGTGGTATATGTACCACTGTTTGTTTATGTTTAAAATCGATTTACTTTACAATTGACAAGCTGAATTAATATTCAATTTCTTTGTTATGGCTGTTCTGCTAGCAATAAAGAGTAATTTAGGCCAATTTCGCGTGTTTAATAGTGTACTATCAATTTATTTTAAACAATTTAGCAATGCCTAAGGAAGCAATATCTATGGCGGCGAATTTTATCGTAACTCCAAGGGACGCGCTAATTTCGTGTTTGGCACTGTTTTTTTTTTAATTTTCACTATATTTTTTAGTTCTGCGAAATATCACACTGGTCATATTTCACAGAACTAAATGGTTAATATGCCATCTAGGTTTTCCCGGCATTCGGCCAAAACACTTTTGAGGGCAGTCTAGGACAAGAAGAGGTTTCACGAAAATGAAAATTTATAACCACGTTCCATTAAAGTGATGCATGTAATAGCGTGTTTCAAGAACGTTTTCGAGTACCAAAGGTACTGCAGTACCTTCTGCACGGTAGAGTACAGGTTCGGATAGACTTGGAAGTTCCACGTGGTGTAGTCCTGGCGCTTTCTTCGCTCTTCGTTGGCCGCCTTCACTTGCTGGATGTAGTTCAGGGTTAGCTGTTTCTTTCTCTGGGGTTTTTGGCAAAATTACACTGTTTTAGGTTCCATTGAGTCCTGTTACTTTAAAAGATTACACTTCTCTCAAAATATCGAGCTACTGTATCAAAATTGTCCAAAATTTTATTTGAATATCATTATTACTAGCATAAGGTCACCCATTATGCCTGACCTACATTTTATGTCTAAGTTAGGGTCTGAAATTATTACAATTACAAACGATACGTCTTAAAAGAAACTATAACTTGCAATTGGACTAAAATAAAAACTTTATTTACTCAAAAGTCTAAGGTAAATTTTTTTTTCAAAGTCATTCATTTCATCAAAAAATTACAAATGTTATATTTAATAAGAAATGTAAAATTTTAACTTTGACAGTCATGATATTGATATAAAATTTTGGACAGTTGTAGGTTGTACGCGAATTGTGTGATCTTTAGCCATTTTTCCGTAAACTACTTATATCTACTTAAATTGCTTAGGAATAGGATCGACTTAAAATTAAAATAAAAGTATTTATTGTTAGGTTGTCCAAGGGGAAAACCCCATTTACAAAATATTATTGAAAAGAAAAAACGCCCAATGATTACAAAATAAAATGACACAAAAAAAAAGAATGTTGCAATGTGAAAAAACTGTCTTTAAAATTGAAATGTGACAAAAAAATAAATGGAAAATGGTGCCATATGAGAAAATTAATGAATACTTTTTTGAAAAGCGGATATACCTGCAACTCCGAAATGGGAAGAGTTCGAGGCAATACCAATATTTAAACATTAAAAGCTTGCACAGAGAAAGCCTTTTTTTAATGTACCTATTTACAGTTTGTTAAAATAATCTACGCTAGAGGCCTATTGACATACGCGACATAGCTACCGCCTAAATGACAATAAGCCTTCAGGTTACGTCCGCACCGTACAGGCGGTTTGCTTAGTGCCTGAAGCCTAGCGAGACCCTAACTAGAGGTGGATTTACACCAAACGAACAAAGAGCTAGACGACTAGAACATTCTTCCTTGATTGTTTAGTGTAAACGGTAGCTCATTATCTTGTTTATACCAAAAGATCAACGAGCAAGAACTAGAATTTCAAACTGCTAGGTAAACTGTGTTAGTGCTGTGTTTGTGTGTGCAACCACAAGAACACAAGACACCGTTTGCTCCGGGAAGCGAGCGCGTGCAAACACTTTAGAACGCTTTAAGCTACTGTTTGCGCGCTCTAGTGCCGTTTACATCACGCGAGCGATCATTCTTAGAATATTCTATAGAATCTTTGCAAAAGTATACAACAACGAAATAACGCTATATCTCTGTGTACATCAAATGAATTTGATAGTGGGGATAGAACGAGCGTTCGCTCGTTTGGTGTAAATCCATCTTTAAACGAACGGTCTTAAATGTTCGCGACCGGCCGCACCGAGCGCTTGCTACCTAGCTTGTCGCGTGCATCGAAGTAAACAAACAGGTTGGTTTTATGTTACGAAGCGTGTAATAAAAAAACTTATTATAGATATAGTAAGTTTTTGTTCCTTGTATTTGTCAATTTTTCTATAGAAAGGAGTGTCAAATGGTTGCATTCATTTAGAAAATGAAGTATAGCCAGAATGCAAGCCATTAGGCTCTAGGCGCTAATGAAGTTGCCTGCCTGTGCGGAGGTAGCCCAACTTAACTTATAAGTAGGTAGGCGTATCTGATAAGTCGCCAGGTATTCGCCAGAGGCCGTCAACGACGAGCCTCCGTTGCGACTTATCAATACGCAGCAGTCTGCAAACTCCACTCACCTTATCACTATTAGCATGATACTGATACGTCTTGAGGTAAGTCCCCAACGACAGTATCTCACACTGAGGACATTTAGTGTCGGCCGTATCTCGGAGTAGACGCAGCATGTGGATAAAGTCGGCTGCCACATAGTGGTCTTCTTCTAAGAACACTACCAGACCTGCAGTGTAGGATAGTCTTATTGAGTACTTACACGGGGAATAGTCTTATTGAGTAACGAGACTGGGAATAGTCGCATTGAGTACTTAGTTTGGTAATAGTTTTTTGAATACTTGGTCTTGTAATAGTCTATTTAAGTACTTAGTTTGATAATAGTCTTTTGAAGTAGGTACCTATTTAGTTTGGTAATAGTGTTTTTAAGCACTTTGAATGGCAAAAGTCTTGTTGAGTACTTAGACTGGGAATACTCATGTTGAGTACTTAGTTTGGGAATAGTCTTTCTGAGTACTTGGTTTTGTAATAGTATTTTTCAGTACTTAGTAGTAGGTAATACATTTATAGCCTTATTACTAAACGTAAGTTCGGAATAGTGAAAACGTGCTTTGTCTTTTTTCGTGATAAAAACTTTTAAAGACAAACAGAAGCCAAAAGTTTTAAAATTACTTACTCTACGTTTATTAATAGGCTATTAGATTACAGAGGGACAGGTCATTTTTGCTGAAAAACAAAGAAAACATAATATTTTACTCCCTTACTTATAAAATATTGTTTACACATGACTAAGTTATGTGACGTTTGTCTCTGTCTGTCAACTTTGAAACTTCATGTGACAGTAAAAGACAAACGATACATGGTTATGCAGCGCATTAACTAGCGTTTATAAGTAAGGGGTTAATAAGAGTTAGAGAATTACGTTTTGGATTTGCAAATGCAATAAAAATACATGGCGGGATCTAACTGGATATTTTTCTACGAAAAATTGAATCACAATTTTCTTTTTAAAATGTAATTTTGAGTAACCAGCCACTGAGTAACTATATTTAGCTACTTTGAGTCTAACTCACCTGTATGATGCGTCGTACATTGTAGCTGATTGAATATTCGGTTGGCTTTCCACCACCAGTGGTGTTTTGTTTGCGTGTATTTTGCTTCTCTATAGTGCCCGTGCAAGTCGGGATGGTGTGCGTTGTTACAATTTAGTTTCACAGCCCTGGAATTAGCAAAAATATAGATACACTTCGTCTCCTGGTTTCACCCGCATTAGTCCTGTAGACCTAAGAAGGCCGCTTTAGCAATTCTGCTAGCAATACTGCATTTTGACACATTCACGATAAATATGCACCTGGTTCTCACCGTTTTGCTCAATGACAGGTGCACGGTTATTGTGAATCTGTCAAAAAGCAATATTGCTAGCAGAATTGCTATAAGGACCTTTTAAGGTCTACCGATCTCGTGGGAATACAAAAGTATCGGTGAAAGAATTTTTGAAATCGATCCAGTAGTTTCGTAGTCTATTACTAGAAACAAACATTTTTTTTCCTCTTTATAATGGTATTTTAGAAATAAAAAATGCAGAACGTTGCGCAAAGCGCACTCTAGTCCTAAACTAAGCTACTTGGCTTGTACTATGGGTAATAAACAACGGATATACTACATAATACAATACTTGTTTTTTTGTACATACATGATAAAAAATAAGATATGTATGAAAACCTTTAGAACCAGAAAAATAAAGCATTCAAGATTCCCGGCGGGAATCGAACCCGTATCCACAGAAGTTTTTACTTAGACAAGAATAATAAAATGAATACTGCAGTACATATGACAGCGTTATTTAGACTCAAACTAAGCAACTACGCTTGTATTATGGCGATCAGACAACACATCGAAAATAAACTATATAAAATACTAATACTAAACATAATTTAGAATCACCCAGAAACTATAAAATATGAAACTTTGTTTTTAATAAACGATACCGGATGGTGATGCAGTGGTCTAAGATATAGCATGTTCATCTAAACTAAAAGATAGGAAGACGACAGAGAAACAAGATCAGACCGTCATCCTCAATAGCTGCCCAGGCCTACGTTTCGTAACACTTACTGTTCAAATTTCGCATCCCTGGGACAATCATTCGGATCCATCCCTGGAAACTCATTGGGGTGCGTTTGTATTGAATAAGGGTAGAATACTTGCATTACCTGTAAAGTTGAAATCATTATTTAGTCAATTTACTCAATTACTCAAAGTGGCTGCTTTCTTTCTTAAATTAAATTTCCACTTTAAGACAACGATGAGTATAACCCAACTTAAAAAACTGACCTTAGTAAAATAACTAGTGTTTATTTCTTTATTCTAGTAATCGTGCGAGAAAATAAATTAGAAGCTGCGTGCGCCTTGTCTATGTCTCACTTTGAGTAATATAGCCAATTTGAGTAAATTACCCAATTTGAGTTTGAGTATAACCGCCAACTTGAAATACTAACCTCAGTAATCGAAACTTTTAACTAGAAGTCTTTAATTCTTAATATTAGTATGTGCGAGAAAAAAACTAGAGGCTGCCTCTTGTGTATGCCTCATTTTAAATATAATAGCCGATTTGAGTAAATAGCCCATTTGAGTATAACCATCAACTTGAAATACTGACCTTAGTAAAATCTATACTTCTAACTAGAGTGTTTATTTCTTAATCCTAGTATGTGCGAGAAAAAAAAACTAGAGGCTGCCTCTTGTGTATGCCGCATTTTAAACAAAATAGCCGATTTGAGTAAAATAGCCCATTTGAGTATAACCATCAACTTGAAATACTGACCTTAGTAAAATCTATACTTCTAACTAGAGTGTTTATTTCTTCATCGTAGTAATCGTGCGAGAAAATAAGCAGAGTCTTGTCAATGTCTCGCGCTTGTGCTAAAGAGACGATCAGGTGCCGTAGGTAGGTTAGTCGGGTGTGTACCTGAAGACAATCAAATGGGTTTCTTGTGGCTTCTTCTCATTATCAGGTCGAAATACGCACTAAATTATAAATAACTAGCTGCGCCCTGCGGTTTCACCCGCGTAAGTTTTATCAAAATCGGTTCAGCACTTTTTCTTTATAAGAAACTTCTCCAGATCATAACGAACTGAACAAAAAAAGAAATATCGAAATCGGTCCAGCCGTTTATGCGTGATGCCGTGACCACGCGAAATAGGAATCATTGTTAAGATTATTAAATAATTTTAAAATAATCTTATTAAATAAAACTTTATCTGGTACAAATATCATTTTTATCTGCTACAAATTTCGAAATCAAAGAGACCCATCTAAGAGGAGGCCACAGAACACTATTACTCGAGGAGGCCCTTGCCCTGCAGTGTGACCATAGTGTGACAAATCTATTATTTATTTTTATTATTACAAATGTAAACTTTTTATACATACAAAACTTTTTAAACCTACAAACTTTGTCTTTAGATCTCATTTCTAATTAAAAACTCCGGACGTATTTGTCAAAAAGTCAACTGTCAATAAATCAAAACATTTCGTAGTCCTAACTTACAAGACCTCTATTTTATACAATATTTATTTTACAAAGCCGATACAATGAGTGACGAAGAAGAACATACTAAGGTAAAGGCTCTCTATCACGCACAAGCGGTTTAGCCGCGGAGGCTTGAGTCAAAAGGAACGATAAGCAGTCGATCCCGGTCGTTATCTCTGATAGCAGTCGTTAGGTCAAATTAGAGGCCTCAGAGGGACCTGAAAACTCACACCACTGACCAATTGTTAATATCTGATAGCAGACGGGTCAAGTTAGAGGCCTTTTGGTGAGCTGAAAACTCTGAGCACACCACTGTATGGTTGTTATTTCTACCAGCAGTTGTTGGTACAAATTAGAGGTCTTAGGTTGACCTGACAACTCTAATAATAGGTATGAGACACATCACTGAACGATTGTTACTTTTAGCAGTTGTTAGGTCAAGTTAGAGGCTTCAGGGTGACCTGAAAACTCTGAGACACACCACTGTGCGGTTGTTATCTCTGATACCAGTAGTTGGGTCAAGTTAGATACCTTAGGGCGACCTTACAATTTTTAATTCCTGCTGAGACACACCACTTTAAAGGGTTTACATAAGCCAGACCATTTTACAAAGACTCCCGTGTCCATCTGATGATATTTAAGTGGGGTTCCCATACAACACATGTGTAGTTAACAAACAACACTAGCGGTTTACAAGCGGGTTTGGGGCAGCCTTAATCTTTACAGACCTCTTGCTCACGGATAGACAAATAGGTTTCGATATTATTTAATTCTATAGCAACAGAAGAAAGAATCGGAACCGGCTTTACCAAAACGTCGTGCAAAAAGAATAGAGTTCCCACGTCGAACGCCATCTGTGGTAATACCGGAGCGCGAAATCGTCTACATATCGCCTGACAAGACCACGTGCGTTCTATGCGGATGTTTCCCTAAGGAAGACCCGTATGTCAAACCCAAGTAAGTTCCCTAAAGAAGAACCCGTTGTAAGAAGACCCGTATATCAATACTAAGTAAGTACTTACAAGAAAACCCTAGTATGTCAAACCAAGGTAAGTTTTTTAAGTAAGATCCGTATGCCAACCCAAGTAAGTTCCCTAAGGAAGAACCCGTTGTAAGAAGACCCGCATATCAATCCTACGTAATTTCTTAAAAGAAGACCCTATGTCAAACCAAGTTAAGTTCCTTATGGAAGACCCGTTTGTCAATACTAGCTAAGTCCCGTAGGTTAAACTTAAGTAAGTTTCCTAAAGAAGATGTGTGTCATACCAAAGTAAATTCCCTACGGAAGACCCTTATGTCAAACTTAAGTTCCTTTAGGAAGGAAAAACCATAGAAACCCTAAGAAAGTGCTTGGGGCAAATCTCGCGTTATCGAAACTAATGCGGGTGAAACCGCGGGACACTGCTATATATAACAGATTTTTAAATCAACCAACCTAATTTACACTACGACAATTACGAAAGTAGTGTCATGCATGCATCATAGAGTCAATTTCACAAAAGCAGTCTCGCAGCAGTTACTGAAAGCAATTTTATCAAATAAATAAATATTAGCGCTGTGTCTATGTATTTTTATTGTGAAATTGACTATAAATTGCAAGCCACTAGTTTCGTAATGAATATCCCGCTAAGGATGCATTATTTTTAGGAAATTGAATCCTTGTCAAAAGTCGCCGCTGACCCTTTACGAGTTAGCAGCAATGGTGGCCGAGACACTACCCTTTCCAGGGGCGTTTGTATGGAGCGAGCAGGACGTGGCCACATGGATGCAGGATGTTGTAGGATTGCCACAGTATAAGGTACGGATGTAATCTCAGTAGGAACGAGTTGGCAGTAAGAGTGGTCGGGACACTACCCTTTCCAGCGGCGTTTGTATGGACCGAGCAGGACGTGGCCACATAGATGCAGGATCTTGTAGAATTGCCACAGTATAAGGTACGGAGGAAAGCATTTGAATTGCTAAACTACCTATAACAGTATAAACAGATGAGATGAAGTAATATATATCTTCCATATTAATTTAGAATTTAGAAGCTGTTCAATAATTGAAGTATATACCTCTCAAATTTTAAGTGGTGTTTCCGTATTCGGCTGTAAATTTCAAAGAAATATTTTTAAGGAAAGAAAAAAATCTTCAAATACGCTTAGTGCAGACAAGCACTTAATAAAAATACATAGAATAAATAAATATATTCTATGACCATCACACATCGCCATCTAGCCCCATGGTAAGCTGCTAAGCTTGTGTTACGTTGACTAGACATCTTAATATTTTAATAATCATAGATATTAGAATATCTTAATATTATCAAATCTAAAAATCCTAACTTTTTTTCAGGAATGCATCTTAGACAATCACATAGACGGAATGCGTCTGCTAATGTTGGAAGATCCGTCGAAACTACCGGAGATCAATATACATGATTTTCAACACATTAAGGTGGGTTGGCTTAGACGAGGAGGGTGGGAGGAGTCGAGGAGGACTGAAATGAGGGCGGGTCGAGTTGAGGGTGTGACGAGTCGAGGGCGAGACGAGTCGAGGGAGAGACGAGTCGAGGGAGGGACGAGTCGACGGGGACGAGTCGTGGGCGGGTAACTCGAGGGATAGAGTCGAGGGAGAGGTGAGTTGATGATGGTATGAGACTATTAGTAGAGGGGGTTTAGTAGATAAAGGACCTATTCGTAAAATGGCTTACGGCGAAAAAAAGGACCTGTTCTCGGAATGGCTTATTCTTCAAAGGACTTGTTCTCATAATACCTCATTCTCCGAATATTCATTTCTCTTCATTGTGGTACGAATTGAGGGCAGGGCAAGTAAAAAAGTATGTTTGATACTCTTTCACGCAAAAACTACACAACCGATTGCGATGAAACTTGGTATCCTTACAGCCGGATATCTGGATCGACACATATGCTACCTTTTATCTCGACAGTCCCGCAGGATTAGGACTAGTGTTGCCGACCTATCAATAATAGTTTGACTACAGATTGCTGACCTAGCTAATCCTACTAATAATATAAATGTGAAAGTGTGTGTGTTTGGATGTTTGTTACTCAATCACGCCAAAACTATTGAACCGATTGCGATGAAACTTGTAATATAAGTAGTTTGATACCGGGAATAATACATAGGCTACATTTTTATCCCGATTTTCCCACGGGAACGGGACTCACGCAGGTGAAACCGCGGGGCGCAGCTAGTCATCTATAATATCGAAACAATCGTCGGTATCGATACTATTGCTTTGTTCTATCAATAGTGACCTATCGAAAGACACTAATCGGGACGTTTCGTTCGCAGATAATCACATCCCGTGTCCGCTTAGAGTACGGGATGGATTACCTCAGATTCTCTCGCAGCGTGGGTCTGCCACCGCGCCGGCCGCTCGTCCACTGCACCTGGTTCAAGTCTCGGACCGGGCCGAGCTGGGGCATCCGGCTCGCCTGGCCACGGTAAGCCGAACGAGTTTAATTTGGGACGAGTTGATGTTTGTGGTGGGAGTTTAAAGTGGGACGATTTAATGCTGGGATGAGTTGGTGGCAGTGGAACGAGTTGGGTGTGAGAAACTCTAAAATAAAATCATTTGCTAAAGTCCCTCGTTTCTGACTAGGAATGGAACTATAGGTAAACTAGATGATAGGCGATACGCCTGCGGGGTAAGAAGTAGGTGGGGGCGGGGGCGGAGGTACTCTCAGGCGGTGCGGAGGTGAAGGCGGCGGGTGCGCGGGGGGAATAAGTGCTACTTGAAACACTTGGGACGATAAGGGTGAAAACGGGATCGTTTTATAAAGACTCTCCTGTACATCCGTGTCTGTCTTTCACCAGACTGTATCTCATGAACCGTAATAGCCACGTGAAGTAGGTTTGTTTTCCTGGTACCGCTATAAATAAATAAATAAATAATTTCTTCTATAGTTTTCGCGATTTTGCATAATAAAACACTTCATTTATCAAGTTGAATCGCGTTTTTATTCATTATTTTAAACGAACCGAGCTTTCGCCAACTTTTTAAGTTTTACGGCTTTTTCAAGGTTGACTCCCCTTGGTCAACCTTGAAAAAGTCAACTGTAAAGTTGGCGAAAGCTCGGTTCGTTTAAAACAATGAATAAAAAACGCGATTCAACCGGATAAATGAAGTGTTTTATTAAATAAATAAATATTGCACGACATTGCACACAGTCCAATCTAGCCCCAAACTAAGCACTAGGCATGTACTATGGGTACTAGACAACGGATATACTACATATTATAGTTTTTTTTTTGTAAATACATACATATTATTATTATATATTAATTTAGTTAGATGCTTATAATTAGACGAGGTAAGACAGTAAACATCAAACTTAGGATAAGATAACTCAGACACCCTCTAGGTAGAATATAGTCGGAGAACTATACACCTAACACCTAATGTAAATTTGTAAACAACCTATATTCCTGAATAAATGATTATGATTATGATTATACATAGAAAAACACCCAGACCAGATAAAAATATTTATTTTTAAGCATAAATAATTGCAACTGACGGGAATCGAACCAGCAGCCCTCTGCATTGCAGTCGGCTATAACAACAAATACAAATTAGTA
The DNA here is from genome assembly GCA_949358125.1 of Idaea dimidiata. Taxonomy (NCBI): domain Eukaryota; kingdom Metazoa; phylum Arthropoda; class Insecta; order Lepidoptera; family Geometridae; genus Idaea; species Idaea dimidiata. The sequence continues at coordinate 8,676,494 of OX442332.1, forward strand.
GGGCTTCCATACAATAAACGATTTTTTATTTATTTATTTATTACGGCGGCGGCATAATGTGTATGTAGGGAACCATCGGCGCACGAGTGCGATTCGCACTTGATCTGTTTTTGTTTTCAGATGCGACATACTGAGATGGATGAAGATATTAGACCCAGCGCCCGTATATAGAGATCATTGGGATTTAGTATGGTAAGCGCTTTACAATATTGTTACGTCTATCGTCAAATTGAAATTACAATGCTAAAACCCCTTTGCCCTTAATTATAAATGCCGGTTAACAGCTGCATAACTGTGTATCGTTTGTCTTTTACTGTGACATGAAGTTTCAAAGTTGACAGACAGAGACAAACGTCACATTACTTGGTCATCTGTTAATCATTGTTCATTAACTGACTTTTAAAAAAAAGTAGGAGGCTTTCGATTTTTCGGTTTATCGTATAAATATTTTTTAAATATTAAGTAAGTAAGGTATATGTCACAGTAAAAATTACTACTAAAAATCCCGACAGTGAGCTGGACTTTTTCTACAGTTACTAGATTGGCACGGACATTATTGAGCAACCAGTTTTTTACTGAGGACTAAATAAATATACTATTCCTTCATTAGCGGCATCCCTAAGTTAGTGTTGAGTGCATAGTTCGAACTCTTATACAAGCATAGTTATAATTTACTTAAAATTCATTTAAGTCTTATTTTAGCTCCTAAGCATCTGCAATGTTATTTACACTTTTTCTAGTTGTGGATACCTATTATTGGCTTTACTATTTCTATTCTATTCCTAATAGTATGTATTGATAGCTGTTGGTTTCCCTAAAATGTAAAAAATAAATAAATAAATAAAAATAATGCAGCTGTTAATCATCGTTTATAAGTAAAGAGGAAAGTCGATGAACGCTTAAAACGTTATAAATATAATTGGTTTTGAGGTAGCGTTACTTCAGTGGCGGGTGGGTAGTCAACTAAGTTTAAATATGCCTTGATCAATAAAAAACAAGAAATATTAAATTGGAGTGTAAACGCATCTCGCGTTGGGAGTGTCTACTACTGTAAAGGTTGACCACCCGAGCCAGTCAATAAGTTGTAAAAGTTAACTGGTAGATGGCGCTAAAACCAAGCCTCAGTTTATTTATTATTTCTTATCGGTTGTGAACCGATTATGGCCATAAGGGAATTAGCTAGTGTCAAGTATTATTAATACATTATGCAAGTTATTTGCATCGAAACAGTCAAGTCGTCAGTTAAAGTCAAGTCTAGGGAATCATTTGTAAACACGGCGGCCATTTACAAAGATTGTTCACTGAGCTTTGGAGACAACACCAAGTCCATGTTTTGCACCGATTTTCACTTTCATTCCACTTGTACACCTTCACGAAACTAAATTGATTAATATGCCCCCGAAATTAAACAATTTGCACGCATTTGAACTAGGTTTCTTGGTTAATGAAAATTTAGCACCACATCTCAACGCGTCTTCGCCAAAACTCAAGCCTCAGTTGATAATTGAATAATTCTATTACCCCCATATAGGTACTCTAATTTTTACGTTTTTTTAAATTATGTTTTTAGGTATCAAAAACCGGATTTCCCTAAGACATTAATTGCACGTGTGAAATGGGAGAAAACTAAATTCGACGTACCACACTACAGACAAGTTGAAGATATTTGCCCAGAATATTTGGTAAGAGAATGTTCAAGAAATCGGCCAAGTACGAGTCGGGCTCGCACGCTAATGGTTCCGTACCCCTATTACAATTGAGTACGGGAACCCTAAAATAAACACTCCAACCGAGCATAATCCTTTAACGAAACTAACGCCAGTTTTATCACTAGATGGTATAAATCGCGGTAACGTTTCGTTTAACTTTTAAAAATCATTTATGTTGTATGGGACCCCACTTATTTTTTTTGTTTTACGGCTACAGAAATACATTATCTGTCACGGGTCATGAGATACAGCCTGGGCCCTGATTCGGTAAGGACATAGCATGCGGAATGCCGGCGGACTGCAGGCAACGTGCAGATGATGTGCGTTAATTCGTATTCTGTAAATGTTATTTTACTTAATTACTATTTAATTAGTTAAGTAGCCTTTAAAATTAAGGGCTTCTTAATTATTTAAATAGCTCCCCTTGTGCCTCAGCCAATCGGTATTTAAAGGAGTTTTAGAATAGCTTTTATTTTTACTTTAAGTTTGTACTAGTCCGATGGCAATGATATCTTAAGATCAAATTTTAAGACCAAAATATCGAAAAATGACACTTCTGAATACATGAGTTTTGCAACCAAAGTCTGCGTGCACAGGATCGTTTTGATGTAAATATTAGATGAGACTATAGTTGTTAGTAACTTTTTAGAACAATACGAACAACGAATTGCATCTCAGTCTACCCTGAGAAAGGAGTCTGTAAAGGCTCCGAAACGTCATTGCAACAATGCTGAAAATAATAAAAACAAAGCTGTCAAACCAAAAAAAAATAGTTTATTTTTAAGTATTTATTCAGGTGCCAAGAAAATTCAGAGTACAACGCGGTATAACAGAATCTCAACAACTCATCTGGATGGAGCACCGACCAGGCTCTGCCTTCTTCAAAAGACTAAACGAAGAAGAAGAAGAACACAAGAAGAAGAAGAAGATGAAGACACAGTATTTTTTGATAAAGGAAACTTCAACGTTGTTACCAAAGAATATCAGTTTGAAAGGACTCAAGGGTAAAGATTTGATTTTGGCGCGAAGGGCCAAAGCAAAGTCAAAATTTTTGACTATACCTACTATACCGTTTGAAATTTAATTACCTACATAATGAAATAAAATTAAAAACATACAAAGATTTTTTTGTACAAAGTCGCAATTAAAATCAGTAGAAAAAATTACATCTATATTTTTTTTTTGCTAAAGATACACTTTGTTAAATCACAACTTACTTGTATAGAATAGTATGCCTTGTACGTAATAGTACGTACTTGTATGGCAATAATACTGGTGTGATTTTGTACTGGGCCGAATATATCTTCAGTTTTTGGTAACTAGACACTAGGCGTACGTACTAGTATGGCAATAATACTGGTGTGATTTTGTACTGGACCGAATATATCTTTAGTTTTTGGCAACTAGACACTTTTGTTAAATATACAATATACATTTCACAATATATTGATTATAACTTACGTGTATAGATAGGCGTACGTACTTGTATGGCAATAATACTGGTGTGATTTTGTACTGGGCCGAATATATCTTCAGTGTTTGGCAACTAGACACTTTTGTTAAATATACATTTCACAAAACATTGATTATAACTTACGTGTATAGATAGGTAGTACGTACTTGTATGGCAATTATACTGGTGTGATTTTGTACTTATCCGAATATATCTTCAGTTTTTGGCAACTAGACACTTTGTTATATATACATTCCACAAGATATTGATTGTAACTTACGTGTATAGTTAGGCGTACGTACTAGTATGGCAATAATACTGGTGTGGTTTTGTACTGGACAGAATATATCCTCAGTTTTTGGCAACTAGACACTGTTAAATATACATTCCACAAGATATTGATTGTAACTTACGTGTATAGATAGATAGATAGTATGTACATACTTGTATGGCGATAATAATGGTGTCATTTTGTACTGGGCCGAATATATCTTCGTTGTATATGATTTGTGCGTCGTTGTACTTTAATATAGCGCGGTGTATTTCTGTTACGTTCTTCAGACCGACCCGCTCGGTTGCGTTTACTGGAATTATAAAACAATAAGTATTATTATTATAATTATTATTATAATAACAAAATTTAAACTCAGTAAAAAACGAATTGTAATTATTATAACAGAAAAATGAAGTATACTGTTTGTTTTGATATAATAAAAAAAAAGTAAGATATGCACATTACTACGACATTTTAAGATCGATTGTTATTATTAATTATAGATTTAGGGAACTTTAGGGAATCAGGGAACATAAGAGAGAGAGAAAAATAATTATTAAATAAACAGTTAGTGACTGTTTTTTTTAATAATCGTCCGCCATGAAGTTGCCAGTGTACAAAACGAATAGCAACAGCGCTTGTAATAAAAAACTCACTTGAATTATTCTTAGGGTGTATAGCTAAGTACTTGTGCAATTCTTGTGGCACTAACGCTAAAACCTGCTCCGATGTGTCGTTGCCGTTCATCAGCTCTTCTGAAAAAAAAGTTTAATACAACGCGATTAAAACGGAAAAATGAATTTAGTTTTAAACACAGCGCCATTCACCCTTAAACTAAGCAAGTTTAGCTTGTACAGGATGTTTCGACAAGGCTAAATAATATACGCCGACAGGCGGTTGTTCTAACGACTAAGCGATCATCCCTCTTTTTTACGACTTAAAGAAATTATAGTTACAAAATAAAAAAATAAAATACTAAATGTTTTCTGAAAACATGGCTGTATATATTCTGGGTAACTAAAAGCAATTTGATGTTTGGAAAAGTAATCTAAACTAAATATTATGGAAAAATTAAATTCTTACGGACGAACCTAGACGTATGTCTAGGTTCAAAATACAGTTGATGACGATTTAATTTAACATAAACAAACTGAAGAAAAGATCTGTAAAGGTCTCGATACGACGAAAAATGAGATTGATTTCAATCCAAAATCGCGATATTCGAAGAAGTTGGTTGGGAAGTTGTATTTAAAACAGTTGTAGAAAGTTTGTCGCTTAGACGTCTAGATTAACGTTGTTTCGGCTTATATTACGTTGAAACACCCTGTGTGTAACTTACTCTGCGGCACTGTTCACAAAGTTAAGAAGTTTCAAGCATTTTATAAATAAATAAATATTGCAAGACGTTACACACAGCGCAATCTAGCCCCAAACGAAGCACTAGGCTTCCACTATGGGTACTAGAAAACGGATATACTAAATACATATTATACCTACTGTTTTTTATTTTTAAGTCCCATTTTAAGTTTTTCTTTAAGACTAAATACGTGTGCGATATTATATCACTCTTGCGATGAAGGAAAACATCGCGAGGAAACCCACGTCTAAAAATCAAGTACAATAGCCAAATTAAGAGTACCTAATCAAACGCCCAGCGAAACCAAAACAAAAGCCCCCAAAAAACATAAAATAAAATACATATGTTGTTCACCAACCTACTACAAAAGATATTATCATCTGATTGTGCTCGTTTTTTTAATAAAACACTTAAATGACATAAAAAAGCACAAAAATAAAAATAAAAAAACTAAAAATAAACCTTCATAAGAGTTTTTGGCAGAACTTTCTGATTCTGTCGATCTATTGACTATAACAGTATCTGAATCTGAAATATTCCAAAAAATGTTTTTTATTCATAATAAAGAAGCTAAGATACCCAATAAATATAAAGTTTGATAGAACAAACTACAAAAAAGCATTGTAATAATTTATCATTACATATTAGAATTAAAAGACAGGCTCAAATTAAATTAAAATAAAGTACCGAACAAAATAAAATAAAAATATTCAATGATTTAAAAAAAACTAAGTAATTAACATTAAGATCCCCGAAATGTCTAACTAAAAACCATGAAACATAGGTTTTAAACTCAACTAAGAGATCCCAGACCGAACGAGCGAAGCGAGTTATGTCCAGTGTAGATGGGTCTGGCGCTTGTATCTTTGTATGTTTGTTCGACGATAATTTGAGTATCGTAGCTCCGATCTTCATGAATTTTGGTATGCGCGTAGTTTAGGTCAGTAGACAAGTTCGAAGATGAATCGGATTGGTTGGGGAGATAGGGGGTCGTGAGGTCTCAGTTCGGGGCGAACTCCTAGTTAAGTCATAAGTTCATAAGCGTCCTTTGACCGTTCCAGAAAAAAACAAATAATCGTTTATTTTTTAGTTTAAATTTATCAATTAGTTTAAGGTGCTACCCCTAAAATGTTAAGTTGCGTTTATGTATTCGACTGTAAAAAAACTCGAGGACTGCTACCTTAATTTAAAAGAAAGTATAAAATTAAGGCCCCAAAATAGAATGATAACCACAAAAAACCTGCTGTATGATTTGCTCTCATCAGTATAATAATATATTGTAGCTGTTTACCGTCATTTTAATAATCTGAAATGAATTATAATTTTGGTAAAGATAATTGCTTACTAAGGCCTTTATCACGACGACGGCCGACTGGCATAACTATTCTATTATTGACGTTTTTTATTCGGTGGTGTTACATTTTATTTGTCAGATATCTCTATCTAGGGATTTGAAAAATCGGCCCTAAACCACATTTGTATTACACATACTGTAGTACAATTATTATTTTTTATTTACCCACACACAAATAGTAGTATACTAAATTTCTCACCTTCTCTGTACATCCCTCCACTGGACGCCGATAGCATAATTTGCAGCCACAGACAAAAGAGACATAGTATCACGATCACCCGTATCAACGATCCGTACTTTAGCCGGGGCATTGTTCACTCGACAGACGGCGCGGGCGTAGCCATTGTTACGTGGTTCGAGGGGCGCTCCATAGATGGCGCTGTTCCATATTTTTGACTAGAGACTAGTGTTGGCAGAATGTTTACGTGTGTGATTTTGATTTCTGGAACAAGAAAAGATTCTCATAAAAATTAAAAACATAGTTAGCTAACCAATATCGATTAATAATACATTTGACTATTACGTAATAGTACTATTATTTATTTTGATCTCAACCTTAACAGTAGATTATGACGTCAGAAGGAAGGCCAGTGAAGTAAATCCAATGAAGCTTTTAATCCTACTAATCTTACTAATATTATAAACTCGAAAGTTTGTATGTAAGTATGTATGTATGTGAGGTTGTTACTCTTTCACACAAAAACTACTGAACCGATTGCGATGAAATTTGGAATATAAGTAGCTGGGGACACATAGGCTTTTTTTCAGGATATTCCCGCGGGAACGGGACTTACGCGGGTAAAACCGCGGGGCGCAGCTAGTAATATTATAAATGTGAAAGGGTGTGTGTTTGGATGTTTGTTACTCAATCACGCAAAAACTACTGAACTGATTGCAATGAAACTTGGAATATTATAAGTAGTTGGATACCGGGAATAAAACATTGGCATTTTATCCCGATTTTCACACGGGAACGGGACTTACGCGGGTCAAATCCCTCAGGCTGAGAAGGACAACTTCCTAAAAGAACAACTTCCGAAAAGGACAACTTCCTAAAAGGACAACTAGGACTTCGAAAAATATTGTGAAAAAAAGAGTTAGAAAATTTCAAGTAAAAATTTAGTGTGATTGGCACAAAAATAAGACATACAGACAGACAGACAGACTGTCAACTAACTAGTTTCTTTGCAGAAGTGATAGAGCTCTTCGATATTTTCATTTTGGATGACAGCTGTCAAACTTAAAACTCAATATTTCTGAACATATTGACCCTAGACTATTAGTTTCCTTGCAGAAGTGATAGAGCTTTTCGATATCTTCATTTTGGATGACAGCTGTCAATTTTAAAACGTCGATATCTCGGAAACTATTGACCCCAGATCACTAGTTTCTTAGCATAAGTGATAGAGCTTTTCGATATCCTCATTTTGGATGACAGCTGTCAAACTTAAAACGTCAATATCTCTGAACATATTGACCCTAGATCACTAGTTTCCTTGCAGAAGTGATAGGGTTCGTCGAGATCTTCATTTCGGATGACCGCTGTCAAACTTAAAACGTCAATATCTCTGAACATATTGTGCCTAGACAACTAGTTTTCTTGCAGAATTGATAGGGTTCGTCGAGATCTTTATTTTGGATGACAGCTGTCAAATTAGTGATCTAGGGTCAATAGTTTCCGAGATTTTAACATTTTAGGTTTGACAGCTGTCATCCAAAATCAAATATTGGAAAGCTCTATCACTTATGCCAAGAAACTAGTGATCTGGGGTCAATAGTTTCCGAGATATTGACGTTTGAAGTTTAACAGCTGTCATCCTACTTAATAATATTATAAATCCGAAAATCTGTTTGTTTGTTTGTTTGTTCCCTCTTCACGGTCAAACGGTTCGACCGATTTGGATGAAAATTTGCATAGGGATAGTTTAAATGATGGAGAGTAACATAGGATACTTTTGATCCCGAAAATCCCGCGGGATCGGGACTTACGCGGGTGATAATATTTATTAGATGAAAATTTGCATAGTGATAGTTTAAGTAATAGAGAGTAACATAGGATACTTTTAATCCCGAAAATCCCGCGGGATCGGGACTTACGCGGGTGATAATATTTATTGGATGAAAATTTGCATAGGGATAGTTTAAATGATGGAGAGTAACAAAGGATACTTTTGATCCCGAAAATCCCGCAGGATCGGGACTTACGCGGGTGATAACCATTCAAAGAATGAAAATCGACACAGTGGTAGGATAAGTGATGTAGAGTGGCATCATCATCATCGTCATCCATCGTCATCGTCATCGTCACTTACTGACGAAATACAAACTTTAACTTACTTCACCTACCTACCGCAGTGCAAAAATTAAGTTTGACAGCTGTCATCCAAAATAAAGATCTCGACGAACCCTATCACTTCTGCAAGGAAACTAGTTGTCTAGGGTCAATATGTTCAGAGATATTAACGTTTTAAGTTTGACAGCTGTCATATAAAATGAAGATATCGAAAAGCTTTATCACTTCTGCAAGGAAACTAGTGATCTAAGGCCAATAGTTTACGAGATATTGACGTTTTAAGTTTGACAGCTGTCATCCAAAATGAAGATATCGAAGAGCTCTATCACTTCTGCAAAGAAACTAGTGATCTGGGGTCAATAGTTTCCGAGATATTGACGTTTTAAGTTTGACAGCTGTCATCCAAAATGAAGATATCGAAGAGCTCTATCACTTCTGCAAAGAAACTAGTTAGTTGACAGTCTGTCTGTCTGTATGTCTTATTTTTTGTGCCAATCACACTAAATTTTTACTTGAAATTTTTTAACTCTTTTTTTCACAAAATTCTTCTAAGTCCTCTAGGACTTTTAGGAAGTTGTCCTTTTAGGAAGTTGTCCTTCTTCAGCCTGAGGGAAAACTAGAATGCTCACGTAGAATTAAAACAGTGTTCCGATATATTGAGGTACAAACGTTCAATGTATTATGCTTCTTTTGCCCAAGAACTAGAACTAGACATGCAAATTCTAAATTATTTGCCATAACTGTCACCCACTCTAATTATGCTTACCACTCATTGGTGCTGAGAATCCATCGTACATATAACAATCGCTTTAATTCATTGGACATCTTTAATGAGAGTAAGTTCTCATTCAGAAGGAAAATATTAAGTGTCGTGAATTCTCAGGACTCAATCACATAGCTTAAACAAAATTAACATTATTTACTTCAGTTATTTTACTCACGCATATACTGTCTGGAACACTTATCAGTTATAAAATATATCTACCTACACACTACCTAAAAGTAAATGTACCTACTTAGTCTATTTAAATCTACTTTAACTCCTGGTTTTTCACTTTGATAGTTTTAATTTCTTTATGTTAAATTATTATAGTCATTAATGTTACAACTCGCGTCAGTCGATTCAAATATTTTTAATATAAACAATGTAAATCCTTTAGTGGCTGTAAGATTAATTTTATTTTTTTGTAATATCTAGTATTAAGAGCTGTGGATTTTGTGAAATAAATAAATGTAGCATTCTGTTCCTTTCTGATAATGATACTTATTAGAAAGGGACAGCATGCTTAATGTAGCGGATCACTTTTTAGTTCTACGTGAGCATTCTAGTTCTAGTCAAATAACTTTTTTAGTCATTTCATGGATAGACGTAAAAAATTTGTTAAGCTTAAAATATAACGATTTTGAATCGACAACATATTGTATCCGCAAAATTCATCAAACCACCTAAATTACATAAAATAATGATTTTTCATTCTACAGATAAAAGATCTATTGAATAAGTTCGTACACAACCAAATTTAAGTCGTAATCTTCTAAATGCGTTTGAATAAAGTTGGCATGATTTTCAAGTTGTGCGGCAACGAACCAAACAAGGATATTCGGTATATGGGTGACAAGGTTGTTCGTCCATCTGGGATGACACATTGTTTTAGAACGCCCATATACAAAACATATAACCAGTGAAGCAGGCCTCTGGTTCGAATGAGAACCCACACAATACAAGGGACATAAAAATAATACCTATCATCAATAGAAAGCTACATTATCGAGGAGTACATATAACATAGTAGGCTACTTTTGATCCCGATATGCCCACGGGACCGGGACCTACGCGGTTGAAACCGCGGGACGCAGTAATCAATGACGAGATTGATACTAGGTAGAGTTCTGCGTCCGCGTTTTCAAGTGTTCGTCAAATAGACCTTCAAAATCGCTCTCTTTGTTTTTACGATGTATTGTTTATTTATTAGTTACATACATATTACTGAACCGTGGCTTGAATAACAATTGGTGGCCATTTAAACGCGATACTGTAGAAGTGGAGGTTTCTGTAATGGTTTGGTATATTAGCGGGCTACCGGGAATATTACTCCCTTATTTATAAAATATTATTTACACAAATTACTAAGTTATGTGACGGGTGACGTTTGTCTCTGTCTGTCAACTTTAAAAATTCTTGTGACAGTAAAAGACAAACGATGCATAGTTATGCAGCGCATTAAGAAGACCGTTTAAAATGAACCAGATACCAAATTTGTTCCACAGATACCAAATTTGGCACTTCAAACAACTTGAAATTGTTTCATTCCTAAAAGAAGAAATATGGATTATTCAATAAATTAACGTGATCTAAAGCCACCGTGTCAGTATTTTCGTTTTATTTCCGCTAAACTAAAAAAATTTGTAGGTACCTATGTTAAATTTTCACAGTTAGGAGCACTACACTATTCTCCTGATTTAGGAGAGATTGAGCCACCTAAAAATGGTGTAAAAATTTTTGCGTTAATGTTTTTCACTTAATAGGCTAGCATTTGACCTCATCTCACCTGATGGGAAGCGAGGATGAGGTCGACGATGAAGCATGCTTACCTAGAAGGTATACCTATTCACTGTAGACTTGCAAGACTCCAAGGTTTAGCTGTGGGGAAACAGCGAAGCTGGCAGATAATTCCACTTTTTGGCAGTGCGTTAAGTGCGTACAAGAAAGGTAGAGGCGTGGCGCTTTGTACGCGAAATTGGAACGACCAACCGTACCCCTCGTGGTCTTATAATAAAAAAGGCAATGGGGAACAAGCTCATGTAGATCCCGTGAGCACTCCCCGAAGTGAATTGAATAGAAGACAGACAGGCTAGCGACCTCGCGACGATGTTCCAAACTCGATAGGCGCGAGGTTTTCTATTGTAATATGTGTGTGTTTTTGTCCAAATAAACCAGTTGTATTGTATTGTATTGAGTATGGTCGCTTGACAGTTACCTAAGCATTTCAAACTCGGTAAAGTTGGGTCCAGATTTGTATCAATTACCCGATCCGATCAGCGTATCTGTATTACCGACGGGTATCATGATCACCGATGTGGACGTGTCATGTGAATCATGATACACAGTCCCCATGATACGCGCCGGCGATACGGATACAGCGATCGGATTGGAAAAAAGATACATATCTGAACCCGGGTTAATTTATCGGCGAGTGATACTGCGGGATTGTGGCGTCACTCGCAGATCCCACGGGAACATACGGGAAAAGTAGCCTATTTGTTAATCCAGGTCTCCAGCTATCTACAAACTAGGTTTCATCAAAATCGGATCGATAATTTTTGCGTGAATAAGAAACAAACATATTTATTTATGCACTAACTTTTATCTATAAAATTATTCACTGATTTGTTTCCGTTCTTTTATTATGAAAATAAACTAAATACAAACAATATCCTACTTTTATAAAATTAAATTTACAGTTTATATAAATAATAACATATTATACACTCAGTATATTTATTGTTTGTTGTATAATTTTTCTTTTCTTTCTTTTTATTTCGTTTGTTTGGAGTATTATTTATTTTTGTTTTGTCTATTACTACCTAATGCGTGGACCTACATACCATTCGTGTGCCTGTTTGAATAAACGTAGGTACCTATTGGTTTTCTTTCTTTCATATTCGCTTGTACACTTAATTACCTTCCACTATATTCTTTCCTTTCCACTGAGGTTTGTCGGCAGAGAACTCTCAACAGGGTTAGACTCACCTTAGTATTAATTTGTAATTTGACTGTTTTTTTGTGAACTTTTTTAAATGAATAAATTTGCGGCTAGTATCGAAGTCTCAAACGGAATTTCGCGCAATTCACAATACAAAACCACATCATTCGCGACAACCTCAACTTTATTTCCCTTAGGAATAAGGTTGAAAACGGCCTTACTGAAGTCGGAAAATGACATTCTTAAGGCTTACTCAATACCTACCTACATGTTTTGAAATGGAGAATGTCTGATGTTAGACGCCATAGAACTAAACAACTGCAAGCGTACTACGTACGTAAATTCCTCGATCTAGTATAAGTTAAGCAACGCTTGGCGCGGTCATTACATGGATAGGTGACGGTTAAGGAGTGTGGCAACAACATTATTCCATACTCCTAAAGCTAACAATTTAGACAGGTCTCTTTTATGAGACTAGAAGGTTCACGGTCGCTAGTGAAGTATCTCAAACTCGGCTCAGACGGTCGAGCTTCATCCAACTAATATTATAAATGTAAAAGTGTGTGTGTTTCGGTGTTTGTTACTCAATCACGCAAAAACTAATAAACGGATTGCGATGGCACTTGGAAGATAGGTAGCTGGATACTGGGACTTTTTATCCGGAAATTCCCACGGGAACGGGACTTACGCGGGTGAAACCGCGGGACGCAGTTAGTCAGTGACAAAAGCAAATTGTTCGGTTCATAACACACCTTTAAAAAAGTCAGAAAAACATTCGAACGTTGCGCGTCTATACTTACTTATAATAAAGGAGAAAAAGTCTGTAAGTGCTCGGAAGTAAATAAAAAAAAATGTTGTCTAGAGGACTTAGGAAAAGTAGAAGAACAAAATTATATAATTTTTAAAATTCATGTCTGTCTGTCTGTTTCTCAGTCTGTTCCTTATACAATTAAAAACTACTAATCCGATCGTCTTATAGCCTACTCTTCCTAACAACGTCTCGGGCATACAGCGCCAATGGATTAAAAGTTGCTTGCGCCGTATAAGTCATCTAAAATTAGATGAAAAGGTCAGTACCTATATACAAAATAAAGATCAAGATGCAGCGCTGCATGTGTGGGTAAAGTGACGCGGAAAGGAATTTCCAAAACCAGGACCACCGTCCGAGACATTGCAGAAAAAATTGCAAAAACGCCGCTTACGGTGGTGCGGTAACGTCTTGCGAAAATCGGCTAGTTACGTGGGGAACAAATTAATGTCTTGCCATGGGCGCCTAGGCCTCGGCCCGGCCGCGGTGGATTGGGATAACCCAAGCTGGATTAACGTCTAAAGGGCTAACATGCGTGCAAATTTTAATGGTCTCACTACACGGAATGCTGAAGATCGTGCAGAGACGTAAGAGCACGCAAGCGGACACAGGGCTCTGTCGCTCGAAAGATGCAACCAATGATGACGATAGTGCCTACAAGTGCATAGGTGACATGGTTCTATATGTTTTAAAATAATAGTTTTCCTTGGCACTGAGGTCACTATTTAGTAACAATTAGGTAGGTATTTTTTCCTTACGAACCGTTCTTGTCGAGTGTTGTGTGACCACTATGTCACGTGTTAAAATGGTTACAAAATGATGTGGTTTACCCTTTTAAAGTTTAACTCACTAGCAACAATATTATATTATGTAAAAAAACAGATCGAGATGGGTTTTGAGCTATCATGGCTCTTGTGATGCAGTAGTGGCGTCTTAGAAAGAGGGTCTCGGTTCAACCCTTTGAGTACGGAACCCTAGAAACCAGAGCGAGTCGCTACTTGTACGTAGTATAAAAACACGACCGGAAACTGCAAATTACAACTTCATGTTGTGATGTTGCCAGTTCCTCTAACTAATAAATATACATACCTACATGCATACATTGTAAGTATATTGAAATGGTCACAGTATCAGCCTACAGAGTGCAGTAGGACAAAGGTATACATGTAACTTAGTGGTATGTGTGTCGAATAGTTGCCACTAGACACTACGAGGAACAAATAGACAGCATGCTTATTATTACTGACATGACAAACATCGAATGTCGTGCAATCCAGGCGCATGCTACCTGCTGCGAGGATGGAAGGGGGCGCAGTTTGGGTCCAGCTAGCTAGACAGGCTCGCTTTTGAAAATGAAGGGATACTAGCATGCATTTTTAGGCAAATGTATATATTTAAGTAATTAATACAATTAAGAAAAACAGAATAATTTAAATATTTATGTGGGGCCTTCCATACAACAACAGTGTCTGCCGAAGGAGGGTTGTGTTTTTTAAGGAACTCTTGGTGCTCAAAGCCGACCGGAATTTATTAATGAAGTTATACTACCTACAAGTCCGCTCTGCGTTTGTCTAAGCTGTGGTACGGTGCAAACTGTTCCGGAAAAATTATTCAATTAGTATCAAATTACAAGTGATACAGAACTGAGTGCAACCTTGATGAAACTATGATTTTAACAGTCCACCATAGTTTATTTGCTCCGATAAATTTGCGAATAACTCTTTATTCATAGTACTTTTCTCTACACATGTATAGTTAAGTGAAAATTATGGAAATCTAGAAATTTAATATACCTACAGATGAACCATTTCAATAGGTTTTCAGAGGGATATATCTTAAGACCATTTTACCAATATAGAAAGCTCCATTATCGAGGAGTAACAAAGGCTACTTTTTGATCTCGATATTCTCGCGGGTGAAACCGAACGTAACTTATACAAAGTGTAACGAGGATACCCTTTATAGCCGAAAGGGGGTTGTTCTAGACGTCTAGGCGAACAACTTTCGTTCTACTACTTTTCGTAAATCGTTTTTTATTTTAAAACAATAAATATTGGACTACATTGCACACAGTGCAATCTAGCCCCAAACTAAGCACTAGGCTTGTACTATGGGTACTATTTTATTTCGATGTTATGTTTCACTGAAAGTACAGCTGTTTTTGAAAATAAAGGCAGTTCAGGTTTGGATTGTAGTAGACCAAACTAAATGAAAAGACAACTTGAGATCAATGACCTGACCTCTAACCCTAATAAGAAACAGCAGATTTTTAAGTAAACTTTGAACTATTTTTTTTCGAAAGCTACTTCGAATTTCCAAGTTGTGAAACAAAAGTAGTTCGCCTGGACGTCTAGGACAACCCCCTTTCGGCTTAAAAGGGTATTCTTCGTTACCTACACCTTGTACATATGTATTAGGGGTTAAAGTATGAAATTGCCGATTTGTACTGAAAATCTTAATTGTTTATTTTTTAAATTTTTAACAAATTTATTTAATCAAAATAGTTGCCATTATTATCTATACATTGCTGCCATCTAATGGGAAGGTTATTAATGCCTTTGCGATAGAACTCCGACGATCTAGACTGCACAAACTGTGTGAAAGCATTTTGTACTGCCTCCTGGGAAGAAAACTTCTTGTCACGTAGATAATTGTCCAAATCACGAAAAAAATGGTAGTCCGTTGGAGCAAGGTCTGGTGAATACGGAGGATGACGAATGGTTTCTAAGTGCAGTTCCTGAAGGGTCAAAATGGTTTCTCGTGCTGTGTGATGTCTCGCGTTGTCGTGGAGCAATAATGGTGAAGATCGATTCATGAGTCGGAGCTGTTTTACTGCTAGTTTTGTCAACATGGTTCGGAGTTCGGCACAATAGACATCTGCCGTAATTGCTTGACCAGATCGAAGAAAACTATAGTGAATAACACCATGCTGAGACCACCAAACAGTTACCATTACCTTTTTATTGGTAAGTTTTGCTTTAGGACACTGTTGTGGCATTTGACCTGGGGTCAGCCATTGCATTTTTCTTTTCCGGTTATCATAAAGAATCCACTTTTGATCACATGTTACAATTCGATCCAATATTCCTTCATTTCTGTACCGGTTCAACAAGGCAACACAAGTTTCAACACGCGTTTCTTTCTGAAGATCAGTCAAATCATGAGGCACCCATTTTTCGTATTTTTTATTTTATTGATTTGACGCAAGTGAGTCAATAAAGTGGGTAAGGTAACGTTAAACCATGCCGCTAATTCCTGGGTAGTTTGACTAGGATCGGCTTCCACTATCTCTCTTAATTCATCGTTATTCACCTGTGTGGGCAGTCTTCCTCGTGGCTCGTTCTTTAAGTCGAAATTTCCATCACGAAAGCGTTTAAACCAAAATCGCACGGTGCGTTCATTAGTAGACCCTCTCCAAACGCAGCATTGATATTGCGGGCTGTTTCTGCCGCGTTAGTTCCGCGTCGGAACTCGTATTCAAAAATCACTGGAATTTTCGCAGTATCCATCTTTCTTGTCTAAATTTAATAACAAAAACAATTGAAAGTCGATATTCAAATGTTTCACATTTTTTAAAAAAAGAACATCACAGAAACCATTTGAAAAAAGTTTCATTCGAAAACCTCAAACCATCAAGATTCTATGTCAATTCAAAGAACCTATTGCAATAAAACGGCAATTTCATACTTTAACCCCTATTATACAGTATACAAGTCTTTGGTTAGTGTGGATGTTGATTGCATAATAATGTTCATATGCTTTTTTTTAATGTTATAAATTGTGTGGATGTGATGTTCTCATAAAGACGGATTCTCAAAAAGATAGATTCTCAAAAAGACAGAGTACATTGTTAACATACATATTGTATTAGAACACATGTGAAATTGTTGTTATGTCGTACTGGCCACTTTGAACTTAAATATCTCCTGTTTGGTTAGGAATTACAGTTTCAAATTTATACAGCTATTTACTTATGCTTTTGTGTTTCGAAAACCGTAATTCATTTGTTTTTCCTTCTATGGTTTTTTTTTCTTTGCGTCACTCAATTGACTAAAAAGAAAACTTGAAATAACGCGTTATTTAAGAGTACGAGTTCCATCGTGGCACTAGTGCTGCACAAACGGCTCGAAGGATCAATGAGGTGTATGGCGGCGATGTCGCAAAAGAAAACGCGGTGCGTTTTTGGTTCCAAGGTGTTCTTTCTGGAAATTTTGACCTGCAGAACGAGCCCCGTAGACAGTCGGTGACCAACGTTGATAATAAATAAATAATAAATAAATAAATCCTGTGACGAACACACAGCGCCATCTAGCCCCGTGGTAAGCTGCTAAGCTTGTGTTACGGTGACTAGACAACGGATATACTACTTATATTTATTTTTCTTTTGTAAATACATACATATTATACATAGAAATACGCCCAGACCAGATACAAATATTTATTTTAAGCATAAATATTTGCACCCAGCGGGAATCGAACCCGCAACCTTCTGTATTGCAGCCAAGCGTTCGCCCGACGCGCCACAGAGGTCGTCAAATGATGAAACAAAATAATGAAGAATTAAAGGCTATTGTGAAAACGGATCCATCGAAAACCACGTCCGAGTTAGCTGCAGGCTGCGGTGTTAGTGATAAAACTGTTTTAATCCACTTGAAGCAAATTGGGAAGGCGAAATAACTTGAAAGGTGGGTACCTCATGAATGAGTGCAGCAAACCGACAAACGCGCGTTGACTGCTGTGGTTCTTTACTCAATCAGCACAAAAATAAAGGGACTTTAAATCGCATCATTACCTCTGATGAAAAGTGGATCCTATACGATAATCGCAAATGCTCATCGCAATGGCTGAACCCTGGCGAAGCAGCCAAATTTAGACCCAAGCGTAAATTGACTTATAAAAAAATACTTGTGAGCGTCTGGTGGACTAGTGCCGGTGTCGTTCACTACTGCTTTCTTAAATCTGGCTAGACGATTACGGCAAATGTCTATTGTCAGCAACTGCAAACAATGATGGAAAAGCTGCTAAACAACCGAGGCTGGTCAATCGCTCTAGGCCACTGCTGCTTCACGACAACGCACTGCACAATAGGCGGCTACCAAATTAGAGGGGCTTCAATTGGAATGTTTAAGACATCCGGCGTACTCCCGGACCTTGCTCCAGCTGATTAACATTTTTTTTTCCAAATTTGGATAACTTCTAGCAAAGGAAAAAATTCAACTCCGGTGGGGTAGTCCAAAGCGCCTTCAAAGATATTATTGATTCCCGTCCGAATGGTTTTATAGTAAAGGGATCAGTGAACTACCTATGAGATGGCAAAAGTGCATAGATGGCAAATTCAATTACGTCAAAATCAATTTCTTAAACGTCAAACTCTACGAAGTGTCCTCCGTCTGGTTCTCGGGTTGGTTACCCGGTCGGGTCAACTATTTTATAATCTATAGTTTTTTTATTATTTATCTCGGATATATATATATATAGTAATCGAATATTAATAGTATCTATTTTGTGTTGTCCATAGTTTAGCAAAACACCACAGCTCGACGATTTTGCTGATGAAACTATAGTCTTTTTGCTTTTCAACCGAACACATGACCAGTTCATTTAAAAAAAAAAAAGTGGAAACCATTACATCTCCACCGCACTCCAAAAGGACTTTGAAGTCTCTCTACCGTACAGAAACAGTCGAATTTGGACACGTATATACCTCACAATTATTGGCACAATTGCAGCCTTATGGCAAGCAGAAGCCAATAAATAAGAAGAAGAAGAAAGAACTATACATAATAAATTGAAAAGAAAGTACCAGGGCTACAGAAATGTAAGGATCAAATCTGCTAAAACGTTTCCATTTAATATAGATTTAGAAAACGTCTATAACTCTCGTATTTAAACCTATACCTACCTTTTTACTTAGGCACTATTTTAGTGTACTTAACTGTACTGGCGAATCTGCCATGAAGCGATTTTGCCGTAAAGCGTATCTGTTATAAAGCGAATGTGTCCAATAGCGAATGAAGGAATGGTATTGGTACACACTTTGATTAAATAAATATTTTGTCAAAGTACCTATGTTATTGTTCAAAAATGTGTTGGTAACCGAACTACCCACATAAAAACCTACTAAAGTACGTAATCTAGAATCTTTACGGAAGAAAAAAGTGCGCCTCGAAACAACTATCGCGTTTTTGAACAAGTGCCGCGATAATAACATTACACCTACGTGTGTACGTATTAAGCCCCGTAGGGATATCGCGCATTCCGTTGAGATTCTGCGGAGCGCGAGCGTTCGTCTTCTCAAACAGGTGATTCGTAACAGCTACAGGGATTTAGACAGAGTGCAGAGTGACTTGTATAAAGTGCATTGCGAGTGTAGTTCCATCTTGTCGTACAGTGACTTTGAATTGTGTGATCGAGTAACGTATCAACAACAGGCCAGCCGGGTTTTCGTTTTGTCAACGAGGGTGCATGAGCGAAAATACGAGAGGTTGTTGGTACGAAACGGGAGATCAGGGATCGCTGAAGAACGGAACAATGACGTCATCAACTTGTCTGGAGCTACGCTAGATGATGCAACTCGCAGTGTTCTATCAAAAGGGTTGAATTATGCAACTACCCCCAGAAGGATCCCGTATGAAAAAGTAATAGGCGGTGTAGAGGAAGCTATAGTCCGTAATAAAGTACCAACGGATGACGCCGATGCCCTACGTCAAGATGTGGCCATTGTGTTGAGAAGATCGAGGGTACCTAAAAGTAATGTTACGGATGAGGAGCGGGTAGCTTTAAAAAACCTGAGAACAAACGATCAGATTTTTGTTCTCAGGGCGGACAAGGGTAATGCTACCGTCGTAATTAACAAAACCGACTACGACTCCAAAATACGGGAACTATTGCTAGACAGGGATATTTATAAACCAGTATCGTACGACCCTACTGCGAGGGTGACAAGGAGGATACGAGCCGTAATCAGGGATAATCAACAACTTTTCACGGAAGACGTTTATAATTTTCTGTACAGTCCGAAGGTAGTACAGCCACCTAAATTGTATGGACTACCTAAGGTGCATAAGGCCGGTGTTCCACTAAGACCGATAGTGAGTCAGATTGACTCACCGTCATATTATTTAGCGAAGCATGTGACATCGGTTTTACAGCCTTTTGTGGGTACGACTACGTCTTTTGTGAAAGATTCACGCCATTTTGTGGAGTTCCTAAATGAAACCAGCCTAGTCCCGGGGGATATAATGGTGAGTTTTGATGTTGAGTCACTATTCACCAAGGTACCGGTTAGGGATTGTTTGGAAGTCGTTAGGACTATTTTTAGACAAGGCAATATACCAGAAGGGTACATGGTTTTGTTGCGAAACTGCTTGGAGGGGAGCTATCTGATGTATCGAGGGGAATACTACCTCCAGATCGATGGGGTGGCCATGGGTAGTCCTGTAGCACCGGTTTTGGCCAATATCTGGATGGAGCACGTCGAGACACTCATCGACTACCAGTCACATGCAGTGCGAGTTTGGAAACGGTATGTCGATGATGTGTTCTGTATCATGAAGGGTAGCATACCGGAAGTCGAGCAGTTTCTGTTGCACCTCAATACGATTCACCCTAACCTTAAGTTCACATATGAGTTAGAGGTGAACAGAACATTGCCTTTTTTGGATGTCAAGGTCATGGCGCAGGAGGATGGATCTCTGAGGCACTCTGTTTACAGGAAGCCTACACATACCGATAGGTACCTAAATGCGTCTTCGCATCACCATCCACGGCATTTGCTTTCGGTGGGAACTTCTTTGATTAACAGAGCTCATGCTCTTTGCGATCCGGAGTTTTTGGATGAGGAACTGGCTCATGTGCAGGAAGTTCTTCGGAAGAATGGGTACGCCGCTAGGAGGACGAGGTCACTGCGAGTTGGTGGGAGAAAACCACCGGATGTGCCTCGACAGCCGGCATTTTTACCGTATATCAGGGGGGTAACGGACAAGATAGGGTCGATTTTGAGATCGTACTCCATTAAAACCGTGTACTCACCGCTGTTAAAAGTGTCGCAACAACTGGGTTCACCGAAGGATAAGATTCCCTACCAGACGCCGGGGGTGTACAAAGTTGACTGCAGCTGTGGTAGTTCGTACATCGGCCAAACGAAGCGGACCATCGCGGAACGGGTGAGGGAGCACATAGCTGCGGTCAAGAATCGCCAGGTGGAGAAGTCAGCGATAGCAGAGCATCTTCTTTTATCGGGTTCTAATCACTGGATAGAATTGCACGCGCCTCGTATCCTGTCTACCGATCGACATTACTATCCCAGGATAGTGCGTGAAGCGGTGGAAATAAAAAAACACTATAATTTCAACCGGGAATGTGGGTACAAACTTTCAACTGCGTGGAACCCGGTGATAGGGAAATGCAAAAATCGCGAAACAACTCCGTTGGTGCGCTCCGACATCGTGAGTGTAGTGTGTCGCCGCCCTTAGCTGTGTTGTGAGTGATACGAACATTACGAATAAAATGTGGGTAGTTCGGTTACCAACACATTTTTGAACAATAACGAACTTGTGACATCGGGTATAAATAGAAGACGACGCCCGCCGCAGCTCCAGTCCCCTCGCGACCAAGATCATTGTAACATGATCGAAACGTCGAGGTAAGAGAATTTAAAAATAATTATACGCGAATAAGACCCGGGAAAAATAATAATGAGTTCAAATCGTGTGAGTTTAAAATGTTTATTACCTATGTTATAATATAATTTTTTTTTAAATATATTTTGTTTTATTACTACTTTATTTTCCTCCCTTACAAAACACCAATTTCATATGTAAGGACCTAATAATAAACATGAAAAGAAATGTAAAACACCCTCAGGGTATTTGAGGCGATTTCATGCTTCAAGACAGGTGGTTTACTAATTAGTGCAACTTACATTTTAAGATTTTAAGCTGTATTTACTTTTTTCAATGTAAATTTGTGTTTTGTTGTATTGTTATTGTGTTGGACAAATAAAGTTATTATTTATCTATCTATATAAGTAGGTATAGGTACACATGTGCATGTATAGACAGATAGTAGGCACTACGCTCACGCTCGCGTCAAGTAACAATTTCTCTTCTCTACCTATAGTTTTCGAATAGACAAACAAGTCTAGAGTTATCTTTATACGGGCCTTATGCAAATTATAGTCATCAACACTACCATTATATTAACAGTTATCTCCCATTAACTCAATCCATACTTACTTCTTACTAATATTATAAACGCGAAAGTTTCTAATATGCATGTATGTATGTCTGTGAGTTTGTTACTCAATCACACAAAAACTACTAGACCGATTGCGATAAAACTTGGAATATACTTAGCTGGGGATCTGAAATAACACACTGGCTAATTTTCATCTTGATATTCCCCGGGACCGGCACTTACGCGGGTGAAACCGCGGGGTGCTGTAAGTATATGATAAGACTTTCTTCCTTTATTACATGTACATAGTTTTATCAGACTAGCCAGACTAGCGGTAACAAAGTCAGATACATACATACATACAAACTTTCGCGTTTATAATATTGTAAGATAAAATTCTCGTGTCACAGTGTTAGTTCTAATACTCATCCGAAATGGCTTGACTGATTTTTATGAAATTTTATATTTTATGCATATTCAGTAGGTCTGAGAATAGTCTACTTACTATTTATTTTTCATTGCCCTTTAAGTGATAAGGGTTATCCATGTCCACCCCTAATTTTTTTTGGACCGGTTTAGATGAAAATTTGCATAGAGGTAGTTTAAGTGATGGAAAGAAACCTTGTATACTTTTGATCCCTATACTTATGCGTGATCGGGTCAATTGACAGTAAAGCATGTCAAACTTGGCTCTGACGGATGAGCTTCATCAGGGGAGGTTATGCGAATGTTAGAATACCCACTATCTATGATAATTTGACAACTGATAGATCATAATTGTAGTTTTGTTTTTATTGGTTTTATTGTTACTGTTGTTTTCCAGCGTCCCATATCCGAAAGGTAAAAACAACTATTTTATTAACACTTCACTGTCTGCAGTCTGACTGTCTGTCTCACCCAGCTTCTCTTCTCCACGACATAATTATGTCTCCATAACATATCAGCTCATAATCCAAAGATCATCACAGATAGTAAACTATAAAAAAAACCTGTATCTCATGACATGAGCCATGATAGCTATGCAGTTAAAAGTTCGCACTTAGCCTTGTTTTCTACTTCTCTATAAAAAAAAAAATTAGTAACATACTTACATTAATGTATCGTGCAGTTGTTATCATAACTTTAGCAAATACCTATAGTATTAAAATAGGCTCATAAATATTTATTCAGTTTTCATGTTGCTGTAAAATAGTAAATGGTTCATTCAACATAGGATACTTTGCATCCCAGCATTCAAACAAATGGAAATGGGAATGATATCGACCTGTAGGGCACAACTAGTAACAACTAAAGTAAAAAAAAACCCTTGAAGAAGTCCTAAATACACTTAAATCACAGATGTACATAGTGGTACAATTCTAAGCAGACTGCCTTTCTTTTCAGTACATAGATATTTTATTTACATTAATAATATTTATATTTTTAAGAAACCCTCGCATGGCGAAGGTCATTAATCCAAATTCACAGAAATTAATACAGTTTTAACTATAAATTATTATGTAAATATTAAAATAAGCTAAAAAAAACTTACCAAAATATGCCTCGACCTGATTTAGGTAACACTTGTATCAGCGTACTTTCTTCGTTAATTGTACACTATTTAATCGAAAAGCAATCAATACCTAAATTACGCATAGGTGTAGCCTTTTAAACTGGTGAGCGAAATGATATTAAACTACTACAATAAAGGTTATAAAAACCAAATTATTGATTTAAATTCTACTGCATATTACATTTAATTTTATTTTAAATAGCACCGCTTTTTATTCACTTGTTCATTTGTTAGTTGGACTAGAGAACTTTAGAGAAGACCAATTTCGTCATATGATGTTAATTTATTGAATAAACATGCAAATTGAATTTGTGTCTACAAAATACAAATTGTTCATTTCATTTATCTACTACAAAAAAGAGACGAGAAGATATTGTGCTGTCAAGTGTCATGAGGAAATTTTGACAGTTATTATCAAATGTTACCCAATGATGGAAAAAGAGTTTTCGCGGGAACGCGGTTAGGAGATGTGTTGCTAAATTTTCATTTTTGTTAAACCTTGTTATAATGCGTGTAAATTGTTTAATTTTGGGGGCATATTAATCAGTTTAGTTTCGTGAACGTGTACAAGTTTAAATGAAAGTGAAAATCGGTGCAAAACATGGACTTTAGCGTTGTCTCGAAGGCTCCATGAACAAACGTTGTAAAACATGGCCCCCGTTTTACAATGATTCCCTCGACTTGACTTTAACTATGACGACTTGACTGTTTCGATGCAATGCAAATAAAAACTTCCATAAATTAATAATACTTGACACTGGCAAATGTCCAAATGGAATAAGCCATATATAAACGAAGAAGAAGAATGATGGAAAAAAAAAATTCTTTAAATGGCTATATTCTATTTGGACATCAGCCAGTGTCAAATACTACTTAGAGTTAATTGCATCGAAACAGTCAAAGTTAAAGCGTAATAGGAGTCTTGGCGGGAACTCGTTGAGGAGATGTGGTGCTAAATTTTCATTTATGTGAAACCTAGTTCATATGCGTGCAAATTGTTTAATTTCGGGGGCATATTAATCAATTTAGTTTCGTGAAGGTGTACAAGTGGAATGAAAGTGAAAATCGGTGCAAAACATTGACTTAGTGTTGTCTCCAAGGCTCCGTGAAGATTGTTTGTAAATGGCCGCCGTGTTTACAAATTATTCCCTAGACTTGACTTTAACTATGACGACTTGACTGTTTCGATGCAAATAACTTGCATGATATATTAAAATACATGACACTGGCTAATTTCCTAATGGCCATAATCGGTTCACAACCGATAAGAAATAAAAAAAAAAAAAAAAAAAAAGCGTAATAGTTGGATTCCAAGTCGAAGGAATCATTTTAAGACGACGGCCATTTACAATGATTGTTCACGATGCTTTGTAGACAACGCTAAAGTCCATGTTTTGCACCGATTTTCACTTTCAATTAACTTGGACACCTTCACGAAACTATACAATTGACACGCATTTGAACTAAGAAAAGCAACACATCTCATCAAATCAATGCGTACCCGCCAAAACTTTAAAAAATCTTATTTTTTTATTAGATATAGCCATTTGGAAAGTAGCCAGTGTCAAGTATTAATAATTTCTGCAAGTTATTTGCAGAGTTTTGGCGGGAACGTTGATGTGTTGCTAAATTTCAATTTTTGTGAAATCTAGTTCAATTGCGTTTAAATTGTTTAATTTTGGGGGCATACTTATTAATCAATTTAGTTTCGTGAAGGTGTACACTGTACATGTCTAATGCTAATGATAGTGAAAATCGGTGCAAAAAATGAACTTTAGTGTTGTCTAAGCTAGGTTTCACAAAAATGAAAAGCAAAATATCTCACCGCGTAAAACAAAGCTAGATTCTTATTTATTTTTATAAATGCATAATAACAACGTTTTGTTTTTTCTAGCCCATGATTTTATCGTTGAATCAGTTTATCGAAGCTCTGTGTTGGTTCAATTCAATGTTCATTGGTCTATGATCAATTATCTTTGGTCGTTGATTTCGGAAGGTTATCTTGATAAAACACGCAGCGCAGGATGATAAGTGAAGATAAGCGTTAGTAAGGGCGGATTCACAATGCACTGAATCTATTTATTTAGTTAACTTCAAGAGAGAAAGAAGTTTCCATAATAAAATAATATACTCTGGTGAATTTGATCAGAAAGTATTTTTAAAAAAATAATTATGGAACTACCTTAAGGAATTTAATTAAAAATAGTAACAACTTTACAACCAATTTAATTTCTACGAATCTAAACTAACCAAATACATCAATTATGAAAATCCAAATTGCTAAACTTCTAACAAAATCAAAGACTAATAAAACTATGACAGAATAACGACCTAACGCAACGACAACTACAGAAAAACAGAAACAGTGCCCCGATTCTGATAGAACATGGCTTTTTATAGTTTTCCCCCTCTCTTATCATCTCATCTCCTACAATACCTAATCTGTTTATTTTTTTTATTACGGGTTCCAGATAAAGTTATAAATTACCTATAATAATAATAATTGCCGTTGAGACCGCGGGTTCTTGGGGTTCTGACGCGAGGCGGTTTGTAGCTGAGTTGGGGCGTCGCCTCAGGACAAAAAGGGTCTGGACCCCCGGTCGGGGCTCTGTTTAGCCCAGAATATATCGTTGGCGATTCAACGGGGTAATGCGGCCAGTGTGATAGGCACTTTTGGACTTCTTCTTCTTCTTCTTTAAAATGGCTTTTCCTTTCGGACATTTGCCAGTGTCAAGTATTATTAGTATTTGCAGGTTATTTGCATCGAACGAAACAGTCAAGTCGTCATAGTTAAAGTCAAGTCGAGGAAATCATTGTAAAAAGGGGGCCAATTTTACAATGTTTGTTCACGGAGCTTTGGAGAGAACACTAAGCTAAAGTCCATGTTTTGCACCGATTTTCACTTTTATTTTCACTTGTACACCTTCATGAAACTAAATTGATTAATATGCCCCCGAAATTAAACAATTTACACGCATTTGAACTAAGTTTCACAAAAAAGAAAATTTAGCAACACATCTTCTCAACGCATTCCCGCCAAAACCCCACTTTTGGACTTAATGGTCAAGATTATTTATATTGTTAATTATCTTTGTAGTATTTATTTCTTGTGTAAGTATTTAGTCTTTCTTAATAAATACTTTAATTACCCTTATACAAGGTGTAACAGGTAAGCCCTTTTAAGCCGAAAGGGGGTTGTTCTAGACGTCTAGGCGAACAACTTTTGTTCTACAACTTTTGGAGATTAGACAACCTATAATAATACTTCTTCGAACATAGACCTCGCGAGCACACATTATGAAGCCCATTTAGTGTTATAAGTACTCCACGGATCAGAAATATCCCACGTCGAAAATAAAATAAATTCAGAGTTAACAATACGACCTGTAGCGATGCAAAATACTTCAGATTCAAAGTTCAGATTAACAAAACTTTGCCAGATGCGTTTCACTCGGTCGGTAAATTATTCAAACTACTATGCTACTGGAATGCCATATGTCTATGGTGGTAGGCAAAACTTCGCCTCGTTCCACCCGCGCAGCAGGTAGCATGCGACTAGATCTTCTTCTTCTTTAATATTATGGCTTTTCCATTTGGACTGAATGAAATCCATTTTCCATCTGTCATCCAAAATAAAGATCTCGAAGAGCTCTATCACTTACGCTACGAAAGAAGTGGTCTAGTAACAATAGTTTCGGAGTTAGGTAAGATTGTTTTGTTTTTCGTCAATCGCCTCTATACTTCACAACATTATGGTACTAAAAGATTGTTGTAGTTGACTAGTCATTTAGGTAGACTAGACTAGACATTTTGAGGACTGGTAAATTATCGTATGTGTAATTTAATTAACATTTTGATAACACTGGTTATTATAGTAGGTATCTACACTAGACATTATTGAACTGAACGAGTGTTTTTACCTCAAGGATTTTTAAATCTTTATATAATTTCACAAGTGCCTAATATAATAACACTAGTACCACCTACCATTTTTCCTTTTTTCAATGGAACTAGTGATAACAAAAATCAACTTTAATTACTTACACTTAATTACTTACTTTTTAGATTTTTTTTTAAATGGAACTAGTGATTACAAAATACATCAGTAAGTTCCATCATGAAACTGTTATAGTACCTACTGGTGGCAACGAAGCCTCAGCTTGATTAATAGGTAAGTAGGTATGTATAATTATTGTGCATAATTACTACTTCTTAGTACTATGCGTCTCTGACCTAAGCCGCGGACAGACAGTCGGCCTGAATGACGGACAGACGAACTTGTTGACTACGAAACCCTAAAAGAGCTTATAGTCGGTATATTAATAAATGTTACTCACAAAAACAGTATGAAACAGACTTTACGCACACTATTGCCTAAATATATCATATTGCCAACGTACCATGAATCAAATTTCTACATTGTTTACTTTGTGCGGAGGCTGCCTAGAAAAACGTTTACTTTTAACAGTGAAAATGGTAACCACAACTGAATTGCGTGATATTTTCGAAAAAAGAATGGCTACTACACCAAATTCGTCGGAGCTCTTTAATCCTAAGGATTTAGAAAGGGTTAAGGACGATACTTATTTGCAAAGAGTATTAGATCACGAAGAAAATAACCTTAAAGATGCAGCGGAAACACTGTGGGGTCTTCTCAAATGGCGGAAGGAAATTGGCGCCAACGACATCACCGAAAGTAATTTGAAAATGGAATATGTGAACGAAGGAATCATTTTCCCACACGGGAGGGATATTAACGGATGTTTACTGTTGATTTTCAAGTTTAAATTACACGTTAAAGGAAAAAGGAATTATGAAGAACTTAAACGAGTGATCGTTTACTGGATGGATCGTATAGAAAGAGAAGAAAAGGGGAAGACAATATCCATGTTTTTTGATATGGATAGTGCTGGACTTAGCAATATGGATATGGATCTTATAAAGGACTTTATTGGTCTGTTTAATTACTGCTATCCGAATTTTTTGAATTATATTATAATTTTCAATATGCCATGGATTATGAATGCTGCCTTTAAGGTAATTAAATCACTCTTACCAACAAAAGCAATCGAAAGTTTAAAGTTTGTAAATTATAAAACGTTGAAAGATGTCGTGCCAAAAGAACACGCTTTAAAATGTTGGGGTGGGTTAGATGACTATCAATTTAAATTTATACCTGAAAATTCTCAAATATCACAAACGTTAAATTCAAAATCAGAGCAGTCTGAAATGCTGCGGGTTAATCCGTCAACAATAGCATTTAAATTAGAAAATGGAGAACTACTAGGACAATTTACAATTTCAAATAAAACGAATAATCCAGCAGCATTCAAAATTAGAACGAATAGTCCGCAGAAATTCTGTGTTCGGCCTGGCTCTGGAACAGTAGCACCTGGAGAGTCACACCAAGTCCACATACAAGTCCAAAATGGATTACCCAAAATTCAGAATACAGATAAATTTTTAGTAATATCAACTAAGATATCAAAAACCGATATATCTCCGGAGAAACTGGCAAAAATCTGGCAGAATTCATCTTATTTTCAAGAATTTAAGCTTCAATGCGTAGTACAAGATAATTTAGAAGAAAAAAAGAATCATGAAATGAATAACGAAATGTTAGACATGTTAAGCTGTATGCAAAAGGACATAAATTCTTTAAGTAAGCAGGTTCAAAATATTCGATTATTTCAATACATAACTTTGTTTATACTTATTGCTCTATTTTTTTTAGTTTATTTAATCAATAGCACTAAAAATGGTTATTGTGAACAATAAAGTTAATAGGTAAGTCTGTGAATAACAACTAAAACAATAATTTTTATTATTAGTGCAGAGTTAGAAATATAACCATCAGGATTTGCTTTCATGGTTGCATCTGCAAACGTTTCTGTCATTGTAGTGTCAAAATCTTTTCTAAATGCAGCTACAAATCTTTTCTACATTATGTTTATAGTGTTATTAGAAAGGGACAGCACGCTCGATGTAGCGGAAAACTTTTTAGTTTTTTTTCCTACGTGAGCATTCTAGTTTTAGTAATATAACTTCTTTGGCTGCTACACACTGCTGGAAAAAATTAATAATAAGTACTTATTATTAAATTAATAATTTGTCGGGTAAAAAATAATAATATATCGGGAATCTGGATAGTCCACACAGAAAGAAGATTCGTGTAGGTACACACTTTGAGTTTTTCTGCAATGTGTGCTTTAGATGTGAATTCCGGGAAGGAAATTTCCGACAGTGTGTGGCAGTTCTAACTCTAGAATTTCCTAGTACCTAAATAACTTACCCTGACTGGCACAAATGAGGCCAAGAAAGGAATAAAAATTGAACTGCGATGAAATCGGCATTTTGAGAGTCTCATTGAAAACATTAGGTAATTATTTCTAATACAGAATAATTAAATGGTAAATTGTAGTGTAAATTTTATGGTTAGTGGTAAACGACAGGTTTCTACTCCTCTATTTACAATAAAATAGAAAAAAAACCGACATTTTATTTCGAAGAAGGTAAGGTATGTAGTACGTTTGCGTAAGATCGGACTACTTTTCGTTTTTTTCTTGCGGGATTGTAAAATGATATCTTCAAAGATGTTAACTTTTATAAATTTAAATTGCTTACAAAATATTTTTGCCAAATATGAATGTAATATTGTCTATTTTATACAATTAGTAGTTCAAGTTTTATAGGCATTTGAATGTACATAAGATTTTTATGGTCCAGATACATTTGCTAAAAATAAGCATGCTTAAAAATTAGCATGCTCAAAAATATGCATGCCAGTGGCATGATACCAAAACATCTACCTAAGTACTTCAGACTCCCTCTCGTGTTCAGTTCTCTCTGTTTTGTCCAGCGTGCGCATACCTACTGTGGGGAAAAAGTAAAACCGGCTCTACGTGTTGAATTTAATAAAATTTACCTATTGCTATATGCCACTGGCCTGCTCAAAAACTAGCATGCTCAAAAATAAGCAAATGTATCCATATAGCTCATCCAGACTCTCGCCGAGAATACGCGAGAACACGCGAGAACACCCGAGAAACGAGAATGTGAAGACTTTCTCGCCTTCTCGTTCTCGGGTTCGCCTGTTCTCCGATTGTTGTCGGTATTTTTGCCCGAGACAAAGGGTTTCTCGGGCGAGAAAAGAGAAGGGTCTCCCACTCTCGTTTTGTCTCAGTGCAGATTAGTGAGCGGCGGGGAGTAGACGCATTCAGAAAAATGTGGAATAATGGGTTAGAATTTCGATGTTTCGATGAATTTGCATTACCCACCATCGATCGTCTGTCTTTTCTTTTTTTTTTACTTTAATTGTCACAACATTTACAAAGTTTCTATATCGTCGTCCATACCGGATGAGAAACAGATCACGAGTGAGAAAAATTGAGAGTGTGGATAGCGATAAGTCTTGGCGAATTTCTCGCGAAGTCTCCGCGAACTTCTCGCCCAGACGTCTCGGCGAGAGTCTGGATGAGCTAAAAGTTTCGCCATGTCCGTCCGTCCGCGGCTTTGCTCAGTCAGAGACGGTTAGTTAGTACTACGAAGCCGTAACTTTGCATGAGTACAACACATTATTGTTCACGCCAAAAAAGTGTTACAAGTATGATAAAAAAATTAAACCTTTTTACGGCACCTCCCCCACATGTAACATGAGGGATGATATTTTTTTCTTGCTTACCCCATCGTGTGTGATATCGTTGATGGCTCTTTTAAAATCATTGTGAGTTTTCAAAAACAATTTTTTATATTAGGGGTTTGTTTTCGACATATTGAGTGCTAGTTTTTAAAGTTATGTGTACCTATCCAACAGCCAAACGTTAATACTTGGATACGTTATATGATTAAAGGAAAATTATTACAGCTGAGCTGTCTTATCCTAGGAAACCCTACACTGCGCATGGTCGGACAAGGCACGCACTTGCCCAGTTTTTTAAGACTACTTATAAAATCCGGGCGTTAGAGATGTAAGTCCGGACTACAGTGTAATCTAGCCTCTATTGCTCACGTTTAAGGTTAATAACAGAAATAGATCCGGAATATAAGTAATCTACTTACGCGATTCTTTAGAATTTTAACAAAATATTTGAAGATATAACTTTTTTGTCAAAAATACATTTTTTCATATTTATTTAGTTCGATCTTACCTCTCACAGAAAATTTTATGTATCTGAAACTGCTCTAATCATTCTAAGGGAAGTGTGAAAATTCCGCTACAATTTGTTAGTAGGTGGTGTCTAGAGAAATAAAATATTAATTTAAAAAAATAATGACATTTATACTAAACCTTAGCTAATAAATATAGGATAAATAAGTTCTGCAAAATTATTATATCTATTTGTGTCACTACAGATCAATCAAAATCAATAGAAAGAGTTATAGGTTAGTAAACCTTAGCTTAGCTAGATTTATTAGAAGTACTTACCTAATCCTAAAAAATATTTCAAGTGAACTCAAATAACTACCTAAAAGCTACAAATAAGCTGAAAATAGATCTAGGTGGCGTGCGATTGGAGAGGCCGATGTCCAGCAGTGGACTGCAACAGGCTGATGATGATGATGAACTCAAATAACTACCATGGCTTCGCAACGCGCCCTCACATGAGAAAAAGCCACGAAGAAACTTATGAGGGTTCTCACTGTGCTTGGGAATCTTTTTACCCGACTGCGCGACGCAACGCAAAGGAGGGTAATGTGTTTATCGGTCTATGTATGTATGTATGTATGTATGTATGTATGTATGTATGTATGTATGGATGTTTCTATGTGGCGTTCTAGAGGCCAAACGCGTGGACCGATTTTGATGATTCTTACGTCAATCGATTCGTCTTAATCTGGCGAGTGTGGTTAAAGACATGACAGTAATCCAAATTAACTTTTGTCACAACCAGACGCCATATTGTCAAAATTAAAAAATCCAAAATCGTCAAAGTATGTCAAGATGGTCGCTGAATAGATTTTTAAAAATAAATATTAGGTTTCTTTCACCATTTTTCATTTTAAAGAACCGTTTAGGAAATATAACGGTTTAAAGTTAATTTACAATTAGGTATTCTTGCTTTTTATTACCAACGAACAAGTTTTTATTTTTGTTACGTAGTTACGCTTGGAACTATTAAAGTATAAGACGCGATGGTACAGGTGACAGAAATGTGTGCATCAGAATGGCGGGTGTACAAATGCAAATTATCATGAAATTAATATGGCTCAAATCTACCTTAATTCTACCTAATTCTACCAATAAAGAAATTAATAGTACCTCTCTGTACGCATAGAAAACTCAATAAATATGTGAGCCGCCATTCAAACGTCAGGATGGCGGGTGTATTCCTTTTCTGGGCGAAATATCATTCGTCAATATTTATATTCACTGCCATATAAATCTACCTAATTAGTACCTTACAGAACCGTACGTAGTAATTAAATTCAGGCAAAGGCAAAGTACACCCGTCATCCTGACGTTTGAATGGCGGCTCACATATTTATTGAGTTTTCTATGCGTACAGAGAGGTACTATTAATTTCTTTATTGGTAGAATTAGGTAGAATTAAGGTAGATTTGAGCCATATTAGATTCATGATAATTTGCATTTGTACACCCGCCATTCTGATGCACACACAGAAATGTGTTGATATCAACTAAAAATCTTATCTTACTTCTTACTAATATTATAAACGCGAAAGTTTGTATGTATGCAAACAACAAACTGCTCAGCAGTTTGGCAATCATTTGTATTTATAATTTTAAGTGCTTTCGTTA